>OZ007500.1:102444803-104844803 GCA_963931805.1 Microdon myrmicae | reverse complement strand
TTACAGAGGACACAGGACAGTGTTTTCCTATCTGGAAGCTGTTCCTTGCCCAAGGGACATTCACCAATGATATGGTCGGACAAGCACTTTACGCACCTGAATTGCATGTGGCAGTTTGATGCCGCGTGCCCGAAGCGTTGACAACGCATACACTGCAATACGCGATCGATTTTTCTAATTTTTTCCCAACTTATTGTTTGGTGGTTGAGGTGTTTGATGTATCGGAGAGCATCAACTTTACTGTTGGGACTCAGTGATACAATAAAGAAAGGCAATTTGCAATTGCGTTTTCTGGAGTTGGCGGTAGAGAAGGGTTTCACACCTGTAAATTTTAAATTGTCGGTTTCGACATTTTTTAATTCCTCTAATACCTACTCAGGGGAAAAACATGGATCAACGACTTTTAGGAGCATGGAGATTATTTTCTCCGATTTCGGGGTGTACGTGTAGTACTCGCTTTTTGTCCTACCCAAAGCAGTCATTACTTTGCGATAACCTTCAATATCATCGCACATTAATTTTATTTTAGAATTATTAATTTTTTTTGTTTTGAAATTTGCTTTGTTTCCATGGACGTAAGTATTATAGGCGGCGCCTTTTCCTTTTTGTTGGTTACGATGTGCTGGTTTGTTTACTGCTTCTGCATCTCCTTTGTTTGCTGCCTTTTGTTTGCTTCCTGATGTTGTTCCTGGCGGTTTAATACAAAAGAGTGGCAACTGTCGGTTTCATTCTGTCCCTTAACTGTGAGACCAATCATGTTTGATAACTGATCTCCTTCCTGATTTTTCCGTTGTGCTGTTGTATTTTCTTGGCTTTGTTATTGCTGCACCAGGTCTTTTAATTTGAGGATTGCTTCTCTTTGTTTATTGAGTTCCTCTTTTTTTGTGTCAATATCCGCAAGGAGTTTTTCTAATTCCGCCGGATCTGTTGCAGTACCTGTGATATTGTTTTCTTCCTCAGCAGGTAATTCGATTTCACTTGGGTCAAGGTCAACCAATTCGTTGAATTGGTTACCTGCGCCTGTGTATTCGTTTTTCTTTCCTTTTGCATTTTTTTCGCCGTCCGAATTTGGCTTGTGCCGCTTTGTTATAATACTCGGCTGTCGCTCGAGTCGGCTCCGTGTCATCGCTTTCAGGTCTGCCTGGCCCCTTTTCATGAAAGGCGACGAGCTCTTTAGCACTTTGTTTGTTTCCATAATTTTTTTTTTTTATTTTTTTTTTTTTTTTTAAACAACCGCTCTCAGTGGCGGCCACACTGTGTAATCCACACTTGTTCACTTACACTCGCGCGACGAATTTATTTATTTATTTTTTTTTTCCTTTCTTTTGCTTTCTCCTGTTGTCAGGTATACGTCTTATCTCTTTGACGTGTTAGTAACGACTGTCATTTTTGCTTCTTCTTGGTGGACAGTTGTCGACGGAACAGTTGACTATTTTGCTGTGAAATCCCTGTGGACGACCTTCAGCGAATTAGACGGTGGAAGTTTGGTGAAACCCGCGCCCTTGACTGGCGCACCGACAAAACTTCCCCACCACCCCTTCGTTTTTCATGAAAAACTAAATTACCAATCCGAAGTAGAGCATGTTGTACTCCAGTGTGGGTCTAACATAGCATACGCATGTATAGTTTATCACGAAGTTCAAATCAATTAAAATTATATTTCATAATTTTAGGTTTTTTAGATTGGGTCAAGTTTTTTCGAGACATTTGAGACATTTTGTATTGTTGTTATAGAAACGGTCAGCACCACTGGTTTCAGTATACTCGAATTAGGTTTTCCCATCGGGTGCACAGCTTGACAGACTTGGAAACTAATAGGGTTAACATAATTAGCAGAGACATCCAGCTCACTTCCCCTCGTCAACGGAGCACATTTTATTAGTACAACCCCATAGCAAACACGACAAAGACAGTTACTACAAATCCACCGGAGTTCACAATTGACACAACTTATTCAGCTCAATAATAACTAATTTATTTTCAAAGATATGCCAAATAGTGTTTAAATTTAATTTAACATAATTCGAATGTGAAACAAGCGGTACGAAGCACCCTCAACAGTCTACTCAAATTTAAATCAAGGACAAAAACCTATAAAAAACCTCCTTATTGAATATCAATCTATACGTTATACGCATTTCATATCTGACACAATATCTTGTATCCAGGTAATTACTTCGCTCCTCCGAGATTGCCAGCCAAGGAACAGCTGAGGCCTGTACCATCTGGCTCAACATTAAGCTCCTTGACTTCACCATTCTCCACAATCATAGAGAAGCGTTTAGCACGCAATCCACCAAGCGGGGGCAGATCAATTGTCAAATCCAGGGCCCTCACGAAGTTACCAGAAGGATCGGCGAGCATACGAACTTTGCCACCTGCATTATGCTCCTTTCCCCAAGCAGACATGACAAACGGATCATTTACCGAAACGCAAACAATTTCGCTTACATTTTGGTCTGCCTTGATTTGGTCTGCATTCGAAATGTATCCTGGCAGGTGGGTCTGAAAATGAACACGAATGAATTCGATGTGGACAATCGGCACTTAAAACGGGGTGTTGCATGGAAACGAACTCAGCTGCTCTAACAGCGGAGAAGATGATTTCATTCTAATGCACCAATTACCTCCCATGAAACTCACCTTTGAACAGCCAGGCGTAAACGCTCCTGGCACGCCAAAAACAACCACTTTCTTGGCAGCGCTAAGCTCGGCGATGTTAATCTTATTTGCCGGTGAGTCCTCGAAAAGATCTGCACTTGGAATCTTGTCCCCAACCTAAGAAAACAGTAATTACATCATTTAACAAACGGGTGGTAAAGAACGTCTTTTTTCTATTCCTCTTCCCCTCTCACATGCAATAAATGCACAAATCTTCGAATATAACACTTAATTATGTCATTTTAAGAATATTTTCTATTTTCCATTAACTCTATTTGTATAAATTCACTGTATTTGCTTGTCACTCACCTTTATAGGAGCCATGACACGTAAACTCGAAGAAATGTGACGCACTAAATTCCCCTGTATCCACTTCCTGGCACTTATTGCAGCAACTGAGCGAATGGGCAGCGATTTCATATTAATATAACTATTTTCTGAAAATCGGCAAGTACCAGTACCACATATACAGAGCTAACTTGACACCCGCACTCCGTCGTCAAAGCAACAGCCGACTGCCTCTACGTTGTAAGTATGGCATGCCGGTAGAGTGGGCGGTACAGTAAGGTATAAAATTTGTGTGGATTTACTTAAAACGAGCAGGAATGTATTTTATGATATAACCGTGTTACTTTCAAATATTAATGTAATGTGTTTTTCTTTGTTAGATTCTTGTTAAATAATTCTCGCACACTTAACGCATTATCAAGGCATAGTGGACATGAACACCGATGACAAATGATGACAGGTGGAATTAATAATGCGAAGAATCTAGGCCATTACCAGATGTTACGAGAAAAGTTATTGATAAAAGGCTTTATTTTTATTTTACTTTGTAACATCAGAGTGGTAATCTCCGATATTAGCATTTAATATTGTGACGCATATGACAATCAGTACTAGAATATTCTAGAAAGTCCGAAACAAAGTACTAGAATATTCTATAAAGTACTGGAAACCTGGAGACTATGAACAATAGAACATTCAAGGCTATGGAACGGACGGAAACGAAACGCCGAATCAGAATGAGGAAACGGTATAAATACGTCGCACACAGATCATGGAGACAAGTAAAAAGGGAGAAGTAAGCAGTAAAAGACGCGATAAGTACGGAAGGGATAAGTCAAGAAATCGTTAAGTGTACGGTGAAAGTAACTGTTGTTATTAATGGACTTCCATTAAATCAAAATCAATTTAACGGCTCTTATTTATTCAAAATAATTAATCCAGCAGTTCACCCGGAGCTTTCGACTGCGTTTGACGTGTTCATCTCGGTCGCGAGTTCTCATTACAACCATTCCCAAACGCGATAGATCGCCTGATACCGGGGACAATTGCTTGTCCTCGGATAAAAAACTTCGTTCCACTATGCATCCAACAAGTGGGCTTGGTAAAAACCCCTACCGTAATAAATTCACTCCCCTACAATGCCATCCAGATACAGATAATTCTGAAATGGAAGAAACTGATTCGCCAATAATCAGAAAAGTGTATGTGCCACCAATCAAAGTGCTGCAAAAATCACCAGAATATGTGCATAGCCTCATGAAAAAGCTTAAAATATCCAGTTATTCAATAAAAAAATTAACAATTGGTATAAAAATAATGTTCGGAACTATTGAATCATTTAATATTGTGTTAGAAAAACTAAAAGAGGATAACTGTCAATATTTTTCTCATGATATTAAAAGTGCTAAAACTTTCAAAGTTATTTTGTATGGACTGGATGATATAAAAACTAATGAACTCAAAGCTGAACTCATTTCGCTTGGCTTAAAATGTTCTGATGTTAAAAAAATTGAAAAAAAACATGATAAATTTACTGACTTTTTTTATCTCATTCACTTTGAAAATGGAACAATTAAATTAAGTGAACTTAAAAAAAATTATCGCTCAATTTTTCACACCCAAGTGAGCTGGAACTTCCAAAGGAAAATCAAAGGTAAGGTGACACAATGCTTTAATTGTCAAATGTTTGGACATGGTGAGAGAAATTGTCACATAAAAACATATTGTGCTACTTGCGCTGGTTCACACAAAACAAGCGAATGTAATAACGCTTCGGTAAATAAATGTGCCAACTGCAACGGAAATCATAAAGCTACTGACGTCACATGCACCAGTAGATCTAAATACTTAGAAATAAAAGAAAGATCATCTGGAAGATCCAAGATCCATCCAAGAACTCATTTCGCTGCATCAACTCAAATTTCTAATCATCAAGCTTGCCAAAAACCGATTTCGTTTGCCTCTATGAGTGATTTTCCTACGCTTCCACAGCCACAGCGACGACTGGGACTGACCAATGCTCCGAGCAAAAGCTTTCCAAATTCAAGCCCGCAAATTCAAAGTTTACCACCAACAATTAATGCATGGGAAAATGACTCACGCGGCGCTTCTTCATCAAACAATAACAATAATTTACCCAACAACAATTCAGCACTCTTCACAATCGAGGAACTAAATTCCTTGTGCATGGAAATGATCTCAAATTTATCAGTTTGTAAAACGAAAATAGAACAATTTAATGTGATCGCGCATTTAGCCACTAAGTTTTTATACACTAATAATGTTAAGTAAAATGGCAGATACACATATAAAAATAATTACTTGGAATGCTAAAGGCATACGTAATAAATTTCATGACTTTTTAAACTTTTTAAATAGCTATAAAGTTGATGTTGCTCTAGTAACAGAAACTTGGCTTAATTTTGATATAAGACTCCCATCATCTGACTTTAACTGCTATCGCATTGATAGAGTAGACCAAAGGGGTGGGGGAGTGGCGATTCTTATCAGGAAGTCAATTCAACATTCGCTTTTACCTGTAATTCCAACTAGGCTTGTGGAGAATGTAGGTGTAATGATTAAGTTAAGAAACCATAAGACAGTAAAAATCTATTCTGTTTATTTCCCTGGTGGATCTTCGTCTGATATTAAAAGAAAATGGCTCAAGCAAGATTTAAAAAAGTTATGCACAATGAATGGTGAATTTCTATTAGGTGGTGATTTTAACTGCCGGCATAGAGATTGGGGGTGTGTAAGAGCAAATGCTTGGGGCAATATATTGGCTGCCCTTCCATTGGCACTACCAATTAATATTTTTTATCCACCTTGTCCAACTTATTTTCCCGCAGGTTCTCGTGGCATCCCCTCTGTCCTTGACTTGTTTGTGTCAAATGTCCCTGGTCTTATAACAGAACCCGTTTCGTTAAGTGCTCTCAGTTCAGATCATAATCCTGTTTTTTTGTAACCTTTCTTGGTTGGGTGAAAGAAAGATTCAATATTTCCTGGACATGAAGAATGCTAATTGGAATTCATTCAAATCAAAGATTAAAATGAGCCTTCAAAATTTATTATTATATTATTTATTGGCCTGTAGGAACCCGGAAGTTCATGACCTCACCGACTCGGCTTCGCCATCCTTCCCTGTCCTGGGCACTCTCCTTCCACGCTTCACCATTCGATCCGATCTCCTCAAGGTCAAACCTAACATTGTCCTCCCATCTCCGTCGCGGCCGTCCTACCGGTCTCTTTCCCGTTGGTCTACCGTCAAGAATTCTATGCACGGTCCTATCGTTCCCCATTCGCGCCACGTGCCCATCTTAATCTTCGCGACTTGATTACTCTCACTATTGTAGGTTTGCGATATAGTTCTTCCAATTCGTGGTTATGGAGTCTCCTCCATTGTCCTGCCTCCTCGTCATATTTACGTACTTCAAAATAGTACTACAAATCTTGAAAGAGTGTCTTGTAAAGATGATGTTGACCTTATTGTACAAAACTTTACACAAGCTATCATTTCTTCGGTTGATGAAAGTATTCCCAAAAGAGTACAAAAAGATATTTTTAAAAAACTTCCAATCCATATCTTAGAGCTTATTAAAGTGAGAAACATTCATCGAAGAAACTGGCAGAATTACCGTCAGCCCTTTTCTCGATCAATGGTTTCCCATTTTAATGAGCGCATTACTGACCAGATACAAATCCATCGTAATAGAGAATGGAACAAAAAACTGAGCGTTATGGATAAAAATGCTAAACCGTTCTGGAATGTAGTGAAGTTAATCAAGAATAAAAACCGTAAAATACCATTTCTGAAGGATTCTTCTACTACTTTTTTTACAGGTTTTGAACAAGCAAACCTATTTGGAACAAGTTTTTCAAAAAATCACTTGGTCTCTCAGCATTTAGGTGAATTTGAAACTAATGAACTTGTCGGTAACAGAATCGAAAGATTCGACACCACAAACGAATTAACTCCTCTAAATGCATTTGTAGAAGAAGAAAACGTAAGAAATGTAATCAAGTGCTTGCAAACACGAAAAATAGGAGGACTAGACAAAGTTAAGAATGCCTATCTAAAACAACTGCCTCATATTGGAATTAAATACTTAACATTTATAATCAATGCATGCCTTAAATGTCAATACTTTCCTCAATGTTGGAAAAAAGCAATGGTTGTACCTATCCTTAAGGCTGGAAAAGCCCCAGATAAACCTGAAAGTTACAGGCCAATTAGTTTACTTAGCAACATAAGTAAAGTTTTTGAAAAAATCCTGAAACAACATATTTTAAAAGTTGTTTCAGATAAAGATATTTTCCCCGATATCCAATTTGGATTTCGACGCTTTCACAGCACCTCGCACCAGGTTAAACGAATTTGCAGCCATGTTCTAGACCATCGTTCACGTGGTCAATCAACGGGCATGATATTGTTAGACATTGAAAAAGCTTTTGATTCCGTATGGCACAATGGGATAATATATAAAATGATACAGTTCGACTTTCCTTTGTATTTGTGTAAGGTCGTCCAGAGTTTCTTATCCAATAGATGTTTTCAGGTACATGTCAATTGTGATGTTTCTAGATTGATATTTTTTGATTGTGGCGTCCCCCAAGGCTCAGTACTTGGTCCAGCTTTGTACAATATCTACACTTCGGATTTTCCAAATCTACCGCAGTGTGAATCAGCTATCTTCGCTGACGACACTGCAGTATTTGCGTCGCATGAATTTTCTCTCAACGTTGAGACAAATCTAAAGCATGCGATCGAGATACTTGAAAAATATTATATGAAATGGAAAATCAAGCTAAATGTCGGGAAGACACAAGCCATCTTTTTTACACGAAAGAGAAAAGCTTGCTATCTTCCCAGCAGTCAGCTGCAAATAAATGGTACCACGATTGCATGGGAGCAATCCGTAAAGTATCTCGGAGTTCATCTCGATACAAGACTCACATTTAAACAACATATTCAAAGTACTCTTAATAAAATGAGTATTGCTATTAAGATGCTTTACCCTTTTATTAATCGCAAGTCTTTACTCACAAATGAAAATAAGATTATTATTCATAAAGTTATTTTCCAAGCTATACTGTTATATGGGTGTCCAGTATGGGGTAACGCTGCAAGGTGCCATTTAAAGAAGTTACAGGTATCACAAAACAAAGTTTTGAAAATGATGCTAGACCTCCCTTGGCACTATTCAACCTTAAGTCTCCACGGAAGGGCGGATGTTGAATTGATTTCTGAAAGAATTCGTAAACTAGTATATAACTTTAACATCAGCTGTGAAAGTTCTGAAAATCCTCTCATAACCCAGCTTCTTGCTTAATTTGTCATAATTTCATGTAAATATTTACATTTTATATTATTTATTATTGGTTTTATTTTTTTTTTATTATTATTATTATTATTTTTTTTTTTTTTTTTTTTTTTTTTTTTTAAATGAAGGTTTTTTTTCGTATTTTCCTTCGATTTATTCTTTTAATTATTAATTATACATATTTTTCTTTTCTTTATCCAAGATAATGTTTCAGTTGTAAGATATAACTTATCAAATCTCTGAATTGTAAAATGTGCGGTCACAGACTTTTTTTTTTGAAAATATTATTACGAAATAAAAGATCTCTCTCTCTCATAATTAATCCAGCGAACCCTAAGCTCGCAACAATTGGTGTCAGAAGTGGGATTAATTATTGGTGAAGTAAATAAGTCTGTGAAAGTGTGTTGTGACGATGTCAGATCGACATTTGGAGGATCTACGCGTTTCTGAGTTGAAGAACGAACTTGAGGACCGGAATCTGGATAGCAGAGGACAGAAGCAAATTCTTCGACAACGCCTACAAGCAGCAATGGAGGAAGAGGGTATTGATGTCGACACATATGTTTTTAGGATTGGGCCAGACTGTCCGGATGGAGAAGAAACAGCTGGTCAAGATGGTGCTAATGTAACGGAGAAGAGTTCGCCCCTGTTGGATATTTCGGAGATGCTCAGGATGATGATGATAAAATTGGACGCGCAAGCTACAGATGTTAATGCAAAGTTGGATGCCCAAATTCAAAATTCGACGCGCAAGCTGCAGATCTGAATGCAAAATTGGATGCCCAAATGCAGTGGATGAAATGTAATTTTCAACACTTTAAGAAAGAAATTCAGTCAAAAATTCGGAACAAAGTCACCGATGAAATAATGCGAATCGAAAAGAGACTTGAGTGTGTTAAAATAAATAAGACATCGCCTAGCAATCAACATGACTACAAAGATACAAGGATGTAACCGCCAACCTTCGATGGAACGGGACCCTTCTCCGTATTTATACGTCAGTTTGACGCCGCGGCCAATTATAATAAGTGGTCAGATGAGCAAAAGTCAACATCACTAATCGTGTCACTCCGCGGAGCGGCTGAAGAATTGCTACAAACCATACCAGCATAACTGGCGCAAGACTAATGACCTTGCCCAGACAAAATAAATCATTATGGAAAAATTTAACAAGCCTCAGGACTTGCTAAATAAGGCCAAGACCGGTTCCCGGTTGTAGTGCCGATGATGATGATGATGATGATACCAGCATAAAATCAAACAGATTTCCAAGCGGTAAGAGATGGCCTTGAAGCTAGGTATGGAGACATCCACAGGCAGCATGTCTACCGCATGCAACTGCGGAGCAGAACGCAGAAACCTGGAGAAAATCATCAACAATTGCAGGCAGATATTGAGCGATTGGCAAACTTGTTTTATTCAAATATGACTAAGGAATTTCTGTACAAGGTAGCAATGGATGCATTTATAAACGCACTCCAAGATCGGGACTTGCAACAAGCCGTTCGTTTGGCAGGAAAGAAGACGACTAATGAAATACTGGCGTTCGCATTGGCATATGAATCTGCTAAACTGGCTACCAGGAGTACATATAGAGTCCGAGAAATGTCCGTCCAGGAATGTTCCTGCCAAAGAATCGGGCATGTACAACGGAGAACCCCGAGACCTGTTATGAAGTGCTGGACATGCGGCGGAGTCGGCCACATCTCTGTTGACTGTAGGAAACGTCGGCGAATGAACGAAACATCGAGTGAAAATTGTTGCTCATGTGCTAATCATAAGAGGAGACTATCAACGGACCAACCTTAGGTGAAAAAGCACACTGTACCTGTCAGAGTACTAAATGCGTCCGAGGAGCCGGTCGCAATAAGAAAAGGAGAGTTAACCGCAGAATGTGCACCCGTATCAATGATAAGCTCAATTCAGCAAGGGGAGGTGCATAATAACGCTGATGCTCTAGCAAGAAGACCATGTAAGCCAGATTGTAAACATTGTCATAGAGCGGAAGAGAGAGAAGAAGCGTACGACCTGCGAAATGTACAAGTAGAAGTACTAGATGGGTGGATGAGTGATACGATACGCGCAGCTCAGCTTCAGGATGAAGACATGTCGCTAATCCTGGAACACAAAGAAAAGAACGAGCGGCCAACTTGGAACAATATTTCCGACAAGATTGGAACATTTAAAGCATATTGGGCACAATGGAATTTCTTGCTGGTGGGAGATGGAATTCTAAAGCGTGAATGGGAAGCCGCGGACGGAAAATCCCATGGAATGCAGATTCTAGTCCCACCATCAAAAGTGAAGGATGTACTAACAGAAATGCACGACGGGGCCTCCGGTGGACATCTGGGAGTTAATAAGACAGTTTTGAAATTACGATCTCGATTCTACTGGATTCACATGAGAGATGACGTCGAGTCTTGGTGTAGGAAGTGCACAACTTGCATTGCGACCAAGGACCAACAGCAAAGCCAAGATACGCTATGAAGCAGTACAACATGGGTGCCCGTTTCGAGCGAATTGCGATTGATATCTCAGGACCATTCCCAAAAACAAACGACAACAACAAATACATGTTGGTTATCATGGATTACTTCAGCAAGTGGGTGGAAGTCCTTCCAATTCCAAACCAAGAAGCAACAACCGCCATTGAGCAGCTTATCAATAATTGGATCAGCAGATATGGAGTTCCCTGTAAGCTTCATTCTGATCAAGGGCGAAACTTCAAATCACAGATATTTCAAGGCATCTGTGCGGCACTGGGCGTAAGGAAAACCAGGACCACATCCTTACATCCGCAGTCAGACGGAATGGTCGAAAGGTTCAACCGAACAATGAAAGAGCATTTATCGAAGGTCGTTAGTGATCACCAACGAGATTGGGACAAATACGTACAAACCTTTCTCATGAGCTATAGATCTGCTAATCACGATACGACGGGCCATTCTCCAGCAAGAATTCTATTTGGACGAGAGATACGATTACCAGCCGATCTACGATTCGGAATACCTCCAGACCCCATAGATAAGACTGAAGACTACGTAGCCGAATGGAGAAATCGCCTCGATGAGATTCATCATTTGGTTCGAAAGCAAATCAAGGTATACGGTGACAGGATGAAAACAAGATACGACGTTCGAGCCAACGCATCCGGATTTAATGCAGGCGATAACGTGTGGCTTTATAACCCTCATCGGCAAAAAGGAAGGTCTCCGAAGTTTCAGCAACATTGGGAAGGGCCGTATAAGATGCTCACAACAATTAACGACGTTGTCTATAGGATTCAGCGAAGACCGAACGCCAAGATGAACGTGGTACATGGTAACCGACTGTCGATTTTTTGTTAACCCAGGGGACCAGTGAACTTAGTTCGGGACGAACTAATCTAGGCGGAGGGTAGTGTGGCGCATATGACAATCAGCTGTGATATCTGACAGGTCTCCAAAACAAAGTACTAGAATATTCTAGAAAGTACCGGAAAGCGGAGACAATGAGCAGTAGAAAATTCGAGGCTATGGAGCGGACGGAAACGAAACGCCGAATCAGAATGAGGAAACGGTATAAATACGTCGCACACAGATCACGGAGACAAGTAAAAAGGAAGAAGTAAGAAGTAAGCAGTAAAAGACGCGATGAGTACGGAAGCGATAAGTCAAGAAATCGTTAAGTGTACGGTGAAAGTAACAGTTGTTATTAACGGACTAATAAAGTGTTACATTAATTCAAAATCAATTTAACGGCTCTTATTTATTAAAAATAATTAATCCAGCGAACCGTAAGCTCGCAACAATATTTTAGGTTATCTCTCGGGGGATACTTCTCCGAGGTTATTAATTTGTTATATACACCTGTTTGTGTTGAGTTGATCCTTTGGCAGTCTGTAAGGGGGTTTGTTCTCGAGATGGCTGGCTTCCCTTTGTTGTGTTGAATAAAAAAGACTTCTTCTTTCTAGGTAACTTTAACTTTATTTGTATTTGACTATTAATTGGGAATAACCATCCCGGAACCCTTTACTGGTAATTCTATTCTAATCTAATCAAAGCAAGAGGCCCGCTGTACTTATACGAAGGCCGCAACCTCTTGTTTGATTGATTAGTTCACTCTATACTGCACTGCGAGTTTTGCCCATTCGCAACTACTCTTTTATACCGAAATTATTGGTGAGGAAATGCAGATGATGCATTTTCCTCAACCAGAACGTATGTCCCATTTTGAGGCTAATTGCCTGTCACAAGTCATTCGCATTTCTTAATTATCATTAACGTTCATTTGGATGTAACGGCATCGGTTTAACCATTCATTCAATTTGTTGTGGCAATGACCGAACCAATTATAGTACATTGCTCTACGTACAAATTGTATCGTTCAAATCGTATCATCCGATTGATTTGCGTTTCGTTGCTGTGTCTGTTCTTTCGCGTTTTGACTGACGCTCAATTTTATCGTCGTTAATATCCTTTGAAGAACACCGGTCGTGTCATATAACTTGTACGCCTCTTGTCTTTGGGCATGAAGCAAAAAATATGCATTCGTAATATGAAACCGTGTAGGTCCGCGGACAGGTGCTCGCTTGGTTTTTGAAATGTGAAGCAGAATGCAGTTAGCGACTGGCCTTGGGGAGTGGGTCAAGCGTTCGATTACATTGATATATGATAATTGTTTTGGCTTTGGAAGATGGGTATGAATGGGTAATTATCGCACCGTATGCGATATGAATTAATTGCCCGTGAAAAAGGCGGCAGCGCTTTGCTTTGGAATTAATGAGTAATCATATGCGAATTTTAATTGCCTGTGGGAAAAGGCGGGTATTGCATTCTATGCTGAATGATTATTGGATGTGAGGATGCTTGAATATTAATTGTTTAAGAGGGGGTGTAAAGCGAGGTGTAACAACTTCTTCCAGGAAAGGCAAACCTATAGCGCTGAGTCAGCGCCCTACGATACTATTTTTGTTTCTCTACCGGGTCCAGCAGCCAAGCTCCGAAAGATCCTCAAGGATTTCTTCCAACCATTTCACGAAGGCTATAGCTTAATGGGGTGATATTTCACAGGGCGGCTGGGGTTTGGGACCCTACCTACCACTCAGTAGACAAGCGATAAACGAGGTCCCATTAAACTGAATGAATTTGGTTAATAGACATCAGAAAGCATTTTTCCAATGGAGAATCCCATTCTGTACGCCGCGAAAGCCCAAAAAGGTAATGCTAGAGGCAAGATGCATGAAACATGACACTAGATATTTACATTATAAAGCGTGTGATAGGCTACACCTAGCGAAGAAAGTAATGTCGAAATTAAAAATCAACTCATTGTTCGAATAAAATCATGTTGCGAACTTAGCGTAGAACCTTATAAATATGATTTTTTTTTCTAATCTTTGCACAATGCAATCAACTATTGTTGTAAAGGTGGCGGGCAATAATGAGGTTGCATCCAAGAGGAAAGCGTTCCGCGGTTAAGGGCAGCGTCCAGGAACGGTGAGCTGCATCCAAGAAGATAGCCGAGAATTGCAATGATGGGAGGCAGTCGGTGGAGACAGCGAGGAGGAAGCACAAGCAAAGCCTGAAGTTTTTATTGCAATTATCTTTTATTTCTTATCATTCAAATTGTATAGCTTTGTTTTATTTCGCTTGACTGGTGCTGGCGATGATTGCTCCGTATACTGCGGTATACTGCGAATGTACTAGATTTCTCCAGCACACCCCAGCTCATCCAACTGCCAATCCGCAACATTCCGCCCGCCTTCGCCAATCATTGGCGAATCATTATGCCAGGGGTGGGGGGGGTGATGCCGGGGCGACGGCTGCCGCCGTTGATGTCCATCCGCTGATCGATGCTGGTCCGATGTTCTGTCCTCCTCAAATGGGAGGATACTTAGTTTGGATACAGGTCTCGGTAGGGTGCCCGCAGCAGTCCGCAGCGTTGCCACCCTCACGAGTCCGTCCCGGCCAGGGTGCACCTTAAGGATTCGCGCCAGATGCCACTTGCAGGGGGGTGCCAGCTCAGTCCTGATCACTCGCAGTTGCCCCACTGCGACGTTGGGGATTCGGCTCTGCCACTTTGGGCTGTGTTGTAATTCCTGGAGGTACTCTGCGGACCATCACGACCAGACATGCTCGTACATATTCCGCAGTAACTTTGATCGCGACAACCGAGATATGAGGGGTTGAAGTGTGTAAGGCTCCGGGGTGGTCGACGTCGGGCCTCCAATAAGAAAGTGTTCGGGTTTGAGCGCCGTCAGGTTGGTCGGGTCATCCCTCAGCGGCTGGAGGGAGTGCGAGTTGAGTCAGGATTCCACTTGGGCCAGCAGGGTGGAGAGCTCTTCGAAGGTTAGGACTGCGTCGCCGGTAACGCGCCTGAAATGGAACTTGGTCCGCTTTACAGAGGCTTCCCAGATTCCCCCGAAGCGAGGGGCTGGTGGAGGGTTGAATCGCCAGTCGGTACCCTCATTGGCGAGGAGGTGGGCAATCTCGGCCGTTTGCCTTGATACCGGGGCGAATAGCCCCCGTAATTCTTTATCCGCGCCGACGAAGTTGGTGCCGCAGTCACTGGTCAGTGTTGCACAGATTCCTCTCCGAGCCACGAAGCGGCGGTAGACCCGGAGAAAATCCTCTGTTGAGTACGCGGAGGCGGCCTCCAGGTGCACCGCGCGGGTGGCGAAGCATACAAACACGGGGATGTATCCTTTGAACGTGCTCCTGGTTCCACTTTTTGAGCACCTGATAACCATCGGTCCGGCGTAGTCGACTCCGCTGTGTAGGAAGGACCTGGTGGGTCGCACGCGGGTAGCCGGCAGGTCCACCATGAGTTGAGGGGTCGGAGAGGATGAGTGTCGCCAGCAGCGGAGACAGCGAAAGATTACTCCCTTGACCAGTTGTCGTCCTCGGAGAATCCAGAATGGCTGCCGTAGATGGTTGAGTGACAGATGTGTGCCACCGTGGAGGGTCCTGTCGTGGGCATCTCGGGCGAGGAGCAGTGAGAGGACAGATCCGGACGGGAGGATGGGGGGGTGCTTCTCATCGGGGTGTAGAAGGGGGTGGCGCAGTCTCCCCCCGACCCGCAGAAGGCCATTCGGGTCGAGGAACGGGTTGAGGCGCAGAAACAGGCTCTCCTTAGCGACGGATGAGTTCCTGGTGAGCGATGCTATCTCCCGCTGGAAGTGGACTCTCTGGACATAGGAGACCCAGAGCTTGAGTGCTGAGTCCATCTGAGAGGGGGTTAATTCGGCGGGAATGTTTGGGCCGGGGCTCGGACACGCTTTCCTCCGCGGCGTGGTTCTTTTCTGCAGTCGCCGGGCAAATTCGACGCATCTTGCCGTCACGCGGAGGAGTCTCAGGAGCTGGGAGTATCGCATCAGCAGCTCGTTGTCCTCTCGTGGAGCGCTTATGACGTGGCTGGTTGCGGAGCGGCATTCCAGGTCCACCTCCCGGGCGGCGGTGTGGGTGCAGGGCCATGGTGTATTGGCTTTAAGGAACTCGGGCCGTCCATCCATAGTGACGGCGAGCGCAGTTGATCCGCTAACGCTCCGCGGGACGCCAAGTCGTCGGGATTCTGGACGCCGGCGACGTGATGCCAGTGGGCGCCCGGTAGAGTCGTCTGGATTTCGGAGACCTGGTTGGCGACGTAGGTTTTCCATCGGCTCGGCGCACCATGGATCCATGATATCACGACGGTGGAATCTGACCAGAGATGGACTGGGGCGTTCTGGGTTGACATGATGGTGAGGGCACGCTTCATCAGGCGCGTCAGCAATAATGCGGCACACAGCTCCAAACGTGGTAGGGATACCTGCTTTAAAGGGGATCGTAATGTGTAGCGGCCTTGCTGGCTGGTGAAGTGAGCCTCGCATGCTTGCTCCTCCAAGGTCAGAGCGGTTGGTTGGGGAGAAACCTTCTCCTGAATCCAGAACTTTTCCAGGAGGTCGCGCAGCTCGTGGTCGACACTGATCTGGTGGCTGGTCAGAGGGCGGCTGGTGTTGGGGTGCCGTGGGCCGCGGAGCTGCGCCCGTTAGTATCCACCCAAGGTGCGTAGCCTGTGCGATCACGTCGGAGTTGGACTCCTTTAGTCCGGCTGTAAGGATCGCCGGTTATGCATCAGCGCCAATGATCAAATCCACCTTGTCCGTTGACGAGATGTCTGGGTCTGCCAACTCCAGGCCCGCCACAATAGAGAGATCGCTTGGCAAGAGTCGTGGGGGTGGCACGTAGTCCGACAGGTGGGGCAGGATGAGCGCGTTGACTGTCCAGCCTTGCGAGCCCTTGGTCCGGGGCAGTATGGTGACGGAGGATAGGGCCTTTGCCGTCTGGCAGCGGGCGCCCCCGACTCCATGGACTGGAATGAATGATGCGCGCAGGCGGAGGCGCAGTCACTGGGCGAGGGATTCCGAGATAAAGGTGGCCTCTGAGCAGGGGTCCAGTAGGGCCCGAGCCTCCAGTCGGCGTTGGGGGCCCGACTGTACGAGGACGCGTGCTGTGGCCAGGAGGATCGCCCGGGCGGGCGGGGCGCTGAGTGTGTGAGATGACACCCCGGCGATCTGGTCGCCTTGGAGCTTGGGGCTTGTGCCCCTTTCCGAATCCGGGGTGGCCGTGGTCGTTGTAGTATGGAGCAGGGTGTGGTGCCGCCCTTGGCACTGTTGTGCTCCGTCTGGCCGGATCTTTACGCTGGGGTTGATCGCTGGCGGTCCGGGGCAGCTCGACGAACTCCAACGCTTCGATCCTTGTCTTCAGGAAGTCATCGAGCTGGTGGTACGTGGGTGGCTGGTTGGTGTTGCCTTGCGCCGTTTGCCAGTCACGGGCGGTGCGGGGGTCGATGCGCTGTGTTGTCAGGTGAACCAGTATGTCATCCCAGGCGGTCACGGGGCGGCCTAGCGCATCCAAGGTTTCGACTGCATCATTGGTAGTATCGCGGAGATGGCGCAAGCCGACAGCAGATTCCTTTACGACGGCCTGTACCTGGAAGATGGTACTCAAGGCAGAGTGGACCAATGCACGAGTGTTGTCGAAATATTCCACCAGCTTGTTCCAAGCTCGCTGGTAATTCTTCTCCGTGACGGGAATGTTTTTGATGGCCCGGCTGGCGTCGTCGCGGAGGCTCGACTTCAGATAATATAGTCGTTCTACATCACTAAGATCAGGATCCGCCAATACCGCCTGGAACAGGTCCTTAAATGGCCGCCATTCCGAGTACTTCCCGGAAAATGTCGGCAGTTGCACTGGGGGCAGCTTGCGGGGATTGGCGCAACATATCTTTTGGTGCGAACTTATCTTTTCAAGGAAAATAATAAACTCCCCCTACACACATTCGAAGACGGACTTAGTAATCCAAAATTAAAACTTTTGGTTAAAGCACGAGGTACCCCAAGTCTTAGAGCAGCAATTAACTATGCTCTCGAGCAGGCCCCACGATTAAGCAATGACAACACTTCAGGTAAATTTTCCGCCTGTCCAAATTTCAGCCCACCAGTAATTTGCCAATCGTGCAATAGGCCTGGACATATCTCTGAGGAATGTTGCCGCGATAGTAAACTTCCACAATCTATCCCCCAAACTAAAGCAGAGGTTGAACGCCTCCAATGTGTTGTGGTCCTTCTCTCAGGGAGCGTGTCCCCTTGTCCTGAAAAGGATGAGAGATCTCTTTAGACCGCTCCTGAGAGGACCCGTTGCGGTCCCCACCGTGCTTCCTCAGACCTGAGGGAAGAGTGACGACCGATTGCTGCAAAAGGAGACCTGAAATTCGGCCGGATCCAATAGTAAAAAAACTACTTTAATTTTTAATTTAATAATTTACTCCAATTTATTTTAATTGATTGGCGTCATTAAACGTCGGACACCAACCTAGAGACTGATCCTCGAATACAAAATTCATCGCCCTTTTATACAAAATCTTATCGGGATTTTGTATCGCGAATGCGTCGAAATGCAAGCAGAGTTTCGAAATGTACTTCGACTAGGGTCCAGTACTGGAGAAAAGGAATGGGATATCTATTTTTAGAATATACACATCTGGCTGCAATCCAGATGGAGATAAGGATTTTAGAATTGTGTGTATGGGAACGAAATGAATATCTTATAGTATGGATTTGCTTGCATATGAAGATATGCATTGTGGTGTTTTTAGGAAGGATTTGATATTCGAACATTGGATTGTTAGTTTGGGGATATGGATGCATGTCATAGTAAGTGGGTAGAAATATATGTGGGAGGAAAATGGTAGGGCTTCTTGGAGGACTACAAATGCAGATACTATAGTAAATTTAACCATGCCCAGGAGGAATGCAAAGAGAGACTGTTCCAATTAAATAATCAAAACAGCTCTCCATTAAACAAAACTGTTTCTAGAACTCAGCCCACTTCTACCCCAAACATCTGGAGAAGTGGAGTAATAAACAAAATGAGCAGAGTACAGTTATTAAAAATCAACAGTCAGAAGCAATTTACAGGGAAAACATGAAATCTTGTTAAAAGCTAAGGATATAAACCAGAGGCAGGATTATCTCCAAATAAAGGAAGTAGAAACCAAAGATCGTGTCCACCAATTTACATCTAAATCCGTTTGTCTACGGGTCGGATCTGATGATTTGACAAAGTTCTCTAAACCAACTATCCCAACAACTCCCTACGTTCCTATATTTTCACACCAGCTTTTAATAACAAAATGCCTAAGCTCATTAAAGAAATAATACCGGCAAGTGTAAGACTGAAGAGCAAGAACTCTCAGCAAAATATAAGCCCGAGAAACAAATAATACCGGCAAGTTCGGCCGATTGGTGCTTCTACGTCACATCAGCTGAGATGTGGATAGATTGACTCTCTGAATCAGGATCTAGATAGGGTCCTGCAGTGGGGAAGGGCCAATCTCGTCGACTTCAATGCAGCGAAGACACAATATACAATATTCACAAAGAAAAGTGGATCATCGGTTCCACAGCTGATGATGAATGGCCACGCCCTAGAATCTGGTGAAAGCTTGAAATTGCTCGGCGTCACAGTATGTGGGAATGTATCATGGCATAAACACGTGTCGAGCATCGCCTGGTCAGCTTCAGGAAAACTGAGCTATCTATTTAGAGCCAAGAAATATTTTACTCCGACGCAACTTCTTCTCCTATATAAATCCCAAATTAGACCCGCGCTCGAATATTGCTCTCATGTTTGGAGCTCGGCTCCTAAACATACCCTCGACCTACTTGAGACCATACAGAGACGAGGGATCCGCCTGATCGGGGACTCGGCGCTGACGTCGGGACTACAGACGCTATCGCATCGAAGGCGCGTAGCCGACATCTGTCTGTTTTACAGATATTATCACGGGTAATGTTCTTCGGAGATTCGTGGTATTGTTCCACGCAATTCGGCTTATGTGCGCTCCACAAGACAATCCGATGGATCGCACCCGTTTGTGGTTCGTCTCCCGACGGCGCGAACATCCCTGTATCAGAACTCGTTCCGTTACAGAGCGGGGAAGCTGTGGAACTCCCTTCCTGTGGGAGTGTTCGCGGAGCGTTACAACCTGCAACTGTTCAAAAAGAACTGCAACAGTTATTTGATAGCATCTCGGGGCGCCCACTCGGCGCTAGAAGTTCCCCTCTCCCGAGAAAATGCTAATAAAAAAAAAAAAAAAGTGTAAGCCTGAAGAGCAAGAACTATCAGCAAAATGTAAGCGCGAGGAACAGATAATCTCAACTAAATGCGTGACTGCGGAACAAAAAGTGCCAGCGAAGCGTAAGACTGCGGAACAAAAAGTCCCAGCAAAGCGTAAGATCGAGGAACAAAGAGTCCCATCGAAGCTTAAGACTGAGGAACAAAGAGTCCCAGCAGAGCGTAAGACTGCGGACAGAAAAGTCACAGCAAAGCGTAAGTCTGAGGAACTAAGAGTCCCATAAAAGCAGAAGCTTGAGAACCAACAAATTCCAGCAAACAACCCCTATGTCAAACGTTTGCAGTTAAAAAATAAACACAAGCTCGTAGTAAGCTCCGTAATAAAACATAAAGATAACCAAATAAATAAAATCCTTTTTAGAAATAAAACAAAAACTGATCTCGCAAAATCTATCACGAATCCTCCATCTTTCGAAATGTTTCCCTTCAATCGTTTTATTACACAAATTTTAAACTTTGTTACACAACCCAACCCTAACAAAGCGTGGAAAATCTTCCACAGGTTTAAAGAAAGACTTAAAACAAACAGATTTTTCCTTTTTAGATATATATATATATATATATGTATGTATAGAATATGAGAAATGAAAATTCTATATATATGAATAAATAAAATACAAAAATGTAAAATCCAAACAATTATTAAAAAAAAAGTTACTAATAATGAAAAACAAATTACAAAAAACATGTAAGATGAATTTAAACATTAAATAATAAAGTAAAAATCAAAAAAGTATATAAATATAAATACTAATAATGAAAAACAAACATTTTGTAACAATTAAACAGAAAATCTAAGATTGAATCTAAACATTAAATAATAAAGCAAAAATCAAACAAGTATGTAAAAATAAAAATAAATACTAATAATGAAAAACAAACATTTTTAAACAATTAAACAGAAAATCTAAGATTGAATTTAAACATTAAATAATAAAGCAAAAATCAAACAAGTATGTAAAAATAAAAATAAATACTAATAATGAAAAACAAACATTTTTAAACAATTAAACAGAAAATCTAAGATTGAATTTAAACATTAAATAATAAAGCAAAAATCAAACAAGTATGTAAAAATAAAAATAAATACTAATAATGAAAAACAAACATTTTTAAACAATTAAACAGAAAATCTAAGATTGAATTTAAACATTAAATAATAAAGTAAAAATCAAACAAGTATGTAAAAATAAAAAATAAATACTAATAATGAAAAACAAACATTTTTAAACAATTAAACAGAAAATCTAAGATTGAATTTAAACATTAAATAATAAAGCAAAAATCAAACAAGTATGTAAAAATAAAAATAAATAGTAATAATGAAAAACAAAAATTTGTTTAACAATTAAACAGAAAATCGAATGATTGTTAGGATGTAAGATTGAATTTAAACATTAAATAATAAAGTAAAAATCAAACAAGTATGTAAAAATAAAAACTAAATACTAATAATGAAAAACAAACATTTTTAAACAATTAAACAGAAAATCTAAGATTGAATTTAAACATTAAATAATAAAGTAAAAATCAAACAAGTATGTAAAAATAAAAATAAATGCTAATAATGAAAAACAAATTTTTTTAACAATTAAACAGATAATCTAATGATTGTTAGGATGTAAGATTGAATTTAAACATTAAATAATAAAGTAAAAATCAAACAAGTATGAAAAAAATACTAATAAATAAAAAGCAACCACAATACAGAAATAAAATATTAAGGCAATAAAAAATCTATATTTGTTAAGCCAATAATAGCAATTACAAAAAACATTTAAACATGTAAAACAAAAAAAAAAATTGCAAAATAATGTTATGTTATTATTATACAAGAATTCTGATCACTTGTAAGGAAAATTCCCGTTAAAATATGCCACCGTCCATTTTTCTCGTCGGCCACCGCCCAGAAAATTAATCTCATTCAAGATTAATTTTCTTTTCTTGAAGGAGGGGAGGATGTAGTGCTCCAGAAAGCCCTACCATTAATATCCCCTCCTACATACATATCCCATCATCCTAATTTGATTCAATTAAATCACATGAATCTAAATGATTCCAAAACCAATATCGAGCAACCACAGCAGCTGCTCGAAAGAACAAGCATCTAAAAAATCTAAACGATTTCCGACTCGTTATCGAGCAACCAGCAGCTGCTCAAAATACCAAACACCTATGCATCCCAAGCCAAAGACCCTGGCAGCTGATAGAATACCATCAGCAAAATCAATATCGAGCAACCGTGGCATCTGCTCGAATATGATTGGCCAAACAAACTTTCATGTATAAAAAGGGTTCTTATCGAAGGTCTCATTTTTAAATTACTGAATACTGGCCTCAGTAGAACGCCGTGAACTATCATCTACCAGTTCATTCAGAGTGAATGGAAAGCTCTCCCGAACTTTCAACGCCGCTGCAGGCGTACCACAGGGCTTCATTCTAGGCCCCATCTTATTTAATATCTACACCTCAGATATCCCTCGCCCAATGGACGAGAGAATAAACCAGATATGCTATGCGGAAGACGTCCTAGTATACACGTCATCCAAAAGCCCTAAACTCGCAAGAAATCGACTCAACCGTCACCTAGATGAACTGTATCAGTATTACAGTCGATGGAAAATCCGACTTACCCCATCCAAAGCAGTAGCTATCATTCTGAGTAGTAAACACTCCCAACCTACTTCTCGATATTCACAGAATATTCGAATACAAATAGGAGGTACTACTATTAGACCACAGGACAGAATTAAATATCTTGGGGTCATCTATACCCCAAAAATGAATTTCACTAAACATGTGACCCACATTATTCAAAGGGGCCTCGGTCGGTCTAAGCAACTACACATTTGAAGTGGAGCAACAAAGTTGACACCAAAGTTAAGCTTCTCTGCTATAAGCAGCTAATCCGATCTGGAATATCGTACGCCTTTCCCGTATGGTCCTCCATATCTTCGGCTCAAGTGGAAAGACTTCAAGTTTTCGAAAGAAACCTCCTCAGAAGATGCATCAACCACTCTAGAAGGCCTGACGGTCGCCATTAGCCGAACTCTCATCTATACGAAGGTGCCTTCATTACCCCTATCAACGAGTACTTGCTACAATTAGCATACAAGTACCTCGAAAGCATTCAGAACAGCGAGAACCTACTTGTACGGGAGTCTTGCGTTCTTGACCCTTCTCTCTCTCGATCTCTTCGGATCAGACTACCACAATTTCTGCTTCAGTACAAAACTGAAGAAAGCACCCTTCCCAACAACATTCCCCTCTATAATAGAGGATTCCTGAACCCAGCCCATAGGATGTACTGCTAACATACCACATGCACGCACAGCACAAACATACACACACACCGACCAAAGCGCAGATCATCAGACGCCAAAGACGTGATCTGCGTTTACTACCGCACTCAAGACCTACTGATCTTGTACGATTTCTTTCCCACCATCCCTCCATCCAAGTAGTTAGAGAACACCTGAACTAACCCTGTCCACACTATCCTTAGATACCTCCCCCCTTTTTCTTTTTCAGATATCTCGAGACCGAGCCGAACATTCTCACGGATGTGGGTGATTCTGGTTATCGCAAGGTGACCAGAAGCCAGAGACAAGACGAAGGACACATCTGTCCTTGTCTCCCCAAAGTCGGCCTCTCGCCACCCTTTTTTTCAGAGTTCTTTTTGTTGCACCTCTTCATGGACATTCACCGTCGTTTATTCATTTTTCGAAGACATCCAGACAATAAATACATAGTAGTTTCTTTTGTATCAGTAGTTTTAATCATCCTGCACGGCGTAAGTAGCACAACAACAGCATCCATAACAATATATTTAATTCTTAGTATTGCAATCCAATCTGTCTTTTAATTTATTTTATATATTAAGTAAAATTTATATAAAGGGTTTTAGTTGTATATTTCTCTTTAATGAATTTATTTCCTCAACTATGTTATTTTTTAAAATATTGTATATTTCAGTTGGAAGATTGCTTTAATATATATCACATCTCTGAATTGTAAATTGTGTGGTCTCTCCTTTATAATTGATATATGACATAGAAAATGCCATTTTTTAAGGATCCAAACAGATATAACCCCTTAAAAAAATCTATACGTACATATGACTTTAAAAGACTTGTTTCTAAATTGTAGTCACCTCCATTTATAATTCAATGTGAATTTTAAGTGCGGTTAAGTCAACGAATGTTAGCGGAAGTATCTTAATCTCTTTAGTTATCACATCATCATCACAGAAAGTTTGAACCCACGGAAAGTCCTGCAGAGTACAAGCACATGTCGTGGATGAATTTCAAAAGGGATTAACAAAGTTTCTTACCTCGTTGCCCGGACCGCAACAAGTCTTCACGAATCCCGTCTGTGAAGTATGCAATTGTAATTTAAATTTAGCGCCACTCGGAAGCCTATTCAGTGATTTCATTCTCTGTGGTAATGTATACAGAAACGTCCGGAATCGCTGTTCTAAATCCATGAAAGTATCATCCTCGGTAGAATGATACGCTGCCAGTAGGCTGTTCTCCACTAAGCCAATCGAATACTTCTCAAGGACACAATTCTCTTCACTGTAGATTACAATTTCCAGTTTTATAAGTTGGGCATTTTGTTTTAATATCCTTGCAGTGGAGAGCACATCCGATATGTAGGTATTAATTGGTGGATATATTGAGGCAAACACTGGACAATTATATACCTTCCTAGGACGAAATATTTTCGCAGGATAAAGTTCACGTAGATAGAGAATCTGATGAATGAAAACTTCTATGAATTCGATTAGCACATCCGAAGATTCTGTGGATTTAAAAACATATTACTGAGTGTGTTTAATTAAAATACTTTAATTTACCATCATTGATCATGTTAAGCAGTTGGAATGACTTCTGAATTATGGTACCAGCCAGATCCATTTACTGGATTATGCCAACATAAATGAGTTTTTTTTAATAATGTTTATCTTTAAGACGGTTGAAGTAATAATATATTAAGAGTTCCAGTGGCGAATGCTGTTCGCAAGCGTCAACAATAGGACGTGAAGGTATACATTAAATTCGTTTCTTATTTTTAACCATAGATGCTATCAGATACGACAATGGATATAATAACTCTAAATCAGCAATAATTTCACAATAAGCTGGTTTTTGATTTCACTGATATTCTTGTTTATTTTTGAACCATCTGGACACAAGATCATTGCATTATCTTAATTCTGTATACTTGTACATCAGCATTACTTCTGTTTTATCCCAATGTCAACATGTTTAGTTATATTTACCTTAAATAACTTTAAATTGTAACACACTTGTTTTCATGTATAAACATTCGTTTTAAACCCAATATACGTTATTAGATTTGCATCCACTCGCTGTGAGAAATGTGGTATACTTATTTAATCCCAATACACCTTCTCGCAATACTGTTAAAGACTAAATTTTAATGTCGCTGCATATAAGGGCGTAAAATGTATATTAATAACGAATTTTAACTTATTTATTTGCAGGTAAATACGAATCCACATCATACGCAGTTTACCGCCTCGGCGAAAATTTAGCAGTGACAGCAGCAGATATTTATTGAGTGTCATACTGCCGGGTTTACATGTCGTTCATAATTTCCTTCATTACACTTGATTTGTAACATCTCGGTCGCGTCCACTGAGATATTTATCTGAAAGGTCGCCATAAAGTTATTTTGAAGGACCTAAATGATGATGAACGCAGTCGAAAGATGGCGGAGAATGAGGATGATTCCGTCGAGAATTTGTACGAATGCAACATGAAAAGTAATTGGGAAACATGAATGTATCCGTCCCCAACTGAAGCCAATATTAAAAAGCTTAACGACTCAATCATTAAAGGATCAATCTCTGCATTTTATACGAAGTTGGCATGGGGTCAAAATATAGTATGGATCTAAGGAAATAACCTTAGATGATAAAAAGAAAAACCAAATTCAAGGGAACTTTAGAAACTCGAAAATTATATATATGGATCATCATCATCGGCACTACAACCGGGAACCGGTTTTGGACTTATTTAGCAAGTCCTGAGGCTTGTTAAATGTTCCATAATGATTTGTTTTCTCCGGGCAAGGTCATTAGTCTTGCGCCAGATATATATGGATACAGATATTCATTATAGGTAGGTAGTTGTTCCTTTTAGAGAAAGTAGGTGCGAAAGTATTAGAGATCGACATCGTCACGAGATTGTGGCAATATATGAAGCGAAGGAGAGGACGCGTCCTGGTTGTTTTTTACGCTATTAAACTTTTAGATTTTGCACACCGAAAACCTGTATAACATTCTACTTTGTCGTCAGTTTACGTGGCAGGCGAAAAAATGTTCACCTAGTCAGTTTGCTTTTGAATAATGATGAGATAAGAGCGTCATAAGAAGAAATATAAATTAATTTTTAAAAAAGCAAAAAACATTATCTTAATCCCCCTATTAACTGTTAATTAAATATTATGATAGTGTTACGGGTCGCACACTCGCAGTCTTACCCACAAACTCCTCCTATCTATGATTATAATTGCGCCAAGAAGTAAATTTGCATAAACTACTTAGCACTAACCTAAACAAAAAGTTGGCATCGAAAATAATACATAAAAGACGTCAGAAATCTTTGACGAAAAGTTTGCTGTCTGGCTACAATAGCCAACCCGAGTGGATAAAAACGTACGGCAACTATGCTAAGAAACAACCCGTTTTATTATTGAGAGGACGAGCCAAGTGAAACTTAGGCAAGGTCAAGGGTTTTAGACCAAACCTACGGGGAAATATTACCAAACCCGGAGGAGGCGTTCCACAGGCAACACATAGCTGTGAACGATGCGTCTCAGGCAATTGGGGCCAATATTGCACGTGTTGAGCACGTGTTGATAGATCGCCGCGACTCCTCGAACCTGATGACGGTACGAACGTACCGCGGTGCCAACGTCGACACGGATCACTATCTTGTTGGTATAGTTTTCCGACCGCGAATTCCCTTACGGAGACGTATTGCATCCGCGGATCAAGTTCGAATCAACACGGCTGCCTTACGCAATGAGAACACCAACAACACCTTTGGTCATGCCTTAAAACTCGCCCTCGAAGAGCTCGACGGAGAGAGAGTAAGTCCTGGGGCCAGAATGTCGGGCGTAGAAGCGAAATGGACACGCCTTAAGAATACTGTCATTAGTACTGCCAACTCAATCTTAGGCAGTAGTCGTAGAGATCGGCGACTGGTTTGATGATGAGTGCAAACTAGCGACTGAACGTAAGAATGCTACATGCCGGACAATGCAGCAGTCTCACAGGACGCGGGTGCGCCAGGAGAAATACAAAGAGCTCAGAAGATCTGAAAAAAGGTTTCACAGACAAAAGAAAAGTGCCTGGGAAAAAACCTAGTCTGTGAAATAGAGAAAAGTAGAGAGGGAAGTCTGCGCAAGGCACGAAATTTCTGCCAAATAATCCGCAGTATGACGAAAGACTAATGACCTTGCCCGGAAAAAACAAATCATTATGGAAAATTTAACAAGCCTCAGGACTTGCTAAATAAGGACAAGAACGGTTCCCGGTTGTAGTGCCGATGATGATGATGATGATGATGATGATGACGCGATGCACACCACGATGCACTTACTGCAAGGATAAAGAGGGTAATTCGATCACCGATCCCGAAGGCATTCTGGAGCGATGGGAAGTGCACCTCAATGAATTGCTAAATGGTCAGCTCACAGAAAAATTGGAGGCTCCACCAATGCAACATCAAGACCGATTGCTGCTGCCACCAAGCATTGAGGAAACATTAAAAGCCATTAGACAGCTCAAATCAAATAAAGCCCCTGGAGCTAATGGCATACCAGCTGAGCTGATCAAACAAGGAGGGACTGCGTTACATCACGCAATTCATGAGACCGTGGTGCACGTATGGGAGCAAGAGGAGATGCCGGCAGACTGGCAATTTTCCTCATACATAAGAAGGGAGATATCACACTGTGCAGCAACTATAGGGGTATAACATTGCTGAGTACCGCCTATAAATTACTCTCCACTATCCTACAAAATCGGATAGCCCCATATGCTAAAGTCATCATTAGTCAATATCAGTGTGGCTTCAACCCAGGCAAATCAGTGATTGATCAAATATTCACCCTTAGGAATTTAAGATTCCATTATATCATCTATTCATAGACTTTACGGCCGCCAAGGATAGCATAACCAGGGTAGAACTATATAATGCCATGAGAGAGTACGGCATTCCAAACAAATTTATACGACTTTGTAGGCTGACCATGACCAACGTAACTAGTCAAGTAAAAATAGCGGGATTGCTGTCCAAACCAATAAACATCTTTAATGGACTCCGACAAGGGACAGTCTGCCTTGCCTCCTCTTCAACATGGCGTTGGAGAAAGCAATCCGTTACTCTGGCGTCACAACTAGAGGGACTATTATCACCAAATCCAGCTAGATACTTGCTTACGCAGATGACATCGACATCATCGGTAGAACCGAATCGGCTGTACAGGATTCCTTCACCCAGATCGAGCAGGCGGCACAAAAACTGAGACTACACATTAATGAGGGGAAAACTAAGTACATGGTGGCAAATTCTGCGAAGAGAAGACCTAACGTTGGTCAAACTATCAGGGTAGTGGAGCACGAATTTGAAGTAGTGCAATCCTTTAACTACCTTGGGTCAATAGTATCAGCCGATAACAATATGGAAGAATAAATACGCGAACGGCTCATCAAATCCAACAACGCCTACTATGGTCTTTAAATCCCGAAATTTATCCAGAACGTCCAAGCTACTACTGTACAACACCATGATCTTACCAGTACTCATGTATGGACCCGAAACCTGGGTGCTCAATAAAAGGCATTCTGAACTCTTAGCCGCTTTCGAGAGGAAGGTCTTAAGGAGAATTGTTGGCCCCGTGTGTGTGGGAGGACAATTCCGGAAACGCTACAACCATGAGGTGTACACAATCTACCTTGAAGTTAATGTTGTAAGAAAAATCAAGCTCGGTAGAATCCGGTGAGCGGGACACCTAGCTGGAATAAGCGAAGAGGAGCCTGCCCGGAAAGTCCTTTTTGGCAGGATGTATGGAAGGAGACAGCGCGGCAGACCTTGTCTGCGACGGAGGGAAAGCGTAGACCAGGACGCCCAGAGCCTGGGAGTGCCAAACTGGATGACATCGGCTCGAAATCGGGACCGATGAAGATTGGTTAAATAAGGCCAAGACCGGATGCTGGTTGTAGTGCCGATGATGATGAATAGTAGATTCCTTCTAATTTCACAGAAATTTAGTTTTTGACATCCGAACCGAGTATTTATACCGTAGAGGTTTCTGCGCCACTGGGAAACTCAGATCACTGCTTGGTATCTGCCGCGCAAGCACTTGCATACCAAACGAATAACCCGCCTAGGCAGCTTCGCCATGTATGGAAGTATGGGGCCGCTAACTGGGACGATATGCGAGATTTCTTCGCATCCTTTCCATGGTCCGAGATGTGCTTCGGAAACTCCGATGTTAACGCTTGCGCGGAGTCGGTGTCAGATAATATTCTTCTGGGGATGGAGATGTATATTCCACATTCCATCAAACGAAGTTCGTCTGATAAACCTTGGTTTGATAAAAAATGCGAGCAGATTTCAGCAGCAAAAAAATACAGCTTTTAAACAGTGGCGCACCAATCCCACCGATGTTAACAGAACGAATTTTGTTAGAATCAGAAACGTGTGCTTCTGGTCAATGGCAAAGGCTGTCAGCAGTAACTTTGCTTCCTCCTCTTTCCCTCCGTTGGTGACAGACAGCGGGACGTTGGTCACGAATCCAAAGGATAAAGCTAATGTGTTCGCGAATTTATTTTCCGCGAATTCAAACCTCGATCCCGGCCTTTTGCAGCCACCCGTGATCTCGCCGGTACAGTCTTCCATGCGGGATGTGAGATTTCGTCCGCGCACTATTCAGCGCATTCTACGTGAACTGGATTGTAGGAAGGCAACCGGCCCGGACGGAATACCAGCAATAGTCCTTAAGAACTGTGCTCCAGAACTATCGCAGGTTCTTGGCAGACTCTTCCGCTTATCTTATGCACGGAGGACCTTTCCTGCCTGCTGGAAAATCGCTCGAGTTCAGCCAATCCCAAAGACGGGAAAAAAGTGTCTCCCACAAAATTACCGTCCGATAGCATTACTGTCTATTTTATCTAAGGTAATGGAAAAAGTCATCAATACAGAGTTGGTTAAGTATTTGCAGTGCAACGGTCTTCTGAATGACCGTCAATACGGATTCCGTGGCAGGCGGTCCACAGGAGACCTTTTGACACTTATAACCGATATATGGACATCTGCGATTGAACGGCATGGTGAGTCAAAGGCGGTCGCATTAGATATCTCCAAGGCTTTTGACCGCGTCTGGCATGGGGCATTGCTGAGCAAACTTCGTTCATATGGACTTTCCCAACAGCTTTGCGACTGGACGAGGAGCTTCCTCGAGAATCGATCGATCCGGGTTGTTGTGGACGGCGAGTGTTCGGATCTGTATCCTGTTAATTCGGGGGTGCCCCAGGGTTCTATTTTGGCTCCAACCTTGTTCTTGCTTCACATAAATGATTTGTTGGAGGCAACACGGATAACAAAGTGTTCAGTTTTGCGGATGATAGTACGCTTGTTTCCTCCTTTTCGAGTGATCGGCCGATTGGTGCATCAACGTCGCACCAGCTGAGATGTAGACAGATTGACTCTCTGAACCAGGATCTAGATAAAGTCCTGCAGTGGGGAAAGGCCAATCTTGTCGACTTCAACGCAACGAAGACCCAGTATACAACATTCACAAAGAAAACCGGATCATCGGTTCCACAGCTGATGATGAATGGCCGGGCCCTCGAGGCTGGGGAAAGTTTGAGATTGCTCGGCGTCACGGTCTGTGGGAATGTATCATGGCATAAACACGTATCGGGTATCGCCAGATCAGCCTCAGGAAAACTGAGTTATCTTTTTAGAGCCAAGAAATACTTTACTCCGGCCCAACTTCTTCTCCTATATAAATCCCAAATTAGACCCGCGCTCGAATATTGCTCTCATGTTTGGAGCTCGGCTCCTAAACATACTCTCGACCTACTTGAGAGCGTACAAAGACGAGCGATCCGCCTGATCGGGGACTCGGCGCTGACGTCGGGACTACAGTCGCTATCACATCGAAGGCGCGTGGCCGACCTCTGTCTGTTCTACAGATATTATCACGGATGCTGTTCTTCGGAGATTCTTGGCATTGTTCCACGCAATTCGGTCTATATGCGCTCCACAAGACAATCCGACGGATCGCACCCGTTTGTGGTTCATCTCCCGACAGCGCGAACATCCCTGTATCAGAACTCGTTCCGTTACAGAGCGGGGAAGCTGTGGAACTCCTTTCCCACGCGAGTGTTCCCGGAGCGTTACAAGCTGCAACTGTTCAAAAAGAACTGCAACAGTTATTTGATGGCATCTTGGGGCGCCCACTCGACGCTATAGGTTCGCCTCTCCCGAGAGAAGTCTAATAAAAAAAAAAAAAAAAAAAACAGAACTACCCCAACCCGTTACACGCCCCAACCTGTGAAGAACCCGTTTAGATCTCAAGCACCACCACGTTCGTTCAAAGGACCAGTAGGGTCTACATCTAGGGGACCTGGGACAACACAACCTCACCAGGGCGGGGGAGATTATCATCATAATGAGTCGCCCACCCAGATCCAAGACAGTCGTGCACCAGACCCGTTAATTGCACGAGGTGCAGTTTCTGTAATAAGGGGGGGGCACTTATACGATGAGTGTCTAAGGGGTCGGAACACACTATTCTGTATGAATTGTAAACAATATGGACACGATATCAAGGACGGCCGTACACACGATGCACAACCACATACACTCAATCCCGAAGCTCCGCGACAAAGGTCACAGTACCAACAGAGGGTGCCCCCGAATAAATCACACCAAAGACAAGTCCAACCCTCTGCTTCCAAGCAAACAACAGCATCGAATCATAGAGTGTACAGCATTCGATTTTGTTGTGAGTTTTGTTGCCGAGACAGGCAGGAGAAAGTGGGGGAAATCTCAGAAGTCACCAGCCTGTACACACAGCAAAACGGTTATGGCTGTACGTCACCACCATACCCCACCGACCTGCACGATCAAAACAGAATGGAAGAAACTCTAGAGGAGGAAAAATTCACAGGGCCACAGGCATTCACGCGACAAAAACGGGCAACAACTACGAGCCAACCCAGAACCGTATCAGTTTTGATAGTACTGAACCTTGTGAGGCTTGAAAGCCGAACACCACAGATGTAAAATACCGACAACCCCGACTACAATGCCGTCAACCGAGGGCGGACCATAGCCACTCTAGCTCTATTACGACAGATTCTTTGGAAACTTCAAAGCAGAGCGACCGATCAAATAAGAGTGGTAAACGGTGTAGATTTTGCGGACGACACAAACACACGGCGGCAGTGTGTCGACAAAAGGCAAAGTGGGAGAGGTCGGAAAACTCCCAGAGGTTGGGTCGGAACTTATCTAAACAATCATTAATCCTGTAAGTTTTTCCATTAAATTTGCAAATGACAGTGAGGGGATGTCAGGGTATAAGGCAGCCGAACGGGAGCCCGCACAAAGGCGATCTCAGAAGAACCAGACCGCGGTCGGTAGTCACCCAGAAACCCTACCCACACATGAGAAGGGTTGCGAAAACTTGTTCAATCCCAGTTACTCCAACATCAGGGCAGCATCCCAAATGCCGGAAGAGGACAAGGACGAGGAAGCAATGGTAGTACACCTGCCGTCAAACCACTCGGAGGTAGAAATTTTTCTGACCAGACCTTAGTAATTCGGGAAGAGGTAATTCCGGCGCCTAAAGAAGTACAATCGGGGATCTTTTTAACTAACTGTATTTTGGGGAAGGCTAAGAGTGCCCAAATAGAGGCACTCAATATCATAAATTACCCTCAAACCATCGACCGGATCAAGGTGGAGTTGCTTCCAACAAAAGAATTTTCCGTCTTTTTGTTGGAAAGCCAAGAGAATATTCATACCGATGGGGGAGTAAATACGTCAGCGTGAATTAATTCCGGTGAAGAACTTCCGGAGGGAGAACATCTCCAATACATTCGGCACCTATTCCTGGAGGATACGGCACCTCTGGAATCAACAAAGGATTCAAGGTTGACACAATTACACTGGGAATTCCACTTAGGAGAAAACCTAAGTCCTCAAGAGTGTCAATCCATAGTGGAAATATGTGAGGAGTTCAACGACATTTTCCACCTCAAAGGTGATCTCCTGACGTATACCAGTACAATAACAGACGAAATGCCTTTACAGGACCAAGCGACCATAAGCCAGAGAATGTACCGTTTGCCCGAGTGCAAGAAACATGTGATAAATGAGCAAGTATGGGATATGCTAGAGAATGATAGCATTCAACCAAGCAAGAGTCCGTAGAACTCACCCCTCTTGGGAGTTCCTAAGACAGCGGGCCGTAAGAATACGGGTCGCACACCCACAAACCCCCGTCTCTATGATTATAATTGCGCCAAATAGTAAATTTACATAAACTACTTGGCAATAACCTAAACAAAAAGTTGGCGTCGAAAAATATATAAGACGTCAACTTTGACGAAAAGTTTTCAGCCTGGGTACAATAGCCAACCCGAGTTAATAAAAACGAACGGCAAACGCGAATTAGTGACAATAAGCCAACGGGAGTCCCGCCAACGCGAATTAACAATTTTTGATCGCAGCAGTAAACGGAATTAGCGGAGGAGTCTAAAACATCGTAACAGAGGGATCAAGAATCCTACACCTCCTGCAACAAGAAAAGCGCTAATGTAAAGCTAATGTGTTCGCGAATGTATTTTCCGTGAATTCAAACCTCGATGCCGGTCTTTTGGAGGCACCTGTGATCGCGCCGGTACGGTCTTCCATATGGGATGTGAGGTTCCGCCCATGTGGCATTTAACGGTTTCTACGTGGACTGTACTGTAGGAAGGCAATCGTCCCGGACGGAATACCAGCAATAGTCCTAAGGAACTGTGCTCCAGAACTATCGCCGGTTCTTGGCAGACTATTTCTCTTATCTTATGCACACAGGACATTCCTTACCTGCTGGAAAGTCGCTCGAGTTCAGCCAATCCCAAAGACGGAAAAAAGTGTCTCACAAAATTAACCATCCGATAGCATTACTGTCTATGTTATCTAAGGCGATGGAAAACGTCATCAACGCCGAGTTAATTAAGTATTTGGAGTGCAATGGACTTATGAATGATCAACAATGCGCATTCCGTGGCAGGCGGTCCACGGGAAACCTTTTGACTCTTATAACGGATATATGGACATCTGCGATTGAGGGGCATGATGAATCAAGGGCGGTCGCATTGGATATCTCCAAGGCTTTTGACCGCGCCTGGCACGGGGCATTGCTAAGCAAACTTCGTTCATATGGACTTTCCCAGCAGCTTTTCGGCTTGAAGAGCTTCATCAAAAATTGATCGATACGGGTTGTAGTAGACGGCGACTGTTCGAAACTGTATCCCGTTAATTCCGGAGTGCCTCAAGGTTCTATTTTGGCTCCAAACTTGTTTTTGCTTCACATAAATGATTTGTTGGAGTCAGCGGATAACAGGGTGTCCAGTTTTACGGGTGACAGTACTGTGGCGTTTCTAACAGATACACACACAATACAAAAGCAAATAGTGAAGAACACCGAACCAAAATCGAATAAGAAAATGCATCAGAGCCGTATACCATAGCGATAATATAACAATTCCACATCAGTTGAGTGTACTTGAGTTTAGAAATTGAATTCGTACACGCGGCCAGTAGCCTGATGTGTTGAGCATTGGTTAAATTTTTAGTGATTCTGGCTGATCAGCCGAATAAGGGATCAACCTCGCACCGGCTGAGATGTAGCCAAATTGACTCTCTGAATCGATATCTCGATAATATCCTGCAGTGGGGAAAGACCAATCTCGTCGACTTCAATGCAACGAAGACACAGTATACAACATTCACAAAGAAAAGTGGATCATCGGTTCCACAGCTGATGATGAATGACCAGGCTTTAGAATCTAGAGGAAGGATAACATTGCTCAATCACTTTAACTATAAGACAATCATTGATAATGTCTCAGTTGAATTGTTTGAGACACTGCAATCGCGTTTTAGGATTTTGTCTGGATTTTGGCTTAGCAAATAGATGATATCCCTGCGACAGGTGGGTGTTACCAGAAGAGCATGAATTGATATGACTTCCTCCATAGTAGAAAGCAGAGTTGCTGGATTTTCTGGGATGTGTCTAATAAGAAGGACAGCATGAGCGGGGAAACCCATTTATCCGCAATTATGGCGCATATTTACTAAAAACTCGATTCCGCTGTTGTTGATGAATATTTTCACATTCCCGCGATAGTTAATAGGGCGTTGGCATAATTTGGGGACTGAATTACCTATTTCCATATCAAAACTCAGTGTCAGGTGCCACTTGTTTGGCAATGATTGGATTGTTGATGACGGATTGCAACAGTGCGACATCGCAAATCACGTCTGTAATCCCTCTGGATGGACGCACTCGGAAATCACAAATGTTTCGGTTGCAGTTTAATATATCTCAGGTAACACATAATTCTGATCACTACGTAGAACTGTAATTGATTCTACTGTTGCTCTTGCTCTCGAATATGTCTTCAACAAGTTACAAGCAAGCAACTCACAAAAGAAGCTAACGAAATTTCATTCACGACAAACGATCGACTCGTCCAGTCGCCTGCTATACAATCAACTCGGGCGTTAAACGGATCTGTTCACAAAAAAAAATTGTGGCGAGAAGGCCGAATTTAGCGAGACAAGGACATATGTGTCCTTCATCTTGTCTCTGACTTCTGGTCATCTTGCGATAACCAGAATCACCCACATCCGTGAGGATGTTGGGCTCGGTCTCGCAATCTCTGAAAAGAAAAGAGAAAAAAAGGGGGATATTCAAGGATAGTGTGGACAGTGTTAGTCCGGGTGTTCTCTAACTACTTTTATAGAGGGATGGTGGGAAAGAAATCGTACAAGACCGGTAGGTCTTGGGTGCGGTAGTGAACGCAGATCACGTCTTTGGCGTCTGATAATCTGCGCTTTGGTCGGTGTGTATGTTTGTGTTTGTGCCGTCTTGTACTGTGTGTTCGTGTGTGTGGTTTGTTAATAGTAGACCCTATGGGATGGGTCCAGGAATCCTCTATTATAGAGGGGAATGTTGTTGGGAAGGGTGCTTTCTTCAGTTTTGTACTGAAGAAGAAATTGTGGGGGTTTGATCCGAAGAGATCGAGAGAGAGAAGGGTCAAGAACGCAGGAGTCCCGTACAAGTAGGTTCTCGCTGTTCTGAATGTTTTCGAGGTACTTATATGCTAATTGTAGCAAGTACTCGTCGATAGGGGTAATGGAGGCGCATTTGTATAGGTGAGAGTTGGGGTAATGACGACCGTCAGGCCTTCTAGAATGATTGGTGCATCTTCTGAGGAGTTTCCTTTCGAAAACCCGAAGTCTTTCCATTTGGGCCGAAGATATGCAGGACCATATGGGAAAGGCGTACGATATTCCAGATCGGATTAGCTGCTTATAGCAGAGAAGCTTAACTTTGGTGTCAACTTTGTTGCTCCACTTCAAGATGTTGTGCAGTTGCTTAGACCGACCGAGGCCCCTTTGGAGAATGTGGGTCACATGTTTGATGAAATTCATTTTTGGGGTATAAATGACCCCAAGATATTTCATCCTGTCCTGTGGTCTAATCGTAGTATCGGATCTGTTCACACTCATGCTCATATTGTTTTATAAACAGATCTCGGTGATAATTAGTCCACGAAACACATTCTTCCCACTATCGGAGTCCTTTTTTCATTAAAGTAATCATGACCTGTCATTGTCTGATGCTCTATGTTTACTTTCAAGCAGATTTACGTTCTTCTACACCAGAGGTTCCCACACTTTTTTGTGTCGTAGACCCCTTGCCATGTTTTTCGGTTTTGGGTAGACCCCCTACTTACCTGATATTGATTTTTTGTAAATTTCGAACTCTAGTGAAGTTTAGTGTTAAAAACTTAAAGCAAAAACACATGTTAAGTTTTATACGTTTATTAATTAAATTTAAATTAAAACTGCTCAAAATAAAATTTTGTATATGTTATATAAAATATACGTAACATAAAATAAACATAAAATAATTTAAGCAATAAGTAAATGTTGTTAGCGAGAAGGATCAACCTGATGCTTTAATAATAAATTATCAACATTTGGCGTCAATTTTGTAAGGTTTAATCTTAAATCTCCTCGGCCAAAGATGTCCAGTCTGTTTCTTTTTTTCGTTAGGAGATTGGTAACAGCGCTGAACCTTCTTTCCACTAGGTGTGACGATGGAAGGAAATTAAAAATTTCCTCGCTATATATAGCAATAAGTAACGGGTATGTTGTTTTGCAGCCAGAATTGCTGATATCCGTCTTTAAACTGAACCTTAACTTCTTCGTTTGTACTTAGTTCAGTCAGTTCCTCTTGTATTATGACATTCGTTTCTTCTGTGTCACCATATGGGTTAATTATCCACGGTGATATTACCATAGTCTAAATGTCCTCAAACCTAGTTTGAAAATCTGAATACAGGGCATTTAAATGTTGAACGTAGGTTGAAACGTCGTTTTCCTGGCAGTTTGTCTGTGACAAATTGGGGAACTGGGAAAATTCGCCGCGTCCAATATTTTGCTTCATTAGTTTACTTCTGGCAAGAAACGCTGATAAGATGGACTTTGTTTTAATCAAAATTAGACTGTCGCCTTGTAACTGCAAATTAACCATATTAAATTTTGTAAACAAATCTGTTAAATAGGCGATGTCTGTTTTCCACTTGATTAAATTGTCTTTTAAAATTTTTATCTTTAGTATCCAGAAATTCTAAAATAGTCTCAAAAAGTGCAAAAAATCTTGTCAAACATAAGCCTTTCGACAGCCAGCGTACTTCAGTGTGAAGGAGTAATTGATGAAAGCGTTCGTCATTTTCTTCCCACAACTGCGCAAATAACCGCGTATTCAATGCGTTGCTTCGGATTCGGTTTACTGCATTAATGACTAATTGAAGAGATTCATGCAATCTAACACTCAAATTTTTAGCAACTAAATGTTGTCGATGGATGGCGCAATGTATTGCTAACACCCCTGACACATTTTGTTTTAAATAACTTATAAATCCACGATAACGTCCAACCATGGCAGGTGCTCCATCTGTAGCTACTGATGTTATATTTGATAAAGGGATTGCTTTTTCAATGAAGTAATCCTTCAGAACATGAAATATTGATTCACCTTTAGTGTCGGTTGTTAAAGTTCTTGCGAAGATCGTTCTTCGTAGATTTCTTGATTCATAATAAAACGAACATATGCCAACAATAATGCTGCATTATCAGGTAAAGTTGACTCGTCCATTTGTATAGAGAAATGGGTCGTTTGCAAATAATTACACAAGGATCAGAACTCAATTCATCAATGCGTCTTTCAACAGTATTGTTGCTTAGGGGAATTCTTTTAATGATATCAGATGCAGGTTTGTGTAAAACAGTTTTTAAATTATAGATGGAAGTTCGATGGCGTTAATTGCCTGAAGAGGCGCAGGTGGTAGCCTGAAGATGTTTCTAACACTGGGAGTCCTGTATATCTTCAGAAAGATTTTATAAATCCATTTGTAATACGTAGATTTAAAAGCGCTCTTTGACAAATTTATTATACCTAATTGAATAGAAGAATTGAGTTTGCCGATTTGAACTTACTATTTTTAGGGGGTCCAAGGTGATATGTATTGCATATTAGCACAGGTTAACATTTTAAATGAAAAATGCACTGTGTAAGTTTAATAATTACAATATATTAATGAGTAGTTGAGAGGTGTGTCCAACTCATGTTATCAGCATAAGAGTCGAGCAAAGAGTCTGCTGCGGCTACGCGACAACGTATTCCTAGTACATGAATACATGTCTTGATGTGCTGTGCACAAGTATGTTACCTCCCCTTTTTGTAAGGGGTTATGCCACTGTAGTGTTTTCAAAAAATCAAGTTTTTTATTGGCTTCATTGAAGGATAAACTATAAAAAAATGTTTAAAAAATTGTGTTATACCACAGACAAGCGACCTGAAAATTTATATACAAGCTAATGAGATATAGTACTATAGAATACAAGCCAACAATTGGCCCCGCTGGCGCCATCTGTAGGTCAGACCGGAAACTTTTCACCCCACCCTCGTATGAAATTAAATATATCTTTAAAGTGGATTGGATGGATGGGTATTTCGATATACGAAGGTATATGAAGATAATGGAGGCGCTCCAGTTGCCGATAGGCCTGACTTGTTACAATTATTGCATAGAAAACAACGCAACGAGAATCAGTCAAGCCAAGTCGTCGTTGACGCATGCTGCAAAAACAGCACGCTCGGCCTCTAGATCGCTGAAAAAATTCAACGATGAAGCAAATATACGTTTGGAAGGCAATTGTGACGCTGGCCGGTTTATAATATGTTCAAGTTTAAAGCATGAAATCACAACTTAAAACTTTAAACGCGACTATCTCAAAACTATGGTCTTCAAATTGGCTTGCCAGATAACTCTCTAAATGTTTTTCCCATCGAGTCCAAACCTTAACTCTAGTTTCCTATTTAGATTCCGCAGTGAATGTCGTACGGGTTTTGCCAAATATTAAAAGTTATATAAGTTATTAACAAACAAATGTCTTCTTTTTTGCTAACAAATCGATTTTTTTTTCAAAAGCTTGCTTTCAAAAATCAATATTTTCAAAATTTCGTACGACATTCTCTAGACATTTTTTTGTAGTTTAAGAAGATTTTTTTTCCAGGATTAAAACTCTTCAAGATATTTTGCAAGCCCCGGAGCAACTCACAAAAACGCCGCCTATTGTGTTTTTAATTGTACCTCAATACATATATAAACACATGGTAAACCTCGTTTTATTAATAATATATTTTTTCCAATCTAAAATGAAATACTTAAGAAGTGGTGTGTTTTCGGGTCTCTATAGTGACCTAGCTGCTTAGATTTCGTAATAATATTTATATAATTCTGCTTTTGCTAACAAATCGATTTTTTTTTCAAAAGCTTGCTTCCAAAAATCAATATTTTCAAAATTTCGTACGACATTCCCGAAGTACCGAAGATTAAGATGGGCCGGACACGTGGCGCGAATGGGCAACGATAGGACCGTGCATAGAATTCTTGACGGTAAGCCAACGGGAAAGAGACCGATAGGGCGGCCGCGACGGAGATGGGAGGACAATGTTAGGCTGGACCTAGAGGAGATCGAATCGGATGGTCGAACGTGGAAGGAGAGCGCACGGGACAGGGAACAATGGCGGAGTCGAGTCGGTGAGGCCATGAACTTTCTGGTTCCTACAGGCCAATAAATAGTAATAGTAATATTGTTGTTTTTCTATATCAATGCTAACATTGGGTTTAATGATATCAAATCGAGTTTTTATTTCTCTTTTATACGTTAACCAAGGTTGTGTATGACCTTTCGTACAATGAATCGGGCTGCGGTAATCAAATAAGAATTAATTCACTGCATCAACTAATGAGTATCCATCTTTCATTATCTTGCTTACAGGTTTTTTAAAGGTTTTAACGAAATTTTCAGCAGCTCCATTTGTAGCAGTATGGTGCGGTGAAAGAGTGTTTTACATCACATTTTTTCAAAATATTTTCAAATTCTATACTAGAAAATTGAGGTCCTTTGTCACTGACCAATAAATTAACTAAGCCGTGTCTGCTAAAAATGTCTTTAAATATTTCAATGAATTTATTAGTGTTGGTATTCTGTTTCATATTATATATGTACTTCAGACCATTATAAAAATAGATTAAAAACATAGAACCCTGAAAGAGACCCAAAAAAACATTCCTAAACTTGCTAAAACTTAAAGGATTAATACTTAATAATGTATTCACTTTTTTGAACGAATTTTTCAATTCTTTCCAAGGCGGGCGGAATGTTAACGCCAAATGTCAAATGTCAAATTCAGCAGTCAGTCTGTGTGCAAACGTCTTCGACGACAGTTGTCATTCGCTCTTCTTTAGATGTAATAAATAGTTTTCAATAATCGCAGCATTTTCATTTTCTTTTCGTATGACGAACATCGTAGCGCGAACTTATATGGTGCTAAAGTAATACTAAAAACCGATCATGAACCAATAAAATATATTTTTGGCCCTAATAAGAATTTATCAATTATGATACAAATTAGATTTATCAATTATGATACAAATTTTTGGCCCTAATAAGAATTTATCAATTATGATACAAATTAGACTGAGTAGATGGGCATATTTCGTTTATGGGTTTGTTACATAATTTTAACAATTTAATTTAAGTAATGAATAAAAGCACTTAAAACATGAAACAAATGCAACGGGTCTGTGGCGGTTCTTTAAGGCTTTCCCAAAGAACCATCTATTTCTTTAAATCAACCTGCTTTTCCCTCACTCCATAAACCACTATACTTACCTGCATTCGAGCAAGCTGTCTTTCAAATAACTTTCACCTGAAAGTTAAACCTCATCAAGGCATGCATCACATCGAATTTTTCCGTTTCATATTATATGAACCATACCATATCCCCATCGGCTCAGCTCGTCAGCAATTATAATAGATAAATACTTGCTGGCCAGCGTAATTGTTGACGCAGCTGTAGCCGATGGTTTTGCTACGGTTCATGCCCATTTATTGCCCCAAACCCGAGGTTCGCAACACTTGCGACCAATTTCCTTTATCGGTTATCTACCGATCGTGGGATTAGGGCACGAATATGATTGACGTTAGACAATCATACCCTAGATCATGCCTAACGATGCTCCGGCCTGTAAAACAAACAAACACACAGTAGCATCACTGTGTTTATGCTACTTAATCACAAATAATGTGCATCACATCGTATGACCTTCGAAATAGCGTTTCTGTTTATTTAGGACACAGAAACCTATTTCTCCCTTCGGCGATCTTCGCTATCGCGTATCTCAATAATGCCCGCAGTTCATTACACCACTCCATGTTTATTCGGGTGCATTTTCGTCGTTGCCAATATGCAGGCTAAAGGGCATCGTACTTGTCCTATACGGACACATAGAGAATCCTCCGACACCGATGTAATCCACCACCGTTGAATCTGACGGATATGGATTGCATCGGCGAGTCAGATTTTAACAGTCCAACAGTACAGAGGTTTCGCGGTCGTTGCGTCTCGTAGTCTTTTTCCACCCAATGAATGAGGTCGAGTTGTAGCAGTGTCAAGTCGGAATCGAGTTGCGTTCGTTGAGGAAGTTAATTTTTACCTTTAGTGCCAAGCCTAAACTTTCATTTTCGTGTCCAGGACAAGTGAATTAACAAAGCACCACGTGCGGAGAAACAATTAATTAATTCATATTGACGTACCGGTATAGACTAAAATTATTTCAACACAGTTTCCGGATAAAATTTATATTCTTATTAGCCACAAGTGTTTCAATTAGAAGTTTAACAATCTTTATTCAACAACACACGCCTGTATAGACTAAAGTTTATTTCAACACAGTTTTCCAGATAAAATTTATATTCTTAATAGCCACAATTATTTCAATAAGAAGTTTAACAACCTTTATTCAACAACATAGTAAAAGTCAATCAGTGAACAATAAATGAATTTCCAGCTACCATTACTGTGTTTTATTTTCATGCTCCGTGGGTGAACGATCTTCTGAGAACAATTTCGTCGAAACAACGTCGAAATTTGAGAAAATTAGTGGGTGTTGGGCGAAGATATGGACTCGAGGTCCGTAACAGATTCACATATGAAATATATGCCATAAAATCTGGAAATTGCGATGCTCTTTCTCGCCTCCGGATAGAAGATAATACTCCTGTTTTCGAAGCTGAATTTGCATATTTCAACTATATTCCGTAAGATTCACCCGTTTGTGTTTCATCTCCCGACGGCGCGAACATCCCTGCATCAGAACTCGTTCCGTTACAGAGCGGGGAAGCTGTGGAGTTTTCCCGGAGCGTTACAACCTGCAACTGTTCAAAAAGAACTGCAACAGTTATTTGATGGCATCTCGGGGCGCCCACTCGGCGCTATAGGTTCGCCTCTCCCGAGTCTAATAAAAAAAAAAAAAAAAAAAAAAAAAAATTCAAGCAAGTAGCCAAAGAAACTGCGCAAGACTCTAATTTAAATAATGTAATTAGATCTTTTCAATGAGGTTAGCCCGATTTTAAGCAATTAAATGATATTGAGAAAAAATTTATCAAAAAAAATTAGAATTAACCATTGAAAAATGTTGTTTATTGTGGAGCTTTTGTGTAGTAATTCCAAAAATTCTACAAGAATATATTTTGAATGAAGCAAGTAAAATGAAACAAGTTACACGTAAGTATTTTTGGTATCCAAATTTGAATGATGATACTGCGCAAATAAGAAATACTTATTAAATATGTTTAGAAGCTCGTGGGAAAACCTGGTAAATCTTGGAGTAGAATTCACTGTACTGTAACAATGCAAACACGACACGATTATGCAAAAACCTCATTGATATGAATTACCCCGCTCCTCGATAGTATAGTGGTTAGTATACCCGCCTGTCACCCGGGAGACCGGGGTTCGATTCCCCGTCGGGGAGCACCTGGCGCAAGACTAATGACCTTGCCCAGAAAAAATAAACCATTATGGAAAATTTAACAAGCCTAAGGGCTTGCTAAATAAGGCCAAGACCGGTTCCCGGTTGTAGTGCCGATGATGATGATGATGAATTACCCCACTTATTGTTTGCAAGTGTCACATGGCATGCAATTGGTGCCGGCAATGATTCAGAAATATAGAGGTCTACTCGTGTCACTGTTCTACTATATGCTAAGTAAATGGTACAAGTAAGATTAGCGTAGTAAGCAAATTATATTTATGAATGAATGAGTAATGATTTGTAAACATTTGGAGTGAACGATCGATTGTATAAACACTCTGGTAGATTGAATATAAAATCAATATTAGCCAAACCTTGGTCTTCGATTCATCAATTGCGGCATCGTTGCCACCCTCTTTTAGCGTGCTGCGCTTTGTACAGCAACAATAGGCACGTCTTGTTTTCAACGTAGAGCTTTCCTTTCTACAGCCCGTACATTTTTCTTTACATCACACTGATTTTTTGGGTCCCTTTCAAGGTTGTATGTTTTTAATCCTGATAGATGCTCACACTAAATGGCCTGAAGTATATAATATGAAACAGAATACCAACACTAATAAATTGATTGAAATATTTAAAGACATTTTTAGCAGACACGGCTTAGTTGATTTATTGGTCAGTGACAAAGGACCTCAATTTTCTAGTATAGAATTTGAAAATATTTTGAAAAAATGTGATGTAAAACACTCTTTCACCGCACCATACTGCTACAAATGGAGCTGCTGAAAATTTCGTTAAAACCTTTAAAAAACCTGTAAGCAAGATAATGAAAGATGGATACTCATTAGTTGATGCAGTGAATTAATTCTTATTTGATTACCGCAGCCCGATCCATTGTACGAAAGGTCATACACAACCTTGGTTAACGTATAAAAGAGAAATAAAAACTCGATTTGATATCATTAAACCCAATGTTAGCATTGATATAGAAAAACAACAATATTACTATTACTATTTATTGGCCTGTGGGAACCAGAAAGTTCATGGCCTCACCGACTCGACTCCGCCATTGTTCCCTGTCCCGTGCGCTCTCCTTCCACGTTCGACCATCAGATTCGATCTCCTCTAGGTCCAGCCTAACATTGTCCTCCCATCTCCGTCGCGGCCGCCCTATCGGTCTCTTTCCCGTTGGCTTACCGTCAAGAATTCTATGCACGGTCCTATCGTTGCCCATTCGCGCCACGTGTCCGGCCCATCTTAATCTTCGGTACTTCGGGAATGTCGTACGAAATTTTGAAAATATTGATTTTTGGAAGCAAGCTTTTGAAAAAAAAATCGATTTGTTAGCAAAAGCAGAATTATATAAATATTATTGCGAAATTTAAGCAGCTAGGCCACTGTGGCAAAATGTAGCCACAGGAAATTTAGTATACATTTAAATTTAAAATTGATTACCTGGTTTTCCCCCGTAGGCTCCTCCTCTGGTTCTTCCTTTCTCCACGACCAGGGACTGCTTCTGTGGCTCCGAATTGAGAGAAGTGGCTGTGTTTCCGGGGTTCCAGACTTTACGCTTGCAGCTGTTGCAGTACACGCCTTTCATGATGTTCCTCAAAGGCATTTCCCAAATAAAATCGTAAAATAGGCATCTTATATTAACCACACGAGATTCTGCTGAGCACCGCAAATAATTACTGACCAAATTAATTATTTAAAATTCAGTTGCATATCAAGAATAATATGATTGATAATTATCAACGTCTCACTCGGGTTTACAACCAATGTTCGAGGATTAGGATTGTATCAGAAGCTTTGAGATAGACAACACAAATTCCACTTGTTCGAATGTTATCTTAATTCGTTTATTTTTTTTTTATTTTACTTTTTATATTTATTCTCTGATATTCTACTTTTACAATTTTTTTGTTCTTCAAAACCAGCGATCAACCACGGGAAAAACCTTACTGTGTCTTCCTTTTCAACTCTCAGACCCGTTCTTAAAAACCGTCAACCGGGGCTAAAAACTTCTTTTTTCTTTTTCTTTTTTCTTTCTTCAACCCAAAAAAAACGTTCTTCTCGTTGTCAAAAAACTGTGCACAACGGAATTCAAAACCGTATTCAAAACATTCACCCTCTGTCTCTCTCGCTCCCCATTCACGTCCACTTCGAAAAACAAATTCGAACTCGAAGAACTGCACGATCCACACCCGAATCGGGGCGTGTTCAAAAACTCACTTCTGGATCGTGCAATTCCTCCACCACCTTACCATCATATTACCTTAAAACAAATTATGTTAATAATTAAATACAAAATTATTAATTGATGGGGTGGCCGACGCACGTAACACCACTATAGAGACCCGAAAACACACCACTTCTTAAGTATTTGTTTTTGGATTGGAAAAAATATATTATTAATAAAACGAGGTTTACCACGTGTTTATATATGTATTGAGGTACAATTAAAAACACAATAGGCGGCGTTTTTGTGAGTTGCTCCGGGGCTTGCAAAATATCTTGAAGAGTTTTAATCCTGGAAAAAAAATCTTCTTAAACTACGAAAAAATGTCTAGAGAATGTCGTACGAAATTTTGAAAATATTGATTTTTGAAAGCAAGCTTTTGAAAAAAAAATCGATTTGTTAGCAAAAAAGAAGACATTTGTTTGTTAATAACTTATATAACTTTTAATATTTGGCAAAACCCGTACGACATTCACTGCGGAATCTAAATAGGAAACTAGAGTTAAGGTTTGGACTCGATGGGAAAAACATTTAGAGAGTTATCTGGCAAGCCAATTTGAAGACCATAGTTTTGAGATAGTCGCGTTTAAAGTTTTAAGTTGTGATTTCATGCTTTAAACTTGAACATATTATAAACCGGCCAGCGTCACAATTGCCTTCCAAACGTATATTTGCTTCATCGTTGAATTTTTTCAGCGATCTAGAGGCCGAGCGTGCTGTTTTTGCAGCATGCGTCAACGACGACTTGGCTTGACAGATTCTCGTTGCGCTGTTTTCTATGCAATAATTGTAACAAGTCAGGCCTATCGGCAACTGGAGCACCTCCATTATCTTCATATACCTTCGTATATCGAAATACCCATCCATCCAATCCACTTTAAAGATATATTTAATTTCATACGAGGGTGGGGTGAAAAGTTTCCGGTCTGACCTACAGATGGCGCCAGCGGGGCCAATTGTTGGCTTGTATTCTATAGTACTATATCTCATTAGCTTGTATATAAATTTTCAGGTCGATTGTCTGTGGTATAACACAATTTTTTAAACATTTTTTAATAGTTTATCCTTCAATGAAGCCAATAAAAAACTTGATTTTTTGAAAACACAGGCATAACCCCTTACAAAAAGGGGAAGTAACATACTTGTGCACAGCACATCAAGCCATGTATTCATGTACTAGGAATACGTTGTCTCGTAGCCGCAGCAGACTCTTGGCTCGACTCTTATGCTGATAACATGAGTTGGACACACCTCTCAACTACTCATTAATATATTGTAATTATTAAACTTACACAGTGCATTTTTCATTTAAAATGTTAACCTGTGCTAATATGCAATACATATCACCCTGGACCCCCTAAAAATAGTAAGTTCAAATCGACAAACTCAAACAAAAGGATTTCTAAAATCTTTCTGAAGATATACAGGACTCCCAGTGTTAGAAACATCTTCAGGCTACCACCTGCGCCTCTTCAGGCAATTAACGCCATCGAACTTCCATCTAGTATTTCGAGGGGTGCCCTTTGTCGTGTTATCTTGTCCAGCATAAGCGACAACGGCTCAAAACATGCACAACAAAAACAAATCGACGATACGTTCCGGGAACTCGATCGTGTAGAAGAACGTAAATCTGCTTGAAAGTAAACATAGAACATCAGACAATGACAGATCATGATTACTTTAATGAAAAAAGGACTCCGATAGTGGGAAGAATGTGTTTCGTGGACTAATTATCGCCGAGATCTGTTTATAAAACAATACGAGCACGAGTGTGAACAGATCCGTTTAACGCCCGAGTTGATTGTATGGCAGGCGACTGGACGAGTCGATCGTTTGTCGTGAATGAAATTTCGTTAGCTTCTTTTGTGGGTTGCTTGCTTGTAACTTGTTGAAGACATATTCGAGAGCAAGAGCAACAGTAGAATCAATTACAGTTCTACGTAGTGATCAGAATTATGTGTTAATTAAGATATATCAAACTACAACCATCGAGTACGTCTGTTGAAAATCCATTCTAATCCACACATACCCTCCGTCAACAGAGTAATACATACCCACAGCCGTCAACCCTATTGTTAATGCAAAGATGATTGAAAATCCATTCTAAGCCATGTATGGAGAATCGTCGGCGAATGCGGTCACAATTGGAGCTCTCAAGCCTAAGAGAATGGCAATGAATGGGGGTTTTTCCAACAAAGGAAGATGGACCCACACCATGATACCTGAGTAGAAACCTGGGTGAAAAGAAAACATGGCGAGTTGCATTACCACTTGACTCAGCTGATATCAGGACATGGTTGCTTTCGGCAATGCTTGCACAAGTATAAGCATGCCAATCATCCATACTGCTTGTATCGCGAAAGCAAAATAGAAAATGCGGAACACGTACTCACAGAGTACGCGAGATTCGAGACCGCACGAATGATTTTGGACGGACAGTTACACCGGCAGGAGTAATAGAATACATGCTTAGTTCCAAACTTTTCCTCTTCACTCTCTAAACCACTGCAGAAACTCTTCCGTTTGTCTTCTACTACTGGCCGTTTTCCAAATTGATGGAAGTCAGCGAACATTCAGCCAATTCCCAAAAAGGGCGACAAACCGCCCCTCTCTTCTTATCGATCCATACCACTAACTTCTATTCACTCGAAGGTAATGGAATCACTGATTAACCCTCAACTTTCCAAATATCTGGAATCAAATGACCTGCTCAATGACCGCCAATATGGCTTTCGTAGCAACAGGTCTCCAGGAGAATTGATGGCGTACCTTACCGAAAAGTGGAGCCATTCCATACACTCCTTCGGAGAAAGCAAGGTTATTGCACTGGATATCTCGAAAGCCTTCGATAGAGCTTGGCATCCAGCCCCTTTATCAAAACTACATTCATATGGAGTGGGCAATTCCCTGATCCAATGGATAAACGGCTATCTTTCTGGCCGTTCAATCCAAGTGGTTCTTGATGGTGGCAAATCTGCCTCCCACTAAATTAATCCAGGTGTTCCATAAGGTTTTGTACTCTCACCCACTCTCTTCCTCATCTCTTGTCCATTTACCCACAACCCAATTCAATCGTTTACCGATGATAGCACATAGAGTTTCTCATACTCATACGAACATTCCCGGCCAAACTCTTCGAACGTCAATACCAATCAGCAGATTATGCTTAATACACTGAATACCGATCTCAACAAGATATATGAATTGGGATTATCAAACCGACTAGAGTTCAATGCCTTAAAAACTCAGTGCTGTCTCCTGTCGTCAAAGGTGAACCCCAAAGTAAATATACTATCCATGAATGGCACTTCGATCGACGAAGCCAAGGAACTATCAATCCTCGGCACTAGAATTAATTCGACTCTTAATTGGAGCGACCACATTTTTGAAGCTGCGAAAGGTGCAGCCAAATGCATGGGGTTCCTTAAGAGATACAAAAATACTTCACTCCATCCAACTTGGCCACTGTTTACAAGGCATATATTCGTCCTAGAATGGAGTTCCAAACCTCACGGTTCACTTACCTAAAAAAAAACCCATAACTCCAATCCAATCACATAATTTCGCTAATGCAATCGCATTAGCACCTTAAATGCTTTACGAATCTAGGATTATCTAAGATATAATCTAAAATGCTTCAGTAAAATAATTCTTACCTTTTCTTGCATTCCCTTCGCATACAAATTCCTGTAAGAGTTCTTTCTTACCTTATCATAAATTCCTTGTAATAAAATTCATCGGTTCGCATATCATACGGTCGCATATCAGGGAATCTTACCCTTGGGTTGGCTAATCCCAGCCTCAATATGTGTACATAAAAACTATCTATGCACACATCGGCTGTCGGTCCTTTTAGCCAGCGATAAATAGTCCAACACCAGCTGCGTGCAATTAGCACCATCCACGTTGAGACTATTTCCCTAAGTCACGCCATGAGTAAACAAAAGACCGCTCTCCTTCAGCAGTCATTCTTGCGATACGCAAACAATTCAATCATCCTAGTATCCCATATGCACCTACCATCTAATGTTTACTCAGTTGAACTCTCGGGCTTAGTGTTCTTCGGAGATTCGTGATATTGTTCAACGCAATTCGGCTTATATGCGCTCCACAAGACAATCCGACGGATCGCACCCGTTTGTGGTTCATCTCCCGACGGCGCGAACATCCCTGCATCAGAACTCGATCCTCTACAGAGCGGGGAAGCTGTGGAACTCCCTTCCTACGCGAGTGTTGCCGGAGCGTTACAACCTGCAACTGTTCAAAAAGAACTGCAACAGTTATTTGATGGCATCTCGAGGCGCCCACTCGGCGCTATAGGTTCGCCTCTCCCGAGAGAAGTCTATTAAAAAAAAAATTAAACAAAGGACATAAATTCCTTTTATCCTACATAGTTCTGGATTCGTTCCCCGGTAACCTCTCACATAAACAAAGAACTCCACGATCCCTTTTTCCTTTCTTTGTTTCAGGTTCATTCCCATGCCCTTGTGTATGAAAAAAACCAATGTGATCTTCACTCACACATACGCATACATTGCCAAGTCTTTCTTCCTTGTTTTTACCACGAGAGAAACACTTTCTCTCTTGGGAAAACTCACCCCAAAACAATTAAATATCGTTGAGTCGTTTTCCATCCGCTGACCACGCTGGTCGCACGCGTGCCACTCCCGCTCACCGGTGCGCACGGTGACGCGAATATAGTTGAGTCGAGTAATCATTAACGAGTCGTGAAGTTGTGAACGTATAACAACCGCAGACGTGTTGGCGATCGTGTTAAAGTGGTGAAAGTATTGATTAAAATCTGTCATTTTATGTGTTGTTCGATTTGGATATACATTTAAAACTAAAAGAATAATCCCCACAAGTCCTAAGTGAAATATGAGAACCTTTTATCGCTTGTTTTGTTACCAACCGTTTTAAATAAATAAACACATCAAGAGAACATTTACTTTTAAATCAGTGCGTTTTACTTCTTTTGCTTGGTGATCGTGTTTGTGCCTTTCGTTCGGAGGTACTGTGGAACATTTAGTGGAAGTTGTGGCGACGGAGTAGAACTCTGCGCCCATGTCGGTGCCACGGCTTCGCCCCCCACAAGTTCAACTCCCATATTTGGTCAGGCGTATTCAAAACTGCACTACACGTGCTCGATGGGATGCAAAAACGAGCAGTGAAACTTTTTGGGGACTCAGCTGTGAGTCGATCAATTCCGTCGTTAGAACATAGGCGCAACGTGTCATGCCTATCTCTCTTCTATAGGTATTATCACGGTCGTTGCTCAACAGAACTTGCTGAATGTGTTCCGCCTCCTCGGACATTTTCCCGCGATACCCGTCAATCTGAGAATGCGCATCAATTCACGTTGAAAGTCAACTTCAAGCGCACAAACATAGAGTCATTCTTTAGCCGAACCACACGAATGTGGAATACTTTACCTGATCATGTGTTTCCTCGTCGTTGTAAGCTCCAGGCATTTAAGACCAATGTACATCGATACCTCCTGTCCTTATCCACTTCCTCTCCTTCCGCTCTCACTGTGCTCTGACACATAAGGGTTCTCCAAAATCCCCTTTTGTGCACGCGTTTGTGTTCAAAAAAGGCATGGTCCGTAGCAAATGATATTCTATTGGGCTGTACAACATGAAATGTCCGATTTTCGCTCAGTCGGAAATAAGAAGTTCTCGAGTGAACATCTGCGTCAGAACGTTAAGCTTTCTTTTTTTATAAAGTAAAGGGTACGTTCTACGGCGCAAGGCTAATAACCTTGACCGGAAAAACAAATTATTATGGACAATTAACAAGTCTCGGATAAGGACCGGATACCGGTGGAGAGACTTGCTAAATAAGGCCAAGACCGGCTCCCGGTTGTAGTGCCGATGATGATGATGATGATGAAAGGGTAAGTTTGCTTGACGTGTGAGAATTTTAGGGTTCATTACAAATATAGTTTTTTTTTTCCAGGAATTGTTTACCATGCTGTCGGCAGTTCAAATTCGAACCCTCTTCCTTTATGAATTTAAAATGGGTCATAATGCGTCATTGGCATTGAAAAACATTAATGACGCATTTGAGGATGTAGCGGTAAACGAACGCACTATACGACGTTGGTTTGGAAAGTTCCGTTCGGGAGATTTCAACCTCGAAAATGAACTACGTAAGAAGCCGGAAACGTTAGTTGACGACGATGTTTTCAGAGCGACGGTGGATGCGGACCCAACGAAATAAGTGCGGGAGATTCCACAAAGCCTGGGAGTATCCCCACTGACAATAAGTCGACATCTTTCTCTCATAGGAAAGGTAAAGAAACTCGATAACTGGGTACACGCTGTACATTCCGCGATATCGTCGAGAGAAATCTTCGACGGTGTTTCGGATATGTGGCTGATGGCCCGGACTGACACGGAGATAAGTCATGATGGTACCTTCTGAGATAAAGAATTCCGGAGGTAAACTAGTCTCCCATTCGGATCTCCGGGGGAACCATGCCAGGGGGAACATCATGCAGATATTATGATAAATAATGGAACTTTGAGAGGTTCGTCATCGCATAACCGGGCTCGCTCTCGAGTCTCTGTTCACGCTCGACTAGTAACGGCATTTCGTAACATCAGGGCCATCGGTTTCACCAATACGAATGTAAACGCCGTCCACCAATATTTGCAAACAGCGAAACCTGATGTCCTTCCTCTAACTGAGATCCAGGTGGATTCGTCAACTGATTCGGTATATCTTCGTTGCTCAGGATACGACTTACATTCGAGATTCCGTTTTAAGGGCAGAGTTTGCGTCTTCGCGCGGCCGATCTAGCTTGCCAGAGGATGGAGGCGTTGGAACCCAATAACACAGACATCATAAGGTTGAGGATCGTGCTGAGGAATTCCGTTAAATTTCTTTGTTGTCTGTACCGCTCCCCGAATGACGATCGTCCGGCGACATTTTTCGAACATCTTTCACATACCGTCGACTGGATACAGATCAACCACCCAGCTTCTGAAATTGTTGTCCTTGGCGATTTTAATGTGCACAATTCCGACTGCTTGATACATTCTAACAGAGCCGACGAGGCTGGGATGCTGGCGGAGATGTTTGCTGTTAGCCACAACTTGACTCAACTCATGGAGGAACCCATCCGAGTGGCGGCTGCCCGAGGCGATTATGCAAACACCCTGAATTTGTTTTTGACATCCGAACCGAGTACTTATACCGTGGAGATTGCTCCGCCACTGGGAAACTCAGATCACTGCTTGGTATCTGTCGCGCAACCCATTGCATTTCAAGTGAATAACCGGCCTTGGCAGCTTAGTCATGAAGGGAAGTATGGGACTGCTAACTGGGACGATTTGCGAGATTTCCTCGCATCCTTTCCATGGTCGAAGGTGTGCTTCGGAGACTTCGATGTTAACGCATGCACGGAGCCGGTCACAGAGGTTATTCTTCTTGGGATGGAGATCTACATTCCACATTCCATCAAATGAAGCTCATCTGATAAGCCTTGGTTTGATAAAAAATGTGAGCAGATTACAGCGGCAAAATTTTAAGCAATGGCGCTCCAATCCCATCGATGTTAACAGAACGAATTTTGTTAGATTCAGAAACTCGTGTAATCAGGCGATTGATACCGCGAATAAAGCTCACAATGACAGAGTGACCAATAAACTCCTTCAGTGCGAATCTGGCATCTGGTTAATGGCAAGGGCTGTCAGCAGTAACTTCGCATCCTCCTCTTTCCCTTCGTTGGTGACGGACAGCGGGACGTTAGTCACAAATTCAAAAGATAAAGCTGATGTGTTCGCAAATTTATTTTCCGCGAATTCAAACCTCGATGCCGGTGTTTGAAGGCAGCTGTGATCGTGCCGGTACGGTCTTCGATGCGGTATGTGGAGTTTCGCCCGCGTACTATTCAACGCATTCTACGTGAACTGGACTGTATGAAGGCAATCGACCCGGACGGAATACCGACAATAGTCCTTAAGAACTGTGCTCCAGAACTATCGCCGGTTCTTGGCAGACTCTTCCGCTAATCTTATGCAGGGAGGGTCTTTCCTACCTGCTGGAAAATCGCCCGAGTTCAGCCATTCCCAAAGACGGGAAAAAAGTGTCTCCCACAAAATTACCGCCCGATAGCATTACTGTCTATGTTGTCTAAGGTGATGGAAAAAGTCATCAATACTGAGTTAATTAAGTATTTGGAGTGCAACGGACTTCTGAATGATCGCCAATACGGATTCCGTGACAGGCGGTCCACGGGAGATCTTTTGACTTTTATAACCGATATATGGACATCTGCCGTTGAGGGACATGATGAATCAAGGGCGGTCGCATTGGATATCTCCAAGGCTTTTGACCACGTCTGGCATGGGGCATTGCTGAGCAAACTTCGTTCATACGGACTTTCCCAGCAGCTTTGCGACTGGACGAAATACTTCCTCGAAAATCGATCGATCCGGGTTGTTGTGGACGGCGAGTGTTCGGATCTGTATCCCGTTAATTCGGGGGTGCCTCAGGGTTCTCTTTTGGCTCCAACGTTGTTTTTGCTTCACATAAATGATTTGTTGGAGACAATGGATAACAAAGCGTTCAGTTTTACGGATGATAGTATGCTGGTTTCCTCCTTTTCGAGTGATCGGCCGATTGGTGCAGCAACTTCGCACCAGCTGAGATGTAGACAGATTGACTCTCTGAATCGGGATCTGGGAAAGGTCTTGCATTGGGGAAGGGCCAATCTCGTCGACTTCATTGCAACGAAGACACAGTATACAACATTCACAAAGAAGAGCGGATCATCGGTTCCCCAGCTGATGGTGAATGGCCAGACCCTCGAATCTGGAGAAAGCTTGACGTCACGGTCTGTATCGTGGCATAAACACGTGTCGAGCACCGCCAGATCGGCCTCAGGAAAACTAAGCTATCATTTTAGAGCCAAGAAATATTTTACTCCGGCTCAACTTCTTCTCCTGTATAAATCCCAAATTAGACCGGCGCTCGAATATTGCTCTCATGTTTGGAGCTCGCCTCCTAAGCATACCGTCGACCTACTTGAGAGCATACAGATACGAGCGATCCGCATGATCGGGAACACGGCGTTGACGTCGGGACTACAGTTGCTATCACATCGAAGCCGTGTAGCCAACCTCTGTCTGTTTTCAAGATATTATCACGGGGACTGCTCTTCGGAGATTCGTGGTATTGTTCCGCGCAATTCGGTTAATATGTTCTCCACAAGACAATTCGACGGATCCCACCAGCTTGCGGTTCAGCTCCCGACGGCGCGATCATTCTTCCGCATCCACCGTACTCTCCTGACATTTCCCCAACGGACTACCATCTTTTCCGCAATCTGGTTTCATCTCGCCGGCAGAAGGTCTGTTATATGATTTAAAAATTTAAATGAATGATAATAAAATTGGAATGTGAAGTCGTTATAAGAATTTACTTTTTTGAGAAGTGAATAGAGAATATACGAAATATTAAACCACTTATTTGAAGTTCTTGGGCGGACCTCTTCGTCGGTCGCTGCTGCTGGTATTCCGGTTGCAGGGGTGTTGAGTTCTTGACTCCACCTGTTCAGCTAAATTGTCGTCGTTTGATTGATTGATTGATTGATTGTTGCGGCGAGTCTGCGTATTACCATTTGTGTATGTGGTCACTCGCGGTGGTTATCGTCGACGACCGTTGTGCCTTTTTCGCAATTTTTGTTTATGTTGTTATGTGTTATCGCTTGAACTATTTTTCTCTATCTGATTCTTTTTTTATTTTGCTGTTGCGTTTTTATTATTTATATTCGGTGCCAACGCCTTTCATTTTATTTGCCAAGTAGAATTTGCATAAAGTAGTTTATCCAAATTAGCTACTTGACGATATTGATATTTTTTAGGTAGAGAGGGGAAATTCGTAGAGATTATTGGGTCTTGGGTGAGGGTATGGATTCGATGTCCGTAACAGGTCTTCCGGAACCGAGCACAGGTCATAAAAGCCTTTGAAGATCTCATTGCCCCAAAAAGTCAACACTTCTACGAAAAAGGAATATTTGACCTTGTATTACGTTGGAAGAATGCCATAGATGCCAACAGATCCTATTTTGATTGAATAAAATTTTACGGAAAAGTAAACTCTGTCCCACTCCACAATCGAATATCTGAAAGAAAGCTCCGCGGGGATCAACGGGAATATGTGCCTGGCCGAAGGTGGTTTTAGTCGGTGAAAGTCCGGCATGCCTCTGGATCGGTCAGAGGTATTTTTTGAAGGTTTCCACCTTCCTACCGAAACCAAATCAAAAAACAAAAAAACGTAACTGACCGCCCAAACAAGTTAGTAACAAAGTCAGGAAGAGTGTAAGGCCCCCGGAACGCTATGGTGACTGAGTGGCTTAAGTGATTGAAACTAGTTAATCTATTATATTAAAATTATGAAGATGTACATATTAGCATTAGCGACTGGTTTGATGATGAGTGAAAACTAGCGACTGAACGTAAGAATGCTGCATACCGGGGAATGCAGCAGTCTCAAAGAACGCGGGTGCGTGAGGAGAAATACAAAGAGCTCAGAAGATATGAAAAAAAAGCTTCACAGACAAAAGAAAAGTGCCTGGGAAAAATCCTTGTCTGTGAAATAGAGAAAAGTAGAGACCAAGGTCCGCGCCAGGCGTGGAAGTTCTACCAATAATCCGCAGTATGACGCGATGCACACCACGATGCACTTACTGCAAGGATAAAGGGGGTAATCTGATCACCGATCCTGAAGGCGTTCTGGAGCGATGCGAAGTGCACCTCAATGAATTGCTAAACGGTCAGCTCACAGAAGAATTGGAGGCTCTACCAATGCAAGATCAAGATCAAAAGCTCCCGCCACCAAGCATTGAGGAAACATTAAAAGCCATAAAACAGCTCAAATCAAATAGAGCCCCTGGAGCTGATGGCATACCAGCTGAGCTGATCAAACAAGGAGGTACAGCGTTACATCACACAATTCATGAGATCGCGGCGCACATATGGGAGCAAGAGGAGATGCCGGAAGATTGGCGTCGTGGAATAATGTTCCCCATACATAAGAAGGGCGATATTACATTGTGCAGCAACTATAGGGGTATAACATTGCTGAGTACCGCCTATAAGATATTCTCCACTACCTTAAAAGATCGTATAGACCCATACGCTAAAGTCATCATTGGTCAATATCAGTGTGGCTTCATCCCAGGGAAATCAGCGATTTATCAGATATTCACCCTTAGGCAGGCGATGGAAAAAATATAAGATTCCATTATATCATCTATTTATAGACTTTAAGGCCGCCTACGACAGCATAGCCAGGGTAGAACTATACAATGCCATGAGAGAGTATGGCATTCCAAACAAATTTATACGACTTTGTAGGTTGACCACGACCAACGTAACTAGTCAAGTAAAACCAGCGGGATTGCTGTCCAAACCAATAAACATCTTTAATAGACTCCGACAAGCAGACGGTCTGGCCTGCCTCCTCTTCAACCTGGCGTTGGAGAAAGCAATCCGTGACTCTGGCGTTACAACTAGAGGGACTATTATCACCAACTCTAGCCAGATACTTGCCTACGCAGATGACATCGACATCATCGGTAGAACCGAATCGGCTATACAGAATTCCTTCACCCAGATCGAGCAGGGTGCACAAAAACTGGGACTGCACATTAATGAGGGAAAAACTAAGTACATGGTGGCAACTTCTGCGAAGAGAAAACCTAACGTTGGTCAAACTATCAGGGAAGTGGAGCACGAATTTGAAGTAGTGCAATCCTTTAACTACCTTGGGTCAATAGTATCAGCCGATAACAATATGGGAGAAGAAGTACGTGAACGGCTGATCAAATCCAACAACGCCTACTATGATCTATCAACGCTCTTTAAATCCCGAAATTTCTCCAGAATATCCAAGCTGGTACTGTACAAGACCATGGTCTTACCACTACTCATGTATGGATCCGAGACCTGGGTGCTTAATAAAAGGCACTCTGAACTTTTAGCCACCTTTGAGAGGTAGGTCTTAAGGAGAATTGTTGGCCCCAAATGGGAGGGCAGACGATTGCGGAGACGCTACAACCATGAGTTGTACGCAATCTACCTTGAAGCTAATGTTGTAAGAAAAATCAAGGTCGGTAAACTCTGGTGGGCGGGACACCTAGCTCGAATGAGCGAAGAGGACCCTGCCCGGAAAGTCCTCATGTTTCTCGTGGATTCGAGACCTGGGTGCTCAATAAAAGGCACCCTGAACTCTTAGCCGCGTTCGAGTGGAAGGTCTTAAGGAGAATTCTTGGCCCCGTATGTGTGGGAGGACAATTCCGGAAACGCTACAACCATGAGTTGTACGCAATCTACCTTGAAGCTAATGTTGTAAGAAAAATCAAGCTTGGTAGACTCAGGTGAGCGGGACACATAGCTCGAATGAGCGAAGAAGAGCCTGTCCGAAAAGTCCTTTGTGGCAGGATGTATGGAAGGAGACAGCGCGGCAGACCTTGTCTGCGATGGAGGGATGGTGTATACCAGGACACCCATAGCCTGGGAGTGCCAAACTAGATGACATCGGCTCGAAATCGGGACCGGTGGAGAGATTTGTTAAATAAGGCCAAGACCTGATCCCGGTTGTAGTGCCGATGATGATGAATAGTAGATTCGCTTCTAATTTCACAGAACTACCCCAACCCGTTACACGCCACCAACATGTGAAGAACCCGTTTAGATCTCAAGCACCACCACGTTCGGTCAAAAGACCAACAGGGTCTACATCTAGGGGACCTGGGACAACACAACCTCACCAGGGTGGGGGAGATTATCACCATAATCAGTCGCCAACCCAGATCCAAGACAGTCGTGCACCACACCCGTTAATTGCACGAGGTGCAGTTTCTGTAATAAGAGGGGACACTTATACGACGAGTGTCAAAGGGGTCGGAACACACCATTCTGTATGAATTGTTTGCAAAATTGTATGGGCACGATATCAAGGACGGCCGTACACACGATGCACAACCACATACACTCAATCCTGAACCTCCGTGACAAAGGTCACAGTACCAACAGAGGGCCCCCGCGAATAAATCAAACCAAGGACAAGTCCAACCCTCTACTTCCAAGCAAACAACAGCATCGAATCATAGAGTGTACAGCATTCGATTTTGTTGTGAGTTTTGTTGCCGAGACAGGCAGGAAAAAGTGGGGAAAATCCCAGAAGGTTATGGCTGTACGTCACCACCATACCCCACCGACCTGCACGGCCAATACAGAATAGAAGAAACTCCAGACGAGGAAAAATTCACAGGGCCACAGGCATTCACGCGACAAAGGCGGGCAACAACTACGAGCCAATCCAAAACCGTACCAGTTCTGATAGTACTGAACCTTGTGAGGCTTGAAAGCTGAACACCACAGATGTGAAACACGGACAACTCCGACTACCACGCCCTCAACCCCGGAAAGCCCTTTGTGGCAGGATGTATGGAAGGAGACAGCGCGGCAGACCTTGTCTGCGATGGAGGGATGGCGTAGACCAGGACGCCCAGAGCCCGGGAGTGCCAAACTGGATTTTTTTTGACACTAACGCGTGCAGAAAATGGGATTTTGAAGTACACTTAAATATCAGAGCACAGTGCGAGCGGATGGAGAGGAGGTGGATAAGGATGACATCGGCTCGAAATCGGAACCGGTGGAGAGATTTGTTAAATAAGGTCAAGACCAGATACCGGTTGTAGTGCCGCTGATGATGATGATGACATATTAGCATTAAAAAAAAGAAGAAGAAACAGAAAGCGGGTAAGAGTAATTTAAGAGCTTTAAAGAGATCACTGTACAGCTTTGTCTATTCATCGGGCACTGACACTTATCCACTTGTACTTGTGATTGATTGGGGTGTCATACACGGTCAATGGGCAGTGGCTATAGACACAGGAGTGTGAAAACACCAAATATAATAAATTCATTAACTGAAATAAAATACTTTTATATTCACACAGCTTGGTACAGTTTGTAGTATACAGACAGAGTGTTGTTACGTACTGAATACCTCTGTGAATTGTACATTAAAGAGGCTGAGGCCTATGATGTCTTTATAAGACTACACATGCTTTAACACTACCAAAAAAAAATCTTAATAAAAACAATTGAATATTTATATAGTAGGGTGTCCAACTCCTTCTCAATAATAACTATTAGCCGATTAGTTAGACAACTGCAATACTCCATCAAAGGCAGGCACAAGACCAATTCAGCCAATCTTCGCTCTATCGGCTTACTCCAGACGGTTAGTAAGATATTCAAAATCAAGATTATAAATAAAGGATTCAAACTTAATGCCACCGGGGAAATGTATACATTCATTGAGGCTCATTTATATATTACCAATTGAAAACAAATCAAATCGAACTTAATTTACAACTGAGGCGACAAAAGGCCTTTAGGCTTCTGAATTCCACTAATAATAGCAGTGTACTCCATGTACTTTGTATAACACTTTCAAATTATATCGAAATTTCCGTCATACTTTTATTCGTTGTATGCCTTTTAGCATAGAACCAAAAACATAAGACTGAATGCATCCAGTCCGGAGATTACACTTTTACGATCAAAACCAATCGACTCTTTTGTTGAGACGAATTTTTAATTCGGCAAAGTAAGTTGTCATAATTGCGGCAAAGAGAAGAAACTCGCTCGGACACCTTTTTTCGCCACAAGAATTCAAAATGGCCGTATGTCTCGACGAGTTTTTTCCAGAGAGCGTCTGTGTTTCAAAGTATTAAATATTTATTTATTACCAGCATTTCCCTATATCTGACAAAAGCATAACGAAAGACAGAAAGTGCTGTTTGTAAAAATAGTGTAAATAGTTTTTATTATCCTGTTTCGAGTGCACACTTCTTTTTTTAATTTCAAACCACGACAATCGGTCAATAACAATTTTTATCTGGGCTCATTTCCTTTTTAGTGTCTAACAAGTTTTTTTTTCCTTTCCGTGCCGCGAAGCATAAAGTTTATGAATCTGAAAAAGTACAACAAGATAAACAGAAGTAAAGTAAATTGCAGAAAGTGAGAAATACATAAAAGAGGAATACACATCCCATAATATACAATTCGATTGTTTGTTGTGAAAGCCACTCGGAAATCTCGTATAATAATCAAGTCACACCTGAAAATTCGGAGCTTTTTAGTGTTTGAACAACATCCAGTTTGAATGAGAAGGGACACGAGTCCTTTATGGATAGTTCTATAACTGCATGAATATTAGAATTATTCAAAAGCATCATCGAACAACCAACCGACCTTAACGCTATCGCCATGAACACCACCATGGAATTAGATGATCTGGAAAACATTAACAAAAACGACTTCCTGCCGCTCATGCCGAACATCAAGCAAGAGCTCCTCGAAAACAGTGATATCCCCAGCACGGGCATCGTTAGTGGGAATCCTTGTGACAGTGCGGAGAAGCGGGTAAGTTGTTGCTTTATTTCTTTTCGTTTCCACATTTTCGTACTCAAACTGCATGTTTGGTAATATTTGTGGAAAATGATGCGCATAGGTGGTAGTGGTATCTTTGGACTCGTGGGTTACAATTTTTATTCCATTCGTTTTATTTTTTTCTCCCCCAACGTTCATTTTTACGTACAGTGGAAGGGTTAGGAATAGATAGAGTGTTTTGCGAATTCTGTTTGTGCTCCCACTGGCTGATGGCATTAAACTTTTTATTTATTTATTTATTGTTTTAATTTGTTGTTATCTGTTTCTTATGAAATTTAATATTTTGTTGACTTGTTTTGAGTGGACGCTTCATGTTAATGTTGTCCCTTTCAAGGCTTTAATGGTTAGAGAACAAATGTCCTATGTTCGCAGGAAGCTAGATCCTTGGATTTATTGAATAGTGATACACAAAATTACCAGGCTATGCATCGCGGTAACCACGGTGTAAGTATGAAGTTTGATAAAGCCTAGGGTCTTGTGTTGAGTATTGAATTAGAAAGAATCTGTTTTCAAAGTTCCGTCCTTCGTCAATAATTAATAGTAAAAAATATTGTTCAATTCATTATTTCTTTTATAAATGTACCAGAATATCCTTTTCAATTTGCTGGAAAACTTAAAGGACATGGAATGTATCGAGTATGTCATATAATTAACGTGTTCACTTTGAATTTTCTAGAACTACAAGCTAGCGTCGCCTTTTCTTTTATTGTTATTATTATTATTGTTATTGTCATATTTAATACTCACAACATCCATTGGGTTTAAAGGGATAAAACTAGTAATTTAATCCCCTAAATTTTATGAAAACAAAAGTCTTTGATGGGATAAAGTATTTGTATAGCTAGCCTCACTCGTAAGACAATTAAAACTAGAAGAAGAAAAAAAAAAACGCTATAGTTAGCCTTATTCGTAGTACAATTACATAGATTAAACACCAGGTCCGGTTTCATATTGACTTTAAAACAAAAGCCTTTCAACTCATCTAAAGAAAAAAGAAAACATTTTAGGGTTAGTCGCATGAGCGTTCTGAAAGGCAACAGACTCGTGAGGACTCGGTTCTTGTAAGCCGTCTAAAACATAAAAACACTTAATGCATTTTGTGACTTCATAGTGCAGTTTATGTATCTATTAAAAAAAAGTAAATAATAAAGCACATCTCCGTAATCCTTCAATTATATTCTCAATAGATAATGCCAACAGGCTATTGCTAACAGACAGTCCTATAAATGATGCCGGGTACAGATTTCTCTAATATATTGTAGCGAGCTTAGGGTTCGCTGGATTAATTATTTTTAATAAATAAGAGCCGTTAAATCGATTTTGAATTAATGTAACACTTTATTAGTCTGTTAATAACAACCGTTACTTTTACTCTACACTTACGATTTCTTGACTTATCGCGTCTTTGACTGCTTACTTCTTACGTCTTACTTGTCTTCCTGAAAAAATGGGGTGGCGAGAGGCCGACTTTAGGGAGACAAGGACAAATGTGTCCTTCATCTTGTCTCTGGCTTCTGGTCATCCTGCGATAACCAGAATCACCCACAACCGTGAGGATGTTGGGCTCGGTCTCAAGATATCTGAAAAGAAAGGGGAAGGAGGTATCTAAGGATAGTGTGGACAGGGTTAGTTCAATTGTTCTCTAACTACTTGGATTGGGGAATGGTGGGAAAGAAATCGTACAAGACCGGTGGGTCTTGAGTGCGGTAGTAAACGCAGATCACGTTTTTGGCGTCTGATAATCTGCGCTTTGGCCGGTGTAAACCCGGGCATGCCGGGTTTTTACCGTCTAAAACCACCTCCCGCCAGGCTCATATTCCCGTTGATCCCCGCGGAACTTTCTTTTAGATATTCCATCTCGGGGCGGGACGGAGTTTACCTGTTACTCCGCTCGTCACGTCGCAACTGCTGCATCATTTCACCGAGAATATCATTGGTTACGGACCATGCCTGTTTTGAACTAAGCATGTATTCTATTACTCCAGCCGGAGTAACTGTCCGTCTCATGTGTCTCTCCAAAATGGTTCGTGCGGTCTCGAATCTCACGCACTCTATGAGTACGTGTTCCGCATTTTCTATTTTGCCTTCACAATACAAGCAGTATGGGTGATTCACGTGCTTATACTTGTGCAAGTATTACCGGAAGCATCCATGTCCTGATATTAGCTGAGTCAAGTAGTAATTCAGCTCGCCATGTTTCTATATCAGGTATCATGGTGTGGGTCCAACTTCCTTTGATGGAAGAATCCCACATTCGTTGCCATTCTCTTAGGCTTGAGAGCTCTAATTGGGCCCGCATTCTCCGACGATTCTCTTGGGAGACCTTATGCAATGCAGTGTTTTCTTTAGCCGCAATGTCAAGTGGTGTCCTCCCGGCCAAAACATTTATGCCATCTTCGGATACCGTTCGAAATGCACAGCATACTCTTAGTGATGCCAGTCTATGCGCTGAGCTCACTCCCCTCATGTATGACTTATACTGTGCGGCTCCTGCCCATATGTGAGCTGCATACATTATAGTGGAGGTGTTGACACTGGTTATGAGTTTCCTTATGTGGGGCCGGGGTCCTCCAACATTGGGTAGCAGTCTCGCTAAAACTTTGCATACTCTTGCCGTTTTTTCACTCGCTTTCATCAGGTGTTCCTTGAAGCCCAACCTGTTGTCGAGTATAACACCAAGATATTTAATAAAGGTCGGTGTGTGTGTGTGTGTGTTTGTGCTGTCTTGTACTGTGCTTGCGTGCTTGTAGTGTGCCAGCAGTAGACCCTATGGGATGGGTCCAGGAATCCTCTATTATAAAGGAAAATGTTGTTGGGAAGGCTGCTGTCTTCAGTTTTGTACTAGAGAAGAGATTGTGGTGGTCTTGTGGCGGTTCCGCCAAACCCCACGGTTCGCTTTCCTTAAAAACCCCCATATCTTCTATCCAATCATATAATTTCGCTAATGCAATCGCATTAGCACCTTAAATGCTTTACGCATTTAGGATTATCTAAGGTATAATCTAAAAAGTCCCTGTAAAAGAAAACTTACCTTCATGCATCTCTTCGCATATAATTTCCTGTAAGATTTCTTTTCTACCTTTTCAGGAATCCCAAAACCTATTCGGTACCTTTGGTTCCCAGGCAAATTTCAATTTCCCACACCTGCACCGCAATCTCCACCCAGCATACCTGAAACATTTCGTTTTGCAAGGACATTTAATGCAACGCGTTAGATAAGGTTCCTGGACATAATTCTTTAAAGTGCATATGGCATCATGAATCCCAAGCCAGTCGGCACCCGTTGTCTGTGTTAAAATCCTATGTCGGACAGCTTGTTTTTACAGATGCCATAAATCATATTTCTACGCATGTAAACATGCATAGGATTCAACTCATCGTTTCCCACTAACAAACAATCTTTAATTTCTTTCCCTGCCGCAACTAATTATTCGGCAACCAATCCCATTAGCACCTTTTTTCCCAACGTCGATAATAGCGACGACGCATCGCGTAAATAATGAACCGAATTACCAACGGCGCATTTGGTCATATCTCCCTTTTGTCTTTGCCGCCTGTCTGCGTCGTTGTTACATTGCTTCGAGCACGTGTAAACAACATCAGATTTGAACGTTCGCACACATACCACCATGATCTTCATTACAAGATCTGGTTTCCTATTCCACCAAGAGAGACTTTACGTTTCTCTGGTGGTAGGTAAAAACGATATCCTTAGTGGAGACGATATCTACCGCGACATCACAAACTCACTCCATAAGCGAATCATCTCTGCACGAGATGATTATCGCTGAGTCCTTTACCATCCGCTGACCGCCACGGTCGTGCCGACTTCCGCTCTCCGGTGCGCACGGAGACGCGAAAAACCACCGAGTCGCGTGTGGGTAATAATTTAGGAACAATAAAATAAGTAAAAATCATGTGTCTCATAGACATAACTCGCATTTCCCACGTACAGTGTAGTGTTTGCAACCGCCGCGCCGTGCCGAATATTATATTCGCTGCAGTCTTCGAAGATTGTGCCTTTTTATTGACTTCACATTGTAACTTTCACGCAGTACTACCGTAAAATGTTAGTATCCAATAAGAAAATGAAACGGAACAATAATCCATGGATTCAAACAAGTTGTTCCAATAGTAGTGTTTCTCTTTAAAATAAAAATAAAACTTAACAAAGAAATAGTGTGTTTTCTATTTTTACTTGTCCTGTGTTGATGTTTCCTTTGATACGTGTCGGAACAATTAGTGGCAGTCGGATGGGGATAGGAGTGAATGGAGTGCCCATGCATGGCACAATACTCCTAATCCCCACAGTTTGATCCGAAGAGATCGAAAGAGAGAAGGGCGAAGAACGCAAGACTCCCGTGCCACATATCTTTTAGACATTTTTATAAATGTTCTGGTCCATCTGAATACCCTTCAGTTTGTCTTCCAATTGTAGGTTGCGATTGTTTTGGATTCTTTGATGTATCAGTGTGCCAATATTGTGAATAATGACTCGCAATAATGGCTCCCCTTGCGTAAAGCGGTGACAATATCTCATTCTGCAGAGCTTTTTACCGGATGAGACGAAGAGTGAGGTCGTCAAGACTTGTCTTCCTGGTCTGCGTGCGACGTATTTATACCGTTTTTCCTCATTCTGATTCGGTGTTTCGTTTCCGTCCGTTCCATAGCCTCGAATTTTCTACTGTTCATAGTCTCCAGTTTTCCAGTACTTTCTAGAATATTCTAGTACTTTTTTTGGACTTTCTAGAATATTCTAGTACTGATTGTCATATGCTCCTCGATAGTATAGTGGTTAGTATACCCGCCTGTCACGCGAGAGACCGGGGTTCGATTCACCGCCGGGGAGCCTCTGGCGCAAGACTAATGACCTTGCCCGGAAAAAACATCATTATGGAAAATTTAACAAGCCTCAGGACTTGCTAAATAAGGCCAAGACCGGTTCCCGGTTGTAGTGCCGATGATGATGATGATGATTGTCATATGCGTCACACTACCCTCCGCCAGATTAGTTCGTCCCGAACTAAGTTCACTGGTCTTCTGGGTGAACAAAAAGTCGCCAGTCGGTCACGATGCACCACTTTCATCTTGGCGTTCGGTCTTCGCTGAATCCTATAGACAACGTCGTTAATTCTTGTGGGAATCTTATACGGTCCATCCCAATGTTGCTGCAACTTCGGAGACCTTCCTTTTTGCAGATGAGGCTTATAAAGCCACACGTTATCGCCTGCATTAAATCCGGATGCATTGCCTCGAACGTCGTACCTTGTTTTCATCCTGTCACTTGATACCTTGATTTGCCTTCGAACCAAATGATGAATTTAATCGAGGCGATTTCTCCATTCGGCTACGTAGTCTTCAGCCTTATCTATGGCGTCTGCAGGTATTCCGAATCGCAGATCGGCTGGTAATCTTATCTCTCGTCCAAATATAATTGTTGCGGGAGAATGGCCTGTCGTATCGTGATTAGCCGATCTATAACTCATGAGAAAGGTTTGTACATATTTGTCCCAATCTCGTTGGTGATCACTAACGACCTTCGATAAGTGCTCTTTTATTGTTCGGTTGAACCTTTCGACCATTCCGCCTGACTGCGGATGTAAGGGTGTGGTCCTGGTTTTCCTTACGCCCATTGCCGCACAGACGCCTTGAAATATCTGTGATTCGAAGTTTCGGCCTTGATCAGAATGAAGCTCACAGGGAACTCCATATCTGCTGATCCAATTATTGATAAGCTGCTCAATGACGGTTGTTGTTTCTTGGTTTGGAATTGGAAGGACTTCCACCCACTTGCTGAAGTAATCCATGATGACAAACATGTATTTGTTGTCGTCGTTGGTTTTTGGAAATGGTCCTGAGATATCAATCGCAATTCGCTCGAAAGGCGTTATTCTTTCCACAGTTCACAATTGTATATCGCGCCTATACCCTTAGGTCCGCGACAGTTGCGACAATTCCCCGTTATCGGCTATCAACCAATCATGGAATTTGGGCATGGATATGATCATTGTTTAGGCAATCTTACCCATGCCATGTCTTATGATGACCCACCAGCAAATCAAAGCAAACACACAGTACCTCACTGCGTTTGTTTTGTTTACTAACCGCTGGTCCATGGTTCCTCTGGATGAGACGTTTGCTTGCACATCTGCAGGTCAAATCCCTCACCACCATACACATGCACCAGTCATTAACCTAACCATATAGCCAACGTCGCTGAGGTTTCTGTTGACTTAAAGTCCATGAATAATTCCCCTCCTTGTGCTCCAGAGCCATACGGCTAAAGCAAACATAACCCAAATCTCCGGTTGAACTAGCATCACCAGTATGTATCGCCTACAACGGCATTTCCCTTGAACTCATAGATAAATACCATGACGATCCCATGCAACATCGGCAGACCATGAACGTTGTACATCTCATCATTTGACCCTTGAAATTGCGTTTTTGTTTACTTTTTTTTTTACTTTGTTTACTAATCGCGTCTTTTACTGCTTACTTCTTACTTCACTGCTTACTGCTTCCTTCTTACTTCACTTTTCTACTGCCTACTCCCCGATCTGCGTGCGACGTACTTATACCGATTTTTCTCGTTCAGATTTGGTGTTTTGTTTCTGTCCGTTCCATAGCCTCGGATTTTCTATTGCTCCTAGTCTCCAGTTTTCTAGTACTATCTAGAATATTCTAGTACTGATTGTCATATGCGTCACAATATTATATTTTAAAATGTTCTCTTCAAATTTTGACTCGATGGCTGGACAAAAATGTCTTAAAAACTACTTTATTTACCAGAAGACGCCACTTACTGACTCCCTAGATAATCTACGCAAAATATAACTTCGCTACCGTCTTAAAATTGAGCTCTCGCCTTAGTCTTCAAAAATGGATCAATAAGTCCCTGAAAAGTTGAATTTCCACTTGGTAGTTTGCTTTACATGGTGGGATCAAAAAGTGACGTGCATTTTGCTTTTCCTTAAAGAATGATTTGTGATGTTAGAAAAGTACTGACATTTACAGGGTTTTTGTATAACCATATTTTAAAATGTTCTCTTCAAATTTTGACTCAGTAGCTGGACAAAAAAGTCTTAAAGACCAGTTTATTTAACTGAAGGCATAACTCACTCACTTCTTATATATTGTACGCAAAATATAACTTCGCTACGGTCTTCAAATTGAGCTCCCGCCTTAGTCTTCGAAAATGGATCAATAAGTCCCTGAAAAGTTGAATTTCTACTTGGTATTTTGCTTTACATTGGCGAAAGGGTAATAACCTTGCCCGGAAAAAAAATTATTGTGGAACATTTAACAAGCCAAGACCGGATCCCGGTTGTAGTGCCGATGATGATGATGATGATTTTGCTTTACATGGTGTGACCAAAAGGTGAGGAGCATTTTGCTTTTCTTTTAAGAATGATTTGTAATGTTAGAAATGTAATGTGACTGGCACCGCATGAACCGGAGAAGCTATCGTCATCTCCTTTGCACAGAAGGAAGACTGAGTCGTCTCCTTAACTCATCCGGTAACCAAGAAAAATGTAGCAAAAACTACAGAGAAAGCAAAAACAATGGTTTCACACAATATGTATTCTGCAAAATATCCACCTTCCGTTTCTACAACCTTCCTTCGACTATTTATAAGCTTCTAGCTACCATTTCGAAGAAATCTGTTCCCCGGGACTCAAAAAAGCGCATTTTCAATTTCTGCTCGAGTTTTGAACTGCCGATCGCGAATGTAATTGTCCATGGCCAAAAAGAGATGGTAATCCAGCGGAGCAACGTCTGGTGAATATGGAGGATATGGTAAAAGTTCCCAACATAGTGAAGAAATCCTCTCCAGGGTCATTCTTGCAACATGAGGCCTCGCGAAGTAATGGTGGGAATGGTTCCTATTCATGATTGGTTTTTTTTTCGAATTCTTTAGCTACTCTGTCAATTGTGCTAGGTAAACTTCTTTGGTAATGGGTTTACCACTTTTCCATCACACACAGCATCACCTTTCGTTGATAAAGAGCAGGTTTAGCACTGAAAAACATTGGGTTGTATGACGAAAGCCAATGGTACGGTCGTTTTCTGTTGCAATGCATCGCCAACTTTTCGTCACAAATCAAAATCCGGATGTAAGTGTACACGGGCTCCTCGATAATATAATGGTTAGTATACCCGCCTGTCACGCGGGAGACCGGGCTTCGATTCCCCGTCGGGGAGCCTCTGGCGCAAGACTAATGACCCTGCCCGGAAAAAAACAAATCATTATGGAAAATTTAACAAGCTCCAGGACTTGCTAAATAAGGCCAAGACCGCTCCCCGGTTGTAGTGCCGATGATGATGATGTAAGTGTACACGAATTCCTTTATTGCTTACCCTGACCTTTGAACAAGTTCCTGATGTGTTTGGCTAGAATCCTTTTCAGTTGCTGCCTTTACCAGGTATGTGCATACGTTTTTTCCGGTTTAACTAAGATATGGCGCCAGCCAAAAGTACACAGCACACAGAAAAACTAGTGAAAGACACCTTGAAATCGTTTGGGTGGGACATCCTTCTGCACCCGCCGTATTCCTCAGACTTGGCGCCATCTGACTATCACCTCTTCGTATCAATGCGGCACACGGTCGCAGAGCAGCACTTCAGCCATTTCGAGGAAGTTGGAACATGGCTCGACGAATTGTTTACCGCGAAAGACAAGCATGTTTTTTTGGCATGCTATTCATATTGTTTTTTTGGCATGCTATTCATATTGTAGCGAGCTTAGGGTTCGCTGGATTAATTATTTTAATAAATAAGAGCCGCTAAATCGATTTTCTTTGTAAACACTTTATTAGTCTTTTAATAACAACCGTTTTTTTGATACTTCGCTTCTTCACTCCTCGCTTCCTTACTGCTTACTCCTCCCTTGATCTGCGTGCGACGTATTTATACCGTTTTTCCTCATTCTGATTCGGCGTTTCGTTTCCGTCTGTTCCATAGCCTCGAATTTTCTACTGCTCATAGTCTCCGGTTTTCCAGTACTTTCTAGAATATTCTAGTACTTTGTTTTGGAGACCTGCCAGATATCACAGCTGATTGTCATATGCGTCACAATATATTACCTGAAAGATGGGCGAAATATGTAAAAGCCGATGGGCATTATTTTGAATAAAAAAATTAATTTCCCTAGAAAATTACGCTTTTTTTTTTTACCAAAGAAACTGGAAAAAAACGTATGCATGCACCTAGTAATTGGTCCAAATCGAGAAATTTCGTTGTACCCGTATCGAGGTTTATCTTCAAATGTCTCATCGCCAATCGAAAAGGTCTGAAACCACTTTTGAGCTGTCCGTTCACTAACAGTACGCACTCCGAACGCTTCAAATATTTTTCTTGCTGCTTCGGGACTTTTGCATCCAATTTGAACTCGTAGAATGAACAAATCCTAATAATCTCGTTGGACACAGCCAACAGGTTTATTGTATGTACAGGTCACCTATATAGTGTTTAGCGATGGTGAGGAAAAACGTGAAAGGCACCTGTGCATCAGATTCATTGTCGCGTGTACGCGAGCTAGTATCAATTCGCTACGTACTCTGTGTTGGTCGTGTTACTGCCATGATGTACGGCGCTGAATCGATTTCTTAGCAAGAAATCGCATTTTTGTGATTCTTCGACAGGAACCCAGTGTCCGAGACTTTTCTTTTATTCATCATCATCATCATCATCGGCACTACAACCGGGAACCGGTCTTGGCCTTATTTAGCAAGTCCTGAGGCTTGTTAAATTTTCCATAATGATTTGTTTGTTCCGGGCAAGGTCATTAGTCTTGCGCCAGAGGCTCCCCGACGGGGAATCGAACCCCGGTCTTCCGGGTGACAGGCGGGTATCTAACCACTATACTATCGAGGAGCCCTTTCTTTTATTACTACAGCTTAAAAACCACTGGAAATGGTGTTGCCACATTAGATAACATTCAGATGAATGTAACGGACGAGTTGAAAGATGATACAGTAGAAACCTTCCAAAAAATGCTACGAAGACTGGAAACACCACCTCCGTCTCTGTAGAAGGCAACTATTTGGAAATAGACAACTTTGATGTGTATACAGAATAAATAACAGCTATCCCTCGAGATAAACGGCACTTAAGTTGCACGATTTTCGAGATACGTGGCAAAAAAAAATTGCATTCCCTCAAGTTACACGGTATTTGAGTTACACGGGTTTTTACCAATTTTGATAAAAAGGACAAAATAATAAGTTATTATTATTTTCTCATTGGCTTATAGGAACCTGTAAGTTCATGACCTCACCGACTTGGCTGAGCCATCGCTCCCTGTCCTGTGCACTCTCCTTTCACATTCGACAATCTGTTCCGATTTCCTCAAGGTCAGACCTAATATTGTTCTCTCATCTCCGTCGGGGCTGTCCTACAGGTCCCTTTCCCGTTGGTCTACCGTCAAGAATTCTACGCACGGTCCTATTGTTGCCCATTCTGGCCACATGTCCAGCCCATCTTAATTTTCCCGACCTGATTACTTTCACTATTGTGGGTTTGTGGTATAGCCCTTCCAATTCGTGGTTGTGGAGTTTGCTCCATTGTCCTGCATTTTCGTCATATTTACTGCCAAACATACTCCTTAAAACTTTATTCTCGAATACGCGGAATTTGTTTTCACCGAATAATAGGTATTTATCACATATTTACTAATATATTCAAACCATCTGAAGACTCCTTTTGCTTCATGCTTCTTTTTCATTAAAAATTTTGTTTTTATACCAAGTTTCACGTTGCACAGTCCGCGATCTCTGATATTATACATACATTTCCACTTACACGGAACCAATTAATCGTGTAACTCGAGGGATGCCTGTACATGGTCACAGAAAAAAAAATCAGCCTCATTACTTTTCTAACTTCCTCGTAAATGATTAGCATAGTAGCAACATCCTTTTGTTTTTCTGGTAATCCCGTAGGTTCTTTCACTACCTGAGTTAGATTACGACTGGTAATAAATTTGTCAGTTAGCCTAATTAGTTTAGATCCCAGCACCGCCCCGGCATTTGGTACGATTATTCGTTGATGTGCACAGGCTCAATTTGTTATGGCATAACTGAGAAGGACCTGATTAACGAAATAACAATTTGCCCGTACAAGTACACAATATCGATCTATTTATGAGAGTCTGAGTTATCAATAAGGCACAAGATTTCTATTATTAAGTCTATCCCTCTATTAATAATACGTAGTTATGAAGGACAGTCAACAATGTAAGAATAAGTTAAAAATATACTTTTAAAACATCCCTAACATAAGCTACCACTACGCGATAACCATGTCGGTGTTTCTCTGCAACATTTAATGTAGTAATAAGAAATTATTTGTTTAATTATGCTTATACCCATATGTTTTCTGTTAATCTAACAAAAGAGACCGTGTTTCACGATGTACTATTAGAATACTTTTAAGTTTCTTCTTGTCCCGACTGAGATTCGAACCTATAAACTATTGGTCCAGCGGGAAATAAAACATTTCATCATTTTTTTTTATTATTATTGATATCAATTTAAATTTCAACAACCAGAAGAATGTATGTTGGAAGAGAAAAATGTTTTACAACTTCAATTCCAATTTTTTAATTGAAAAACCGTTATAGTGTTTTGTACAAATATGATCCGGAATTTTGTAATAATTAAAATTAATCTTTATAGCCAATTTCCTCGCTTTTTTTACACTAACCCGCGCACAAAAGGGGATAACCATACATAACACACATATGTTTTTAATTGCGTTGAAAATGTAGGGTTGCGTGACTACAAAAAAACATTTGCTGAAACATTAACTTTATAAAGAAAGCCATTAAAGTAACACCGCTCCATTATAATATATTTACTTATGCGACTGTTTTGCAATTTCGATGCAGTTGTGAACGTCGATTTCCGGAATGGTCTTCAAAATGTGCAAGGCTTCTATCTCCTTCATCGGGCCGAAACGGTGGTCATGGAATGGTATTTTGAGTTTAGGAAATAGCCAGAACTCACATGGTGTTAAATCAGGAAAATATGGTGGTTCTGAAATGACATTGGTCGAATTTTTAGCAAACAAAACTTGGGGGGGCTTCTTTAAGGCTCGCCCGAAGAACTACCCATCGTCCTAACCCAACTCCCCTTTCCCAACCTGCAATAAATTACCGATCATTACCTCTTACCTGCATACGAGCAGTACAAAGCTCTCCAACAATTTCTTACCTGAAATATAAATCCACAGCAAGATCATTATCTTGCCATGGCATCAAACGAAATCATATCAACAAATCATTTCGGTTCATCTTACATGTATCATTTAGGAACCTAATCGGTTCCTCTGGGCGGTAACATATCCATCAAACACACTCCAATCCTCCGGTGTTTACTCGTTTCCAACAATCCGTTGGTACAAAAGACAAGTCGGGCAACTTGCTTGCTTGTACGTCTGCAAGCCAAATTTCCGATGATCGATCGCCTAAACCGATAACCGATCATGGAGTTGGACACGACCATAATTGTTGTCCAAACAATCAAATTAACGGCCGTGTCCCACGATCCGTTTTTCTAATTCAAACACTCTCCACCCTAGCCCTTGCCATCCTGAACAAATTTTCTGCTAACTTAACGTCACAGAAAAATCCATTCCCTCCTTCGGCAATATATATGTATATATAGATATATATATATATATATATATATTTTTTTTTTTAATAATTAGACTTCTCTCGGGAGAGGCGAACCCATAGCGCCGAGTGGGCGACCCGAGATGCCATCAAATAACTGTTGCAGTTCCTTTTGAACAGTTGCAGGTTGTAACGCTCCGGGAACACTCGCGTGGGAAGGGAGTTCCACAGCTTCCACCCTCTCTAACGGAACGAGTTCTGATGCAGGGATGTTCGGGCCGTCGGGAGATGAACCACAAACGGGTGCGATCCGTCGGATTGTCGTGTGCAGCGCATTGTTACAACTCCAACGCCGTGCTTCCTCTTTTTATAGAGGGAAGAGCGTGGAGGTTTTATTTTTTTGTTTTTATATTATTCTTTCATCACTTCGCTCCGAGAAAGTATGAACGAAAAAACTAATCCGTTTCTTATTATTAAATTTTTTATTTTAACTTTCAAACTCTAACTCACAAAAACTCAAAACTTAAACTAGAAACTCAATTCAGTATTCAAAACTTTCAATACTAGTCTGAACTCTCTTCCTCAACTCTATTTCTCAAACTCTTATAATTCAAATTTCTACTCCAAAACTCAAAACTAGAACTCTAACTCAATACTGATACTTCAATTGCTAACGCAAACTACTACTCGCTTTTATGAACTCACAACTCAAACTGATTTTACTATTAAAATTTCTCTCTTCTTATGCTACTTACTGTTCTAATTGGTTGGAAATTATAATGTGAACAAAACAAATTTTCTCAAAGTATTCCTTTTGTCTCTGTGACTTTTAAATTGAATAAAATTTGAACGAAAATCAAAGTGCTATGTTTTGAATGAAAACAAGGTGCATGTTATGAAAAGGGGCATGTTATGAAATGTGCTGTAACAGGCTTGATATAGAATATTGTGAAAGTTTATTAATGTTATGTATTAAGTAAGAATTAGATATGAACAGAGGTAGTTTTACAGGCGTGTTAGAAAAGTAATGAGATTCAGTGTTAAAAATCTAATAAGGGTTGTATTCTGGAATACAACATCATAAAAGCCGAATTGCGTCGAACAATACCAAGAATCTCCGAAGAACAGTACCTGTGATAATATCTGTAAAACAGACAGAGGTCGGCTACGCGCCTTCGATGTGATAGCGACTGTAGTCCAGACGTCAACGCCGAATCCCCGATCAGGCGGATCGCTCGTCTCTGTATGCTCTCAAGTAGGTCGAGGGTATGTTTAGGAGCCGAGCTCCAAACATGAGAGCAATATTCGAGCGCGGGTCTAATTTGGGATTTATATAGGAGAAGAAGTTGAGCCGGAGTAAAATATTTCTTGGCTCTAAAATGATAGCTTAGTTTTCCTGAGGCCGATCTGGCGGTGCTCGACACGTGTTTATGCCACGATACAGACCGTGACGTCAAGCTTTCTCCAGATTCGAGGGTCTGGCCATTCATCATCAGCTGGGGAACCGATGATCCGCTCTTCTTTGTGAATGTTGTATACTGTGTCTTCGCTGCATTGAAGTCGACGAGATTGGCCCTTCCCCAATGCAAGACCTTTCCCAGATCCCGATTCAGAGAGTCAATCTGTCTACATCTCAGCTGATACATACCCACAGACCGTGACGCCGAGCAATTTCAAACTTTCCCCAGCCTCGAGGGCCCGGCCATTCATCATCAGCTGTGGAACCGATGATCCACTTTTTCTTGTGAATGTTGTATATTGTGTCTTCGCTGCATTGAAGTCGACGAGATTGGTCCTTCCCCACTGCAGGACCTTATCTAGATCCTGATTCAGAGAGTCAATCTGTCCACATCTCAGCTGATGCGACGCAGATGCACCAATCGGCCGAACACTCGAAAAGGAGGAAACAAGCGTACTATCATCTGCAAAACTGAACACTTTGTTATCTGTTGTCTCCAACAAATCATTTATGTGAATCAAGAACAAGGTTGGAGCCAAAATAGAACCTTGGGACAGCGCCGAATTAACCGGATACAGATACGAACATTCGCCGTCCACAACAACCTGGATCGATCGTTTCTCGAGGAAGCTCCTCGTCCAGTCGCAAAGCTGTTGGGAAAGTCCATATGAACGAAGTTTGCTCAGCAATGCCCCGTGCCAGACGCGGTCAAAAGCCTTAGAGATATCAAATGCGACCGCCCTTGACTCACCATGCTGTTCAATCGCAGATGTCCATATATCGGTTATAAGTGTCAAAAGGTCTCCCGTGGACCGCCTGCCACGGAATCCGTATTGGCGATCATTCAGAAGTCCGTTGCACTCCAAATAGTTAACTAACTCTGTATTGATGACTTTTTCCATTACCTTAGATAAAATAGACAGTAATGCTATCGGGCGGTAATTTTGTGGGAGACACTTTTTTCCCGTCTTTGGGATTGGCTGAACTCGAGCGATTTTCCAGCAAGCAGGAAAGGTCCTCCGTGCATAAGATAAGCGAAAGAGTCTGCCAAGAACTGGCGATAGTTCTGGAGCACAGTTCTTAAGGACTATTCCTGGTATTCCGTCCGGGCCGGTTGCCTTCCTACAATTCAATTTACGTAGAATGCGTTGAATAGTACGCGGACGAAATCTCACATCCTGCATCGAAGACCGTACCGGCGAGATCACAGGTGGCTCCAAAAGGCCGGGATCGGGGTTTGAATTCGCGGAAAATAAATTCGCTGACACATTAGTTTTATCCTTTGAATTCGTGACTAACGTCCCGCTGTCTGTCACCAACGGAGGGAAAGAGGAGGATGCGAAGTTACCGCGGACAGCTTTTGCCATATTGTTTACAATGGCATGATTTTAACCGATCGTGTAAACAACCAATGTTCCCATGCTTCATCGGCTAAGGCCAACAAACGCGCATCTTAGCGCTTGACCTCCGAAATAGCGTTTCTGTTTACACAATACACAGAAATCCATTTCTGCATCCGGCAATCAACACTATCGTGTATAAGAAGTCAACAATAAAAATTATTTACAACATACAGTGTGTTTCATTTCTGGTGGTGCCGATCGTTTAATGTGGAGAGTCAACTTGGTGCTTGTTTTTCTTGTTAACAGAATCAAAGGTGGAACAATAAGTGGCCGACAGGATACTTTTGTGAGCACTGAGTAGCATCCCGTGCCGTATGCCGGCACAACGACTTCGTACCCCCACAAACTCTCGAAACTTAAAAAGAACTTCAAAAAATTCAAAGGTTTTGGAACACATCGGGATTTGACATTTTTCAAGTTGGTGTTTATTATCTAATTCAAATGCTACTACTGTCAGCAACATCTTTTATTGTCAATCGACGATCTTTGAGCACAAAATCATTGATTTCCTTGACGTGTTTTGCGTCATTTGATATATGTGGGTGTTCCGGTTGTCTTGAACGTTCTCGACCCTTGCTGAACATTTTATGTCAATCATATGCTTGTGTTTTCAACATGCGCTGGTCACCGTAGCCCTTCTACAAACAAACCGGGAACCGGTCTTGGCCTTATTTAGCAAGTTCTGAGGCTTGTTAAATTTTTCTTGCGCCAGAGGCTCCCCGACGGGGAATGGAACCCCGGTCTCCCGCGTGACAGGCAGGTATACTAACCACTATACTATCGAGAAAATCCATTACCCACACAAAATTTAATGCAAATTCTTTATTTAATACATTTGGTCATTTCATCATCATCATCATCACCGGCACTACAACCGGGATCCGGCCTTGGCCTTATTTGACAAGTCTGAGGCTTGTTAAATTTTCCATAATAATTTGTTTTCCGGGCAAGGCCTTGCGCCAATTTGGACATTTAATGACATGAAAAGCACTTTGTCACAGTGCTGCCAAACTATTGTACAAAGATCATTGAAATTCGATATAAACCCGGAATTTAAATTGAAAATCGGAGTCATATTTGTACACAGCAACATGTAAGATATAAGAAATTGGGTATATAGATAGATTGTCCCACATGTGTTCCACAATTTAAATATCGATTTTTTAACTTATCTGTAAAAGTGTGCATGGACTCTTTTAAGCATCAAAATATTTGTAGGGCATACAGTTTCCTTGTTTAAGGGGATATGCCACTGTAATTTTTTTTTAAATAATTTTTTTAGCTTAACTGATGGATAAACTATTCAAAAATGTACAAACATTGTTTTATACCATAGAAAAAATGTTATCAGTTCATTTAAACCATTTTATTGAACACAATCACGACGTGGGGTGAAGCTGTCCTCTCAAATGTATGCTAACAAAGCAATTGATCTGAAAATGTATATACAAGCTAATGAGACACAGTACTATAGAATAAAAGCCAAAAATTGGACCTACTGGCGCCATCTGTAGGTCAGACCGGAAACTTTTCGCAACACCCTCGTATGAAATTAAATATAACTTAAAAGTGGATTGAATGGATGGATATTTCGATATACGAAGGTATATGAAGATAATGGAGGTCCTCCAGTTGCCGATAGGCCTGATTTGTTACAATTATTGCATAGAAAACAACGCAACTGCTGGTGCCATCTGTAAGCCAGGCCGGAAACTTTTCACCCCACTCTCGTATGAAATGAAACAGAACCTAAGGGGGTATTTTGAAAATGTTTGAAAGGAATTACCGCCCTTCATTGATGCAAGACGGTTTCCTTTCATAGTCGAATGGAGTTAAGGGGGTATTCTGGTGTAGAGGGCCGAATTTTTAGAATTGTGTTAAAAAAAATCGGATTTTTTCCCAATATTTATTTATAACAACAAAATAAAAAAAAAATTAAACAAATGTCGAAAATTTCCAAAATTCCAGGGTGGGGAAGTGCGGGGTTGAAACAAAAGCGGGCGTCCTGATTGTCATGATTTTGCTATTACTACTATTTATTGGCCTGTAGGAACCCGGAAGTTCATGACCCCACCGACTCCACTCCGCCATCGTTCCCTCTCCTGTGCACTCTCCTTCCACGTTTGACCATCTGATCCGATCTCCTCAAGGTCAAACCTTACATTGTCCACCCATCTCCATCATGGTCGTCCTGTCGGTCTCCTTCCCGTTGGTCTACCGTCAATAATTCTACGCACGGTCCTACCGTTGCCCATTCGCGCCACATGCCCGGCCCATCTTAAATCCCACCCTAAAAACTGAATCTCGAATATAAGTCGTATCCTGAGCAACGAAGATATGTTGAATCAGTTGACGAATCGATCTGAGTCTCAGTTAGGGCAAGGTGGACGGCGTTTACATTCGTATTGGTGAAACCGATGGCCCTGATGTTACAAAATGCCGTTACTAGTCGAACGTGGGCAGAGGCTCGAGAGCGAGCCCGGTTATGCGATGACGAATTTCTTAAAGTTCGGTTATTTATCATAGTATCTGCATGATGTTTCCCCTGACATAGTCCCCCCGGAGATCCGAATGGGAAACTAGTTTACCTCCGGAATTTTTTATATCAGAAGGTACCATCATGACTTATCTCCGTGTCAGTCCGGGCCATCAGCTACACATCCGAAACACTGTCGATCGTCATTCGGGGAGCGTTAAAGATAACAAAGAAATTTAACAGAATTCTCCAGCACGAATTTCAACCACATGTTGTCCATGTTATTGGGTTCCCACGCCTCCATCCTTTGGCAAGTCATATAGGACCTAGTAAAGACGCTGGCTGCACCCTTAAAACGGAATCTCGAATGTAGGTCGTATCCTGAGCAACGAAGATATGTCAAATCAGTTAACGAATCGACCTGGGTCTCGATTACTTCAAGGATATCAAGTTTTACTGTTTGCAAATATTGGTGGACGGCGTTAACATTCGTATTGGTGAAACCGATGCCCCTGATGTTACAAAATACCGTTATCAGTCGAACGTCGACAGAATTTCGAGAACGAACCCGATTACGTGGTGACGAATTTCTTAAAGTTCGGTTATTTTTCAAAATATTTGTATGATGTTCCCCCTGACTAAGTCAGGAGGTACCAATACGACTTATTTCCGTGTCAACCCGTGCCATCAGCCACACATCCGAAACATAGACGAAAATTTCTCTCGACGATATCGTGGAATGTACAGCGTGACGGAGTGGTATCTCACATTGGGTCCGACTACCACCTAAACCAACCTTGTCTCAAAACGGTCCATCAGCCAAGTTCCGAAAGAAGGCCAGGGATTTCTCCCGACCATTTCAGAAGCGTATAGCTAAAACCAACTTTTACACACCGGACCATCAACCAAGCTCCGAAAGATGGCCAAGGATTTCTGCCGCCCATTTCACGGAGCCTAAAGAAAAGTTTTACCGGGACCCCACCTACCACCCGGCCTTTAGTCGTCTCTTACGACAAGCCGGCCTAGCTGTGAGTATATTCTAACGCCCTACTCACAGGGACTTTAATGATTTGAAAAATGGTTTTGGCCTCAAAATGTTATATCTTGCCCAGGTGGAAGAGTCAGTCAAAAATGGCATTTTGTTATTTTTAATAGCAGGATAAGCTAAATAACATATGATCCCCTGTTAGTTATTTGTTAGTTACATATTGGACATATTAAAATTGGTAATTCTTTAAGGGACTCGAATAAAAGACACATCATCATCATCATCATCATCATCATCATCATCATCATCATCATCAACGGCACTACAACCGGGAACCGGTCTTGGCCTTTTTAGCAAGTCCTGAGACTTGTTAAATTTTCCATAATGATTTGTTTTTTCCGGGCAAGGTCATTAGTCTTGCGCCAGAGGCTCCCCGACACATCAGCATCCTTTATTTTGATATCCAACGGTTTAACTATGGATACTTACCCACAAAACCATTCTTTGGGGCGCGAAAATAAATGTTTAAACACATTTGGTAATAACTTCGTCTGATATGATATGTGGTATGTGCAACAGATGCTCTAACCGAAACCGAAACTGAAGATAAATACAAAGATGAACATATCTTACAATTGGAAGATTATGGAGTAATCGATTGAGCGTCAATTCTCGAAATGCCTTGAAAGTTATGATATTAGTCGCCACCAAGTGTTGTATAGGAAATCGAGGAAAAAGTGGTCACTCCAAGCACTCTTCCGGCGACAACAAGGATGTCGTATTGAGTACCACTGAAACATTTCATGTAGTTTGGAACCCTGCGCTTTGTCGAAATTGAACTCCTAAACATGTGACGAACCTTTCATTCAATAATCAAGTAGCAGTCTTTGTGGCCAATCAACTCAAGTGGTACTTGTTGACGTTAAGTCTGCCTCTCATAAGATTTATGTTGTCATCCACTCTGTTTGTTAATCTCATCAACAATCTCTTACCAAAATCAAAATCATTATTTTGCTCAGGACATCTCGTTTAATTTATAAAAAGTTATTTCATATATTCAGTTCTCTCATTCATATTCATTAATATTTGAATCAACTAATTTTACAAGGGCATTCTTAGAAACCCTGATTTTATATCACATTTAGTAATAAAAAAAAAATTGAACTCACAGAGTTGGCGTGCCAATCAGACATTTGAACAAATAGCTTTAACGGCAAGTCATGGCACCGAGAACAGTTTTAATTAATATTCAATTACATAAGATTACCTTTCATTAGAATTAAATAAAATTAGATTTAATGGCGACTAAATTTATAATTAAAAATAATAAGATTATCTACAAGGTTCAATTCTCTAACTCTATTCTACTGACCAGACACCATTGGTTCCTAACTTAAAATGGCCATTCCACACTTGTTCAAGTATCCGGTTTGCGTTTGACCTTCCAAAAGGAAGTGGCTTTAGGTCACAAAATATATATGGCGTCTTCGTTATCGAGCTACGAATTAACGTCAAATGTAGTCACTTTCACCCCATTATCTTCCAGACCACAACCACGAATTGATAACAAACAAGTTGATAAGAGGAATGTGGCCATTCTCGGTCTTTCGTTACCTAATCTGTGCTCCCCTGACCTCTCTTTGCTGTAACATTAAATATTTAAAGAGAAAAGTGATATTTTATTAATCTTTAGGATATCCTCATGAATTTTTTTCCCTTCGTAGAAGTACGAATATTTGCCACATACATAAGATGGGAGATATCACACTGTGCAGCAATTATCGGTGTATAACATTGCTGAGTACCGCCTATAAGATACTCTCCACTATCCTAAGGCCATCAGTGTGGTTTCATCCCAGGCAAATCAGCGATTGATCAGATATTCACCCTTAGGCAGGCGATGGAAAAATGTCAGGAATTTAAGATTCCATTATATCATCTACTTATAGACTTTAAGGCCGCCAGGGTAGAACTAAAGGGTGGTTAAATTTTAAGGGCCGATGTTGATTTTGAATAAAACACAGATTATTTAGGAAATGATTGTCATTTCTTTTTATTATGATAATATTGGTATGGTTCAATTAAGTATGGAACAAAATATCGGCCAAATGGCCGCCGTGACCTCGGCGGCACACCTCCATCCGATGGTCCAAATTGAGATAACACGGTCATTGAATTTGTCGCAAAAAAGAGCCATTGTTTCATTAGCTGTGTGGCAAGTGGCACCGTCCTGTTGAAACCACATATCGTCCGCATCCATATCTTCCAATTCGGGCCATAAAAAGTTCGTTATCATCTCACGATAGCGAACACCATTCACAGTAACTGCCTGACCGGCCTCATTTTGGAAAAAATACGGCCCGATGATGCCGCCAGCCCATAAACCGCACCACGAGCTGTACGAGTATGCACTGGTGTTTTCACATCTCCTACAGACCCGGTTTGCTCAAATTTTTGCACGATTTTTCCGATTGTACGCACATTTGGACGATTAAATTGACCGAAAAAATCACGAAGTGCACGATATGCATTTTGATTTGAACGCCCATTTTCATAATAAGCCTGAATAACTTTAACGCGTTGCTCGATTGTGTATTTTTCCATAGCTCAAATTGAGTTAGTCTGAAATTGAGAAATGTCAAATGAAATGCAGAAAAAAACGACGTTTAGTTGTGGTTCACATTCAACATCGGCCCTTAAAATTTAACCACCCTTTATATAATGCTATGAGAGAGTTCGGCATTCCAAACAAATTGATACGACTTTGTAGGTTGACCATGATCAACGTAACTAGTCAAGTAAAAATAGTGGGATTGCTGTCCAAACCAATAAACATCTTTAATGGACTCCGACAGGGGACGGTCTGGCCTGCCTCCTCTTCAACCTGGCGTTGGAGAAAGCAATCCGTGACTCTGGCGGTTCAACTAGAGAGACTATTGTCACCAAGTCCAGCCAGATACTTGCCTACGCATATGACATCGACATCATCGGTAGAACCGAATCGGCCGTACAGGATTCCTTCACCCAGATCGAGCAGGCGGCACGAAAACTGAGGCTGCACATTAATGAGGGGAAAACTAAGTACATGGTGGCAACTTCTGCGAAGAGAAGACCTAACGTTGGTCAAACTATCAGGGTAGTGGAACACGAATTTGAAGTAGTGCAATCCTTTAACTACCTTGGGTCAATTGTATCAGCCGATAACAATATGGAAGAAGAAATCGCGAACGGCTGATCAAATCCAACAAAGCCTACTATGGTCTATCAAGGCTCTTTAAATCCCTAAATTTATCCAGAACATCCAAGCTACTACTGTACAACACCATGATCTTACCAGTACTCATGTATGGGTCCGAGACCTGGGTGCTCGATAAAAGGCACTCTGAACTCTTAGTCGCGTGCGAGAGGAAGGTCTTAAGGCCCTGTATGTGAGGGGGGACGATTCCGGAGAAGCTGCAACCATGAGTTTTACGCAATCTACCTTGAAGCTAATGTTGTAAGAAAAATCAAGCTCGGTAGACTCCGGTGGGCGGGACACCTAGCTCGAATGAGCGAAGAGGAATCTGCCAGAAAGTCCTTTGTGGCAGGATGTATGGAAGGAGACAGCGCTGCAGACCTTGTCTGCGATGAAGGGATGGAGTAGACCAGGACGCCCAGAGCCTGGGAGTGCCAAACTGGATGACATCGGCTCGAAATCGGGACCGGTGAAGATTGGTTAAATAAGGCCAAGATCGGATGCTGGTTGTAGTGCCGTTGATGATGAATAGTAGATTCCCTTATAATATCACAGAACAACCCCAACCCGTTACACGCCACCAACATGTGAAGAACCCGTTTAGATCTCAAGCACCACCACGTTCGGTCAAAAGACCAACAGGGTCTACATCTAGGGGACCTGGGACAACACAACCTCACCAGGGCGGGGGAGATTATCACCATAATGAGTCGCCCACCCAGATCCAAGACAGTCGTGCACCACATCCGTTAATTGCACGAGGTGCAGTTTCTGTAATAAGAGGGGACACTTATACGACGAGTGTCGAAAGGGTCGGAACACACCATTCTGTATGAATTGTTTGCAAAATCGTATGGGCACGATGCCACGGACGGCCGTACATACGATGCACAACCACATACACTCAATCCTGAACCTCCGCGACAAAAGTCACAGTACTAACAGAGGACGCCCCCGAATAAATCAAACCAAGGACAAGTCCAACCCTCTACTTCAAAGCAAACAACAGCATCGAATCATAGAGTGTACAGCATTCGATTTTGTTGTGAGTTTTGTGGCCGAGACAGGCAGGAGGAAGTGGGAAAAATCCCAGAAGTCACCAGCCTGTACACACAACAAAACGGCTAAGGCTGTACGTCACCACCATACCCCACCGACCTGCACGGTCAATACAGAATGGAAGAAACTCTAGACGTGGAATAATTCACAGGGCCACAGGCATTCACGCGACAAAGGCGGGCAACAACTACGAGCGAACCCAGAACCGTACCAGTTCTGATAGTACTGAACCTTGTGAGGCTTGAAAGCTGAACACCACAGATGTCAACCCCGGAAAGTCCTTTGTGGCAGGATGTATGGAAGGAGACAGCGCGGCAGACCTTGTCTGCGATGGAGGTATGGCGTAGAGCAGGTCGCCCAGAGCCTGGGTGTGCCAAACTGGATGGCATCGGCTAAAAATCGGGACCGGTGGAGATTCTTGCTAAATAAGGCCGAGACCGGGATCCCGGTTGTAGTGCCGATGATGATGATTTTGACATATTAGCATTTAAAAAAAGAAGAAAAAACAGAAAACGTGTAAGAGTAATTTAAGGGCTTTAAAGAGATCGCTGTACAGCTTTGTCTATTCATTGGGAGAGGTCAGAAAACTCCCAGAGGACGGGTCGGAAGAACCTAACCCGGCCGAACTAAACTCGCATAATGATAAAAACTGCTCTGTATTTCCGCCAACGAAAGTTCCAGTTGTCAGTACCCTTTAGATATTGGCCGTAGAAACACTACATGCCTAATAGTGGACACAGGCACTGAGATCAGTCTTCTTAAGCGGAAGGCACTCCACCACGAATATATAGTGGATGTTAAGAAAGTAACTACTCTCAAAACGCTTTTTGGCAAGGACAAGTCTAGAGGATATTGCCAGGGGATATTCAAATTACATCAAGATATCCCCTGTAACTTCCAGGTAGTAGATTCCTTGAGTTGTACGCAATCTACCTTGAAGCTAATGTTGTAAGAAATATCAAGCTCGGTAGACTCCGGTGCGCGGGACACCTAGCTCGAATGAGCGAAGAGGAGCCTGCCCGGAAAGTCCTTTGTCGCAGGATGTATGGAAGGAGACAGCGCGGCAGACTTTGTCTACGATGAACGATGAGGGTGTAGACCAGGACACCCAGAGCCTGGGAGTGCCAAACTGGATGACATCGGCTCGAAATCGGAAATCGGTGGAGAGATTTGTTAAATTAGGCCAGACCGGATCCCGGGTGTAGTGCCGATGATGATGATGAGAAGTACGGTTTGACTTTTTATAATATAGCATATTATAACTCATCATCATCATCGACACTACCACCGGGAACCGGTCTTGGCCTTATTTAGCAAGTCCTGAGGCTTGTTAAATTTTCCATAATGATTTGTTTTTTCTGGGCAAGGTCATTAGTCTTGCGCCACAGGCTCCCCGACGGGGAATCGAACCCCGGTCTTCCACGTGACAGGCGGGTATATTATATATATTATAACTCAGAAATATTAAAAAAAAAATGGTTTCACTTCGATTTTTGTTTTTTCTTCTTAGGATGGAAAGTTAAGACAAACAAATGATCCATTCCTTCCCCTTCCAATATTCCTAGTTTCTTTTGATTCACAGTCAATCCCAGTGCTCTTTATTGCGCAAACACCTTATCCGGTATCCCGGAGGACATCAAAATACGTACAAAGTAAACTATCCTTCATACCAACACATTCTCTGACATTATTCTCCTTTATCTGCATTGTGTGCGGCAGAGAACAGAGAGACTGGATGCTGTTCCTTTTTGCCCTTTTTTGTTACTAAAATTCTAAAGAGGTTATAATTGCAAGTGACAGGGCACATAAAGGACTTATCTAAGTCACTTCCCTTTTCTTAAAGTTTCTTCCATAGAGAATGTCAATGTTATAGGGGACAAAATAGAAGTTCGTATCAAACTTTATCCCTCGATTTTTTTACCCACCTTCTTATAGTATTATCCCTTCATTTATTTTTGCAGAGTGCCTTCTGTAGAGATGGCATTTTTCTATATGTCGTGGCACACGTTAACCTTCCTCCCATACTCCGTATCTTTAACGAAGAAAATCCTCCAGTACACAACGACATTCGTCTCAACGTTTATGCGGCCAAAGGAACCCGTTAAGGAGAGAGCATTTATAAAATGTCAGGCGATTAGATAGACAGCTTTCTATGTCTTATCATATTTATTTCAGTTTTATCAATTTTATTGATTGATACCATAGATAACATGAGGTGATTTCGTTGCGTATTTTTATGCACTCAGTCGAGGGGCAAACGGTGCGAGGATGTAGAAAATAAATTGATGTGTATGCCTTCCGCTGGGCTAGAACTATCCTTTCTTTAATCACAAGAAGCGTCGTGACTCTTTTGACATTGGGTTATTTGTTCAAGTTGTCGTGTTCGAAATAGAATTAATCTCCTGTTGCAGTTTCTACTAATCTGAATGAGACTTTTTTTTACATTTTATATAACTTGTTTATTTCATTATTTCTGTTTAATTTACTTGATAGACAAAAAATGTTTAAATTCCAGCTTATCTATACTAAATTTTAATCGAATGGTTCCCGGCGGACACTCCAAGCTAAACATAAGGTGACTAATGTCATAAATGATTGCGTTTCGGTATTCGTTGGTTAGCTATGGTCACTTATATAGGCCGAGGGTAGAACATGTCAAACATACAAGTGGCTTTCCGTCATTGTCGAGTTGAGGGCAGAACATACCAATCATGTAAGTGGTTTTCCCCCATTATTGAGTTGTCTTTGTCATTCCAGTTATTTGGCACAAATCGTCCCCGTAGGCCAACACACTTTTTTTTCAATTGATTGCTGATACCCCAAGATGTCACATTTTTAAGTTGTCAAAACAAATAATAAGCTTAAACAGTACCTGTAAATCAATGTAACTGAAATATGTCGCAGACCTCTACCAGAATATGCTACTAACTTATCTATCAATGTCATCTCGGGCTTGTCAAACCCTGCTTTCGATCTCTCAGTTCCCTCATAAAGAGCCAGTTCATTGTTTAACCCATATACAATGTGTGGATAACGAGGAACCGCGCATGCCCAACAATAGCTATGCATGTCCCAAAATCGAATCCCATGACTATCGAAAATGTTTCACACATCATTTTTCCGACCAAATAAAAAACCGGTTCCTAATCAAACAAAGGTCACAGCAAGACTAACATGTCTTCAGACATGGGAGGGGCCGCAATCGAAAGAAAGGGTTTGACTCTACACAGCTCTCGATCGGGTGACCTTTTTAGCTTCAAAATGGTAAAAAGGCGACACTGAGCGACACCACTGTCGAAGTTTCGAAAATTAGCATGAGCTACGATTGGCTGCCATTGAGATCGTTGTTTGATGTGAATAGCTTTGCTTTTAGCATCCGTCGGCTTATGACACAGTCGTCGGTAAGTCGCGAGAATAGTCAGTCGTTGCCTGGTATCCATTTTACTGGGTCTGGATGCAACAGTCATTTTATATAGCAAGGAAACTGTCCCGTTGCATAGAGTTTCAACAAGTCAAGTTATCTATGCATAATAAACACTTATATAATTTGCTTATAATATATATATAATGGATTAAGTATAGCTCTTTTATCGTATTTATTGTTCAAACTTGGAAATCGCAACATCATGGCCTACTCCGAGTTGCAATCGATCTCTGATAGTATCACTTTGAGCTGCCTTTGATAGGTATTTCCAGTTTTCGATTTTGTCCTGATTTTCATCATTTTCCGACGAGTGTCAGACACGTGATGTTACATTCTTAGCCAGAAAGCGTGTCGCAGCGATACTGGTGCTTTAAACCTCTAACCCGTTACTGCTGAAACTTCAAGGATCGTAACACCGCAACTCTATACGACATAGGGCTGCAGTGTTGAATTTCAAACAAACAATTCCAATATCCTGTGTATGTCCGGGTTCTCCAATTTGTCATAATGTTACAGAGATGAATATTCAATTGATTGTCTAATCGCCACAATACTATAAAGACATCAGTTGAACTTGTATACAAACGGCAAGTGGCGACCAAAAAATCGTCTGACAAACCAGGTAAACATCGCACAGTCATTTTATAGAAATAAACAATTAATGGCGCAAGGCTAATAACCTTGCCCGGAAAAACAAATTATCATGGAAAATTTGACAAGCCTCAGACTTGTTAAATAAGGCCAAGACCGGATCCCGGTTGTAGTGCTGATGATGATGAAACAATTAATGGTACAACCTTGTCGATATGAAATTGTTGAAATTAAAGATCAGCTGATAGCCACAGCTTGCAGTGTGGCCAAAATCTCTTCAAATACACTTATTGGATATATATATTGTGACCTAGCCGAAAGCCTTAGTTGCTAGCGCTATTAGATTTAAGTTATTATGTAATTTACTTACATGGTAATAAATAAATAAATAAAAAAAAAATATATTGTGACGAGCTGGCAAGACTCCAAAACAAAGTACTGGAAAGTACTGGAAAACTGGAGACTATGAGCAAAAAGAAGCGAGAAGAAAAACGATGTCTCCAGTGACAGAAGTGTCACTTTTGACGGTGGAGCGAAAAGTGAAAGAACGGTTGTCAAGAGCATGAAAAATAAAGATTTAATAGAAAATTGATTCCACGGCTTATTTTGTGTGAATAATTAATCCAGCGAACCCTAAGCTCGCTATAATATATATTGGGTTGTACCATATGAAATGTCCGATTTTATAGTAAACATATAAAAGCCAATATTATTTTTCCGTGCATGACATCGGCTCGAAATCGGGACCGGTGGAGAGATTTGTTAAATAAGGCCAAGTCCGGATTATTTTTCCGTAAATTTTTATTCAATCAAAATAGGATCCGTTGGCATCTATGACATTCATCCAACGTGATACAAGGTCAAATATTCCTTTTTCGTAGAAGTGCTGACTTTTTTAGGCAATGAAATCTTCAAAGGCTTTTATGACCTCTGCGCGGTCCGGAAGACCTTCTGCCGCCAAAATAAATCCAGATTGCCGAAAAGATGGTAGTCCGTTGGGGAAATGTCAGGAGAGTATGGTGGATGGGGAAGAATTTCAAATCCCAACTCCAACAGTTTTTGCACCGTTACTTGTGAGGTATAGGGTCTAGCATTGTCATGCAAAAGGATCAGGCCGTGCCTATTGACCAACGCAGGTTGATTTTCAGCCAATTTGGCATGCAATATATCGATTTCCGCACATTAGTTGATAGCGTTTATCATTCCCCCTGGTTGAAGAAATGAAAAGTGGATTGGTCCTTTCAATGTCCACCAAATTGTCACCATAACCTTATTTGGGTGAAGATCGGGGTTGGGAGTGTATTTTGGTTTTTCACCTGCCTTAAACCACTGCCCAGGTCTTTTACGGTTATCATAAAGAATCCACTATTCATCACAGGTGACTATCCGGTGCAAAAATGTTTGGTTTGGTTTCTTGATATAAGCGATGCGCAGATTTCCAGGCGCCGTAGTTTTTGGGACTCGTTCAGTTCATCGGGTACCCACTTATCGAGTTTCTTTACCTTTCCTATGAGAGAAAGGTGTCGACTTATTGTCATTGTGGATACTCCCATGCTTTGTGCAATCTCCCGCCCCGATTTCGTTGGACCCGCATCCACCGTTGCTCTTTAAATATCGTCTTCAACTAACGTTTCCGGCTTCCCACGTGGTTCATTTTCAAGGCTGAAATCTCCCGAACGGAAACCAGCGTCGTATAGTGCGTTCGGTTACCGCTACATCCTCAAATGCGTTATTAATGTTTTTCATCGCCAATGAAGCATTGGGAAACATCATGCAACCGGGCTCGCTCTCGAGGCTCTGCCCACGCTCGACTGGTGACGGCATTTTGTAACATCATGGGCATCGGTTTCACCAATACGAATGTAAACGCCGTCCACCAATATTTACAAACAGCAAAACCTGATATCCTTGCCTTGACTGAGGCCCAGGTCGATTCGTCAAGTGATTCAACATATCTTCGTTGCTCGGGATAGGACTTACATTCGAGATTCCGTTTCAAGGGCGGAGTCTGCGCCTTGGCGCGGTCCGATCTGGCTTGCCAGAGGATGGAGACGTTGGAACCCAATATTATGGACATCATATGGTTGATGGTCGAGCTGAGGAATTCCGTTAAATTTCTTTGTTTCTTTACCGCTCCCCGAATGACGATCGACCGGCGACATTTTTCGAACATCTTTCACATACCGTCGACTGGATACAGATCAACTACCCAGCTTCTGAAATTGTTGTCCTTGGCGATTTGAATGTGCACAATTCCGGCTGGTTGTTACATTCTAACAGAACCGACGAGGCTGGGACGCTGGCGAAGAGATGTTAGCTGTAAGTCACAACTTGACTAAACTCGTGGGGAAGCCAACGCGAGTGGCGGATGCTCGAGGCGATTATGCGAACGCCCTGGATCTGCTTTTGACATCCGAACCGAGTATTTATACCGTAGAGGTTGCTCCGCCACTGGGAAAATCAGATCACTGCTTGGTATCTGTCGCGCAAGCACTTGCATATAAAGCGAATAACCGGCCTAGGCAGCTTCGCCATTTATGGAAGTATGGGGCTGTTGACTGGAACGATTTCTTCGCATCCTTTCCATGGTCCGAGGTGTGCTTCGGAAACCCCAATGTTAACGCTTGCGCGAAGTCGGTATCAGAGATTATTCTTCTGGGGATGAAGATGTTATAGCGTTTCAAATAATAGTGAAGAAGATCGTGTGATTCGAACTGACGCTATGACAGCTCGAATCACGAAAAAAATTTTACCTAAGCGTTACACACCAGGCTACTAACCGTGTTTTGAATTTCATTTCCAAACTCGAGTATATTCCACTGGTGTGAATTATTTTTTATTTATCGCTTGGTATACGGTTCTGATGTATTTTTCTTATTCGATTTTTTTCGTTCGGTGTTCTTCACTATTTTTGCTTGCTTGTGAATTGTGTGTATCTGTTAGAATCGCTACACACTCCCGCCGCAGTAACTTCGTTACGATCAGATTTGTATGCGGACGACGGACGAACGAGAGAGAAACGAGAAAACGTCGGAGGCTGGGCTCTATGCGGAAGTCGTGAACGTGTGTGAAATTCTGCTTTCCTATGGGAAGTGTATGCTGTGTGTACAAGATCACGTCGTAGTCACCAATTATAGCGTTTCAAATAATAGTGAAGAAGATCGTGTGATTCGAACTGACGCTATGACAGCTCGAATCACGAAAAAAATGTTACCTAAGCGTTACACACCAGGCTACTAACCGTGTTTTGAATTTCATTTCCAAACTCGAGTATATTCCACTGGTGTGAATTCTTTTTTATTTATCGCTTGGTATACGGTTCTGATGTATTTTTCTTATTCGATTTTATTCGTTCGGTGTTCTTCACTATTTTTGCTTGCTTGTGAATTGTGCGTATCTGTTAGAATCGCTACAATGTATATTCCACATTCCATCAAACGAAGTTCGTCTGATAAACCTTGGTTTCATAAAAAATGCCAGCAAATTACAGCGGCAAAAACTAGAGCTCTTAAGCAATGGCGCTCCAATTCCACCGATGTTAACAGAACGAATTTTGTTAGAATCAGAAACGCGTGCAACCAGGCGATTGATACCGCGAAGAAAGCTCACAACGGCAGGGTGATCAATAAGCTCCTTCAGTGACCAACTGGTTCGCGCTCCTTCTGGTCAATGGCAAAGGCTGTCAGCGGTAACTTCGCATCCTCCTCATTCCCTCCGTTAGTGACAGACAGCGGGACGTTAGTCACAAATTCAAAGGACAAAGCTAATGTGTTCGCGAATTTATTTTCCGCGAATTCAAACCTCGATCCCGGCCTTTTGGATCCACCTGTGATTTCGCCGGTACAGTCTTCCATGCGGGATGTGAGATTTCGTCCGCGCACTATTCAGAGCGTTCTACGTGAACTAGATTGTAGGAAGGCAACCGGCCCGGATGGAATACCAGCAATAGTCCTTAAGAACTGTGCTCCAGAACTATCGCCGGTTCTTGGCAGACTTCCGCTTATCTTATGCACGGAGGATATTTCCTGCCTGCTGGCAAATCGCTCGAGTTCAGCCAATCCCAAAAACGGGAAAAAGTGCCACAAAATTACCGTCCGATAGCATTACTGTCTATTTTATCAAAGGTGATGGAAAAAGTCATCAATACAGAGTTAGTTAAGTATTTGGAGTGCAACAGAGTTCTGATTGATTGTCAATACTGATTCCGTGGCAGGCAGTCCACGGGAGACCTTTTGACCTATATAACCGATATATGGCCATCTGCGATTGAACGGCATGGTCAAGGGCGGTCGCATTGGATATCTCCAAGGCTTTTGACCGCGTCTGGCATGGGGCATTGCCGAGCAAACTTCGTTCATATGGACTTTTCCGACAGCTTTGCGAGGAGCTTCGTCGAGAATCAATCCATCCGGGTTGTTGTGGACGGCGAGTGTTCGGATCTGTATCATGTTAATTCAGGGGTGCCCCAGGGTTCTATTTTGGCTCCAACCTTGTTCTTGCTTCACATAAATGATTTGTTGGATACAACGGATAACAAAGTGTTCAGTTTTGTGGATGATAGTACGCTTGTTTCTTCCTTTTCGAGTGTTCGGCCGATTGGTGCATCTGCGTCGCATCAGCTGACATGTAGACAGATTGACTCTCTGAATCAGGATCTAGATAGGGTCCTGCAGTGGGGAAGGGCCAATCTCGTCGACTTCAATGCAGCGAAGACATAATATACAACATTCACAAAGAAAAGTGGATCATCGGTTCCACAGCTGATGATGAATGGCCGGGCCCTCGAGGCTGGGGAAAATTTGAAATTGCTCGGCGTCACGGTCTGTGGGAATGTATCAGGGCATAAATACGTGTCGAGCATCGCCAGGTCAGCCTCAGGAAAACTGAGCTATCTTTTTAGAGGCAAGAAATATTTTACTCCAGCCCAACTTCTTCTCCTATATAAATCCTAAATTAGACCCGCGCTCGAATATTGCTCTCATGTTTGGAGCTCGGCTCCTAAAAATACCCTCGACCTATGTGAGAGCATACAAAGACGAGCGATCCGCCTGATCGGGGACTCGGCGCTGACGTCGGGACTACAGTCGTTATCACATCGAAGGCGCGTAGCCGACCTCTGTCTGTTTTACAGATATTATCACGGGTACTGTTCTTCTGTGGAACTCCCTTCCCACGCGAGTGTTCCCGGAGCGTTACAACCTGCAACTGTTCAAAAAGAACCGCAACAGCTATTTGATGGCATCTCGGGGCGCCCACTGGGCGCTATAGGTTTGCCTCTCGCAAGACAAGTCTAATAAAAAAAAAATTTGGTTCATAAAGGAAGAGGGTTCCAACTTGAAGTGCCGACAGGTAAACAATTCCTAGAAAAAAAAACTACTTGTAACGAACCGTAAAATTCTCATACGTCAAGCACACGTACCCCTTTACTTTATAAAAACCAAAATTTAACGTTCCGGCGAAAATGTTCACTCGAGAACTTCTTATTTCCGACTGAGCGAAAATCGGTCATTTCATGTAGTACAACCCAATATATATGCGAGGGTTTTTCAATAAAGACTGGCACTACTGTAACAAATCTTTTGATCTATCAACTTAGCGTGTAACAGTTGAATCACGTTCAATGTAGACTCCCTGATCAGCTGATATCGAGAGCTTGCAGTGCGACCAAAATCTCTTTAAATATATTTATTGAATATATTTATCCGAGGGTTTTTCAATAAAGGCTGACACTACTGCAACAAATCTTTTGATTTATAAACTTAGCGTTGAATCACGTTCAATGTAGACTCATTGCGAAGCAAAACACTTGTGCCAGTGTCGCTGCCACTTTTTAAAGACGTGTTCAAAGAATACCTTCAAAACCACCTCTAAAGCCTTTACAGCTGCATGTTCACTAGGAAAACAACGACCTTTGAACTGATATAAGAAAGTAACTCGAACTAGATCTGGCCTATAAAATTGCCTTAGAAGTAAGCACGAACCAGTGGGTATTATCACAGCCCTCGTGTTGTTCAGTAGCCTTCTGAGTCGCAAAACCTTTTCAGCTCGCAGCAGCCTTAAGGCCAAATCCAAAACGTCATCAGCTTACAAAGGCTACATTGCGCCCAACCAAATTAGTTATTATTGCAACAGTCTACACAACCTTAAAACCAAAAGACCACACCGCAGAACATTGAACATGTGGGGATTCTTTAAAGCATTCACAAAGAACCACCCTTTAAATCAACCCGCCTTTCCACACTCCACAAAGCCGTTTTGCTTACCTGTAATCGAGCAGCGTTAAGCTACCCTTTCAATATCATACCTGAAAAATAAGCCCACGGCAAGATCATCTTGCCATGGCATCATACGAACGCATATCAACCAAACCACTTCGGTTCATTTTACATGAATCAGTTAGGAACATGATCGGTTCCTCTGGGCGGCAACATGCCAATTAAACATATATCGATCCTCCTGTGTCTGCCTGTTCCAACAATCCGTTGGTCCAAAAAGACACGTCGTGCAACTCGCCTGCTTGCACATCTGCAAGCCAGATTTCCGATGATCGATCGCCTATGCCGATAACCGATCATCGAATTGGACACGATATGATTGTTTTTTAAACAATCATACCAATGATCTTGTCCCAAGTAGCGTTTTCTAAACTAAACAAATCCCCACACTAGCTCTTACCGCTGGTATAAGTGATAAGCAAACATTGGATCGGACACGATCATGATTGTTATTCAAACAATCATGCCAATGATCAGGTCCCACGGTATAGTTCCCTTAAACAACTCTCGTACCATTAACCAAGGTAAACAAACGCGTATCTTAGCGTTTGAACCCCGAAATAGCGTTTCTGTTGACATAATACTCAGAAACCTATTTCTGCATTGCTAGTTCAAACATAGCAACCTTTTCCGGCCGCTATCCGAGCGACCATCTATTTGCACAGCTGACCTGAGTTGAATTCCAATATAATTTAGGCAGTTGTTGTTGCCGTTTTTCTTTATTCGACCAGTCTACATTTGAAATGCTGTCCTTTCCATGTACAGGCCCTTTCTCTTTATGTGTGCAATCTCGAATAGAGATATCCCCGTGAAGCAACATCTAGATTCATGGTGGAGTCAGATCACAACCCGCGGCGCGGACACATACGCTGGGGTCAGATTTCTTTCTCTGAAGTGTGCGCATCCACTTTACGACCCGGCCGAGGATCGTGGTAGAACATTCGCTGCCAAATGTATTATTAAGTATTGATTTTATCCAAGTGCGTTTTCTGTATGGTGTTGAGTCCACAATTAATTACTGTTGTTATTCCTTACGCGTTATCGAATATAACTTGATATCAATCCAAATGTATGTTACCTTGTGCTAGTGAATTTCAACAAACCTTGTCGCGATAGTATGTTATTAAGTCGCCACATTTTATATCGCCGATTGAAGTGCTTGCCTAAAAATATACGTGTTAAAAACTAAACTAAGCTTCCCCTTATTAACTTTAATATATTCAGTTAATCAACATTAAATGACACTGTGTTTCGAAATAATGAATTATAGCTTGCCGTATGTGAATTCAAATAAAGAGAACATCTTGCTAACTGAACAGTCCGCTGTTTTATTTCCATTACTTTTCAAATCGAACAAACTGTGGTGCTTTACTCAACCCTCGCTCGTGCTGGCGCATCGAGTGAAAACTTACCCACAAACACCTTCAACAACAAACAGAAACTTCGACCGCTAGTTAATACCCTCAACAACTCAGCTGCGCCATCATTCCCTGTCCTGTGCATTTACCTTCCACGCTTGACCATCTGATCCGATTTTCTCAAGGTCAAACCTAACATTGTTCTCCCATCTCCGTCGCGGCCGTCCTACAGGTATCTTTCCCGTTGGTCTACCATCAAGAATTCTACGCACGGTCCTATCGTTGCTCATCCTCGCCACATGTTCGGCCCATCTTAATCTTTGCGACCTTATTACTCTTGCTTTGCTAAAACCTCCAAATAATAATTGGTGTTATCGCCACGAAACGTCACAAGTCTTTGTATAGGTTATACAATAGGGACTTGACAACTTTGAATTTAATTTTTGAACGCACCCTTTCACTAATCGAACTGTCACTGTCAATTTATTCAGTAAACTCAACATTTTCATCATGTTAAGTACACGAACGAACAACGTCTGCAAATTATAAAAATTTACTACCGAAAAAACGTTGTCAAGTTCCTATTGGAAAACCTATTATTAAGATATATTCAGAGAAGATTTTACCTAAATGAATAATTCACAATGATGTTCGACGTTTCTCTGGTTGGATTTGGAGACCTAACATTTTTACATGTATTCTTTTGTAGGGAAGAAAAAACCGCAATTGTAGCCAATTTGTTTTTCTTTGGCCAGTTTATTGATAAATTCACTACTCTAGCTTCAGTTTTTGTACGTGCGGAACTGAATTTCGGTTCGAAACAAAACTATGTTAATTTCGCTGCACAATCCTTTGATCGAAAACATTGATTTTCCTAATACGGCTGTGGTGGATTTGCAAAGCCTCAGCCAAATTTCATTTTTTTTCTAGATTTGCACTGTGAAAACACCTTTCTCAAAAAATGTTCATAGCAATCCCTGACATTCGATTGCTGCTTGAATTTTCATATTAAAGTTTATCTAGAAAAAAAAATTGTTTTGCGGATGATAGTACGCTTGTTTCCTCCTTTTCGAGTGATCGGCCGATTGGTGCATCAACGTCGCACCAGCTGAGATGTAGACAGATTGACTCTCTGAACCAGGATCTAGATAAAGTCCTGCAGTGGGGAAAGGCCAATCTTGTCGACTTCAACGCAACGAAGACCCAGTATACAACATTCACAAAGAAAACTGGATCATCGGTTCCACAGTTGATGATGAGTGGCCGGGCCCTGGAGGCTGGGGAAAGTTTGAAATTGCTCGGCGTCGCGGTCTGTGGGAATGTATCATGGCATAAACACGTATCGGGTATCGCCAGATCAGCCTCAGGAAAACTGAGTTATCTTTTTAGAGCCAAGAAATACTTTACTCCGGCCCAACTTCTTCTCCTATATAAATCTCAAATTAGACCCGCGCTCGAATATTGCTCTCATGTTTGGAGCTCGGCTCCTAAACATACCCTCGACCTACTTGAAAGCGTACAAAGACGAGCGATCCGCCTGATCGGGGACTCGGCGCTGACGTCGGGACTACAGTCGCTATCACATCGAAGGCGCGTAGCCGACCTCTGTCTGTTTTACAGATATTATCACGGGTGCTGTTCTTCGGAGATTCTTGGCATTGTTCCACGCAATTCGGTCTATATGCGCTCCACAAGACAATCCGACGGATCGCACCCGTTTGTGGTTCATCTCCCGACAGCGCGAACATCCCTGTATCAGAACTCGTTCCGTTACAGAGCGGGGAAGCTGTGGAACTCCCTTCCCACGGGAGTGTTCCCGGAGCATTACAACCTGCAACTGTTCAAAAAGAACTGCAACAGTTATTTGATGGCATCTCGGGGCGCCCACTCGACGCTATAGGTTCGCCTCTCCCGAGAAAAGTCTAAAAAAAAAAAAAAAAAAAAAAAAAAAAAAGAGAAGGGAACGGATACAATTTTATAACGACTAAAAAAAAGAAGATGAAGACGCATTGTATCTATTAATACATTTATCACTACAAGATACAATTAAGAACATTATTTCCATATTAATAAGCAGCTCAGCAAATTCCTTAACAACAAGTTTCTATTCCTCCTGGTGCGATATTGGAAAACTTTCCAAAATCCCACCCTCCTCCCGCATCGGGTGCTCTCAAGTCCCCGACGGCATCAATCTATTGTCCCTAGTTATATGTAGAATTATTCGAAAGTGAGACATTTTTACGTCTCGAAAATATTCTTGGGGACATCGGAACAGAGGGGCTGAAAACGAGACTGTTGCCTTGAAAACGGGACGTATTATACACCTCTTTAAACCTTATCATACAGAACCAAAGAACTGTGAAGCGAACTCCTTCCCCTTGCTTGTCTTTTCTAATCTCTTCTTTTCTTCACTATCTTTCCCCACTTTCGTGGATTACCCTTAGAGTATCTTTTGATACTACAAGCTTACTAATATATTTTCTTTTTGGAGTGTGCACAATATTAAAGAAGGATCAGAGTTCACATACCACCAGCTTGCATGCGTCGATTTCCCTTTAAATTGGGGGCTTGAATAACAAAATCTACACTTCATCAATTTCAGGACATTGAATCACTTCGCCAATTATAAAGGACCTCATTATGTTGTTATGGCACTGCCTTATTAGCTCAGATACTATGGGACTCAATTACTTTATATATACTATGTATTCAAGGTAAAGGCGGAGAAATGTTATAATGGTTTACGAATTGATGAGATTCAAATTATTCGCTTGCACAAAACTGTTTCAGTACGATTAAATCAGAATGCTCAATGTTGGCAAAAGAGTAGGGTACTGAAAGGCAAGGCAAGGTCGAAGAACTGAGTAACGCAAACTTACAGAAGGATAGCTCCGTATAATGGCCTCCCGAGGCGAATTATAATCTTTGATCAAGAAATGTGTTACATCATACGAAATTCTCTTTCATCGATTTCTTGGAAATCACTGGACCTGCACGATTCCAACGGACATTCAGCGTAGTATAATAAATCAATATGGTTGGGGTTTTTTCGTTTGTGTGAGTTCAAGAAGTCAGCCTTCGTCACGCACAGACGTTGCCAGATCGTACATCGAAAGATTCCCTATTTACTTATTATATTATGTTTTCCTCGCTGGCAATTTTGTTAGCGTTTCCATCTCCGGAGAATATTTCATAGACGAAATTAAATGATTGCTTGAGTAAAAGAAAAAGATCCAAACGATTGGACATGCGATGGATTTTTTTGACCAAATCCAGTGTTGTCATAAGTTTCTATTCCTCGTAACCCTATATCGTATTATTTAATATTCAACGAATGGTAACCGAGTTCTAAGAGTAAAGAAAATAAAGTAAAGTTAAGTGTAACCAAGAACATTCTAGAAGGGTTAGTAATTCAAGTTTCGCGAGGGATACTCTAGCCGCACAACCAACGCCGAACGTGATTTTCAGGTCTTTCTTACGTATTTTACTTTACCATGCATTTTCAATGCCGCTGGCACCTGTAGTCAGCAAGGTCGGCTACACGTTGGGCCACTTCACGGTTCGGTTAGTTTTAGAAATGCCGATCGTATATGGCTTATAACATGTGTAAAGGCTAACAAATATCGTTTTTTACGATGTGCGATAAATAATCACATAGGATGTTTCAATCAACGGTCCACGGCCCTCAAGAGGCGTAGTAGACAAAGGACACGTTGTTGACTGCATCTTAGGGAAACACTACGTTCCGCATATTTATGAGAATGCCAAACAGTTTTTCTCGAATTGCAATTGATGAAACGGAAGGATACAAATTAAGCCATTTTTGAAGTGAAGTGAAAGATGTGAAAAACGAATCATATACGATAATAATACACGAAAACGGTTTTTGTTGAAATAAATGGGAATCTCACAAACAGTGACAAAGCTGGTATTGACTGCAAGGATTCTTTTCTTTTTTTTTTTGGTTTGAAGTTTGCATTTATTTTAATTCAGAATCAAATTATACCTATTTCTTCATGGACTAAATGCACGTCCTATATAAAAATATGGTTCTTTTGTTAACTTACTGGCTCTTTGCAACCCACTCTAAATTATACAGTACGAGGGTTGCCTCTTATGTTTTGGGATTTGGCAACCCTAGTGTTGCAATCTGGCAATTGACAGCTCTGTCGTAAAGTTGGACATTTTTGAGGTTATACGCACTCAGAACGTTTTGACATACGAGCGCTATTTTTGTTGTTTACAGTAACTTAAAAGATTCATCTCGGCCCAAAAATGGAATTAAATCGTCAACATTTTCATGCGATTATTTTTTACAACTTTCGGCGTGGATTAACTCAGCAACAGTGCATGGATGAACTTAATTCAATTTTTGGCGATGAAGCTCCATCAAGGTCCAGTGTTTATCGATGGTATGGTGAATTCAATCGTGGTCGTAGTTCACTCCAAGATGAATTTCGTGAAGGTCGTCCAAAATCAGTTGTTGTTCCGAAAACCATTGATGCTGTGCGCGAACTGATATTGGAAGATCGTCATGTGACCTATCGTGAGATTGAGACAACCTTACGCGTTAGTGGGACCAGCATACATTCAATATTGCATAAACATTTGACTGCCAAAAAAAATTGTTCGCGTTGGATCCCACACAATTTGTCAATCAAAAAAGGCTCGTGTCAATTGGTCGAAAGAAATGCTCAAAAAATACGGTCGCGGTGCTTCGAAGCACGTCTATGACATCGTGACAGGTGATGAATCGTGGATTTACGCGTATGAGCCCGAAAGTAAACAGCAGTCGACTGTCTGGGTATTTCAAGATGAGCCAAATCCAACAAAAGTTGTTCAAAATGCATGTGTTGGAGATACCTCAATCAGAGTGGCAAAAGTGCTTCGACAATTGGTTCAAACACATGCAAAAGTGTATAGATCTTCATGGGGAATATTTTGAAAAACAATAAAGTGATTTTCGACGATCAATATTTGTTTTTGTTCTCTAATCCCGAAATATAAAAGGCAACCCTCGTATCTAGCTTTCTGGCAAGCCCTGGCGCGCCCGAAAACTCCGTAAATATTTATGTTAGAGATTGTGATATGCAATCCCAACAAATGGACAGTTGATAACGCTCCGGCGGCCAAGATTAATCCGCAAGTTAAGTTTAATATTTAAAGGCCCTTACCTGGGATCTATGTCTATGAGATGTTGGCAATGTATTAGCGAGACGGTCATGCATGATCCAAATTGAAGTTGCTCTTTATCAACACGTTTGTAGGTAGAGTAAGACCAATGGTTCTTCTTTACCTGATTATCACTTCAGAGGAGTTTTTTGTTTTATAATTATATTGAGGACTACTAGTTTAACAACCTGCATCCACTGCCCAAGATGAGCTGTGAGAAAAACCGAGCAGTAGTACAACATCCAAATTATCGAATAGGAAACGTTGAGAATTCAAAAACAGTGTGACACTTAAGATGTCCTTTCTCATCTGTCATCGACGCATTGTCAGCTGGTAGCTGACAGCTGTCAAACGCGAATGTGGTAGAGTTTTCCATCGATAAGTTGCGAATTCGCAACAATTTAAGATTTAAATTTTTCATCCTGCCCTATATACGCTCAGTATATCATATTATCGACATATGAAAATAAATCGATATCTTGAAATTTCTGAAGGATTTGCACCGCTTAATTTATTCGGGAGAGAACCGACAAATCTGCTAAAGAGAGGTCCGTTCTTCTTGTTGATATGGCTTCATATTTCATATAGTATATTACTTTCTTTTTTTTTTTTTTTTTAATTATTTATTGGCCTGTAGCAACCCGAAAGTTCATGACCTCACCGACTCGACTCCGCCATCGTTCCCTGTCCTGTGCACTCTCCTTCCACGCTTGACCATCTTATCCGATCTCCTCAAGGTCAGACCTAACATTGCCCTCCCATCTCCGTCCCGGCCGTCCTACCGGTCTCCTTCCCGTTGGCCTACCGTCAAGAATTCTACGCGCAGTCCTATCGTTGCCCATTCGCGCCACGTGTCGGGCCCATCTTAATCTTCGCGACTTGATTACTCTCATTATTGTAGGTTTGCGGTATAGCTCTTCCAGTTCGTGGTTGTGGAGTTTCCTCCATTGTCCTGCCTCCTCGTCATATTTGCCGCCAAAGATACGCCTTAAAACTTTATTCGAATACGCGGAATTTGTTTTCTTCCCGTTTTGTGAGACTCCATGCTTCGCATCCGTATAAAACAATTGGCATGATTATTCGTCTATAGAGACGGAGCTTTATATTCCGTGACAGCTGTTTGGATTTCAGCAGTTTATTGACTGCATGCCAACTAGCGTCGCCGGAGTGTAGTCTTTGGTTCATTTCCTTCGACATTTCGTTACTGGCCCTCAGTATTGTTCCCAGGTATTTAAATTCTTTGACATTTTCAAATATCTTACCCCTGATGTTTATATGTGTTCTCTGAGGTCCACCTGCTCTCGACGTAATCATATATTTTGTTTTGTCTTCATTTATTTCTAGACCCACCTCTTCTGCTGCTTGCATGATGATTTCACAGTTTTTACTTATAGTTTCGAGATTATCGCCCAGAACGGCGATGTCATCCGCATACGCGAGCACTTGTGTGACCCAGTTTAGGGATGATCCGGCCGTGTTGTCGTCTTGTACCTTTCTGATGATATGCAAGAGCACAAGGTTAAAAACACATGATGAGAGGCCATCCCCCTATTTTAGTCCGTCTCGGATTTCAAATGGTTCTGAGAGGTGGTTTTCTATTCTAACTCGCCCTTTGTTTTCGTTCATGCAAATTTGAATGTGGTCGGCATATTTTTTCGGGATTCCCAGCTCAACTACAATATGGTGGAGTCTTTGCCTTGCGACTGAGTCGTAGGCTTTTTTGAAGTCAACGAACAGTTGGTGATCCGTCTCTCCGTATGCTCACTTCTTTTCCAGCAGTTGCCTTATTGTGAACATTTGGTCGCTTGTTGACCGGTTCCTACGGAATCCGCATTGGTAGTCTCCCAATATTTCTTCTGCGTACGGTGTGATTCTCGCCAGTATGACATTTGTTAGTATTTTGTATGTGGTTGGGAGCAATGATATTCCTCTGTAGTTTACGCAATCAGATCTGTCATCATCATCATTGGCACTACAACCGGGGACCGGTCTTGGCCTTATTTAGCAAGTCCTGAGGCTTGTTAAATTTTCGATAATGATTTGTTTTTTTTTTTCGGGCAAGGTCATTAGTCTTGCGCCAGAGGCTCCCCGACGGCGAATCGAACCCCGGTCTACCGCGTGACAGGCGGGTATACTAACCACTATATTATCGAGGAGCCATATCAGATCTGTCACCTCTTTTGAAAATTGGGACGACTATTAAAGTTTTCCATTCTTCCGGAGTGAATTCCTTATCCCATATTGTTTTGATGAGTTGGTCGATCTGGGGCGTTTCTAACATATATACACAATACACAAGCAATTAGTGAGGAACACCGAACGAAAATCGAATAATGCATTATCTGCATGGAATGATGAATTCAGGTGATGGATCCCTCACGTAATATGATGCCCTTGGTGAAGGGTACCGTTTACAGCTGGTGTCGGCCAACGAAAGGGATTGGGATTGGCGTTGTGCGCGGTCTGCGGGTGAAATTGTGGTTGGAATTGTGGGTTGGTTTTCAGCGTAATATAGAGAACCCCCACATGATCACTATCGTACTCGATTGTACAAGGACAATTTCGAGTAATTAGATCCGTATCTAATAATTGTATTGGCTCGTCCACCAAAAGTAAATCCTAGAAGGAATTTTCTCTTGGATAAGACGTCGTGCTTGTAGCATACAGTTCTAGTTTATGTTCAGTGGGATTTGTTTGCCACCAGTCGAACAGCGCATTGCCGCATTAAAATTACCTCAAACACTGTTCTGGGAATTGAAATCTCCCGCCATAAAGAAGTAATTATCTTCCGAGTTTTATTGACCCTTCGGAAAAGGGTATCAAGTTCCTTGATAAATTGTGTACAGGGGCATAAACAGAGACCACATATTGATGCATTTGACTTTGGGGCTACAGTTGTGTTCACGAAAATAGCAGTGCACTCCAAATAAGTCAAATAAGCTTATGATGATAAAATTATTATTTATTTCAATGAACGGTATACAACAAATTATATGTATGTTATTTATTGTATCATATTTTTAAAGCAACTGGAACATATTTCTTTGAATTTTTCAAGGCACAGTAGGAACTAAAATAATATAAGGAGGTTGTTGACAAATATGGAATGGTAATTTAAAAAATTATGGTAACGTAGCAGTAAATGACGTACTTGTATAATACGAGGGTTGCCTTTTATATTTTGGGATTAGAGAACAAAAACAAATATTGATCATCGAAAATCACTTTATTTTTTTTCAAAATATTCCCCATGAAGATCTATACACTTTTGCATGCGTTTGAACCAATTGTCGAAGCACTTTTGCCACTCTGATTGAGGTATCTCCAACACATGCATTCTGAATGCAGCAACCGCTTCTTCAGGTGTCGAAAAACGTTGACCTCTCAGTTTGTTTTTTACGTACGGGAATAAAAAGAACTCATTCGGTGCCAAGTCAGGACTATACGGCGGATGACCCATCAAATCGATGTTTTGGGTGCTCAAAAATGCAGTTGTCGCAGCCGATGTGTGAGAGCTCGCATTGTCGTGGTGAAGAGTGATCCGTCTTCGGCGGTTGGTTTTCCTGATTTCTTGGAAGACAACTGGCAAACAAATGGTTGTGTACCACTCAGAATTGTCTGTTCTGCGTTGTTCTAGTGGTACGGTTGGGACATGTCCAGTTTTTCCGAAAACACACGCGACCATTTGCTTGGAAGTGCTTCGTGCGCGAACAACTTTTGTTGGATTTGGCTCATCTTGAAACACCCAGACAGCCGACTGCTGTTTACTTTCGGGCTCATACGCGTAAATCCACGATTCATCACCTGTCACGATGTCATAGACTTGTTTCGAAGCACCGCGACCGTATTTTTTGAGCATTTCTTTCGACCAATTGACACGAGCCTTTTTTTGGGCGATTGACAAATTGTGTGGGATCCAACGCGAACAAATTTTTTTGACACTCAAATGTTTATGCAATATTGAATGTATGCTGGTCCCACTGACGCCTACGGTTGTCTCAACCTCACGATAGGTCACATGACGATCTTCCAATATCAGTTCGCGCACAGCATCAATGGTTTTCGGAACAACAACTGATTTTGGACGATCTTCACCATACCATCGATAAACACTGGTCCTTGATAGAGCTTCATCGCCAAAAATTGAATTAAGTTCATCCATGCACTGTTGCTGAGTTAATCCACGCCGAAAGTTGTAAAAAATAATCGCACGAAAATGTTGACGATTTAATTCCATTTTTGGGCCGAGATGAATCTTTTAAGTTAGTGTAAACAACACAAATAGCGCTCGTATGTCAAAACGTTCTGAGTGCGTATAACCTCAAAAATGTCCAACTTTACGACAGAGCTGTCAATTGCCGGATTGCAACGCTAGGGTTGCCAAATCCCGAAACATAAGAGGCAACCCTCGTAGCTTTTATTTCTTTCTTATTTGTATAAATTCCCACAGAGTCTTAATGCTGAAAGGAATAAGTTGTAGTTGACTTCAATATAACTTGATTTATTTGGTCCCATAAAATTGTAGCAAATTTAGATAGATACCTTTCGTTTTTCTTACTCTTCGTGAGTGTTTGCTTTCCAATCAATATTTGACCTTCCCGGGGGAATGTTACTGTTCCTGTATTGCAAGTTGAAATGTTAAATTTCCTCAAGGAAAAAATGTTCGATGAAATGAAAACTTGGATTCTGTAGTTGTCAGGAACAAAAGCTCATTATCTCATGCCCCTTAGCAATTTGCTACGCTTCACTTCAAACAAAACCACAATCTGTAGCCTTATTTCAAGCGGGGAAACATTATGCCATGTGTGGCAAAGGAGAAGCGACAAAATGGTAGTAAAAGTGAAAACCATTTCAGACTCACACTGCATCCACTTTCGAACGTGGCGTTAGATGGAACCTGATAGCAAACAAATGGGTATTTTACTTTATCTATTGCGAACCTCCGCAATCATGATTGGTTTGGCCTTCCTTTATCAGGTATGGTAATGAACATCCTTTTTTTTTATGCGTTTGTTTGTTTGTTTGGGCTATTCGTTGCATGGATGTTGGTATCGTTTCCCAATTGAACGTTCGGTATCTCGAAAATGGTTGCCTACTTTGTTTATTTAGGATACCCGCACTTGCAGCTATAAAATGTATTTCATTTAATGCAAATGTGTGTTTATTTATATTATGTGAGGGGCCACAGTTTATTTCCTTTAAAATATCCAACCAGAATTACTATTCTGTATTGGTATTGCTCAATGGTTTACTTCCTAATGGTCCCGAGATGCGGGATAACTTTGTAAGATATTTGTGTGTCCAACTTTATCACATCTTGCTGTATTTTGTAGGAATTATACTCATTGTAGTCTTAACGTTGTTCTAAGATAAGAATTTATTATACAGATGCCTGTGAGATACACTGACCCACAGACTACCATTTAAGTCGAGAAAATATCTCCTTGGTAGTTGTCATGGGTTAAGTAAATTACGTATTTATTTACTACACGTATTATTGCAATGAATATTGAATCTGATTTTGCAAAGCTTATTAGATGTACTTTTCTCCTACGGTTTTTTTCCCGATATGTAAGACTTTATTAAAAAAGGCTGTCTAGACGTTTATGATTCAAAATATTGTCCATCGCTAGCCATTACAGTCTCTCATCTTTCTGGTAAAATATAGATTTTTGCAAATGGTGTGGGGGCGAAGTCGAGTGCCGGCGTACGGCACGGGGTTCACTTCAATCCCCATCAAGAAAAAGTTCTGCCGAAAATTGTTCACGGGAAATTGCCACCAAGGTACTAAACAAAAACACACAGGTGGTAGTCGCCAGAAATAAAAACGCACAGGATATAGTTGGCTGTTAATAATTTTTTTTTTTATAAATTCTATAGGTGTAAAGAATGTTCACATGATTTAGATCTCCGAAATACATTTAAAGACACATTCGAATCACTAACGAGGGCGGAAAACTGGGGAGGAAAGACGACTCGTAGATAACTCATCGTACCCGCGCCAGTACGGTGGATGACGGGCGACCCGACCGCTTTGAAGATTGAAACACGACTAAGCGATATCAATTCGCTGGCTAAGGAAATTCGGCCAGTGAAACTGGCTCTCTTAAATTAAGGATGCATTTCCTGTTCCAAGAGAGACATAAAGTCTCTCTTTGGAGGTAACCAACCAGCTCTCATAGAGAAGATCATCAAGGTACACATGTATGTGTGTGCGTTGGTTCTTTCATGGGACAAAGCCATGAGAACGAATCTGAAACAAAGAAAAGGGAATAATGTGCATCCATGAGATGTGAGTTCGGCTAAGCAAACAAGCCGAAACTCATTGGGTGCTAATTGGGTTTCTGTTTGTTCATGCCGCTAGTCATGAGAAGCAGATCCAGAAATGTGTAGGACAAAGAGATCGTATAGATCATTGTCTAGGAATGTGCATTTCAGCTGTATTGATAGACCGCAATGCTGGTGGATATGGTGCTACTTGGTTGTAGCGTATTCACAGGGAATTGGTGTTCATAGCATCGCTGCCAAGGGTAAGCATACCATACCTATTTGCATTTGCCTATGCTGTAGGATTTAATTTATGGTTTAAGACGCGAGATGCGTATATTTGGTTTTGTCCCTTGGGTATAGGTCGCCAGCCGATGTGTATGTCTAGGAATTTATTGTACACGTGGTAAGGCTGGAAAAAAGGCGACGCGACGTTTATGATCCCTGCCATGATGGTTACATTGTATGTAAACCAAATTGTTTTGTTTTCAGGAATTCGACCAGGAAAATGCGTATGTAAGATTGGGATAAATTTGATAGAATTCATATGGGGAATTTTCGGATTCGAATGAATGAATGAAGGTAAGAATTCTTTGCCAAAAGCTTTTAAATAAATAAATTTGATTAGCTTGATGCGTGAAGCATTTACATGTGCTAATGCGATTGCATTAGCAGGAAATCATGAAAGTTGGGTAGCAGTTATGGCGGTTCTTTGGGTAAGTGTATAGTGGGGTTTGGCGAAACCGCCACAATGGCAACACTTGATTTCTTAAAGGCCGTTAGAGGGAGGGGCGTGCGAGTGGCGGGGAATTGATTATTACGTTGTTGTGCGATGCCTGGGTGCCGGACGAGGAATGTCGTCGGTCGAGATCCGTTTTGTGTTCCTCCGAACGAGGAATGTCGTCGGGGAATAGCGAACGATGAGCACGGTAGTGATGACGCAATGGCGTCCGAAACCAACGTTGCCTGAAACCAAGATGTATAAATTGAAAGGAACAGTGATACCTGTTTGGCCAATCTTCCGGCTTGAAGTTCCAAGAAAAAATAGCGCTGAGTCCGTACAAATGTTGTACTCGGTAGCCTTGTTGTTTGAACTGCATACACTTATCTCAAAATTGTCGAAAATATAACCAACACAGCACTTCAGGTAAAGCAACAACTTTTAATCTTCATAAAAGTTCAATAGCCACATGGTGGCGTACGAAAGATTGCAATTAATAATGTTCAAATACAAAAGCCACATGGTGGCGTGCAAATTAAAACCAATTATTAATGTTTTACAAATATCCAATTCCCGAATCCATAGATTGACCGATCGAGCACTAAAACAGTATACCATGTATTGACAGTTGTTTGTGCACTGTCATCGTGTTGCCGGCAGGTGTGGTGAATATTTGTCGGGGAAAGTACTAGACGATGTACTAGATTCTCCCCGAGCATATAATTATGAATCCGAAACATTGTTCTTGGAATTGTTTATACGTTTATTACGCCCCGACACCCCCCCCCCCCTTCCCTTAACGGTTTTTAAGACATCAAGTTTTGTCATTTGCAAAAATTTATGGCGCCCCTATACAAATCCCTTGCTAAGAAATCAATCGACTTTGGCGGTGACACACAAATCGTTCCAATTTTTTATTTCTTCATAAGAACAGAAAGACTGATCAGGTAGGCTGTTGTTCGAAAGAGGTGATAGTTGTGGGGTGCAACGTCTGGGAAATTGGGCGGGTGGAGTAGAGCTCCCCAATCCAATGTTTCCCGATATGGAGTGGAATATTGTTCTGCTGTAACATCAAACAAAGTGATTCGGCGCAACGTCTGAAGAATGCGGTGGCTGGGGTAGGACTTCCCATTTCAACAATTGCAAGTATGCCTTGACCCCATTTCCCATATATAAAGTCGAATATTGTTATGCTGCAATTATCGTGTCTCTTCTTTAGTCGCTGTAATAGCTCATAGTAGACTTCATCCTTCTGGTGTCACCAAACACAGTCTTCCTGCCAAAGTGATTCGATCTTGGGCTTGAGATGGATAATGTGCCTGTGTCTATCCATGATCTCCTATATTTAGGATTTTCAAAATCTCATTTCCAGTAACGATATGATGAAAAATGTCTTTCTTTTATATCGCTCGAGTAAAAGTGCATATTGGCCTTCCGTTCACCTCATGTGGTATTCATCTGTTGACCTTCTGAATCTTTCCCATCTCTCGTAGGTGATTAGAAACAGTCTGTTGATTAATGTCGAATTGTTCTGTGAGTTTTTTTTTTTGTGATTGTGTATTGTGTTTTGTCTGCGTCCAACAATGCATGCAATTCTACATCTTCATATTTTTTTGGGGATTGTTCGTGTTCCTTTTCTACAACTCCTTGAAATAACAACTCGAATCGTTTTGTTTACCATAAGCTTCTAGCAGCAATTAATATGATTCACCAGCAGTCTTCTTCAAACGAAAACAAAAAAAAACGAATGCTATCGGCGAATGCTCTTTATTTGGCACAAATGTTGACATATTGAAAACAGCAAACTATACACTTTCAATTTATGGTTTGTATACGTTTGGCACTTGTTGGCAGCGCAACAAAATATCGCGTACAACGTGGGCTGAAAAGTCCCGGGGATTTCAAAAGGCGGCGCCACTAGAAAATGAACATGGCTCATATCGAGAGGTCATCTGTCACTAGTTTATGTACGATATTTTGTGAAATTTCGGATGCCATAACCTTCTCAGGCGAGCGTTGGTCTTTTGGCCGCTTCGGTTGGCGTTCGTGGCTTCCCAGCCAGTCATGTTCATGTTCACTGTCTAGTGGCGCCACATCCCGAAAAATCCCCCGACTTTTCAGCCCATGTAGTTCGAGGACATTTTTAAATGTCCGCGCTGTTGGAGACGGAGCACCACACAACTGCCGACTGGCTGGCTGAAGATCGACTTTGTATACCAATTATTCCCTTTGTTCCTATGACAAACATGCAAACGGGGGAACAGGGACACAGGAGAGTATATAAGCGGTGGCAGTTGGGGAGCTGACGATAGTACAACGATCGTACTGGGCAAGACAACAACGCCCTTCGTCCAAAACAGACTTCGGTTCTGGAAGTACGATACGTCCATCAAATAATAACAGAGCGAGTAAAAGTTAAGCAGTCAAACGCTGCTAATCCAATAAAGAGATCTTAACAGATTGGAAAAGGCTTGCTCCACCAATATTCAGAAAGTTAGAAATAAACTAAGTAAATCAGTAATTCACCGCCGTTCAATCAAACGAATTTACACGCGGAATAACTTTAAATGGCCAATATACGACGGCAGTTTGATATGTCACTTATTATTATTTTATTATTGTTATTTATGGGCCTGTGGGAAACAGGAAGTTCATGACCTCACCGACTCGATATCTCACTGACTTTTTTAATTTCCCACCCAGTAACTTTAAATGCGACATGTTTGTCTGCTCCCGTCAACTGCCATCTAAAAATAGACTACTGTCAAAGTTTGAACAAGCTGCGTCATTAAATTTATGTTTGACAGCCATTGAAAGCAGACAATCTCGTGAGTTTTAACGAAAATGGAAAAAACTGAATTTCGTGTGCCGGATTAAGCATAATCGTCCAAAATCCATAAATTAGCCTACGAACATCTACCCCACCCAGCATATTCTCCAGATTTAGCCCCCTGCAACTATTTCCTGTTCCCAAACCTGAAGAAATGGCTGGGCGGTAAGACATTTGGGTCGAATGAAAAGGTCATCCCAGAAACTAACACCTATTTTGAGGGCCTCTACGAAACCCTGTTATTTGGTAGTACTATTTCATTTTTACTGGCCTACAGGAATCCGGAAGTTCCTGACTTCATTGACGCCGCACCGCCATCGTTTCCTGTCCTGTGCACTATGCCGTATACCATAGCGATAACATAATAATTAATTCCACATTAGTTGAGTGTACTTGAGTTTAGAAATCGAATTCGTACACGCGGCAGTGGCCTGATGTGTTGAGCATTGGTTAAATTTTTAGTGATTCTAACTGTCATTGCGTCAGTTCGAATCACACGTTCTTCACTATCATCGCAAACGCCATAGATCTTTCGAGCGGTTGCCTCTCCTCCATGCTTCACAAGCTCTGCCGGTATGGAGTCGACTCCGGGAGCTTTGTTGTTTTTCAATCGATTTATTGCGTCTATAATTTCGTTGAAAGAAAGCTCTGGGATCTGAGGCTCGGCTGTATGTACGTCTGGTGCGTTTATTTGTGGTTGATGGATGCGCAAATTGAGCAGGTTTTCAAAGTACTGCTTCCATCTTGTCAGGATATTGTTTGTTTCTGTCACCAGACAGCCGTTTGCGTCTCAAATTATTTTGGCTCTCCCTCGGTAGCCATTTCTAATTGAGTTTATGGCGGCATACATACCTCTGATGTTCTGTGCGCTGGAATTTTCTAGGATTTTTTCGATCCGAGTCTTCTCCCATTCGCGTTTTTTGCGTTTGAAGAGTCTCATTGTCTCTTTCCGAATCGTCGCCTATCTGTCTGCGTTGACTTCATCATATCTTTCTAAGTGGAGCACTCTGAGGCGTTTACGTTCGTCGATCTTCGCCCTGCACTCATCGTCAAACCAAGGTTTGGACTTAATTGTTTTCTTAAATCCTAATACCTTTTGGGCTCTTTGTTGGATTGTGTCTCTGATCGATGCCCATTTAGTGCCCAGATTATTGGTTTCCTCTTCCTCACTACTCCCATTCTCTAGGATGCTAAATGTATTCGTTAGTTCCTCTTGATATTCAGCCCTTTTGCGTAGGTCTTTTAGTTTATCAATGTTGAAGTTTTTGCTCGTCTCCCGTGATTGCCCATGTGGGTTTGCTGAGAGCCGACTCCTGATTTGGCCCATCACTAGAAGATGATCGTAGTCGCAATCTGCTCCTCTATATGATGTTACGTCAAGGATATTCGAGTGGTGTCTTTTGTCTATGAGGAAGTGGCCTATTTGGTTACGCGTTACGCCGTCGGGTGATATCCATGTGGCTTTATGGATTTGCTTGTGCTTGATCATCGTGCTTTTCACTACCAGATCTTTGGGCGCTGCGAACGTGATAATCCGAATTCCATTATCATTTGAAACGTCGTGTAGGCTTTCTTTACCTATTGTTGGTTGGAAGATATCTTCCTTTCCAATTTTCGCATTGAGGTCCCCGAGGAGGATTTTAACATCGAATGCTGAGATCATATCGAATACTTCCTCTAGGGTCTCGTAGAACGTGTCCTTCGTTTTTTCGTTTGTAGATTCTGTTGAGGCGTGTACGTTTATAAATACATAATTGTACCATGGGCCCTGTATTTTTAGCACCGACATTCGGTCATTAATAAATTTCACATCTTTTACATGGGGCGTAATCTTCTTGCTTGTGATGAAGCCAGTCCCGAGGTTACGTGTATCGGTACCTCCACACGCCAGTGCAAACCCATTGGTTTCGATTACTTGATGTGGGTGTCGAACTTCCTGAAGCGCGACGATGTCCATTTTATATTGTTTCGTGTTTTCTACGACCGCCTGTATCGCGCTTGGTTTATATAACGTTTGGACATTCCACATGCTAACGCGTATATCCCGCTTTTTCCGTTTTTTCCTACGTCTTCTTTTTCCCGAGTCGGTGTTGTCTTGATGGTTTGTTTCCTTATAGGTAGTGTCGGCTCATCACACCTACGCCCTCCGGTTTTTTCGTGGGATTGTTTTTTGTATATAGATGATTCATTTTTGTTCCCACGAGTCTTGGGGTTTCAAATAGTCCGCCACATCAGAGCCCCTCTTTGATATGGTAAGGTCTGCTTACTGCTCTGATTCGACCCGGTGTCAGATAGGTGCCGTTATAATACAACCGGTATACCCCTGGCTGCAAATCACCCAATGGGCACCGTGACGCGTAACACCCTGGATTATGGGTGGTGGATCTTTGTGTGTTACTCCTCGCTAGCCTGTCTGACATGAGTAGCCCTACTGGGAGCGTATGCTTCCGTCAGCATAGCCCGTGTGATTCATTGCGGTTTAACACTATTCCTACCAGGACCGGTCAAATGACCGTTTTTAAATTTTCATTTGGAATTTCCTACATTCAACGTATGTGAATCGCCTTTAAACTTTACCACTTTTCCTCATATATATGTATGATATATTTTTCAATATTCACTTATTTTTCTATTGTTTATTTTCCGAGAAAAATTTGTAGTCTGTCTTACCTACCATGACCGGTCATTTGACCGGTAGCACGATTTATACATTTTTGTAAGAGTTTCTCTCTAAGACTCAATGCCAAAACTATAAAGTCGTTACAAACGAAAGGTAATGTAGTTATGACACGATTTTATCCGATAAGTGCCTTCCAGGAAATGGTTTACGGCACTTCCAAGTGTTTACAGTTCTCGCTCGACTATCGGGCTAGCGGCGTTTATTTGCTTGATTGATATCCGATACGGTCAAGATCCTCGAATGTTCTACGCCATCTCATCTACTATGACGTAAAATAAATAAACTTGTAATTGAAGGAAATGTATAGACGTCTTCTCACGAATTCAAATCAGTATAGTCTTGCGACACGAACAGAGTGCATCGAACGTGAAAGTCACAAAGAGCATACTTGGCAGTCTTTTATTATTATTTTGTAATATTTTATATCGTATCACGTGTTATAAGTGGCATTTTCAAAAAAGTGAACAAGACTAACAATACGTCGCAGTAAGTTTCACATTTTATCTTTTATTCTTTTTTTTATCTATTTTGATTTACATTTTCATATTTTAGTTTTTTATTTTTGTAGAATATTTGTCCCCAAAATGTCAAGACGTTTGAGGAGTGCGAATGTATTATTAGAGAGAATAAATGATATCGATGCAGAATGTTCTGAAGATGATCAGGAAATTCTGGATATGGAAAATAACAATACGGAAAATTATGATCCACTTGAAACAGATTCGAACACCGATAAGTACGAAGAGAATATTTCGAACGTACGTAGACGACGAAAGAGAAGGGGATTTTTAGTTAGTTCCGATAGTGAGAATGAGGAAGAAGTAAGCGAAATTGCGATGGACGGAACTGTTTGGCAGGAAGTAAAAATAGGGTCTAATACTGGAAGAGCACCTGGTCATAATATTTTTAGGGAAACATCAGGCCCGACTGGGTACAGTAAACGTAATATTATGAAAGGCGAAGTTAGGACGGCATTTTCTGTGATAATTGATAAGAATATAATCGAACTTATAAGAAAGTGCACAGAGGCAGAGGCATTTAGAGTGTTGGGATATAAATGGGAACTGTCTACTGCAAAGTTATATGCATTTTTTGCAATTCTGTATGCACGCGGCGCATATGAGGCTAAGAATATAGATATAGCACTTCTATGGAATAAAAAGTGGGGCCCGCCTTTTTTCTCAAATACTATGAGTAGACATGACTTTACGGAGATTATGAGATTTATTCGATTTGATGACAGAAATCAACGAAGCCAACGGTTACAAACCGATAAATTTGCTATGATTTCCGAAGTTTGGTACAAGTTTATTGACAACACTCAAAATTGTTATAAACCAGAACCATATATTACTATTGACGAACAATTGTTTCCAACGAAAGCAAGGTGTAGATTTACTCAATACATGCCCAATAAACCGGACAAATTTGGTATAAAATTCTGGTTAGCATCCGATGTGCGTAGCAAATATATAATAAACGGCTTTCCATATTTGGGAAAAGATGAAAGTAGAGAACCCTCAGTTCCTCTTGGAGAGTTCGTCACTATGAAATTAGCAGAACCGTATGTAGGATGTGGAAGAAATATAACCACGGACAACTTTTTTACAAGCCTACCTTTAGCAACAAAACTTTTAGCAAAAAAAACTACGATTGTTGGGACAATTAGAGCAAATAGAAAAGAGCTACCAAGACTGGCAAAACTGAAAAATGACGACATGGAACTTTTTTCAACCAAACTCTATCGCTCAAATAATTGTATGTTGACAGTTTACAAAGCCAAACCAAGAAAGAAAGTTCTAATTCTCAGTTCAATGCGCAATTCCGTACAAATTGAAAAAAATGACACCCGAACACCGGAGACAATTCAACTATATAACAGCACCAAGTTTGGCGTAGATGTGACCGACCAAATGGCCAGAAATTATTCGGTAAAATCTAAATCTCGGAGATGGCCTTTGCAAGTATTTTTTAATATCTTGGATTTAGCCGGGATAAATGCATGGGTGTTATATAAAGAAACTACGGGAGGAGAAATTACAAGACAGGAATTTCTATTTCAATTGGCAGAAGAACTTGCCATCGAATACCAACAAGAGCTCGGCAAAAAAAATCAACCAATACCCATCGCAAGTACAAGTACAGGTTCTCGTGAACGGAAAACATGTCAGATAAGGTATTGTAAAGATAATAAGACGAACAAAATCTGTCTAAAATGTAAAAAGTACGTATGCGGAAAATGTACAGTTGAGAAGCCCATTTGTAAAAAATGCGACGAAACGAATAAAATGTAGATTATGTACTCTTGAATAAAAGAAAATATATTTTTATACTGGTAAGCTGGCTATTGGTCTGCATTCAATATTGAAAAATATAAGTTGTGAAAGACCGGTCATTTGACCAGCCGCGGTAGGAATAGGTATACGTGTAGTGTCGGTAGGAATAGTGTTAAGCCCCCGCACCAAGGTTTCTACCAAGCGGGGGTTCATATAGTATATCAGCTGCAATAATTTTCTTAATTTACTGCTCAACTTTTAGTTTTATGGCAATATATGTCTAAATTGATTCCTGACTTTTTCTCATGATGAATGTTGGCGCTCTAAGGGCAATCATCAACTTTTCACGTGTGCGTAATATGGTAAAAATGTCTGTTTGCCTTCCACAGAAGAAATCTTGGGTAATGGAAGACCCGATAATAGTTTCTGTCTTGCTTTAATTCTCCTCAACATAAATTTTAATGTTATAGGCGGAACATTCGGGTAATGATTCTGTATATAATCCTCTCCGTCCCCCCTTATAGAACCATCCATCCAGCTTTTTTTGTACTACTGTCTCGTTTACTAGCATTAAATGTACCAACAATTGATTTCAAAATGCTTCGAATATTGATCAGGCAATTTGTCGTTGTGGCATTTCAGGGCAACATGTAAATACTTCACAATGGAAAAAACCACCACGCTTTATAGCATTTCTTATGCGTACATACGAATACCGCTGTTTCCAGACTAACACTGAGTAGTCCAGATTCTGGAACTTGTGTTGCATGCATAATCAGTAATTGCGTTAATAACGTCGACGTTTGTTTCAGTTTTATACTTCTAGGCAGAAATTGTTCATTGTATTTTTTGTGCTCATCCTGGTTTTTGGCTATCGTTTGAGCTGGTTCACCGCGCTTCGACCATGATCTTCGCACAATATTATCATATATGATCCATCTGTCATCCCCAGCCACCAACCGCTTAAGTAATGCGTCGATTTCGTTCCGTTTGAACAACGCTTCGCAGATGGAAATTCACTACATCGTGTTCTTTTGCGTCAGTTCCAGTGGCATCCAAAAATCGAGCATCTTTTTGTATCCAGCGTAGTAATTTAGAACTGTTATGTGTGTGGATCTTTAGTTCACGGGCGATATTATGACTACTAATATTCTATTATTTCATCGACATTTTTGCCATTGTCCTTCATATGCGACGTGAATCTTGAACATCGCGTAATTGGCTGCGGCAGTATAGGAATCATAGAGACCATTCACTGTTTCTGCCGCCTGTCTTGCGTCTTCGCATTTATCGGAATGGAATTGTAAAATGTAGCGAATTGTGTATTTGTTAACTTTCATATTTTACATTCTATAACTGACAACTGAATCGAGCAATCAAAAAACTGTCAAGGTAAATTTTTTAATACGAAAGTCACTATTTCAATGGGCACTGCTCTGAATTGGTAAGAGAAATGAATAACTACATTCATCTACTGAAAAAATCCGAATTTCTTCATCCGCAAAGTAATCATTGCCACCTTTCCCATAGAGAGTTTAGAAGAGAATTTAAAAAATCACCCATCAGCCTGCATGATCGAAGATGAAAACAGTCCACATAACCGTCAACGAAGACGGTCGTCATCTTAAAAAGGTCGAAAATTATTATTATATTATTATGATTTGCAATTTTCACAAACTGATTTGGTTTGTGTGACTGGCGGGTGTTAAATAAATGATTTTCTCATCCTGAGTGTATATCCAAGTGCAGCAAAATCATATCATATAATAAATGCACATGTGCTCAGTAGTGTCGTGCGAAAAACAAAAACAAGAAAAGAAAATGTTTAATATTATAATAATGAAGAAATTACCATACAAAGTGGGCTGTGTTGTTATTACTATACAATGTATGGAGTCCGCGTGACTATCGTAACACAAAAGTTGTTATGGATTAAAGTGTGTATGGCGTGAAAGTTTTACAATGTAACAAGTGGCGTGTTACTATCGTAACATAAAAGTGAGTGTGGATACGGTGTGTTATGTATATTTCGTACAAGTACATGCTGAGCTCATTGAACTCTGACCGCAAGAAGATATACCAATGAAATTCAGTGATTTTAGAGCAATGTTTCCCTTCGACATCAAGAGGCCTTATCGTCTATGAGTGCCGCTTGCACCCTCGATGCCAAAACCCGAGGCCAGGATTAAAAGTTGAAATACGGTCCATAAATGGTATTGGTACAAATGAAATGATTGCTGTGTCATGTTGACACTCTTGTTGCTACACTAAATATGTATTTCTTTGTTTTTATTTTAGTTTACATAGACACAGTGTGAGTTTTGTGCAAACTACGTACTTTGCATTGGAATTAATTTCACTCTAGCTGGAATGTTCGAAACAGTGAATTCATTGCAAGGAGATGCAAGAATTTTTGTTTATATTACACTAACCCGCGTACAAACAAGAATTTTGAAGTACCCTTAAATGTCAGAGCACAGTGTGAGCGGTTTACAGATTTACTCATAATACACTAGTTTCTTTGGTAAAAAAAAATACGTAATTTTCTGGGTAAATCATTTTTTTTTTATTCAAAATATTGACCATCGGCTTCTACACATTTCGCCCATCTTCCACGTAATTTATGAATAGCATGCCAGAGAAACTGCTGAAGTACTGCTCTGCGAGCGCGTGCCCCATTGATGGGAAGAGCTGATAGTCAGATGGCGCCAAGTCTGGGGAGTACGGCGGGTGCAGAAGGATGTCCCATCCAAGCGATTTCAAGGTGTGTCAGTAGTTTTTCTGTGTGAGACGGCGCATTGTCATGTAACGAAATCACGTTGCCATGTCTTCTGGCCCATTCCGTTCGTCTTTCGATTAATACGTGGTTTAAATTAAGCATTTCTTGACGATAGTGTTGTGTAATAATGGTTTCGCCGCGCTTCAAGAGTTCATAATACACAATACCCCCCTGGTCCCACCAGACACCGAGCATGGTCTTCTTGCCGAAGCAATTTGGCTTTGGTGTTGACGGACCAGCTTCGCCAGGTGAAAGCCACGACTTTTTCCGCTTCGACTTTTCAAAATAAATCCATTTTTCGTCACCCGTCACAATTCGATACAAAAATTATTTCCTTTCGTGGCGTGGAGGTAGCATTTCACAAGTGATTGCGATTTTCCATTTGACGTTCATTCAAATCGTGTGGGGCCCATTTACTGAGTTTATTTATCTTCCCCATTGCTCGTAAACGTCTGCTGATTGATTCTTGTGACACATGTAATGCTTCTGCTAATTGTCGTTTTCGTTTGAGTTGCGTCATTATCCAATAACCCCTGCAATTGCTCGTCTTCACATTTTTGTGGTCTACCAGAGCGCTCACTGTCTTTCACATTGAAATCACCACTTTTAATTTGTCGAAACCATGTCTCACATCTTCTAATTGATGGAGCGTGTTCACCATATTTTTCTACCAGCAAATGATGACTTTCACCGGCCTTTTTCTTTTGATTAAATAAGAAAAGCAATGCGTGCCGCAAATGTTCCTTTTCAGGCACAAACGTCGACATGATTACTGAACGATAAAACAAAGACGCTAGTTGTTGGCGGACTTAACTTGTGTGCGTTTATAGTTAAATCTCAGACGAACAAAATGACGTATGTGTCAAATTAATACGGTGCATACCTTTCGCTGGCTCCATCTCTTAGTTAAACCGGTTTTTTTTTTTTCGGTAGGAAGGTGGAAGTCTTCAAAAGATACATCTGGACCGATCCAGAGGCATGCCGGGTTTTTACCAACTAAAACCACCTCCCACCAGGATCATATTCCCGTTGATCCCCGCGGAACTTTCTTTTAGATATTCCATCGCGGGGCGGGACGGAGTTTACCTGTTACTCCGCTCTATCCTATCTGGCAAGCCGTATATGCGTTCATCGGAGGAATACGATTCCCATATTATGTGTTACACTTGTTGTTGTTAACAAGTTGTTACAAAATTAAAAAGAGTTGTTACAGATTGAAAATGAAAATGTTAGAAAAGATATACTATATATGGGTGTTTAAATAGTTGTTACGAAATGTTGGGGTGTTGGACTGCGTTAAGTAGCTGTTGTAAATGGATGTGGGGTGATGAATAATAATTATAGTTAATAACTATCACTTGTAAACTCCTTTTCTTCTGCTGATAGCTCAGCATTGACACAGGCTTTCGGGACGTTCATGAGTATTTAACATTGCATCCCTAAAGCAACGCTATGAATATACCAGGTGTACCGGTATGAAGTGAGCGTTTTTTTTTTAAATAAAACTAATTTTAAATGGGAAAGTAAAAAACATTTTATTCGAAGTATTGGCCATTGCTTTCTACACATTTCGACCACCTTTCTGGCAATTTGTGGATACCACGCCAATAAAATCGGTCGTCTTTTGAGGCAAACCATTCGGAGACCCAATTTTCGACCTTCGAAATGCTGCTCAGCCAATGCGTATCCTCGATGAATCGATGAAAACAAATGGTCGTCGGAAGGAGCCAAGTCTGGTGAATGCGGCGGGTGGAGTAACACTGTGGGGATTAGGAGTATTGTGCCAAACACGGACACTCGGTTCACTCCTATCCCCATCCGACTGTCACTAAAGTTCCGGCAAAAGTTAATCGCCAAACGAATGAACGAAACGCCGCCACGTTTGTTCACAACCAACAAAACGAACACCAAAATACGGAACGAACAAGACACCGTCCACTAGAAGTGATTAATTGAAAGACACTTGTTTATCCTGGAAAGTTCTTTTATTTTTAAATTCACAACAAAATTTACTGCAGGGTTCTTTATTGAATAAGTTATTTAATTGATTGCATTTTGTGGGGACATCAGCCACGACGATGGGGACCAGTGCAAAGAGTGCACCGATCAACAGCAATTTAGAGTGCATAGTTTTAAAATAAAGTTACTTTTCGCACTTATAAATTCTTTTTCACTAAGTGCACCGATCAACAGCAATTTAGAGTTCATTGTTTTAAAATAAATTTACTTTTCGCACTTATAAATTCTTTTTCACTAAGTGCACCGATCAACAGCAATTTAGAGTTCATTGTTTTAAAATAAACTTACTTTTCTCACTTATAAATTCTTTTTCACTATCTCAAACGAACTGCGGTATAAACTCGCCAAACCTCTCCCGACTCCGGGTATTATCGCGTGTCTGCAGCGCTACAGACAGCGGGAGCGGCATGTGACCAGCGTGGTCAACGGATGGAATACGACTCAACGATATTCAATCGTTGTCGAAATAAATTCAGCCAGTAAAACTGGCTCTCTTAAATTAAGGATTCTTTGGGGTAACCAACAGATCTCATACAGAAGATCGCCACAGTACACGTGTATGTGTGTACATTGGTTCTTTTATGGATCAAAGCCATGGGAAGGAATCTAAACAAAGAAAGGGAAAATGTGCATTCATGGGATGCGAGTCTGGTAAAGCAAACAAAACCGAAACTCGTCGGATGCTAATTGGATCTTTGTTTGAGATGTGCGTCGCGGCTAAATAAATAGGCGCGGCGCAACGAAGAAATGTTGTTAATGGGTTTTGGCTAGATTACCAGGAAATGGTGTTCATCATCACTGGTAAGGGTACGTATTGTTTTCCTATTTGCATTTGCTTATGCTGTAGGATTTAGTTGGTGCCAAGAGATGCGTGTATTTGTTTTGGTCCCTTGGGTGTAGGTCGCCAGACAATGTGTTTGTCTGGTGATTTATGATACACATGATGAAGCTGGGATAAGCCAACTCAAGGGTAAGGTTTCCTGAATATGCGGTTGTATTATATATGAACCGATGAATTTTCTTTCAGGGAATTTATGATAAGCTTGGAGAGAACTCTTATAGGGGATTTTAAATGCGAAGTTATGCATGCAGGTAAGAATTCTCTTTTCCAGGGGCTTTTTTGATTACTAATATGTTCTCTTTAATGCGTGAAGCATTTAAGATGCTAATGCTATTGCATTAGCGAAAGGTTATACGGACTGGGTGAACGTTATGGTGGTTTTTTAGGAAAGCGAACCGTGGGATTTGGCGGAACCGCCACAACACTTCCCAGCCGACAGCTTTTATTGTTTCTTTGACGGGTTTTGCTGTATGACACGGAGCATTATCATGCAACAAAATTACTTTTCCGTGTCTTGTGGTCCATTCTGGTCGTTTTTGACCAATACGTGGTTCAAATTGATCATTTGTCATCGGTAGCGTTGCGCATCAACCGTTTCGCCAGGTTTTAGAAGTTCATGATACACCACCCCCTTCTGGTCCCACCAAACACAGAGCATTGTCTTTTTTCCGAACCGGTCAGGCTTTGCAGTCGATGTTAACGCTTCTCCTGGATGTACCCATGTTTTTTTGCGTTTAGAATTTCTAAAATAAATCCATTTTTCATCATCAGTCACAATACGATGCATACTGACTTCCTTTCGTGTCGTAGAAGCTACGTTTCACACGCGGTGTTTCGCTTTTCCATCTGCCTGTCATTCAATTCATGTGGCACCCAGTTTCCACACTTTTGGATCTTTCCCATAGCTTTTAAACGGCCAGAAATCGTTTTTTGTGCAACATTTAACATTTGTGCCATTTGTTTTTGACTGTGTCATATTGATCCAATATTGCTTGCAATTCGGCGTGTTCAAACTTTTTTGGTGGTCTTCCACGTTCTTCATTTCGCACATCGAAATCATTATCTCTGAACCGCTTAAACCATCTTTTGCATGTTGCTTCCGATAGAGCATGATAACCATAAGCCTCAACAAGCATTCGATGCGACTCTGCAGCACTTTTCTTCAAATGAAAATAAAAATGTAATGCAATTCCGCAAATCATCATTTTCTGGTACAAAATTCGACATTTTTAACAGGATTAAAAAAAACGTATGTTGTTTGTACAATGACTTGATGCATACTAAATATGTTTGACAGATGTCATAGCAACCAAATAAATAAAATATATGGGGTCGTTCACAACAAACGTTCCCTATCGATACATTTGTATCTTGACGCTCACTTCACACCGGTACACCTGGTACTTCCATGCTGGTTAATAGCGATTAGCAGTCGTGCCGATTTTGATATCTGTTAGACTATATCGAGTATTTCCATGAAAGCGAAAACGGTGGCATTAATCATCGCAGGAGATTGGATTAGAATACTTTAACCTGTTGCCACTCAGCCGTAACGTTGCGGTGCGAAACCGTTGTAGCCCCGGATCGACGTTCACACTGTGGGGAAGAAGTATGTTGCGCCGGCGTACAGGCACGGGGTTCACTTCTTCTCCCGTCATCATTGTCGCAAAGATCCAAAAGAAAGTTCCACTGTTCCGCCGCAAATGCGAGCACCAAAATTGTCCACAAACGCGGAAGGATGAACGATAACACCCAGGAAACTGCAGCACGGAAAAAGAAACACTAGATGTTGTTTGTAGGAAATGTTCTTTTATTTAAATCCTGAATGCGGTTGGTAAAGCAAATCACACGTTAAATGTTCACTCAACTTAGAATTCTAAACTATTACTAACTTCGTCTTGATGATATATTTTCTTTAAGTGAAATTGAATAAAAATTAAGAAAACGGTTAACTAGGAACTGGTGATAAACAACTCCACGACGTACGCGTCCCGCAGCGCTACGGGAAGCGGGAGAAAACCGACCGGCTCAGTCAGTGGATGGATTAAGACTCAATCGGGGGTTGGAATCTGGCTCTAGATTCACCCTCGATTCGGTGGTGGTGAATATGCTCTCGGTTAAGGATATGTTTACCTACCACAAGAGAAACGTAAAGTCTCTCTTTGTGGAATGGAAAACCAGATCTCGTAATGAAGATCATGGTGTATGCATGTATGGGTGATCGTACATATCACAGCGTTTATCGATGCATTTGAGCAAAGGATAAACGAAACCTGAAACGAGGGAAAAAGAACAAAGGGAGAAGCGACCTAAGGCATCGGCCTGTACTGAGGGTCGGCTAAATAAATAAGCTGCCACTCATTAGGTGTGAAATGCATTTGGGATACATCATACAATTTGTATATCGTATCTTTGGGCGTTGTAAGGGAACGGATTCTTTATTTGCATTTGTTGATGCTATTGAATTCAATCCGGCGGCTATGCGCGCAGTTGATGATTGTTTGGAGATTCAAACAAAGGAGCATTTCGGGGTAAAGTGCTTGCAGCTGTATCATAAGCTGCAAGTCATTGCGAAGCAAATTAGATGTTTACACAATGAGGGTTTGTATAACATCTATGCCAATTGTATATGGCATCTAAGGCAACTCAAGGGTCGTATTCTAGTGTGAGTATTTACACTAAACGAGAATTCGGTTCTAGGTCGCTAATGCAGAGATGCATTGATGCATGCATGAATGCCCTTGTGGGAAAAATTCTTTACAGGAATTCCTAGATAATGCGTTGAAAGCATTAATTGCCCTTGAGAAGGGAAATGTTTCAGGTATGCTGGTGATTGGGATTTGCCTGGCAACCGAAGGTGTCGAATTGGGTTTAGAATTTATGATGTTTGGAACAAAATTCTTATAGAGAATTTTGAATTCGAATAAATGAATGAAGGTAAGAATTCTCTTCCAGGAGCTTTTAGCTAAATCATCATCATCATCATCGGCACTACAACCGGGAACCGGTCTTGGCCCTATTTAGCAAGTCCTGAGGCTTGTTAAATTTTCCATAATGATTTGTTTTTTCCGGGCAAGGTCATTAGTCTTGCTTAGTGCGAGATTACTGTTCCCTAAAATGGAAATTTTTTTCCAATTGCGCTTTTAGCTAAATACATTTGGTAAATTTGTTGCGTGAAGCATTTACAGGTGCTAATGCGGTTGCATTACCAGAAACTAATGAAAGGTGGGCTGTAGTTATGGGGTTGTAGACAGTGGGATTTGGCAGAACCGCCACAACACTTAACGGTCACTGGATAGCCTGTTTGCCTGTGAAGAGAAAGTTAGATTTTTACCGTTTGTTGGGTTTACACCCATCTCAGGATGCACAGCTACACCACCAGGTAAAATGCTGCCGAGCCAAGATGCAGCGGCTCCCGGCTGCAATCCTCCCTATAGTTCCAACCCGAACAATAAATTTAAATGACACTCCCGACTTTCACTGATATTTATTTTATTTAACTAAAGGTATTTCACATGCAACGATTCTGACTTTAACAAAGAGGTAACTCATTGATACTTTTTACACAAAAACATTACTTTACGCTCTTCTTAGTATTTCTTAATCTTTACTCTTTCTTTTTCTGGCAAAAACTTTCCCGTACCGTTCTTTTCCTGTTTTAAAATATTCTGCGACCCTTTCATCTAACGCGCAACAGGTCGTCGACGTTACTTTACCACATGCTGGACAAGACTCTACTACTCACTCTCTCCATTTCGCCACCACTCCGAAGAGAAATGCGCCGCAGCTGTTTCCGCGGAATCCAAAACCTAACAAATGTAGGATCGTGCATTCGATTGCAACGAATGCCATTCCGAAATGTGGACTGTTGGCTATAAGTTTTCCCTTATCTCTGCACATCTTTAATGGCAGATTCATTTAACCAAAATCCATTCTCCCCGCTCGGCGGAATAATTGGGATGGGGGAGGTTGCCACGTAACATATGTCAGGGACATCAGATAGACATGGTGTTAACATTTGCAGATGATTTCCAACACATTACTGTGGGGATTAGGAAGTATTGTCCTAACACGGACACTCCATTCACTTCCATCCCCATCGTCTATTGTTCACGCGCTAAGGAATGCAATCCAAAACAAAACTTCACAACACAGGAAACAAGTTGAATGAAAGACAGAGATTTAGTTTATTCCGTTTTATTCTCTAAATGCAAATCACTTGGTTCTCCGCCATTATCAAATATGTTAGTGTTTTTACACTTCACTTGAACTTATTATGATATTAAATTGATTTACATAAATTTAATTTTTTGGCGTCCTCGGCGCGCGACGAGGAGCGGGAGCGGCAACGACCATTGTGGTCGGCGGATGGAATTAGACTCAACGATATTCATTTGTTGTCCAAGGGAAATTTGGGTGTATTCATTTTTACGGTGGTGATAACCGGAACTCATAGAGGAGATCGTCATGGTACACATGCATATGTGTACGTCGGTTCTTTTCGTGGGTCGAAGCCATGATAACGAATCTGAAACACCAAGAAGGGGCATAATGTGCATCCAGGAGATGTGTGTTCGTTGAAACAAACAGATCGAATCTCGTGGGATGCTAATGGGTTTGTGTTTGATTATGCATCGAGGTCATGAGGAATGCATTCAGGGCAATTACAAGACAAGGGGAAAAGCGACCTATGCATCGTTCGGTAATGAGGGTCAGCTGGATAAATAGCAGCCACTCATTAAATGAAAAATGCCTTTCGGATACCACGAACGATATGAATTGTTTATGGTATCGCCAGGAAGCCTATGGAGGAACGGCATTCTTTTGTTTGCACATGGTGCGAGTTAGGGAAATTGGCTTCAGCGTCGATTGCGTTAATTGAATGCAGCTGCTGGTATTTTATTGCTGGGAGAAAAAGGTCGCCGGCCAATGTGTACGTTAAGAGATTTATCATACACATGGCGAAGCTGAAAAATAGACAGCGCAATGTTTATGGTCCCTGGTGAAGGTTACATAGTATGTAATCCAAATCCTTTGTTATTAGGAATTCGTCTAGGGAGATTTGCTTGGCATCGAAGGTGCCGAATTGGTTTGAGATCCCTGATAAGGTAAGAAAGAAATCTTACAGGGAATTGTATGCGAAGAGATGCATGAAAGGTAGGTTTTCTTTTGCGGGGACTTTTAGATTAAAGATTTGATCTCTTTAATGCGTGGAGCATTTAAGATGCTAATGCGATTGCATTAGTCAAATTATGAGATTGGGTGGAAGTTATGGGGGTTTTTCAGGAAAGTGAACCGCGGGGTTTGGCGGAGCCGCCACATTACCACCACGGCTATTCTTGATGCATTGTGGACGTTCAATTGTGGGAATGGTATCAATATTTCCATGGTATGATAACTCCATTGACTGTAACACCAGCTTCGGCCTCATTTTAAAAGAAATAACATCAGATGGTACTGTGACGATTCCAATAGGCACACACTAACACGTAACGATTGTGAAAAAATACATCACTGTCGTATACTAGAGCAATTATCGCAGTAATCATACAGCTTAAGTAGCGAGTTCAACATCCTCGTACATACACGGCCGTGGTCTGATGTGTTGCTTTGGTTTCAGGGCGTGCCTTCGAATCACATTATTCACTACGTCGTAAAACACTGTATTGCCACTGGCGTGTAAGCCGCATCAAAAGGTGCATTTTTCGACGTAGAGTCGGTAGGATTGTGGGGAGGAAGTATTGTGTCAGACATGGGCACTCCGTTCACTTCCTCCTCCATCATAATAAGTTCCACTGAAACGCAACGCCAAAATACTGAGAGGACAACACAGAAAACAACGCACAGATTTAATCACTGTTAATTCTTTATTTGTTACTTTTATTATCTAAATAAAGACCACTACTTTTGTTTACACTATTGGACTTGAGGCAAATTAATATTAACACTAATTTGTATAACTCATTTCTTTTGTTCAGTCAATGACACGTAATTTGTATTCACACAGGCGACTCGCGCGACTCAAGAATTTACGCATCTCCGCAGCCGGCGGAGAGCGGGAGCGAAGCGACCTGCTCGGTCGGTGGATGGTAACGGACTCCACGATTCAAGCTTCGTTTGGGGTGAGTTTGTGGTGTGGTGGTAGATATCCTCTCCACTAAAAGAAACGTAAAGTCTCTCTTGGTGGAATAGGAAACCAGATCTTGTAATGAAGATCATGGTGGTGTGTGTGAAATCGTTCAGAAGGCAATGGGTAAACGAAGCAGACAGGCGGTAAAGACAAAAGGGGGAAATGACCAAATGCGCCGTTGGTAATGCGGGTCATTGGTAACGCGATGCGTCGTCGCTATTATCGACGTTGGGAAAAAAAGGTGCTAATGGGATTGGTGGCCGAACGCATCCCTTGCATGCCTTTGTATATGCCGGGTAATTAGTTGCGGCAGGGAAAGAAATCGAGGATTGTTTGTTAGTGGGAAAACAAGCGATGAGCTGGACCTTATGCATGTTTACATGCGTAGAAATATGGTTTATGGCATCTGTAAAAACAAGCTGTCCGACATAGGTTTTTAACACAGACAAAGGGTGCCGACTGGCTTGGGATTCATGATGCCATATGCACTTTAAAGAATTATTTCCAGGAATTTTAGATAAGGCGTTGTATGCATTAAATGTCCTTGTAAAAGGAAATATCTTCAGGGCCAATGCAAATGCATTGCCGGAAAACAATGGGAGTTGGGTTGTAATAATGGGGGTTCTGCCTGATAATGTTAGAGAATTGTATGCGAAGAGATGCATGAAAAGGTAAGTTCTCTTTTCCAGGGGCTTTTTAGATCACAGATTTGATCTCATTAATGAGTGGAGCATTTAAGATGCTAATGCGATTGCAATAGTGAAATTAGGAGATTGGGTGAAAGTTATGGGCGTTTTTCAGGAAAGCGAACCTGGGGTTTGGCGGAACCGCCACAGGATCATGTGAATTTGTATGCCACAACAATCACAACGCTGTCTATAAGTTGCGCGAATCGAATGACTCGTTGAAGTAATTTTGGGTAATTCGTTAGCGTTGTCCAAGTCTTAGTTTAATCATGATGATGTCTACCGATAGCATATGTCAAATAATGGGCGTTTGTTTCACCGATAACCCTTCATCAAATTCTATCTAAAAAAGAAAAAAAAACCTATAACTACATCATCACACATGTCACCGACGATTTTAGTTACTGTGGGCACTTTTGTGAAGCCAAAGAAACGACTAATTTTATTATGTTCACTTAGTAGGAATCACTTGTTGAACTTCACGCGGAACCTAGGTATGAATATAATGAGAATTATGCCTCTTAGCACGACGGTTACTAATTTGAGTCCAAATACTTCCATTCTCGCTGTTATTATAATTTCAGTTAATTATATTTCGTTGATGTATTCAAACTGTCCTAATTCGAAGAACGGAGACTTAAGAATAGATACCTGCACATTCACCTCCACCAAAAAGTCTAGATAGCACTATAAATTCCTAATTTACTTATTAGAATGCATTGCAACTTATTTTCTGTGGTAGTGGTCGTTTTAGTTGAAGCACACATACTAGTTTTCAGTGATACATAGAATTAAAATACCAACTCTCAACCACCTTCGGTTGACCGCAAAATATTCTCGAATTGCACAAATGAAACCTTAAAATGAATAGAAACATCGACAAAAGGTCATGCGCATGTGCTTGTGAAGGGAAGACACGTAGAAAGACCAAGTGAGCAGCATAGTCATTTAGGAACGTTGTCAGAGAGTGGTTTTCTAACCGCAGGAATCGTTTTTCAAAAGTCTGAACCACCAGATTAACTCAAGAATTCATTTGGTGCGATGAAGCATCACCAGGGCACATGTATGTACGGCAAACTAATCTATTTTACCACTACGAAGGTCCATATACTAATTATGGGAGATCTGTGGCTAACGATCGTCGTAAATTTAAATATGCAAACCTTAAATGGAGATTACCCATTTTAAGGTTAGAACTTGTGTTGCACTACGTCAACTATATTCCCGGTTTCCATTAGGGACTAAGAGATTTTATGTTTATACTTATTTATCTAGCCACTGCAAATATTAAGAAGAATCTCTATTGTTGTCCTTGTGTTGTGTGCTGTAGATCTATCAGCGTATAATATAACAGAGGTTAGAGTCATTGTAATTAACGTCCAGATTTCTACGATACAACATTTCAAGATTCCGAATGTTTGTTGCCTTCAAATAAAAAGTGCAGACTAATGATCCCATTGGACGTACAACCACACCAAATACGGTATAACTGACAATATTGTATTGTAACATTTAAGGGGGTGGTAGTTGCCCGCACTGTACAAACAAAAAACAAGATTCTGACGCAATATTCACTTTTTACATTGAAATTTGCTTCTTCACTCATTAGTTCGTTGAACAACTTGGAATGCTTACCACAGTCGCACTAATATGTTGACATGGTGTAAACATAACTCTTAAATCAATTGAAGCTAAGGTAGCAGCAAAATCAAAGGTTGTGGAAATGCCTCATTGGTGAGTAGGTGTGGATGGATCATTGTTGACATTCTACCATACAACCTTAATAACGTATACCCGGCTGTCACGCCGGAGACCGGGGTTCGATTCCCCGTCGGGGAGCCTCTGGCGCAAGACTAATGACCTTGCCCGGAAGAAAACGAAATCATTATGGATAATTTAACAAGCCTCAGGGCTTGCTAAATAAGGCCAAGACCGGTTCCGTCCTCCCCCCCCCCCCCCCCCCCCCCCCCCTCACCCCTTCCAGGAAAGGCGAACCTATAGCGCTGAGTCTGCGCCCTAAGATGCTTTTTTTTCAACCGGGTCCTGATAGCCAAGCTAGGAGAGATGCGCAAGCATTTCTCCCAACCATTTCACGAAGCCTATAGCTTATAGGAGTGGTATTTCATCGGACGGCTGGGCTTTGGAACCCTACCTACCACTCAGTAATAGTACCGAACTACACAATAGCAAGAGTCGTCAGTTGAACCTAGGTTTGCACAATCAAACGCAAGACACAACTTTCTTACCAATTCAACCATTGGGGCGGCCCTGATATCGTGCCCATATTCCCTGCAATCCCGGCAGAACACAGTATTTCGCCTTTTTAGGCCTCGTCGTATAGGTGTGTGGGTGAGGTTCTTCTAGGCGTCGAAATGGACGCAGGTTCACTGCAATACCCCACAACTCTATTGGGAGCACGAAATTGATTCTCCAGGAACACACAGAAAAAATGGTCCACCGATGTATTTAAAAACAAAGACACACACAGTTATTTAATCGTATAGGATTGTTTCACTTTATTGGTTATTGTTCTGAGGCGGTACACAGTGACATCGATTCAGACTTTTAATCGTTATAACTTTAAATCTAGGCTTTTAACTGTACTATATTTGTTTGCGCGTGCGGCGACGATTTTCGACAATGGCGCCTTAGCTTACTGTTGCAGTCAACATGTGATCGTGATGGATTTCCAAGGGTAGCCAATCCGATCTTCTCCTGGGTGATAGCCAATGGGCGATCGAATTGGCGTTTAATGGGAGGGTTTCCCATATGACCGTACGGTCAAGTGCGATACCCTTTCGCTAGAAATACCGACAACGAACGATCCTGGACTTGCGCAAACAAAGGGACAACTATAAGAGGCTGCAGGCATTGTTATTGTAAATCATCGTGATGATCGCCGGAGAAACGAAATAGGTTTCTGTGTCCTATGTAAACAGAATGCTATTTCGAGGGTCATACGTTAGATGCGCATTTGTTTGGTTTAACCAATGCTACATGGAAACGTCGGCTGTTTACATAATCGCCCAGAATCGTGCCGTTGCAGGCAATAGAGTTTTCTGTGACGATAAGCAAACCGAAGATTTGTTCGCCTATGGCAAAGGCTAGGGTGGCTATTGTTTGGTTAGGCAAGCATCGTAGGGCATGGTTGTGGAGAGCGAAGTCAATGTGCCGGCGTACGACACGGGGTTCTACTTCGTCCCCATCGCTAATCAAATGTTCAGCCGCGGGAAAGTAAACTTGACGAACATCAGGGCACGGGGCGGACAACACAGACAAAACTTCGCAACACCGGAAACAATTTAAACCAGAAGAGTAAAACACTGGAAAGTTACGTTAATGTTTTATTCACTAAATAAAAACCACTGCATCTGTTACAATATTGGTCTGGATGAAAATTAATATTAACACTAATTTATAAAATTTTGATGTTTCGAGAAAGGAAAACCCGTGCGAAGGCCGGAGGATGTATATTAATTTATTCTTGGATAACACTGTGTGTGTGTTATCTGTGAGGCACACGATTGTTACTTATTTAATTATTCCTTTTGTTACTTCACACTAGACTCCGGGTATTATCGCTCCCGTCCGCGGAACGGGAGCGGAAGTCCGCACGACCATTGTGGTCGGCAGATGGAAAGGGACTCAGCGATATTAATTCGCTGACAAGGGAATTCTGCCAGTGAAACTGGCTCTCTTAATTAAGGGGTGCGTTTTCCTATTCCAAGAAAGACGTAAAGTCTCTCTTTGGAGTAACCAAACCGATCTCATAGAGGAGATCTTCACGATACACAAGTGTATGTGTACGTCGGTTCTTTTCATAGATCAAAGCCATGATGAAGAACCTGAAACACAAAGAAAGGGAAAAGGATCGTAGAGATCTTTGTTTATGTGAGAAAGTTACTGGGAAACGGATCCAGAACTATGTAGGATAAAACAGATTTATGACCTGTGAGTTCAACTGAGTAATCAAGTTGCAACTCATTAAATGGTAGATGCGTCTGGGATACTTGCTGATTGGATTGTTTGTGTATCGCCAGAATGCCTGCTGGTAGACAGCGTTCTTTTGTTTGCACTTAGTGCATCGGTAAGGCATTAGTCTCAACACAGATGGTGCTAATTACATGCATCTGCGTTGGGCTGTTTATCGCTGGCTAAAAGGAGTCGCCAGTCGATGTGTGTGTAGATAGTTTTTTGTTGGCTGGGAAATAGACGGCGCAATATTTATGATCCCTGTCATGAAGGTTACATTGTATGTAAACCGAATCATTTGTTTACAGGAATTCGTCTAGAGGAATTCCTGATAAGCTAATAAAGAAATCTTACAGAGAATTGGTATGCGAAGAGAATGCATGAAAGGTAAGTTTTCTTTACAGGGACTTAAAGATCATAGATTTGATCTCTTTAATGCGTGAAGCATTTTCAGGTGCCTAATGCGATTGCATTGGCGAAAACTTGTGGGTCTTGGGATGAGGTAATGGGGGTTTTTAGGTAAGTGTACCGTGGGGTTTGGCGGCACCGCCACATGGTCATTAATATGATTGTTTAAATTAATGTGCTGGTACATGGGTACGATGGTGAGGAATTTGACTTGCAGATGTGCAAGCATACGCTTCACCCAGGGTGGCCATGGACCAACAGATGGTTGGTAGAATAAATCAACACAGTGAGGTTACTGTGTGTTTGTTTTAGTTTCCAGGAAGGAGCATTATACCTTACGCTGCTCATTTGCAGGTAAGTAAAATGACTTTGAATGGTAAGTGGAAGGCAGGTTAATTTAAAGAGAATGGGTGGTTCTTTGGGAATGCCTTAAAGAACCCCCACAGGTGCCTTTTTTTTATTAGAAAAACTGCACGTCATGTGTGCAACCAACGGGTGCGACGTACGACTGCTTTAGACCTGGGTTAGTTGGTTATGGTAGAACTGGTCACCACCGCCCTGTTATAGCATCGGGGCTCGAGGTCCTAACGGTGGAAACCCGCTCTGTGGTTTGGTCGGGTCCGAAGTACTCACAGACTGGGGATGCCTTACAAATGTTCCCAGTTGAACTGTAGAAGACTGGGTAGCATCGATCAACCTACCGAAATGTCTCCAGTTGTTTGACTCTCTTCATTCACAGGCAGATATTGCCTGTGAAGCGGTTCCTGTGGGTACTGGTTGTGACTTGCGGAAGTCATTGTGGTGTCCACTGGCCATCCGTAGAAGTGAGGCGAAGTACTTACAGCAGTATACACAGGAAGGTGGTACCTATAATACGCTTCATGTGAATAATATGGTTATGCTATCTGTGTGTGCGTAGCGTCGGTTGCCCTGTCATAAATTTGATTTGAAGTCTAGCCTTGTGGAGTCGCCGACAGAGTTGAATTGTGGCTAGGACTGAGAACTGTGAAGACTTTCGTAGGTGTCCGTATAGTCTTCAACCCCAGTTGAGCTTCTCATGGAAAAGGAGCCGCGTTGGCGCAACATATCTCTTTTCGTTCTTTCCATATGGAGGAACCGTGTTATAATGTCCTCGAGGGGCTCATCCCCATAGGCTAGCAAATAATGCCGGAAATGGTCCTCTCTAACACGGCCCGTTATCACGGGCTTCGCCCTTCTTTCGATCTAGATGGCGAAGGTGGCACCGTTTACCTGTCCCTATGAACCCTCCACCGCCTTCCTGAAATGCACAGTCGTCTTCCTTTTCGCGATTGATATTCATTCGGATTCTTTTTTTTTTGTTTACTTTATAATGTAAAAACGACGATTTTTACCGGAGCTCTGATATAGATGTGGAATAGCCAAACACTAACTATTGCTCGACTTCCTACAAACAGCCTTGGGGTAGAGGATACATCTATTAGTCAAAATTGAAATCTAGAAACTGATATACGTAGGAATAATTTATATATATGTATACACCACCCGTGATAATATCTGTAAAACAGACAGAGGTCGGCTACGCGCCTTCGATGTGATAGCGACTGTAGTCCCGACGTCAGCGCCGAGTCCCCGATCAGGCGGATCGCTCGTTTCAAGTAGGTCGAGGGTATGTTTAGGAGCCGAACTCCAAACATGAGAGCAATATTCGAGCGCGGGTCTAATTTGGGATTTATATAGGACAAGAAGTTGGGCCGGAGTAAAATATTTCTTGGCTCTAAAAAGATAGCTCAGTTTTCCTGAGGCTGACCTGGCGATACTCGACACGTGTTTATGCCATTATACATTCCCACAGACCGTGACGCCGAGCAATTTCAAACTTTTTTCCAGCCTCGAGGGCCCGGCCATTCATCATCAGCTGTGGAACCGATGATCCACCTTTCTTTGTGAATGTTGTATATTGTGTCTTCGCTGCATTGAAGTCGAGGAGATTGGCTCTTCCCCACTGCAGGACCCTATCTAGATCCTGATTCAGAGAGTCAATCTGTCTACATCTCAGCTGTGGAATAGCCAAACACGATGTAGATGCACCAATCGGCCGAACACTCGAAAAGGAGGAAACAAGCGTACTATCATCCGCAAAACTGAACACTTTGTTATCCGTTGTCTCCAACAAATCATTTATGTGAATCAAGAACAGGGTTGGAGCCAAAATAGAACCCTGGGGCACCCCTGAATTAACAGATACAGATCCGAACACTCGCCGTACACAACAACCCGGATGAATCCATTCTCGAGGAAGCTCTTCGTCCAAAGCCTCGAAAGCCTTGGATATACCCAATGCGACCGCCCTTGACTCACCATGCTGTTCAATCGCAGATGTCCATATATCGGTTATAAATGTCAAAAGGTCTCCCGTGGATCGTCTGCCACGGAATCCGTATTGACGATCATTCAGAAGTCCGTTGCACTCCAAATAGTTAACTAACGCTATATTGATGACTTTTTCCATTACCTTAGATAAAATAGACAGTAATGCTATCGGACGGTAATTTTGTGGGAGACACTTTTTTCCCGTCTTTGGGATTGGCGGAACTCGAACGATTTTCCAGCAGGCAGGAAATATCCTCCGTGCATAAGATAAGCGGAAGAGTCTCCCAAGAACCGGTGATAGTTCTGGAGCACAGTTCTTAAGGACTATTGCCGGTATTCCGTCCGGGCCGGTTGCCTTCCTACAATCCAGTTCACGTAGAATGCGTTGAATAGTGCGCGGACGAAATCTCACATCCCGCATGGAAGACTGTACCGGCGAGGTCACAGGTGGATTCAAAAGGCCGTGATCGAGGTTTGAATTCGCGGAAAATAAATTCGCGAACACATTAGCTTTATCCTTTGAATTCGTGACTAACGTCCCGCTGTCTGTCACCAACGGAGAAAAAGAGGAGGATGTGAAGTTACCGATGACAGCTTTTGCCATTGACCAGAAGGAGCGCGAACCAGTTGGTCACCGAAGGAGCTTATTGATCACCCTGTCGTTGTGAGCCTTCTTCGCGGTATCAATCGCCTGGTTGCACGCGTTTCTGATTCTAACAAAATTCGTTCTGTTACCCTCAGTAGGATTGGACCGCCATTGCTTAAAAACTCGATTTTTGCAGCTGTAATCAGCTCGCATTTTTTTTATCAAACCAAGGTTTATTAGACGAACTTCGTTTGATGGAATGTCGAATATACATCTCCATCCCCAGAAGAATAATCTCTGATACCGACTCCGCGCATGCGTTAACATCGGAGTTTCCGAAGCACACCTCGGACCATGGAAAGGATGCGAAGAAATCTTGCAAATCGTCCCAGTTAACAGCCCCATACTTCCATCCATGGCGAAGCTGCCTAGGCCGGTTATTCGCTTGAAATGCAATGGTTTGCGCGACAGATACCAAGCAGTGATCTGAGTTTCCCAGTGGCGCAAAAACCTCTACGGTATAAATACTCGGTTCGGATGTCAAAAACAGATCCAGGGTGTTCGCATAATCGCCTCGGGCATCCGGCACTCGCGTTGGCTCCCCCACGAGTTGAGTCAAGTTGTGGTTTACAGCAAACATCTCCGCCAGCCTTCCAGCCTCGTCGGTTCTGTTAGAATGTGACAACCAGGAATTGTGCACATTAAAATCGACAAGGACAACAATTTCAGAAGCTGGGTGGTTGATCTGTATCCGGTCGACGGTATGTGAAAGATGTTCGAAAAATGTCGCCGGTCGATCGTCATTCGGCGAACGGTAAAGACAAAAAAAAATTTAACGGAAATCCTCAGCACGACCCTCAACCATATGATGTCCATATTATTGGGCTCCAACGCCTTCGTCCTCTGGCAAGCCAGATCGGACCGCGCGAAGACGCAGTCCTTGGTCCTTAAAACGGAATCTCGAATATAAGTCGTATCCTGAGCAAAGAAGATATGTCGAATCAGTTGACGAATCGACCTGTGTCTCAGTTAGGGCAAGGATATCAGGTTTCGTTGTTTGCAAATATTGGTGGACGGCGTTTACATTCGTATTGGTGAAACCGATACCCCTGATGTTACAAAATGCCGTTACCGGTCGAGCGTGGGCAGACCCTTGAGAGCGAGCCCGGTTATGCGAAGACGAACCTTTTAAAGTTCCAATGTTTATCATGATATCTGCATGATGTTCCCCCTGACATAGTCCGCCCCCGGAGATCCGAATGAGAGACTAGTTTACCTCCGGAATTCTTTATATCAGAAGGTGCCATCATGACTTATCTCCGTTTCAGTCCGGGCCATAAATATATAAAGAATAATAAACACCTCAAACGCATGCTTCTCTGCGCACTCGAACAACCCCTAATTTAGGACTACGTTTGCAAAAACGACTTTTCGACTCGCTTACAAGTTTCTCCCCCGCCCATAATCGACATTTTTTTTATCATTCTTGGATACTTTACGGAGTGTTTAAACCAATAAAAAAAAATGTGGACAAAAAATCACAAGGTGATATTACCCTTTAATTGTTAGTCATTTTTATACGAAAAGGTTATCAACGGTGATTAGTTGTATAAATGTTTTGCAATAGACTGTTGTTTAAGGTTAATGAGTTAATCCGGATGAATTTGTAGAGTATGGATTGTCAGTTAAAATACTTTGTTGTGGTTATTGTTTCCTTGCTTTTCGTGTCATGTTAATTTGTTTGAGGCTTGTTTAGGGCAGAAATCTGATTAACCGAGGACATAGCGTAGGGTCAATCTTAATGCATTCAGCTTATTCTATGATGGTTTTTGTTTTTAATTATTCATTGATCTTTTAGGTTGAGTATTCGTGTTCGATGACTGGCCAAGAGTATAAAGTCCTGTTTTTATGGTTGAAACTTTAAGTAATTTTCAAACATTTACAGCCATGATCGAAATCTTGTTTTTATTTGCACTAAAAAGGCAGTCTCTTCTTATATTATCACTAGACACAATGTGAGCTTTAAAAGGGGGAAGGTATATTGACAATAGGAAGGTTGGTTCTGCCTGTTAAGAACAACAAGTTTATGTTTACCAGGGGCGCTAATAACAACAATGAATAACCACATTGGGGTTTTCTGACACCCAAATGAAGATGATTATATATACAGTTTTCTTCACATATATTTCCACAAATGTTATGCCTGAATGACAAAATGAGTTAATCAACTTGCTTAACAAGAGCCTTTAATTCGCTATATGTTTTATTGTCATAACTCAGCCATCGCGAGCTCCAGTCTGTCAAAATAAATATAGATACTTCATACACAAACATCAAACGACAATGACAATGACCAAACAAAACAATATTTATTCATTATTATTTTTCTATGCACTGCCTCACGGGCTGAGTAGATACGGAGATTGTGATATGTTATTGATTGTGCATACGTAGGTTTAAATAACGACTCCTGCTATTGTGGCCGTTCGTCACAATAACTAAAAATAGCCGAAATACCACCCCAGTGAGCTTAGGACTGTATAAAATGATTGGGGGAAATGTTTGATCATCTTTTGGAGTTTGGCTGGTGGATCCAGCCGAGATAAAATAGCATCTCAGATCTTGTCAGCGTTATAGGTACGGTTTTTGTGAAAGAAGTCTAAAGAAAGGTATCGACTTCGATGGTTTTGCAGCGATTAATATTCGGTCTTCAGTCGCTTCTAAGAAAGGTTGGCTCGACCATAGGTATAACGCCCATAGATGACATGTCGGGGATCAATAAGTCCGTCACTTTATTGAGTACCCGTTTTAACTTGAAAGACAAGTCCCATATTGTGGTTTTATGTAAGCTGGTTCCGAAATTACAGTAAAATAATGTTGTGTGCCAATCTCAAGAGAATTTGTAATTTAATATTTTGCAAATCGACTACATCTTTGTAGTGCGCAACGACCGTGAAGATAACTTGTTTTAGAAAGAAACGTGAACTGCAGGGAAATTAGTCTTCCTCTCAGTGTCGATGCGAATAACTCTCATCATACCAAAAATTAACCACTGAAACAAAACCATAAATAGTTGCGTGAAAGCAGCTTCATAAAACCTCACTGCTGTACATGTCAGATCTCTATAACAACTCCCCACAGACATATATATAACCACCCAAACCCTGTGCATGTTGAATACTGCGTTTTACTGTGTCTATAAAAGAAGTTGTAATCCATTGGGAGTTCCATGGCAGAGGATGTAGACTAATGGTAAAATGGGTTTACTGAAGGTATAGATAAGACCATCTTCACCCCCTTGGTTGTGACCCTGTCGATCTCAATACACGATTCGTGTTTATCGCGGATACCCACAAATTGATGTTCTAATATTTATTTCCGATTCTACGTTTTTGGTAGTCACGAACTTTCGTATATAAATGGATTTCCTGTCCTGTTTGCTCGTGAAATGATGTAAAACGTATCGTAGTGTTTTTTGAAATGTGGATTCGACGTTGGTTGAATTTTCAAGTGCTTCATTCATTCTTACGATGGGAATTTGTATGTACCTCAGAATGGGGTTGGTATTTGTGTAATGCAATGCAGCCGTAAAGTAGAATGTAATGACATCTCAGATATAAAGCTGTAATACTGGATTACAACTTATAATACTACTATCACATTTCGGCACAGCCTTGAGGAAGTCATAAAAAAATGTCCCCTTCAATTGCTGTCAATAAAATATGGAGAAAGTATAATACGATTATGAAAGAATTTCACTACTAATTTAACTAAACAATCTTTGCAAAAAATAAATAAATAAAAAAATATTATACTTAGAATTTTAGGCTCCTCGATAGTATAGTGGTTAGTATACCTGCCTGTTACGCGGGAGACCGGGGTTCGATTCCCCATTGGGGAGCCTCTGGCGCAAGACTAATAACCTTGCCCGGAAATTACGACTCAACGATATCTTGCTCGTTCAGAGCTCACTCGGTCATCGTGATCATGGTGGTATGTATGCCTAGAACAAAGAAAGACATAAAGTGCGTTCCTAGGATACGATTTCCGTCAAGCTAATAAAACCGAAATCCTCGGATGCATGGGCGTAGCAGCTAAACAAAGAGACCACGATGCGATGTGGAAATGTGCTAATTAGTTTTAGCTAGGTTACTGGGAAATGGTGTTTATGGCATCGCTAGTAAGGATACCTATTTGCATTGTTTATGCTTGGATTTCAATTGATGCCAAGGGACGCGGAATGCGTATTTGCTTTGGGTTGCACATTGTGCGAGTCAGGGACTTTTATTGCTGGGAGAAAAACGTCGACAGCCAATGTATACATAAAGAAATTTATCGTATACATGAATGAAGGTAGGAGTAGGCGACGCCATGATAATTATCTCTGGCTGGAATGGTTACATGATATGTGAACCGGGGTTTTTCTGTTCAGGATAATTTATGATAAGGAAAGTAAGAGCTCTTACAGGGGATTTGTAAGCGAAGGAATGCTTGAAAAGGTAAGAATTCTCTTGCAGAAGCTTTACGACTATAGCTTTGCTCCAATTAATGCGTGTAGCATTTTCAGGTGCCTAATGCGATTGCATTGGCGAAATTATATGGGAAGATGGGTGTTATGGGGGTTTTTAAGGAAAGCGTACCGTGGGGTTTGGCGGAACCGCCACAAACCTATCAGCGGTAACCGTATTCGCCAAATACCATTCGAAAAGCCTGAAGGCGTCATCGAAGATTATAACATCAGAAAGGAGAATGTTAGACGCGGTTACAGCCAACATTTGAAAAAGAAACTTTAGCATGTTTTGTTTTGTATGATAAGAAGGATTACTCGATAAAATTGATTTTTTTTTGTGTATTTATCTATAAAAGGGCTCCTCGATACTATAATGGTTAGTATACCCGCCTGTCACGTGGGAGAGCGGGGTTCGATTCCCCGTCGGGGAGCCTCTGGCGCAAGACTAATGACCTTGCCCGGAGAAAACAAATCATTATGGAAAATTTAACAAGCCTCAGGACTTGCTAAATAAGGCCAAGACCGGTTCCCGGTTGTAGTGCCGATGATGATGATGATACTTAGAATTTACAATTTACTACAGTACAGCAAACTCTCGTACTTATGCGACCTGTCATTTGCCTTTTTAATTAATTATTTATCATCATCGGCACTACAACCGGGAACCGGTCTTGGCCTTATTAATTAATTATTATTATTTATTATTTGTTCATATGCGTTTAATCCACTTTTATTTCTAAAATAAATATAATATTAATAATAATAAAAATAAAAATAAGTTAAGAGAACAATTGTATCGAAGATATACACGCGAGTGATGTGCAGTGCGGGAAAACCCTCTACTCATTCCATCCCTTGTGCCTGCTTTCCTTGCTTTCGCACCTCTGTTTGCGTCCCTCAGGCATCGATACTCTCGATTGATTTATAATCTTTGGAGAGTTTTTGGTGTCTGAGTGGTATAATGTTCGTCATGGAAGGGACGTGACCTGGATTTCGGCACGGATCTCGTGGGGCACCTACTACAAGGGCATAACACCTGCAGTGGTTGTTTTCGCTTATCTATTGCTGGTTCCGTCTTGCATCCTTTCCCGAGGCGGTATTGTCCTCCTGTGTCACCCCATTTCAATAGAATGAGAATTTCACGTTGATTTGTGTAACATTCGCGGCTTGAGGTGCAGTTTCTCTTCTGTGTCTGCCCACGTTTCTAACCAGAAACCAACTATCCTTGCACTTAGCGAAACCCAGGTAATTACTAATACAGATATTTCCGATTTTACTATACCCGGTCGTGGCTTAATACCCCTCTTCATTCCACATCATGGTCTTTTTTTTTTTTTTTTTTCTTGGTAGGAAGGTGGAAATCTTCAAAAGATACCTCTGGACCGATCTAGAGGCATGCCGGGTTTTTACCGACTAAAACCACCTCCCGCCAGGCTCATATTCCCGTTGATCCTATCGTTTAGATATTTCATCGCGGGGCGGGACGGAGTTTACCTGTTACTCGGCTCGTCGCGTCGCAACTGCTGCATCATTTCACCGAGAATACCATTTGTTACGGACTAGGCCTGTTTTGAACTCCGCATGTATTCTATTACTCCAGCCGGAGTAACTGTCCGTCTCATGTGTCTCTCCCCAAATCGTTCGTGCGGTCTCGAATCTTACGAACTCTGTGAGTACGTGTTCCACATTTTTTATTTTGCCTTCACAATATAAGCAGTATGGGTGATTCACATGTTTATACTTGTGCAAGTATTGCCGAAAGCATCCATGTCCTGATATTAGCTGAGTCAGGGAGTGATTCAGCTCACCATGTTTCCTTTTCACCCATGTTTCTATATCAGGTATCATGGTGTGGGTCCATCTTCCTTTGGTGGAACAATTCCACCTTCGTTGCCATTCTGTCAGGCTTGAGAGCTCCAATTGTGACCGCATTTTCAGACGATTATCTTGTGACACCTCATGCAATGCAGCGTTTTCTTTAGTTGCAATGTCAAGTCGTGTCCTCCCGGCCAAAACATGTATAGCATCTTCGGATACCGCTCGGAATGCGCAGTATACTCTTAGTGATGCCAGCCTATGTGCGCAATTCACTCCTCTCATGTACGACTTATACTATGCAGCTCCAGCCCATATGTGAGCTGCATACATTATAATGGGGGTGTTGACACCGGTTTTCGGCGCAAGGCTAACAACCTTATAGCGTTTTAAATGGATAGTGAAGAATGTGTGATTCGAACTGACGCTATGATAGTTAGAATCACCAAAAATTGAACCTAAGCGTTACCCATCAGGGTACTGACCGTGTTTAGAATTCGATTTTTAAACTCGACTACACTCCACTGATGTGAATTGTTATGTTATCGCTAAGGTATACGGTTCTGATGTATTTTCTTATTCGATTTTCGTTCGGTGTTCTTCACGATTTTGCTTGTGAATTGTGTGTGTATCTGTTAGAGACGCCAGAACCTTGCCCGTAAAAATAAATTATTATGGAAAATTTAACAAGCCTCGAGACTTCCTAAATAAGGTCAAGACCTGATCCCAGTTGTAGTGCCGATGATGAAGATGTTGACACTGGTTATGAGTTTCCTTATGTGGAGCCGGGGTCCTCAAACATTGGGTAGCAGTCTCGCTAAAACCTTGCATACTCTTGCCGTTTTTAACACTCGTTTTCCTCAGATGTTCCTTGAAGCTCAACCTGTTGTCGAGTATAACACCAAGATATTTAATATAGGGACTGGATCTGATTATTTGTCCTTCTATTTCCAAATCAAGGTGTTCAACTTTCTTGCGGCTGCTTATTAAATCTGCCTCCGTCTTATGTCCAGCTAGTTTCAGTCCGGCTATATCTAGCCAGCATTTAATGCTCTGGATTGCTTGGGAGCAAATATTCTCCAGGTCATCTAGATGTTTAGCTCCGGCCACTATTGCCAAATCATCTGCGTACCCAATGATTCTAACCCCCTCCGATACATTGGTCCTGAGCACACCATCATACATTATATTCCATAACAGCGAACCTAATTCAGATCCCCGAGGTACGCCCGCTGTTATTTTATATTCCTGTGGTCCCTCATCTGTATCATACAGCAGTCTTCTATCCGAGAGATAGTTTGCTAGTATACGCACCAAGTAGGGTGAGACTTGTAGATCGTGCAACGCTTCTAGAATCCGATTCCATTTCACCGAGTTAAACGCATTTTTAACATCTAGCGTCACCACCGCGCAATATTTCTTTGTACCACCTAGCCATCGTGCTCCAGCTATCGCATTGCGAGCGATGTCGTACACCACAGATGGTGCCTTACCGGTTGATCTACCTTTCCGAAACCCGTACTGCCATTCAGAGAGCCCCGATGTTCCCTCAGTGAATTCTTCCAGGCGAGTTGCCATTACTCGCTCAAGCAGTTTTCCTGTCGTGTCCAACATGCACAACGGGGGATAAGACGACGACGCCTCTGAATTCTTGACTTCTTTTGGAATAAGCACAAGCCGCTGTTGTTTAGGAAACTCCTGTTTGAAAGCAGGTTGTGAAGAGACTGCGGAAGACTTCCGGCTTTTTGGTTAAAGCAGTCTTCGCTACAGCGTTAGGGATGCCAACCAGTCCCAGGGTCTTGTTTTTTTTTGACAACCCTTGCAGCCAAAGCACCTCTTCGGTGGTCCACATCGTGGTCTAGCCACATACATACGAGATGATATTGCTTATTACTTTCTGCCACAATATGGGTAGAATCCACAATTTAATTTCTCGAGGCTAAAACTTCACGTTCGTAATCACAAAGGTATATCATACATTATTGCTTTCTTTACAGAAGCCCAAACTTGGATAGAAACGCATCGTTAAACGCATTTGACGATCTATCTGATCCTATCGATAGGATCTTGACCCTTTATCCGCACAACGCACACGTTATTGCGGGTGATATCAATGTGGATAATTCTCACTCCGAACGCACAACACCTGGAGGTCAGTGTGTCCAGCTCTTTGCTGATTCAAATAGTTTAACTCAACTCGTCAATGAGCCAACATGTGTACCAGTTATAGATGGTCATTCCGTCAACACACTGGACCTGTTTCTCACCTCCCACCCAAACACAATTGAAGTTTCTTCGCCCTTGGGCACTTCAGACCACTAGGTCGTGTCAGTTAAGTTTGCTTTAACCAACAGCGACGCTAACGAGAAAACCCCCAAAGAACTGTATGGTTCTACGAGAAAACCAACTGGGAAGGTCTGAACGGATTTTTTGGGAGGTTAAATTGGTCGTTATTTGGCCTCAATAATGGTGTTGACTCTATAGCGGACACATTGACAGACACAATTCTACTTGCCATGCGAACCTTTATTCCATATTTGGTAAGGCGCATCCAAAACTAAAAACGAGCAGTGAAACTTATTGGGGACCCAGACGTAAGTCGATCAATTCCGTCATAAGAACAGGCGCCAGGTATCACTGAACTTGTTGAATGTGTTCCGCCTCTCCAGATATTTTGCCGCGATACCCGTCATTCGGAGAATGTCCATCAGTTCACGTTAAAGGTTAACTTCAGGCACCCAAATAAATATGGAGTCATTCTTTAGCCGAACCACACGAATGTGGAATGCTCTACCCGATGATGTGTTTCCTTGCCGTTGCAATGTCCAGACATTCAAGACCAATATACATCGACACCTCCTTTCCTTATCTACTTCTTCTCCATCCGCTAGTACTGTGTTCCAACATTTAAGGGTACTTCAAAATCCCCGTTTGTGCGCGCGTTAATTAAAAAATGTTTTTTTAAATGTATACATGCACTTAGTGGAGTCTCATTATTTATAATCTAAATCTAGGAGCTCGTATTGAGCGGTCAATTTTTTTTCTTTGTGTTTTTAGTGCCTTTTCGACTTCATCAAAAAATGAAAAATATAAATACTATTTTTTATTATTATAATATTTGTTTGGGTAGTACTGCGAACTTATTTATTGCAACAAATGCTAGCGGACCTTTCATCACCGCTAACGCTACTAATAATAAAATAATAATATAATAATTATTGGCCTGTAGGAACCCGGAAGTTCATGACCTCATCGACTCGACTCCGTCATCGTTCCCTGTCCTGTGCACTCTCCTTCCACGCTTGACCAGCCGATCCGATGTCCTCGAGGTCAAACCTAACATTGTCCTCCCATCTCCGTCGCGGCCGTCCTACCGGTCTCTTTCCCGTTGGTCTACCGTCAAGAATTCTACGCACGGTCCTATCGTTGCCCATTTGGGCTACATGTCCGGCCCATCTTAATCTTCGCGACTTGATTACTCTCACTATTGTAGGTTTGCGATGTAGCTCTTCCAATTCGTGGTTGTGGAGTTTCCTCCATTGTCCTGCCTCCTCGTCATATTTGCCGCCAAAGATACGCCTTAAAACTTTATTCGAATACGCGGAATTTGTTTTCTTCCCGTTTTGTAAGACTCCATGCTTCGCATCCGTATAGAACAATTGGCATGATTATTCGTCTATAGAGACGGAGCTTTATATTCCGTGACAGCTGTTTGGATTTCAGCAGTTTATTGACTGCATGCCAACTAGCGTCGCCGGAGTGTAGTCTTTGGTTCATTTCCTTCGACATTTCGTTACTGGCCCTCAGTATTGTTCCCAGGTATTTAAATTCTTTGACATTTTCAAATATCTTACCCCTGATGTTTATGTGTGTTCTCTGAGGTCCACCTGCTCTTGACGTAATCATATATTTTGTTTTGTCTTCATTTATTTCTAGACCCGCCTCTTCTGCCGCTTGCAGTATGATTTCACAGTTTCTAGATTATCGCCCAAAACGGCGACGTCATCCGCGTATGCGAGCACTTGTGCGACCCCGTTCAGGGATGAACCGGCCATGTTGTCGTATTGTACCTTTCTGATGATATACAAGAGCACAAGGTTAAAAACACATGATAAGAGGCCATCCCCCTGTTTTATTCCGTCCCGGATTTTCTTATCTTGCCGGTTCACGAGAGCCCATGTTTCGCATCCATATAGAACAATCGGCATGATTATGGTTCTATAGACATGGAGCTTTATATTACGTGATAGCAGTTTGGATTTCAGCACTTTACTGACTGCGTGCCAACTAGCGTTGCCGGAGTGTAGTCTTTTGTTAATTTCTTTCGACATTTCGTTACTGGCCTCAGTATTGTTCCCAGATATTTAAATTATTTAAAAGCTTCAAATATCTTGCCTCTGACGTTTATGTGTATTCCGAGAGGTCCACCTACTCTCGCCGTAATCATGTATTTTGTTTTGTCTTCATTTATTTCTAGGCCCACCTCTTCTGCCGCTTGCATGATGATTTCAGTGTTTTTACTTACAGTTTCTAGATTATCGCCCAGAACGACGATGTCATCCGCATATGGGGGCACTTGTGTGATCCCGTTCAGGAATGATCCGTCCATGTTGTCGCCTTGTACCTTTCTGATGACATACTCGAGCACAGGGTTAAAAAGACGTGGTGAGAGGCCATCTCCCTGTTTTAGTCCGTCCCGGATTTCAAATGGTTCTGAGAGGTGGTTTTCTATTCTAACTCGCCCTTTATTTTCGTTCATGCAGATATGAATGAGGGCGGCATATTTTTTCGGGATGCCCAGCTCAACTACAATATGGTAAAGTCTTTGCCTTGCAACTGAGTCGTAGGTTTTTTTGAAGTCAACCAACAGTTGGTGAACCGTCTCTCCATATTCCCACTTCTTTGCCAGCAGTAGCTAACACTACTAAATAATTTTTGTTTTATTTGCCGTTTTTTCCGTAACGAATGTTACGTCATTCTCATACTATAAATCCAATAATGATAAAAAATCATTCAATAGTATTGGGGCTGAGGGACAGAGTTGTGACAAAAAAGGTACGAAAGTCGTGAACAAACAAAGAGGGGCGATAAAATGTACCGGATTACATTCTGTCAAATGCCGACCCAGAGCTTCTCTTTGTATTGTCAAATTTCTTTTCGCCACTAAATTGGCCTCACTGTAAGACATAATGCCGTCAAGTTTGAGCGCTATCTCTCAAATAGATTGTTTACAGCTGCTGATTTTGTTGGTTCACCTCAACTACGTTTTTCGATTTTTATAATGGATAATTTGGTTGAGCAAAGAGTTTGCTTTAAATTTTCTGTTTCCAACGAAATTTCTTGTGTGGAATTGTTGAAATCGTTTGTTGAGAGCTATGACTCTCAGTTCTACCGAAAACACAAGTATATGAATGGTTCAAAGTATTCACAAGTGTCCTCAAAACGTTAATGATATGCGTCCTAATGAGCGCTTCAAGAACGTCTGTGACTGAGGAAAAAATCGCTAACTGAAGGAATTGGTGCTTGAAGGTTGCCGTTACAGTTTGAGAGAGCTAGCACAAGAGTTCCAAATCAGTTCGTAAGATTTTGGACAATATTTTGCATTAAATTTACATTATACACCCGTATCGTAAAGAAAAATCAAAACCTCCCAATCAGAGCTTACGCACCACCGCAGAATCATTCTAGACATTGTAACAAAGAGAATCATTCTTCAGTTGAATCATTAGGACGTTGAATGGCATTCCTAATTACGTTTCTTGGCAGTTTTATATTCAAGTTCTCAAGACCACCCTCTTCATCCGTCTATACTGGGAAGTGACTTAAGTTGTTATTCGTATGCGTTAATGAAAGATCCAATCAATTTTTAAGTAGAGAAAAAACTTCTGTCTACGTATGGTAGGAACAGGCACACAGAGGCCTGTCTGCTACAAAGAGCGGTGGAGAAGCCTTACTAGTGTAATCACGAGCTTTGAATTTGACACAACACGATGTTTTTAATTATTTTACGTTCGAGGTGGTATTCAATCGATTTTTTTAATATTCTTGCTTTAAGGGGAGGTTTTAATCTGCGAACCTCAAACAAACGTCGGTTTCTCGATTTTTTTTCTCATAGAAGGAAATAAATAAAGAATTCAAACTTTTTGTCACTTGTTTAATATGTACTAAAACACAAAAAAAATTCTTTTGTTAGAAATTATACTGGCATTAATTGTTGACACGTCATGTAATGTGACCGTCCCAAAAAAGGAAGGTACCTTAGTGTTAAGCACTCTAGCACCTGCAAAAATGATCGAAAATCAATAATCGAAGAAGTTTCATAAATTATATGAGTATAGTTGGAGCCCCTAGTAGAATTATCCATGAAAGTCGAAATATAACAAAATGGCGGACATTTGAATTTTTAAAACGGGTTTTCACAATTTTTTCTCTGTAAAAGAAAAAATGTTTTCTCTGTAAAAGAAAAAATGTTTTCTCTGTAATATGCATATATCATCTTGCTTGCAGTAGGGACTCCAATGACTCAAATCTACTTTAACCCTAAACCGGCAAACTGGGGGTATTTACACCCCAGACGTTTTTAAATCTCCCGCCGAAAGAACGATTTGCTTTTACAACACGGGACCTTGATCATAATTCATTTTCATCATTAAAGAGTAGGGAGACACCGTTTTAGCTCCAGTCGCTCCCGCATGCTTGAATAGTAAAGATTAAAAGTGCAAGTGGGGTTGTGGGGATGATATTAGTTGGTGTGCCGGCACGGGGACGGGTTCACTAATATCGCACTGTGTTACGCCGAAAACCGTTCACTGAAGGAGAAATAAAACACTGTGATATTGTTTGGCGATTATGCCTTTTATTATTTTTCTTTATTTTTATAGTACACTAATTACATAGGTTACACATAACTAAACAATGTAGAACACTAACGCACTGGTTATTCGTTTCAGGTTCATACTACATGGCATTTGTACACTCGGAGAATTCAACAAAAGTCACATTCCGTTTAGTCATCAATAAAACGCGATTTATCAAAATATGGTTAAATGTACGAAGGGAATTACACCAGTCGGAAATTATTTAAGTTGGGTAAAACAAAGTATTACTGTCCGGAATTAACCTTTGAATGTTACCCTTAATGGCCCGTTCGTCTGCACGATCACCACTCGACCCCGCGCGCTCACACCGGTGGATGGAAGAATACTTGTTTTTCGTGAGCACGGGCGTGCGCACTATACTTAGGGTGAAACGGGACCCTTGTGTGCACTCTTTGGTGGTTGAAATTCGACTGATTGGTACTCAAAGGTTAATCTCGAGAGACTCGTGGTGAGTCCACTCTCAGCTAAGGGAGAGTTTTCTTTTCTTGAGAGAAACGTGAAGTCTCTTTTTGTGGTGGTGAATTGGAGAGGATCTCTGTGGGTCGATCTAAGCTAGTGTACTAATTGATCCATTGTTTGCTCATGCTGCGAGGTCATGGGAAAAACGAAACTGAGAGGGGAGAAAGAACAAAGGGCATCATAAAGACGTGCGTGCAGCTGTGTGAATATTCTTCATGCAATTAGGGAAACCGATACTAAAAGCAATGCAAATACACAATGCTGGTTGTGCACTGTATCTTGCTGGCGGAAAGGGTCGAATTCTTTGTATGCATGTTTATATGCTGGAGAAGTCGATTCTTGGCGGTTAGACGCTAGATGCGCAAACTGCTTTTGCCGATTGGACAAAAGGCTGCCGAGACTGCGTATAAACCAGGAAAACGTGCTGCGCACGTGTGTGTCAGGGTACGCTGGCTGACAGGGGCGCCGATAAGGTTTCCTAATTTATGATGATGCTTTGCATGTAAAGAATTCTTTTCAGAGAATTTTGATAATGCGTTAAATGGATGAATGTTAGCGATTTTTTTACAGGGAGATTTGGGTGAGGTGCATTAAATGTCCTTACTTGCTTGTAGGATGGCAAAGGGAGTTGCGTAGCTTTAAAGAACCCCACACAGGGTAATCCGAGTTTACCGGATTAAGTTGCCAAAAATATGTTTACCGGTTTAGAGTTAAAATAAAAAAAGAAAAAAAGGCGATCCGTCAAGTACTTTTTGAGATATCGTGGAGGCCAATGTGAAAACGTGGTTTCGAGAAAAAGGGTTTAAAGTTTCAAAATGCTGTACGAGGATGGGATGATAAGTTTCTGGCCTGACCTACAGATGGCACCAGCAGATCTGGTCAGGTTCTATAGCACTATGTCTTATTAGTTTGTACATAACTTTTCAGGTCGATTGCTCTGTTAATATACATTTGAGAGCCTACTGAACAAGAAGCCTGTGGCGGTTCCATTAAACGCCACTGCTTACCTTTTTGTTAATTACCCAAAAACTTCCTCCTAAAGCACCCAAAATCATTAGCATCTTCAAGCATTTCCTCCAGAGGCATGGTTGCATGCTCCGCATCATATTCCTGAAAAACAATTCGGTTGCAGCACCAACTAACCGACATGAAACCGGAAACATGTCGGTGCTCCTGTCTCCCAATGTATTTTGCCGCACACGTGCAGGGAATATTCCCCTGTTTTTATCCGCATGCACGTTGGCCGGTCGTCCGACCGGCGGACATATCGTAGCTCACGACTGGCCGCCAAAGGAAACCGAATTCTCTATAGCGTAAATATACAAACGAGAGTTCGACCCTTTGAGCCGCCATCGATGTGTGCACGACCGGCATAGATGCTGTACGCAGTTGCCGATCGTATAAACATCCAAATTCCAGTCTTCATGATAACCTGCACAGCTGCAACCACTTCTCTCGGTATTTCCCTTTGTTGGATTAGTATCTCTGCGGTTCGCGTACACGTGGACGTGTGGGGAAGGTGGTCGCTACGCCAGCATGGGCGAGAGTTCTACCTCGTCTCCACCGTCAATAAATGTTCCACCGAAGGAAATCCGTCGTTCCGCCGACACAAAAGGAAACACCAAAACACCGTCCACCAACGCAAGAAGAGAAAAGTACGACTCAAATATACTGGTGGAAACTGCAACGCATGAAAGAAACGCACTGCTTTACTTTGTTTATTAATTAACTGTTTATTAGGAAGCGGGTTTTTTTATAGATTTCGGACACAAATCTTATTTCTACACACGAACTGCGGCACAAACGTTTTAATCCACCGTACCTGCGCAGGTACGGTGGATGAAGAGCGACCCGACCTCTCCGAAGATTGAATTACGACTCCAACGATATCCTCTCCAATAAGGATATCGTTTTTTAACTACCACCAGGGAAACGTAAAGTCTCTCTTGATGGTATAGGAAACCAGATCTTGTAATAAAGGTCGTGGTGGTATGTGTGGGATCGTTGAGATCAATGCTATTCACACGTGCAGTGGAACAGCGAAACAGGCAGGCGGCAAGGACAAAAGAAAAGGCGACCAAATGGTTCGCTCTTTAATGAGGGTCATGTTTATACGATGCCTCGTCGCTATTTTCGACGTTAGGAGAAAAAGGTGCTAAAAGCAAATTGGATGTTTATGGCATCTCTGGCTGCAATAGAAACCGTGTTCATATTTGCATTAGGAAATGCTGGAGAATTTGGTTTCAGCGTCTATTGCGCTAATTATATGCAGCTGCTTGGGTTGTTTGTTGGTAAGGCAAACAAAAAAAAGGTTGCCAGGCAATGTGTATGAAAAGGTATATGACGCGGCTGGGAAAATAGACGGCGCGATATTTATGGTCCCTGTCATGACGGTTACATTGATTGCAATCCGAATTATGTTGTTTACAGGAATTTGTCTGGTACCGAATTGGTTCAGAATACCAAATAAGAAAACAAAGAAATCTTATGAAAAATTGTATGCGAAGGGATGCAAGGTATGGAAGGTAAGTTTTCTTTATAGGGATTTTATGATTACAGATGGTGATCTATATAATGCGTGAAGCATTTACAGGTACTAATACCGTTGCATTAGCAAACTTAAGGACGTTGGGTAGTAATTATGGGGGTTTTTAGGTAAGTGGACCGTAGGGTTTGGCGGAAACGCTACAGACGCACAGCATGAGCGGCCGAGATGATCATCGCGCATGTGGTCGCACCCTCGCTGGGACCAATGTGTCGGAGATCTTCTCCCATTGGTCACTGGGCGAGGAAAAGAAAAATAATGCATGTGTATTCGTCCCAAAATGGAGTTCAACTCCCATATTTGGTCAGGCGCATCCAAAACTGCACTACACGTGCTCGATAGGATGCAAAAACGAGCAGTGAAACTTATTGGGGACCCAGACGTAAGTCGACCAATTACGTCATAAGAACACAGGCGCAACGTATCATGCCTGTCTATTTTCTATAGGTATTATCACGGTCGTTGCTCAACTGAGCTTGCTGAATGTGTTCCGCCCCTTAAGACATTTTCCCGCCATACCCGTCAATCTGTGAATGCGCATCAGTTCACGTTGAAAGTGGACTTTAGGCGCACAAATAGACATAGAGAGTCATTCCTTAGCCGAACCACACGAATGTGGAATGTTCTGCCTGATCATGTGTTTCCTGGTCATTGTGATGTCCGGACATTCAAGACCAAGATACATCGACACCTTTCCTCTCCATCCGATCGTACTGTGCTCTGACATTTAAGGGTACTTCAAAATCCCTTTTTGTGCGCGATTTACGACTCCAATCTGGCCACCCCACACAACCCACCAAAGCCGCAACAAGGCCACGATAATCAACATTACCCTCACTAAGGCCCCACCAGATTTCAAAACACAAAACACCAACAGCGGTCACATAATTTAGTCCAGCAACTCAAACCAAAGGCTGTCCTAATTAAAACATCAAATAAACATGGACATTCCCAATCCTATCGAAGTATATGGTGTCAAACGACTATGACCCTCGTCAAGCAGTTGCACGACCTAGGAAACTCGGGCCAGCAGAAGATGCTACAACCGCACCCTTAAGATGATCAGACTACGGCAGAGTTGCTTTGTTTACTTTTCTCGCGGACAGGAGTATCCGTACAATCGTTGGATCATCAGATTCTGGATGCTTTCCAAAAACACACACGAAAACCAATTCATGACGGGTCTTGCCACGCTGTCACGTGTATGTGTGCATCTGGGATGACTGAGCTGTGTGACAGGGGCTGGTGCTGGCAGAAAAAGAGGCTGGAAGAATCAATTTAAATTCGGAGGTTGAAGAGAAATAAAGGCTCCTCGATAGTATAGTGGTTAGTACACCCGCCTGTCACCCGGGAGACCGGGGTTCGATTCCCCGTCGGGGAGCCCCTGGCGCAAGACTAATGACCTTGCCCAGAAAAAATAAATCATTATGGAAAATTTAACAAACCTCAGGACTTGCTAAATAAGGCCAAGACCGGTTCCCGGTTGTAGTGCCGATGATGATGATGATGAAGAGAAATAAACTTAAGTCGCGCGGTAGTGTAAAAAAAAATAATTGTGAAATCGGCAATTACTTAGTTGCCAAACTGGTGGAATTTCCTTTTGTATAGAAAAAAAATCGATGAGGAAATGCTTATAGCGCTGAGGAGGCGCCCTGAGTTGTTAACCGTTAACTGTTGGTTTTTTTTTTTTTTTTTTTTGTAGTAGTAGTAGTTCCAAATTGTAACGTAACTTTATACTTATTCTTGTTCTGGAAGGACGTTGTAGAAGATACCAGTGTGGTAGCTTAATGAGTTGCACTTTAGATATGTATGTGCAATATGAATTGCGAATTCATGGGATCTATTGAACTGCTTAGCTCCTCAATAGTATACTGGTTAGTACACCCGCCTGTCACGCGGAGACCGGGGTTCGATTCCTCGTCGGGGAGCCTCTGGCGCAAGACTAATGACTTTGCCCGAAAAAAAAACAAATCATTATGGAAAATTTAACAAGCCTCAGGACTTGCTAAATAAGGCCAAGACCGGTTCTAGGTTGTAGTGCCGATGATGATGATGATGATGATTGAACTGCTTGGGGGGCGCAAATAAATCGAATTCCTTCCAAAATAATATCATCATCATCGGCACTACAACCGGGATCCGGTCTTGGCCTTATTTAGCAAGTGTCTCTACCGTTCCCAATTTCAGGTCGATCTCCGAGGCCATAATAGTTTGTTTTTCCGGGCAAAGTGGCCTTCCGCCATGGAAAATAATATCACATATCCCCAATAAACAGCCTCGATAGTAATATTTCTCTTTTCATAAGTCGCATTTTCTATATTATTTTATTCACATTATCGACATAATGCCACGTCGAGGCTAAAAATGTTTTGTCTTGAAATGCTGGAGCATTATTCTTTACGAAAAAGGAAATATACTTATCCCATCCCACGTAGTTTAATGGAACGTCCAGTTATTGATTCCATGGATCAGTGGGTCTAAATGGGCTGTGCCTACCATTGTAATAAATTTAATTACATTTCTGATTACCCAACATTGTACTGTCGACTGGGAAACTAATATTTCATCACATAAAGTGAGTAGGCTGTTATTTGTTGTGCACAATTTGGTTCGTTTCTCGTAAAAGGCGTCTGATTGTCATTATATCAGACATTATCCTAATTGAGAACTTACTACTAACTCAAGTGCTAGGATCCAGTTTGTTTATCAACAGAGAAGAGCCAAAAGAAATTTCCCTTAAAACACTAAAAACACTATCGTCCTTTCTTTGATACCCTGGCAAATGTCCAAAGAATAAAACAAAATTGGCAACCGTAAAACTGTGTATGGGCGAATCTTGAATGACAGTGTTAACGCAATATTAGATACAGTAAAATCCAACTACATGGGATGGGATGGAAGATTATTTCGCTGTATCATAAAGATCGTAATTCCATTCGAGGTTGTTATTTGGAATGAACACATTAACTCTAGTTGAACCCCTCAATTGCTTACGTCAAAATCGTCCATTTATTAAGAAAATGACATTAATCATGAACATCAGATTTGACAGTTGATAATGACATACTGCGCTTCGCATCGCACCTCACGGACGCCTCCCATTTCATTTCATGAAACTTTTTAGAAAAATAATTTTAATTATGAATTTTCGTTGCAGGCATCCAGGGTTATAAGATGTTTTGCTACTTCATTAGACTGTTCCAAAAGTGTAGTAATTAGCGGTACGTGCTTCAGCAGCAGTAGTTTCGCTTAGCGAACAAAATAGATGAATGCATATCTAATAATTTAAATTACAAATCATTTCCATTTTGTTTGGCATTAGCAACAGCAAGGAACTAAAAGGCGTATCCTATGACACGTATACCGAGTTAAATAACTTATTGATGATGTGGAACACTTATTTAATGACTGTCAACTTGCTGTTTATTTTTTCGAAGGCCAACCTGTATTACATAACCAATACCTCAAATATAGCACAATAATTTTCTGCAGTCATAAAATTAACACGTAAGTGCTCCAATTGGAAACGTCATTTGTGATAGCATTTTAAATAAACATCCTACGCCAATTAGAAAAAAAATACAAGTGCTAAAGTTGGCCATTACAAACTTGCCGACTGTATAATAATAATAATATCCTGTTTTCTGACGTGTCCCACTTATGTGGAGTAAATATATAATGTATGGCCCAACTTCATGTGTTAATAGCACTCTTATTCCCAAACCGAACTTGAGAATCGGGCCCTGGTGAGAAAGAACCAGCTGTTCTCATCCTCCGCTACATTTTTTGAGGGGGAGGGGAGATAATCAAGTGGCACAACTATTCGTACTTGTGTACGTATTCCGATCTCAAACGAACACACGAACCCCAGGTATAAAGACGGCATGTGGAATGGCTTTAAGCTGTTACGCTTGGATACGTGTCGCCTATTTATTGAAGCAGACCTGAAATCCGGCCACGTTCAAAGTAAGCCTTTCCAAGGAATCATAGAAAAACAACCACAGTGTAAGGCATGTAATCGTTAAAAGGAACCCTTTATTTCAAAGGAGAAGCGAAAAACTTTCGCTATATTGGATGGATACATACATAAGACATATATTTCACAACTGGAAAGTAATAGTCTTGGCAGCTGCCTGTTAAATGTTTTCTTTGTATCCCATGAATGATTCACTTACATCTTATTGATGAATTCAATAATGGGTTTTATGTTTCATTCTGTACACAATATTGTCTAGATGACTTTCTGTTTCGACTTGTATAATGAAGCCCTGACCCACTGTTGTAGATATATGTAACCTGCTCGATGATGTATTTGCTCACATTATGAAGTGCCGTGCCTTACGTAACTAGTTCCAGTTAAGCTGTTGAAAATTATTTTAAACAGTAGTATAATATATTACTTTTAATATTCTTTCACGTTATTCCTTCAAATAAATGTAGGCGCCTTACATTTAGTTAAGTTTATTATGTGACAATTCGAACATTGTTCCAATAGATTTTGTATGATATTTTTCTATCAACTTAGTCTCAAGTTACCTTATATACAGGATAGCCCTACAATTCGACATGAAAGATTCATTCTGCATTAAAAACCTTTTTCAGTTGTTGATACATGAATCCTGTTCTCAATCGAATGATACGAATATACGATATAAAGTTCTGTTATCCATCATCATCGGCACTACAACCGGGAACCGGTCTTGGCCTTATTTAGCAAGTCCTGAGGCTTGTTAAAGTTTCCATAATGATTTTTTTTTTCTGGGCAAGGTCATTAGTCTTGCGCCAGAGGCTCCCCGACGGGGAATCGAACCCCTGTCTCCCGGGTGCCAGGCGGGTATACTAACCACTATACTATCGAGGAGCCCTTCTGTTATCCAATGGCTCAAAAATGTATGAAAGTAAGTACCATTGGTTTTTTGCACTTATACATTTTACCTAACAGACCGAAACTAGATTGTGTAGCGGACAGAATTTGGGAGGTATGCGAAAAAAAGCGAGTAGGGAAAATCTCCAGAGCCGGTGCACTTTTTTGAGCAAGATTTGCGGTAGGATACTTTGGCTCTGGCTGGTCAAGGGCGTGGGTTAAATCTCGTAGAAGTGCTACCCTCTTATTGGATACTCAAAAGAGAACGCCAGCTTTGACCTTTTTCTCCTACTAATGGCCTTTTGAAAATAAACGAATAGACTTATAAGTAATGATTAGATTTGGAAAAAAATATAAACATATTTCTTATTTAAGCAAAAAGTAAAACTGTGTTAATATAAACGAATTATATGTTATGAACAAATATATAATATTGTGACGCATATGACAATCAGTACTAGAATATTCTAGAATGTACTGAAAAACTGGAGACTATGAGCAGTAGAAAATTCGAGGCTATGGAAGGGACGAAAACGAAACGCCGAATCAGAATGAGGAAACGGTATAAATACGTCGCACGCAGATCAGGAAGATAAGTGAAGTAAGCAGTAAGCAGTGAAGTAGGCAGTCAAAGACGCGATAAGTAAAGAAGCGAAATATCAACTAACGGTTGTTATTAACGGGCTAATAAAGTGTTTTCTTATTCATTAAAAAATAATTAATCCAACGAACCCTAAGCTCGCTACAATATATTGAAATTGTCTTAACACGAATTAACCTTTTTCGCTAAAAATTACTAATATTTTTGCAGTGTTGTATTAACCCTTTTAGTGCTGAGCCAATTTTCACATATTTTGCATAAATTGCGGAAGGATTTTTGAAGAAAAATTCCTTATTAATTAAGTGTGCACAGAATCTTAAATATTTTCCTAAAATGTAGATGGGTTTTCGTAATTCTTTCTGTTAAAAAAAATCCTATAATTCCTAAATTAAAACTGCGGAATAGTCGATATCCGACGCTCCGGAATTTATACGCATTAATAGAGAGTCGATTTATCGACGGTTCGCGCTCTAAGGGTTAAAAAAACAATTATGAAAAGACATTCGAAAATTGGCACATATGATGAAATTGTTTTTCTTGTGCGCAGCACGAAACACGGTTACTTAACTTCACTTTAAAAACGTATTTATTTCTTTGTTTAGATTGCATTTTGTCTTATTATTTAGGATTAGTTGCTAAATCTGGCGCAAGACTAATGACCTTGCCCGGAAAAAACAAATCATTATGGAAAATTTAACAAGCCTCAGGACTTGCTAAATAAGGCCAGGACCGGTTTCCGGTTGTAGTGCCGATGATGATGATGAGTTGCTAAATGCTAAATGTAAAACTACATATTTTTTAATTAGCTTACTGGCTCTTCGCGATCACTCTAAGTTATACCAATTTTTTGCCTTAAAGTGTTTGCCTCTCGCCTTTTTTTTTGTTTGTTTGTGATTATGCTTAAAATTAACTTAAATTATATAACATAGCTGTGTATAAGAGAAGGTCCTCTTACATTTTTACTTATTAGTATATCTATTACGTAAACGAAAACGTTTTTTTTTTTAATATAGGGAAGTCAAGAAGCAAACGAATTGAAACGAAACAAAAAACCAATAAAACAATAAGGGGATTAAGAGAAAAGGGAAGGATAAGAATAAACAAAAGAGCAATGGGAAAGGGAAGCGCTGCATCTGGTATGCGTTCTATATTTGGGGACGTTCAGTCCCTTCTTCATTATTGACCCACCACCAATTGCGTTGGGTTCTATCTTTTATGGGTTTATCTCTTTCATTGCTCACAATACTGAAACGTAGGCGATCTGGGGCGTTAGAGATTTCACTACTATGGAGAATACGCTTACCCCTAGCACCACGGAAAGCGTAGTAAATAATAGGGACTCCATGTTTGTCTTGGATAAGGCCTTTTTTATCCAAGAAAGGAAACGCTTCTGGGCGAATACATGGGTGGCATGAAAAGTTTCCGACCTCAACGTGAAGATAGCTGCACTCTTCAATAAAAGCTAGTCAATGTAGTTGTGCATCTTTTGAGAGTTACTCACCAAAATTTCAGCCATTTTGGACGCGTAGTTTTTATTTGACAGTCGTTTGAGTGAGTCGATGTGAGTGTTTTTGTGAAAATGGACAAATTTGAGTATCGAGCTGTCATTAAATTTTTGTTTTTGAAAGGCAATCATCATCATCATCATCATAGGCACTACAACCGGGAAGCCTGAGGCTTCCATAATGATTTTGTTTTTTTCCGGGCAAGGTCATTACTCTTGCGCCAATTTTTGAAAGGCAATACGCCTACGCAAATCAAAGATGAGTTGGACTCTGTGTATGGGGACTCTGCACCATCATTTACCACAGTGAAATTTTGGGCTGCTGAATTTAAACGAGGCCGTGAGAGCTTGGGAGACGACGAACGTTCGGGACGTCCAACAACTGCAACAACTGACGATAACGTACAACTCATGGTTGTAGCGTCACCGGATTCGTCCTCCCTCACATACGGGGCCAACAATTCTCCTTAAGACCCTCTTGAAAGCCGCTAATATCTCGGAGTGCCTTTTATTGAGCACCCAGGTCTCGGATCCATACATGAGTACTGGCAAGATCATGGTCTTGTACAGTAGTAGCTTGGATGTTCTGAATAAATTTCGGCATTTAAAGAGCTTGGTACACCATAGTAAGCTTTGTTGGATGTGATCAGCCGTCCGCGTATTTCTTCTTCCATATTGTTATCGGCTGATACTATTGACCCAAGGTAGTTAAAGGATTGCATTACTTCAAATTCGTGCTCCACTACCCTGATAGTTTGACCAACGTTAGGTCTTCTCCGTAGAAGTTGCCACCATGTACTTAGTTTTCCCCTCATTAATGTGCAGTCTCAGTTTTTGTGCCGCCTGCTCGATCTGGGTGAAGGAGTCCTATACAGTCGAATTGGATCTACCGATGATGTTGTCGGGAGGAAGTCGTGGCACCGGCATGGGTGCGAGTTCTACTTCCTCCTCCATCATAATTAAATGTTCAGCCGCGGGAAAGCAAACTTGAAAAGCAAACAAACCGAACTCGACGACGCAACGTCCACACTAGCACGATCAACCAAGTAAAAATAATGAAAACAGTCTCAGGAAGAGCCGGAGGAGAGAGAGGAAAATTAAATGAAACTCACAGTTGTTTATTTGTATCCTTTTATTGTTATTTTGGTTTGTTATATGTTATGCCGGAAACTAAATTTATTTCACATTAATACTGCACTGATTTGATGAAAACTAAATGATTTCTTCTATTGGTTTATAATGTTCACAAAAGGATTCACTCAATCTTAATTATACAATGGACCCGATTTGGCATTCCTCAAGTAAGTGGAATTTAACTCGGCGCGCGACACACAATACCAGAATAAGGGCACGTACCTCATGGGATTAAACTCGCACTACTTTTGATGAACGCATCTCCGCCATACGACGGAGAGCGGAAGTAAGCAACGACCACGGCGGCCGGCGGATGGAAATCGACTTACTGAATTAAATCGCTGTTAGAACAAATTGTCGACGTATTCACTTTTACGGTGGTGATAACCGGATCTCTTAGAGGAGATCGTTACGATACACACGTGTGTGCACTTGGTTCTTTACAAGGATTCGGCCATAAAAACATACCTGAAACTCAAGGACGGGGCATAATGGGCATCCAAGAGATGTGTGTTTGTTGAAACAAACGAATTGCATCTCGTCGGATGCTAATGGATTTGTATTTGCTTATGCATCTAGTTCGTGAGGGGAAAGATTCGGCGAATTAAAGGATAAGGGAAATATGACCTGATGCATAGTTCGGTAATGAAGGTCAGCTAGATAAATAGCAGCCGCTCATTAAATAGAAAAAGTGATTCGGATACCACAAACGATATGAATTGTCTATGGTATCGCAGGAAACCTATCTAGGAACAGCAATCTTCGATTTGCACATGGTGCGAGTTAGGCAATTTTATTGCTGGAAGCAAAAGGTCGCCGGCCGATGTGTACGTAAAGAAATTGACTTGGCGAAGTTGGGGAAAATAGACGGCGCAATTTTTATGATCCCTGTCATCAAGGTTACAATTTATGTAAACCGAATTATTTTGTTTACCGGAATTCATCTAAGGAAATTTGACTGGCGACGTAGATGCCGAAATTGATTGGGAATTCCTGGCAAGCTAATAAAGGAATCTTATGGAGCAGTGGTATGCGAAGAGAATGCATGAAGGTAAGTTTTCTTTACAGGGACTTAAAGATCATAGATTTGATCTATATAATGCGTGAAGCATTTAAGATGCTAATGCGATTGCATTAGCGAAGGCTTATACAGACTAGGTTGTATGGATGGAGGTTTTTCAGGCAGGTGAACCGTGGGATTTGGCGGAACCGCCACAATGTCGATGTCATCTGCCTAGGCAAGGATCTGGCTGCACTTGTTGACAATAGTCCATCTAGTTGTAACGCCAGAGTCACGGATTGCTTTCTCCAACGACAGGTTGAAAGGGGGGAAGGCCAGACCGTCCCCTTGTCGGAGTCCATTAAATATGTTTATTGGTTTGAACAGCAATCTCGCTATTTTTACTTGTCTAGTTACGTTGGTCATGGTTAACCTACAAAGTCGTATCAATTTGTTTGGAATGCCGAACTCTCTCATGGCATTATATAGTTCTACCCTGGCTATGCTGTCGTAGGCGGCCTTAAAGTCTATAAATAGATGATATAATGGAATCTTAAATTCCTGACATTTTTCCGTCACCTGCCTAAGGGTGAATATCTGATTAATCGCTGATTTTCCTGGGATGAAGCCACACTGATATTGACCAATGATGACTTTAGCGTATGGGGCTATCCGATCTTGTAGGATAGAGGAGAATATCTTACAGGCGGTACTCAGCACTGTTATATCCCTACAGTTGCTGCAAACTGTGATATCTCCCTTCTTATGGAAGGGCCAAATTATTCCATCACGCCAATCTTCCGGCATCTCCTCTTGCTCCCATACGTGCACCACATCTCATTAATTGTGTAATGTAACGCTGTCCCTCCTTGTTTGATTAGCTCAAGTGGTATGCCATCAGCTCCGGGAGCTTTATTTGATTCGAGGTGTCTGATGGCTTTTAACGTTTCCTCTATGCTTGGTGGCGGTATCATTTGGTCTTGATCTTGCATTGGTGGAGCCTCCAATTCTTCTGTGAGCTCAGCATTTAGTAATTCGTTGAAGTGCACTTCCCTCGTTCAGAATGCCTTCAGGATTAGTGATCAGATTAGCCTCCTTCTCCTTGCAGTAACTGCACCGTGGTGTGTACCGTGTCTTTTTCGTCGTCAGGGGACTCCTCTGTAGGTCCGTGAACGTTTATGAGGCTTGTGTTCTTAAACTTGCCTCACAAGCGAAGAGTGCATCATCATCATCATCATCGGCACTACAACCGGGAACCGGTCTTGGCCTTATTTAGCAAGTCCCGAGGCTTGTTAAATTTTCCATAATGATTTATTTTTTTCCGGGCAAGGTCATTAGTCTTGCGCCAGAGGCTCCCCGACGGGGAATCGAACCCCGGTCTCGCGCGTGACAGACGGGTATACCATCGAGGAGAGTGCATAGCTTTTCGTTTATTGCATTAAAGCCGATGATGGAAGGCTTCAGTTTTTAGCTGACTAGAAAGCCTTCCCCGAGCACATGGTGTTTTATATGACAGCTGTAATAAATGCCATACTCGTTTCTTTGAATAACACCACTCCCCGTCCATCTTATTTCTTGTAATGCTGTTATGTCAGCCTTACATTCGGACAGTACATCGGCTAGCTGCTGTGCAGCTCGAGCTCTGTATAGTGAGCTGACGTGCCATGAGAAAATTCTTAAATCATTTAGCCATTTTCGTTTCCGTGGCCGTCGTCGTGTATCCGGTCTATATCCGAGGCTTGTTAAATTTTCCAAAATAATTGGTTTTTCCGGGCAAGGTTATTAGCCTTGCGCCAACCTTTCTCAGGATGTCGCTGCATGCATTGGTTCACTACTTGGCGGGTGCCAAAGTAGCTATCTAACAGTTGAATTTAAGTCTTTTACAATGTTACGCACTGTTGCGACCAGTAACGTTGTTCTTTATTGAGTTTCCAAATGTAACCTGTGTTCGGCTCCTAATCCATAGAGGTATTTCTATTTTTCACTGGGAAATATGCGATATTCACTGGGAAAACACGCACTTGAGAGTTACGCAGGTAGATCAAACATCCTCGTATTAGGGCTCCTCGATAGTATAGTGGTTAGTATACCCGCCTGTCACCCAAGAGACCGGGGTTCGTTTCCCCGTCGGGGAGCCCCTGGCGCAAGACTAATGACCTTGCCCAGAAAAAATAAATCATTATGGAAAATTTAACAAGCCTCAGGACTTGCTAAATAAGGCCAAGACCGGTTCCCGGTTGTAGTGCCGATGATGATGATGATGATGATGATCAAACATCCTCGTAGCCACAATTGTGATGTAGTGGGATTTAAATAAATACGCCATTTATTCTGGTTAATACCAGGAGGTTATTTTATTATAGAAAATCAGTAGTGTTATTTTATTATAGAAAATCAGTAATGTTATATTACATATAACTGTATATATATGGAGATAAGACGCGGACGCCTCAAGGCGAGGCTCATAGATGCCAACGGATCCTATTTTGATGGAATAAAAATTTACGGAAAAATAATATTGGCTTTTAAATGTTTACTATAAAATCGGACATCAAATCATGTGGTACTGCCCAATAAAAACAAAATGTTTAATGAAAAAGAAGCAGGAAGCAAAAGGATTCTGCAGATAGCTGTATTATATTAGTAAATATATGATAAATACTTATTATTTTGTCCTTTTTGTGAACATTGGTAAAAACCCGTATAACTCAATTATCCTGTAACTTGAGGGAATGTCGCATTTTTTTTCCATGAAACTCGGAAATCGTGCAACTCAAGCATGGTGTATCTCAAGAGATACCTGTAATTGGCATTCGAACATGAGCTGCATATTTTGCGCATATCGAAGACCCTGCAGCAACTGCACTTCTTTTTCATTTTTTTTTTCAATAGTCCGGACTGTCGCTTTTTTTCAATTAAGACTTCTTCCAATGTGAAATGCTTTTTCTGCTTTTAAAAGACGGTCCAAGATTTGTATTCTTACCTCTAAAGAAATAAGTTTTCTCATAAATGTTGTTTCTTTATCTTTATCAGACGTGGCTCGAGACTGAAACTTGATGTTCCAAAAATAAAGCGGAAATTATAGACGGAAAACTTACTCTTTAACATACTGTGATTCGGCATAGACTGCTGATCAGTCTCTTAAGACAATTTAAGTCCACACCGTAAAAACAAATGAAAACAAAACGGGGCTTCCCGTTCATCGGCCGCCGGCAGCGGTTGTTTGGCACAACAGATCAGTATAATACCGGAATATCACATTGCATTTTATCCCTTTCCACCCGGCGGGATTTTCTACAATACACACTGTACCTCTGAGACAACAAGTTTCGCCGCTGATGGCATGTAAACTGTTCATTTCGCGTATTCGCTATAACATTGGAATAAAGTTATATACGAGTAAATTATAACTTATTAATATATTTTTATGTAAAAGGACTGTGGCGGTTCCGAAAACGTCACTGCCTACTTGCCCAATTACCCCCAAGCTTCCTGTGCTGAAGCCCCTCAAATTCCATTGTTTCCTAATTGCTAATTGCTACTAATCGCATTAGCACCTGTAAAAAGAATTTCACCTACAAGTGCATTTTTCCATGCATCAACGCATCGGAAAAAATTTTCCTAACAAAGAATTCTTAGTGTTCATAATCCAATGCGTCACTAGAATTCGCAGGAAAACTATTCCGGCACCATTTTTTGCCAAGCAATTCTGTCCCTCATGTGCACCCTAATCTTCCCACATGCACATACCTAGCAGACCCTTTGTCCAAGGGACAAAAGCAAATACACGCATCTAGCGCCTAGTGCCATAAACTGAATTCCTTCGCATGTAAACATGCATAAAATCCAACCCATGATTTGTTTTCCTACTAATAAGCAATCACCAATTTCGTGCCTTGCCACAAACGAATTACCCTGCATTTACAAATGCAGACAAGGGATTCGTTTCGTCCGCCGACCCAAGATACGATATACAATTTTCATTGTATAAAGTATCCCAATCCATTAGCACATTTGTCTAATGGCTATGCGTCCATTTACGCAAGGGCATCACTCATCCAAGACTTTTATGATGCCCTTGTCCCATCGTTCTTTTTAGCACCATTTCCTCGTTGCATCGCCGTCTATTTATTTAGCCGCAATGCACATCACAAACAAGGATCTTCACGATCCCTTTGTCTTTACCGCCATTCTGCTTCGTTCTAATGGCCTTGTCCCATGAAAGAACCAATGGGCACACATACATGAACACCACCATTATCTCCTCTATGAGATCCGGTTACCTACCCCAAAGAGAGACTTCACGTTTCTCTCTAGTAATAGGAAACGCACCCTTAATTAAGAGAGGAAGTACCACTGGCCGAATTTCCCTTCCTAGCGAATTGACATCGCTGAGTCGTAATTCAACCAACAAGGCGGTCGGGTCGCCTGCCATCCACCGTATCGGCGCCGGTGTGTCGAGTTCAAGTCCTGTGAGTCGTCTGCGCGTTTAATGTAATAAGTGAACTTTTTGTGTCGAGTGTAAGGTAACTATAGAATTAACATTTAAACAATAATCAAATATTTTTACGTAAAAATAGAACAATATGTAAACGATAAATCACCAGCAATAAATCACAATTAACAATAAAAACCGTCTTCTAGTGTGTTTCCTTTCTCCTGTGTTTGATGTTTTCTTCACTGCTATGGCAATTGTTTTGGGGCGAACACAGTCCTTTCGTATTCGGCAGAACCTTTAGTGATTCGTGGGGTCGTAGTAGAACTAAGCGCCCGTGTCGGTGCCACGACTTCGCCCCCCAAAGGACTATAGTCCATTACTCCGTCCCGTCATTATTTTAAGGTGTTAAACTATGTTAAGTTTAAAATATGTTAAACAGAAATCATGTTATCCAGTGCTGTAGAAGTACATATAGTGTTATACGATGAAACCCTCGTATAAACATATAGTGTTATACGAGGGTTTCCGTAATTTTTCTATCGTGATGGAGTGAAACTGTGTTGTAGGAGGACTACCTGTAAATTGTCGCCCATAAAAGGCGATAGTTTTGGCAATATCGGGACCCGACTTTTTCTTGAAAACGATTCGATTATTGGTGGATTATCATTTTCAGACCATTCTAGTACTTAACCCTAAACTGGTAAACATGTTTATGTCAACTTAATCTGGTAAACTGGCATTACCCCACTTGCACTTTTAATCTTTACTATTCAAGCATGCGTGGGCGACTGGAGCTAAAAGTGTGTTTCCCTACTCTTTAATGATGAATTTGAATTATGATCAGGTTCCCATGTTGTAAAAGCAAATCGTTCTTGTGATGGGAGATTTAAAAACGCCTGGGATGTATATACCTCCAGTTTATCGGTTTAGGGTTAACTATCACTTTCATCAGTCACCAGGCTTTAGTGCCAACATTTTAGTTCTACTGCAACGAAATAGTTCCTCATGAATTCATCAGTATTTGTATCATTTCGTATTTCTGAGAAATTATGTGCATATACGTATTTCACTATCACTATCAGAAATGTTTGTACATAAGGTAATTGAAGATTTAAAAAAAAAAATGAAATACCAGAGGGCTTCGCATCATGCGAGCTGTCACTCGCTAGTCCATATGCTGTGGTATTGTTATGCTTCATCACCAATGTCCAATGTCTTCTTTCAAAGAATTCATTCCTATTTCTTGTGTCAATTTATAAAACTTCTAAACTAAACACGAGTTAATTAATTGCGGTGACAACGGAGATAGGCATGTGGGGGTTCCCTATATTACATGGAGAACCAACCCACAATTCCAACCTAATTTTGACCGCTAACAGTGCGTCACCCTAACCCAACTCCCCATTCAAACTTGCAAAGAATACATTTCCAAATCTGCAATAGAATACACGTTAAATCATCTCCCTCATCTACAATCAAACCGCACGCAGTTTTCCCGAAAACCATTTCGAGTCCCATTCAACTTAAGGGGACATTCCGGTTTGTCGGGTCAAAAAATAGGTTATTTTCATGATTTTTTTTTAAGAGAAAGTATTAAAGATATAACAACAATTTTTCTTTTAAACATTTTATTGATCTTTCGACTACGTTTGTAAATTTTGTCGATTCATTCCGGAACCGGAAACACACACCCCCTCTTCAGGTGTTCTAAGTTAGCCATCCGTTTTGCTCGTGTAAGGGTTATTTTCGTCCCCGGTGAAAAAATACGAACAATGCAAAAAGTTTATTGAACTTAAATACATTTAGCCCAAAGTGAGTGAAATAATTTTAAAATTGATAAAAAACAACAAAATGGCGGACTATTGAAAAAAAATGTTCGGCCTTTTTTTGCTCTATTTTTAGTTATAACTAAAAAAATAAATAAATAAATAAAAAGGTAATTCGCTCTCAATTTGCGTGTGCGAACTTTCATAAGAATCGCATGCACCGTTTTCATATTATCGCTTACACTGCACTCAAAAAAGTCGCTTCGAGAAAAACGCATTCAAAGTTTGGAGATAAATTAGACAAAAGATAAAAGTGATTTTTACCGCTTATGAAATTGTTGTTCAGTCGCACAAGATTGCGACATATTCAAAGAAGTGGCAGTTGGCCCAAGCCAACAGCGAAGCAAATTAATGCCCATAAATGGATAGTCTTCATCTTTCTAAATACACGGTAGTTGCCACCTATGATACGAATTCGTATCCGCGGGAGACCCGACCCTTTAATGGCCTATAACTTTGTAACCGCCTAAGATTTCGTTTCCAAATTTTAACATATTATTTTTGAAGGATAAAACTATCGATTAAGCAAAAAAAAATTGATTTTTTGAACCGAACAAACCGGAATGTCCCCTTAAAGCATTCAAAACCATATCAATTCTTCTTACTGGCAAGTCGCATGATGCGTTGTCTTTCCACGGAACAACCATCGCAACGGTCAAGACCCATGTTCCTTTGTCTAACCGACAACCCATAATCATACTTACGCTTACCGATTTCTCCGTATACACAGCAAACGTTTCCAAATTTTAACATATTATTTTTGAAGGATAAAACTATCGATTAAGCAAAAAAAATTTGATTTTTTGAACCGAACAAACCGGAATGTCCCCTTAAAGCATTCAAACCATATCAATTCTTCTTACTGGCAAGTCGCATGATGCGTTGTCTTTCCACGGAACAACCATCGCAACGGTCAAGACCCATGTTCCTTTGTCTAACCGACAACCCATAACCATACTTACGCTTACCGATTTCTCCGTATACACAGCAAACGGAAGAATCTAATTCAGCCCGTACGGCAGAAATTCCCCGAAACAAATTTCCTATGTAGGCAAAGCAACCAATCCTAGTAAGTGGCAGCGAGTTTACTTAGCTATGCCTCCACTGCCACGACGCGCTGAATGGATTCTTGCCTCGGCCCAAGTCAGTCGCTTTACAACCACCGCTGCGTGCACACACGCTAGAGTCGTATTTCAACCACCGATCCGGTCGGTTCGTCTTCCGCTCCCCGTGGAGTCCGGGGATGCGTACATCCAGGAGTCGGGATTAGATTAATTGAGTACCAAATATATTCAGTTAATAGTAATAATCGGACTTATAGTGCGAAGTGTTTAGATAGTTTGTGTATTATGTACATTTGAACGATGGCAATGAGAATGCTTAAATTGAGATATTTGAGAGGTTCCAAGTGACTTTTAATTCATGTTTTTTCATTTAGTTAACCAAAAAAAAGTATCTATCGTTTGAATAAAGTAACAATTTAATGAATAAACAATATCCAGTGTGTTTCGATTAATTTCTCCTGTGTGTGATGTTTTCTCTTCGGCTATGGTGGTCGTTGTTGCAGCGGAATTCGACGGAACAACGGTGGGTGACAGTGAACCATTTGTGGGGACGAGGTAGAACTCTGCGCCCATGCCGGCGCAACGACCTCGTACCCCCACAGGCACACCACAATCTCGTTCCTACATGGCGTATCAGTTTTGATTGCTTTCGTAATCGGTTCGTGTTTAATTCGATAGTTACTTTTAAGTTGTAACTTCCGCACCAACTGCAGAAACATGCTAAAATTTCAATAATTTTTAAACCTCGCGTTACTGTATATAAACAGTGTATCCAATAACTTTCGAGACTGGTCGTGAAAAAAATAATTGAAACAATATATCTGAATATTTTTCGATCTTTTTTTTATTCAAAACATTCTCCTCTAGCTTCAATACAGCTGTTGCAGCAATTCAACAGCAGTTCAAATGCGTTTTCTAGCTCATTTTGTGGAATTGACACGAGTGTTCATGATGTAGCTGTTTTGAAGGTTGAAGTGTCCTTTTAATTTTAATTTTATTTTTGGGAATGTGGGGAGCCAATTTCTAGTGAATACTGCGGATGGTCCAAATACGAATTGATTTTCACCCAAAAATTGGCGAACAGGGAGTGAAGTGAGGTGCATTACCGTGCAATAGAGACCAGGTTTCTAGATCACGAGTTTCGAGTTGAATACGATGGATTTTGGCCACTAGACGTTTCAAAACTTCGAGATATGTGTGCGAGTGGGTTTTTAACAATGTGGATTTCTTTCTACCTAAGTAATCGTTTCTGCAGTGTTCGATTCATATTCGCTCTATCAAGACCTTTTCTCGCCACCTTTGATGTCCCCCAAGGCAGCCACTTAGGCCCACTCCTCTTTATACTGACTGCCATCGACATATATATGATTATCAAGCATGCTTGCATCTCTCTGTACGGCGACGATATTAAATCCTTTAAATCAATCTGTTCTTTACATTCTTCTCCAAATCGACCTCGACAGCTCTGCGGTTTGGTGGCAGAAGAATTCCTTGCAACTGAACGTCCGGAAATGCCAATTTATTTCGTTTTCAAGGAAGCCCCCCCCCCCCCCCCCCCCCCCCCCCCCCCCCCTCTCCATTCATCTGATTCGCGACCTGGACATCATATATGACAAAGAACTAAATGTTCTCACTCATATCGATAACATAATTCCAAAAGCTAATTCCGCTCTGGGATTTGTCAAACGCTGGTCGAAGGAATTTTCCACTCCCTATGTGACCCGACCCCTCTACATTACCTTTGTCCGCCCTCTTCTGAAATATGCCAGTCAAATCAGGTCACCTCATCACATAGCTCACATATGCAGAATTGAGAGTATTCAACGACGCTTCGTACGCTTTGCCCTCCGTGGACTGAGGTGGGAAAAGTCTCCACATCTGCCCCCTATATAATATCCGCCTCAAACTAATTAACTTACAAACACTAGAAGAACGCTGTCCCCAATCTGATATCCTCTTCATCCTCCGTATACTTTCAGGATCAGTTGAGAGTGTGAATCCTCTCCACCGTATCCCCTTCAACACCAGCCCCCGAAATTTACGCAATCCTCCCATATTCAATTCGGCCTTTAATGAGCCTATCTCCAGAATGCTGCGAAATACTAACTTAAGGTCAAACTCCTTCAACTGTAACCTTAACACTTGTGCTCTCAAGCTCTCCTATTTACGCCCTTGTAATTCCTCTACTCCTTTTGGCGCAAGGCTAATGACCTTGCCCGGAAAACAAATTATTATGGGCAATTTAACAAGTCTCAGATATGGACCGGATACCGGAAGAGAGACTTCCTAAATAAGGCCAAGACCGGATCCCGGTTGTAGTGCCGATGATGATGATGAATTCCTACCCTCCATACCGCACACGGGTTTTTTTTATAAATCTTAGTTTCTTCGCCTTGTCCTCAGTCTTCCTTCGTTTTATGTTCGCTTATCCGTTAAAATCGTCTATTTTTTATTCTTTTCCTTATTCCTCCTTTCTTACGTTAAGTGTAGATAAGTTAGTTAGTTTTATTGCAATTAATTAACCTACCTCTGCCTTCTAAAACACGTTTATGCCGTGGAAAAACATTTGTTCTACTCAAACATTGATCGCCGTAGACTTGTTACATCAACCGGAAAATTTCGGACGCTATTTTATCAAGTTCTGTGGGAAATTTAATAACTGCTCTTTGTTCCGTGTTAGCCTTCCAACATCGATAAAAAAGTTAAAGCAAGGAGGAGCGGTTGTAATTTAACTACTTATTAACCGATTGAAATTACCGGAAAGAGAAATGTCATGGTTAGTTACTCAGACATGGTTTGAGTTTACGAACTTATTTGTATTTAGAAGGTATTTAGTTACTCGACTCTCATTAGGAATGTGTCATCCACAAGTCATCTGTTACCCCCGCCTTTAAAATGTAACAACGTCGACGATAAGTAATATTCTCTTTGAGACAAATACCACTGGAGGACATTACGAGGGTGAATCTAATATAAACGGTAATTTATTTTTATACATTTATTGAACAATGTTACACACTAACTATACTATCAACATTTTTCAATATAGTCTCCTGCTTGATCTACACACTTTTGCCACCGTTTTGGAAGCTTTAATATTCCTTGTTGGTAAAAAGATTTAAGCCTTCGACTTCTTCATTACATTCGATTTTTTTCCTCCAAATGATACCTTCAAGGGTGCGAACAAAAAATAGTCACAGGGAGACATGTCTGGGCAATGAGGAGGGTGTTCGAGGGTTTCCCAGCCCATTTCATCCAATGTATCCCTTATCAAAGACAGGGTGTGTCGCGTTGTCACGAAGAAGGATAACATCTCGAATGTGCATACCTCGTCTTTTGTCTCAATATGCGGCTTTTGCCGACTGCAACAACTGACAGTAGTAAGCTGCATTCACTGTTCGTTGTTCGTGAAGTAAATCAATTATTAAAACTCCCTTTAAGTCGAAAAAAGATCGTCGCAAAAACTTTTCCGGCTGAGAGCCGATTTTTGTCTCCCCTGGGCAGCCTCCATCCTTCCTTCGCCACTCCTTACTTGCCATTTTTGTCTTCGGAGTATAATGATGTACCCACGTCTCATTACGTGTGACGATACGCTTTATAAAATCCTCCCCTTCTTGTCGGAATCGGTCCAGAAGTTTTCCTCTGATCTTCGACCTGATCTGTTATTGATTTACGCTCAGTAACCTCGGAACTCATCAAGCAGTAACTTTTTTGAAGGTAAGATCATCGTTGTAATGGATTGAACACTTCCATAGCTGATACCCACTTCTGATGAGATTTCTCCAACAGTTAAGCGGCGATTATTTTCAATAAGCTCTCGAACGACATGGATGTTGTCATATGTACGACTTGTCCTCGGGCTTCGATCATAAGTTTCGTTTTCAATACGTTCTCATCATCATCATCGGCACTACAACCGGGAACCGGTCTAGGCCTTATTTAGCAAGTGCTGAGGCTTGTTAAATTTTCCATAATGATTTGTTTTTTCCGGGCAAGGTCATGAGTCTTGCGCCAGAGGCTCCCCGATGGGGAATCGAACCCCGGACTCCCGCGTGACAGGCGGGTATACTACCCACTATACTATCGAGGAGCCAGTTGTAGATTGTAGTACTCCGAAAACACTCGCACCGGAAGCAGTTTTGATACAGAGATTTACGTACGGTTGAGAAATGAATTGCAAAATGGTGGAATCCATCGGATTGTCTTGTGAGGTGCAAAAGGAGCGAATGATATGAATCTCCGAGAAACAGTTCCCGTGATAATATCTGCAAAAGACACCAAATGCCACTATGCGCCATTGATGGGACAATACGTTCTCGCCCACTTTTAAACACTCTGGCCCACGTATGCACACGATCGCAGAGAGTTTATCATCACCAAACAGTGGCTTCAATCGAGAAAAAATGTCCGAGGGTTTAACGCCTGCATTTGTTAAAAATGTTATAATAATCCGTTGCACAACCGACTGATGTACCTCTGGCTCCCTCATAGCTGTACTGACTACAAAGTCGAGCACGACCGCTAGTCAAACCGGCTCTCCTACTCTTCATAAACCAAACAACAGCCACGTACAAGATTATCTAGCTCGCTTGCTGCTAAGGAAAAAGTAAGATTACCGTTTATATTTCATTCAACCTCGTATATTTATTACCAACGAAAAAAAAAAAAGTGCCCAAGTTCTGGAATTCATTAATGACTTTGGGTGAACATTCAATGAGTAATACTATCCAAAGCAGACAATTTTCATATGCTTTACTTGTTTTATAATTCACAATTAGTAGATGTGTGTGACAAATGTCTCAATGATAGCTCTGTCCCCTTACTTTCTGTACTGTACACCGTATATTGTCAAATTTCAATGAGTGGGAGTAAAAAGGCAAAAGTTCATGGAACGTGTGAAACAACAATTCGTACCCACTATTTAAATGTCAAAAACATATATTAGTTATCAAATTAAAAGTTTCTATTCATCATCATCATTCGCACTACAACCGGGATCCGGTCTTGGCCTCATTTAACAAATCTCTCCACCGGTCCCGATTTCGAGCCGATGTCATCCAGTTTGCCACTCCCAGGCTATGGGCGTCCTGGTCTACGCCATCCCTCCATTGCAGACAAGGTCTGCCGCGCTTTCTCCTTCCATACATTCTGCCACAAAGGACTTTCCGGGCCGACTCCTCTTTGCTCATTCGAGCTCCGCCCAACGGAGTCTACCGAGTTTGATTTTTCTTACAACATTAGCTTCAAGGTAGATCGCGTACAACTCATGATTGTAGCTTCTCCGGAATCGTCCTCCCTCACATACGGGGCCAACAATTCTCCTTAAGACCTTCCTCTCGAACGCGGCTAAGAGTTCAGAGTGCCTTTTATTGAGCGCCCAGGTCTCGTATCCATCCATACATGAGTACTGGTAAGACAATGGTCTTGTACATTAGTAGCTTGGATGTTCCGAATAAATTTCGGGATTTAAAGAGCCTTGATAGACCATAGTAAGCTTTGTTGAATTTGATCAGCCGTTCGCGTATTTCTTATTCCATATTGTTATCGGCTGACACTATTGACCCAAGGTAGTTAAAGGATTGCACTACTTCAAATTCGTGCTCCACTTCCCTGATAGTTTGACCAACGTTAGGTCTTCTCTTCGCAGAAGTTGCCACCATGTACTTAGTTTTCCCCTCATTAAGGTGCAGTCCCAGTTTTTGTGCCGCCTGCTCGATCTGGATATAAAAGTTTCTATTAGTGGTTCTAAATAGCAACTCACCTGTTTTAATGGATTGGAATGTCTTAGGAGAGTATTCAATTTTCGTTTGGTTTCCATTTTTCACTTTACTTTTCCCAGTTAACACAAACTCCAATCAGAAAGACAATTCCGAATTTGACAGATCGTACAATTCTCCTATTTCTATTTCTATTTATTGGCCTATAGGACTCCGGAAGTTCATGGCCTCACCGATTCGGCTGCGCCAACGTTCCTTGTCCTGTGCACTCTCCTTCCACGCTTGAGCATCCGATCCGATTACCTCAAAGTCAAACCTAACATTGTCCTCCCATCTCCGTCGCGGTCGTCATATCGGTTTCTTTCCCGTTGGTCTGTGGGGATGATAGTCGCGACGCCAGCATGACTCGCCGCTAAACGTTCCAATGTCACTCACGATTGTTCCGCTGCCTGCAAACGAACGATCACCAGGAAGAGGAATAACCATAAATAAAACGCACAGATTTAATTGGTGATCACCGCCTTTTTATTACTTTACTTAGAACTTATTATTAATATTAAATTGATTTTTATAAATTTCATACAAGAGGAAACACTTCTTTCTCGACACGACTGCGGTATACCTATGCTTCTCCGCCGCGCGACTGAGAGCGGGAGACAGATCGACCGGCTCGGTCGGCTGATGGTAAAAGACTCTCCGAGGATAGAACTCTGACTTGAATTCCATCCTCGGTTAGGGTTAAGGAACGGAAGAGAGAGAGAAAATTTTTCTCTTAAGGGTGTGGCCACCAAGGAGATGCGATCTTTTGGTGCAGTGGTGTGTAAGTGTGTTCGTACACATCACCGTGTATATCGATGCATTTCAGCAAGGATAAACAAAACCTACAGCTAGGGAAAAAGAACAAAGGAGAAGCGACCTAATGCATCGGTCTGTGATTAGGGTCAGCTAAATAAATAAGCTGGAACTCATCAAATGGGAATTGCATTTGGGATACCACAAACGATGTGGATTGTTTATGGTATCGCCAGAAAACCTTTGAAGGACAGCGTTCTTTTGTTTGCACATGGTGCGAGTTAGGGAATTAGTCTCAACGTCTATGGTGCTAATTACATGCAGCTGCGTTGGACTGTTTATCGTTGGTTAAAGTGGTTGCCAACCAATGTTTATGTAGGTAGTTTTTATTGTACACATGTTAAGTCTGGGATAAGCCAACTCAAGGGTAAGATTCCCTGATTATGCGGTTGTATTATATGTGAACCGATGAATTTTCTTTCAGGGACCTTATGATAAGTTAGAAAGGAATTCTTATAGGGAATTTGTATGCGAAGAGATGCATGAAAGGTAAGAATTGTCTTCTAGGGGCTTTTAGATTATAAATTGCTCTATTTCATGCGTAAAGCATTTAAGGTGCTAATGAGATTGCATTAGCGAACTTAAGGAAGTTGGGTAGCAGTTATGGGGGTTTTTCAGGTAAGTGGGCCGTGTGGTTTGCCGGAACCGCCACAGGTCTACTGTCAAGAATTCTACGCAGGGCCCTATCGTTTTATCGTCGAATACGAGGGATTTGTACCGGAACCGGTCCTGGCCTTAATTAGCAAGTCCTGAGGCTTGTTAAATTTTCCATAATGATTTGTTTTTTCCGGGCAAGGTCATTAGTCTTGCGCCAGATGCTCCTCGGCGGGGAATCGAACCCCGGTCTCCCGCGTGACAGGCGGGTATACTAACCACTATACTATCGAGGAGCACACACGACCAATAGTAAAGAATAACACGACCAAAAGCACATCCATTAAAGCCGTATACCATAGCAATAATATAGCATTTCTACATCAGTCGAATGTACGTGAGTTTAGAAATCGAATTCCTACACGCGGCATTGGTCTGATGCGTTGAGCTTTAGTTCTATATTTTAGTGATTCTAAGCGTGATAGCGTCGGTTGGAATCACACGCTCTTCACTATCGTCGCAAAACGCTATAGCCTTACTGTGAACATTTGGTCGCTCGTTGACCGGTTACTGCGGAATCTGCACTGGTAGTGTTCCAGTATTTCTTCTGCGTACGGTGTGATTCTCGCTAGTATGACATTTGTTAGTATTTTGTATGTGGTTGGGAGCAATGATATTTCTCTGTAGTTTTCGCAGTCAGATCTGTTGCCTTTTTTGAAAATGGGGACGAATATTGAGGTTTTCTATTCTTCCGGAGTGACTTCCTCATCCGAATTGTTAATCAGTTGGAGGATCTTTCGAGCGGTTCCCTCTCCTTCATGCTTCAAGAGCTCTGCTACCTTGTATTATATAGTACTATGTTTCATTAGCTTGTATATACATTTTCAGGTCAATACCTTTGTTAGTATACATTTGAGAGGTCAGACCGGAAATTTTCACACCCCCTATCCAGTTTTAAGTTGTGGTTAATTTCATACGAGTGTGGGTAGAAAAGTTTCCGGCGTAACCTATAGATGGCGCCAGCAGGTCTAATTTTTGGCTTGTATTCTATAGTGCTATGTTTCATTAGCTTGCATATACATTTTCACGTCAATTGCTTTGTTAGTATACATTTGAGAGGCATCGGTTTTTTTGGAACATAATTGATCCAAGGTCACAAGAAAATGTTTCAACATGTTCCGATAGCGGTGACTAATACCTGTTACAACATTGTCTGTAGCATCGTCAAACAAATATGGCGCATTGATACCACAGGCCCACAGAAGGTAAAAATATATCAATCCAATAAACCTGGTATATGTAAGATAACAGGTCAATTCAAAAGTCCCCGGCCTTCCATAGTATAGTTTTTTTTTTTTTATTCAACATAATTCCCTTCGAGGGTGATACACTGATTATAGCGACCCTCCAACTTTTCGATACCTTTTTTGTAGTACGATTTGTCCTTTGCTTCAAAATAGGCCTCAGTTTCGGCGATCACCTCTTCATTCGACGAAAATTTCCTCCCAGCGAGCATTCTTTTGAGATCAAAGAGAATACGGTGGATGCGGAAGCGATTCGAAGCCCAATTCATGGATTTTTGCCATCGTTTTCACTGACTTGTGACACGGGGCATTGTCTTGGTGGAGCAGCACTTTCTTTTTCTTCAAATGCGGTCGTTTTTCGGCGATTTCGTCCTTCAAACGACCCAATAACGCTGTGTAATAGTCGCTGCTGATGGTCCTTCCTTTTTCAAGATAGTCAATGAAGATTATTCCGCGCGCATCCCAAAATACAGACGCTATAACCTTGCCAGCCGACTGTTGCGTTTTTCCACGCTTTGGAGCGGGTTCATCGTGTGCAGTCCACTCGGATGACTGTCGATTGGACTTCGGAGTGAAATGATGGAGCCATGTTTCATCCATTGTCACATATCGACGCAAAAACTCGGGTTTATTACGCTTGATCATCTCCAAACACTGCTCCGAATCATCAACTCGTCGTTGTTTTTGGTCAAAAGTGAGCTCACGCGGCACCCACTTTGCACAGAGCTTTCTCATACCCAATTATTCGTGAATGATATGATGTACACGTTCAGTTGATATCTTTAGAGTGCCTGCTATTTCATTCAATTTCAATTTACGGTCATTCAAAATCATTTTGTGGATTTTTCTAATGTTTTCGTCGGTAACAACCTCTTTTGGGCGTCCACTGCGTTCACCGTCTTCGGTGCTTATTTCACCACGTCTAAACTTAGCATACCAATCCTTGATGGTTGATTTTCCTGGGGCGGCGTCTGGAAACTCGTCATCAAGCCAAGTTTTTGCTTCAACTGTATTTTTTCCCTTCAAAAAGCAATATTTTATCAACACGCGAAATTCCATTTTATCCATTTTTTTCACAATAACAGAAGTTGCTTCACTCAAAATACTATAATTCACAAACTAATGATCCGACATCTGTCAAATTTATACACGCGTCTTTTGAAGGTTAGGGCTAACTAAAAATCATATGGATTTAATTCTAGTGCCGCCATCTATGTGTCAGGCCGGGGACTTTTCAATTGTCCTGTTATTATAAGAGGAAAGCTCGCCTGCAATCAAGTATCTAAAGCAAAGAAAGTCCACCGCTTTGGTTTTTTTTAAATTCACATATTCGAACAATATGCGATATGAAAATCAGATGTCATGAAAAACAAAAACATTTAAAAATACCTTCGATCTCCGTTGCGTGTAACACAACAACCCCCCCACGGAATGTGTAAAAACCGAAGGTGGGACAGCCTTATGAGCTGTGAACGTGCGAGGCTGGCTGGGCAATACGTTGGCTATACAAATTGTTCCCCTAAGAGAATTCGTGTTACCAAACGTGTATACGACAAACCCGTACACTGTATTATAACACTGCATAAATAAATAATTGTAAAGCCCGAACGATCTAGCTGCTAAAATAGCGAACTGTCACGCAGGCAGGTGCGGGTGTCACGAGTCTGGGTGGTGCAAGAGCAAATTCATTCTGACCGGCTAAATAAAGCCGATTGGGAAACTGGAAATAATATCAAACTCGGTCCTCTAAGTCCTCTAAGGATTATGGGAAACAATAAAAATAATTCTCGCAGCGCTTGTTTTGAAGACGTAAAGGGGGAGATTCAATAGCACGTAAAGGTAGAGTATCCGTAAAACGCCAACGTTTTCATGTTCAACTTGTGTTTCAAAGTTTTCTTTCGACATCCTACAATACCACACAAATGAAATCTATCAAAACGTAAGCATGAGCACCAACTCTTATAAAAGTATTATAATCCACCCTCACTAAATATCCTCCAATTTCCATAGCACGTCTACATCCATCCGCTTCTAGTCTTAAAAGGAACTTGTTATAAAAAGAGAAGGTCGCATAGAAAAACTCGTTTCGAGTCACGAGAAAAGAAAGGAAAAGAAAAGGAACAGCAAAAAAAGAATTCTCTGATATCGGCAGAAAATAAAAAACCAAATCAAATACAATACAGGAAAACAGGTCACGAACCGTGATCTTGAGAATACTTGATGCTTTAAGACTCCTATCCCATGCCAACCAAATACAATATGAACCAAAAGGACTGATGAAAAAAAATCTATGGTAGTGGGTGGGTATGAGTTCATCTCTTCCAGGGAACGTACAAAATGGTATAATTCTGATAATCAGTAATAAATCATATCCATCTTAGCTGTACTATCTCCTCATGTATCCATTTCGCTGTACCTCTTCACTTAATCTTATTCCTCTCGTCGGTGATTACTTTTTAGTACGTGCAGTATTTTGTTCTTGTGTATGTCTATAAAAGCAGCTCGTGTTGTTTTAATAATATTTATCAACTAAAATTTTCTGTTCACTGTATAATCAATAAATTGCAAACCCATCCTAGAACATGCTAAGTCCCGGGTTCATGCTGAGTGCCTCCAACCGGGCACAGATTCATGCGGAGCAGAAGCTGTCACCTTTATTCCTCCAGCAACACAATTTGATTTATTTTTTCAGCTTGAGGCAAAAGTGAAACAACGCTGCCTGCGGTACTCCTACCCTACTAGATACATAAGTTTACTCGTACATGGTATTCAGGTTTCCAAGCTACCAAATTTGGAAAGTACATATATTGTAAAGCAAAGGAAGAATTATTGAACGTTCTATTTATTTATATTCTGCTATAATGACCTTTGCTCCAGGTGGCTGTATTATGTCTACACTTGGTGTCGATGGGTGGATGCGATCCGCATTGTACAGCATTACAACTACTAAGTTGAAGAACAGGAATGAATAAATGCAATTAACTCGTGTATCTCACACAGGTGCTCTGATTTTCTAAGGATTCATGGAAAGACTTTCTTTCATTTGAAGGGCACAGGGGAAAAACATGCAATGTCACAAAGCCAATGAACTGAGAAATTGCCAAGTTAAGATTTTGCCATTGCTATTTTTCCATGAAGATTACTCCGTGACTCTGTGTGTTACTGCAAAGTGTGTTTTGGCGTTCCGTTCTACCACATGTGTACTATACAAGGGTATTGTCAGTTCACAAGACATAAAAATGTGACATTGCATGTTTTTCGCCTGTGCCCTTCTTTTGTTAAAAGATTTAGAAAATCAATAAAAAAAGTGAAAGAACTTCGGACTGACGATAAAGATTTTTAGGCGATGTATAAACTTCGCCCCACTTTGAAAATAATGCCACCTTGTCTTATATCCCACAGCATTTGTTTGTCTTTAACGTTATTTCACTAACTATGTAAAATTTAATTGTTGGAAACTAGTTTCTAATTCAACAACTAGTTTTGCATCCATTTCTCTAATCTATTCCAATTAAAGTCTCTTGGAATTTGGATGAGCCGAGCTTCTCTGTGACAGTTATATGGGGTAATTCATTTGGCGGTACATTTTCCAATAGAGAATTTATGACAGATCAAACTGTCAAAATGCCATGAAATGCTTATTTAGTATCGCTTGACATTTCATCATGAAAGGACGTCTCTTGGCACAGCGTCTACAAATTATTCAACTGCATTACGAAAATCAGCGTTCTGCGAGGAATGGTGTTTCGTGCGCTTAAAACAACTAACTTAAGGTTATCTTAAGGTCAATTCGCCATACCATTAAAAACTCAGATTTCGTTATTGGATAATATGCGATCAAAGTGATTATATTCAGCACATACTGATGAGAACCTATCAGCGGTAACCGTATTCGCCAAATACCAGTCGAAAAGCCTGAAGGCGTCATCGAAGATTATAACATCAGAAAGGAGAATGTTAGACGCGGTTACAGCCAACATTTGAAAAAGAAACTTTAGCAAGTTTTGTTTTGTATGATAAGAAGGATTACTCGATAAAATCGATTTTTTTTTGGTGTATTTATCTATAAAAGGGCTCCTCGATAGTATAGTGGTTAGTATACCCGCCTGTCACGCGGGAGACCGGGGTTCGATTCCCCATCGGGGAGCCTCTGGCGCAAGACTAATGACCTTGCCCGGAGAAAACAAATCATTATGGAAAATTTAACAATCCTCAGGACTTGCTAAATAAGGCCAAGACGGGTCCCCGTTTGTAGTGCCGATGATTATGATGATTTATCTATAAATGAATCACTCTATATCTTGTACAAGGTGAAACCTTAAGGAAGATTCCTTTAATAGTAAATCTGAGGTTAAAATCATTGATTTGGTTTCCAGCTATTCTTTATTTCTCAAACACTAAAAAGATTTGTCAATGCTCAACTCTTAGAGTGCTCTAGCAAGAATACGAGTTCCGAAACGCATCTTTTCTATATAAACGTCGATTTAAAACCGCCAACGAGACAGCACGTGCGCTTCTGCCTCGTGATCCGTACGATCGGATCAATTGTGCAATCCGTTTTGGGAATTTTAGATACACATAAAATACCCAGTCTGGCGGAAGACTAATGACCTTGCCCGGAAAACAAATTATCATGGAAAATTTAACAAGCCTCAGGACTTGCTAAATAAAGCCAAGACCGGTTCCCGGTTGTAGTGCCGATGATGATGATGATTTTTTTTTTAACATACTGTATTTATTTTACCAATAATCAATGTTTACATTAAGTACTACAGCTAACTTATAATTCTAGTGATACAACTGTTTATGTTTGCATACATTACACATTTTTCAAGCATAACTGAATGTGTGAATAACTATTCGAGTATTATAGGTTTTAATATTGACAGTTTTCCTGGAAAAGGTCAGAAAACCAGGATTTTTATTTTTTAATTTAATCTAATCTAATACTTAACTTAACTCTAACTTATTCTAGCTTAACCGAATTTATTTTATAATAAGTTAAATATGTAATGTGAATTGGGGAATATAGGGATTGATGGTTAAGGAAGTAGGTTGGCGTGGGATATGGTCAGTTAGTGGCCTCAGGTGCGGTAACACTTTCCGGTTGTTCGTTAAAACGCAGAATGTTGGAGAATGGTTGTATGTTACAGTATTTGAACTGATTGGGTGCCAGCTCGGTTTTATGGTACTGTGGGTGGTATTTACCAGGAGTGTCAGCACGGACGCAGGTTTAGCGAAATACCCCACAGCGATAGACGGTGCACTAAATTGTTCCGCGAGGAAAAGGAGCAAAACCAAACACACTGGATTAATCCTTCACAACGATTACCGGGGAATTAAAACGCACGAGTTTCCTTATTAAATATTTGAGATTTTCTTTATTAGTTCCGTTAATCATAACAACCGATATGCTTTTACATTAAGGTGTACTCGATTACAAACTCGACTTTGTATATTGTGGAAAACCTGAATAGGTATAGTGTGTGTGCACTCTCGTGACGATGATATCTGACTCCAATGTAATTTACATTTATCAGTTCGATGCCCGCGAATTTCATCAATAGGGGAAGATTGTGTATGTGTGCGTATAGCACAAGTACGTTGCCCTTCAGCCTGGACATCGGCAACGACGAGAAAGACCTGAATACACATGGAATGAATAGCAGGCAATATGAGGTACGCAATAGCGTAGTCGCCGAAGGGAGAAATAGGTTCCTGTGTCCTAAATAAACATGTGCTGGTGTAATGAATTGGTATTGGGAGCTGCAGGCGTCGTTGAGATAGGCGATGGCGAAAAATCGCCGAAGAAAGAAATAGGTTGTGTCTTAAATAAACAGAAACGCTATTTCGAGGGTCATAAATCTTAGATGATCTGCGCCTGAGAACGAAATAGGTTTTTGCTTCAAGATACACAAAAACGCTATTTCAAGGGTCACGATGATCTGCACATCGTGTTTACTTAGGCGTTCATGGGTAATGCCATTGTAGGCTATAGATTTTTCGTGGCGATAAGCAAACCGATGGTTTGTTCGCCTATGGCCTAGGCTATGGTAGCTTTTGTTTGTTTTACAGGCCGGAGCATCGTTCGGCATTATCTGGGGTATGATTGTCTAACGTCAATCATACTAGTGCCCAAATCCCATGATCGGTAGATAACCGACAAAGGAAATTGGTCGCAAGTGTTGCGAACCTTGGGACTGGGGCAATAAATGGATATAAACCGTAGCAAGAAACCATCGGCTACGGCTATGTCAACAATTACGCTGGCCAGCTAGTATTTATCTTTTATAATTGCTGACAAGCCGAGCCGATGGAGATATGGTACGGTTCATAAACAGAAAAATTCAATGTGATGCATGCCTTAATGAGGTTTAACTTTCAGGTGAAAGAGAATGAAGGGCAGCTTACGCTGCCCAAAATTGCAGGTAGGTATGGTGGGTTTGGAAGGTGGGTCATTTAAGAGGATGGACGGTTCTTTGGGAATGTATTAAAGAACCGCTACAGTACACTACCCCGTTGGATTCATTAACCAATCTTCCAGAGGTGAAGAGACTTCTAGTATGGAGACAATTCAGATAGTGAGCCCTGTTATCTAGAGGAGTTGGTAGTAGTGAAGTTATTAGGGGGTTGGGATTATTTGGGAGGTTTTCAATAAAGTTGATAGACAGCTCTAGGAAGCGTCTATCGAGACGGTCAATATTGGAGGCATTGTATAGCAAGCTGTTATTGTAATACTTGTAAGAGTTGGGTTGTCGGTTGAGGCTAGTGACCAGCCTGAAGCATTTCCTTTCGAAAGTGCGTAGCTTCTCCATTTGGGCTGGTGTTATGTGATACCACAGTGGACACGCATATGTCAGTGTAGGTCTGATTATTTGTTTATAGATGAGCAGTTTGACTTTGTGAGAGAGACCGTTGGGTTTCCACATCACTCTTCTACAGAGATTCAGTTGTATTGTGGCTTTACGTAAAGTATTTTTCATGTGGGTGGAGAATGAAAGGTCATTGGAAAAGGTTATTGGAAAAGGTTGTTCCCAGATATTTTAAAGTTTTAGAAGGTTTTATCTGGGTATTATTTAGTTTAAGTCTAATTTTGTTGTGGGTGCGCCTTGTGTTGTTTGTGCAGTGCTCATGTTTACCCTTAAACACTATAAGCTGGGTTTTATCAGGATTTAGGCGAATTTTCCATTTATTGAAGTATGTTGATAGATTTGGGAGGAAGTTATTAATGCGGTTTCTTGCCTCTTTTATAAACTTGCTGCTGGAGTAGACTATGGTGTCATCAGCGTAATTCAACATTACGGTATTGGGTAATTGAGGCTGCGGTATGTCTGAAGTATAAAGGAGGTATAATAGTGGTCCAAGAATTGAACCCTGCGGAACCCCTGTGGTTATATTATACGATTGGGAGATAGAAGAATTTATTTTGACCATGCATTTTCTACCAGAGAGGTAGGAAGTAAGAAGTTTGGTAGTATGGGTGTTTAATCCAAATATGTAGTGCAGCTTGTAAAACAGTCCTGAGATCCAAACACAGTCGAATGCTTTAGATATGTCGAGAGAGATACAGACCGTCGGGCTTTGGTTTTGAAGATTAGTTGTGACGTCGTGCGTTAGTTTTAACAGAGCATGACAGGTGGAGTGTTCTGAGCGAAAGCCAAACTGGGAATTTGGGATAATAGTGTTGTAATTAGCAAATGAAAGGAGATTTCGATATATCTTGCATTCCAATATCTTGCTTAATGTGTTTAATAACGAACTCGGACGATAGTTGCTGGGGTTGTTGGAAGTACTGGACTTACTGATAGGGACTATAACCGTGGTTTTCCAGTTATCTGGGAAATGTGATCCGTTAATTATGTGGTTGAGAAGAACGAGAATAGGGACTAGATTTGACGGGAGAAGTCTTTTGTAAAGAAGGTTTGGAATTCCATCTAAGCCTGTCGACTTCTTGTTATTGCGTGATGTTATAAATTCAGATTCGCCTGCTGTTAGGATGGTCGCATTATCCAGAGGATGAGACGCTTTGTTTGTTTTGTTGAATTCCGCGATGAAAGGGGTGAAGGATGGAATCATTGTGCGGAGATGTAGTCGTTTACAGTATCTTGAAAATTGGAGACTGAGAGGGAGTCGTTTTGTTGATGGATTTGATAAAAGTGATTAGCTAGACAGTTTGCTATGTCAATATCTGATTGGACTGGGTGATTGTTAGTAGGGTTGATAATATAATCGATTCGAGGTTTGTATTTTCGACCTGTTAGTCTGTTGATATTTTTGAATAAATCACGATTGGGTTTAATATTTTTAAGTATAGACGTGTAAGCCTGGTCGGCAAATTGTTTTAGTTGTCCATTTATCAGGGTAATCAAGAGTTGGATTTGATTTTTAATAAAAGGGGAGTAACTGCTATGTAGTCTTCGTCTAAGCTGTTTTTTTACGCGTAACAGTTTTGTAAGGATGTTGGGTAAAGGTTTTCCTACATGATTATGAGGGATGGATGTAGGTGTGTGGCTGAAGAGGGCATTTTTTAGTATTTGCTCAATTTTTATGGCCGCTTGATCAATTTCAGCAGGGAGTAGATTTGAAGTCTCTGGCAAAGTATAGTCTGTAAAACTGGCAGCAATGTCCCTATTGACTCTTTTCCAGTTTGTCCTGGAGAAATTCGGCATCGGATTGGATGAGTAACATGGTTCGAGGGCTGGGATTTGGACAGTGGTGTGGACGGACCCATGATCGGAAGGAAATTCGAAGGATACTGTAGGGAGGTAATGATGATGAAAATACCCAATTGCACTATCGGTTCGGGCGCGAAGTCTTACTGTGGGATCCTAAACAAACAAACGGATCTTCACACACCCGTCTGAGTGCAGTGCAAAGTTTTCTGTGCGATCCTATGCAGACAAACGGATCTCCGCTCACGTGTCTTAGTGCTGTGAAAAGTGCGAGAATATACACGCGAGTGATGTGCAGTGCGGGAAAACCCTCTACTCATTCCATCCCTTGTGTCTGTTTTCGTTCTTTTCGCACCTCTGTTTGCGTCCCTCAGGCATCGATACTCTTGATTGGTTTATAATCTTTGGAGAGTTTTTGGTGTCTGAGTGGCAATATGTTCATCATGGAAGGGATGTGACCTGGATTTCGGCACGGATCTAGTTGGGCACCTACTACAAGGGCATAATACCTGTAGTGGTTGCTTTCGCTTATCTATTGTTGGTCCCGACTTTCATCCTTTCCCGAGGCGGTATTGGTTTTCTGTGTGGGGTTTTGGCGGTTTTTATATTTTGTCCTTGGCCGGGTATTGATGGCTGCGGTGTTCTGCCGAACAACGTCCGCAGTAAAAGGATTTAAACCAACCGGAACACGGAAACGATCACACAAATGAAACACTGCGAAATGTTTTGTTTTAATTTTGGTTTTATTTGAACTACTTGTAAATATTACGGATTTAATATTCCAATTTTTACTGTTTTGTTCACACAGCGACTTTCCTAATCGAAACCACTATATTTCTTTTCTATTTAACGCGAATCTCACACCACTCACAACTCACGTTAACTCGAATTTTGTTTGTTTCTCGAATTTTCCTCCATAACGATGTTGACTCTATAGCAAACACAATGACAGACACGATTCTACTTGGCATGCGGACCTTTATTCCACACAGAGTAAAGGGTATCAAACACGAGAGAAATATGTGGTATTCCGCATCCCATCAAACGATGTTCATCTGATAAACCTTAATTTGATAAAAAATGCGAGCAGATTACAGCGGCAAAAAATAGAGCTTTTAAGCAATGGCGCTCCAAACCCACTGATGTTAACAGAACGAATTTTGTTAGAATCAGAAACGCGTGCAAACCAGGCGATTGATACCGCGAAGAGGACGTACAACGACAGAGTCACCAATAAAATCCCTTAGTGTCCAACTGGATCGCGTCCCTTCTGATCAATGGCAAGGGCTGTCAACAGTAACTTCGCTTCCTCTTCTTTTTCGCCGTTAGTAACTGACAGCGGGACACCAGTCACAAATTCATAGGATAAAGCTAATGTGTTCGCGAATTTATTTTCCGCGAATTCAACCTCGATGCCGGTCTTTTGGAACCACATGTTATCGCGCCGGTATGGTCTCCCATGCGGGATGTGAGATTTCGCCCGAGTACTACTCAATACGGGCTCCTCGATAGTATAGTGGTTAGTATACCCGCCTGTCACCCGGGAGACCGGGGTTCGATTCCCCGCCGGGGAGCCTCTGGCGCAAGACTAATGACCTTGCCCAGAAAAAATAAATCATTATGGAAAATTTAACAAGCCTTAGGACTTGCTAAATAAGGCCAAGACCGGTCCCCGGTTGTAGTGCCGATGATGATGATGATGACTACTCAATACATTCTACGTGGACTGGACTGTAGGAAGACACCCGCCCTGGACGGAATACCAGCAATAGTCCTTGTCAAGTGTGCTCCGGAACTACCGCCGTTCTTGGCAGACTCTTTCGCTGATCCTATGAACGCAGGACCTTTCCTATCTGCTGGCAAATCTAGTTCAGCCAATCCCTAAGAGGGGAAAAAAGTGTCTCCCACAAAATACCGACCAATAGCATTACTATCTTTGTTGTCTAAGGTGATGGGAAAGGTCTTCAATGCAGTGTTTAGTAAGTATTTGGAGTGCTGCGGACTTCTGAATTATCGTCAATACGGATACCGTGGCAGGCGGTCCACGGGAGACCTTTTGACCCTTATAACCGATATGGACATCAAAAACAGTTTTTGCTTCGTTTGGAGCCGATTCCCCCTTTGCAGTTCACTATTTTGACTGTATTTTTGTTTCGGGCGTTTAATGGTGTATCCAAGTTTCAGTGACAGTAATTAGTCGGCACCAAAACTCAGATTTATTGCGCCTAAACTGCGCACACAGAGCGTTGGAAATCTCACGTTTTTGGCCTAACGTGAGCAAACGCGGCACCCAACACGCGGACAGCTTTGTCATGCATAAATCATGATTTAATATGTGACAAACACGTTCTTTGGACGTTTTCATAGCCTCTGCTATCTCAATCACTTTAATTCGGCGGTCGTCTAGCGCCATTTGGTGAACTTTAGCGATGTTATCGTCAATTGCTGCCGTTTTTGGACGTCCCGAACGTTCATCGTCTCCCAAGCTCTCACGGCCACGTTTGAACTCAGCTGCCCAAAATTTCACTGGGGTAAATGATGGAGGAGAGTCCCCATACACAGAGTCCAACTCATCTTTAATTTGCGTAGGCGTATTGCCTTTCAAAACTGGCGCAAGAGTAATGACCTTGCCCGGAAAAAAACAAAATCATTATGGAAGCCTCAGGCTTCCCGGTTGTAGTGCCGATGATGATGATGATGATGATGATGATGATGATGATGATGATGATGATGATGATGATGATTGCCTTTCAAAAACAAAAATTTAATGACAGCTCGATACTCAATTTTGTCCATTTCCACAAAAACACACATCGACTCACTCAAACGACTGTCAAATAAAAACTACGCGTCCAAAATGGCTGAAATTTTGGTGAGTAACTGTCAAAAGACGCACAACTACATTCAGTAGCTTTTATTGCCGAGTCCTGACATTTTCACGTTGAGGTCGGAAACTTTTCAGCCCACCCTTGTATGTTGTGTTTTCGTTGCATTGAAGTCGACGAGATTGGCCTTTCCCCCCTGCAGACCCTTATCCAGATCCCGATTCAGAGAGTCAATCTGGATACATCTCATCTGGTGCGACGTTGATGCATTAATCGGCCAATCACTCGAAAAAGAGGAAACAAGGGTACTAACATCCGCTAAACTGAACATTCAGTAGCTTTTATTGACGTGTGCTTCACGTTGAGGTCAGAAAGTTTTCAGGACACCCTCGTACAAGAAAATGGTATACCTGCTTACCTTTAACTGCCAAAGTTTATGAGCGCATGTAGCGGTTCTACGAACCATACAACTCCTTACAGGTGAGTTATCCTTTCCGCCAAGGAACTCTACTCGCCTTTCGCAGCACACGTGCCCACAGACACGTGTCCCAATAGCTGGTGATCATACCTGTAACAAAGGTTATACGAAATTGTAACAACGTTGAACCCGATATCAAAAACCAAGGAACTTAACGTTCAAAAGCTTCCTATATCGAGTTCAACGCACCCATACATGCTATTCTACCCCAAATCAAAAGGGCAGCTAAAGCATCGCATCTAAGCAATGCGCCAAATGCAGCAAGCATCGCATACAGGTCACCAATCTCCCATCCTAAACATTCAACGCGATGTTTCCAAAGAAATACCATTGTCGGTAAATAAACCGAACAACGGATGCATACGCTGGTAGCTAAATGCAATTAGCACCTAAACCCCTGGCATGACCTAATGCAAAGGCACACTTATGCAGACAAGGCATATCGCTTAGCTGCCGTCCAATGATCATGCAATCATAAACATCTTAACGCAGATTGCTCGCTAGATGTTTATGATTCGAAAAGCCTAACAAAGGAACGATACCAATCTCACGTTTCGCTTTTATTACCCATTGGAAACAGACAAGAGCATTGTTAGCTTAAGCCAGATGACTAACCTAAACACATCCCATAGTCCGTGCACCCATCCGAAGTGCATGCGATCCTTTGCCCGCATGCCAGATGTGTAGGGCAAATAAACTACGGAAAGATCGGAGAATAAGCGGCGGCATCCGATCCTGAAACAAAAGAAACGAGATACCGACCACCAGAAAGTAATGATGAAGATGATCATGAGAAAGATTTCTTCTTTTTACAGAGACTATGGGAAATGCAGCTAACAGATACTGTGGGAAATTCTGTTAGCAGACAGGATAGGAAATTCTGTGCAGAGATGCGTTGGGCAGATTTCCCTTGCCGATGGGGAACAAGAAGTTAGTTGAGAATAGACAGTCGACTTAGAGCGGCAGTCTATATCGAAGATTCGCATCGCATAGTCGAACCATAGAGAACACAATCGAGGAGGTGTTAATTTGTCAACTCAAACTTACGTTGATAGTAAGATCGAGTTGTGTTATAGTGTTGTCCCGAGCTTGTTCAGTGTTGCGTAAAGAAAACTTTTTGTATCGCGCGAACGTTCCGAAACATGTAATTACAATCGAACCCAAGGAACTAGGAAATGAGGATACATATGTGATCACCTTAAGTGAAAGATGAACTTAATAACTTCCATCTATTAACGCTGTGGAAACGTCCAACTCACATATTAATTACGTGTAGAATGTCACTGGTGCTAATCTGACGTGTGAAAATAAATTGTCTAACTGGAATAAACAACCACTATATCTCTGCATTTCATTTGTAACCGTGTTCACTCAGTGTGTGTATTTTTCCTCGCCGGAGTCAGTGGTCGGCGGAACACGACAACATTCGACGATCAATTAAATCAACAACAATCCGCCAAACTCATGCACAGGATCTTCAATTAAACAGTATAGCATCATCATCGAATTTTCTTATTCTTTCCGAGACCTGGATGAATAATGAAAACATTGTAGGCATTCCAAATCTTGATATTGTAGGTTAATCTAAAAGACAACATGCGAGGGCAGGCGGTGTTGCAATCTATCATAATATAAATGAAGGAGCCCGTGTTATTACTCCACAAATAGATCTCAATACACAACAACTTGAATCATTGTCTGTTCAGCTTTCTAAAGTGGGAGAAATATGTGCTTGTCAAAGCAGATTGCGTCGTGGTAATTCATTTTTGATTGTGGCAATTTACATTTCCCCTTACCAATCAATTAATACAATTATTGAATTCATCCACGAGAATTTAATAAAGTACACACCAGAGGTATTGCGGGTTCTTAAAAAAGATTACGACACAATTCCATTGATTTTAAGTGGGGATTTTAATCTGAATTTTACATTGTATGCAGTCCTTCGATTGACTTCCTGAACACCAAATTAAATTTAAAAATATGTGCAGCAGTCACACTGAATCGACAACAGGGTAAAAAACTGTAATTGGCACAGTATTTCAAAGATATATTGATCAAACCCAAACCAAAGCATTTTTATGCATACTTTAGTTATTATAAGCCTCTCGCGTCATTTGTCTGACACGATAGGCTTATGGTCGCCCCCTCGCTGTTCTTGGTCTTCCCTTCATATTTGTTCTTATTTGTTCTTATCAATTGGATCCTTATCCCTTTCGTTTCGCTCTTGGTTCTCTTCTGTTAGAATAATTCTTCTTTCTTGCAATTGCTCTGCGTTCGCCCTACAATCGCTTCTCTTCTCAGACCCCTATCGCCAAATTATTTTTGCTGAATGTTAAATTTCAGTACTGTCTTCTGTTGTACTACTGCGGCTGTTTTCGTCTCTACTTCCCGTCTAGTTTTTCTCCTTCTATCAAAGGCGGTTACAGTTTTTTCTTTACATCGTGGATGCCTTATATCATTTGTTTCTTTCTCAATTCGCTTTTCTTATCAAAGTCCCAAACAATTTCCTATTCTCAAATTATCTGCTTTATATAACTTCAAGAATAATGTAAAACAATAGTTATCTGGAACCTATCCCCTTAAACCGCCTACCTTCTGTAAAAACATGGAACCCACGGGTACAGTGCCGTATATTCATCTGAATTCTTGATATTTCAGTCTGAAGTACTAATTCATTTATAGTAGCTGTTCAAAACCACATTCCAACCTTCTTGTCAGAGACGTGTCATGAAATGTCTCTAACCATCCATATTATGGGGTCCTCCCTCCAAGAAAGTATCGCAGATGTTGAGTGCGTGGTTTCTGAATTTCTTCTTTGCCTGCTTCCCTCCCCATTTGGTTTAACCTTTTGTACAATGTACGACTTGTTCATAGTTCATGGAACGGAGATACTATTTTTGTTATCAAAACAACCATACCCACTTCAAAGGACTGAAACACCGCAAGACTGTGTGCTCTGAAGGATTGAACAGGGGACACGTAGTAAAATGTCTACCGCTGCCTGGAACAGCGTAGATGGAATGAAATAATATGATGACCACATGTCAGATGCTCTTGACAGCCAGGGAGAGAGAAACTGCCTGTTGTTTAGCAAGCCTGTGGCAGACATTGTTCCTGCAGGCAGTTTCACGTACCGCCTTACCAAACTACTTGAAATGGGACAAACAGAAGGTTGCTTAAGGATAAGTCAACACTCGCCGCCTTTCATCTGCGAATTGATGAGAAGTACTTGTAATCCCAGGTCTTGTCGTTATTTAACAGTAAGGTATTGTAATGATGAGTCTCTCCTTAAGAATAATAGGAAAGGTATCAGAAGGGAACATTTATCATAGCCATTCGATGTAGTGAGTTGTGAGTTCTATCATTTGTAACGCACAAAATTGTCATACTCATTGCAAAACATACGATGTTGAAACTTCTGCTGATTAGAGGTGTTTCAATTTACATGTCATATTCCTAATGTACTTGCAGATGAAAGTAAGAAAGGAAAGCCTCCTTTATTATGACCGAGATATAATAAAAGGCTAATTAAGCGAGCTATGTTCGCCCAGTGGAATTAAACTTCTCATATATTCGGCCTCAGATTTCGCTTCGCTGTGTTTGATGTGCTCTAGGTTCCAGTAATATTTGTATTCCCATGTGTTCTGCACCATAAGACTTGTTCTTTTCCCACTTTGCTCTAAATCGGATGCTTGCTAGTATATACTTGAATACACATTCTCTCTCACACAGTTAGGTGTACATATATGTAGTCGGCTTTTGCATTACTATATATCGCATCGGTTTAGAATCAAAAGTGTTTATTCGGCAGAGTTGACTTCCGGTGCCCTACATTCACTTTCCGTGTTCTCTCTGCCTTTTCTTCTATTTTCTGTACTCTTTAATGAACTTCAAATTATATTGTCAGCATTATTGGTCTTAACAACATGGCGTCGGTCATGGAGTAGCCACGACGGGTTTGTGCCAACATCATCATCATCGGCACTACAACCGATGTGCCAACATGCTCCCCGAAAATACTGAATCAGTGATCGTAAAATTTTGCAACTTAGATGTATGTCACCCAAGTTATAAACGAAATTGTTTATTTTGAACCCTGATAATAGTTTAAAGAGCAAACTGGCACAACGGCGAGCCTCGTTACAAACTAGGTTTGTCGATGCATTTTAAGCCATTGAAGCATTCAAGCCTCTGCAAACTGCCATTAATTAGTGAACTTTCTCTTCGAAGATTTTTCTAGAAACAGTGATCGAAGAGCCTCGTTCTGGAACCTAACTTTCATAGGAGGGATCTCCTGCTCGGCACATACCGACTATAAAGGTTTTGAAGACTGAGTTATGTCGTACTTACAAAAGTAGTCACCAAATTTAATAGCAAAACGATAGCATGGTATATTGCTTACCGTGTGCTAAATTTTAGTCCACATACTGGAAAACCGACCTACAGAAAACACAATAAGCAATAATGAACAGTTTCAATCATGAAAATCGCTGTTAATCTTCCAGAAGGTAAGAGTCATCTTATAATCTAAGTATACCATGAAATCATCAGTGCACACTATGGCAAATGGACCTCATCAAAAAACCAATGTAATTAATTGGAGTTGGTTATGTGAAACCATCAGACAGAATATGTAATTCGGCCCTTTTGTCCCTATTGTGTGAAGTAAACCAAGTAAATATCTGTGTGAAGTGAACCAACTTTTTTTTTTAATTTAGGCCAACTAAAGTGGTTTTCTGATTCCCATAAATATCAATGTAGAGTACAGGCGCGTGAAAAGGAAATGGTCAAAAACACAGCGCTCGAAAAGTCCCGAGCCTAACACATCAAAACACAATGTTTTGGCGAAATTGGACTTTATTTAACATATTATCTTCTAGAGTGACAGTCTGTCTAGCGTCGTTTTTACAGACAGAGAGCCTGTTTCTATGCCAACACACTTCTCCAGTAGACTGTTGTTGTGAAAGAAGGAATATCCAGATCAAAGAGTGCCCTGAAAATAGTTGGGAATCGGAAATATACAGATATTCGAAACGTCTTGCTTTTAAAAGGACTGTTGTATTAAAAACTGCAACAAGCTACCAAATCGTACTTGAAAAACAAAAGATATGCATCCATCATCATAATCATCATCGGCACTACAACCGGGATCCGGTCTTGACCTTTTTTAGCAAGTCTGGTGTCTGGTCCATATCCGAGACTTGTTAAATTGTCCATAATAATTTGTTTCTCCGGGCAAGGTTATTAGCCTTGCGCCAGATATGCATCGATATTAATAGTTTATTAATGATGTTCAAACGAACAAATCTTAAGGGGTTTTATCTATTGAGATTACCGAAAAACAACACTTTTTAAAAGAATTTGTTTCTCCGTTGTTTATTAAGCAATTAAAAAAAATGGTTGGTTGGAGGCTGCGAAACGGCATTTGGTTCGATTAGTCGGAGCACAGAGTTGGTGGTATAGCCAGCTGAAAACATTGGCGATGCGCATCGAATTTGATGCCCTGTCTGATTCTATCGATAGGATCTTGACCCTATATCCGCACACTGAAATTTTTATTGAAGGTGATTTTAATGTGCATAACTCTCGGTGGCTTTGTGCCGGTTCCGCCAAACGCCATTGTTTACTCACCCGAAGGACCCCCCCCCCCCCCCCCCCCTTACTACAACCCAACTTCCATAGTCTCCCGCTAACGCAATCGCATTAGCACCTGTAAATGCTTCACGCATCAAGTTTACCTAATCTATTTAACTGAAAGCTCCTGGAAGAGAGTTCTTAGCTTCATGCATTAATTCGCATTCAAAATTCGCTACAAGAATTCTGTCCAAACTTGTCGGACCATAAATCCAAAGCCCAATTCGGCACCATCGGTTGCCAGGCAAATCCCAATCTCACCATATGCATTTCCCTTGATGAATTCCTGTAAACGACAAAATTTGGTTCACATATAATGTAACCATCATAACCAGGGATAATAAACATTGCGTCGCCCATTCCCAGCCTCACCATGTGTACAACAAATTCCTTTACATACACATTGGCTGGCGACCTTTGTCCAAGGGACAAAAGCAAATACACGCATCTAGCGTCTAAAGGCATAAACCAAATCCTATAGCATAAGCAAATGCAAATAGGAATTGTGTACTTACCCTTGGCAGCGATGCCATAAACACCAATTCTCAATGAATATGCTAAAACCAATTAGCAACATGTCCACGATACATTGCGGTCTATCAATACAGCTACAATGCACATCATAGACAATGATCTACACCATCTCTTTGTTTTCCAATATTTCTGGATCCGCTTCTCATGGCCTCACGGCATGAGCAAACAGAAATCCAATTAGCACCCAATGAGATTCGGCTTATTTACTTACTCACATCCCATTGATGCCCATTATCTCTTTCGATTTTTCCGATTCGTTCTCATGGCCTTGTCCAATGAAAGAACCAATGTTCACACATACATGCGTACCACTACGATTTTCGCTATGAGATCCGGTTACCTACCCCCAAAGAGAGACCACGTTTCTCAAGGAAACGCATTCTTAACTAAGAGAGCCAGTATCACTGGCCGAATTTCCTTTGCCAGCGAATTCATATCGCCGCGCCGAGTCGTTTTACACCCATCGGCCGAGCAGGTCGTTACCACTCCCGCTCCCCGGTGTACACGGGGACGCGAATATACACCAGTGAAGTCGAGTAACCGCGCGATTAATTCACAAGTAATTCTCTCTTGTGCCTCAAATATAACCACCACAAGTAGTGCACACTGTCTTGTATTTTTGTGCATCCGTGTCATCGTCGGTGAAAGTAGAATTTGTTTTCCGTAAGCCAATTAAATACCGTAAGATTAGTTTTAAATAAAAAGAACCTCATCATCATCATCATCATCGGCACTACAACCGGCAACCGGTCTGGGCCTTATTTAACAAATCTCTCCACCGATTTCCAATTTCGAACCGATGTCATCTAGGTTGGCACTCCCTGGTCTACGCCATCCCTCCGTCGCCGACAAGGTGCTTTTATACTACAATTTATACGCGTCAATCTGTGAATGCGCACAACTTCACGTTGAAAGTGGACTCCAGGCGCACCAATAAACATAGAGAGTCATTCTTTAGCCGAACCACACGAATGTGGAATGTTCTGCCTTATCATGTGTTTCCTGGTTGTGATGTCCAGACATTCAAGACCACTATACATCGACACCTCCTTTACTTATCCACTTCCTCTCCATCCTCTCGCATTGTGCTTGACATTTAAGGGTACTTCAAAATCCCCTTTTGTGTGGGCGTTAGTGTAAAAAAAGAGCCTTTTTTGTCATGCATTCTTTTGTACGCCCTCTGCATATCTTTTGTCGACTGTGCTGGTATGGCCTCGGTGTCGGGACTCACGACCGTGCATCGCAACTTGGAGTACCTCTGGTCCCGTTTTAAGTGCCGCTTTTTGATAGCTTTGTTTGAGATCCTGTCTATCCCAGGAGTTTTTTTTTTGTCTCGTATTCTTTTGTATGCACTCTGCACATCTTTTGCCAACGCTGGTATGACCTTAGTGTCAGAGTTTATTACAACGTTACACGTTGGGTAACCGATGGAAGGGAGGCTATACTATTGAACGGCGCGAGTTGGGACAAGTTATGTGTGGATTTCATGTCCCTTTAGTCTTGTCATAACCTTTCTGTAGGCGGTGTCCAGAGATTTATGCCGGCCCCTGCGGAGATATTTCTGAAGCATCTCCCATTGCTATTTTTTATAGTAGTCTTTAGGTGCCGCCTTGACTTTTTTAAGCTAACAATTTGCTCTTGGAAGTCAGCTCTTCGTCTTGATCTCTGCATCTCACGCGCTGGTAAATGCTGTGCTCTTAGTGCTTTAATTTCCTTCGTACACCAGTAGCATTGTTTTCTTCCATCCGGTGGGTATCCGTCGAAGCATTGCTCCCCACACGCAGCATCTCTATTAACTGGAGGACCATTGGCGCCCCACTTTTTTCAATTGTTGTATTGCAGGATCTCACAACGACTTCAAATGAACCGTAGAATGCGCTATGCTTTCTTTTAAGACTTGTTTGTACGTTGAGGTGGCTCTCGTTACTTCCACCAAGTTCCAGTATTATGGTTTCGTGGTCACCATGGGTATATTTTTCACTGGGCTGCCCTTATGAGTCGGGTGAAGTTGAGGGTGTCTATTACTGACCTTCTTCCTTCGTCGTGGTTTGTGTCGTTCTTGCCAGTGTTTGTCACGGGGAGTTCCAACGGTACAAATCTTTGCAATAGGTGGCGTCCGCTCGTGTTGGTACATTTGCTGCCCCGCTCAGTCGCCCATGCATTAAAGTTAGAGGCTATGAGAATGGACTTTTTGCCTCTCGTATCGACCATGCGATTGTCTAGCATAGTATTGTATTCGTTTGTGGTCACAGTAGGTCGTGCATAACAGCTGTGGAAGTCGACTCCATTAATTTTCGCTGTTATAAAGCCATCTTCTGAAGCACGTGTGTATGTGTGATGAGTCGATGGTAAACCCTGAAAGATAGTTCCAAAAATCCTCTTTTAAACACGTTCCCCGCAGTGGTTTTTGACTCGATTGGACAGAAGGAAGCCGTAGGGAACTAAATCAGTAGTATTCATGCAGTTCTTCGTCAAAAAGTCACGAATAAAGGCATTGTGCGTTATTATGGTCACAAATCCACGAGTTGTTTGCCCACAAATTCGGTGTTTTTTTTTTTTTGAACTGTTTAACACAACCGCTTTATAACGACCAAATAAAGCCCCTCGTTCATTGTCTGACCCGATGGCAAGAATTCGTGATGCACACCACCATCGTATTCGATGCCGTGAGCATCAGTTTTTTGGTAAAGGAAAATCGTGTGATTTCTTCGGTGTGGGCTCATTGTACACTATTCACTCGCCTGATGTCAGGATTGCCTGTCGCACTCATATTTCCACGTCTCGTCTCCAGTAATGACGCGTTTGAGGAATGATGAGTCGGATTCAGCCGTGAAAATTATATCTTCTGTGATGCCCACGCAGTCACTTTTTTGTAGGATATTTAGGCCTTTCTGCATCAAGTTAGCCTCAGCACAGCCGAAACCTAAATTCTTGACTAAAATATCTTAAATGAAGCCGTTAGCTGCCTGATATTTAATTACCAGTTCTTTCACTTTATCGACGTTGTCGGCCTGGCACAGCGTTCGTTATCCTCAATGAATTTATGACCACATCTGAAACGTTCATTCCACTGATAAACGACGAAGTTCTGAAGTAGAAGCCCTTTTCTAACCTTTTCAAGGTCATGGCATCATTCAATCCATTTTATCGGAAATTTTAATACAAACTTCTTGCAAATTCAATTCCATTTTTTAAATGCTATTGTGCTCAAGATGGCGAATATTTCATAAATGTCAAGTTGTGACACTGAAATTGAGTGGAAATGTCAATGACAGGTGTGTCAACGTAACAAAACAGAACAGGACTTGGTTCAGGTGGCCGAAAACGTTACCAAGTGGTAGTTCCGTGGACTTCTGATGAAGATATTATGTGTACATAATATATACAACATATAATAAAGTCGTGAATGCAATCCTACTTAATTCACATGCAGTGTTTTCATTTCGTGTAATTCAAATCGTGTTGCCATATAAAAATATATATTGCCCTTACACCAACAATACAACATTGTTACTTTACGTTTTTCCAAGCAAACGTGCTGTTGGGAGACCTTAATTTACTTCTTTTACACTTTCGATCGAAATGCCGGAGCAGTCATTTTTCTAACAAGGATAACTGGAAATCCTTGAAACCATGAATTCATACAACGTACACAAAGTGCGCTTTTACTACATCTGTATCTTTATTTCCAAGAAAACTTGAGACAAATTATGTTTCACTCATTTATGGCGTATTAAAAGTTTATGACGCCATTTTATGCTCAAATGTAGACATAAAACGCATTAGGTCTTTGGTATTCAACCATTTATATGAAGTTTCATGAGGGCAACTCGGTCGTAAAGTTTTATAATACTATCGCAGTTGAACCATTCCCGAAGATTCCTTTTAAAGTGCATCTGCCAAGGAAGCTCGAATCCAGTATCCACATAAAATGTATAGTGGTACCGTATACTCTTCCCCATTATTTTACGTCAGTTGTCGAATTTCTTATGGGAAACTTTTCAGAAGCAAAATCCATGTTTCATTCGAGTACTACTATTTCTGCAAGATTTAGGAGAAATGGACGTACGCTAATTTAGTGGTTTCATTCCATGGCTCGTTTAGTTTTTCTTTTTCTGTCCTTGCATTTTTATTACGCCCAAGTAACGTCGTAATGTCATACAATTTGACATCTGACATATCCAAACTCATTTGTATGCATGTGTATTTTATCTTTGCTGTCAAAAATAATACGAAAATTGTTTTCTTCGATAGGCAAGAAATGAACAAGCTATCGTGTCTGGAAAATTTACTTCTTTCCGGTGAATTTAATACATTGCAGGCAAACCTAATAAGAAATTTCGTCTATCAAATAGATCTGGTGGTTGTTTGTTACTCATACTAGTTGGAAATTGTCATGTAGTTCTGCTCAGAATATTTAAGGCACAATCATGTTTTATGATTTCCAGTCCTTGTTTTTTTAGGTAATACAGCACAATTTTATGAAAACAACTCTACACGCATGTTTTCTATCGAACTCGTGTTATTATTAAGGATAATTTTGCAGCTAATTGTATTTTTCAATAAAATAGGCCCTCGAGAATGTAGCCATTCCGTGTTTTAGCTATTTGCAGGTTTTCGGCATATTTTCAGGGTACTTCCTTTTTAATAGCTAGCGCCGGATTTTCTTTGGCCCCGAGTACAGTCGATTGAAGAGAATCATGGGCAATGAAATACGCCGTTTGCCTACAAAATTGTTTACAAAAGATGTCTCTCAATTCTCACAAACCTTTTTAGTGGCCTTCCGATCGACGACCACCCTACTCGAGCGAGATCAAAAATACCATAACGGAATCCACGAAACCAAAATGGTGCGTAATTGACAGACACAATATCGGGGTCATAAACACCATTCACAATTTCAGCCGCCTGGTTTGCACTTTCGCCTTTATCAAAGAAAAATAGTAAACTATGTTATATCGAATTTTCTATTTCATGATTTTCATAATTGACTTCGAATAGCTGACAACTGAATTGAGCTTGAGCTGACAAAAAACGGTCAAGGAATATTTTTTAGTATGGAGACACAAGTCACAAGTCTGAATATGTTCGATAAAAACTTCACGAGACTTATAACAATACATCGTTCAATAAGTCCCGAGGCTAACTTCTAAAACAACATTTTTTTTTGTTGGTAAAATTCGTCTTTATTCATCAATATAATCTCCTTCAACTGCGATATAATCATTCCAACTTTTTTATACCATACGTGATTTATCTTCAGCTTCAAAGTAACCCTCAGTTGCAGAGATGACTTCATCACTAGAGCGAAATCTCTTGGTCTGGAGCGGCTTTTATAAGGTCTGCACGCAGCCAGTAATCACTGGGGGCTAGATCTGGAGAACACGGTGGATGGGGAAGCAGTTGAAAGCCCAATCCGTGTAGTTTAGTCATCGGTTTCAACGATTTCTGACACGGTGCATTGTCCTGGTGAAAGATCAGTTTTTTCTTCTTCATTTGCGGTCGTTTTTCAGCGATTTCGTCCTTGGAATGCACCAATATACCGATGTAATATTCGTCACCGATGGTTTTTACCTTTTTAAGGTAGTCGATGAATATTATGCCCTGCGCATCCCAAAATACAGAGGCCATAACCTTGCCGGCAGATAATAACGCTTGTGTCCTCGGACGCTCCGGATGACTTTCTCCGCCCGCTCTCCAATCAGCTGACTCCCGATTTGATTCCGAATATAATGGTGGATCTATGTTTCATCCATTGTCACAAACCGATGCAAAAAATCCTTCTTATTCCGAGTAAAGTGCCAAACAGCGCTCTGAATCATCGATGTGTTGTGGTTTTTGTTACATTGTGAAAAAACGGGACAAGACTAATGACCTCGCCCGGAAAAAAACAAATCATTTGGGTTTTGGGATCTTGCACGGAATTTAGGGTGCTAATTGCTATTAGCTACATGAGGAGATATGCGTTATTCTGTTTGTTTTCAGAAAAATGTGTTTCATGGATGAATTGAGTAAATGGGGGAATTGAATTGAATGGATGCATTGAATTTAATATTAGGAAATTTTGATCGTTAAGGGGGGAACCTTATGTAAATAGCCTGTTTTTCAGGATTTTTTTGTGAAAAATGTAATGCGTAGATTAATTTGCAATTTAAGGCACAATTTATTTACGTTATAATATTTAAAGGCTTCTCGATAGTATAGTGGTTAGTATACCCGCCTGTCAAGCGGGAGACCGGGGTTCGATTCCTCGTCGAGGATCCTCTGGCGCAAGACTAATGACCTTGCCCGGAAAAAACAAATCATTATGGAAAATTTAACAAGCCTCAGGACTTGCTAAATAAGGCCAAGACCGGTTCCCGGTTGTAGTGCCGATGATGATGATGATGAAAAAACGGGTCACTCATTTGAAAAAAGTTTTTTCGTGGCCAAATTTTGATGCAAATTTTTTTTTAATACTTATTTTTTTTTTTTAATTTTTTTTTTTACTACTTATTATTTTTTTTATTAGTTATTATCAGGGCTGTGGAGTCGAAGTCGGAGTCGCGGTGTTTGGGTCGGAGTCGGAGTCAGAGTCGTAAAAATCGAGCGACTCCGACTATTTTTTCGTTAAAATTTAAAATAGTTTTTTTTTTAATTATAAAGTCGGAGTATCTTTAGAAAGAAGCAGTATACGAAATTTATTAATAGAGGACGCTGAAAAACAGAAGAATTAACTTAAAAATCTCTTACACGGAAAGTTTATTTATTTAAAAGTGGACACATGTACACGTTATCGAGTTAATTACTTGGGAATTAATGTTCAATTCGTTGATAATAATAAAAGAATAGTAACACGTTCACTGGCAATCAAAGACACTAAATCTGACCACTCAAGCGATTATTTAAAAATGCTTGTGATGGATGTTCTGAAAGAGTTTAATATTAAACTAGAACAAATTGTATCCATTGTGATAGACAACGCTCTTAATATGCTGAGTACTGTCGAAAAATTAAGTACTATCGAGGCGGAAGACGATATTAATGTTTACTCTAGTATTTTAGATGATACACTTTGTGCTGCCGCTTCTGATTTTTTTAAGATCCATCATATGCGATGTGCAGTACATACGTTGCAATTGGCAATCCGTGATGGCTTGAGAGAAGTGCACGCAACGAGAATTTGTGAAAATGTACGAAACGTCGCAATAGCCGCCAGAACACCAAAAATACATGCCATAATCAAACGAAGAGTTGGAAAGGGAGCGATTTTGGTTCAAGCTACAAGATGGGGTAGTACATACTTAATGATACAGATTGAGGACATGGCCAGCCCGAACGTGAATATGACTGAACTTCAAAAAGAAGTGGAGGATCTTGATTCCGTGCTTCGCCACCCTACTATATCACTACAAAAGTAATGCAAGCGGAAGATTTGACTCCTGGTTTATTTTTCAAAGGAGTGGAAAAACATCATTTTTCGTTTGTCGAAGATTCTAAATAATACTTTTGCTGGTGGAATTAAAAACGCCATGCTATATAAAGAAAAACATTTGCTGGACAACGATACTCTGTTGGCTCTATTGGCGGAAGAACAAATAGATAGAGCTAAAAACGCTCTGCTTGAATTAACCGTTCGCGTGAAAGGCCTTCGACTAGAAAAAGAGACGACAGCAGGCAGCGTACACGAAGTACCATCATCTTCACCCGACACCGGTGAATCTGAAGATGATTTTGAAAAATATCTCAATGAACAAGATAAACTAAAACGTCCTCGTTTGAATCACAATCCCAATATAGATGAAGGAGACAGAATTTTATGATGCATTGAAAAAAATGGAAAAAATTTACCGAACTTATAAGTTAAATGTTGAAATGGCAATACAGCGGTATCGAGCAATCGTAAAAGATTCAGCATTGCTCGTTACACTATTACCACCAACCCAAGTATCCCTAAAGCGGTTTTTTTCCGCTCTTAAAATTCTGAATTCTGATTTGAGAGCCTCTACGCATACAGATTTAATAGAAGCAATGTTATTTTTAAGAATAAATTCTAATAAATAATTATTAAAGTTTGATCTTGTTTTATTTTTATCCATATAACATGAAAAAAATGCCTATATGCAAAGGTAGGAAACAAGCTGATAAAATTGAGCTTTTTTGAGTCGGAGTCGGAGTCTTGTTGTTGGTAAATATAGGAATCGGAGTCGGAGTCGTGTTATTTTCTTGCGACTCCACAGCCCTGGTTATTATTATTTTTTTTTATTACTTATTATTTCTTTTTATTACTAATTATTTTTTTTTATTACTTATTATTTTTTTTATTACTTATTTTTTTATTACTTATATTTTAATTACTTTTTTTTATTACTAATCTTTTTTTATTACTTTTTCTTATTACCAACCTTTTTTTATTATTTATTATTTTTTCTAAGATTTAATTTTTTTTTATTACTAAATATTATTTTTTTTATAAAAAACAACAAAAAACTAAAACAAAACTGGAATTTACTCTTCATAAACATTTTTGATTGCATGATATAAATGAATGGGGTTTTAAAACAAAAACTTCCCACTTGTTCCATTCGCCATTGTCTTTCCTTTATTTATTTCTTCATCAAACGCAGTGATGCAAAATCGTGCACGATTATTCAGTTTGAATGTAAATTTTAATTATTATCCTGATTTTCAAACCAACTTATATCAACCAATCTGCCTTTAGCGCGGACATTCCCTTCTCGGTATCATTCTAACAAGGGGTTTTTTAATTAATCACGCCTTCAGTAATCAGAATTGTGAATTCAAAATAAAACAATTTTCGATGATCTCTAGTTGTTTTCATTGTTTTTTAATTATTTATGATGAGCTTCGTTATTCCCGACCAAGTAAATGTACATTTTGATATACATTGCGAAATATGATACATGCATAAGTCTAATGACGTGCCCACAGTTGTACTCATAATATTTTCTTTACTTGTTCTTTCAGATTGAAAATACAACAGCCACTGGCGATTCGATCTCAACAAAGTGCGTTTGGTGCGCGCAATTTCTCACAGCCAATGACCGGCCTAAGCTTTTGGAGTGTCTTCATGTTGCATGTTGTCAATGTGTAACGACAAAATTTTCGGAATTGGATCGTACAATGCCTCCTCTTATTCATTGTCCAGTTTGCAATATGGCGTCACAGAATGAATTCATTATTGATAATCACTTTTTAATAGAACAGTGTAATGCTGGAGATATTAGTGCTCCAAATGCAGCCACAGATCCGGATAATAAACAAAGTGCTACCACAGCATTGATAAAATGCAGTAGCTGCAGTGATAATGCAAATGCAACATCATGGTGTGTCGACTGTTCGGAATACATCTGCGATAGTTGCGTGCAAGCACATCAGCGACTAAAAATCACCAAGGATCACACTATCAAACCGAAAGAAGAGGCTAACAATGAGACATCAGTATCTTCACAGGCCGATCGCAGTCTTATGTGTCAGGTGCATTCTCAAGAGAAGCTTTCTTTATTTTGCGAAACATGCGACAAATTAACATGCCGCGATTGTCAGCTCAGTGAACATAGAGATCATAAATATAAATTCGCACACGAAATCGCTACAGAGACTAGAAACTCATTGGGCGCCCTGTTAAATGAGATCAACTATAAACGATTCCTACTCACTAGTGCTAGTAAAGTTATCGACGATAGACAGAATTTAATAACAGATAAAAAGAAGGAATTGATTAACGATATCACAGGAATGGTTGTGAAGATCACAAACACGGTGAACATGCGTGGTAAGCAGTTGGCAATGCGCTTAAATGAAGTTTGCGATAGCAAACTAAAAGTACTCAATGAAAAGAAAGAAGCATTACAATTATTATCCGAGAATACTGATCATTGCATAGACTTTGTGCAAGGAGCTTTAGATAAAGGCAGTGATTGTGCAATTTTGAGTAGTAAAAAATCACTTGCACGACACCTACAAAAGCTGAAGTGCCAACGTGCAGATATCCCAAATCCAGAAATTCCAGTCAGGATACAAGTTCAGCTCAATCAAGTTAATGAGCTACAGAAAGGTATAAATGTGCTTTCTTGTCATGTTTTTGAATACATTTTTGAATTTTATTCCAGTTATATCTCAACTTGGCACAATTATTGTTGATGGAAAACCGTATCCACCTCCACCAGCAACTAATGGTCCACCTCGTCAACAGCCAAGTCCAAATATGGCACCACCATTGCGCCCAGGCTTACCACCAGGAATGACAACAGGAATGACACCAGGCGGCCCACCAGGTCCAGCTGGTTATGTTCAAAATGGACCACCAATTTACACTAGTACTTCACCTCAACAACAATTTAATAATATGCCAATGAACCGACCATTCCCCCCAGATGGACCAGGTGAGGGCGCCTACATAACTAGTAATGGGTCAGGTAAATTTACTTTAAAAAATAATTTATATTATGTTATTTCATTTTCGTAATATTTGCTGTTGACTGATCTGAAAGTCCTTGCACTATAGATTTGTTTGTCAAGAGCTTACAGTCTCTGTCAGCACCAAATATGTAACAATTAAAACATCGCTCGATAATGTGATTTTCCAACTTGTGCACTTAAAAGGACTTTTCTAATTGCGTTAACGTGTCATAGCATAGTGCAGGCTGCCAAATATCTAAAAATAATACTAAAAATAACCCTTTTTTAATTTTTATTTGTGCGCAGTACTTAAAAACATATTTACTAGGTATTCTGGATACGATTCTTTTTACCATTGTGTCAAGATTCACATATGATTCTAAATACGGAATTTAATTTGACTGTCATTTTGTTAAATTGACAACAAGCTTAAAAAATGTCAAATGTCAAATGTCAAATTGACTGTTGGTATTAAGCTTATAGCGTTTGCGACGATAGTGAAGAACTGACGCTATGGCGGTTAGAATCACTATAAAATGGAACCAATGCGCAACACATCAGGCTACTGACCGCGTGTACGAATTCGATTTCTAAACTCAAGTACACCCAACTGATGTGTATTTGTTATGTTATCGCTATGGTATACGGCTCTGATGCATTTCCTTATTCGATTTTCGTTAGGTGTTCTTCACTATTTGCTTGTGTATTGTGTGTATCTGTAGAAACGTCACAATCTCATTGACATTTCTATGTATAACAAGTGTTTCATATAATGGCGTGTTATTTCATTAATTCATTTTGAAGAAAACTCTTTTGCTATAATATTAACTCACAAAAAATTGTTGATCCCCCTGTATGCTAATTTAGAACGCGATGAAAGAAGTAGGAGGGGATAAGGGAAAGATGTATCCATTGGTTTTGAATGTTTTAAGATTGTAATGGCATAATTGCACAGCTCAGATTGTAACGGGGTAATTGTACAGCGCAGATTGTAATGGCGTAATTGAATGCTTATAACTCGGTCAAAGGAAGATTTGTTTATATCCTTAATTGTCAATGCACAGTGCGATCGAAAGAAGAGGGTGTGAATAAGAAAGGCATCCTGCGACTCAAATTAGCCATAATTATTTGCAAGTTGGTAAAGCGAGAAAACCTATGACCAAGCACAGTGTCTCATGCTCATTGATGTATCCATTGGTTTTGAATGTTTTAAGATTGTAATGGCATAATTGCACAGCTGAGATTGTAACGGGGTAATTGTACAGCGCAGATTGTAATGGCGTAATTGAATGCTTATAACTCGGTCAAAGGAAGATTTGTTTATATCCTTAATTGTCAATGAACAGTGCGATCGAAAGAAGAGGGTGTGAATAAGAAAGGCATCCTGCGACTCAAATTAGCCATAATTATTTGCAAGTTGGTAAAGCGAGAAATCCTATGACCAAGCACAGTGTCTCATGCTCATTTGATGTGGCTATGCAATGCTTCTCTGTTTTTAATAGTGTGTCCGAAATTATTTCTTATGGTGAACCGATACGCGATTTACAGGCGTCGTAAAAAATATTGGTGAAAGTAAGTTGAAGTTTATTTAAGCAACATTTCTGGTACTACTTATAGAAAAGAGACAGGCAGGATTCCAAACACAGAATAAGATTCTCTATAAATTTTTTTTTAAACTAACGCGCACAAAAGGGGGTTTTGAAGTACCCTTAAATGTCAGAGCACAGTGCGAGCGGAAATAACAGGGCAAACTTTTGAACGAACCCATGACAATGGTTTTGTAAACTGACGCTATATCAGAAGGGTTTAGGTTTTGGTTGCATTTGTTAGGAACTAAAACATCTCCCTAAATGTTTCACAGCTTCTAATATGTCGTCGTTCTAATCGTAACCCGATTATAGTACAAACTTTGCAGTAATTAACAGATGCATAATTCTATGACTACGATGGTAAAGACGTGCGTGGGACTGTGTGTTCGTAGGTTAAACTATTGTAGTTGTTAGGCAGTAAATTTACATTTCACTGTCCCATATAATGTTGGCTAGATATAGAACGTGAAACTGATTTTAGGAGGCTTGGCCCCTTGTGTTATATCATACATATATCTTAGCGCTGTTTAGTCCTTTGTAGGTCTAGGTAGACCGTTAGAATATACCCACACTTCAATTGACTTGTAAATGGCTGTATGTCATTAAACTACTATATATTGGCCTATAGGAACCCGGAATTTCATAACCTCCCCGACTCGACCCCGCCATCGTTCCCTGTCCTGTGCGCTCTCCTTCCACGCTTGACCATCTAATCCGATTTCCTCAAGGTCAAACCTTGAGAGATAGCAGACTATTATTTCACTATTTATTGGTCTGTAGGAACTCTGAAGTTTATGATCTCACCAACTCGACTCGCCATTGTTCCCTGTCCTGTGCCCTCTCTTTCCACGTTTGACCATCCGATCTGATCTCCTCAAGATCAGACCTAACATTGTCCTCCCATCTTCGTCGCAGTCGTCCTGCCGGTCTCTTTCCCGTTGGTCTACCGTCAAGAATTCTACGTACGGTCCTATCGTTGCCCATTCGCGCCGCATGTCCGGCCCATCTTAATCTTCGCGACTTGATTATTCACACTATTTTAGGTTTGTGGTATAGCTCTTCCAATTCGTGGTTCTGGAGTTTCCTCCATTGTCCTGCCTCCTCGTCATATTTACCGCCAAAGACACCCCTTAAAACTTTATTCTCGAATACGCGGAATTTGTTTTCTTCCCGTTTTGTGAGAGCCCGTGTTTCGCATCCGTATAGAACAATTGGCATGATTATGGTTTTATAGACCCGTAGCTTTGTATTACGTGATAGCAGTCTGGATTTCAGCAGTTCACTAACTGCGTGGGAACTAGCGTTGCCGGAATGCATCCTTTTGTTAATTTCCCTTGACATTTCGTCAGTGGCCGTTAGTATTGACCCAATATATTTAAATTCTTTAACTTAAGCTGTATGTCATCATCATCATCATCATCATCATCGGCACTACAACCGGGATTCGGTTTTGGCCTTATTTAGGAAGTCATTATTTCTCGTCCATATTGATGGCAGTCTAGTATGATAACGAGTGCCTTATCTAATGGACGGCTTTGCATTAGGGAGGAGAAATTTTATAGAATATAATCAATTCACACTTTGTTTAGCTTATTTAACGCTTTGGATTTAAAACAAGACATTTAATGTAATAGTCCATTACAAGTCAGTTCATCTGTGAAATATCACTCTAAGAAACTTTTTATTATGAATTTCATTATTATCCAATCATTATTATATGTTAGTGCACGTATTCCTATTAAGCTTTTTTTTTTTATTTCTGGCTCCAAAAGAACAGTTGATTGGTCATACAATCGTCCATTTAATCAGAATCCAATTAGGCAGCCTGAAACGACATAATCGATTACTAACATCCTCACTTCTGTGCAATTGATGCATGTAAATCTGTCTTCCTTTTTTGGAAGGTTTTTCGCTTACCTAGAGTAAGTACCCAGATTGCTTCAATGTGCTTGTAAAGTTTCATTATCGAAACGAAATAGTTTTTAAGTACAATAATAAAACCTTTCTAATTAGAATATACATTCTTGCGCCATTTTATAAACGCTTAACAGTGTTGCCAGGTTTAATTCACGTTGCCAAAATTAAGCTACTTTTAAACATTTTGTTCTTTTGAACGTGGAAGTCTTATCTTTCCACCGCTTCTATTAAAAATTTCTTATAGATGCGGAACTTTTAAAAGAACAAAAAATATAATGGCGGACATTAAACCTTAGATTATTGGCGCTTTTTCCTTTTTAGTCGGTTTTATTATTCTGCTCTTGCCATAATTGTTATAGTTACACGTGTTATTTTCTTTTTTTAAGGCGTCAGATTTGCAGGACTACCCCCACCAGTAGGTATGCAAAGACAGGGTCAGCCACACGTGAGTTCATCCACACACCCTCAAAATATGGGTAAGTCATAAAGTATAATACACACTCTTAGGTCGAATTTTTAATTCGCATAGCTGAAGTTCTAAAAGAAATATTGTGCTCTGTGATTCAACAAAGGTCCTTTTACTCAAAAAAGACAAACAAAAAATAAAAAAAATATAAGACAACAAGATAAGAAAAAAACTCAAATTGTTAGGCGCAATTACATCATGTGTAGTATAATTAAGGAAAATTCACTTATGCAGCATAATTCGATTTGGAGTCAGTAGTAATAGGATCTGCACATTTTAGTAACATTGTACAACTTGAAACGTGGAAGGTGTGAAGCCATTCCAAACATAACAACAATATTAATCCATGCCTCCGCTGCATCGACACGCATTATTCTTTGAGATTTAATGGCAACACAAAATTTATTAAAAAAAAAAATTGGCAAATAAATCCTTTTGCAATTATCTCAAATATGCTCTACTTGTGGGGGTCCTTAGAAATCCACTAGTAACTTGTGAATTTATTATATCGAAAATAGTGTTTACTCCATGCATTTTGCACATCTCGCTGTTAATGCGAACTCACAAAGTTTGAGTTTTGAATAATCCCTGGATTTTCTTATCCACTGATATTAGACTGCTGGAATTATGTCGTGAAAGCCTACCCCGAGCACATGGTGTTTTGCATGACAGCTGTAATAAATATTATACTCGTGTCTTTGAATAACACCATTACCCGTCCATCTTATTTCTTGTAAGGCTGTTATGTCACCCTTATACTCGGGCGGGGCATAGGCTAGCTGCTGTGTAGTGAGCAGACGTTCCATAAGAAAATTCTTAAATCGTTTAGCCATTTTCGTTTCCGTGGTCGTCGTCGTGTATCCGGTCCATATCCGAGGCTTGTTAAATTTGCCATAATAATTCATTTTTACGGGCATGGTTATTAGCCTTGCGCCAACCTTTCTCAGGATGTCGCTGCATGCATTGTTTCACTACTTGGCGGGTGCCAAATTACCTATCGAGGGGTGTCACGTGGAGACTGTCAACTTGGATTGAACATGTACAAGGATCGTCCTGGCCTTCGACGGGTTGAAAGCAATCAGTAACTTTGGCCTGTATGTTCGCACCCCCCCCCCCGCGCGCCCCCGCCCAGTGATTTTAGACTGCTTGAATTATGTCGTGTTTGACGCAAGGCCAATAACCTTGCCCCGAAAAACAAATTATTATGGACAATTTATCGAATTTTGCTTGATAAATAAGGCCAAGACCGGATCCCGGTTGTAGTGCTGATGATGATGAATTATGTCGTGACTATAGGTTTTACTTCGGCTCCTCCGTCGGGGAGCCTCTGGCCCAAGCTAATGACCTTGCCCGGAAAAAAACAAATCATTATGGAAAATTTAAAAAGCCTCAGGACTTGCTAAATAAGGCCAAGACCGGTTCCCGGCTGTAGTGCCGATGATGATGATGATGATAAGTTTACTTCGAATCGAATTATGTTATACCTCATTCTACATGATTCGCTCCTCACACTTTTTACTCTGTTAGTCAATTTCTATTATTGCCATTGAATTTTTTGAAAACCAGGAACGGTAATGACGAACGTATATTTAATCTATATATTGGTTGTGTCCTTTGTGCTTGTGTCCAATTCATTTATTCAAATTCGAAAATGATAGGGAGTTTGTGCCAATACACTCGCTCCCCAACCCTATTGCTCGTAGGCGTTACATTGTGGACATTACTCAGAATAATATGTCATGTCCATCATGTACCCTTTGAAACCGCAATGGTTTCAATAGTCCTTTTACAGTGTCATCATCATCGGCATTACAACCGGGATCGGGTCTTGGCCTTATTTATTAGCAAGTTTTTTTTTTTTCGGTAGGAAGGTGGAAATCTTCAAAAGATACCTCCAGACCGATCCAGGGGTATGCCGGGTTTTTACCGACTAAAACCACCTCCCGCCAGGCTCATATTCCCGTTGATCCCCGCGGAACTTTCTTTTAGATATTCCATTGCGGGGCGGGACGGAGTTTACCTGTTACTCCGCTCGTCACGTCGCAACTGCTGCATCATTTCACAAAGAATATCATTGGTTACGGACCATGCCTGTTTTGAACTAAGGCATGTATTCTATTACTCCAGCCGAAGTAACTGTCCTTCTCGTGTGTCTCTCCAAAATTTATTAGCAACTGTAACATTATATTTGTTAGTTGGGTCATAATACGTTGTTACTCATATAAATGTATCCAGTTGTAACTTCATGCAGCCGATATTTTATATATAAATAGTATTGCTTTGCCTAGCTAATTAAGCTTCTTCCTAACCATTAAACGGGCAAAAACACACGCCGCAACATATATGATACTAACATACGTTCACCGACCATTTACTCAGATGGCGGATTTAAAATCACAACACAAGAATTGGAAGAACTCTTAACAAATTTTACTTTTTATCGACAACGAAAAAGAAGACGAACCAAGAGCTCTTTTTCTTTTCTGTTTCTTTGTTCTTCTGCTAACCGCACACACAATTCAAAATTTACCGTCTCCTAACGCCAACAACGGTCTACTCTCAACCACCGTTCTCTCTCAGCCCTCTCTCAGCATCTTCGCTTTTCGAACAAATTCATATTCGACGATGGTCGACTTCGAAACTAGCCAAAGCCACCACCGCCCAAGGAACTGGGTTTACACACCCGCCGCATCCAATCCAAAACACGTCTCAGCCGCATCCGATTAGCTTTCAAAACAAGCTTGGTATTGTGTGTTTGTTAACCGCACTTTAATCAATTAATATTTTTTATTCGTTAATGCAGCCGAATGTGCGTTCTTCCAAAACAAGGGCGACGGCCGAGTTACGCACGTAATACAAGTCTAGAGGCTTGTTAAATTTTCCATAATAATTTATTTTTACGGGGAAGGCCTTGCGCCACCTTTTACAATGTGCACATTATAAAAACATAAAATAGTTTCTATATAGAAATATTTTGATGTGGGTAAATAGATACAGGAAAGATATCATAGTTGAATTCAGTTGTAAATTGTCAGTCCTGTATGCTTGGTAGATAAGTTCGTTACATCATCATCATCGGCACTACAACCGGGATCCGGTCTTGGTCCTATTTAGCAAGTCCCGAGGCTTGTTAAATTTTCCATAATGATTTGTTTTTCCGGGCAAGGTTATTAGACTTGCACCGCATAAGTTCGTTACAGTTCATAATAATTGTATGAGTGTTGCTATTTATATTTTACAAAAAAGGACTAAGATGTATTCATTCAATTCTAAAAATAGACTTATTGGTTTCCTAGCCATCCTCCATAAAAATCAATACATGTTTGCATACACTCAAACCATTTATTATACTATGGAGGCTTGTGAAATTATGTAGTATCCAATCGACAAACGTTTTTTACGGTCAATAGTTTATGCATTTTGTTACATAATTAACAAGCGTTAATTATCACCCCACCTTTAAACCATTAATAAAAAGCGCTAATTCGTGGCCTTATTCCAAGAAACACACATCACATTCCTAAAAACAACATTTCCTACATGCAATAGTCACATTTTAAAATCACATTATCCCTTACAACACAAAATCCCCCCCACACCAATGATAGTTTGTGGTCAAAATGTTCCGTTGTATTTCAATACAAAAACTTTTCACTATTCCTCCATAAACTCGCAGGTGTTCAAATTCCGACCCTAATAGGAATTACCAAATGTTCTGGACGAACACCCAAAGTATCATATTACACCCAAAACTACCAACAGTTCCCCTAATCCAGCAATTTACCACTATTTTCACCGTTAGCTCAACGATTTTTTTGTATAGCGTTGGATTTTGCGAGATCCAACCCTAAACTTAACGAATCGGTGGACGATGAAATGGAGGTAAATGAAATCCTCATATATAACTTAAGTCACATAGTTTGATGTAATAATTAATTTAGCACTTTTCTTTTCTATTTCAATTTGTGTTCTTTAACAATTGGTCTTTGTTTTAATGTACTACTTTAGCACCCGCCAAGTAGTGAACCAATGCATGCAGCGACATCCTGAGAAAGGTTGGCGCAAGGCTGATAACCTTGCCCGGAAAAACAAATTATTATGGAAAATTTAACAAGCCTCGGGACTTGCTAAATACGGCCAAGACCGGATCCCGGTTGTAGTGCCGATGATGATGATGATGATTATAAAATTTGCTGAACTTAAGTCACCCAGATTGATGTAATAATTTATTTAGCACTTTTCTTTTCTATTTCTATTTTAACAATTTTCCTTTAATTTAAGCCACACACGCTTCCTTGGCAAATTTTTAACTCAACTGCCTCTCTCGCCAATTCGTGAGCTTATATATGTACTACCATAAAAAGGTATCAACATTATTTATTTGGCATCGGCTGTATGTATGCTGGCTGCGCCAAATAGTAAGGTTAGCTACTTAAACCTTACTTGACTGTTGTAGGGCGGTCCGCCCTTTCCGTTCCGGGTCCAGCGGAGAGTTCAAAAGAGTAGACACGTATACTGTTTGTTGTATTAGTTTTACTCATATATGAACATATTTAGTTACTATTTTATTTTATGTTTTATTGGTTTTGATTTCTTGCTAACTAGGTTGTTAAAGTTGTATTTCTTACCAGGACTTCCGCCTTGTTAGCCCCTATGTGCATTCCTTCGGTTGGTTTTGATTTCTCACATACTTGGTTGTTAAAGTTGTTCTTCTTACTAGGACTTCCGCCTTGTTAGCCCGTAGGTGTCTTCCTTCGGTTGATTTTGATTTCTTGCTTACTTGGTGGCTGATTGAAACATTGGTTGTAATTTTTGAATCGCGGTGCGACCATTTATTTTATTCTCTCTATTTAAAGCAGACTACCGTGATTCTCATACAGTGCACACTTGTGCTGTTTAATTCTAATTGATTATTCCCTGGAACGGAACTCCCTTTTTATACCTAAAAATCCAAATTGAAATTCGCATACTTTCCCACGACTCATCGCTCACCTTCAGACAGTCAGTCGATGCTAGCCCCAGCCGAAGGCCATGCCAACGACAGTGGGAACTGCAACGTTGCAGTTATGTCGCCATTCACCCTGAGGTGGCAACCTGATTTGCCCATAGCAAATAGCATGCATGTGCATGGGCATAGGTGGAATTACCTTGAAGGTGAAGGGGTGTCAGGTGATCATCAAGGTGATGATTTTTAATTTTTGTTGCTTATACCAAATAGCATGCAATATTAGAGCATGTGTATGGGCATGGGGCGCAAGGCTAATAACCTTGCCCGGGAAAACAAATTTTTATGGAAAATTTAACAAGCCTTGGGACTTGCTAAATAAGGCCAAGACCGGATCCCGGTTGTAGTGCCGATGATGATGTTGATAATGATGATGGGCATGGGTATGGATGGAACGTGGGAATGTGGTTAAAAATAAAATTGTTGTGCCATATCTTTTTAACAAAAAGAATGAATTCATAGTACATCTGCGAAGTAGTTGAGAACGTGATTCGAACCCACGCCATGAAAAGGTTACAACAAAAGGACAAGTGTATTAAACCACGACTGCATGTACACCTATTAACTCGTTGCAACATTAACACCCTGAGAGATAGCGGTGATGATTTTTTCGATTCTCTTGTGGTAATGTGTATTTGTTGAAATCTCCACATTTTGTTTTACCAACTAAACACAAATGACGAAAACAGAATGCGAGATGTCAAATAAAAACAACCAAATTATGTTGCGGTATCCTACTACATAAACCATTCCACAATCAATTAACATAATTCATTTCAATCCAATTAACATACTATCGCACACGATGCGATTTCTCGTTAAATGTTCACCCAATGACACTGTCATTCCCCAAGCTACACGCTATCCAATTGCAAGTACATTTTGTGCCTCGTATTCAAAAACAAGCGCCACAGCTGGTATGGGACAGACACTGCCGGCGTTTTCAAAGAAAATTGTTGCACGCTGGGTGTCATAATACCGTTTAACCGAGTCTACGTCAAAATGCTGAGGCCTGCGAAAGGCAGGCACATGCATAACAACGAAACGTCACTGACAATATCAATTAAGCGATACTAATTGCATAAACCAAGGCCACAGCACTTTCAGTAGATCGATTTAGTGGCAATAGCAATCGGGCGAAGTAAATGACTCGTGCCAGGCAGTTGCACTCAATATGGGTCAAACACCAATCAGTAAAACTGCGGGAGGGTAAATGACTTGAGTTTGAGGTTATGCTGAATGGAGAAGAATTGGATGCATCGTTTGCAATTCTTCCTCATTAATTTTGGTATAAAAGGAATGGTTGCAAAGGAATTAGTTAGAGTTAAACAGAGACAGTCTCGATTGAAGAATTAATCATAGATTAAACTTGTAACCCATCAAGAAAAGTTAATCAATAAATATAAAAAGTAATTTAAAAAGGTAGTGTACTTTTATTTATTTTAACTCTCCGCTTACTCGCTCTTCTCTCATTATTGACGAAGGACGGCGAGACGTCTTATAACAGTGGTCCTCATCAAATATGAAGTTCTTGGATTGATTGACATTCGGCTTTTAGTTCTCTTTTATAAAAAAAACTGGCATAATTGTATTTTCTACCACACGACTTTTTGTTACGAACGTCATAGTTGAATTTGAAATCATGGGCGTAGTGACAGCTGTTGGATAACAATACATTTGTAAAGGTAAACTACAATATTTTCCCTGCTTTTCCCCTCCCCTCTTCCGCCGCTTGCACTGTATTTTGACGTTGATGGAAATAACATCTTCCTTGGCCAGTAAATTATGACATCCAAACAAAGCCTGGAATTGTTGTAGCCAAATCACACATAATAACATGACAACACAACGAAATGAGAACATATTGGTGTTGATTGATGATTATTCGCATATTGGAAACCTGATCACAATAGAGAATGACTTTTGTTGAAGACGCAGCTTTTCTAACTTCTAAGATCTTTACATATCGGTTTTTCATTGTTTTTCAAGATATAAGCTTACGTGGTCTTCTCAATAATCAAGCAGCTGGACAAAATCCAAATCAACCGCATATGTCGTTTAACGGACCCCCAAATTATCCCGGTGGAGGTCCTCAGGGTGCACCGTCGCCACTGCAAAATATTGGACCACAGATGAGGCCGCATTTTATGCCAGGTCCACCGGGACAACAACACCAAAATTTCACCCAAAATCAACCTGGTGGACCGAACACTCCAAATTTTATGAATAATGGGCCGCGCTTTCAGAATTTCCAACGTATGGCTAACCATCAACAATCGATTGGCGGCGGAGGACAAATACCATCTCCAGGTGCTATACCAAGGCCCGCAATGATGCAAAGTCCCATGCAAAATGTAAGTAGATATATATATATATATCGCAATGTTTGCTTAATTGTATCTTTATTTATTTATTATTTTGTGTGTTTTACAGAATTTGGGGTTTCCTGGGAACCAGGCTGGATATAACACTGGCCCCCAGCCACCGAATCAAATGAGTGGGGGTGGTGGAACCATGGGCATGCCGGCTATGGCCAAGTGGCATATACCCCAATCTGGCCAACAGAACAATGGTAAATATAAAAGCCAAAGGAGAATATTATCTCTATAAAATATAATTGTGTGATAATTTAATAAAAAACTCTCTTTAGCTTGTCAGCAGCATGGGCCTTTGATGCAATTTGCCAATGGGAGGCAAGGCGAGAATTTTAAGATATCCTTAAAATCCCCAAATACTGCTAGAAGCTCAGCGCCTAACGGGCATATGCATGGTGCCCCTCCAGGAAGTGTTTTGCCAAATGTGTCGTCAACAAACCCCAAGACACCAAGCCCGAGTACAAATGAAGTAAGTACCATGGTAATTTCATTGCCCGCTTTTCATAATTATTGTACTGGGTTAAAAGAAATTCCATTTATTCCTTACTATAATTGTTCGCATATACACTCAAACCTGATTTCGTGCGGTTTTTTTGTGCGATTTTTTTATTTTTGTGCAGTATATGAAAATTCCAGCCGAATTGTAACATAATTGACGAAGTTATCAATAACTCCGAACATGACATTATAAGTTACGTAAAATGTTACTGATAGGCAAAAAGAACCCGAGTCCAGCAGATAAAATCTATGCAGACCTCATCATCATCATCGGCACTACAACCGGGATCCGGTCTTGGCCTTATTTAACAAATCTCTCCACCGGTCCCGATTTCGAGCCGCTGTCATCCAGTTTGGCACTCCCAGGCTCTGGGCGTCCTGGTCTACGCCATCCCTCCATCGCAGACAAGGCCTGCCGCGCTGTCTCCTTCATTCGAGCTAGGTGTCCCACCCACCGGAGTCTACCGAGTTTGATTTTTCGTACAACATTAGTTTCAAGGTAGATTGCGTACAGCTCATGGTTGTAGCGTCTCCCGAATCGTCCTACCTCACTTACGGGGCCAACAATTCTCCTTAAAAGCTTCCTCTCGAACGCGCCTTTTATTAAGCACCCAGGTCTCGGATCCATACATGAGTATTGGTAAGATCATGGTCTTGTACAGTAGTAGCTTGGATGTTCTGGATAAATTTCGGGATTTAAAGAGCCTTGATAGACCATAGTAGGCTTTGTTGGATTTGATCAGCCGTTCGCGTATTTCTTCTTCCATATTGTTATCGGCTGATACTATTGACCCAAGGTAGTTACAGGATTGTACTACTTCAAATTCGTGCTCCACTACTCTGATAGTTTGACCAACGTTAGGTCTTCTCTTCGCAGAAGTTGCCTCCATGTACTTAGTTTTTCCCTCATTAATGTGCAGTCCTAGTTTTTGTGCCGCCTGCTCGATCTGGGTGAAGGATACCTGTACAGCCGATTCGGTTCTACCGATGGTGTCGATGTCATCTGCGTAAGCAAGTATCTGACTGAACTTGGTAATAATAGTTCCTCTAGTTGTAACGCCAGAGTCACGGATTGCTTTCTCCAATGCCAGGTTGAAGAGGAGGCAGGCCAGACCGTCCCCTTCTCGGAGTCCATTAAAGATGTTTACAGGTTTGCACAGCAATCCCGCTATTTTTACTTGACTAGTTACGTCTGGCGCAAGACGAATTACCTTGCCCGGAAAAAAACAAATCATGGAAAATTTAAACTTGCTAAATACGGTCAAGACCGGTTCCCGGTTGTAGTGCCGATGATCATGATGATGATGAGTTACGTTGGTCATGGTCAACCTACAAAGTTGTATCAATTTGTTTGGAATGCCGAACTCTCTCATGGCATTATATAGTTCTACCCTGGCGATGCTGTCGTAGGCGGCCTTAAAGTCTATAAATGGATGATGTAATGGAATCTTAAATTCCTGACATTTTTCCATCGCCTGCCTAAGGGCGAATATTTGATCAATCGCCGATTTGCCTGAGATGAAGCCATACTGATATTGACCAATGATAGCTTTAGCGTATGGGGCTATCCGATCTTGTAGGATAGTGGAGGGTATCTTATAGGCGATACTCAGCAATGTTATAACCGTTGCTGCACAGTGTGATAGATCCCTTCTTATGTATGGGGCAAATTATACCACGACGCCAATCTCCCGGCATCTCCTCTTGCTCCTATACGTGCACCACGATCTCATGAATTACGCGATGTAACGCTGCCCTTCCTTGTTTGATCAGCTCAGCTGGTATGCCATCAGATCCAGGGGCTTTATTTGATTTGAGCTGTCTTATGGCTTTTAATGTTTCCTCAATGCTTGGTGGCGACAGCATTTGGTTCTGATCTTGCATTGGTGGAGCCTCCAATTCTTCTGTGAGCTGACCATTTAGCAATTCATTGAGATGCACTTCCCATCGCTTCAGAATGGCTTCAGCATCGGCGATCAGATTACCCTCTTTATCCTTGCAGTAAGTGCAGCGTGGTGTGTACCGCGTCATACTGCGGATTATTTGGTAGAACTTCCGCGCCTGGTGCGTACCTCGCTCTCTACTTTTCTCTATTTCACAGGCAAGGTTTTTTTTCCCAGGCACTTTTCTTTTATCTCTGAAGTCTTTTTTCAAATCTTCTGAGCTCTTTGTATTTCTCCTCGCGCACCCGCGTCCTATGAGACAAAGGATACACTTTCCTATGATGAACTTTGATTCAGTGAAATCCGATCCAAATTAGAGGCATTCCGAAATGTCTACTCTTCAGTATATTCTGGAACACTTAAGGCGTCTGACTAAGATCTTGAAAGTGAAGTTCTCATTGTGATAAACGTATTCAAAGCAGCACAGTTTGAAGAAACATTGACAACATTTACCCCCTTAAGCCTCGCAACCAGCCTAATCATACATGTATTTACCTCACCAGAATAAGTGAATACGTTCAGGCCCACTCTAAACAGGTAAAAAATCTGGTGGGTTTGTCCAAATTTCCAATTTCATTTTGAAATAAAAATTCCCTAAATCAGGTTTTGTCTCCGATATGCAAGCAATGTATAAACAAGGGTTATTATTATGGAAAATTTAACAGGCCTCAAGACTTGCTAAATAAGGCCAAGACCGAATCCCGGTTGTAGTGCCGATGATGATGATACACAATCGTTATTTTCCAAGTATTTGCAAAGAAGCAAACATTTTACCTAAGCAAAATCGAAACCTGCAAAAAACATTGCACATTTTCGTGCTATTTCACTGCTTTCCAATATTGGAAAACTCCTTAAAAGCAAAAGCTTGAATCACTACGTGAAGAAAGGAATGTAGTTCCAGATAACCAATTCGGTTTAAGAAAAGGAAATTCAACCGAATATCCCTTACTTGTTCTTCAAAATAGGATTGTACTATCAGCCTGGATATCAACCTTGAAAAGGCTTTCGATTATTTTTGGCACAATGACCTTGTATTTAAACCCATAAATCTTAGGTATCCAATTTGGCTTACAAAAATGATATATACTTTTTGACCAATCGAACCTCGTTAGGCTGCATTGGATATGAATGTGGTCCTTTTCCTTTGTTGTCGGGTGTTCCCCAAGGATCAATACTTGGGCCGACCCTCATTATTATATATCTTCAGGGTTTTCCTCTCCCGGACCATAGGTACAAATGAACCTGGGTCCATCCACTAAGCTATGTAATACTATAATATGAGCTAGTGATTTAAGGCCAAGCCTTGTCTTAAAGAAAATTGAAAGGAAGCTCACACTTATGGAAAACTATTTTAATAAGTGAAGATTGAAGGTAAACACTGATAAGTGCGGACTAACATACTTTAGAAACACCAATGGAAAAGACCACTACCTCGCCGTCAAGGAAAGTTAGACGTTTTCCCTGAAAATAAGTAACAGCCTAATCTCACTGTGTTCTGAAACGAAGTACCCGAACATAAAGCTTCGAAATAGGTTTAATTTTAATAAAGACGGGAAAACAATGCTAAATATAGCAAAACTTGCAGCCAATACCTGGAAACCACTACTAAACCCTAAGAAAGTGTTGGCAGAAAGTAAAACCTTTATATATTAAACATTGATTTTTTTTCTACACTAACGCGAGCACAAAAGTGGAATTGTGGAGTACCCTTAAATGTCAGACCACAATGTAAGCGAAAGGAGAGGAAATGGATAAGGAAAGGTGATATCGGTGTACATCGGTCTTAAATGCCCGGACATTGCATCGACGAGGAAACGCATGGTCAGGTAGAGCATTACACATTCGTGTGGTTCGGCTAAAGAATGACTCTATATTTATTTGTGCGCCTGAAGTCCACTTTCAACATGAACTGACGATCATTCTCAGATTGACGGGTATCGCGGGAAAATATCTACATGTGCTCCACCGACGAAAATCCCACGCATTCATACTGCCCGGAAGGGGAGGGCAGTTGGTGTCTGTGTTTGCTAATTATAGCAAAACTTGCAGCCAATACTTGGAAACCACTACTAAACCCTAAGAAAGTGTTGGCAGAAAGTAAAACCTTTATATATTAAACATTGATTTTTTTTCTACACTAACGCACGCACAAAAGTGGAATTGTGAAGTACCCTTAAATGTCAGAGCACAGTGCGAGCGGATGGAGAGGAAGTGGATAAGGAAACGAGGTGTCGATGTATATTGGTCTTGAATGTCTGGACATCACAACGACCAGGAAACACATGGTCAGGCAGAACATGCCACATTCGTGTGGTTCGGCTAAAGAATGACTCACTATGTTTATTTGTGCGCCTAAAGTCCACTTTCAACGTGAACTGATGCGCATTCTCAGATTGACTGGTATCGCGGCAAAATGTCTGAAGGGACGGAACGCATTCCGCAAGTTGAGTCGAGTAACGACCGTGGTAATACCTATAGAAAAGAGATAGGCATGATACGTTGCGCCTGTATTCTAACGACGGAATTGATCGACTTACGGCTGAGTTCCCAATAAGATTCACTTTTTTGCATCCTGTCGAGCACGTGTAGTGCAGTTTTGGATGCGCCTGACCAAATATAGGAGTTGAACTCCATTTTTGGACGAATATACGCCTTGTAAATAGTGGCCAGGTTGGATAGAGTGAAGTATCTTTTGCATCTCTTAAGGAACCCCATACATTTGGCTGCATTTTTCGCAGCTTCTAATATGTGGTCATTCCAGTTAAGAGTCGAATTAATTCGAGTGCCGAGGATTGATAGTTCCTTGGCTTCGTCGATGCAAGTGCCATTCATAGACAGTATATTAGCTTTGGGACTCGCCTTTGACGACAAGAGACAGCACTGAGTTTTTTTGGGCATTGAATTCTACTCGCTTAGATAATCCCCACTGATATATCTTGTTGAGGTCGGAATTCAATGTATCAAGCATAACCTGCTGATTGGTATTGACGTTCGAAGAGTTTGGACGGGAGTGTTCATATGAGTATGAGAAACTCAACGTGTTATCGTCAGAAAACCAGTGAATTGGGTTGTGGATAATGGACAAGAGATCATTTATGAAGATGAGGAAGAGAGTGGGTGAGAGTACCGAACCCTGGGCAATCTGCATTAATTTGATGGGCGACAAATTTCACACCATCAACAACCACTCGGATTGAACGGCCAGAAAGATAGTCTCTTATCCATTGGATCGGGGATTTGTCCACTCCATATGAATGCAATTTTGACAAAAGGGCTGCATGTCAAACACTGTTGAACGTCTTTGAAATATCCACTGTGTCAATGTTGCTTTCACCGAGGTAGTGGATGGAATGGCACCACTTTTCGGTAAGGTAGGCCCTCAGATCTCCTGTGGACCTGTTGCTACGAAAGCCATATTGGCGGTCATTGAGGAGGTCATTTGATTGCAGATATTTCGAAAGTTGACTGTTGATAAGTGACTCCATCACCTTGAAGAGAATAGAAGTTAGTGCTATGGGTCGATAAGAAGAAAGGGATGATTTGTCGCCCTTTTTGGGAATTGGCTGAATGTTCGCTGACTTCCATCTATTTGGAAAACGGCCAGTATAGTAAGACAAATGGAATAGTTTCCGCAGTGGTTTACCGAGTGAAGAGGAACATTTCTCTAAAAGAATTGGGGGAATGCCATCAGGAGCAGCGGATTTGTGTGCGTTTAGCTCCTTGAGTGCCCGAGCAACAGTACGCGTTCGGAAGTGAATTGGCTCATGGTGTGCCGCTTATGCTAAAGTTGAGGCGGAAGTGATGTGGTATCAGGCAGTATCGAGTTGCTGCAAAATGTGCAGGAAGTAAATTCGCCTTCTCTATTGCACTGGTGACTGGTCTCTCAGCGACTATAAGCGATGGAATGGATGAAGAGACTGAGTTTTGAATGTTTTTCATGGGATGTCCAGAAGTTTCTACTACCTGTGAGAGAGTGTAGTATTTTTTGTCTCACTCCCTGGTCATACAAGAACTTGGCGCGTTGAATATGCGCATTGCAGTCATTTCTAGCTCTCTTAAATCTTTTTCGGTTTTCCTCAGTATTGTTTGAGTTATACAACCGGAAGCTCAACTCTTTAGCCTTAATGGCTTCTCTGCACCCGGAATCGAAACACATATTTCTCTTGGGTTTGATACTCTTTACTCTGTATGGAATAAAGGTTCGCATGCCAAGGAGAATCGTGTCTGTCAATGTGTCCGCTATAGAGTCAACATCGATATTGAGGAAAATAACGACCAATTTTACCTCCCAAAAATGTCGTTCAGTCTTTCCCATTTGGCTTTCTCATAGAACCATACTGTTCTTTTGGGAGTTTTCTCGTTAGCGTTACTGTTGGTTAGAGGAAATTTAGCTGGCACGACACAGTGGTCTGAAGTGCACAAGGGCGAAGAAACATCAATTGTGTATTTGTTTGGGTGGGAGGTAAGAAACAGTTCCAGTGTTGGCGGAATGACCATCTATATCTGGTACCCGTGTTCGCTCATTGCCAACATACTGACCCTCGTGTGTTGTGTGTCGGGAATGGCAAAGCCACAGAGATTTATGCACATTGAAATCACCCGCAATAACGATTTCAATGTGCGGATATAGGGTCAAGATCCTATCGATAGAATCACATAGGGCATCAAATTCGTTAAAGGATGCGTTTCTATCCAAGTTTGGGCTTCTGTAAAGAAAGCAGTAATGTATGATATGCTTACGAACGTAAAGTTTTAGCCAAGAGAAATTAAATTCTGGATTGGAGCAGTGCCTATATTGTAGCAGGAGCTGATAAGCAATATCATTTCGTATGTAAGTGACTAGACCACGATGTAGAAAGAAGAGGGGCACTAAGCTATAACCGGGTATAGTAAAATCAGAAATATCAGTATCAGTTATTACCTGGGTCTCGCTAAGCAATATGATTTCGTATGTATGTGGATATACCACGATTTGGAAAGACCAACGGCACTAAGTTATATCCAGGTAGCGTAAAATCGGTAATTGCATATTAAACCGCGAATGTTACATCAATCAACGTGAAATTCCCGCTCCATTGAAATGGCCCTTCACAGAAAACCAATACCGCCTCGGGAAAGGACGCAAATCGGGACCAGCAATAGATAAGCGAAAACAACCACTACAGCTGTTATGCCCTTGTAGTAGGTGTCCCACTACATCTGTGCCGAAATCCAGGTCACATCCCTTTCGTGACGAATATTACGCCACTCAAAACACCGAAAAACTCTCCATTATAAATCAATCGAGAGTATCGATACCTGAGGGACGCAAACAGAGGTGCGAAAAACAGGAAAACCGACACAAGGAATGGAAAGAGTAGAGGGTTTTCCCTCACTGCACATCACTCGTGTGTATATCCTCGCACTTTTCACAGCACTAAGACGCGCGTGTGGAGATCCGTTTATTTGCCTAGGATTGTACAGATAACTATGTACTGCACTCGGGCGCGTGTGTGAAGATTCGTTTGTTGGTTTAGGATCGCACAATAAGACTTGTCGCGCGAACCGATAGTGCAATTGGGTATCTTGTTTATAAAAGATTCCCAAAACGGATTGCACAACTGATCCGATGGTACGGATCACGAGTCAGAAGCGCACGTGCTGTTTCGTTGGCGGTCTTGAATTGACTGGGTGCGCACGTTAAGCAGATTTTCAAAGTACAGCTTCCATCTTGTCACGATATTGTTTGTTTCTGTGACCAAACAGCCGTCTGCGTCTCGAATTATTTTGGCTCTCCGGTAGCCGTTTCTAATTGAATTAATGCCGGTATACATACCTCTGATGTTTTTTGCTCTGACATTTTCTAGGATTTTTTCGATCTGAGTCTTCTCCCATTCGCGTTTCTTGCGTTTGAAAAGTCTCGTCTCTTTTCGAATCGTCTCGTTGACTTCATCATAACTTTGTAAGTGGGTCACTCTGAGACGTTTACTTTGTGCGATCTATTACGTAATAGCCTCCCCCATCGTCATTGCCCCACCGAGAAGGAGTAAAGAGTGTAAATTTAAACACGTTTAACATTTAATCCTATTTAATACTCTACATTTATTATTGATTGTACAAGTACCTTCAATCCTATTTAATATTCTACAGTGATTATTAATTGTACAAGAGACATAAACAAACCTATTCCACAGTTTGGTTTAAAATTAAATACGAGCCGAGGCACGAACCTGCATCGTGTTGATTTCGAAAGGTCGGATAGGTTGGGTTTCTTTTCGTAGAAGTAGCGGGATAGCGAGAGATGGAGGGAGAGAGTGTTTGCTTTTTCTGTTTTGTAAAAAGTGTGAAGTTGAAACCCGTCCATAGTGGACGTACCTGCATTTTTTGAATATTTTGTTTAAGCTAGAATAAGTGTTTATTAAATATTAGGTAATAACAGTTGAAGTCGTCCACGAAGGACTTCCATTAAGTTGGGGGGTTTATTTTTTTTTGTTAATTTGAAATAACTATGAGGCGGTGGTGAAATACTAAAACTACTGGTTGCTGAAAAATTTTGATGTCTGAGTTGACCTTGCTTTTACTTGTGGCGTGGAGCTGGAGGAAACCCAGCGGTGGAGCATAGTTGGGAATATCGGGTAAGCCCACTTACAAGTTTCTAAGTAATTTCTTGCTGCGGCGGAGGAGAGGTAACTGGTTCGGCGCGGCACAGTTGTTCCCTATATTACTTACTGCTGCTACTGTACCCTGAAGTCCCAGAACCGAACTGGGAATTCTCCGAAGATTGAACCGCAAAGGATGGTTTCACACTGATTACGCAATTTTGGCTAATACATAATCACTCGGCACATTAACAACATAAAAATCGGGTAACAAGAATCTGTGTCAATAAAAATACATAACGACACGACTGCTAGAAGGCAAAAAGATTACATGATACAAATCTGTAACCAATACCGTAACAGTTGGCGCTGCGAACAGGGATATATATTGTAACAAATTGGTGGCGACCGTAACAGGGTTATAAATTGTAACAAATTGGCGCTGCGAACAGGATCTATATTATAACAGATCTTCGCCCTGCATTCATCGTCAAACCAACGTTTGGGGTTAATTGTTTTCTTCAATCCTAATACCTTTTGGGCTGTTTGTTTGGTTTTGCCTCTGATCGATGCCCTTTTAGTGTCCACATTATTGGTTTCCTTTTCCTCACTACTTCCATTCTATATGATGCTATATCTATTCGTTAGTTCGTCTTTATATTCAGCCCTTTTGCGTAGGTCTTTTAGTTTATCAGTGTCGAACTTTTTACTCGTCTCCCGTGATTGCCCATGTGGGTTTGCTGCGAGCCGACTCCTAATGTTGCCCATCACTCGAAGATGATCGGAGTAGCATTCTGCTCCTCTATATGATCTTATGTCAACGATATTCGAGAGGTGTCTTTTGTCTATGAGGAAGTGGTCTGTTTGGTTACGCGTTACGCCGTCGGGTGATATCCATATGACTATGAATTTGCTTGTGCTTGAACATTGTGCTTTTCACTACTAGATCTTTTGACGCTGTGAACGTAATAATTCGAATTCCATTATCATTTGAAACGTCGTGTAGGCTTTCTTTATCTATAGTTGGTTGGAAGATATCTGTCTTTCCAATTTTCGCATTCAGGTCCCTGAGGACGATTTTAACATCAAATGATGAGATCCCATCAAATACTTCCTCTAGGGTCTGGTAGAACGTGTCCTTCGTTTCTTCGTCCGTAGATTCTGTTCGGGCGTGTACGTTTATAAATACGTAATTGTACCATGGGCCCTGTAGTTTTAGCATTGATATTCGGTCATTAACACATCTCGCATCGCGTAATATTATTACTTATGATGAAGCCGGTTCATGTCCCAACGGCGCGGGGTTATGTGTGTCGGTACCTCCACACGCGTCTGAACCCGTTGGTTTCGGTTATTGGATGTGGGAGTCGGAATTCCTGAAGCCCGACGATGTCTATTTTATATTGTTTCGCGTTCTCTACGACCATTTGTAACGCAATTGGTTTATATAACGTTCGTACATTCAACGTGTCGACGCGTATATCCCGTTTTTCCGTTTTTCCCTCTTCTTTTTGCCGAGTCGGTTTGTATTGATGCTGTTTAGTGTGATTCGTGGTTAATACATTGCTGAGGATAGCGGAACAATTGGTGTTGGGACTGTGGGGGTTTAAAGTGTGTGCGGGTTCACATTATCACCAACACGTGAGTTTATGAACAAATCTTAGATCGAACCAAACACCAAGAGAAAGAAAAAAATAAAAACACTGGTATTGTTTGTTATTTAAATGTTCTTTTTATTTTACTTATTTTCCGATCTATTTTTGCTAATTCTCCAAATTGCCGTGGGCTTTTATTAGTAAAACACGAATGTCATTATATTTGGTGATCACAATGTGAAAGAAAATCTATGTACTAAAATAACAATTGGCGTGGACAACGATTGAATCTTTAATATTTGGTATCAGCACATACAGTATGTACACTCTGCTGGTGGTTCTTAATATTTCAATTATATCACAGGATCTCTTTCTTAACAATGTCTATAAAATAAACTCACAAACGATTTCTAAATTTGCTACGAACACTTCGACACTTTTTTTAATGAATATTATTTGATATTTAGTGCCTGCTAAATTATGGACTGATGAGGAATTAATAATTCGAATGGAAAGGAGAAACTTTTGCACACTCGCAGAGACGTAATTGACCCGTGTGTCTGGTTCAGTGATTCAAACTCGACTAATTGGCAGCCTACTTCGGAACTCTCTTTCTCCCCACGATCAACCAATCTTGATCGCACACTCATCCGCATTCTCCCATTTCCCCGCCCATCGAGGTGAATAAACTCTTGCGAATTTACCCAACAGTCAATGGACTTAGGAAAAATGGAAAAACTGAAACGGACAGCGTGCTGATCTCAGAGTTGATTAGCTTTCGCATGCAATGAAAGCGAAACCAGCACGGTGACCGCATGACCCAGTTTGGTATTTGAATTGCTCTCAGAGTGCAGAACCAAAAATGCACTCCGAAAAGGGGAAATGGGATAGGTAGCAAAAGTATATTTTTCGTACTATTCACCTGACTCTGAGTTCATTGATCGCCAGCGAATAGCCGTGTCTGTCGCATGTCAAAGGACGCCGCGGTGGCTTTGGAAAATATCAGCGTAGAAAAAAAAACAAAGAATTCGCGATACCCCAAGCCGTTTCGCTATGTAGCAACAGCGTCGCTCGACCACACTTTGCTGTTGCTAACCAGGCATGAGATTTTTTATTTCCGATAGGAAATCTCATGTGGTTTATCAAATTATGTTGCCATATGGCATGAAAAGTTTGAATTCGGTTATGCAGGTTATGCGTCCTTTGGAAGCGTACCTTTTACAGGTGAAATAGGCCGACGAAAGTGATTGGGGTTGGCGTTATGCGCGGTCAGTGGGCGAAATTGTGGTTGAAATTGTGGGTTGGTTCTCGGCGTAATATAGAGAACCCCCAGGACTGTCTTAAATTCTCGAGTTGAGTTGACTTTCTATTTTTCCCATCTTACAAACTCCCATATAAACAACACCACCATTTCAACGTTAAACACATAAGTCGAACAATAACCTAAATAATGATATTGATCTCATCATTAATAAACGAAAAGCTAGCAATTCTACCAAATCATATTAAATTTAGCGAATCCAAATTACAGTCCACTGTTCAATATCCAAGGTTGTTTCATTTGTCTTAATTCTGCAGAATTCACTGCAGGTAAATCAAGGAATTTTCTAATCGGTCCCAGTACCAGGTTGAGGACATCATTCGGCTCCTCTTTTAACGATGTTGCAGGTACTTTTCACGACCTACGCTACAGAAGTTAGATACGCCCCGCGTACAATGAAAGAACCTCAAGAAGATTACGATGACCCATCGGGCAAAACAGTCATGAGAACAATGTAATTAAATCTAAGCGGCCAGTACCAAGAAAAGGTTTGTCAACAAAGGCACATCCGGTCCTATACTTGCAATGTCAACCCAAAAATCGAACTGGAGATGAATAAATCCAAGAACCCCGGGAATTGCGATTTTCCCCGCTTCATCTACATCCGTTACTGGGACACCGCTTCTCGAAACCTGGGCGCATCGCTGTCACGCGTCCAGGATTTGCCGCTTCTCGTCACCTGGGCACATCGCTGTCACGTGTGTGGGGTTCTTCACTTCTCGCCGCCTGGACGCAACGCTCTGGGGGCACCCTCTTATCACCGCCCAGGCACAGCGAATCACGTGTCTGGGGGCACCACTCCAACAGGGTCGGTGTCTAAGCTGGGCTTTCGGTAACAGGATTAGGGGATATAGAAGATGAGGAACCGGAAAGATGCGGGCACCCGTCGGGAGATCATGTCATCGGAAAGGTGTCACGGATGTGGAGTTCACGGCTTCTCGAAACCTGGGCGCATCGCTGTCACGCGTCCAGGATTTGCCGCTTCTCGTCACCTGGGCACATCGCTGTCACGTGTGTGGGGTTCTTCACTTCTCGCCGCCTGGACGCAACGCTCTGGGGGCACCCTCTTATCACCGCCCAGGCACAGCGAATCACGTGTCTAGGGGCACCACTCCAACAGAGTCGGTGTCTAAGCTGGGCTTTCGGTAACAAGATTAGAGGATATAGAAGATGAGGAACAAGGAAAGATGCCGGCACCTTCGGGAAATCAGATCAACGGAAAACGAATTGTGACCACATGGTCCAGCCACCAGTCAAAGAAGAAAGATACCTGGCTTTGGGACTATTTCATCCTGCGGCACAATGGAACAAAGGCTGCTATTGATCAGCAGATTATTCTTCCTGATAACAATCTGGATGCGCAACTTCTCTGGCTCAATCAAGTACCAGTTGTGATTCAACAGGATATTTTTACTCTACTTAGGGATTTACGATCCAACATGGGACTACGTCCAGGATATTCTTACTCTATTTTTGGATTTACGATCCAACATGGGACTACGTCCAAGATATTCATACTCTACTTATGGATTTACGATCCAACATGGGACTACGTCCAAGATATTGATACTCTACTCACGGATTTACGACCCAACCTACATCCAACATATTCTTACTCTACGTACGGTTTAAGATACAACCTATCAATTTCAACACAATCTTGTCGACTTCAACGCAACGAAGACCCAGTATACAACATTCACAAAGAAAACTGTATCATCGGTTCCACAGCTGATGATGAATGGCCGGGCCCTCGAGGCTGGGGAAAGCTTGAAATTGCTCGGCGTCACGGTCTGTGGGAATGTATCATGGCATAAACACGTATCGGGTATCGCCAGATCAGCCTCGGGAAAACTGAGTTATCTTTTTAGAGCCAAGAAATACTTTACTCCGGCCCAACTTCTTCTCCTATATAAATCTCAAATTAGACCCGCGCTCGAATATTGCTCTCATGTTTGGAGCTCGGCTCCTAAACATACCCTCGACCTACTTGAGAGCGTACAAAGACGAGCGATTCGCCTGATCGGGGACTCGGCGCTGACGTCGGGACTACAGTCGCTATCACATCGAAGGCGCGTGGCCGACCGCTGTCTGTTTTACAGATATTATCACGGGTGCTGTTCTTCGGAGATTCTTGGCATTGTTCCACGCAATTCGGTCTATATGCGCTCCACAAGACAATCCGACGGATCGCACCCGTTTATGGTTCATCTCCCGACGGCGCGAACATCCCTGTATCAGAACTCGTTCCGTTACAGAGCGGGGAAGCTGTGGAACTCCCTTCCCACGGGAGTGTTCCCGGAGCGTTACAACCTGCAACTGTTCAAGAAGAACTGCAACAGTTATTTGATGGCATCTCGGGGCGCCCATTCGGCGCTATAGGTTCGCCTCTCCCGAGAGAAGTCTAATAATAAAAAAAAAAAAAAAAAAAAAAAAAAAGAAAACATTGACCACCACATCGCTCAATTACAATGTCAAATGGGCAATGATACGATCGTTATACAATTGCCGACGCAGTTTCAACGGAGCTTGACAAATTCTAATCAAATCAACCGGAATAGTGACCTCAACCAATTGAATAACGTAAGTGCTTATTCAAATCGTTGCCGCGGCTGATGTGGCAAATATCACCTTTCAGGCAACTCCTCCACAACATGTCGGAGATTTTCAATTACCTTCGGTCTCACACACACACACACTAACCCTGATAACTGAATACGAATTGAAACAATAACTAATTATATTTCATAACAAAATAACCCAATTAATAGTTAGATCTCGTCAACATAATTCATTATTGCCACCCCACCTCTGCACCGTACCGATTCATGAGCAACACGAGCATTGAAGCCGCTGTTCTCAACCACAAGTACCAACCGCGACTTCCCACGGCATGACATGCAGACACGTTGGTGTCCCAACGAGAACCAACTAGTGGAGTTGGTCTTGCTGTTCCCAGTGGATGCTGACATGCCCCTTCATTGACAGCACTAAAGGGAAGGACAACTATTGGTGCATCGTCGTCGGCCCGGCAAGATGTTGCAGTACAGCAACAAACCATAAAACATCAAGCAGCCTCAATGGCACTCGGAAATGCCAGACTGGTTTCTGGATCGTGATGTTAAAATGCCAACAGTGATTCTAAACTACAAATTGATATCAGATGCACTGCTCGGCACATTACCAATCAATTTCCCACAGTTTCATTCAAGCATTAAGCGCCTGAGCTTATACCTTAAACATCCAACTATGCGGTTGGTATTGAACGCTGCCAATTGCTCAAATACCAAAGATTTAACGGACTGATAACGGGCCCTGTTGTTGGAGATGCTCACTGAAGAAGAGATCGAAGTAGCTGTTGCTGTGCAGTGGTATACGGTGCTTGTGTTTTTCGGTTCATTACTGTTTTTAACCTGTGACAGTTTTGTAAAATAAAAGTTTAGTTCGCTAAAATAAAATAATGGATCTCGTGAAGACGATCATCGGGTTTTTAATTGTTTTGTTGTTTTTATTGGTGTTGGTGATTGCGTTTATTTGTGCCCAGTGCGGCAGTAGTTTTGCTGTGTCCGTGGCGACACAGGTAGTATACGAATTTGCTGATTGATTCATTCACGTTAGACTAACAGCTGGACTGTGACTTTAAGTCAACTTAGTTTATAGAAGTTATTATTAATATTGTATATTTACATCGTCTATTTGAGTAAAGCTTCATATTTATATATGAATTTAGTTTTATAATCCACTAACGAATTAATGTTATAACTCTTAGCAACTGTAATAATTTTGTATTCCTTAATTACAGACCCGAATATGCGCAACGGTTGAGTGCTTAAGCCAAATTATAATAATGAAATTTTATAAACTTTCCTCTTTTTTTTGCAGACTTCAAAAGACTTTACCGAACCCATTGATAAGGTTCGCGATGATTCAATTAACGATTTAATGGCCACTATCGCAAAGCTGGACTCAAACGGGGTACAAGTACTACCAGAAGGCAGAACAAAGACAACATCGCCTCAAGTTCACAGCTCTACGGACTTATCGAATACCCAAGAAGGTGAATTTTAAATTGAATTAAATTGATTTACAAAATAACAAAACAAGTCAAAGAATCTATAAAAGTAACATTAGTGTGTAGAAATATTTCTTATTGATTTTACTAAATTAATGCGTTCTAACATATTTTGGAATTAATTTTTTTCAAAAATATTTTCTGCTTTCATTCTGTGTTATGGGGAACCTATCAACTTTTATATATCTCAACTTAAAATACATATTTTGCAAAAACAAAACAAAACAAACAAACTAAAATAAAAATATGAAAATGAACGATAAAATTAAAACAACAAAAAATGAAAATAAAATATGAATTAAAAACAAAAACATTCAAACATAAAACTAACGTTCAGTTAAAAATGATCAAAAAGATGACCCAAATGAGGATTGGTGTGCCGTTTGTTTGGATGGCGGTGAACTGATGTGTTGCGACAAATGTCCAAAGGTATTCCACCAGAATTGTCACATTCCAGCAATTAGTTCGCTCCCGGATGAAAGTGAAAGTTGGCAATGTCTATTATGTGTTAACATGGTAGATTTAGCAAACAGCGTTATAATGCAACAAAAACCCCCTGGAGCTGATTTAAGTATAAATGAGCTGCAAATAATTCAAAGAATCTGCCTGGAGTTGTACTGCCAATACGAGCAAAGCTTACATTTTCGAGAGCCGGAATCACCAACAAACACAGCATACTACGAGATTATTTGTAGGTAAGTCTTGCACATGGTTTATTATAAACTTTGATCCACATTGTTTCGAAATTTTACAATACAACAATACTTTCAGTCAAAACCAAATATGGCGAAAATGGGTTCTACTAAAACCACCGAATATTATTTAGTTTATTAATTTTAAAGGGGTATAGAGAGCCTTGTTTACATTGCCATCACATGCGATTGCGATCGACAAAATAGCAGCAGTTAAAGGAATTGTAAAAAGGATTGTTGTGCTTGGAGTGTTATTATTTTTGATACAAATGGTTACTTTTGAATTTAGTTTTTAAAATTGCTCATAGCAATGCGTAAATGAAATCAAGCAATTACGAATGTACATGTGAACCGCAGTTTACAATGTTCCAATCATAAGTTTTAAAGCAATTTTTATTGTTGTTTTTGAATCAACATTCCATTAATGATGGAAATACGTTAATGATGGAACATTTTCAAAAGGAAAATCTCTACTAAGAGTCTCTTTTTTCTAATTCAGTAATTCATTTGATCGTTTACTAGTGGTTTTCTTCGAAACAGAGTACCACATAAACTGGCATATCATAGGTCGAGCACTAATATCGTTATTCTTTTATGAAAGGATAGCGCATCTTAGATTAGAAACGGTTTTAGGACATTCGAGCTTGTATAAAATTAGGGTAATGTTTTCCAATGAGACATGTAGGTTTTGCAGATAAACTCTTGGTTGGTTGACCAATATTCGAAATCCGTATTTGCTGAATTGGATATTTCAATACATTCGATCAGAAAATTTAATCGACTGAGTTTGTCGTTGTTCTTTTTATGTAATATATATGAATTCAAGCAAATAACATCTATTCGTTGGAGGAATATTTTCTTGTGGTATTTCTTCATCCTTTTGCTTGCAAGTTTATATGCAATCATTCCACCAATTCTGTCAACAGCGCCCATTTTTTGCAATAACCAAAAACTACTTCCGATTTCTTTTTACAAAGCTTTGTTTTCCCTCTTCCATCATATTAGCGCAATGAATTGTACACAGAAACAACTATCCGGTAATTAAGAAAGTTAGTGCGGTTTCAATACACTGACAAGAAATGTACTAAAAACAATGAATTTACATAATGTTTATACTGCAAAATATTCATCATCCGCTTCTACAACCTTCTCCCATCTATATAAAAGTTTGTGGATGACCGAATCGGCTCCTCGATAGTATAGTGGTTAGTATACCCGCCTGTCACGCGGGAGACCGGAGTTCGATTCCCTGTCGGGGGGCCTCTGGCGCAAGACTAATGACCTTGCCCGGAAAAAACAAATCATTATGGAAAATTTAACAAGCCTCAGGACTTGCTAAATAAGGCCAAGACCGGTTCCCGATTGTAGTGCCGATGATGGTGATGATGATGGATGACCAAATCTTTTTCCCGGGACTCAAAAAACTCTGCTACCGCGTTTTAAAGCTCTTCTCGAGTTTTGAACTGCCGATCACGCAAATAGTTGTCCATGGCCAAAAAGAGATAGTAATCCGACAGAGCAACATCTGGTGAATATGGAGATGAGGTAAAAGTTTCCAACCTACTGAACAAATTACCTCCAAGGTCCTTCCTTGCTACATGAAGTCTCGCGTTGGCTTTGTCGAAAAGAACACCCTTTCTGTTTATGAGTGCTGGCTGTTTTTTTTTTTTTGCGAGTTTTTCGGCTACTCCGTGCAATTGTTCTGAGCAAACCTCTTAATAATAGTTTTACTTCTTTACAAAAACTCAGAATGCACAATCCAGAAAGTAGGCCGCCACACGCACAGAATTTTTAGTCGTGTCACCGACAAGGGCGCTAGGTTCACTAAAATAGCAGTGATGAATCCTCTACTTACTTAAGTTCACAACAACCGTGTCAACAGGAGAATGGAAAATAAAACGCAGGAGCTGATGTTCTGTTTAATGTTTTTTACCTTTTATTGCTCCTTTTATGTTTTCATTATTCTTTGGCAACTTAACGTTCCCTATGGTCTAATACATGATTGTTTGAGGTACACATCAAACGTTCGTCTATATTGAATGATAATCTAATTTTCACTGGGATACATTCCAATTGTTTTGGCGTAAGCTTCAGACGTTCCTCATTATTAAATCATTACTTAACATCCACGAAACATAGGGATTGTTTGACATAGACTTTAAACTTCTTCTTCACTAAATACAAATTTAACTTTCACTGGACTCGCAAGCGACAACTCAGGCACGTTAAACTCATTACCAGTGTGCACCGTTTTGGGGTTGAAATCTGACTACTTGCCATTGCCCCGATCATGCTGCCAGTCGCCACTGAGGTGGATTTCCACCGGTGTGGTGGGAAGCAAATCTGATCTTTCTTTTTGGTGGTGACCAATGAAAAATCGACTTGAGTCCCATTGGAAGGATTTCCATTGTGATCGTGCAGATCTGATTGAATGTCCGTACATTGGAAGCAAGGACAACGAAAAATGCATCGGAGGCTGGATGCAAGGAAGTGAACCAGCCAGCGGCTGTTCAAACAAATGTTCATGCACAGAGGCTAAGGCCATGCCATTGTAAACAATAGAAACAAATTGCCGGAGGCAGAAATAGATTTTCCTATTGCTATATTGTATATACAGAAATACAATTTCGAAGGCAAGCGCTGAGATGGGTACATGTTTGGTTTAGCAAACGAAACATAGGACGTGACCGTTGCTATGATTGTTTGGGTAAACAAATTATGGGTAACGTCCAATTCGATGTTCGTGTATCGCTTAGGCAACCGATCGTGGATAATTAGGCTGCAGCCGTATAAGCAAGCACTGTGTATATGATAGCCATGGACGCCGGCAAGGGGACCCGGGTAGATTCCCAAGTGGTTCGTGATGGTCATGGATGGCGACCAGAGGAACCGTGGTGGGCATGGAGTGGAACCGAAATGCATTGGGAGGAAAGTAATGCTGCTTGATGCCGTGGCAAGATGATGATCTTGCCGCGGGTTAATATCCAGGTTGAAGGTAGTTTGCACATCTTTATTGCAGGTGCGAAATGGGAAGTTAGATTAAGAGAAATGGGTGGTTCTTGGGAAATGCTTAAAGAACCCCCACACCATCATTGATCAATATCAGTGTGGCTTCATCCCAGGCAAATCAGCGATTGATCAGATATTCACCCTTAGGCAGGCGATGGAGATGAAATGTCAGGAATTTAAGATTCCATTATATCATCCATTTACTGCCTTGGGTTAATAGTATCAGCCGATAACAATATGGAAGAAGAAATACGCGAACTGCTGATCAAATTCAACAAAGCCTACTATGGTGTAGCAAGGCTCTTTAAATCCCGAAATTTATTCAGAACATCCAAGCTGCTACTGTACATGACCGTGGTCTTACCAGTACTCATGTATGGATCCGAGACCTGGGTGCTCAATAAAAGGCACTCTGAACTCTTAGCCGCGTTCGAGAGGAAGGTCTTAAGGTGAATTGTTGGCCACGCATGTGAGGCAGGACAATTCCGGAGACGCTACAACCATGAGTTGTACGCAATCTACCTTGAAGCTAATGTTGTAAGAAAAATCAAGCTCGGTAGACTCCGGTGGGTGGGACACATAGCTCGAATGTGCGAAGAGGAGTCTGCCCGGAAAGTCCTTTGTAGCAGAATGTATGGAAGGAGACAGCGCGGCAGACCTTGTCTGCGATGGAGGGATGGCGTAGACCAGAACGCCCAGAGCCTGGGAGTGCCAAACTGGATGACAGCGGCTCGATATCGGGACCGGTGGAGAGATTTGTTAAATAAGGCCAAGACCGCATCCCGGTTGTAGTCGATGATGATGATGTATCCTTTGAGATGTCTGTTCCAAAATATTTTCTTACCCCTATCCTATCTATTTCTTTAAAGGCAAATGGCGCTGGGTTTATTTTTGCTAGTATAGAATTAAGTGCATTATTTAGATCTAGATTCACATTTTCCATTATTAATTTGCTCAAACACTGAAGTCTTGAGTGGAGTTGAAAGTAGCCGGGATTAGTTCGATTGAGCTCCAACGTCAGTTATGATAAGCTCGTTCACCCGTTCAATTAGTTCATCTGTTTTGTTTTTTTCATAAACTTGTATCAGCGAGAATATTTAGGCAGGAAATACCAATATGAAGGCTTAGTCTAAAGGCCTCCCACTCAGTGTTTTTGAAGCTTCTCTGGCGCAAGACTAATGACCTTGCCCGGAAAAAACATATCATTATGGAAAATTTAACAAGCGTTAGGACTTGCTAAATAAAGCCAAGACCGGTTCCCGGTTGTAGCGCCGATGATGATGATGATGATGTATGCCACATGAAAACAATATCGGGATAAAGTTTGAAAGTATTACTCCTAAATTTATTCCGCAGTGATCAGACACTTCTGGAAGAGTCTTACATTGTGAAGAATTAACCACATATGCCTGACTAATTATTGAGGATATGAGAAAAAAATCAAGATAAGAGGTGAAGATTTAGGAAAGGACCACCATAATACCACTTATTTTACCTTAAAAAACGTATTTATTTTTTCGTTTAAATTACATTCTGTATTATTATTTAGGGTTAAATGCCAAATCCTATTTATAAAATTACATATTTTTAATTAAGTTGCTGGCTCTTCGCGAGCACTCTGTTCCATATGTCAACGTATTTAATTGGTAACACTTCATGGGCTGGGACGGATCATTCCGCCACCAAATGAGCTGGTATTGTCTATCATCTTCTCTTACCCAAATTTGCCTGCACATTTTCTCGATGTCTGCAGTGAAAACGAATCGAGGTAGCCGGAATCTCAAGAGTACCGCCCAGAGATCTTCCTGTAGCGTGGGTCCCAGGTGAAGAATCTCGTTTGAGTTATACAATTTTATTGCATTAAAGTGTTTGCCTTTCCGCTTTTTTAGTGATTATGTTTATAATTAACACTGGCTCCTCGATAGTATAGTGGCTAGTATACCCGCCTGTCACGCGTGAGGCCGAGGTTCGATTCCCCGTCGGGGAGCCTCTGGCGCAAGACTAATGACCTTGCCCGGAAAAAACAAATCATTATGGAAAGCTTAACAAGCCTCAGGACTTGCTAAATAAGGCCAAGACCGGTTCCCGATTGTAGTGCCGATGATGATGATGATGATGATGATGATGATGAATATAACATAACTGTATATAAGAAAGGGTCCTCTTAGATTTTTACTTATTAGTATATCTATTATATAAAAGAAAACGGAGTTCATTTTTTTTAATATAGGGAAGCCAACAAGCAAACGAATTAAAACCAACAAAACAATCAGGAGATTAAGAGGAAAGGGAAGGATAAGAACAAACAAAAGTTCTATATTTGGGGACGTTCAGTCCCTATTGAGCCACCACCAATTGGGTTGGGTTCTATCCTTTATGGATTTATCTCTTTCATTGCTCACAATACTGAAACGTAGGCGATCTGGGCCGTTAGAGATTTCACTACTATGGAGAATACGTTTATCCTTAGCAGCATGGGAAGCGTTGTATATAATGGGGACTCTGCGTTTGTCTTGGATAAGGCCTTTTTTTATCCAAAAAAGGGAACGCTTCTGGGGGAATAAACCCATTCTAGAACGTACTCGCAAGATACATGTCATTGGGATAGTATGCTCCCGATATAAAATCGTTTTCACTACCCATTGCTCTTGCAGTTTGACCGCGAATGATTTTAATTATGAAATTATCTATCCTGTTTAGCCCTGATTTGTTATACAGGACTTTATTAGGATAGAATTTTTTGTATTGAGACTCTGGTGTCCTGTAAAGTTTGAGACAGGCACACAAACACTGCCTCTCGAAGACCCAGAACTTTTCCATGTATGATGGGGATATGTTGTACCATATCGGGCAACCATAAACTAGCACTGGTCGGATGAAAGCCGAGTATGAAATTAGTTTCACTTTGTGATTAAGAAGGCTACTTCGGAATAGACTTCTTGTGATCGTATATGCGCTTTTAGCGGAAGAGAGGGAGCTTGCTACATGTTTGTTAAAGTATAAAAACTGATCGAACCAGATACCAAGGACTTCAGTTCTTACTTGTAGTGCGAGATTCATCATCATCACCGGCACTACAACCGGGATCCGGTTTTGGCCTTATTTAGCAAGTTCCGAGGCTTGTTAAATTTTCCTTAATAATTTGTTTTTCCGAGTAAGGTTATTAGCCTCGCTTAGTGCGAGATTACTGTTCCCCAAAATGAATTTTTTTTTCAATTGCGCTTCGAGTCCCGCGTTCGGAAAAGAATACCTTCGGTTTTCTGGAAGTTAATATTTAATTTTTAAGACTACACTCCGGCAACGCTAGTTGGCATGCAGTCAGTAAACTGCTGAAATCCAAACTGCTATCACGGAATATAAAGCTCCGTGTCTATAGAATCTTAATCATGCCGATTGTTCTATACGGATGCGAAACATGGGCTCTCACAAAACGGGAAGAAAACAAAGTCCGCGTATTCGAGAATAAAGTCCTAAGGGGTATCTTTGGCAGTAAATATGACGAGGAGACAGGACAATGCAGGAAACTCCACAACCACGAATTGGAAGAGCTATACCGCAAACCTACAATAGTGAGAGTAATCAAGTCGCGAAGAATAAGATGGGCCGGGCATGTGGTGCGAATGGGCAACGATAGGACCGTGCATAGAATTCTTGACGGTGAGCCAACGGGAAAGAGACCGACAGGGCGGCCGCGACGGAAATGGGAGAACAATGTTAGGTTAGACTTCGAGGAGATCGGATCAGATGGTCGAACGTGGAAGGAGAGCGCACGCGACAGGGAACAATGGTGGAGTCGAGTCGGCGAGGTCATGAACTTTCGGGTTCCTATACGCCAATAAATAGCAATAGTAATAGTAATAATATTTAATTTCCAGTCGTCGCAATAATGCTTTATATGATTGAAGTCATCTTGAAGGAGTCTGTTGACGTTTATTTTTTCTCCCGTTCTGTATACTACAATGTCATCTGCGTATGCAATGGCATTGTTGAGAGAACCCACTACGTCGCTTGTGTAAATTCACCGATCCCTGCTGTAAGCCGTTTTTAATGTGAAAGGTCTTGTTTGAGAGTATGCTTCTACATTTTACCACCCTTTTTTTGTCCATTATCATATTGTAGGTAATGTACAGCAGATATTCAGGCATACCCAGGTTTGTTATCTTATAAAAAAGTCCTTCTAACCATACGGTGTCGAAGGCCTTTTCAAAGTCAACCAAGCAGGCGCTTGTACATTGTCGCTTTGCTTTGTTCCACTGTATATCTGAAACAAGTTTTGTTGCAGCATGAACCGTGTAATGGCGTCCTCTAAAGCCAAACTGGTTGTTGGGAAAGAGGTAATTTTCATCCCACCAGTTTATCAGTGCTTTGCTTATAATTTTTTCGATAACTTTACTGATGTTGGGCAGCAAGCTAATTGAGCGAACGTTGGCTGGGTTGCTCTTGTCTTTTCCTTTTTTGGGTATCGGGTGGACAACGGCAGTTTTCCAACGAGTTGGATAGTATGCGTTGTTTAGAGCGTTGTTGAACAGAATCCACCATAATACCAATTATTAAAGACATTCCCATTATAATTTACAGACCCTGTCTCCCCTGAAGGATGACGGGCATTGAAATCACCCCCTATTAAAACAGAATGAAGTCTATCTAGTTCTTTAAGAAGGCTACGCCCAGCATTTGAAGGTATTTATATGTATATATATACTTCCAATTAGTAGGCGGATATTGAACCATTTGAATTTTGTGGAGAAACATTTACAGTGCACACTGAAAATAAGTTGCTTTGGAAATGAACTGAATTTGTACCTTTTGTCCAATAGGGTTGCCGTGCCTCTACCTGAGTCATTTCTTATAAAATAAAACTATCAAAAGATGGCTTATGTCTTGGAACTAATTCCGATTTCTAAGTATACCTGACACTTCTAAGTATACCTTTGGGAATTTGAAGTTATAGAGTTACAATTTATCGAAATAAGTTTTAAATTGAAATAATCCAGCTTTATATATAACAATATTGTCTTCAAAGTTAAGGTAGGAGAACATTTTCTCCTCCTTACTTTGCAACCGTTGATACTGCCTTATTTTGACTAACAGATCTTCGAAAGGTTTATTGAATTTTAGTCTGATTTAGAAAACCGTTTAGATCTCCTTTTTGTGTATTTCCATGTACTTCAGTGCGGAGTAATTGATGTATCGGACTTGTATAGACGATTTCTCTGGTTTTACTTGATCAATTGAGACTTTTTCCTTTTCGGCAAAAGACACCCTTTGGTCAATGAAATGCCGTATAGACTTTTGAACAAACGCTCTATTATTAATTGCAGGACAGCTGTGGTAGCTACCTGGTCCATATTATTACAGTTGACGTATAGCGTTTGAAATAATAGTGAAGAACGTGTGATTCGAACTGACGCTATGACAGTTTGAATCACGAAAAAAATTGAACCTAAGCGTTACCCATCAGGCTACTGACCGTGTTTAGAATTTGATTTCTAAACTTGACTATACGCCACTGATGTGAATTGTTATGCTAAGGTATACGATTCTGATGTATTTTTCTTATTCGATTTTTCGTTCGTGTTCTTCTCTATTTTGCTTGTGAATTGTGTGTGTATCTGTTAGAGTCGCCACAGACGCATTTAGGCTTAACACGTTCACGTCGAGGCCGATTTTCATTTGTTTTGCTGTGAGGCGGCGCTCAAATTAATGCTGCGCTTCATCTGGCGACGCGCGATTCTTGCCTGTTCAGGTCTGCATACGCGTTTTATGTTTGCTCAGTAGTACAGTGAGTGCTTATTGTGCAAGTTGTGTAATTCGTGCCGTTTTTTCATCCTGACCACAGATTTCCGCCAGTAAGTATAACTAGAAAGGTGGTTAGAATGTTTTTTTTAATTTTTGCCCTTATAAAAAATAGGTAACATGGATATGGAAATAAATGATTCTGATGAATCTATAAATAGAAGCAGGAGAAAGGCATCAAGATTTCGGATACTTTCTTCCTCTTCAAACGAGGATTTTGTTAATGTGAACAGTGAAGTGAACGAATGTTCCACGGAAGAAGAAGATTTGGTGTCTAAATCAGAGAACGAGGATAACGATGAAGAATGGCAGGAAGTAAAAGAAAAAAACTTCAGTAATAAATCAGTATTCGGAAGAAGAGGAATTTATAGCGATTTGACAATTTTTTTTTTTTTTAATAAAACGCACACCATTTGAGATATTTCAAAAACTTTATTATCGGCTTGAAGTACAATCAAAACATTTATGAATGGAACTCGACTTCGTTCATATGGCCACCGCGGGCACGTTTGCAGCGGTTGATTCGTTGGACCCAATTTTCGATGACTCGGCCACACATTTCGGCTGAAACGGCCGCTATTTCGCGTTCAATGTTGGCTCTGAGCTCTTCCAACGTCGTCGCCTTTTTGGCATAGACCAATGACTTGACGTAGCCCCAAAGAAAATAGTCTAGAGGCGTTAAATCACACGAACGAGGCGGCCAACTGACTTCTTGAGATAACACGCTCATCAAACTTACTATTCAATAAATCGATTGTATCGTGTGCTGTATGGCCTGTGGCACCGTCCTGTTGAGACCACATGTCGCCCAAGTCCATAGCTTCCAATTCGGTCCAAAAATAAACGGTAATCATGGTGCGATAACGATGGCCATTCACAGTAACGTAACGATTGTTATCGTCGACGAAAAAATATGGCCCAATGGGTGTAGTGCAATTACCAGAAATTAGATTGTATTATTCTAACAACGACATGTATGAGAACGCACGCATAAAAAATCCAATGAGACGTGATCGTTTTTTGTCTATTCTTAAGTTTTTACATTTTTCGGACAATACCACAGCCAGAAGTGAAGATCCATTGTACAAAATGCGAAACATTATTGAAGCAATTGTGGATTATTATCGATGAAAGTATTGTTCCGTGTAGAGGACGTCTAGTTTTTCGTCAGTACATTCCAGGCAAGCGACATAAGTTATACAAATTGTGTTTGCCTGAAGGCTAGCTACACTTATAATATCGAAATTTATGCCGGGAAAAACGAAACAATCATTGAAAAATCACATTCTCATGATTTAGTAATGAGATTACTAAATGGCTTATTATTTGAGGGCCGCATACTATTTATTGATAGTTATTATACAAGTGTCCGTTTGGGTGAAGAACTTTTAGAGAACAATACATTTATGTGTGGTACTGTGAAAATAAACAAAAAATTTCTACCACCATAAGCAAAAAAAAAAAACCAAAAACGTGGTGAAATGATGAGTTTCGAAAGTCGTAGCGGTGTAAAATTTCTGAAATGGGCGGACAAAAGACCAGATACATGTTAACTACCTCAAAGAATCACCGGTGTAAATTTGTACAAGGAACAAATGGCAAAGTAAAGCCCGACGCTGTGTTTGATTATCATCATAATCATCATCGGCACTACAACCAGGAACCGGTCTTGGCCTTATTTAGCAAGTCCTGGGGCTTGTTAAATTTTCCATAATGATTTGTTCTTTCTGGGCAAGGTAATTAGTCTTGCGCCAGAGGCTTCCCGACGGGGAATCGAACCCCGGTCTCCCGGGTGACAGGCGGGTATACTAACCACTATACTATCGAGGAGCCCTGTGTTTGATTATAATATTGCAAAAAAGGTGTTGATTTATCAAAGCAACTATCGGGGTATTACAGTTGTTTACGAAAAACCATTAAATGGTACCGAAAAGTAATAATACAATTAATATGCGGAACTTCCCTCGTGAATGCCTGGTATATTCATAAAAGATGGGGCACTAAAAATATGAATATGTTACAATTTAGGGAAGTTATTATTGATCACTTTTTGGCAAAGAACAAATATACTGTCATATACCGTCAAATAAACGTCTTCTTCAATCATATGAGGGATCTGCAAGAGAGTCCCGTAAGCGTTGCAAGGAATGCCATAAAAATTTGTCCAAGAAAAAGGGCAGAGATTATGCCACTAACAAAACTACAAGAGTTAAGACGTATTGTGGGCATTGCTAGGGTCAGCCAGGACTTTGCTTGAAATGTTTTAACAAATTACACACAAAACAATAAATAATGAAATTATAAATAAAATAATGAATTTTTATGTTTTTTTTACCGAATTTGAGTTATATTTATAATACTGTATTATTATGATCAGGCTCCTCGATAGTATATTGGTTAGTATATCCGCCTGTCACGCGGGAGACCGGGGTTCGATTCCCCGTCGGGGAGCCTCTGGCGCAAGACTAACTGACCTTGCCCCGAAAAAACAAATCATTATGGAAAATTTAACAAGCCTCAGGACTTACTAAATAAGGCCAAGCCCGGTTCCCGGTTGTAGTGCGGATGATGATGATGATGATTATTATGTTTATGTTATTGAACAAAACTTATGTTTATGATACGTTATTAATTATGATTGTAATAAATGTTTTTAATGAAAATACGTTAAATTCAATCGAATGCGTACCAACGGTGATACGCGCCGCCCGGTGAGACAATCTAGTGCGCGCCGTCCGATGAGGCAGTCTAGTGCGGGCTACCGGTGGCCCGCGCCGGCGTGAACGTGTTAAGTATTGCTAATCTAGAGTTAGTAATAAAATGCTCGACTGTCTTGCCGCGTTTGTATTTTTTTCTTTGTTATACTAACGTGCGCACAAAGGAGGATTTTGAAGTATCCTTAAATGTCAGCACAGTGTGAGAGGAAGGAGAGGAAGTAGATAAGGAAAAGAGGTATCGATGTACATTGGTATTAATTGCCTGGACATTAAGGGGAAACACACGACCAGGTAGAGTTTTGGCGGATTTTCGTGTCTTTACGTCACAAGAAGTGTTCCGCCGAACACTGTCCAATACTTAACACCAACAAAACACCAAAGAATTTCAGCACACAAATGAAACACTGTTAAGTTGTTTTCTGAAGCGTTTATTTATAACTTTTTTTTGCTTCATTAAGTATTTATATTTCGCAACGTTACGGGAGTACTCGATAAACTTTAGTTTCGGTGAAACGATTACATGAATTTAAGGAACATAGATAATCCTTTAAACCAAAAACCATTCAACGTTTTAACTACACGGGGTTTACACCAGTGGTCTGTCTTTCGTTTACGACTTAGGCACTATTTCTCGTTCAAACTTTGTAGCTAATTTTTCTTTTTCTAATTGCACACACGAGTTATGGTTTGTGGAATTCACCGATACCAGAGTCACGACACCAAGGGGAACGGTAACCGAATCTTCCCTTTTTTTTTTTTCTTTTTTTTTATATTCACTATAAAAACCAGGAAGTCAATGCTCAATGTTGTTCATTAATTAAAACTCAAAGTGGTTCATTAATTTTCATCCACTTTTATTTTTCTTTATTGCTCATGTTATCTAGCTACAGTACTTCGTCCAATTCTTTTAGATAGGAGTTTTACATAATCAACAGCAAACTATTTCTGCAATTTTACTTAGCGAATTTCTCCAATTGGAGGTTCGGTTAACACTTATCCAGTCTTTAAATTAAACGTCAACAATCATCTCCTTCTTTTACTTTATTCACATATTTGTTTAAAAAGTGGTTCGGCAAACACTTAACTTATTTATTTACTAAACGCCAACAGTAAACTATTTCCATAATTTTATTTTTCAAATTTCTTCGATTGAAGGTTTAGTTAACACTTATCTAGTCTTTAAATTAAACGTCAACAATCATCTCCTTTTTTTACTTTATTCACATATTTGTTTAAACAGAGGTTCGACAAACACTTAACGTATTTATTTACTAAATGCCCACAGTAAACTATTTCTATAATTTTATTTTACAAATTTCTCCGATTGGGTATTCAGTTAACACTTAACTTGTCAAAATCTCACTTCCCGACCAACGATAGACTATGTCCAACCACCGACTCTGATCAACCACCGCCTCTCATCAACCACCGACTACCTGCCAATTTCCTCCTAATCGTTTCACAACACTTCGGGGTCAATACCTCCCGATTACGACAGTGCAATTCAATTTTAATTGCCCTCAGTTCGCAACCACTGTGCTTTCGCTGAACCCGTCAATACTTCCTCATGACTTGAACTCGGGTTCAAGCTCTCCTGTTGCGAACTGACCCAATTAATTTCGTTTATGCTTTGTATGCAATCAATTGCCTTTCCGTGATTTGTTAATTGTTCCGGAATATGCAATTGACTGCTTTTGCATTATTGGGCAATCGTTTTGGCATATGCAGTTAATTGCTTTTGTGCTAAATGGTTTATAATGTGCAATTAATAATTTTATCGCCTCGGGGGTCATTCGAGTTTAAAATCGGATGGCGTTATTAGGTTTTGGTGTGTCAATGATCTTTTGGACATCATCTTTGATTATGATGTCATCGACACACTTAACACACGCGGACCGACCTCCTTGTTGGGTTTTTCTAACTGTACTCTATTTTCGACTAATCTTTGACCTGCGGTTTCCTGTTTCGTCGCAGGCCAGATGTGCGGTTGCACCCGCACACACAGACGCGGACGTTGCTGCCTGTGTGGCCGAAGATCTTCCTTGGAACCCGGAGTTCACACCTTCTGTCGAATCGATCGGTGTATCTTTGGTGTGGTTTATCATAATGGCGATCCCTTTTTGGCCACAATAATTATCTTCGGTTGCGATAATTATATTTACTTTTCCCTATGGGAACAGCGTTTTAGTTAATTGCTTTTTTTCCGCAATGGCTTTGTTTGGTGAAGTGCATTGCGGTAGGGACAAAGGCTTGTCGACGGATCGACTAGATATTCCTTTGTTGGGACACGTGCACTTTTTGGGTTTTGGGATCTTGCACGGAATTTAGGGTGCTAATTGCTATTAGCTACATGAGGAGATATGCGTTATTCTGTTTGTTTTCAGAAAAATGTGTTTCATGGATGAATTGAGTAAATGGGGGAATTGAATTGAATGGATGCATTGAATTCAAATGCTCCTCGATAGTATACTGGTTAGTATACCCGCCTGTTACGCGGGAGACCGGGGTTCGTTTCCCCGTCGGGGAGCCTCTGGCGCAAAACTAATCACCTTGCCCGGAAAAAACAAATCATTATGGAAAATTTAACAAGCCTCAGGACTTGCTAAATAAGGCCAAAACCGGTTCCCGGTTGTAGTGCCGATGATGATGATGATGATAATATTTAAAGAAAATATTTTTTTAAGACTAATCGTTAACAATAAAACGGTGCAATGGCGGCTTGAAAATGCGCCGTGCAGCATACAGGTCACAAAAATTATCTGAAACAAAAAATACAAAATGAGTTCTTTAGTTTATGCAAAAACGCTCAGCATGACAGTTCCCTTTTATTAAAATTTGCAAATTTGCAAAAATGGCGAAGTTTTGAAAAAAAAAAAGATTTTCTTTTATAAACAATTTTAATAACAATCTCTTGAATAAAAAAATAAAAAATCGGAAGCTGAGACCAAATATCTATAGAATTTCTATACCAAACTTCATAAAGATGGAATGATTAGTTTTTGAGCTACGTTGCACGGCTCAATCTATCATTATAATAATCGTGTAACTCTTCAATCAGATGGTGCTCATCCTAAACCTAACCTCAAATTTCCTCATATGTTTGTATTACATAAAAGGCGCATGTTCTTTTCTAGTTTAACGTTTCGTATTATGAATATATTACAATAAGATATACTGTTTCAAAAACGATAAAAAATTGCAGTGCGACTGCTTGACTAGTGATTATTACCGAATACTGTGATTTGTAGATCTATTTCCTTAATCTAAATTCTAATTTGAGTTCTTCTTTGCGCAGACTTCGCCTACAGTGCTGAAATTCATTATATTTACATTATAAATTGTATTATTTACATTTGTAGAGGTTGGACGACGACCATTAATCATTAATAGAAATAAATGTGAAATATGTGTAAATGTTGGTGCGTGTTTTATTAATTTAGTTATGGAGGGATTGAGAAGCGTATGGAAAATACAGTTCTTAAATGTGATTTGTGTTACAATCATTCCAAAATAACGTCGTCAACCGTTTACGCATCCGTCGGGGTAAAATCTTTAACTGGAAAGGCTGTAGTGCTCCACAAAGCCCTGCCATTTACCTCCCACATTTCCTTTTCCCTATATTATCCATCCACATCCTCAAATTGAATCCAATGTCAAACAAATTGAACCAAACGTTCAATCGTTGCACATTGATTCAATTCCCTCAAACAAAACCCTAAATAAAACGACACGTGCAAAACAGACGCTCGCCTATAGACGCATCATTAAAAATTACTCTTCAGAACCATAAAATGCACGTCTGCAATTTTGTGATTCTCGGTTCTACCTCTTGTCCGACACCTTGTGTTTCTTCGGCACCTTGTGTTCCCTCCGGCCCCTTGTGTTCCTTCGGGCCGTCTAATTCTGCAGTTATTGGGGAAGTGTGAGAGGGTTGTTGTTTTTTGTGAGGGGGTGTGACCAACCACCTTGATGGGACCCCGATGAGCCGATGGTGCTTTTCAATAAGAGGATCTTGTTTTGGGTTAAGGGTTACTTTATTTTACTTCCTTTATTTTAATTTATTTTGATCACTTTAAATTTGATCAATTAATATAGCCTTAATATTCGATGCCACACTTTGGCTGTCGGATTCTAATTTTTGATGCACCGCCCGTAAAAAAAAAAAAAAAAAAAAAAAAATTGTTGCGAGACGTCGACTTTATCGAGACAAGGACAGATGTGTCCTTCATCTTGTCTCTAGCTTCTGGTCATGCGATAACCAGAATCACCCACATCCGTGGGGATGTTGGGCTCGGTATTGAGATATCTGAAAAGAAAAACAAGGGGGGTATCCAAGGATAGTGTGGACAGTGTTAGTTCAGGTGTTCTCTAACTACTTGGATGGAGGGATGGTGGGAAAGAAATCATACAAGACCAGTAGGTCTTGAGTGCGGTAGTAAACGCAGATCACGTCTTTGGCGTCTGATGGTCTGCGCTTTGGTCGGTGTGTGTATGTTTGTGCCGTCTTGTAATGTGCGTCCGTGTGTGTGTGGTTTGTTAACAGTAGACCTTATGGGATGGAACCAGGAATCCTCTATTATAGAGGGGAATGTTGTTGGGAAGGGTACTTTCTTCAGTTTTGTACTGAAGAAGAAATTGTGGTGGTCTGATCCGATGAGATCGAGTGAGAGAAGGGTCAAGAACGCAAGAATCCCGTACAAGTAGCTTGTCGCTGTTCTGAATGCTTTCGAGGTACTTATATGCTAATTGTAGCAAGTATTCGTCGATAGGGGTAATGGAGGCGCCTTCCTATAGGTGAGAGTTCGGGGACTCGGCGCTGTCTTCGGGACTACAGTCGCTATCACATCGAAGGCGCGTAGCCGACGTCTGTCTGTTGTACAATTATCACGGGTACTGCTCTTCGGAGATTCGTGGTATTGTTCCACGCAATTCGGTTTATATTCCCGGAGCGTTACAACCTGCAACTGTTCAGAAGGAACTGCAACTGTTATTTGGTGGCATCTGGGGGCGCTATAGGTTCGCCTCTCCCGAGAGACGTGCAATAATAATAATAATGTCAACCTTATATTCGGTCAGGGCATCGGCTAACTGCTGTGCAGCTCGAGCTCTGTATAGCGAACGGACGTTCCATGAGAAAATTCTCAAATCGTTTAGCCATTTTCGTTTTATTAAAATAAATCATTATCATCATCATCGGCACTACAACCAGGATCCTTTTGGTTTCCATATTGGCCTTATCGTATGGGAACAGATCACCAGATCTTTGTCGTCGACCGACAGCATGTGTGCTGAGGACCGTGGGAACGTTCGTTTTATTAAAATAAATCATCATCATCATCATCTGGACTACAACCGGGATCCAGTCTTGGTCTTATTGTTAAATGAGAATGACTTGTTCAATTTTCCATAATAATTTGGTTTTCCGGGCAGGGTTATTAGCCTTGCGCCAGCCTTTCTCCGGATGTCGCTGCATGCATTAGTTCACTACTTGGCGGGTGCCAAATAAGCTATGCAGGCGTGTCAAGTGGAGACTGCATGTCAACTTGGATTGAACAGGGACAAGGATCGTCCTGGCCTTCGCCGGATTGAAAGCAATTAGTGACCTTGCCTTGTATGTTCGCTTCCACCCCCGGATCGATCCTTTTATTGGATAAAAAAAAAAGAAAAAATATTCCCGAAATATGTCTATTTTTTATTTCTGTAGAGTGGTTTACCCCTTAAGATAAACACGTATTACTTTATTACTCATTCCAATCATGGTACGGATGTTAACTAAACATCCTTGAAAATACATACATTGCATGTGTAACATTTTTTGTTTACCTTAGAGTTTTGAGTAAATGTGTGCTAGCGATTCCTGATTGATCGCTGGCCGTTGTTTAATACTTTGTCATGTGTATAGCAGTATCCCAAGCAAAATGCGTTTACGTTAGTGGCCCTTCTTAAAGAAATATATTAGTGTCCACCAGTAAAAATGTGGAAAAAACGCTGCTTTAATAATAGGACAAAGCGACAAGAAATATATATGTTGTTAAGTTGTGTGTTGGCCAAACTGCTAAGTTGTGTGTTGATCAAACTATCAGGGTAGTGGAGCACGAATTTGAAGTAGTGTAATCCTTTAACTACCTTGGGTCAATAGTATCAGCCGATAACAATATGGAAGAAGAAATACGCGAACGGCTGATCAAAAACAAAGCGTACTATGGTCTATCAAGGCTTTTTATTATTATTTATTATTTATTGGCCTGTAGGAACCCGGAAGTTCGTGACCTCACCGACTCGACTTCGTCATCGTTCCCTGTCCTTTGCACTCTCCTTCCACGCTTGACCATCTGATCCGATCTCCTCAAGGTCAAACCTAACATTGCCATCCCATCTCCGTCACGTCCGTCCTACCGGTCTCTTTCCCGTTGGTTTACCGTCAAGAATTCTACGCACAGTCCTATCGTTGCACATTCTCGCCACATGTTCGGCCCATCTTAATCTTCATGACTTGATTACTCTCACTATTGTAGGTTTGCGGTATAGCTCTTCCAATTCGTGATTATGGAGTTTCCTCCATTGTCCTGCCTCCTCGTCATATTCACCTTCAAAAATAGCCCTTAAAACTTTTTTCTCGAATACGCGGAATTGGTTTTCTTCTCGTTTTGTGAGAGCCCATGTTTCGCATCTGTATAGAACAATCGGCATGATTAAGGTTCTATAGACACGGAGCTTTATGTTACGTGATAGCAGTTTGGATTTCAGCAGTTTACTAACTGCGTGCCAACTAGCGTTTCCGGAATGCAGTCTTTTGTTAATTTCTTTCGGCATTTCGTTACTGGCCGTCAGCGTCGTTCCCAGATATTTAAAATCTTTTACTTTTTCAAATATCTTGCCTCTGACGTTTATATGTGTTCTCTGAGTTCCTCCTGTTCTCGCTGTAATCATGTATTTTGTTTTATCTTCATTTATTTCTAGGCCACCTGTTCTGCCGTTTGCATGATGATTTCACTGTTTTTATCTACAGTTTCTAGATTATCGCCCAGAACGGCTATGTCATCCACATATGCGAGCACTTGTGTGACCCCGTTCAGGGGTGATCCGGCCGTGTTGTCGTTTTGTACGTTTTTGATAACATACTCGAGGACAAGGTTAAAAAGACACGGTGATAGACCATCTATCTGTTTTAGTCCGTCCCGGATTTCAAATGGCTCTGAGGGATAGTTTTCTATTCTAACTCGCCCTTCGTTTTCGTTCATGCAAATTTGAAAGTGGCGGGCATATTTTTCGGGATTCCCAGCTCAACTACAAAAAGGTAGAGTCTTTGCCTTGTGACTGAGTCATATGTTTTTTTGGAGTCAACGAACAGTTGGTGAACCGTCACTCCGTATTCCCACTTCTTTTTCAGTAGTTGCCTTATTGTGAACATTTGGTCGCTCGTTGACCGGTGCCTACGGAATCCGCATTGGTAGTCTCCCAATATTTCGTCTGCGTACGGTGTGATTATCGCCAGTATGACATTTGTTAATATTTTGTATGTGGTTGGGAGCAATGATATTCCTCTGTAGTTTTCGCAGTCAGATCTGTCGCCTTTTTGAAGATCGGGACGACAATTGAGGTTTTCCATTCTTCCGGAGTGACTTCCTTATCCAATATTGTTTGGATGAGCTGGTGGATCTTTCGAGCGGTTGCCTCTCCTCCTTGCTTCGCAAGCTCTACCGGTATGCAGTCGACTCCGGGAGCCTTGTTGTTTTTCAATCGGTTTATTGCGTCTACAACTTCGTCGAAAGAGGGCTCTGGGATCTGAGGCTCGGCTGTATGTACGTCTGGTGCGTTTGTTTGTGGTTGATGGGTGCGTACATTGAGCAGGTTTTCAAAGTACTGCTTCAATTTTGTCATGATATTGTTTGTTTCTGTGACCAGACACACGTTTGCGTCTCGAATTATTTTGGCTCTCCCTCGGTAGCCATTTCTAATTGTATTTATGCCGGCATACATACCTCTGATGTTCTTTGCTCTGGCATTTTCAACGATTTTTTCGATCCGAGTCTTCTCCCATTTGCGTTTTTTGCGTTTGACGAGTCTCATTGTCACTCCCCAAATCGTCGCGTATCTTGCTGCGTTGACTTCATCATATCTTTCAAAGTGGGTCACTCTGAGGCGTTTACGTTCTTCGATCTTCGCCCTGCACTCATCGTCAAACCAAGGTTTGGACTTAGTTGTTTTCTTAAATCCTAATATCTCTTGGGCTGTTTGTTTGATTGTGTCTCTGATCGATGCCCATTTAGTGTCCACACTATTGGCTTCCTCTTCCTCACTACTGTCATTCTCTAGGACGCTAAATCTTTTCGTTAGTTCCTCTTGATATCCAGCCCTTTTGCGCAGGTCTTTTAGTTTATCGGTGTCGAACTTTTTGCTTGTCTCCCGTGACTGCCTATGTGGGATTGCTGCGAGGCGACTCCTGATTTTGCCCATCACTAGAACATGATCGGAGTCGCAGTCTGCTCCTCTATATGATCTTAAGTCAAGGATATTCGAGTGGTGTCTTTTGTCTATGAGGAAGTGGTCTATTTGGTTACGCGTAACGCCGTCGGGTGATATCCATGTGGCTTTACGAATTTGCTTGTGCTTGAACATCGTGCTTTTCACTACCAGATCTTTGGACGCTGCGAACGTGATAATTCGAATTCCATTATCATTTGAAACGTCGTGTAGACTTGCTTTACCTATAGTTGGTTGGAAGTTATCTTCCTTTCCAATTTTCGCATTGAGGTCGCCGAGGACGATTTTAACATCGAATGATGAGATCCCATCAAATACTTCCTCTAGGGTCTTGTAGAACGTGTCCTTCGTTTCTTCGTCGGTAGAATCTGTTGGGGCGTGTACGTTTATAAATACATAATTGTACCATGGGCCCTGTATTTTTAGCACCGACGTTTCGAGAAAAACGCGTTTAAAGTTTGACTAATAGAAAAATCGTGAAAAAATTCGTAATTCGTTCTAACTTACCGCAGTTTTTTGCTAATCTGGGATTCCAGGGCTATAGAGTAGACCTTCCTCTTCTTCAAACTGTTCTGGTCTGAACCGAAAGGACGAGCGTCCGACGTGCTCCGCCCAATTAGACTGTTTACTTTCTTTTGAAAATAAAGTACAAGGAGGTCTCGGATCACTTTCTAACTTTTTTCTCCTATTTTTGAGGAAATTTCCTATCAATTTAGGCAAAAAAAAAAATGGCTAAAAAATCTCATTTTACATGAGGTTCCCCCCTTAAGTTCGATTGGTTTTTACTATTGAATTCAATGTTGGGTATTTGGTATGTTACCTTTGTTTCAGGCGGAAGGAAGGACTTTTGAGGAACGAGTCTGCGGGCACGAGTAATGGATATAGGTGAGTATATTCCTTGGTGGAACGGCGATATCTCAACCTCTAGTGGGTAGTGACTACGACGTGATCTGTGTACACACAGCACACACTTTCCCGTAGTAAAACAGTTCTTCACGACACGATCACGAGTACCGCATAGAGCACCGGCACACTCGCCTACTCCGACGATCTCTCGCTCGCTCCTTCCTCGATCTGTCGTCCGCACACGAAGCTGATCGTAACAAAGTTACTGAGGAGGGAGTAGTGTGGCGTTTCTAACAGATACACACACAATACACAAGCAAATAGTGAAGAACGCTGAACGAAAATCGAATAAGAAAATGCAACAGAGCCGTATACCATAGCGAAAACAAACCAAATCCACATCAGTCGAATGTACTTGAGTTTAGAAATTGAATTCGTACACACGGTGGTGGCCTGATGGGTTGCTCTTTGGTTCAATTTTTGGTGATTCTAACTGTCATAGCGTCAGTTCGAATCACACGTTCTTCACTATCATCCTAAACGCTATAGAGTATTCCACATTCGTGTGGTTCGGTTAAAGAATGACTATGTTTATTTGTGTCCCTGAAGTTGACTGTCAACTTGAATTGATGCGAATTTTCAGATTGACAGGTATCGCGGGAAAATGTCTGAAGAGGTGGAACACATTCAGCAAGTTCAGTTGACCAACGACTGTGATAATACCTATAGAAAAGAGATAGGCATGATTCGTAGCGCCTATGTTCTAACGATGGAATTGATCGACTTACGGCTGGGTCTCCAATAGGTTTCACTGCTCGTTTTTGCATCCGCCTTACCAAATATGTGAATTGAACTCCATTTTGGGACGAATATACGCTTTGCAAATACTGGCCGGGTTGGATGGAGTCAAGTATTTTCTTCATCTCTTAAGGAACTGTATACATTTGGTTGCACATTTCGCAGCTTCAAATATGTGGTCGCTCCAATTATGAGTCGAATTAATTCGAGTGACGGAGATTGATAGTTCCTTGGCTTCGTCGATGTAAGTGCCCTTCGTCGATAGTATAATTATTTTGGGGTTCGCCTTTGACGACAAAAGACAGCACTGAGTTTTTAAGGCATTAAATTTTGCTCGGGTAGATAATCCCCGTTGACATATCGTGTTTAGTTTCTCCGATCCCAGGAAGGACTCCATGAATTCAAAGCGCCCGTATTAAGACGGGATTGCTTATGCCGTTGACAACATCTTCGAGGTCTTATGGTAGAAAATTCTGATCGGGGTGAATGTAGCGGAAAATAATTGTAAATTGATTTACAAACCTATTGCTTGTATGTTTGAGTTAATGGTAATAAGCGTATGAGGGATAGAGTTATGAATGAGGATGCCTACATCTGTAAAGGTTTTGGTGGCCGTATTGTTGTCAAGTGGTGTAACGGGACAAAACTGGCAATATAATGCTACAAAGGGGATACTGCCATTGAATTGCTTAATGCATTGCCCATGCAATATGTACGTCGTGATATCCAATCTATCAAGATAACTGACTAAACTTTCTATTCCCTATTGTTGCTGTATGTAACGCAGCCCGCTTTAAGTCAATGGCGTAGAGCGCCGCAGTTAATGAATCAAAACTTTTCAGGTGTTTGATTGATTTATTAACGAAATTGTTGGGGTATTTATACTCCCAATCAATCACTCAATTATCCATAAATTTCTTAATCTACTCATACAAATTATGCTTCATCAGCTGTTACACTTAATTCATAATTCACTCAAAAATACAAAATGCTTGTTACGCTATTCTATTCTCTATCACCAGCTCGGTGCATAGTGTAAGAACAATGACACGATTTGACCCAATTAATTTATGAATCATTCACCTGCAGCAAACTCGCAAACGATTATCATTTGATTCTTGCAAATTGTAACCGGAGCGATTCGTTTCTTTTGCTCAATGAAAAGAATCGACCTTGAATTGTTGTCGGCAACGAATGCTGGTTACGTGACACTTGTTAATTGTGACAAGGTGAAATTGATTTACTTGATATTATACTTCATGGTCATTTCGTGGCTATGTTGTTACACTACACATCACAGAGTCAGCATTATGGAAATATGATTAATATTGTTTAGGAGGGAGGCGATCCCGATCAGCTAGGAGATGGGGTTTTGGAAGCAGATAATTTTGGGTTGTAAATCTTTTATTAGCAGTTGCCATTCATGTATGTTATTGAGGTAGCCATTTAAATTCCATTGTAGTGTAGTGAATTTTTGGTCTATTGAAGATAAGGGATTATTTTTGTCAACAATATGGGAATTTTGTTATCGAGTTTTGAAGGTGTTGTTGTTATTGTAGTGTCCATTATGACTCCGCGGCAGGGGTATAGAAGTGGAGGGCTACGTGTAGAGCTCGTCCATGGGTGAGGTTTAATGCTTCTTACTACTCTATATGACATGGTGTTAGATTAGTGCTGTGTACAGAAACGATCCGAAATTTTCAATGTAAATTGCACAATATGTCTGTTACGGTAAATGTGATTAATATATGATTACGTATAATTTCCGGTTATTATATATAGAATCACTAAAATACATTTGGTAAACGTGATACATTTTCAAATAGTTATCAATTTAATCGTCGAGTTTATAAAATTCCAACTCGTAATGTTGAATGTGATGAATATTTTAGCTGACTGATTCAGTAGAATAACAGTTCTTAGAGTATTTAGTAGTCAGAGGGATAGTTTCCCGTTGGGATATGTCACACAAAGCTGTGAATAACAATATTTTTTATTCTACAATTAAAAATTAGAAACATATTTATGTTAAGCTACATAGACGTAGCCCAAAAATTTTTGAATAAGGGACTGACATGTCTTGTCAAATGCAAGACCTAAGTAGAGAAAGTAATTTTATTATTAGAACTCATAAAAAACAGTTACATATCAAAAAAAACTAAGCCCATATTCTAGGGAAAAAAAAAACATTTCTCCAAATAACGTTTATTCTTCTACTATGAATTATTAAATTTTTTTAAATCACTTACTTAGACTTGGGAGCTGAACACTGGTCCAGTAAACCCTTACACGTTTTACTTAATTAAACTAAATAAAGTACAATTTAAACCTAGTATTAAATTCAATTAGCTCCTCAATAGTATACTGGTTAGTATACCCGCCTGTCACGCGGGAGACCGGGGTTCGATTCCCCGTCGGGGAGCCTCTGGCGCAAGACTAATGACCTTGCCCGGAAAAAACAAATCATTATGGAAAATTTAACAAGCCTCAGGACTTGCTAAATAAGGCCAAGACCGGTTCCAGGTTGTAGTGCCGATGATGATGATTAAATTCAATTGTTAAGATTGTACTATTCATATCCAATAAAGGATGTTATTTAAAAAAAAACTTACTTAAACATATTAGACTGTTATGACATTTAAAATTGCAAAGTTTGCCACACTTCTCAACACATCGCTGATGTCCCTGACCTCCAGAAAGAGATGATTTTCTAACATATTGTCGAAGTGGTATTGTTGTATCTGGAACAGCGTCAAACAAAATAAATTGTAATTCACAAATTGTGATTTCTGGTATACAAATGTGAAAGTTGTTTTGTTCCTAACTAAAAACACTTCATTTTAAACTTCTAATATCACCTCTAATAAATTCCGTGGATCACTTTTTGCTCTGTCAACGTCTGGTAGTCGCAGTTGCACTGTAACACCAACTTTGCCAGAATGACATTTAAAATTTTAAATGTTTGCCTTTTTCTTTGGCTGTGATTCTAAACTTTCTCTAGCACGTATCCTATATTTGCTTACCTGTTATTTCCTGTCTTATAATATCTGTCCTACAGGTTGCTACAGGTGTAATGGTTTGGTAGAGTATCACGTAATAATTGTCATGTAATAATTTGGGGTGACAAGTATATAAACTTTATCTTGTGACGGTCTATGACTTAACTTCCCTAATGGTGCTGTACAAAGCGCAGCCCGCTAAAAGATGATGGCGAAGTCGCCGCAGTGTTGAATCAAATGACGCTGTTGGTTTTTTTGATTAATTTATTATCAAAAATGCTGGGGTATTTATACTCCCAATCAATCACTCAATTATTTACAAATTTCTTAATCCACTCATACAAATTTTGCTTAACAAGCTATTTCAGTCTTAATTCATAATTCTCTCAATGCAATTTGCTTATTGTGCTATTCTATTTCCTATCACCAACTTAGCGCATAGTGTAAGAACAATGGCACGATTTGACTAGCAAGCGGGTGTCATTTGATTCTTTCAAATCGTAACTGGAGCAATTCGTTTCTTTTCCTCAATGAAAAGAGTTCACATTGAATTATTGTCGGCAACGAATGCTGGTTACTTGAAACTTGCTAATTGTGACAAGGGCAATTGATTTATTTGATATAATTGTTCATGGTCATTTTGTGGGCATGCTGTTACACTACACAGGCCAATAAATAGAAATAGAATAATATATGTCCGGATGAAAGGAATCGCTGCTGGATCTTCTGTCTGAGTCTCGAATTTAACTTCAGTTGGAGGATCATTTTGGATGGATCTTTATTGTTCATATCGGAATCATCTTCTATTTCGCTATTGGTGTTTTCGGAAGTGTTATTAATCTATCTTGACTGGAGTCTGAAGCTCTTCTTCGATTCTAAGATGTTCGATAGGGTCATACGGAAAGGAAGACGTTTTCAAGCCTACTTTTACAGGCGTCCCAAACATTGCTTTATAAGGAGTACACTTGGTGCCTTCATGAGATGCCCTATTTTTCATAAGTTGCACAAAGCATAACCCTTCAGAACATCTACTAGTTTGATTGCTTTCCAACCAGAACTTAACATATTTTCTGATATATCTCCTGGTTTGCACGCTCAACTGAACCTTAAGTCTGGCTGTGCCTAGGTTTCCTGTGCACAATTTTTTAGATCCGGCCACATTGCACCAACTTCTTCTACGATTAGGTTACTGAACTTACGGCTATTGTCACTTGGGTGGTCTGAAAAGTTCCGAGCAGTCATTAAATTTTTGTTTTTGAAAAGCAATATGCCTACGCAAGTCAAAGATGAGTTGGACTCTATATATGGGGACTCTGCACCATCACTTACCACAATGAAATTTTGGGCAGGTGAATTTAAACGTGGCCGTGACGATGGACGTTTGGGCACGTGCAAAAACTGCAACAACTGACGATAACAACGCTAAAGTTCACCAAATGGTGCTAGACGACCGCCGAATTAAAGTGAGAGAGATAGTAGACGCTATGAAATTGTCTAAAGAACGTGTTTGTCACATATTAAATCAAGATTTAGGCATGAGAAAGCTGTGCGCCCGTTGGGTGCCGCGTGTTAGAGTGAACATTTCCAACGCTCTGTTGGCGCAGTTTAGGCGTAATAAATCCGAGTTTTGGCGCCAATTAATTACTGTCGATGAAACTTGGATACACCATTATACGCCCGAAACAAAAATACAGTCAAAGCAGTGGACTGCAAAGGCGGAATCGGCTCCAAAAAAGCAAAAACTGTTTTTTCGTCTGGGAAAGTGACGGCGACTGTTTTTTGGGATAGTCATGGAATTATCTTAATCGATTATCTTCAAAAAGGAAAAACCATTACAGGAGCATACTACGCATCATTACTTAACCAACTGAAGGCAGAAATTGCCGAAAAACGGCCACATTTGCAGAAAAAGAAAATCCTGTTTCACACCTCAGTGGTTGCCATAGCGAAAATCCACGAATTACGGTTAGAGCTGCTTGACCATCCGCCTTACTCACCAGATCTAGTCCCAAGCGACTTCTTTTTGTTCCCTAATCTAAAAATTGCGGTGGGAGGACAGAGATTTTCGTAAAATGAGGAGGCAATCACCTTCGCGAACAGTTATTTTGCAGAGAAAAACACCGAGTACTATTTGGAATGGTTAGAGAGATCGCAGCATCGCTGGGAGAAGTGTGTAGAGTTACAAGGAGATTATTTAGAAAAATGAAAATAAATTGAAAAAAAGGGTCTTATGCCTTTGTTAGGTCGGAAACTTTTCAGACCACCCGCGTATAGTAAAAATATCAATTAGGTTATATGCAACCTCTTCTGCACGTTTGCTTTGTAGGGCATGCACCTGTATGCATGTCGTCAGATGGTTTTGATAAATATAAATTTAAAGTAATTATCTGGTTGGGACTGTATGTCAATTAAATTCACCTGACATCTTGGGTTCATCTCTTGAAAAACCATTGGCCTAATTACAAGTCCATCGGAACCCATGACATTTTTTGACAACTTTCACACACATTTAAATAAATCATCACTTCTTCGATAGTACTGTTTTTGAAGTTCTTTTAATTTTCTGTTTCTACCGTCATGACCTATTAATAAATGTGCCTCATGAATTATAGTACAAAGTTCTTCAAAGTAGGCGTAACATCTAGCAATTGAGTTGTATTTATTTATAGAAAAGATAAGTTTTTCATTACTACCTACTTTCGTTATGTCGTATCTTTTTAGTCTTTGATAATCTTCCGGTTTTTTCCCACTACTGTTGTTTTTACTCTTATTCACTTTTTTAATAAGTCATCATATCTTTCTTTCGTCAGAAAACCACTGTTTGCTTTCTTTTAGTGTTCATACTATTAACTAACTTAGAGTTAATAACCAGCATATCCGCCATCATCATCATCGGCACTACAACCGGCAATCGGTCTTGGCCTTATTTAGCAAGTTCTGAGGCTTGTTAAATTTTCCATAATGATTTGTTTTTTCCGGGCAAGGTCATTAGTCTTGCGCCAGAGGCTCCCCGACGGGGAATCGAACCCCGGTTTCCCGCGTGACAGGCGGGTATACTAACCACTACACTATCGAGGAGCCATATCCGCTATCATTCAGTATAAATTTCAAGACCGTAGCAAAAAAAACTTGTAGATACAGATACAGGTACGAGATTGGAAATACTATTGTAGAAGTCGGTACTAGACGAGTGGAATCGTGGATAAAGCCCGATCGAGGTACGTGCGCGTAGGAAGAAAAGAATGTGCATGCGACATTAACAGAGACCACCAATTACGAACAGTGGCAGCTCATTTACACTCTCGCTTCATACCCTCGCCACTCGCGCCGGAGTGTAAATGTGCCATGACGGACTTTTATCACATTTGCCATTCGTCATCATCATCGGCACTACAACCGGGATCCGGTCTTGGCCTTGTTTAGCAAGTCTCTCCACCGGTATCCGGTCCATATCCGAGACTTGTTAAACTTCCATAATAATTTGTTTTTCCGGGCAAGGTTATTAGCCTTGCGGCAGCATTTGCCAATACTAGTTGGAAATTATATAAACTCACTCGCCAGTTAATTTGATAAATATTCATGAATTCATTACATTTACCAAATTGATTGATTATATACAGGGATGTGAAAAATTATAGACTCACACGTAAATTTTCAGTTTTCTTAGAATGAGTAATAAACTTTTATGACTAGTTTCGTTACAGAATATTGTCAAGCGACACCAACTCGGGTAAAACCCTTTAATGGCTTAATTGCTTTTTAACCAGGAATGATAATTAATTTTCTAAAAAAAAGCCAAATTTTGTCTGGGAAAAAGTATAAACTCTGAACTTTTTTCTATCTCATGCTTAGTTGTAACGCATAGCTTGATATAACAACAGTTCCTAAAAAACAGTGCAGACATTCGGGAATGTTCATTCATTCACTGTTTTTCGCAGTGAATTTTTTTAAAGTTCTAAATGTATTTTTTTAAAGTTCTAAATGTATAGAAACAATTAATGGACATTGAAAAGCAAAGAATAGTGGATTTACAAAATAGTGGAATGACGCAAAGGCAAATTGCCAATCACAGCACTGTATAATAACCGGAAATTATACTTAATCATCGGGCTCCTCGATAGTATAGTGGTTAGTATACCCGCCTGTCACCCGGGAGACCGGGGTTCGATTCCCCGTCGGGGAGCCCCTGGCGCAAGACTAATGACCTTGCCCAGACAAAATAAATCATTATGGAAAATTTAACAAGCCTCAGGACTTGCTAAATAAGGCCAAGACCGGTTCCCGATTGTAGTGCCGATGATGATGATGATACTTAATCATATTTACCGTAACATGGAATTTCACTTTTACTCTAACTTGGTAGCACTGTGACAGAAAGCAAAGTTAATTTTTGATGTCATTATCGTCATCTGTGAAAAGGTTGCGCTCATGTTTTGTGAGCAACATACGTGAAATCAGCGATTTTACAATGTCTAAAATGTTTGTGCTAAGAATTGCATTAAATTTTATATACGTAATGACATTTCTGCTCAAAAAACATCGATAATGTTGCAGAATACCTTCAGTTTAGTTTAAAATGGGGGTGTGTGCTTAACGCCAGATATTCAAAGAGGGTCGAGAATGTGTTGAGAATGGACCTATATGACCACAAACATCAATTAATGTGCAATATGTCGAAGAAATCAAAGACTTTATGCTTAAATATCGTCGATTAACAATAAGAGATGTTGCTGGTAATATTGGCATATCAGTTGGATCACTAAACATCATCATCATCGGCACTACAACCGGGATCCGGTCTTGGCCTTATTTAACAAATCTCTCTACCGGTCCCGATTTCGAGCCGATGTCACTCAGTTTGGCTCTCCCAGGCTCTTGGCGTCCTGGTCTACGCCATCCCTCCATCGCAGTCAAGATCTGCCACGCGGTCTCCTTCCATGCATCCTACCACAAAGGACTTTCCGGGCAGGCTCCTCTTCGCTCATTCGAGCTAGGTGTCCCGCCCACCGAGGTCTACCGGGCTTGATTTTTCTTACATTAGCTTCAAGGTAGATTGCGTGCAACTCATGGTTGTAGCGTCTCCAGAATCGGCCTCCCTCACATACGGGGCCAAAAATTCTCCTTAAGACATTCCTCTCGAATGCAGCTAAGAGTTCAGAGTGCCTTTTATTGAGCACCCTGGTCTCGGACCCGTACATGAGTACTGGTGAAACCATGGTCTTGTACAGTAGTAGCTTTGAGGTTCTGAATAAATTTCGGGATTTAAAGAGCCTTGATAGACCATAGTAGGCTTTGTTGGCTTTGATCAGCCGTTCGCGTATTTCTTCTTCCATATTGTTATCGGCTGATACTATTGACCCAAGGTAGTTACAGGATTGTACTACTTCAAATTCGTGCTCCACTACTCTGATAGTTTGACCAACGTTCGGTCTTCTCTTCACAGAAGTTGCCACCATGTACTTAGTTTTTCCCTCATTAATGTGCAGTTCCAGTTTTTCTGCCGCCTGCTCGATCTGGGTGAAGGATTCCTGTACAGCCGATTCGATTCTACGAGATGATGTCGATGTCATCTGCGTAAGCAAGTATCTGACTGGACTTGGTGATAATAGTCCCTCTAGTTGTAACGCCAGAGTCACGGATTGCTTTCTCCAACGACAGGTTGAAGAGGAGACAGGGCAGACCGTCCCCTTGTCGGAGTCCATTAAAGATGTTTATTGGTTTGGACAGCAATCCCGCTATTTTTACTTGACTAGTTACGTCTGGCTCAAGACTAATGACCTTGCCCGGACAAAAGCAAATCATTATGGAAAATTTAACAAGCCACAGGACTTGCTAAATACGGCCAAGACCGGTTGTAGTGCCGATGATATTCATGATGAGTTACGTTGGTCAAGGTCAACCTACAAAGTTGTATCAATTTGTTTGGAATGCCGAACACTCTCATGGCATTATATAGTTCTACCCTGGCTATGGTGTCGTAGGCGGCCTTAAAGTCTATGAATGGATGATATAATGGAATCTTAAATTCCTGACATTTTTCCATCGCCTGCCTAAAGGTGAATATCTGATCAATCCCTGATTTGCCTCGAATGAAGCCACACTGAAATTGACCAATGTTGACTTTACCGTATCCGATCTTGTAGGATAGAGGAGAGTATCTTATAGGCGGTACTCAGCAATGTTATACCCCTATAGTTGCTGCACAGTGTGATATCTCCCTCCTTATGTATGGGGCAAATTATTCCACGACGCCAATCTTCCGGCATGCTTCCATACGTGCACCACGATCTCATAAATTGCGTGATGTAACGCCGTCCCTCCTTGTTTGATCAGCTCAGCTGGTATGCCATCAGCTCCGGGTGCTTTATTTGATTTGAGCTGTCTTTTGGCTTTTAATGTTTCCTCAATGCTTGGTGGCGGCAGCATTTGGTCTTGATCTTGCATTGGTGGAGCTTCTGTGAGCTGGCCATTTAACAATTCATTGAGGTGCACTTCCCATCGCTCCAAAATGCCTTCAGGATGGGTGATCAGATTACCCTCTTTATCCTCGCAGTAAGTGCAGCGTGGTGTGTACCGCGTCATACTGCGGATTATTTGGTAGAACTTCCGCGCCTGGTGCGAACCTCGCTCTCTCTTTTCTCTATTTCACAGACTAGATTTTTTTCCAGGCACTTTTCTTTTATCTGTGAAGTCTTTTTTCAGTTCTTCTGAGCTCTTTGTATTTCTCCTCGCGTACCCGCGTCCTATGAGACTGCTGCATTCTTACGTTCAGTCGCTAGTTTGCACTTATCATCAAACCAGTCGCTCCGATCTCTACGACTACTGCCTAAGATGGAGTTGGCAGTACTAATGACAGTATTCTTAAGGCGTGTCCATTTCTCTTCTACGCCCGGCATTCTGGCCCCAGGGCTTACTCTCCCTCCGTCGGGCTCTTCGAGGGCGAGTCTTAACGCATGACCAAAGGTGCTACTGGTATTCTCATTGCGTAAGGCAGCCGTGTTGATTCGAACCTGATCCGCGGATGCAATACGTCTCCGTAAGGCAATCCGCGCTCGGAAAACTGTACCAACAAGATAGTGATCCGGGTCCACGTTGGCACCTCGGTACGTTCGTACCGTCATCAGGCTCGAAGAGTGGCGGCGATCTATCAACATGCGGTCAATTTGGTTGCGAGTGACTCCATCAGGTGATACCCAGGTGGCTTTGTGGATATCTTTACGCGGAAACCTGGTACTCGCAACGACCAAGTTTTTTGATGCTGCCAGTTCGATGACTCGTAGTCCATTGTCATTAGTGTTCTCATGCAAACTATGGGAACCTGCGTAGTGCCTGAAAACCGGCTTCCGACCTATTTTCGTATTCAAATCACCAAGAACGATTTTCACATCGTATCTTGGGCAGGCCTTGGCGCAAGGCTAATAACCTTGCCCGGAAAAACCAATTATTATGGACAATTTAACAAGTCTCAGATATGGACCGGAGACCGGTGGAGAGACTTGCTAAATAAGGCCAAGACCGGACCCCGGTTGTAGTGCCGATGATGATGGTCTTGCATGCATTGAGGGCCAATTCGCCGTTCTCGTAGAATTGTTCTTTTTCGTCGTCAGGGGTCAGGGAACTCCTCTGTAGGTCCGTGAACGTTTATGAGCCTTATGTTCTTAAACTCGCCTCGAACGCCAAGAGTGCATAACCTTTCGTTTATTGCATTAAAGCCGATAATGGCAGGCTTCAGTTTTTGGCTGACTAGAAAGCCTACCACGAGCACATGGTGTTTTGCGTGACGGCTGTACTAAATGTCATACTCGTTTCTTTGAATAACACCATTCTACGTCCATCTTATTTCTTGTAATCCTGTTATGTCAGCCTTATATTCGGACAGGGCAGAGCTCGAGCTCTGTATAGTGAGCGGACGTTCCATGATAAAATTCTCCAATCGTTTACCCATTTTCGTTTCCGTAGTTGTGATCGTGTATCCGGTCCATATCTGCGCCTTGTTAAATTTTCCATAATAATTTGTTTTTACGGGGAAGGTTATTAGTCAACCTTTCTCAGGATGTCGCTGCATGCATTGGTGCACTACTTGACGGGTGCCAAAGTAGCTGTCTGGGGGTGTCACGTGGAGACTGCATCTCAACTTGGATTGAACAGGGAAAAGGATCGTCCCGGCCTTCGTCGGGTTGAAAGCAATCAGAGACTTTGCCAGGTGTGTTCGCTAAACGCCACTGTGAACAATGTTCAGCATCTGAAAAAAGTCAAATCATGATTGATTCTAAAACATAATTTTTTTTTAAAAAGATTGGGGGCTTTTCGCTAAACATTCAACTACGAGGGTTAATCGAATTTTTAATTCCAAAAGCTGATGGCAACACAGCGACCGTTTTCATATGATGGATTTCGTGTTGACACCGGAAACTTAATTGTCAACACATTTTTCATTATTTTTATAAACTACTGTGCAATATCTCGTTGCCGAGCGAGGAATGTCGTCGGTCGAGATCGTTGAGCTTCCGCTGAACGAGGAATGTCGTCGGGGAATAGCCAAAGATAAGCACGGTGTCGATAGGTTGACGCAATGGCGTCCGCAACAACGATGCCTGAAACCAAATGGTTTTAGATTGGAAAGGAACAGCAATACCTTTTTTGTAGAAATCCGGCGCGTCCAGATTCTTCAATGCAACCTAGTTGTGGCCGTTCGAGGTCTTCAAGTCACAATCTTCCGGCTTGAAGTTCCCGCTGAATGGATGTATTTGATGAACTTGCTTGTCCCTCCGTATGCAGTGATGATCACTTTGACTTTTGGTTGATGGGTTGTATTAAAAAGAATTAAACCAGGATAATAAATAGAACGTTCCTTGTTTTAGTTAATTATATAAATTTAATGCAAAATTATCATCTGAATCACAACTATCACAGCAGAAACTTTTACAGAAAAAAGGCACATGGTTTTGTACGCAAATTGAAAACCCAATTAATGTTCGACAGTTGATCGTGCACTGTAAACAGGTGTGGTGAATATGTTTGTCGGGGAGTGTACTAGACGATGAACGTACTAGATTCTTCCCGAGCATATAATTGCGAATCCGCAACACTACCTATTGTCAATTTCCTTCAACTTCAGACTGAGTGACTTTATGTTGTAAGACTGTCGCAATATTCGCTATGGGAATTTTATAGTCTCAATGTCTGCACGAATTCAATGGGACAGGCACAGTCCACTACACTCACCCATTACGTATCGTAGGTTAAGTCCTTAGAAACGCCTACAATGACTCTCGTAGCATCGCTAATGGTTTTTTTTTTGTAAGCATTATGCCTCACTAGGTATTTGTCAATTTTCAATTTGTTTCATGTTTCAAATTTGGATGGTAAATTGGGTGCCCTATTTGCTCTCAGCTGAGAATGCTGAGCGCTTCGGCTGCCATTCCGGAAATCGATTTAAAACACGTGTTTCAAAAATTGAAAAAAAAGATGTGTATTGTACCGGAAAGGAATTACTTTGAAGACTATAAGATTGATTTGGGAATATAAATAAATTTGTACACAGTAGTATAATTAGTACTGATCTATCTGCAGTAAAATATCGATTCGATTTAATTGTGCACCATTTAACAACCACTTGGTATAATTGGCTAATAAACTAAATATCATACCTCAAATTAATCTTAGTTAGAGCGCAATTTTAAAATTTGTTATTTATTTTTACAGCCCAATGTCGCTTGATGTAATTCGAACTAGATTGGATCCATCCAGCCCAAACCACTATAAGGATATCGCTGGCTTTATATCCGATGTACGACTGATCTTCAAAAACACCTACCTCTTCTATCAGGTATTACGAATTATAATAATGATTTGTCGAATTTTAAAGGAATATAAAAAAACATTTTAATTGGTTTTGTATTATATAATATAGGAGGATTCAAAAACTTACCAACATGCTCGCTATTTAGAGGTTTTCTTTGAGGAACAACTGGCTAAATGGTTACCTAAATATGTACATGGTAACAATTCAAATGGATCCCCATCAACGCCAGGATCTATGAATTCCTTGCCAATGACACAAGCACAAGGTAATATTGAGAATGGTATTAGCGGTGGAGCGGCATGTCATAACTCCGATGAGGACGGATGTAATCCATCAAAGCGGCTTCGTAAAATGACCGAATAGAAACCGATTTTATAAGTTTTCAATGTGTACACTTAAATACAATTTATTAATAAGTGTTGTTGTTTTTGTTGTAGGATTCTATATACGTATACATTTATGTATGTACTTAAGTACATTTATCTAGGCATATACATATATGCATATATAAATGTATATTTACATGCATCAATATATAAATATGTATTGTATGATCATATTATAATCTAAACAAGCTACAAGATTTATGTAAGATTTCTGCAATTGAAATTTGTCGTTCCATAATTGCTAAAGAACTACGTAAGAAAAAAACTTAAATTAAATATAAAAAATATGAAAAAAAAAACGTGTATGCGTATAAACCTGCGATCCTTTTTTGCAACCTTTTGAAAGACACTATAGTTCTCTTTAATCACAAAGTTTTAAACAAACAAAAACAGAAAAAGAAGTAAAAAATGAGAGATTATCTGTAGTAGTAGTTTATAAGATATAATGACAGAAAAGAATCACTTACATGCATAACACATCATTGTATACATTTTGTATATCAATTTATGCATACATACATATACGATGTAGTAAATTTATTAAATTGTAAATAATAATTACTAAATATCATCATTCATGAACTTACGGACGAAGTGAAAAAATAATCATAAATTTAGACATTTTAAGCAGCACAACAATACGTTCTGTAATCGTCTTTAATTAAAAACAAAAACGAATTAAACAAACAAACAAGTACCCAATACAAATAAACTCTCTTCTGTATTTAAAAGCGACATGATCATCAAATTTTGCTACAATCAAAACTAGTTTCCTCTGTGACGATTATTATTATTTTTGTTTTTATTATTATTATACTTTAAAATACATGTGATATATGTTTAATGTTCAGTTTGATCCCAAAACATATCTCAAAAAAGAAAACAAAACATTAAAAACTAACTAAAATATTGTTTGGCATATATCGCAATTATATTTAGTAAACATTACAAATTTGAAAACAAATAGTGTTTCATTCAAAAAACATTTTAACGCGGCTATATTTACCATATGTATACGTTTTTTTATCACTATATCATTACTTTTTTTTTAAACTTTATAATATAACGCCATGAAAGTTCGACACGTTATTTTGTAGCTTGCACACAATTGTGCCGAGTGTGGTTGCAAGCGTGCCTTGGTATATTGTAAATCGACTGAATTTCAAACAATCCAATTTTGAGTTATTTAAGTGAGAGACGAGGGATTGAAGCCTTATATATTTTAAAACAAAACAAAAGAGCATTCAACATTTTTATATTTGTATTTTTATGTATATGACATATTTTTTATATTAAAAATTAAATATGTCCAAATTAATCATATTGTATTTTTTTTTTATTAACAGTTTTTTTTTAATCTCGATATATGAATAATTTTTTCGTTTGTTTTCGCCATTGAAGTATTATATCCAATAAACAAGAAGGCATATGTTAGGAAATTTATACACGACCAAAAATATTTGTCGTTGCATTCGCCGTTACCATTCTGAGATTTGAAATGATCAATGTTTGTCTTGCAGAAACATCTTCCAAATAATTCTCAACAAAACTACAAAGCGTACATTAATAGTTTTCATTTAAAAATAATACAAATATCTCCGTTTTTATAAAACCACATGATAATAATTAAATTAAGAATAATGATCATGACATTATCCAGAGTTTAAGTAATATTCAAGATAAAAAACAAAAATTTCAAAAAAAAGAACACGTTAGAATGTATGATTTAAAATAGTATCTTTAGAGTTTAGTGTATTTATACAGTAAAAGTTAATAAATAAACCAAGTAAACAATTTAAACTAAGACCTAAATCCATAATTGTAGGAAATATGAAAATAAAATCTTAATCGTACTCAAACAATAACAAATGTTTAATTCAATTTCATGTTAATCGAACCGCCGCCGGATGAAATTCCAGAAACCTCGAAGCCATTCTGAATTTTTTTTTTTTTTTTAGACTTCTCTCGGAAGAGGCGGAACTATAGCGTCGAGTGGGGGCCCCGAGATGCCATCAAATAACTGTTGCAGTTCTTTTTGAACAGTTGCAGGTTGTAACGCTCCGGGAACACTCGCGTGGGAAGGAAGTTCCACAGCTTCCCCGCTCTGTAACAGAACGAGTTCTGATGCAGGGATATTCGCGCCGTCGCGTCGGGAGATGAACCACAAACGGGTGGGATCCGTCGGATTGTCTTGTAGAGCGCATATAAGCCGAATTGCGTGGAACAATACCACGAATCTCCGAAGAACAGTACCCGTGATAATATCCGTAAAACAGACAGAGGTCGGCTACGCGCCTTCGATGTGATAGCGATTGTAGTCCCGACGTCAGCGCCGAGTCCCCGATCAGGCGGATCGCTCGTCTCTGTTTGCTCTCTAGTAGGTCGAGGGTATGTTTAGGAGCCGAACTCCAAACATGAGAGCAATATTCGAGCGCGGGTCTAATTTAGGATTTATATAGTAAAAGAAGTTGGGTCGGAGTAAAATATTTCTTTGCTTTAAAAAGATAGCTCAGTTTTCCTGAGGCTGACCTGGCGATAATCGACACGTGTTTATGTCATGATACATTCCCACAGGCCGTGACGCCGAGCAATTTCAAACTTTCGCCAGCCTCGAGGGCCCGGCCATTCATCATCAGCTGTGGAACCGATGATCCACTTTTCTTTGTGAATGTTGTATATTGTGTCTTCGCTGCATTGAAGTCAATGAGATTGGCCCTTCCCCACTGCAGGACCCTATCTAGATCCTGATTCAGAGAGTCAATCTCTCAACATCTCAGCTGATACGACGCAGATGCACCAATCGGCCGAACACTTGAAAAGGAGGAAACAAGCGTACTATCATCCGCAAAACTGAACACTTTGTTATCCGTTGTCTCCAACAAATCATTTATGTGAAGCAAAATCAAGGTTGGAGCCAAAATAGAACCTTGGGGCACCCCCGAATTAACAGGATACAGATCCGAACACTCGCCGTCCAAAACAACCCGGATCGATCGATTCTCGAGGAAGCTCCTCGTCCAGTCGCAAAGTTGTTGGGAAAGTCCATATGAACGAAGTTTGCTCAGCAATGCCCCGTGCCAGACGCGGTCAAAAGCCTTGGAGATATCCAACGACCGCCCTTTACTCACCATGCCGTTCAATCGCAGATGTCCATATATCGGTTATAAGTGTCAAGAGGTGTCCCGTTGACCGCCTGCCGCGCAATCTGTATTGACGATCATTCAGAAGTCCGTTGCACTCCAAATACTTAACTAACTCTGTATTGATGACTTTTTCCATTACCTTAGATAAAATAGACAGTAATGCTATCGGACGGTAATTTTGTGGGAGACTCTTTTTTCCCGTCTTTAGGATTGACTGAACTCGAGCGATTTTCCAGCAGGCAGGAAGGTCCTCCGTGCATAAGATAAGCGGAAGAGATTGCCGAGAACCGGCGATAGTTCTGGAGCACAGTTCTTAAGGACTATTACTGGTATTCCGTCCGGGCCGGTTGCCTTCCTACAATCCAGTTCACGTAGAATGTGTTGAATAGTGCGCAGACGAAATCTCACATCCCGCATCGAACACCGTACCGGGGAGATCACAGTTGGCTCCAAAAGGCCGGGATCGAGGTTTGAATTCGCGGAAAATAAATTCGCGAACACATTAGCTTTATCCTTTGAATTCGTGGCTAACATCCCGCTGTCTGTCACCAATGGAGGGAAAGAGGAGGATGCGAAGTTACCGCTGACAGCTTTTGCAGCTTTTGCTATTGACAAGAAGTAGCGCGAACCAGTTGGGCACCGAAGGAGCTTATCGATCACCCTGTCGTTGTGAGCCTTCTTCGGGGTATCAATCGCCTGGTTGCACGCGTTTCTGATTCTAACAAAATTTGTTCTGCTAACATCGGTGGGATTGGAGCGCCATCGCTTAAAAGCTCTATTTTTTGCCGCTGTAATCAGCTCGCATTTTTTATCAAACCAAGGTTTATCAGACGAACTTCGTTTGATGGAATGTGGAATATACATCTCCATCCCCAGAAGAATAATCTCTGATACCGACTCCGCGCAAGCGTTAACATCGGAGTTTCCGAAGCACACCTCGGACCATGGAAAGGATGCGAAGAAATCTCGCAAACCGTCCCAGTTAGCAGTCCCATACTTCCACACATGCTGAAGCTGCCTAGACTGGTTATTCGCTTGATATGCAAGTGCTTGTCAAGTTGTGGCTTACAGCAAACATCTCCGCCAGCCTCCCAGCCTCGTCGGTTCCGTTAGAATGTAACAACCAGCCGGAATTGTGCCCATTAAATCGCCAAGGACAAGAATTTCAGAAACTGGGTGGATGAACTGTATCCAGTCGACGGTATGTGAAAGATGTTTGAAAAATGTGGCCGTCCGATCGTCATTCGGGGAGCGATAAAGACAACAAAGAAATTTAACGGAATTCCTCAGCACGACCCTCAACCATATGATGTCCATATTATTAGGTTCCAACGTCTCCATCCTCTGGCAAGGCAGATTGGACCGCACGAAGACGCAGACTCCGCCCTTAAAACGGAATCTCGAATATAAGTCGTATCCTGAGCAACGAAGATATGTCGAATCAGTTGACGAATCGACCTGGGTCTCAGTTAGGGCAAGGATATCAGGTTTCGTTGTTTGCAAGTATTCGTGGACGGCGTTTACATTCGTATTGGTGAAACCGATGCCCCTGATGTTACAAAATGCGGTCACCAGTCGAGCGTGAGCAGAGCCTCGACAGCGAGCCCGGTTATGCGATGATGAACCTCTTAAAGTTCCATTATTTATCGTGATATCTGTACGATGTTCCCCCTGACATAGTCCCCCCGGAGATCCGAATGGGGACTAGTTTACCTCCGGAATTCTTTATATTAGAAGGTACCATCATGACTTATCTCCCTGTCAGTCCAGGCCATCAGCCACACATCCGAAACACCGTCGAAGATTTCTCTCGGCGATATCGCGGAATGTACAGCGTGACGGGGTGGTATCTCACCTTGGGACCGACTACCACCTAATCAACCTTTTCTCGAACCGGTCGATCAGCCAAGCTCCGAAAGATGGCCAGGGATTTCTTCCGACCATTTCACGGAGCCTAAAGCTTGATGGGGTGGTATTGCACCGGGCGCACAGGGCGTTGGGACCCCGGCTACCACTCGGGCTTTAGTCGCCTCTTACGATAACCCGGCCTAACTGTGAGTATATTTTAACGCCCTACTCACAGCGCGTGATTTATTTTACTTTGTATTTTATTTAAAGTAATTTTAATTAAAACACCTACCCACAAGCAGAGCCAGTTGGTGTAGGTACGCTAGAGCCTCAGGGCTCTTCCCACCACTGGAGGACGTGTACAGGAAATGCCGGATTTAAGGAGAGTAATCGGTCCATTACAGTCCCAGCTGGTGGTTACCGGCAGCGCCAATTCTGTTTGCAATATTTACAAAATAAGTAAATGTAGGGTTATGGAATGTATTCACTTTTTTTTGCGTCCTTGTTGGTCCCTGGTCGTACAGTGCTTTCTGGTTGCTAGGGGCGTTGGATCTTGAACCCCCAGTTGCAAAATTTGTTGTAGTTGAAACAAGGAATAGAATTACTATTTCACAACGACTAACTGTATTTGTATAAAATTAAAATCGTTTAACATTATTTAGTACGGAACTCATGCGAATGAAATGTTTTCTTATGAAAATTTCACGACGAATTAAATAATTTTTTTTCCATTTTTTTTTAGCGCCTACTATTATTTTAATTTTTCACGGCAGTTTTATTTTTTGTTCTTTCAGCATCTACTTGTAGTTTAGTAAAGTGTATCGTTTATTTTTTTTTTTATTATTTTATCTTTTTTTTATTTCCGCCGCGAGCATCCAGGAGAGGGCATTTTCTTAGAGGAGGCTTAAATATATAACAATTCTCCCTCAGCTTCTTATATTCAGAATAGAACCATATCTAAAGTCGTTTGTTCTAGAGCTATGAAATTTGTCTTTTAAATAATATATAATAGAGGTGCAAGTAGAATACTTCCGTTTTTTTACACACAAGTCACCCCGCACAAAGGCGAAGTGTGTGGTTCTGCTTCCGAAATAGCTCTTTTTTGGAATACAGATCCACCTCAGTCATCTAAACAAACGAAGTACACCGCCTACTTGTGTTCATAATCAATTGGCGCGTAATGTAATAGGGGCCTTTTTTGTGGTTTCGGTAGGAAGGTGGAAATCTTCAAAAGATACCTCTAGACCGATCCAGGGGCATGCCGGGCTCATATTTCCGTTGATACCCGAGGAACCCGTTGTTTTTATCAAATTCATCTTTATTGGAACAGATACTTATACAAAGATTGATTGATATTGTTAGATGTATTCACAGGTAGGAAGCGCATACTGTAAACTGCAAAACCACAAGTTGATGAAATGTATATTGTAAAATGTAAAACCACAAGTTGATGAAATGTATATTGTAAATCAGTTGTTATAATTCACTTCTAACAATACCTTTTTACTCCTCGCCGTTTGACCTCCACCATTCAAAAGTATAAATATATATATAGGTACTTACGTTTTGACTGGTCTGGCAGTGATTCTACCACTTGCCCTTTCTGTTGCTGTGCTGGGTGCGGTGAATCCCCGTCCCGGGAGCGAGTTCTGGCTGCTTTGCCGATGACTCTACCACTTGCTTCTCCCGCCGTGCCGCTTCGTATTAAGTTATCTTAATTTTCCTGTCCTTGGAGCGTCCCCTGTGTCTCCACCTCTCTCAGCAACTCTGTTGCCTGGTAGTCGTTTAAGTTATTCCGCCAGCATTGTTATATATTATTTAAATTCTGTTCAGTCATTTTCATCATCATCATCATCGGCACTACAACCGGGATCCGGTCTTGGCCTTATTTGGCAAGTCTCTCCCCCGGTATACGGTCCATATCCGAGACTTGCTAAATTGTCCATAATAATTTGTTTTTCCGGGCAAGTTTATTAGCCTTGTGCCAACATTTGCCAATTTTATTTTCTTTTTCAAAAATGTTAACAAGTTTGGAGATAATTTATTTAAATTAAAATAACTTATTTTACTCCTAGTTTCCTCTTCAAAACGTTAACGAGTCTTTTATTTACTTTACTCTTACTGGGTTTTTCTTTTTTCTTTAAAGCTCGCCACCCCCCCCCCCCCCCCCCCCTTTTTTTCTCTGTCACAACCGTCGGTTTTTCCGCACGCTCAACAAAACAAAAAAAAGCGCCCGCATTAGCTTTATCCTTTCAATTTGTGACTAACGTTCCCCTTCCCGTCACTAACGTAGGGAAAGAGGAGGAAGCGAAGTTACTGCTGACAGCTCTTGCCAGCCACCAGAAGGAGCGCGAACCAGTCGGGCACTGAAGAAGTTTATTGGTCACTCTGTCGTTGTGGGCTTTCTTCGCGGTATCAATCGCCTGGTTGCACGCGTTTCTGATTCTAACAAAATTCGTTTTGTTGACATCGGTGGGATTGGAGCGCCACTGCTTAAAAGCTCAATTTTCTGCCGCCGTAATCTGCTAGCATTTTTTATCAAACCAAGGCTTATCAGACGATCTTCATTTGATGGAATGTGGAATGTAGATCTCCATCCCGAGAAGAATAATCTCTGTTACCGACTCCGCGCAAGCGTTAACATCGGAGTCTCCGAAGCACACCTCGGACCATGGAAAGGATGCGAAGAAATCTCGCATATCGTCCCAGTTAGCAGCCCCATACTTCCATACATGGCTAAGCTGCCTAGGCCGGTTATTCGCTTGATATGCGAGTGCTTGCGCGACAGATAAGATGCAGTGATCTGAGTTTCCCAGTGGCGCAGACGCCTCCACGGTATAAATACTCGGTTCGGATGTTAAAAACAGATCCAGGGTTTCGCATAATCACCTCGGGCATCGGCACTTGCGTGTGTTCCTCCACGAGTTGAGTGAAGTTGTGGCTAAGAGCAAACATCTCCACCAGCCTCCCAGTCTCGTCGGTTCTGTTAGAATGTACCAACTTTTGATTTGCGTAGGCGTTATGCCTTTCAAAAACAAAAATTTAAAGACATAATACTTAATTTTGTCAAAAACACTCACTTCGACTCACTCAAACGACTGTCAAATAAAAACTACGGGTCCAAAATGGCTGAAATTTTGGTGAGTAACTGTCAAAAGATGCACAACTACATTCACTTTTATTGACGAGTGCTGCTATCTTCACGTTGAGGTCGGAACCTTTTCAGACCGCCCTCGTAGTTCTTGGTACTGATAGATGGCCTTATCTTTTTCAGCGAGTAGTGAATGGAAGGACAAAAGCGTTTTCTCTACAATCCCTGTTTGGAAAGAGTTCTTTTGCTATGCATTGGCAAGATTCTGCTTTTTGAGTTGGCCTTGAAGTTTTCGTAGCACAGTTTTAACACCCTCAATGGACTTCTTGTCCTCCTGCAGTTCCGTGTCAGCTGTTTCCAGAAGGTGTTTTCGTGCTTCAGCAGCCACTGCAAGGTCCTTGAGTTGAGTTTTAAGGTCATCATCATCATCATCATCGGCACTACAACCGGGATCCGGTCTTGACCTTATTTAACAAGTATGAGGCTTGTTAAATTTTCCATAATAATTATTTTTTCTGGGCAAGGTTATTAGCCTAGCCTAGAGTTTTAAGGTCAATTATTTCGAAATCATGAGGTTCTCTCGTTTCATGCCATTGCTTTTTTTTGATGAACTTATTGCTGACGTTTGGATGTTCTGTGTCGAAACGAGCTGATACTGATTCTCTATAGGGGACGTTTGAACGCCCTGTGAGGCGGAATGGTCTAATCCTATATCATCTTCGAACCTTGCTGATATTCTGTTTGGTGATGTCTTCTGATTGCATGGTGGACTAGAAAGGATTTGCGTCTCCGCATTCATCTTAGTCTTTTGTTGTTGCTGTTTTGCTGGAGATGAACCTCTATCAGTCTTGACAACTTTGTGAATTGAACTTTGTGTAACTTCTTGTTGTAGTCTCAGTATTCGTTGTTGAATCGGCTGTTTCTATCGATTCTATTTGCATTTCTTGTTCCGCAGCTTTTTTCGGCTGACAATCGCCAAACGATACCTTTAATGCCTTCAAGTGCTCACTTTCTCTTGTGTTACGTTCTTCTTTTTTTTTTTGTAACATTTACCTCCGACTCGTAGAGTCGATAGGGTGGTGCTTCGGCTTCCGGCTTGTTTAAGCCCGTGGATGTCTTCTTCAGGCTTGGTTATGGCCGGGGGCCGGGGACTTCTTTCTTGACGATTGGCAGTACAGTCCGTAAGGTGGTGGTGCGGCTTCCGGCTTGATTTTGCCCGTAAGTTGTAATATTCTTCGGGGGTGGCTTCCTCGTCTTTGCTTGTTTTTCTTGCACCTGCCTGTTGCAATTTTCTCCAAAGGATCAACCGGCGTTCCCACCGAGTAAAACGCTGGTTGTAGTATTTTTGAATCCCGGTGCGATCATTTATTTTTCTCCTTAAGTTGAAGTTTTAAGTTTAACTTTTTTAATTTTAAATTCTTTACGTTTAAGGTTTTCAGTTTTAATTTTAAGCTTACGTTTTAACTTAAAGTCTCAACAGACTTCAGAAGTTCACCTCACGGACTGAGTTAAGTTGATATGCCACACTTGCCTGTCGGATACTAATTTGGATTAATTGAATTATGTGGTGCGTGATGCACCCCTGTCAGTGTTCTGATCCTAATTAAAATAATTCCTAACGGAACTCTCTATTTATACAAATTAAAAAGTACATTCCTTCCCACGATCGTGGCAGTCCTCCAGACAGCCACCTGCCGCCAGTCGCAGTCGAAGGCCAAGCCAACGACGGAGAATCGCAAATTTTGCAAGTCCGCAAATTCTTCATCATGAGAACATTTTGATTCACGGTGACGTGATCTGATTGTTCATGGCGAACGCGGTACAGATAGAATTACCTGTGCGAGGATGAGGTGTTGGGTTGTTTTTTCATCTAGGTGATTGAATTGCAGAATTGCGATCTTGACGTGGCTTATGGGGATGCATGCACCTCAAGGTAAATTGTTCGGGGTAGAAAAATTTGTGGAAATGCAAGATTGCAAGTTTAAGTATGGCATATGGAATGCGTTTAGCAATGTGTAGACATGTGATAAGGTTTCACATGCTACACCGAAAAGATTCTATGGTTTGTAGCAAGAATTTATTGATGCTACACTGAGAGAATTGCTTTCGGTTTTAACATTAATTAATGTTGCCCCATATGTATGCAATATTGTTTTTTTGCAGGATAAATGTTAGGTTTGGTACAATGTATTGGTAATTTGTATTGAAGGGATTGGCAGTTTGCGTACAGCAAATGCAATTTTCATGTTAGATTTGTAATTTAATTTATATGGAGGGTTTTGGCAGTTTGCGTGCAGCAAAGTGCAATGTTATGTGTAACACTTGCAATAGAGAGTCGAAGATCATGTAATTCTTTTTCAAGCGTCGAGTTTTTTTGATTCAATTCTTGTACCTGATCTTCCAGATACCTAACTTTTGTTTCAGTCTTTATGAGCTTAGTGGGATCTTGTGATACTAATTCTCCATTAATTGGTGTTTCGGTGAGTTCTAGATGATAGAAGTCGCTGCGACGATCTTGGAAATTTGCTTTGGTGTGCCTTAAGCTCTGCTTTTTGACGCTCGAAGTATCATCGGGCTCGCTGCTACTGCTAGAGCTGCTGTCTCTTTCAATGTTGTGGAGAGCGCGAGTTATTGTCCGGTCTCGGGACGAAAATAAAATTTAAAAAATAATTGTTTTGGAGGTGATGCCTCTTTATTTCAACACGTATTGACGGTTTTACTTTTCGGCTAACTATGAACAACTTTTTAGATTGAGTTAAGGCTATTTATACTTAACTGTTATCTTAAACAAAGGGAGACAAAAGATGATCTTGTTCTCCCTCATTCTCTGGAGTTTCCTGATTTCCTATGACTCAGACTTATAGTAGAGTTCGTTTTCATATGTTAGTGATCCTTTTCAACCAAATTAACCTTCGTTTCTTGGTCACGTGAGTCACATGTTAGTTGGTCGCGAAGAGAATTGTCGGGATCCGTGGAATTTGCAATTTGTTGCGGATTCACAAATGAATGTACTGGCGAAATCTAGTACGTTCACATCTGCTTACCATGTGGCAACTGTCACCTGCCAGCTGACTACGCGTCAGTGAAAAAGAGACCCCACTTAAGTGTCAGCCGATTTGAACGAGCTCAACGGTTGTTTCACGAGTTCATTTCATGACATGTGCACACTGCCTTTTGCTAGCTTCTGAAATTGTACAGAAAAAAAAACGCGTTTATCACCAGTAGCTTACCATTCGTTTAACCGTAGTAATAAACTTGCAACTGTGACTGGAGACATTGCAGAAACAATATATATGTACACATAAGGTATAACATTTTTCAGTGCAATTACTGCTTTCTCTTGCAGCGTGAACAGCGACCTTCGGTGCGGCTGCATTCCTAGGCGTCTGCTATTTTACCGACTGAAAAGCTGGGCAATAATATCGGGTTTTCCAATAGAGACTTGACAACTTTGCATTTAATTTGTGAACGCACCCTTTCATTAATCATCGAACTGTCACTGTCAATTTATACAGTATACTCAACATTTTCATCATGGTTAAGTACACGAACGAACAACGCCTGCAAATTATAAAAATTTACTACCGAAAAAAAGTTATCAAGCCCCTATTGGAAAACCCGATACATCCCAATCTTCGGATACAGATCCAATAAAAAGGAGTAGAGAATAGTGCTATCCACCACAGCACATTGCAGACACAATTCATTGCCAATTTTTTTTTAAACGAGCAGCAAATTCGTTTACGCTTTCATCTGCCTGCTGATGTGCTTTGTAAAAGTTGCTTCTTTCCATCATTTCCGAGGGTTTTGGGCTTAGGTGCTCTGTCAATAATTTTACGAAATCGCCATACTTGCAGTCCTTAAGTTCCTTTGGCGTATTCAAATGCTTTATTAATTCATGAGCTTCCTTATCCATCATGATGAGGAAAATGGCTGCCTTTTTCTTGTCTTCTGCAATGTTATCATCATCATCATCATCGGCACTACAACCGAGATGCGGTCTTGGCCTTATTCAGCAAGATCCGAGGCTCGATGAATCTTTCATAATAGTTTGTTTTTCCGGGCAAGGTTATTAGCATTGCGCTAACCTTTCTTAGGATATCGCTGCATACATTGGTTCACTACTTGGCGGGAGCCAAAGTAGCTATCCAGGGGTGTCACATGGAGACAGCATGTCGATTTTGATTAAACAGAGACAAGTGTCGTCCTGGCCTTCGCCGGGTTGAAAGCAATCAGTGACTTTGCCCTGTATGTTCGCCCCCCCCCCCTCCCTGCGGGAATGTATCGTGGCATAAACACGTGTCGAACATCGCCGGGTCCGCCTGTAGAAAAAAAAAGCTTTAAATTACTCAGCGTCATGGTTTGTGGGAATGTATCATGGCATAAACACGTGTTGAACATCCCCAGGTCCGCGTCTGGAAAACTGAGTTATCTTTTTGGAACCAAGAAATATTTTACTAGGGTTCCACTTCTTCTCTTGTATAAATCCCAAAGTAGACCGGCGCTCGAATATTGCTCTCATGTTTGGAACTCTGCTCCTGAACATACTCTCAACCTACTTGAAAGCATACAGAGACGAGCGATCTGCCTGATCGGGGACTCGGCACTGACGCCGGGACTACAATCGCTATCACATCGAAGGCGTGTAGCCGACTTCTGTCTGTTTTACAGATATTATCACGGGTACTGTTCTTCGGAGATTCGTGGTATTGTTCCACGTAATTCGGCTTATATGCGCTCCATAGGACAATCCGACGGATCGCACGAGTTTGTGATTCATCTCCCGACGGCGCGAACATCCCTGCATCAGAACTCGTTCCGTTACAGAGTGGGGAAGCTGTGGAACTCCCTTCCCGCGCGAGTGTTCCGGAAGCGTTACAATATGCAACCGTTCTAAAAGAACTGCAACCGTTTTTTGGTGGGATCTCGGGGTGCTCACTCGGCGTTATAGGCTCGCCTCTCCCGAGAGAAGTGTAAAAAAGAAATAAAAAGGCTCTTGCCCATCACCCAAAAACCCAAGTCGCTTTTTTTGTTGTTGACGGCATGGTAAACCTGCTTAACTAGTATGAGCATTTTTGTGAAATAAAAACGTTTCACTTCTTTCAAGAAAGACGAACCTATAGCGCAGAGTCAGGGTACTGAAATGCTGTTTTTGTCTCGGCCGGGTCCAACAACCAAGCCACAAAAATGGTCAAGAATTTCTCCCAACCATTTCACGGAGTCGACGATGGGTTGGGGTGGTATTTCATTAGGCGGCTGGGCATTGAGACTCGACCTACCACTCAATAATTGTGTCAAACTGTCGCTGCACCAACGGATTGTGAACATACGTATGCACAATCAAACGCATGAGACAACCTTACCATCTCAGCCATTGATGCGGCGGATGATCGATCAAACTCTTCTGACTTTGCAGTCAAACAGCAGTGTATGCTACCATAAACTTGTTAATTTCTGATCTCAAAAACACACACAAATGAAGGGCACCCATCGAGTTAAATGCCTCCAAACCGTAATACCGTCTCTTGTCATCAAAATGAAGCTCCATCGTAGCAAAAAAAAAAAAAAATAAGAAACTTCTGGGCACCTAAGTCATTGATTACAGAATTTAGGGGTCATTGTAAGCCAAATAGATCCTGGCGGTGGTAGAAGAACGTTTATTCGAGTACGTAATAGGATAACATATAGAAGTGAGAGCTCAAGAAAATTCTTTGGGCACCCCAATGAAAAGTATCTAAATCAGTTTGTAACCTGATGGCCGATCATATCTTTTTAGATATGTCCACGTCGGCCGCGTAAACAGATAAGTCGAACTGTTTCATAACGGTGTCATTAATGGATAATATAAAGATGATCCCCGTCGGGGTGTCTCTCGCGCAAGACTAATGACCTTGCCCGGAAAAAACAAATCATTATGGAAAATTTAACAAGCCTCAGGACTTGCTAAATAAAGCCAAGACCGGTTCCCGGTTGTAGTGCCGATGATGATGATGATAAAGATGCAACGGATTCTAGTCCATGATTTGAAATGCGACGAAAAGTCTGAAGCTTCCAGTTTGAAGGCGGTTGCGTTGTGAGAGATTTTATAGAAAGGTTAAAAAAGTCTATAGTGATTACGTGTACCACAGACCCGTCCTCTAGTGATCGTACCGTTTTGGAAATGATGTCCATTAAATTGTACCTCCCTTTACAGACAAGAGCATAAACTTGCAATGGGACAACGGGATATTGCACACGACATCCTCAAATAGCTTAGGTATGGCAGATAGTTTGATAATTACTTATTTCCGTCTTACGTCTTTGTTTGTTATGAATCATGCAGACATTGCTCAACATATCTAGAAAAACTCATTGATCTAACAAAAGCTGAACGGGGTAGTGAGTGGTTGGATTATGTTTGAAAGGCGGTGTTAAGAACACTTTCTGAGGGGCCATAAGGTCTTGGGTTGTAATCCATGACAAATGAAGATGGGTCCTGAGGCGTTCAACATCTTCCTTTGTCAAATATCAATAACAGTGTACCTATACAAAATGTCCCTTCACAAAACCCTGTGAGTGCAGCAGAATGTTTTGGTGAGACGCATGAAAATATTTCTTCGCCAGAATGGCTCTCTCTTAGAAGAGGTGCTCATAGACAGCAACACAATGTGCCTTGAAACAATTAGCTATTCTGTTAACGGAATGAAAATTCAAAATCATTTCGGGGGAATCAGAAAAATCATTTTGTTCTTGCGTATATTATTAAAACAACGACTAAAGGCCAATGTTCCAAAATTCCTTACGTCTAATCCCTGTTGCAACTTCTCCTTTAGTATATTCCATAATCAGCAAATATCTCTGAGTTTAAATATAACACATGCACCTCATTTAGATATCTTGCGATCCGTGAGACCACATTATTTCCTTTCCCTGTCCATTTACGTGTGTAGCCAAAGAATACACACCGGCTTCACAGAAAAACGATGATAATTGAACACCAACTATTTTCAAAGACAATGCACATCCATACCCTCTTCCTATTGCGTTGCCAAACCCTTTAGGTACACTTGTTTCTTATTTAATGCATATACTACTTTGGCGGTATTTTGTTTTATAACAGCGGGTTGGTACAATGTTCCGCCGAACACTGTTCGCACCAGAGAAAAAAACACAAGAAACCAGAACACGGAGCGAATCAGCACAATAAACACGAACAGATCCTTTACGGATTTAATCTTTTTTTATTTCTTTAATAATCTTTTTTATTTCTTTAATCTTTTTTATTTCTTTAATCTTTTTTATTTCTTTAATGTCCCGTACAATATTTTATTAAAAAGTGCAGCGAAACACACGCACGACACACACGTTACACCCTTGGATCCAATTAACTATAAATCGGATACGGTACTCTACCTCCTCGACGTTTTTCTTTATCTATTCGCCTTGACGATCAAAATCTCTCTGCCCTTACCGCTGCTCCTTGACGAAAACTCGTCCCGGTGACGATCAAAATCAGACTAAGTATCTGCCCTCAACCATATCCTGCTCACACAGATGCCCAGATTCAAAACTGGTATCTGTATCTATCCGGAAAATATTCCCTATTTGCTCTGCTAACAGAACTTCCGAATTTCTGTTAGCAGCATGTTATCACATCCCCCGGGATATTTTGTAGTTTCCTGAAAGGGGAAAGTCATCTTGCATACATCATTATTATCGCTGATAGAATTTCATTTCCACGGCCTTCTGTTTGCACAGAACATCTGGCGCCCAGACCAGAGATATTCGGCGATTGTTTTGACGTGCAGTCCGTGGGACTTATTTGAACTTGGTACCCGGAATCGAAATCCATTAGATCTTTATAATGGTGCGAAATTCTAGCGTGGCCGTGGGACCGGAGTATTGCCTTTGTTGGCTTAACTCCTCATAAATTATCGGATATCTCGTTGAGATATATTCGATTGCGATAGGTCGTGGCTGCCTTCTGTTGTTCAACGGATTTGGGTGGTCCTTGCGATAGATTACCCGCACGTGCATCCGTTGATCGGCTCATTCTTTGATGATAGCAATTCTTTTGTATTGAATTTCGGAATTGCCGGTTCGATGAGATGTTCCTGAGCGCAGGCAGCATGTATGGCATTTTGGGAATTGTTTTTTTTTAGGAATAGAACGCATGGATGTTTATGCCTTTGTTTCAGGCATGAAGAGTTATAATTGTTGAGCTTGACCTAAAAAGCTTTGGGAACGTTCAGTTCCTTGCTTTTTGGTGTCGGTCTCAACGTTGGCTGCGAGTTGCAGGCCCTATCGCGGGACTTTGGGGCACGCGTCTGTGGGCGCGTGCAACGCTCTCAGGTAAGTAAGTTCTTTGAAGATAGGAACCTTACCTGCGTAGAATTGTGCGTTCGTAGAACGCTCCATCACCCCCCCCTCCCTAGTGACGTAGTCACGATATGAAGTAGTTAGTTGCTTGGGGGGTGTAGTTGAGTTTTATGGGCGTGCTCCTGTGGGGAGGAAGTATTGTACCTGACACGGGCACACGGTTCACTTCCTCCTCCATCCAATTGTCACTAAGGTTACAAAAATGTTCCGCCACACACTGAAAGAACACTGTTCACAAACGCGGAAGGATGAACGAAAACATCCCGGAAACTGCAGCACAGGAGAGTAAAAAAAATAAAACGCACTGTCTATGGTTTATTAATTAAAAAGTTTATTGCAGATAATGGATAATTACTTTAAGGTTGATTAAATGCAAAACATGAATTAAAAGTCATTTGTTTTTGTTACTTGTTAATTAAAAGGTTTGTTGAAGTTAACCGATAGTTACTTCGTGGTTGATTAAATGCAAAACATGAATAAAAATTCACTTAAATTAAAGCGCGCTTTCCCGACTCGACTTCGGATATATGCGTCCCCGCGTCGCCACGGGGAGCAGGAGATAGCACCACCGTGGTTGTCGGCGGATGTAATTGGACTCAAACGATATCCTCTCTAATAAGGATATCGTTTTTTACCTACCACCAGGAAAACGTAAAGTCTCTCTTGGTGGTATAGGAAACCAGATCTTGTAATACAGTTCATGGTGGTATGTGTGGGATCGTTGAGATCACTATTCACACGTGCAGTGGAACAGCGAAACAGGGAGGCGGCAAAGACAAAAGGAAAGGCGACCAAATGGTTCGCTCTTTAATGAAGGTCATGTTTATACGATGCCTCGTCGCTATTTTCGACGTTAGGAGAAAAAGGTGCTAAAAGCAAATTGAATGTTTATGGCATCTCTGGCTGCAATAGAAACCGGGTTCATATTTGCATTAGGAAATGCTGGAGAATTTGGTTTCAGCGTCTATTGCGCTAATTATATGCAGCTGCTTGGGTTGTTTGTTGGTAAGACAAACAAAAAAGGTTGCCAGGCAATGTATATGAATGGTATATGACGCGGCTGGAAAAATAGACGGCGCGATATTTATGGTATTTGTCTGGTACCGAATTGGTTCAGAATACCAAATAAGCAAACAAAGAAATCTTATGAAAAATTGTATGCGAAGGGATGCATGAAGGTAAGTTTTCTTTATAGGGATTTTAGGGTTAAAATAATTGGGTCTGTTTGATGCGTGAAGCATCTAAGATGCTAATGCGAATTGCATTAGCGAAAGCTGGTGCAGACCCGGGTTATGGTTATGGGGGTTTTTTCAGGAAGGCGAGCCGTGGGATCTGGCGGAATCGCCACAGTACTCCCCTCCCAGTGACGTAGTCACGAAAAAAAAGGTAGGGGCGAGGGAATGCTCGATGGTGGGTGCTGTAATGATAGGGAGGTTGCTTCGGAATGCGCTGTGGTAATGTTACGGGACTGTCGTGGTGACCAGTTCCTGGTTATTGTTTGGGCCTTTATCGATAAGATGGACACAGTTGTTACCGCTTGATGCCATCAAGGGCAAATGTGTGCGGCGTGGTCCATCGGCCTGTTATGGGTCTCGTGGACCAACAGGCTTATCGCCCGAATAGGTCGGAACCTATCGGAAATCCGCTCACATCCGCAGTGACGAAATAGTGTGTGCGAGAAGGAGGGGAACTTATCCCAGGGTAATTCCCATCCGCAGTGACGGGTTGCCGTGTGCGGAATGGAAAGGGACCAAGTCCAGAGCGGGTGTCTTTTGTCCATACGTTTGTATGGCAAATTGTTTGCCGCTGTGACTGGTAAAAAGGGGGCGGGCGCTCCAGTTGCGCGGCTTACCGATCGAGGGAGGTCCGATATATCGGCTCCGGTGTCGACCCCGGAGCTTGATAAACGGCGACCGCAACCTCGACCAAGCGGCGCTTTGTTGGGAGGGCCGGCCAATCGCGCTCGTTTAAGTTGGGCGACTTAGATTACGGGGCTCCTGGGGTATGGTTGGTTATGTCTAACCACAAGGCGGCCTAGAGTAACTGCTGCACTCTCCGAAGTATTATGCACCTAGGTATTTGAGGCGGCGTAGAGGGGCGTGTATAGCCTTTAGTTGCCGCTAAAGGGGAACCATGGTGGCTAAAGAATGGGGAACCAGGTATGTTGTCTCAGCCCGGTGGTATCGGTTTGATTTGTGGACCGGTGTTGCTGAGACATTTGGGAGACGTAGGAGATCTAAGGACGAATGTCCTGAAATTTAAATAAAGGGGCAAAACCAGGTGCCCTGATAGATGCTACGCGTAGTAGCTGTGGTAACGAGGGAAGCTGGCTTGCTGAAATCGGGTAGAAGGTCGAGCATTGATGAACGGTTTCGCGTGATAACTGTCTTTGGCGTGTATGGGCGCCAATATTTGAACAGGGGCATAACAAGTTGTTAGCGGTCAAGGAAAGTCGAGAAGGGATGCATGGGGTTGCGTGAAGGCTATGGTTGGTGAGCGTGAGCGCCAACCTTCAGAAAAGAGACAGAAAAGGGTGAGGTGTTTCACGCGAGACAAAACCGGGCGTCCTATTGATTATATGCTACACGTAGTAGCTGTTGTTAGCTAAGGGGCCGGTTTGCAAAAAAAAGGGTGTTGAGTAATGGCGAGCGTGTGCGCCAATATTTGAAAAAAAAGGGGTCTTAAAAGGGTGGATAGGGGCGAGTTTTGCCAGTATTTAAAGACGGCCAAAGGTCATCACTTTGAACTCGAAGAGTCCGAAGGGTGTGATGAGGAGCCGGTTAAAGGAGTTAAATTGAGCCGATGTTGGGTCAAGTGAGGTTGGGTGGGGTCCAGTGTTTAAGGGGCATTGTGTCCCGATGTAAGAGACGAGCTGTTAAGAGAGGAGTCGGTTGTGGAGGAATGAATGGAGTCGAGAGAGTTGAATGTTGGCGACGTGAAGTCGAAAAAGAAATTAAATGTAGTCGAAATGGAGTCCAAAAAGGTTGAGTAGTCGGTTGTGGAGGAATGAATGGAGTCGAGAGAGTAGTAAGCGGAGTCGAGTGGATTGGACAAATGGAGTCGAAGAGTCGAGTGGTCGCGTGTGAGTAAACGGAGTCGTGTGCGTGCTGGAAAGGGTTGTGCGCTACTTAATACCCTGAAGGGGCTTACAATATTTAATGTTTTGTTTTTAAAATGTATAAAATTGCAGCAACCATTTCTATTCGATTAGATTAACAGAATATTTAATATGCGAAACTTTAAACTAGACGAAAGAAAAACAGAAATTGAGGGGAACAACAAGGAAATCGGACAATATGACAATAAGTGTATTTTAAATGGGTGTTTATTTCGTGTCACTTGTCGATATATGGGATTGTATTTCGATATATGTTTTACAAGTTTTGAGAACAGACACACTTTCTTAGGCTATTACATTAGTTTTGTTTTTCTTTGAATTGAAGGTATTCTAATATATTCATATAGGACAAAGTCTAAGCTATTTAGTAGATATAAACATTTTGTTTGTTTGTTAGTGATGGTGATAATTACTGGTGTAAGTTTCAAATAACATGTATATAATTATTGGTCGTTAAAAACAAAGAAGAAAAGCAAACAAAAAAAAATTATTAAATAAGAATAAAACAAGTCAATGTTATCCTTAATATCCTTGAACCAACTTCATATATATTAATTAAACGTCCTAATATTTGGATTTATTTCTTAGATATAGTGTGCAACAAAATGTTATTTGTTTGTTATCCAAAAATCATGTTAAATCCAAATTAGCTTATAGTACTTATAAAAAAAAGGAAAAAACGATTGCGTTTAAGTGTTTTATATAAGGTCTTGTTTTCTTTAAATAACTGGAGTTTGCTTAATATACAAAGTGTTAAGTAAGACAGAAGAAAGGCAGACATTTAGGAGAACAAAGAGGAGAATATAAAAATATTTTTAATATTCGGATTAATGGTTGTTTGTTTTAAAAGAAAATAAAAGAAACGCATTCATACAAATGAACATATTTCCGGACATACGCTCATTCATATAAATATCGATATCCTTTATAGCCTTTAACAGTCAAGCTTATTAAACGATTTTCCTAGACTGGCAGGACAACTGTTTCGAACCAGTTGTCTACCTTTACCATGAAAATCGCTTAATTAGGACTGTGTGTGGTAATTTGTACTTCAAATCGGTAAATAATTTTTGAATAACAAATGTCAATGCACACAAATGTTTTTTAGGAAACAAATTTTAAGTTTCGCTCAGAAGGAGCTTACATGAAGACAATACAAAAAGGAAAGGAGAAAAAAAAAATTAAAAAGGTTTTAAGGAATTTAATATTACTACATCATACATAAAACTGTAAAGGGTTTTAAGCGGTGTCTGTTAAGGATAATCGCAGCCAGTCGAGTTGTTCACATGTATATCATGAGGTGTTTAGAAACACCAGCTAGCGGTATATAACTACAACTTTATTCCTGCCAATAAGTTTTCATTTTTAATTAAATAACAAAGATACAACTTTTTTATAAAATATCAATATCCTCCCGTCTAAATAAGAATCACTAACAACGATAAAAACAGTAAAACCCTGAAAACATTTTCCTAAAAACTTTTTTTATTTTGGTTTTCATATTCAACTTCTGTTTTTCTAATAAAATTTTGACTAACGAATCGATTGAATTAAGTACAATGGATAGATATAAAATACAATACATTCTATTATCCTGTTACGGTTCAGGCTTAACTATTTCGCAGTATAAAACTTATTATAATTTAAAACCAATAATTTGTTAATATTCCCTGTGCTTGTAAATAATATTATGCTATAAGGACGTTATAGGGTTTGGGGTTATGGAACGGTTCGTTGCTGTAGCTGCTGGTGTCCCGGAGGTATTCGTGTTCTGTATCCTGTCCATACTGAATTCATTTGGATCGTAATCAGATAAAGCAATTTGCTTTTCTGGAGATTCATCAGGTAGCTTATAAATCTTTTCGAGGCGATTCTGAACGATTTTTAGATGTTTTAAAATGTACTCCTCGTTCGGAGCCAATTGATGGGCATACTGGAGGCAGGTTCGTGCTTTGACAAGCTTCTTGCGTTCAACGAAAACCACACACAAATTATGAAGTCCCTGAATGGTATGTGGTTCGTATTTAATGATACTTCGATAACATACCTCAGCGGCATCAAGATCTTTCATATAGTTGATGTAGATATCTCCAAGGAGTATAAGGCCTTTTAGGTGATCCGGATGATAACGAATTAATTGATTTAGAAATGGAACTGCGTCCAGAGGGCGATTAGCGTCTGCCAACAATAGAGCTAAGTTAAACAAGGCACTGCGGAAATCAGTTTTAATGTGAATAGCACGTTTGAAATTGTTTTCCGCTTCTTCAAAATTATGTTCGTCCATTGCTAGCATTCCCAGATTGAAATAGACTCGTTCATTATTTTGATCTTTTTTCAGTATTGTGAATAGCCGCTCCCATGAGACCTTGCGTAACTCGTCACCTCCAAGTTCTTGCAAGAGGATCGCTGAATTCAAAAGAGCCTGTTCGTGGTCCGGTGCTAATTCAATGGCTTTGTTAAAATATACATTCGCTTGGGAAGATTTTCCCTGTTCAGAAAAACGAAGAATAGAGAAAATGGAACTTACCAAATCCTGGCCGTTGCTGTTGAGGCGAGTGCTGCTCCCGGCCAGGTGATGTTGGTAAAGCCTTGGCTGTTTGGTGTTGCTGCTAGTCTGGTGCTGGTGCGTGTTGGTGATCCTGTCGTTGGGGCGATGTTTGCCCATTCATTGATTTTTGGCAATTGCCGCCACAATTGCTCACCGAATAAGTCACTGACACTGTTGCCGCACCGAATAGTCACTGGTTCTGAGTTACCGGAAACAAAATGGCACTGTTTTTGATCGAAGGTTGCGTGAATTTACCCTAAGGGTCACCAATGTGGGGAGGAAGTATTGTACCTGACACGGGCACACGGTTCACTTCCTCCTCCATCCAATTGTCACTAAGGTTACAAAAATGTTCCGCCACACACTGAAAGAACACTGTTCACAAACGCGGAAGGATGAACGAAAACATCCCGGAAACTGCAGCACAGGAGAGTAAAAAAAATAAAACGCACTGTCTATGGTTTATTAATTAAAAAGTTTATTGCAGATAATGGATAATTACTTTAAGGTTGATTAAATGCAAAACATGAATTAAAAGTCATTTGTTTTTGTTACTTGTTAATTAAAAGGTTTGTTGAAGTTAACCGATAGTTACTTCGTGGTTGATTAAATGCAAAACATGAATAAAAATTCACTTAAATTAAAGCGCGCTTTCCCGACTCGACTTCGGATATATGCGTCCCCGCGTCGCCACGGGGAGCAGGAGATAGCACCACCGTGGTTGTCGGCGGATGTAATTGGACTCAAACGATATCCTCTCTAATAAGGATATCGTTTTTTACCTACCACCAGGAAAACGTAAAGTCTCTCTTGGTGGTATAGGAAACCAGATCTTGTAATACAGTTCATGGTGGTATGTGTGGGATCGTTGAGATCACTATTCACACGTGCAGTGGAACAGCGAAACAGGGAGGCGGCAAAGACAAAAGGAAAGGCGACCAAATGGTTCGCTCTTTAATGAAGGTCATGTTTATACGATGCCTCGTCGCTATTTTCGACGTTAGGAGAAAAAGGTGCTAAAAGCAAATTGAATGTTTATGGCATCTCTGGCTGCAATAGAAACCGGGTTCATATTTGCATTAGGAAATGCTGGAGAATTTGGTTTCAGCGTCTATTGCGCTAATTATATGCAGCTGCTTGGGTTGTTTGTTGGTAAGACAAACAAAAAAGGTTGCCAGGCAATGTATATGAATGGTATATGACGCGGCTGGAAAAATAGACGGCGCGATATTTATGGTATTTGTCTGGTACCGAATTGGTTCAGAATACCAAATAAGCAAACAAAGAAATCTTATGAAAAATTGTATGCGAAGGGATGCATGAAGGTAAGTTTTCTTTATAGGGATTTTAGGGTTAAAATAATTGGGTCTGTTTGATGCGTGAAGCATCTAAGATGCTAATGCGAATTGCATTAGCGAAAGCTGGTGCAGACCCGGGTTATGGTTATGGGGGTTTTTTCAGGAAGGCGAGCCGTGGGATCTGGCGGAATCGCCACACTCCCTTCCGTATTGGGCGGTGTTTGGGTGGTAGAGGAGCGAAAGTTATCGCGTTCGTCGTTCTTTTTCGCTTGTCAGAAGTTGGGGTTTCAGGTTGCCGTACATTGAGAATCGCAGCGTCTTCTTGTGCGCGCAGATCTCGGGTGCGCTGCCGCGTTATCGGTCCGTGTAGGATGTCCGACGCCCCGCGCGCGACCATTTCGCGAGGGTTTGGTTGATTCTCAACATTTGACGTGCCTGGCGTTTCGTGGGAGTCTGCTGGGTGGCGTACGGGGTAGGTTTCGGCTGCCGCCGCTGGTTGTTGATGCAGTTCTCCCAGTACGGTATCTGGTGGTAGTTCCAGGTGGCACGGTTTCAGTCTTTCGACACTGACGGTGTACGGCTTGCCGTCGATGTCAACGGAGAAAACTCGGTCGTTTATTCGATCCAGCACCTTGTATGGCCCTTCGTAGGGCGGTTCTAGAGGTTTCCTAACTTTGTCCACCCTGATGAAGACGTGCGTGCAGCTGTCCATCTCTGGGTGAACATATATCCTCTTGGAACCGTGTCTGGCGACAGGTGTTGCCCTGACCTTTCGCATGAGTTTGCGTAGGTTTTCCAAATTTGGCAACTGTTCGAGCGGTGGTTCTCCATCGGCGAAGAACTCTCCTGGGAGGCGCAGATTGGTTCCGTAAGTCAGATCTGCTGCTGAGGCTCCCAGGTCTTCTTTTATGCTTGTGCGCAAGCCTAAAAGAACTGTCGGTAGTACGTCCAGCCATTGATTATCGTCGTGACACATCAGTGAGGCTTTCAGTGAGCGATGCCATCGTTCAATCATCCCATTGGACTGGGGGTGATAAGCTGTCGTGTGGCTTTGTTGACAGCCGAGTAGATCGGTCAGCTGCCTGAAAATCGCTGCCTCGAACTGTGGTCCTCGATCAGCTGTGAGAGTAGCTGGGACGCCGAAACGTGTGACCCAAGTCGAATAGAATGCTTTGGCTACATTCTCTGCGGTCACTGTTCGTAGTGGCACTGCTTCTGGCCACCGAGTGAAGCGATCGATCATTGTCAGGAGGTACATGTAACCTCTCGACGGCGTAAGCGGTCCCACAATGTCGATGTGTACATGGGCGAATCGTGCCTCGGGGAGCTTAAACTGTGCTGGTTGTAGCACGTTGTGTCGATCGACTTTGCAACGCTGACATTGCAAACAATTGCGTGCCCAATTTGTTATGTCTTTTGCCATATGTGGCCAGACGAATTTACGTCGGACGGCTGCAGCGGTTGCGCGTCCGCTTGGGTGGGCTGGGTTATGGAATGTTTCGTACACATTCCTTCGAAACTTTTCTGGGATGTAGGGGCGAGCTGTCCCTGTCGATACATCACACCAGACTTCATCGTTTGAGTCGTTGAAAGGAAGTTTACGCAGAACTAGTGCTGTCTCCGCTTTCAATAGGGACTCGAGTTGATGGTCCTCTCCTTGCGCTTGTGCCAAGTCGGCATCATCGATTTGCGCACGGAGTTTAATTGCATCGATACGCGAAAAAGCGTCTGCAATTACGTTGTTTGCACCTGGAACATATTCGATTCGCGTGCTAAATTGCCCGATGAAATCCAGGTGCCGCTCCTGTCGTGGGGTTGAACTTTCCGCTTTCTTTCGGAAAGCGTACACCAGTGGTTTGTGATCAGTTTTGATCGTCAACTGGCGTCCTTCGACCATGTGCCGGAAGTACTTTACTGCGGAGTAAATCGCTAGTAACTCCCTGTCGTAGGCACTGTATCGTCGCTGGGTCGGGTTCAATTTTTTTGAGAAGAAACCCAGCGGTTCCCATTTACCATCGCACTCTTGTTCGAGTACGGCCCCAATTGCGGTGTCGGAAGCGTCACACTGTATGGACAATGGGGCTCCTTCGATGGGATGTCGAAGCAAAGTTGCGTTCGCCAGCTGCTCTTTCGATAAGCGAAAAGCTTGATCAGCTGACTCGGTCCATTGAATCGGTCGTTTGTCGTTTCGTTTGGCTCCTACTAGGTATTCGTTCAGCGGAGCCTGGACCTGTGCGGCGTTTCGAAGCGTTGGGCGATAAAAGTTTAACATGCCCAGATAACGTCTAAGTTCTCGCACATTCTTGGGGCGAGGAAACTGCATTAGTGCATCCACCCTGTCTTGTAATGGGCGGACGCCTTGGCCATTTATACAATAGCCAAGGTACTTGACTTCCGATTCTCCGAGGTGGCACTTGTCTGGATTGATTACCAGGCCGAATTCTCGGAGGCGCTCGAACACTTGCTTCAAATGGGAGCGATGTTCGGTCATGTTTTTCGATGCTATGAGTATATCATCGATATACGCATAGCAGAAGTCAAGTCCGCGGAGAGCTGAGTCTATGTAGCGCTGGAACGTTTGCGCTGCATTTCGGAGACCGAATGTCATCACCTTGAACTCGAATAGTCCAAAAGGTGTGGTTACCGCGGTTTTCGGTATATCTTCGGGAGCCACCGGAATTTGGTGGTACGCCCTCGTGAGGTCAAGGGTCGAGAAAACTTCGCACCCCTGCAGCTTATAAGAAAAGTCGTGCAGGTTTGCTATCGGATATCGGTCGGGTGTCGTTACTCCGTTCAGCATTCGATAATCGCCACATGGACGCCACTCGCCGTTACTCTTTTTGACGAGATGAAGTGGGCTCGCCCATGGGCTGTCGGACGGCTGGCAGATTCCTAAGTCGAGCATATACTCGAATTCTGCACGAGCCTCGCGCAATTTTTCGGGAGCCAACCGGCGCGGGCGTTGGCTCACTGGGGGGCCGCGCGTTTCAATGTGATGAAAAACGCCGGCTTTTGCGCGTCGGGGATTGCTAAGCGGAACTGTTATATCCGCAAATTCTCGCAACAGATCGCTGAATGGTCCGTTTGCGACAGTGCACGTTAACGTCAATGCCTCTCCCGCCTTGGCGTTTACTGGCTGAGAAAGAGACGTTAACGGGTCCATCAGTCTATTGCTGGCTACGTCCACTACTAGTTTGTAGTGTCGCAGCAGGTCCGATCCTATTAGAGGTTCGGTCACATCGGCCACTACGAAGTACCATCGAATTGGTCGACGTAGGCCTATTTTTAGTGTTACTAATTTCCGTCCGTAGGTTTTAATTGGACTATTGTTCGCGGCGAACAATCTCAATTTACCCGGCAACCGATTTGCAGGTGCGTATGAGCGCGGAAGAACGGAAATATCCGCACCTGTGTCAATAATGAAGTCCATATTTAACTTCGAATCGTATATTGACAAGCGACTTAATTGGGGGTTGCCGGCCGTTTGCGCTTTTTCTACGGTCGGCAGTTCTAGTTTAAAGAACTAGCCTGTATTGCTGGCACATGTGACCAGTTGCAGGGTTGCCTGCACTTCCTGGCTTGTGCCCCGAAACGATGGTGGAAGTAACACCTGCCCAAGGTGTTTTCGTTGGTTGGGGTGCGCGATCTGCCGCGCCCGCGTCTAAAGTTTTCGCGCGACCTGCTTCGTCGCCGTGATCTGTCACGGCCAGGCCATGAATTGTTCCCCACGCTGAGGTTATTCAGTTGCGCTTGCAACTGCTGGACCTGCCTGCCTAAGCGTTCTATCTCATTGCTCGTTTGTGTTGCATGAGTGCACGTTACCGTGGAGGTTCGTGGTTGGGGCAGGGGTGGATTTTGTGCGGGGTTCGTTGCCGGAAGGAATTGGAGATCCGTTCGGGATCTGTCCGAGGCCATTACTGCCTCGGCGTGTCGCGCTAGCTCATCGAGACCAGAGTCGGCTAGAGGCGCGACGATTGCCTGAACGTATTCTGGCAAAGACTCTCTAAATATAGCCGTTAAGGCTGTCTCGGACATGTCCGTGCCGGCCAGCGCACGGAAATAGGCGGCGCGCTGGGATGGTCGCATCCCAGAGGTGTCGGTCGACCGTAATAAACGTCGCAAGCGATTTTGCGGCGTTTCGCTATATGCGTTAGTCACCATCTCTTTAAACGCCGTGTACGGTTGCGGAGATGGGGTTTTTATTAAGCATTTCGCATATGGAAGCAATTTTGGGTCTTGTACCCGTGTTACCACGAGGAATTTCACCTCCTCGTCGGTGATCCCTTCCACGCTGAAAACTCTTTCGGCGTACACGAACCAGTAGTCTGGGTCGTCGGACGTGAAATCCGGTAATATTGCGTTACGCAGTTGTGGGCGGTGGTCCGCCTGGAATGGGATGTCGGCTTCTTGACGGAGGGCAGGAGCCTGTGATGTCGTTGGCGAAGGTCGGGCGTCGTTTGCCATTTGCATTTTTTGAACCGCGCTTTTCGACCTGGTGGTTAATGTCGACTTGGGGAGGTCTCGCGTTAATTTTCTCTGTGGGAGAGCGATTATATTTCCTCTCAACGTTTTGGCTTTCTGTATCGAAGCTTGCGACCTTGTGGTTGGCATCTACTTTCAATAGTTTCGCGTCGAAAATCTGTCGCTCGGTGCGCGGATTGCTTTAGTGTTGGGGATTCGCGTTTAGTTTTTCCCTTTTCGGGGAATGTTTTCAATGGAGAAACGCGGCGAAACGACCTGCTGGTTCCAATAGTTTACAGGGAAAAGGCCTAGCACAAAAGGATACTGTCTGATTTCCAAAGATAAATCAGGGAAAAGGGCCTAGCACAAAAGGATTCTATCTATTTTCCAAAGATGATATAAGGATGGGCCTACACCAGAGGATACTTCGGTTAATTCGACGGTGCTAGGAGCAGAAAGGAGAGGAGCTATCCAGTTCAGAGGAAGACGAGAAGAACGAGGAGATGAGAATAATCGAGGATTTTTCGCGGATTCGCAACTGTTTCTGCGTTGCCTTTATTAAAGGAGTCTAATTTTTGACTGTTTTCGCGGTCGTCACAAGAAAGAAACGTCGAGTGTGTCGTTAGTTCGTGCGTGTGCTTCGTGGCTCTGAAGGAGCTTACAATTTTTCTTTCAATTCGTACTTATATATAATACCTGTAACAAATATTTCTATTTATTGGAAACTCAGAAGGAGCTAAATCGTAGTATTTTATAATTACGTAGGGCTCGGATGGAGCTTCACAAAGAGTTATAGACGAATATATGTCGCGAAATTCACTTAAACACAATTCGGAAAAAGTAAGAGAAAAAGGGAATGTGTATATATAAAAACATTTAAAACCGGAGACTATAATTTTTCTTCGTCGTTGTGTGTCGATTTCGATTATACAAAAATTACTATTTGACACAGTCTCTTAACGGCCTAACGTGCAGTGTTTAGTACATGCAGCATTTTACAAAATATTTGAAAACGAAACTACACTTACAAACATAAAAAAAAATAAACGAAATTTTGATATATGTCGTTCGATTGTGATTTATTACAATTAAATTTATTGTGCTACGAATAGTTACTATTATTGAGTTTTCAGCAAAAAAAAAGGTTTTGGTAGAATTCTTATTGGGCACAAGGAAAAAAAAATATAATAAATTTAAATTATTACATAGACAAAAAACGTTTTGTACTCTAAATGCCCAATTTTTTTATTAATTTTATGTAAGTATTTGGGATTCTATGTGTGCTATTATTTGTTTCAAATTCTTGCTCTGAAGGCGCTTTATGGTTTTGCACTAATTTTTCACTTTTCGGGCTCGTAAGGAGCTTTGTCAATTAAAAAAAAAAAAAAAAAAAAAAAAAAAATGATTTCCTACTTATAGTTTTCAACTCAGAAGGAGCTCGCACAAAGAAAATAAATATATCTTCGGAAATTTAATTGAGCAATGAAGCAAAAAAAAAAGGAAAAAAAAAAGAAATATTTAAAGAAAGAAAATTGCTTTTCAAAAACTTGCGGCTTTCTGCAATCGTTGTTGTCCTGCATCCAGGGCGTCGTGATGAGTCCTAGTCCTGGTAGCTGCGGTGCATGGGCGCTTCACTTCACTGGAACTCACTGTTCACCTGCACTGGATGTCACTGCCACCGTCTGTGTTTGTCTGTTTTTCGGCACTTTTGCGCTAAGTTTCCGGAACTGTTTTTATTTTTATTTTCGCGTGTTCTCTATCTTACGGCGCGTATTCACTTTTTTAAAATTGTGTTTACGCGGTTTACCGTTTTAAATTGTACGTGCGTGTTCACTTTAACTCACGTTCGCGGTCACCAATTTGGCGGTATTTTGTTTTATAACAGCGGGTTGGTACAATGTTCCGCCGAACACTGTTCGCACCAGAGAAAAAAACACAAGAAACCAGAACACGGAGCGAATCAGCACAATAAACACGAACAGATCCTTTACGGATTTAATCTTTTTTTATTTCTTTAATAATCTTTTTTATTTCTTTAATCTTTTTTATTTCTTTAATCTTTTTTATTTCTTTAATGTCCCGTACAATATTTTATTAAAAAGTGCAGCGAAACACACGCACGACACACACGTTACACCCTTGGATCCAATTAACTATAAATCGGATACGGTACTCTACCTCCTCGACGTTTTTCTTTATCTATTCGCCTTGACGATCAAAATCTCTCTGCCCTTACCGCTGCTCCTTGACGAAAACTCGTCCCGGTGACGATCAAAATCAGACTAAGTATCTGCCCTCAACCATATCCTGCTCACACAGATGCCCAGATTCAAAACTGGTATCTGTATCTATCCGGAAAATATTCCCTATTTGCTCTGCTAACAGAACTTCCGAATTTCTGTTAGCAGCATGTTATCACATCCCCCGGGATATTTTGTAGTTTCCTGAAAGGGGAAAGTCATCTTGCATACATCATTATTATCGCTGATAGAATTTCATTTCCACGGCCTTCTGTTTGCACAGAACATCTGGCGCCCAGACCAGAGATATTCGGCGATTGTTTTGACGTGCAGTCCGTGGGACTTATTTGAACTTGGTACCCGGAATCGAAATCCATTAGATCTTTATAATGGTGCGAAATTCTAGCGTGGCCGTGGGACCGGAGTATTGCCTTTGTTGGCTTAACTCCTCATAAATTATCGGATATCTCGTTGAGATATATTCGATTGCGATAGGTCGTGGCTGCCTTCTGTTGTTCAACGGATTTGGGTGGTCCTTGCGATAGATTACCCGCACGTGCATCCGTTGATCGGCTCATTCTTTGATGATAGCAATTCTTTTGTATTGAATTTCGGAATTGCCGGTTCGATGAGATGTTCCTGAGCGCAGGCAGCATGTATGGCATTTTGGGAATTGTTTTTTTTTAGGAATAGAACGCATGGATGTTTATGCCTTTGTTTCAGGCATGAAGAGTTATAATTGTTGAGCTTGACCTAAAAAGCTTTGGGAACGTTCAGTTCCTTGCTTTTTGGTGTCGGTCTCAACGTTGGCTGCGAGTTGCAGGCCCTATCGCGGGACTTTGGGGCACGCGTCTGTGGGCGCGTGCAACGCTCTCAGGTAAGTAAGTTCTTTGAAGATAGGAACCTTACCTGCGTAGAATTGTGCGTTCGTAGAACGCTACACTACCTTAACTAGGTGTATGAACTTTTTCATTACGAAACATAGGCATCTTTTCGAAACCATAATTTCAATACTAATAAACAAATCGAAGTACGTCGTTACGCTGGACAAGCTGTTATCATTCTGTATCATATATGTAGAAACTCACCGGTCGATAATTCAGAACAGGATTATTCCATTCTCCTGGAATCATCCCGATGGGCGCCAGCTTTCGTTTCCCGCACAACAGACACTAATAAACAGATTGATAAAAGGGACCTGCGTATACATTATGATTGTCGGCAGGGAATACAACCACCCCTTTATTTTATCTGATTGTGAAATACTATTCCCGTCGAATTTGTGGAAGAGGCGTTGGGCTCGTCTACAACGAGTTTGGGGGATAGCATCGGGAGTGAGACATTTTCAAAGTAAAAGGACTACTTGCATTTTATATAGGCTGTTGTGGAAATAAAGTTTTAACTATCTGTTAAATACAAAAAGGACTTTAAGGCCTGGGGTTTGATGATCTCGTCTTTCCGTTTTAAATTCGTAACATAATGCAACAAAAAATGATTGAGGATAAGGTGAATTCAAATGCTACGAATTTTGGTTAAATTTTAATAACGGAATACAATCGCCGAGGATTTCAGTTGTACAATCAGTTTAGGATATCGGCGGAAGGGTATTAATACACTTTTCACAGACTAGCACCGATCACCGGGTCGGCTATTACAACCTTTTATGCAGGACCCACCCTCAGCGTTAGTAAAGCACTTACCAATGTTTGTTTTTCATTGATTAAATACTTTGTTTTACAAAACTCCTTGTATGCAACCTTCTCCCCGCTTGGTAGAAACCTTGACGTGGTGTGGGGGCTTAAACTACTATGAATCACTCTGGCTATGCTGACGGAAGCATACGCTTCCAGTAGGGTCACCCATGTCAGATAGGCTAGCGAGGAGTAACACACAAAGATCTACCACCCCGAATCCAGGGTGTTACGCGTCACCGTGCCCATTGGATGGTTTGCAGCCGGGGCTACACCGGTTGTATTATAATGGCGCCTCTCTGACAACGGGTCAAATCAGAGCAGTAAGCAGACCTTACCATATCAAAACAGGGCTCTGTTATGGCGGACTATTTGAATCCCCAAAGACTCGTGGGAACTAAAATGAATAACCAATATACACAAAACAATCCCACAAAAAACCCGGTAGGGGTAGGTGTAATGGGTCGACACTACCATAAAGGAACAAATCATCAAGCAAACACCGACTCGGCAAAACGAAGACCTAAGGGAAAACGGAAAAAGTGGGATATACGCGCCGGCTCGTGACAGACGGTCGTAGAGAACGTCAAACAATACAAAATGGACATCGTCGCGATTCAGGAAGTCCGATTCCCACATCAAGTAATTGAAACCAACGGGTTCACACTGGCGTTTGGAGGTACCTACACACATAACCTCGGAATTGGCTTCATCATAAGCAATAAGATTACGCCCCATGTAAAAGATGTGAGATTTATTAATGATCGAATGTCGGTCCTAAAAATACAATACTTATAAACGTACACGCCCCAACAGAATCTACCGACGAAGAAACGAAGGACACGTTCTACGAGACCCTAGAGGAAGTATTTGATGGGATCTCATCATTCGATGTTAAAATCCTCCTCGGGAACCTCCGACACGACGTTTCAAATGAAAATAGAATTCGAAAAATCATGTTCGCAGCTTCAAAAAACCTGGTAGTAAAAACCACGATGTTCAAGCACAAGCAAATTCATAAAGCCACATCACCCGACGGCGTAACGCGTATCCAAACAGACCACTTCCTCATAGACAGAAGACACCACTCGAATATCCTTGACGTAAGATCATATAGAGGAGCAAACTGCGACTCCGATCACCTTCTACCCACATGGGCAGTCACGAGAGACGAGCAAAAAGTTCGACACCGATAAACTAAAAGACCTGCGCAAAAGGGCTGAATATCAAAACAAACTAACGAATAGATTTAGCATACTAGAGAATGGGAGCGGTGAGGAAGAGGAAGCCAATAGTGTGGACAGTAAATGGACATCTATCAGAGACACAATCAAACAAAGAGCCCAAAAGGTATTAGGATTTAAGAAAACAATTAAGTCTAAACCTTGGTTTGACGATGAGTACAAGGCGAAGATCGAAGAAAGTAAACGCATCAGAGTGATCCACTTAGAAAGATATATTTTTTTTTTATTAGACTTCTCTCGGGAGAGGCGAACCTATAGCGCCGAGTGGGCGTCCCGAGATGCCATCAAATAACTGTTGCAGCTCCTTTTGAACAGTTGCAGGCTGTAACGCTCCGGGAAAACTCGCGTGGGAAGGCAGTTGCACAGCTTCCCCGCTATGTAACGGAACGAGTTCTGATGCAGGGATGTTCGCGCCGTCGGGAGATGAACCACAAACGGGTCGGATTGTCTTGTGGAGCGTGTGGGGTAGAACGTATGTGTGCCGACATTGGCACTGGTTAACTCCTACTCCACGGATTGCTCCACCGAATTTGATGGAATAAAACACTGGTTAAACTGTTTCGAATTTTATCGTTTATTGTACTGCAGGGACACAGGCACACGCTTCACAATGAAATTAGTCTAATCTTGTGTTTACTTAACTTTTAAGTTTTAAAAATCCAACAGTTATAAGTTAAATCGATTGTTGCTTGTCTTTTATTTCTTTGTATTGTGTATTCGTTTTCACTAAACTATAGAACACTTTATTTCGAACTTATGTTATTTTTCTCTTTACGAATAAATTATGTGAATAATAATGTTAAACTAACCGGCTACTGAACTAAAGCACACGCAAACACACTTGACGTCACTCGATTTTCCGGGCGCACTCCACTTAGGTTGAGACTCGACTCACTTACAACTCTTTCTTCGACTGAACTACTTTGCGCGCGGATCACCTTGTTGGCTCGTGACGCGAGCTCATGGGTGGTCGAACCGTGGGAATGAAAATTCCTGAAAAGGCATCTTCGGGATAAGTATTTGCAGTTGTCCAAATACTACGCTAGGGATTAGGGTGCATTTGGAATAATTACACAATGATGGTTGTGTTTACAGCCATGTTAATTGCGTATTGCATTCCTATGGAGTCACGGGTCGAATTCCAGTGTGAATATTTACACTGGCATTGAATTCGGCTCTTGGCAGCTAGGCGCGAATTGCGCCGGTGCTTTGCATAAAAGCCGCCGTGAGTACTGGTGCAACATGAAAATCTGTTGCGCACGTGTGGGACAGTAAATGCAGGCAGACGGGGGTTCTGCTGATTGTTTTCATAATCCACTTCGGTTATCTAGTATGGCAACCGAAATGTTTTCCTTTTAGAACAATGCTGAGATGGATTGATGTATGCGGTACTGGCGTACCAAATTTCTTCTAGGGAAAATTGATATACCGCGTTAATTGCGTGAATGTCCTTGATGGGCAGATGCTTGATGTTGGATGCTTGATGGATGCGATTTGCATAATCGACAGGTAATGCAATCGGTGGGAGAATGCTTGGGGAAGTTATTGCGCTTGCATGGTAAAAATGATGAAATTAGTGGAGCTTTAGGAAGGAAGATTTGGAGGTAGGTTGAAAAAGGTAGCAGTGGTGTTAGTAGAAACGCCACAAGCGCATATAAACCGAATTGCGTGGAACAATGCCAAGAATCTCCGAAGAACAGCAGTCCCGACGTCAGCGCCGAGTCCCCGATCAGGCGGATCGCTCGTCTCTGTATGGTCTCAAGTACGTCGAGGGTATGTTTAGGAGCCGAGCTCCAAACATGAGAGCAATATTCGAGCGCGCGTCTAATTTAGGATTTATATAGGAGAAGAAGTTGGGCAGGAGTAAAATATTTCTTGGCCCTAAAAAGATAGCCCAGTTTTCCTGAGGCTGATCTGGCGATACCCGATACGTGTTTATGCCATGATGTGCAATCTCAAACTTTCCCCAGCCTCGAGGGCCCGGCCATTCATAATCAGCTGTGGAACCGATGATCCAGTTTTCTTTGTGAATGTTGTATACTGGGTCTTCGTTGCGTTGAAGTCGACAATATTGGCCTTTCACCACTGCAGGACTTTATCCAGATCCTGATTCAGAGAGTCAATCTGTCTACATCTCAGCTGGTGCGACGTAGATGCACCAATCGGCCGATCACTCGAAAAGGAGGAAACAAGCGTACTATCATCCGCAAAACTGAACACTTTGTTATCCGCTGTCTCCAACAAATCATTTATGTGAAGCAAGAACAAGGTTGGAGCCAAAATAGAACCTTGGAGCACCTTCGAATTAAGAGGATACAGATCCGAAGAGTCGGCGTCCAAAACAACCCGGATCGATCGATTCTCGAGGAAGCTCCTCGTCCAGTCGCAAAGCTGTTGGGAAAGTCCATATGAACGAAGTTTGCTTAGCAATGCCCCGTGCCAGACGCGCTCAAAAGCCTTGGAGATATCCTATGCGACCGCCCTTGACTCACCATGCCGTTCTATCACAGATGTCCATATATCGGTTATAAGTGTCAAAAGGTCTCCCGTGGACCGCCTGCTACGGAATCCGTATCGACGATCATATAGAAGTCAGTTGCACTCCAAATACTTAACTAACTCTGTATTGATGACTTTTTCCATTACCTTAGATAAAATAGACAGTAATGCTATCGGAGGCTAATTTTGTGGGAGACACTTTTTTCCCGTCTTTGGGATTGGCTGAACTCGAGCGATTTTCCAGCAGGCAGGAAATGTCCTCCTGAAGTCAACGCAGAAAGATACGCGACGATTCGGAAAGAGACAATGAGACTCTTAAAACGCAAAAAACGCGAATGGGAGAAGACTCGGATCGAAAACATCTTAGAAAATGAGAGAGCAAAGAACATCAGAGGTATGTATGCCGGCTTAAACTCAATTAGAAATGGATACCGAGGGAGAGCCAACATAAATCGAGACACAAACGGTTGTCTGGTCACAGAAACAAACAATGTCGTGACAAGATGGAAGCAGTACTTTGAAAACCTGCTCAATGTGCGCACCCATCAACCACAATAAACGCACCAGACGTACATACAGCCGAGCCTCAGATCCCGGAGCCCTCTTTCAACGAAGTTGTAGACGCAATAAATCGATTGAAAAACAACAAGGCGCCCGGAGTCGACTGCATACCTGCAGCACTTATGATCCATGGAAGAGAAGCAACCGCTCGAAAGATCCACCAGCTTATCAAAACAATATGGGTTAAGGAAGTCACTCCGAAAGAATGGAAAACCTCAATAGTCGTCCCCATTTTCGAAAACTACAGAGGAATATCATTGCTCCCAACCACATACAAAATATTAACAAATGTCATACTGGTGAGAATCACACCATACGCAGACGAAATATTGGGAGACTACCAATGCGGATTCCGTAGGAACCGGACAACGAGCGACCAAATGTTCACATTAAGGCAACTACTGGAAAAGAAGTGGGAATACGGAGTGACGGTTCACCAACTGTTCGTTGACTTAAAAAAAACCTACGACTCAGTCCCAAGGCGAAGACTCTACCATTTTGTAGTCTCGAAAAAATTTGCCCTCCTCATTCAAATCAGCCTGAATGAAAATAAAGCGCGAGTTAGAATAGCAAAACACCTCTCAGGACTAAAACAGGGGGATGGCATCTCACCATGTCTTTTTAACTTTGTGCTCGAGTATGTCATCAGAAAGGTACAAAACGACAACATGGCCGGATCTATATGCGATACGCGGATGACGTCGCCGTTTTGGGCGTTAATCTAGAAACTGTAAGTAAAAACTGTGAAATCATCATGCAAGCGGCAGAAGAGGTGGGCCTAGAAATAAATGAAGACAAAACAAAATATATGATTACGGCGAGAGCAGGTGGACCTCAGGGAACACATATCAACGTCAAAGGCAAGATATCTGAACAAGTTAAAGAATTTAAATATCTGGGAACGATTCTCATGACCAGTAACGAAATGTCGAAGGAAATTAACAAAAGACTACATTCCGGCAACGCTAGTTGGCACGCAGTCAGTGAACTGCTGAAATCCAAACTGCTATCACGTAACATAAAGCTCTGTGTCTATAGAACCATAATCACCCAGATTGCACCGGCGTACGGCGCTGATTCACTTCACTCCCCATCACTAATCGAAAGTTCAGCCGCAGCAATAGTGTCCACCGAAGATATGCGACAAGGAAACAAAACTTCACGATAAACCGTCTACCAGGAGGAAAGTAAATAAAACTCACTGTTTTAATGTTATTGATGTGATTATTTATTTAAAACGGTTGGTAACAAAACAAACGATAAAGGGTACATTTGCACTTTGGATTGTAAACTATTATGAACTTTTGCTTTATTCTCGATTAGTTTTTTTTATTGTATTATAGATGACGCGAATGGCATAGAACAGAGCAGCCCTTTACACACACATTTCGCGACTGGATGCTAAATGTTAATCACGCGACTCGCGGTTGACTTTCGCGTCCCCGCGCGCACCGGGGAGCGGGAGTGGCACGACCTGCCCGGTCGGCGGATGTAAAAGGACTCAGCGATATTCGGCTTGTGCAGAGCCGAGTCGCTAATGGGATAAGTTCCCTCGAGAGAGAAAGTGTTTCTCTCGTGGTGAAAACGAGGAAAGAGGATCTCACTGGTGAGGTCTTGTGGTGATGTGCGTGAAGTCGATCGTTGAGATCAGATTGTCTGCTAACGCTCGCAGGTCAAAGCGAACGAAACCTAGACAAGGGATGCCGAACAAAAGAAGTAGCAACCTAATGCATCGTCCGGTAATGGGGGTCAGCTGAGTAAATAGCAGCCACTTGTTGGATGCTAAAAGGGATTGAGATCATGGAGATCATATATCGTATCTCTGCCGACTGGGAGGATCGGATTCTTTTGTTTGCATATGTTTATGCTATTGAATCCAATCCGGCGGCTAAGCGCGACGTTGGTGATTGTTTGAAGATTCAAACAATGAAGTATTTCCGAGAGAAGTGCTTGCAGCTGAATCAATAGTTGCAAGTCTTTGGAAAGTAATTTAGATGGTTACACAATGACGGTTGTGTATGCCCTCTGTGTCAATTGTGCTTGGCATCTAAGGCGACGCCAGGGTCGAACTCTAGTGTGAATATTTACCCTAATTGGGAATTCGGTTCTTGGTCGCTAATGCAGAGATGCATTGACACATGTATGAATGCCCTGGTAGGAAAAATTCTTTACGGGCATTTCCAGGTAATGTATTGAAAGATTAATTATCCTTGGGAAGGAAATGTTTTTGCTGCAGGGAGATCGCGGTGAAGGTGTGGGAAGGGCGGAATTTGCCTGGCAACCGAAGGTACCGAATAGGTTTTGGTTTTATGCTCCTGTATAATGGAAAGAATTCTTGTAGGGAATTTGTATGCGAAGAGATGCATGAAAGGTAAGAATTCTTTTACCGGGACTTTTAGTTAAATAAATTTGATCTATTTGATGCGTGAAGCATTTACAGGTGCTTAATGCGATTGCATTAGCAGAAACGTATACAGACTGGGTTGTAGGGATGGGGGTTCTTTAGGTAAGTAGTCAGTGGGGTTTGGCGGAATCGCCAGATATCCCTGCATCGTTCCTTTACAGACCGGGAAACCTGTGGAATTCCCTCCCCTCGCAAGTGTACCTGGAGCGTTACAACCTGCAATTGTTCAAAAAGAACTGCAACGGTTATTTAGTGGCATCTTGGGCGCTATAGGTTCGCCTCTCCCGAGAGAAGTGTAATAAAAATACCCACACAATCGGTTACTTGCTGGGATTATGAATATGAATGCGATGTTGATTATTCGTATCATCATCATCATCATCATCGGCACTACAACCGGGATTCGGTCTTGGCCTTATTTAGCAAGTCTCGAGGCTTGTTAAATTTCCCATAATAATTTATTTTTACGGGCAAAGTTATTATTCGTATATGCATTCCGAAATAAGTAAATGAACCCAGTAACCAACTCACCACCATCCATACTTTTTATACTTTAGTTTTATATTGGTTGTTAAGTTATCGCTTGTATTAAGCCAAAAATGTGAGGGTTCTGCCTTCACTAAAGAAATAAATAAATAAATAAACAAATAAATAAAATACAGTCCTAAATAGTATAAAGCAAGGTGATGTCAAACATAACCCAAATGCATGATATGTGACCCAGAACACAATGGCGGTAACGTACATGGAAGAGAGTGTTATAAATGCCTGAAGAGCTACGATGCCCCCACTAATAAACATAAACTGGTTAAAGTGCATACAAATTGATTTACGCTTCCTTTGAGTTTTACCAACAGCACGGTTTCAGAAAGTAAAACTCTGTAGTGAGGTAAAATGTCACACACAAATAGAAGATTCACCTAGCTGGAAACAGAATGCCGGTAAACTACATCTACAAAAGAGCTTCGCATTGCGATGGCACGTGTGTAACGGTCAAATTTCCTGTTATGACAACACTTGCTTCCAAAAAGATTTTACCCACTTCCAGTCGCAGGATATTTGCACACAGGTTACCGTTATGTGCGAGTTTTCCAAGAATACTTTGAATGTGTAGAATATGAATATGAATGCGGTCTCCGCCAAGTACAGTTATTGTTCCTGATCATTTACATTTAGTCTCGTTTGACATCGAATTTAATTTTATTTCTTATTTATCTACACTTCCTCGAACACTGCCATTAATCGCAATCGCTTGATTTGATGACAGGTACCTAGTTGGGCAGGTTTTCATATTAAACAATTAATTTGATCATCATGTTTGATTAGGTTACATGAATAAATATTGTTGATTTTATCAAGATACGAATGATTTATTCTTTCAATATTACTTAGATTTGAGGGAGAATTAAATAACAATATATTCTCCGTCTGTCCGACACTATTTGCGTCTGCATAGGTTTATGTAACCGGTCATTGTTGATAAACATCAAGAAAGATAAAAACAGCTGCAAATCTTGTAACCTCTTATCGTTAGATCCTAAGAGAAGGGTAAGATAAAGAAGTAAGGATTGTCGAAGAGGATACTTATTGACAACAATATTAGACCCTGATTAGGTTAGTTTGTTGTGCAACCAACCATTTTCTGCCTGATAAGTGAGTGATCATCGGGCAAAGAATAACGCTGTGGTATTTAATGTAGAACATTTCTGAACTATCTGATAAGTGCCATCTTGACGACAGTGACAGCGCAATAACTCCAAAACTATATATTCTTTTAAATACTCTGCCAATGGACTGAGAAATAAGAAGGTTCCCAGAGTCGACAGCATACCGGTGGAACGTATGTAGCATCGAGAAGAAGCAACCATTCGAAAGGTTCTCCAATTGATCAAACCAATATGGGATAAGGAAGCTTTTCCAGAAGAATGGAACATTTTGAGAATCATCCCTTTTTTCAAAAAAGGCGACCGAACTTATTGCAAAAACTACAAAGGCATATCGCTGCTTCCAACCGCGTACAAAATACACAAATATCATACTGGCGAGAATCACACCCTATGCTGAAGAAATACTGGGAGATTACCAATGTGGACACCGCAGGAACAGATCAACAACCAAATGTTCACGTAATTGTTAGAAAAGAATTCGGAATACGGAGAGAAGCTCCATTGACTGTTTATTGATTTTAAAAATTCGAAACTACAGACGTTCAGGTGTTGTGTCCAGAGCAATGTGAAAATTGAAATCACCCGCCATAAGGATTTCAGTGTGCGGATCAAGGTCCTATCAATAGAGTCAGATGAACCATCGAGTTCCTTGAAGGAAGCGATTTTATTTAAATTCGGGAAGTATCACATTAAACACAAAATTCCTAACACTTCATCCTAAATTCATCGTTTACCGCTACAGGCACCGTACACTTACCAATCCCTGTAACCTACGAAACTCTTGCCTTTTTTATCTACCAGCCCACTACACCTCGTGTGGCCTTAACGAATCGATTTCACGTATGTTACGCAACGTCAACTCTTACCCCACCTCCTTTGCTTTCAACCTGCTCTGAAACCCCGTCTCCTTACTTGCTCTTCTTAGCCACCACCCCAATTTACACAGGCACAGACCTGCATACATACACCCTTGCCCTTATTATACCCTAATACCTTTGTTTTTAAGTTAGTAGTTAATTTTATATCCCCCGCTTGGTAGAAACCTTGACGTGGTGCGGGGGCTTGAACTATGATGAAGCAATCAGGCTATGCAAGACTGGCTAGCGAGGAGTAACACACAAAGATCTACCACCCCTAATCCAGGGTGTTATGCGTCACCGTGCCCATTGGATGGTTTGCAGCCAGGGGTATACCGGTTGTATTATAACGGCGCCTTTCTGACACCGGGTCAAATCAGAGCAGTAAGCAGAACTTACCATATTAAAACGGGGCTCTGATATGGCGGACTATTTGAATCCCCAAAGACTCGTGGGAACTGAAATGAATAATCAATATACACAAAACAATCCCACAAAAAACCCGGTAGGGTAGGTGTAATGGGCCGACACTACCACAAGGGAACAAATCATTAAGAAAACACCCATTCGGCAAAAAAGAAACGTAGGGAAAAACGGAAAAAGCGGGATATACGCGTCGGCACGTGGAATGTTCGAACGTTATATAAACCAGGCGCGATACAGACGGTCGTAGAAAACGCGAAACAAAATAAAATGGACACCGTTGCGCTTCAGAAAGTCCGACTCTCACATCAAATAATCGAAACCAACGGGTTTACACTGGCGTGTGAAGGTACCGATACACATAACCTCGGAACCGGCTTCATCATAAGCAAGAAGATTACTCCCCATGTAAAAGATGTGAAATTTATTAATAACCGAATGTTGGTGCTAAAAATACAGGGCCCATGGTACAATTATGTATTTATAAACGTACACGCCCCAAGAGAATCTACGAACGAAGAAACGAAGGACACGTTCTACGAGACCCTAGAGGAAGTATTTGATGGGATCTCATCATTCGATGTTAAAATCCTCCTCGGGAACCTCCGACACGACGTTTCAAATGAAAATAGGATTCGAAAAATCATGTTCGCAGCTTCAAAAACCTGGTAGTAAAAACCACGATGTTCAAGCACAAGCAAATTCATAAAGCCACATCACCCGACATATCACCCGACGGCGTAACGCGTATCCAAATAGACCACTTCCTCATAGACAGAAGACACCACTCGAATATCCTTGACGTAAGATCATATAGAGGAGCAAACTGCGACTCCGATCACCTTCTAGTGATGGGCCAAATCGGGAGTCGGCTCGTAGCAAACCCACATGGGCAGTCACGAGAGACGAGCAAAAAGTTCGACACCGATAAACTAAAAGACCTGCGCAAAAGGGCTGAATATCAAGACAAACTAACGAATAGATTTAGCATACTAGAGAATGGGAGCGGTGAGGAAGAGGAAGCCAATAGTGTGGACAGTAAATGGACATCTATCAGAGACACAATCAAACAAAGAGCCCAAAAGGTATTAGGATTTAAGAAAACAATTAAGTCTAAACCTTGGTTTGACGATGAGTACAAGGCGAAGATCGAAGAAAGTAAACGCATCAGAGTGATCCACTTAGAAAGATATTGTAGCGAGCTTAGGGTTCGCTGGATTAATTATTTTTGAATAAATAAGAGCCGTTAAATTGATTTTTGAATTAATATAACACTTTATTAGTCCGTAATACAACCGTTACTTTTACCGTACACAACGATTTCTTTTCTTATCGCTTCCGTACTTATCGCGTATTTCACTGCTTACTTCTTACTTATGACTCATCACTATGCTCTGTGTGCGGCGTATTTATACTGTTTCAGCGTTTCGTTTCCTTCCGTTCCATTGCCTTGAATGTTCTACTGTTCCTAGTCTCCAGTTTTCCATTACTTTATAGAATATTCTAGTACTCTGTTTCGGACTCTCTAGAATATTCTAGTACTGATTGTCATATGCGTCACAATATATTTTTTTTTTTATTAGACTTCTCTCGGGAGAGGCGAACCTATAGCGCCGAGTGGGCGCCCCGAGATGCCATCAAATAACTGTTGCAGTTCCTTTTGAACAGTTGCAGGTTGTAACGCTCCGGGAACACTCGCGTGGGAAGGCAGTTGCACAGCTTCCCCGCTCTGTAACGGAACGAGTTCTGATGCAGGGATACTCGAGCCGTCGGGAGATGAACCACAAACGGGTCCGATTGTCTTGTGGAGCGCATATAAACCGAATTGCGTGTAACAATGCCAAGAATCTCCGAAGAACAGCATCCGTGATAATATCTGTAAAACAGACAGAGGTCGGCTACGCGCCTTCGACGTGATAGCGACTGTAGTCCCGACGTCAGAGCCGAGTCCCCGATCAGGCGGATCGCTGGTCTCTGTATGCTCCCAAGTACGTCGAGGGTATGTTTAGGAGCCGAGCTCCAAGCATGAGAGCAATATTCGAGCGCGCGTCTAATTTAGGATTTATATAGGAGAAGAAGTTGGGCCGGAGTAAAATATTTCTTGGCCCTAAAAAGATAGCTCAGTTTTCCTGAGGCTGATCTGGCGATACCCGATACGTGTTTATGCCATGATGAGCAATCTCAAACTTTCCCCAGCCTCGAGGGCCCGGCCATTCATAATCAGCTGTGGAACCGATGATCCAGTTTTCTTTGTGAATGTTGTATACTGGGTCTTCGTTGCGTTGAAGTCGACAATATTGGCCTTTCCCCACTGCAGGACTTTATCCAGATCCTGATTCAGAGAGTCAATCTGTCTACATCTCAGCTGGTGCGACGTAGATGCACCAATCGGCCGATCACTCGAAAAGGAGGAAACAAGCGTACTATCATCCGCAAAACTGAACCCTTTGTTATCCACTGTCTCCAACAAATCATTTATGTGAAGCAAGAACAAGGTTGGAGCCAAAATAGAACCTTGGCGCACCCCCGAATTAAGAGGATACAGATCCGAACACTCGCCGCCAAAAACAACCCGGATCGATCGATTCTCGAGGAAGCTCCTCGTCCAGCCGCAAAGCTGTTGGGAAAGTCCATATGAACGAAGTTTGCTCAGCAATGCCCCGTGCCAGACGCGGTCAAAAGCCTTGGAGATATCCAATGCGACCGCTCTTGACTCACCATGCCGTTCTATCACAGATGTCCATATATCGGTTATAAGTGTCAGAAGGTCTCCCGTGGACCGCCTGCCACGGAATCCGTATCGACGATCATATAGAAGTCAGTTGCACTCCAAATATTTAACTAACTCTGTATTGATGACTTTTTCCATTACCTTAGATAAAATAGACAGTAATGCTATCGGAGGCTAATTTTGTGGGAGACACTTTTTTCCCGTCTTTAGGATTGGCTGAACTCGAGCGATTTTCCAGCAGGCAGGAAAGGTCCTCCGTGCAGTCGCAAAGCTGTTGGGAAAGTCCATATGAATGAAGTTTGCTCAGTGCCAGACGCGGTCAAAAGCCTTGGAGATATCCAATGCGACCGCCCTTGACTCACCACATCCCTCAAACGCAGATGTCCATATATCGGTTATAAGTGTCAAAAGGTCTCCCGTGGACCGCCTGCCACGGAATCCGTATCGACGATCATATAGAAGTCAGTTGCACTCCAAATACTTAACTAACTCTGTATTGATGACTTTTTCCATTACCTTAGATAAAATAGACAGTAACGCTATCGGAGGCTAATTTTGTGGGAGACACGTTTTTCCCGTCTTTGGGATTGGCTGAACTCGAGCGATTTTCCAGCAGGCAGGAAAGGTCCTCCTGAAGTCAACGCAGAAAGATACGCGACGATTCGGAAAGAGACAATGAGACTCTTAAAACGCAAAAAACGTGAATGGGAGAAGACTCGGATCGAAAACATCTTAGAAAATGAGAGAGCAAAGAACATCAGAGGTATGTATGCCGGCTTAAACTCAATTAGAAATGGATACCGAGGGAGAGCCAACATAAATCGAGACACAAACGGTTGTCTGGTCACAGAAACAAACAATGTCGTGACAAGATGGAAGCAGTACTTTGAAAACCTGCTCAATGTGCGCACCCATCAACCACAATAAACGCACCAGACGTACATACAGCCGAGCCTCAGATCCCGGAGCCCTCTTTCAACGAAGTTGTAGACGCAATAAATCGATTGAAAAACAACAAGGCGCCCGGAGTCGACTGCATACCTGCAGCACTTATGATGCATGGAAGAGAAGCAACCGCTCGAAAGATCCACCAGCTCATCAAAACAATATGGGTTAAGGAAGTCACTCCGGAAGAATGGAAAACCTCAATAGTCGTCCCCATTTTCAAAAAAGGTGACAGATCTGACTGCGAAAACTACAGAGGAATATCATTGCTCCCAACCACATACAAAATATTAACAAATGTCATACTGGTGAGAATCACACCATACGCAGACGAAATATTGGGAGACTACCAATGCGGATTCCGTAGGAACCGGACAACGAGCGACCAAATGTTCACATTAAGGCAACTACTGGAAAAGAAGTGGGAATACGGAGTGACGGTTCACCAACTGTTCGTTGACTTAAAAAAAACCTACGACTCAGTCCCAAGGCGAAGACTCTACCATTTTGTAGTCTCGAAAAAATTTGCCCTCCTCATTCAAATCAGCCTGAATGAAAATAAAGCGCGAGTTAGAATAGCAAAACACCTCTCAGAACCATTTGAAATCCGGGATGGACTAAAACAGGGGGATGGCATCTCACCATGTCTTTTTAACCTTGTGCTCGAGTATGTCATCAGAAAGGTACAAAACGACAACATGGCCGGATCTATATGCGATATGCGGATGACGTCGCCGTTTTGGGCGTTAATCTAGAAACTGTAAGTAAAAACTGTGAAATCATCATGCAAGCGGCAGAAGAGGTGGGCCTAGAAATAAATGAAGACAAAACAAAATATATGATTACGGCGAGAGCAGGTGGAGCTCAGGGAACACATATCAACGTCAAAGGCAAGATATTTGAACAAGTTAAAGAATTTAAATATCTGGGAACGATTCTCATGGCCAGTAACGAAATGTCGAAGAAAATTAACAAAAGACTACATTCCGGCAACGCTAGTTGGCACGCAGTCAGTGAACTGCTGAAATCCAAACTGCTATCACGTAACATAAAGCTCTGTGTCTATAGAACCATAATCACGCCGATTGCTCTATACGGGTGCGAAACACGGGCTCTCACAAAATGGGAAGGAAACAAATTCCGCGTATTCGAAAATAAAGTTTGAAGGAGTATCTTTGGCGGTAAATATGACAAGGAGGCAGGACAATGAAGGAAACTCCACCACAACCACGAATTAGAGAAGCTATACTGCAAACCTGCAATAGTGAGAGTAATCAGGTCGCGAAGATTAAGATGGGCCGGACATGCGGCGCGAATGGGCAACGATGGGACCGTGCGTAGAATGCTTGACGGTAAACCTGTGGGGGTTCTCTATTTTTCGATGAGAACCATCCCACAATAGCAACCATAATTTCGCCCGCAGCCCGCGCATAACGCCAACCTCAACCCCTTTCGTTGGCTTATACCACCTGCAAAAAGTACCTTTCTATAGGGCATAAAACATGTAAAGGATGCATCATCTGAATTCATCATCTCATGCAGACAATGCATCATGGAATTCAGTTTTTCATGCCATAGACATCATTACAAAAATTCTGGAAACTAAAAACCCTGTTCATGCCACTATAGGGCATCAACCAAATTTCCCATAACGAAAACTCGTTCGCTAGTGTGCCGCATAACATGAATTCCCTGAAAAGAATTATCAACATGCGGCATACACCACGGGAAACCAATCGGCGCCCCTTTTTAACATGTTTTCCCTGCCACACACGCGCGCGGCGTATTTCCATGACTTATTCAAAGTCATCCCATGTTTTGTCCATCCGACAAAACTTGTTCGCGCATATCGCGCCCAGTCGCCGAGAAATCAATTCTTTAGCACGTGGACATGCAGATAAGAATCATACATATGCCGGTAGCATTGATACGACGCACAATCATCATGTGCGAGTATCCTATTTGCTGATGGCATAAGTTGCCCTATCGACGGGCAAACACGCCGTGCAGCTGCAGGCACACAGAAATGATGCCCTTCTTCCCATTTCCTTTTGTTCTGTTTTCGTTTGCCACGACTTGGCAGCACTAAATATCATGCATCCTCGACGTGATCAACTCAGAGAGATCCTCTCTGATTGGTCAAAGCAAGAGAAACTTCACGTTGCTCTAAGAAGACGAAAACCCACCCTTAAGGGATGGCTGACCCTGCACGGGTCATTTTTCGTCAGTCGTCATTTATTAGCCGCAGACAGTGCACTGCTCCTCTTACTGTATACAGTCAAATCACTCCCGCTGAGTCGTCCACTTGTTGAGTCATATTAAATTAAACTAACGCGTAGTCATAGTTATACCGAACCTTTGTAACACTTGTAAATTTCAAACAACAATCCTGTGTCGACTAATCGTAGTTATATCGAACCAGTGACATAGTAAACAAATAAATAAAAAATACATAAACAGGAGTCAGAGCGTTTTATTTAGCGAGTCTTGGTGAATGTTTAACGAGTTTCTTTCAGTGGGGGCCTTTTGTGAACCCGTTCCCGTGCCGGCACATAACAAAGGAACACGGAAGACACACCAACATACAACACACCTACGTAGCCTACATACACCACGCAAACAAACCACCACCTTAACCGCCAGCACCCTTATACCCCCCACAGACCAACGGAAAATAGACCGGCGGGGCGGCTGCGATGGAGATGGGAGGACAATGTAATGTTTGACCTTGAGGAGATCGGATCAGATGGTCAAGCGTGGAAGGAGAGTGCGCTGGACAGGGAACGATGACGGAATCGAGTATGAGGGCGTGAACTTCCAGGTTCCTACAGGCCAATAAATAGTAATAATAGTAATAGTTAATTTTATATACATGTATATGATATATATTTTTTGTTGTTATTGTTTTTGTTTTCCGTTACTCAAAATCGCTTGTATTAAGCTGAATAAATGAGGATTCTATCATCAAACACAAAGGCCAATAAGTTAAAGAATATCTGTGTAAAACTTCAAGTCAACCGGTTGAAAACTTCGTGAGTTACGCTGCAGGGCGTGGAAAAAAACTGTTTCGAGACAAACGCCATTTCAGTTTTCGTTCTAGAAAAGTAGAGTTTAGAATGATTTATAATTACCCAAGCTTAATCAGTGATGCCAGGACCACAGAGCAAGCCTTCTACTTCGAGGAAACCATCCATCTTGGCTGTTTTTTTCTCTTTTTGAGCAATTCTGGTCTCTTTGGACGAATTTAATGAGCGTGGATCTTGTCTATTCACTCGATTGGTATCGTACGAATCGGCGAACCACTTGCATTTCAACCGAATAACCAAATAATTCGCCATGTATGGAGGTTTGCAGCTGCTAACTGGGACGATTTGCGAGATCTCTTCGTATCCTTTCCATGGTCGGAGGTGTGCTTTGGAGACTCCGATGTTAACACATGTGCGGAGTCGATCACAGAGATTATTCTTCTCGGGATGGATATCTACATTCCGCATTCCATCAAACGAAATTCATCTAAGGACCCTTGACCCTGAAAAATGCGAGAAGATTACAACGGCAATAATTACAGCTTTTAAACAATGGCCCTTCAATCCCACTGAAGGGAACAAAATGAATTTTGTTAGAATCAGAAACGCATGCGATTAATACCGCGAAGAAGGCGGAATGACCAATAAACTCCTTCAGTGCCCGACTGGTTCGCGCTTCTTCTGGTCAATGGCAAGAGCTGTCAGCAGTAATTTCGCTTCCTCCTCTTTCCCTTCGTTGGTGACAGACAGCGGGACGTTAGTCACAAATTCAAAGCATAATGCTAATGTGTTCGCGAATTTATTTTCCGTGAATTCAAACCTTGATGCCGGTCTTTTGGGGGCGCCTGTGATTGTGCGGGTATGGTCTTCGACGCGGGATGTGAGATTTCGTCCGCGCACTATTCAACTAGAATGCGTTGAATAACCGAGTATTTATACCGTCGAGGTTTCTGCACTGTTGGGAAACTCAGATCACTGCTTGGTATCTGTCGCGCAAGCACTTGCATATCAAGCGAATAACCAGTCTAGGCAGCTTCACCATGTGTGGAGGTATAGGGCTGCTAACTGGGACGATTTGTGAGATTTCTTCGCATCCTTTCCATGGTCCGAGGAGTGCTTCGGAAACTCCGATGTTACCGCTTGCGCGAAGTCGGTATCAGCGATTATTCTTCTGGGGATGGAGATGTATATTCCACATTCCATTAAGCGAAGTTCGTCTGATAAGCCTTGGTTTGATAAAAAATGCGAGCTGATTACAGCGGCAAAAAATAGAGCTTTTAAGCGATGGCGCTCCAATCCCACCGATGTTAGCAGAACAAATTTTGTTAGAATCAGAAACGCGTGCAACCAGGCGATTGATGCCGCGAAGAAGGCTAACAACGACAGGGTGATCAGTAAGCTCCTTCGGTGCCCAACTGGTTCGCGCTCCTTCTTGTCAATGGTAAAAGCTGTCAGCGGTAACTTTGCATCCTCCTCTTTCCCTCCGTTGGTAACAGACAGCAGGACGCTAGTCACGAATTCAAAGGATAAAGCTAATGTGTTCGCGAATTTATTTTCCGCGAATTCAAACCTCGATCGTGGCCTTTTGGAGCCACCTGTGATTTCCCCGGTACGGTGTTCGATGCGGGATGTGAGATTTCGTCCGCGCACTATTCAACGCATTTTACGTGAACTGATTGTAGGAAGGCAACCGGCCCGGACGGAATACCAGCAATAGTGCTTTAGAACTTTGCTCCAGAACTATCGCCGGTTCTCGGCAGACTCTTCCGCTTATCTTATGTACGGAGGATCTTTCCTGCCTGCTGGAAAATCGCTCGAGTTCAGTCAATCCCAAAGACGGGAAAAAAGTGTCTGCCACAAAATTACCGTCCGATAGCATTACTGTCTATTTTATCTAAGGTAATGGAACTTTTTCAATTTCAATTCAATTTTTATTTGGTAGATAATTACATTTATGGTATATTTTACAACTATTACTTAAGAGATTTAGGATAGCAATTCCTTTACAACTATAATCTTAAATCTATATAACGACAATAGCACAATTTTAATGAATAACAAATAATAAATTAAGGGAAAACTACAAGAAAAAACCCTTATTTGAATCTTAAGACTAATATTGCACGAGCTTCCGGTTATTTTATATAGTAATGACCTCGATATAATTTTCATAGACAGAGTACATATGTAGTGATTTAGGATAACGCAAGACGGGAAACGAGCACATTGTCAGAGAAAGAACAATTGACGAAGAAGTTTTGATTGATTTTGTCAATAAGGAGCTCTACAGGTTTAACGTTAGCGTTTTCATGTAGTTCATGTGTCGAATAATGCCATGGCAAATTCAGCAACATTTTCAATATTTTATTTTGACACCTTTGCAATTTTATTTTGTGTGTGCGAGCACAATTACACCATACAGGGGCCCCGTACAGGAGTATCGCTTGAAAAATGGTTTTAAATATTATAATTTTATTTTCGATGCTAAGCTTTGACTTTCTACACACTAATGGATACATAACTCTTACGACTTTGTTTATTTTGTCAATTGTGGTAGTGACGTGTTTTTGAAAGATAAGTTTTTTGTCTAGAATAATACCTAGATATCTACAGTCTTCGGACCAATCAATATCAACTGCACACATGCTGAGTTTAATGCCATTTGGTAGGTAGCAGTGTTTCCTACATCTCGAAAACCAGACGCTGTGTTTTATTACCGTTTATTTTTATTTTCCACTTCCTGTAATATACTGCTAGTTTGTCAAGAGCTGCTTGCAAGGAGCTGTAGACATTAGTGAATAAGGCACCCGAAGAGAAAATGGCCGTATCATCGGCAAACATAGCTACCTGAATGTTTTCACCTAGGCATGGTAAATCTGCAACAAACAATGTGAATAATATGGGACCAAGGACCGATCCTTGGGGTACACCATAGTGGATTTGGTGAGTAGAGGATATGTCGGTTCCTATACTCACAACATATTTTCTCGAATGAAGAAAGCTCTGGATAATTTTGATAAGCGGCATTGGCAGCTTAAGCTTTAGTAGCTTATAAATCAAGGCATCGTGCCATACCGTATCAAAGGCTTTTTCGATGTCTAGAAGAACCAGTCCCGTTGACTTCTTGTCGATGAATTTACCAGCTATGTGGTTTTTAATGCGCAAGACTTGGTGGATTGTGCTGTGACCACTACGGAAACAGAACTGAAAGTTTGGTAGGATGTTATTGGCTTCCATTTAACGATCAATCTTTTCCTTAATGATTTTTTCTAAGAGCTTACTCAGACAGCTAAGTAGACTAATAGGTCTGTAGCTTTCGGGGCTGTTCTTCGGTTTGCCGGGTTTCGGGATAGGTATTACTTTTGCTGTTTTCCAACAGTCCGGAAAATAACAATTCCTAAGACAAGCGTTAAAAATGAACGTTAAATAGTTACTTGCAGCAGGTGGAAGTGCTTTAATTAATTTGTTGTTAATATTATCGAGACCAGCAGCCTTTTTTGATTTCGATTTTTTTATCAATACTTTAACTTTGCTGATATTAGTTGCGTAAGTACTTTCAGCTGGTGTTTGAGAAAGTACGTGGATAGTGTTAGCAACTTCAGTCTCAGTATACGCGTCGCTTAGATGCATGGATATGGAGTGGTTCTTACTAAACGTGTTAGCAAGTAGGTTCGATTTCTCCACTGAAGAAATAAACAACTTGTCGGGAACTTTAAACGGAGGAATACTTGACCCTCTCTTTTTCATAATTTTTGATATTTTCCAGAACGGTTTGCTTGCTTTGTCAAGAGAGGAAAGGTGTTTATTCCAACACTTGTTCCTGTATGTTGAGATTTCGTTTTTAATGATATTATTTAAGACTTTAACATTAACTAGAAAACAATCGATTCTATAACGAAGCCATTTTCTTCTTTCAGAGTTTCGTAGCCTTATCAGGTGTGAGCTATTTTCAGGAAGGGGTGCCTTATCAACTGGAGCAGTGGAACATTTAGGTATCGCAAGATCGGCCGCTCTATTGATAACAGAAACAAAATTGTTACATAGGATATCAATGTGCTCGCTGCAGGTTATAGAATTTAGGCTGGTATCACCTCGAACCAAGTTCGTGTTTATATATGATTTATAACAATTCCAGTTGGCGGCGGAATAGTTGTGGTATAAACTGGTACGATTTGCAGATACTGTATGATTCACTGTGAGGCTGATCGGAAGGTGGTCTGAACTTAACGCATTTAGAGTTGATGGTACTGTGCAGTAATTTGGAATATTAGTGATATATAGATCAAGAGTTGAGAGGTTCTTGTTAGCACTCGCTGGGATATAGGTGGGGAGAAGTGGATAAAGTATGGAAAAACTTGAGCTGGATTCAGTAACATCTAGTAAAATGTTACCCCAGCAGTTTGCCCTAAGACAATTCCACGACCGATGTCTGCAGTTTAGATCACCACCAATAATTACCTTGTTTCGAGTGTTGACTCTATACAATTTTTGCAGATCCCGCTTAAAGTAAGTAGATTTCTCTAGGTTTCTATTTCCTCCAGGGAAATAGACCGAAAAAAGACTCACCTTGGAGTTGTCACTTAATGTTACATCTATACTAATTTCCTCAATTAACTTAAGGCGCAATCCAGGACGCAAGGAATGTTCTATACATTTTTTCATAACAATGGCGACACCTCCACCACTAGCATGTACCCTGTCTAGGCGATAACATATGTAATTTTGATGAGAGAAAGAAATGTCTTGTTTGACCCAGGTTTCTGAAACAAGTGCAATGTCAATATTAAAATTTATCAAGAAACTAAAAAATTCCTGCTTTTTGTTTTTGATGCTTCTCGCATTCCAAGTTATGATGTTAAGAGAGTTTCTTAACATGTTTTTTCCGAATATATATACTTAATAGCTAATCAGGAAATGACGTTAAATTGGTCAGCTTTAGTTTGACAAACACTAAGCTTCATTAAGAAGAGAGTTTATCTTGCTAAATGAGAACAAGTTATCATTATTTATAGTTTCAGACGGATTTTTCTTAGTATGTGTCGTATCACTGTTGGAAGGTTGCTGGGTTTGATGGAGGCCAGAACCCAGGTGGATGAAGGAAGTGAAGGTTGACGCACAGATCGTGGTAGTGGAGGAAAATTATCAATGGATAATCGGTCGGGCAGTGGCTGCTGTTTGTCATTCGGAGGCTGTAGGAACGTTGTATTTCCTGTACCATGTCCACGTGGGGTTAATTTGCGGCGAATGTCTATGTACTGCTTTCGGCTAATGCATTCAGGATCGGTGAATTCATATGGCCCACTGCAATTTGCACACTTGATGACCTCATTCGTTTTGCAGTCGGATGTTTTGTGGTTTCCCGAACAGATTGCACAGAAGCTATTTATGTCACAATGCATCGAGCCGTGGCCGTAAAGCTGGCAATTATGACATTGTGTGTCCTTACCTGGATGATGTTTTTTGAAGTCCCAGCGAACGATAGTTTTGAACAATGTAGAGAAGTTACGTTTGAGGTCATTTAGTTTTATAGTACCGCGTTGGATGTAAACAATGTACAGGTAGTGTTTGTACAAGGCTTTTGTTGTTGAATTTATGGTGATGGTTTTAACATCTAAGCACTTAATCCCGAGTGCACTTAGTTCATTTTTCACTATATCGTTGCTAATCAAGTCTAATCCGGAAAGCACTACCTTTAATGGACGATTTTCCTTACGCGAGTGGGTAAAAAACTCACATTTTAACCGTAAGAGTTCAGTTCTGATTTTGTTATATATGTCCATTGTTGGGGCACATATTTTTTGTCCAAGCGAAATGTTTTTGATTAAGTATTTGTCTATCTTAATGTTGCTCAAAATATCACGCACTTGAGCACTAGTTGTTTTTAATACCACAATTGGCGGAACGGTTTCTTTAGGAAGTTCTGCGCACTGTTCGTCATTGGTCGGATCCATTTCAGGAGAGTCTTCCATCAGACTTCGAAGTGGTTGAAAAAAGTTAGTGTTTGAACACATTTTAGATTTTTCTAGAACATTATTGTTCACTTTTGAAAGTTTATCGGGAGGAGTTTGGCCTCCAATAACGGGGTCGTAACGCAACCGTTTGCGCTTAATTTTGTTTAACACACGTGGCCCAGGGGCCATAACTTAACGGTTTTAACACTTGTTCAAATTTTTGTATGCGGAAAACGAGGCAAAGAAAACGAGATAATGATAATTAAATTGTGAAAATTATTGTGAAAATAACGGTTGATTAAGATAAATAGCACGAGCAAAACTGTGAGACAAGTTGTCTGTTTGAAAGTCAGCCAGGTACTGAGGTAATGGAAAAAGTCATCAATACAGAGTTAGTTAAGTATTTGGAGTGCAACGGACTTCTGAATGATCGTCAATAGGGATTCCGTGGCAGGCGGTCCACGGGAGACCTTTTGACACTTATAACCGATATATGGACATCTGCGTTTGAGGGATGTGGTGAAGTCAAGGGCGGTCACATTGGATATCTCCAAGGCTTTTGACCGCGTCTGGCACTGAGCAAACTTCATTCATATGGACTTTCCCAACAGCTTTGCGACTGCACGGAGGACCTTTCCTTCCTGCTGGAAAATCGCTCGAGTTCAGCCAATCCCAAAGACGGGAAAAAAGTGTCTCCCACAAAATTAGCCTCCGATAGCATTACTGTCTATTTTATCTAAGGTAATGGAAAAAGTCATCAATACAGAGTTAGTTAAGTATTTGGAGTGCAACTGACTTCTATATGATCGTCGATACGGATTCCGTAGCAGGCGGTCCACGGGAGACCTTTTGACACTTATAACCGATATATGGACATCTGTGATAGAACGGCATGGTGAGTCAAGGGCGGTCGCATAGGATATCTCCATGGCTTTTGACCGCGTCTGGTACGAGGAATTGCTCAGCCAACTTCGTTCATATGGACTTTCCCAACAGCTTTGCGACTGGACGAAGATCTTCCTCGAAAATCGATCGATCCGGTTTGTTGTGGACGGCGAGTGTTTGGGTCTGTATCCTATTAATTCGGGGGTTCCTCAAGGTTCTATTTTGGTCCCAGCCTTGTTTTTGCTTCACATAAATGATTTGTGAGAGTCGACTGATAACAGGGTGTTTAGTTTCGCGGATGATAGTACGCTTGTTTCTTCTTTTTCGAGTGATCGGCATCAACATCGCATCAGGTGAGATGTAGACAGATTAACTTTCTGAATAGGGATCTGGATAAAGTCCTGCAGTGTGGAAAGGCCAATCTCGTCGACTTCAATGCATCGAAAACACAATATACAACATTCACAAAGAAAAGTGGATCATCGGTTCCACAACTGATGATGAATGGCCAGGCCCTCGAATCTGGGGAAAGCTTTAAATTACTAGGCAACACCGTCTGTGGGAATGTGTCGCGACATAAACATGTGACGAACATCACCGGGTCCGTCTCGGCGTCTTGGCCTGTGGGAATGTATCGTGGCATAAACACGTGCGAGCATCGCCAGGTGAGCCTCAGGAAAACTGAGTTATCTTTTCGGATCCTAGAAATATTTTACTACGGCTCAACTTCTTCTTTTGTATATTTCCCAAAGTAGAGCCGCGCTCGAATATTGCTCTCATGTTTGGAGCTCGGCTCCTAAACATACCCTCAACCAACTTGAAAGCATACAGATACGAGCGATCGGCCTGATGGGGGACTTGGTGCTGACGTCGGGGCTACTATCGCTATCACATCGAAGGCGCGTAGCTGACCTCTGTCTGTTTTTCAGATATTATCACGGGCTCTGTTCTTCGGAAATTCGTGGTATTGTTCCACGCAATTCGGTAGATATGCGCTCTACAAGACAATCCGACATATCGCACCAATTTGCGGTTCATCTCCCAACGGCGCGTACATCCCTGTATCAGAACTCGTTCCGTTACGGAGTGGGGAAGCTGTGAAATTACCTCCCCACACAAGTGTTCCCGGAGCGTTACAACCACCAACTGTTCAAAAAGAACTGCAACCGTTATTTGGTGGCATCTCGGGTTGCGATGTCAGTGGTATAGATTCGCCTTTCCCGAGAGAAGAGTATTAACAAAAAAAAAAAAAATTGGTCGTTCGTTGACTGGTTCCTATGGAATCCGCACTGGTAGTCTCCCAGTATTTCTTCTGGGTACGGTGTGATTTTCGCCAGTATGACATCTGTTAGTGTTTTGTATATGGTTGGGAGCAATGATATTCCTCTGTAGTTTTCGCAGTCAGACCTGTCGCCTTTTTTGAAAATGGGGACAACTATTGATGATAAGGAGTAATTTCCTTATCCCACATAGTTGGTGGATCTTTCGAGCGGTTGTTTCTCCTCCATGCTTCATAAGCTCTGTCGGTATGCAGTCGACTCCGAGAGGTTTGTTGCTTTTCAATCGAGTTATTGGGTCTACAATTTCGTTGAAAGAGGGCTCTGGGATCTGAGGCTCGTCTGTTTGTACGTCTGGTGCGTTTATTTGTGGTTGATGGGTGATGGCTGCTTTTACCTTGTGACGATATTGTTTTTTTTTTATGACCAGACAACCGTTGGCGTCTCGAATTATTTTGGCTCTCTTTCGGTAGCCATTTCTATTTGAATTTATGCCGGCATACATACCTCTGATGTTCTTTGCTCTGGCATTTTCTAGGATGTTTTCGATCCGAGTCTTCTCCCATCCGCGTTTTTGGCGTTTGAAAAGTCTCGTTGCCTCTTTCCGAATTGTCGTGTATGTTTCTGCGTTGATTTTATCGTGTCTTTCTACGTGGATCACTCTGAGGCGTTTATGTTGTTCGATCTTCACCCTGTACTCATGGTCAAACTAAAGTTTGGACTTAATTGTTTTCTTAAATCCTAATACCATTTGGGCTGTTTGTTTGGTTTCGCCTCTGATCATGCCCATTTAGTGTTCACATTATTGGCTTCCTCTTGCTCACCGCTCCCATTCTCTAGGATGCTAAATCTATTCGTTAGTTCGTCTTGATATTCAGCCCTATTGCGCAAGTTTGTCAGTTTATCAGTGTCGAACTTTTTGCTCGTCTCCCGTGCTGCCCATGTGGGTCTAATGCGAGCCGACTCCCGATTTGGCCCATCACTAGAAGGTGATCGGAGTCGCAGTTTGCTCCTCTATATGATCTTACGTCAAGGATATTCGAGTGGTGTCTTCTGTCTATGAGGAAGTGGTCTATTTGGATACGCGTTACGCCGTCGGGTGATATGTCGGGTGATGTGGCTTTATGAATTTGCTTGTGCTTGAACATCGTGGTTTTTACTACCAGGTTTTTTGAAGCTGCGAACATGATTTTTCGAATCCTATTTTCATTTGAAACGTCGTGTCGGAGGTTCCCGAGGAGGATTTTAACATCGAATGATGAGATCCCATCAAATACTTCCTCTAGGGTCTCGTAGAACGTGTCCTTCGTTTCTTCGTCCGTAGATTCTCTTGGGGCGTGTACGTTTATAAATACATAATTGTACCATGGGCCCTGTATTTTTAGCACCAACATTCGGTTATTAATAAATTTCACATCTTTTACATGGGGAGTAATCTTCTTGCTTATGATGAAGTCGGTTCCGAGGTTATGTGTATCGGTACCTTCACACGCCAGTGTAAACCCGTTGGTTTCGATTATTTGATGTGGGAGTCGGACTTTCTGAAGCGCAACGGTGTCCATTTTATTTTGTTTCGCGTTTTCTACGACCGTCTGTATCGCGCCTGGTTTATGTAACGTTCGAATATTCCACGTGCCGACGCGTATATCCCGCTTTTTCCGTTTTTCCCTACGTTTCTTTTTTGCCGAATGGGTGTTTTCTTAATGATTTGTTCCCTTGTGGTAGTGTCGGCCCATTACACCTACCCTACCGGGTTTTTTGTGGGATTGTTTTGTGTATATTGGTTATTCATTTTAGTTCCCACGAGTCTTTGGGGATTCAAATAGTCCACCATATCAGAGCCCCGTTTTGATATGGTAAGGTCTGCTTACTGCTCTGATTTGACCCGGTGTCAGAAAGGCGCCGTTATAATACAACCGGTATACCCCTGGCTGCAAACCATCCAATGGGCACGGTGACGCGTAACACCCTGGATTAGGGGTGGTAGATCTTTGTGTGTTACTCCTCGCTAGCCAGTCTTGCATAGCCTGATTGCTTCATCATAGTTCAAGCCCCCGCACCACGTCAAGGTTTCTACCAAGCGGGGGATATAAAATTAACTACTAACTTAAAAACTAAGGTATTAGGGTATAATAAGGGCAAGGGTGTATGTATGCAGGTCTGTGCCTGTGTAAATTGGGGTGGTGGCTAAGAAGAGCAAGTAAGGAGACGGGGTTTCAGAGCAGGTTGAAAGCAAAGGAGGTGGGGTAAGAGTTGACGTTGCGTAACATACGTGAAATCGATTCGTTAAGGCCACACTAGGTGTAGTGGGCTGGTAGATAAAAAAGGCAAGAGTTTCGTAGTGTTGTACGTCCGCCGCCGTGCTTCCTCGGTTGAGGGAAGCGCGTGGACCTTTTATTTTTAATCTATTAATATTAATTAAAACTCAGGATTCTTCTTTTACTCTTCTGTGAGTTTTCTTTGTTATTTTTCTTATTTTTATTTAATCTTGGTTTGTAATTCTACAATTGGCAAAGAATACAAAAATTCGATTGCTTACCAGAATGTTCTGATTCTTATTTTCTCCACATTACGAATTTAATAATTTTAATTCTTTATTTCTATTCTAATAACTGCTTCTCTATTAATCTATTCTTTTTCTCTCTGTATCTTTTTCTATGAACTGTATATTCTTTTCTGAACTTCTTTTTTTTTGTCTGAACTGAACTGTCCGAACTGAATTTTTTCTATTTCTATTTTTCTCTCTGTGACTTTTCACATTCAATCAAATTTGGACGAAAATCCAAGTTACTATGTTTTGAATAAATAAAAAGGTGCAGGTTATTAAGTGTGCTGTAACTGGTAATATTGTGAATGTTTATGAATGGTATGTATTAAGTGAGAATGTAATATATGTTAAGTGAAGTTTTTAAGGATGTGTTAGGAGATTCAGTGTTAAATTTAATAAGGGTAGTATTCTGGAATACAACAGTAGGTTACAGGGATTGGTAAGTGTACGGTGCCTGTAGCGGTAAACGATGAATTTAGGATGAAGTGTTAGGAATTTTGTGTTTAATGTGATACTTCCCGAATTTAAATAAAATCGCTTCCTTCAAGGAACTCGATGGTTCATCTGACTCTATTGATAGGACCTTGATCCGCACACTGAAATCCTTATGGCGGGTGATTTCAATTTTCACATTGCTCTGGACACAACACCTGAACGTCTGTAGTTTCGAATTTTTAAAATCAATAAACAGTCAATGGACCTTCTCTCCGTATTCCGAATTCTTTTCTAACAATTACGTGAACATTTGGTTGTTGATCTGTTCCTGCGGTGTCCACATTGGTAATCTCCCAGTATTTCTTCAGCATAGGGTGTGATTCTCGCCAGTATGATATTTGTGTATTTTGTACGCGGTTGGAAGCAGCGATATGCCTTTGTAGTTTTTGCAATAAGTTCCGTCGCCTTTTTTGAAAAAAGGGATGATTCTCAAAATGTTCCATTCTTCTGGAAAAGCTTCCTTATCCCATATTGGTTTGATCAATTGGAGAACCTTTCGAATGGTTGCTTCTTCTCGATGCTACATACGTTCCACCGGTATGCTGTCGACTCTGGGAACCTTCTTATTTCTCAGTCCATTGACAGAGTATTTAAAAGAATATATAGTTTTGGAGTTATTGCGCTGTCACTGTCGTCAAGATGGCACTTATCAGATAGTTCAGAAATGTTCTACATTAAATACCACAGCGTTATTCTTTGCCCGATGATCACTCACTTATCAGGCAGAAAATGGTTGGTTGCACAACAAACTAACCTAATCAGGGTCTAATATTGTTGTCAATAAGTATCCTCTTCGACAATCCTTACTTCTTTATCTTACCCTTCTCTTAGGATCTAACGATAAGAGGTTACAAGATTTGCAGCTGTTTTTATCTTTCTTGATGTTTATCAACAATGACCGGTTACATAAACCTAAGCAGACGCAAATAGCGTCGGACAGACGGAGAATATTTTGTTATTTAATTCTCCCTCAAATCTAAGTAATATTGAAAGAATAAATCATACGTATCTTGATAAAATCAACAACATTTATTCATGTAACCTAATCAAACATGATGATCAAATTAATTGTTTAATATGAAAACCTGCCCAACTCGGTACCTGTCATCAAATCAAGCGATTGCGATTAATGGCAGTGTTCAAGGAAGTGTAGATAAATAAGAAATAAAATTAAATTCGATGTCAAACGAGACTAAATGTAAATGATCAGGAACAATAACTGTACTTGGCGGAGACCGCATTCATATTCATATTCTACACATTCAAAGTATTCTTGGAAAACTCGTACATAACGGTAACCTGTGTGCAAATATCCTGCGACTGGAAGTGGGTAAAATCTTTTTGGAAGCAAGTGTTGTCATAACAGGAAATTTGACCGTTACACACGTGCCATCACAATGCGAAGCTCTTTTGTAGATGTAGTTTACCGGCATTCTGTTTCCAGCTAGGTGAATCTTCTATTTGTGTGTGACATTTTACCTCACTACAGAGTTTTACTTTCTGAAACCGTGCTGTTGGTAAAACTCAAAGGAAGCGTAAATCAATTTGTATGCACTTTAACCAGTTTATGTTTATTAGTGGGGGCATCGTAGCTCTTCAGGCATTTATAACACTCTCTTCCATGTACGTTACCGCCATTGTGTTCTGGGTCACATATCATGCATTTGGGTTACGTTTGACATCACCTTGCTTTATACTATTTAGGACTGTATTTTATTTATTTGTTTATTTATTTATTTCTTTAGTGAAGGCAGAACCCTCACATTTTTGGCTTAATACAAGCGATAACTTAACAACCAATATAAAACTAAAGTATAAAAAGTATGGATGGTGGTGAGTTGGTTACTGGGTTCATTTACTTATTTTGGAATGCATATACGAATAATAACTTTGCCCGTAAAAATAAATTATTATGGGATTCCACAGGTTTCCCGGTCTGTAAAGGAACGATGCAGGGATGTGTGGCGATTCCGCCAAACCCCACTGACTACTTACCTAAAGAACCCCCACCTCTACAACCCAGTCTGTATATGTTTCTGCTAATGCAATCGCATTAAGCACCTGTAAATGCTTCACGCATCAAATAGATCAAATTTATTTAACTAAAAGTCCCTGTAAAAGAATTCTTACCTTTCATGCATCTCTTCGCATACAAATTCCCTACAAGAATTCTTTCCATTATACAGGAGCATAAAACCAAAACCTATTCGGTACCTTCGGTTGCCAGGCAAATTCCGCCCTTCCCACACCTTCACCGCGATCTCCCTGCAGCAAAAACATTTCCTTCCCAAGGATAATTAATCTTTCAATACATTACCTGGAAATGCCTGTAAAGAATTTTTCCTACCAGGGCATTCATACATGTGTCAATGCATCTCTGCATTAGCGACCAAGAACCGAATTCCCAATTAGTGTAAATATTCACACTAGAGTTCGACCCTGGCGTCGCCTTAGATGCCATGCACAATTGACACAGAGGGCATACACAACCGTCATTGTGTAACCATCTAAATTACTTTCCAAAGACTTGCAACTATTGATTCAGCTGCAAGCACTTCTCCCGGAAATACTTCTTTGTTTGAATCTTCAAACAATCACCAACGTCGCGCTTAGCCGCCGGATTGGATTCAATAGCATAAACATATGCAAACAAAAGAATCCGATCCTCCCAGTCGGCAGAGATACGATATATGATCTCCATGATCTCAATCCCTTTTAGCATCTAACAAGTGGCTGCTCTTTACTCAGCTGACCCCCATTACCGGACGATGCATTAGGTTGCTACTTCTTTTGTTCGGCAACCCTTGTCTAGGTTTCGTTCGGTTTGACCTGCAAGCGTTAGCAAACAATCTGATCTCAACGATCGACTTCACGCACATCACCACAAGACCTCACCAGTGAGATCCTCTTTCCTCGTTTTCACCAGGAGAGAAACACTTTCTCTCTCGAGGAAACTCATCCCATTAGCGCGTCGGCTCTGCACAAGCCGAATATCGCTGAGTCCGTTTACATCCGCCGACCGGGCAGGTCGTGCCACTCCCGCTCCCCGGTGCGCACGGGGACGCGAAAGTCAACCGCGAGTCGCGTGATTAACATTTAGCATCCAGTCGCGAAATGTGTGTGTAAAGGGCTGCTCTGTTCTATGCCATTCGCGTCATCTATAATATAATAAAAAAAAACTAATCGAGAATAAAGCAAAAGTTCATAATAGTTTACAATCGAAAGTGCAAATGTACCCTTTATCGTTTGTTTTGTTACCAACCGTTTTAAATAAATAATCACATCAATAACATTAAAACAGTGAGTTTTATTTACTTTCCTCCTGGTAGACGGTTTATCGTGAAGTTTTGTTTCCTTGTCGCATATCTTCGGTGGACACTATTGCTGCGGCTGAACTTTCGATTAGTGATGGGGAGTGAAGTGAATCAGCGCCGTACGCCGGTGCAATCTGGGTGATTATGGTTCTATAGACACAGAGCTTTATGTTACGTGATAGCAGTTTGGATTTCAGCAGTTCACTGACTGCGTGCCAACTAGCGTTGCCGGAATGTAGTCTTTTGTTAATTTCCTTCGACATTTCGTTACTGGCCATGAGAATCGTTCCCAGATATTTAAATTCTTTAACTTGTTCAAATATCTTGCCTTTGACGTTGATATGTGTTCCCTGAGGTCCACCTGCTCTCGCCGTAATCATATATTTTGTTTTGTCTTCATTTATTTCTAGGCCCACCTCTTCTGCCGCTTGCATGATGATTTCACAGTTTTTACTTACAGTTTCTAGATTAACGCCCAAAACGGCGACGTCATCCGCGTATCGCATATAGATCCGGCCATGTTGTCGTTTTGTACCTTTCTGATGACATACTCGAGCACAAAGTTAAAAAGACATGGTGAGATGCCATCCCCCTGTTTTAGTCCTGAGAGGTGTTTTGCTATTCTAACTCGCGCTTTATTTTCATTCAGGCTGATTTGAATGAGGAGGGCAAATTTTTTCGAGACTACAAAATGGTAGAGTCTTCGCCTTGGGACTGAGTCGTCGGTTTTTTTTAAGTCAACGAACAGTTGGTGAACCGTCACTCCGTATTCCCACTTCTTTTCCAGTAGTTGCTTTAATGTGAACATTTGGTCGCTCGTTGACCGGTTCCTACGGAATCCGCATTGGTAGTCTCCCAATATTTCGTCTGCGTATGGTGTGATTCTCACCAGTATGACATTTGTTAATATTTTGTATGTGGTTGGGAGCAATGATATTCCTCTGTAGTTTTCGCAGTCAGATCTGTCACCTTTTTTGAAAATGGGGACGACTATTGAGGTTTTCCATTCTTCCGGAGTGACTTCCTTAGCCCATATTGTTTTGATAAGCTGGTGGATCTTTCGAGCGGTTGCTTCTCTTCCATGGATCATAAGTGCTGCAGGTATGCAGTCGACTCCGGGCGCCTTGTTGTTTTTCAATCGATTTATTGCGTCTACAACTTCGTTGAAAGAGGGCTCCGGGATCTGAGGCTCGGCTGTATGTACGTCTGGTGCGTTTATTGTGGTTGATGGGTGCGCACATTGAGCAGGTTTTCAAAGTACTGCTTCCATCTTGTCACGACATTGTTTGTTTCTGTGACCAGACAACCGTTTGTGTCTCGATTTATGTTGGCTCTCCCTCGGTATCCATTTCTAATTGAGTTTAAGCCGGCATACATACCTCTGATGTTCTTTGCTCTCTCATTTTCTAAGATGTTTTCGATCCGAGTCTTCTCCCATTCGCGTTTTTTGCGTTTGAAGAGTCTCATTGTCTCTTTCCGAATCGTCGCGTATCTTTCTGCGTTGACTTCAGGAGGACCTTTCCTGCCTGCTGGAAAATCGCTCGAGTTCAGCCAATCCCAAAGACGGGAAAAAAGTGTCTCCCACAAAATTAGCCTCCGATAGCGTTACTGTCTATTTTATCTAAGGTAACGGAAAAAGTCATTAATACAGAGTTAGTTAAGTATTTGGAGTGCAACTGACTTCTATATGATCGTCGATACGGATTCCGTAGCAGGCGGTCCACGGGAGACCTTTTGACACTTATAACCGATATATGGACATCTGTGATAGAACGGCATGGTGAGTCAAGGGCGGTCGCATTGGATATCTCCAAGGCTTTTGACCGCGTCTGGCACGGGGCATTGCTGAGCAAACTTCGTTCATATGGACTTTCCCAACAGCTTTGCGACTGGACGAGGAGCTTCGTCGAGAATCGATCGATCCGGGTTGTTTTGGACGGCGAGTGTTCGGATCTGTATCCTCTTAATTCGGGGGTGCCCCAAGGTTCTATTTTGGCTCCAACCTTGTTCTTGCTTCACATAAATGATTTGTTGGAGACAACGGATAACAAAGTGTTCAGTTTTGCGGATGATAGTACGCTTGTTTCCTCCTTTTCGAGTGATCGGCCGATTGGTGCATCTACGTCGCACCAGCTGAGATGTAGACAGATTGACTCTCTGAATCAGGATCTGGATAAAGTCCTGCAGTGGGGAAAGGCCAATATTGTCGACTTCAACGCAACGAAGACCCAGTATACAACATTCACAAAGAAAACTGGATCATCGGTTCCACAGCTGATTATGAATGGCCGGGCCCTCGAGGCTGGGGAAAGTTTGAGATTGCTCATCATGGCATAAACACGCATCGGGTATCGCCAGATCAGCCTCAGGAAAACTGAGCTATCTTTTTAGGGCCAAGAAATATTTTACTCCGGCCCAACTTCTTCTCCTATATAAATCCTAAATTAGACGCGCGCTCGAATATTGCTCTCATGTTTGGAGCTCGGCTCCTAAACATACCCTCGACGTACTTGAGAGCATACAGAGACGAGCGATCCGCCTGATCGGGGACTCGGCGCTGACGTCGGGACTACAATCGCTATCACGTCGAAGGCGCGTAGCCGACCTCTGTCTGTTTTACAGATATTATCACGGATGCTGTTCTTCGGAGATTCTTGGCATTGTTCCACGCAATTCGGTTTATATGCGCTCCACAAGACAATCCGACCCGTTTGTGGTTCATCTCCCGACGGCGCGAACATCCCTGCATCAGAACTCGTTCCGTTACATAGCGGGGAAGCTGTGCAACTGCCTTCCCACGCGAGTGTTCCCGGAGCGTTACAACCTGCAACTGTTCAAAAGGAACTGCAACAGTTATTTGATGGCATTTCGGGGCGCCCACTCGGCGCTATAGGTTCGCCTCTCCCGAGAGAAGTCTAATAAAAAAAAATATATCTTTCTAAGTGGATCACTCTGATGCGTTTACTTTCTTCGATCTTCGCCTTGTACTCATCGTCAAACCAAGGTTTAGACTTAATTGTTTTCTTAAATCCTAATACCTTTTGGGCTCTTTGTTTGATTGTGTCTCTGATAGATGTCCATTTACTGTCCACACTATTGGTTTCCTCTTCCTCACCGCTCCCATTCTCTAGTATGCTAAATCTATTCGTTAGTTTGTCTTGATATTCAGCCCTTTTGCGCAGGTCTTTTAGTTTATCGGTGTCGAACTTTTTGCTCGTCTCTCGTGACTGCCCATGTGGGCAGAAGGTGATCGGAGTCGCACTTTGCTCCTCTATATGATCTTACGTCAAGGATATTCGAGTGGTGTCTTCTGTCTATGAGGAAGTGGTCTATTTGGATACGCGTTACGCCGTCGGGTGATATGTCGGGTGATGTGGCTTTATGAATTTGCTTGTGCTTGAACATCGTGGTTTTTACTACCAGGTTTTTTGAAGCTGCGAACATGATTTTTCGAATCCTATTTTCATTTGAAACGTCGTGTCGGAGGTTCCCGAGGAGGATTTTAACATCGAATGATGAGATCCCATCAAATACTTCCTCTAGGGTCTCGTAGAACGTGTCCTTCGTTTCTTCGTCCGTAGATTCTCTTGGGGCGTGTACGTTTATAAATACATAATTGTACCATGGGCCCTGTATTTTTAGCACCAACATTCGGTTATTAATAAATTTCACATCTTTTACATGGGGAGTAATCTTCTTGCTTATGATGAAGTCGGTTCCGAGGTTATGTGTATCGGTACCTTCACACGCCAGTGTAAACCCGTTGGTTTCGATTATTTGATGTGGGAGTCGGACTTTCTGAAGCGCAACGGTGTCCATTTTATTTTGTTTCGCGTTTTCTACGACCGTCTGTATCGCGCCTGGTTTATGTAACGTTCGAATATTCCACGTGCCGACGCGTATATCCCGCTTTTTCCGTTTTTCCCTACGTTTCTTTTTTGCCGAATGGGTGTTTTCTTAATGATTTGTTCCCTTGTGGTAGTGTCGGCCCATTACACCTACCCTACCGGGTTTTTTGTGGGATTGTTTTGTGTATATTGGTTATTCATTTTAGTTCCCACGAGTCTTTGGGGATTCAAATAGTCCACCATATCAGAGCCCCGTTTTGATATGGTAAGGTCTGCTTACTGCTCTGATTTGACCCGGTGTCAGAAAGGCGCCGTTATAATACAACCGGTATACCCCTGGCTGCAAACCATCCAATGGGCACGGTGACGCGTAACACCCTGGATTAGGGGTGGTAGATCTTTGTGTGTTACTCCTCGCTAGCCAGTCTTGCATAGCCTGATTGCTTCATCATAGTTCAAGCCCCCGCACCACGTCAAGGTTTCTACCAAGCGGGGGATATAAAATTAACTACTAACTTAAAAACTAAGGTATTAGGGTATAATAAGGGCAAGGGTGTATGTATGCAGGTCTGTGCCTGTGTAAATTGGGGTGGTGGCTAAGAAGAGCAAGTAAGGAGACGGGGTTTCAGAGCAGGTTGAAAGCAAAGGAGGTGGGGTAAGAGTTGACGTTGCGTAACATACGTGAAATCGATTCGTTAAGGCCACACGAGGTGTAGTGGGCTGGTAGATAAAAAAGGCAAGAGTTTCGTAGGTTACAGGGATTGGTAAGTGTACGGTGCCTGTAGCGGTAAACGATGAATTTAGGATGAAGTGTTAGGAATTTTGTGTTTAATGTGATACTTCCCGAATTTAAATAAAATCGCTTCCTTCAAGGAACTCGATGGTTCATCTGACTCTATTGATAGGACCTTGATCCGCACACTGAAATCCTTATGGCGGGTGATTTCAATTTTCACATTGCTCTGGACACAACACCTGAACGTCTGTAGTTTCGAATTTTTAAAATCAATAAACAGTCAATGGACCTTCTCTCCGTATTCCGAATTCTTTTCTAACAATTACGTGAACATTTGGTTGTTGATCTGTTCCTGCGGTGTCCACATTGGTAATCTCCCAGTATTTCTTCAGCATAGGGTGTGATTCTCGCCAGTATGATATTTGTGTATTTTGTACGCGGTTGGAAGCAGCGATATGCCTTTGTAGTTTTTGCAATAAGTTCCGTCGCCTTTTTTGAAAAAAGGGATGATTCTCAAAATGTTCCATTCTTCTGGAAAAGCTTCCTTATCCCATATTGGTTTGATCAATTGGAGAACCTTTCGAATGGTTGCTTCTTCTCGATGCTACATACGTTCCACCGGTATGCTGTCGACTCTGGGAACCTTCTTATTTCTCAGTCCATTGGCAGAGTATTTAAAAGAATATATAGTTTTGGAGTTATTGCGCTGTCACTGTCGTCAAGATGGCACTTATCAGATAGTTCAGAAATGTTCTACATTAAATACCACAGCGTTATTCTTTGCCCGATGATCACTCACTTATCAGGCAGAAAATGGTTGGTTGCACAACAAACTAACCTAATCAGGGTCTAATATTGTTGTCAATAAGTATCCTCTTCGACAATCCTTACTTCTTTATCTTACCCTTCTCTTAGGATCTAACGATAAGAGGTTACAAGATTTGCAGCTGTTTTTATCTTTCTTGATGTTTATCAACAATGACCGGTTACATAAACCTAAGCAGACGCAAATAGCGTCGGACAGACGGAGAATATTTTGTTATTTAATTCTCCCTCAAATCTAAGTAATATTGAAAGAATAAATCATACGTATCTTGATAAAATCAACAACATTTATTCATGTAACCTAATCAAACATGATGATCAAATTAATTGTTTAATATGAAAACCTGCCCAACTCGGTACCTGTCATCAAATCAAGCGATTGCGATTAATGGCAGTGTTCAAGGAAGTGTAGATAAATAAGAAATAAAATTAAATTCGATGTCAAACGAGACTAAATGTAAATGATCAGGAACAATAACTGTACTTGGCGGAGACCGCATTCATATTCATATTCTACACATTCAAAGTATTCTTGGAAAACTCGTACATAACGGTAACCTGTGTGCAAATATCCTGCGACTGGAAGTGGGTAAAATCTTTTTGGAAGCAAGTGTTGTCATAACAGGAAATTTGACCGTTACACACGTGCCATCACAATGCGAAGCTCTTTTGTAGATGTAGTTTACCGGCATTCTGTTTCCAGCTAGGTGAATCTTCTATTTGTGTGTGACATTTTACCTCACTACAGAGTTTTACTTTCTGAAACCGTGCTGTTGGTAAAACTCAAAGGAAGCGTAAATCAATTTGTATGCACTTTAACCAGTTTATGTTTATTAGTGGGGGCATCGTAGCTCTTCAGGCATTTATAACACTCTCTTCCATGTACGTTACCGCCATTGTGTTCTGGGTCATGCATTTGGGTTACGTTTGACATCACCTTGCTTTATACTATTTAGGACTGTATTTTATTTATTTGTTTATTTATTTATTTATTTCTTTAGTGAAGGCAGAACCCTCACATTTTTGGCTTAATACAAGCGATAACTTAACAACCAATATAAAAAGTATGGATGGTGGTGAGTTGGTTACTGGGTTCATTTACTTATTTCGGAATGCATATACGAATAATAACTTTGCCCGTAAAAATAAATTATTATGGGAAATTTAACAAGCCTCGAGACTTGCTAAATAAGGCCAAGACCGGATCCCGGTTGTAGTGCCGATGATGATGATGATGATGATACGAATAACCAACATCGCATTCATATTCATAATCCCAGCAAGTAACCGATTGTGTGGGTATTTTTATTACACTTCTTTCGGGAGAGGCGAACCTATAGCGCCCAAGATGCCACTAAATAACCGTTGCAGTTCTTTTTGAACAATTGCAGGTTGTAACGCTCCAGGTACACTTGCGAGAGGAGGAAATTCCACAGGTTTCCCGGTCTGTAAAGGAACGATGCAGGGATATCTGGCGGTTCCGCCAAACCCCACTGACTACTTACCTAAAGAACCCCCATCCCTACAACCCAGTCTGTATACGTTTCTGCTAATGCAATCGCATTAAGCACCTGTAAATGCTTCACGCATCAAATAGATCAAATTTATTTAACTAAAAGTCCCTGTAAAAGAATTCTTACCTTTCATGCATATCTTCGCATACAAATTCCCTACAAGAATTTTTTCCATTATACAGGAGCATAAAACCAAAACCTATTCGGTACCTTCGGTTGCCAGGCAAATTCCGCCCTTCCCACACCTTCACCGCGATCTCCCTGCAGCAAAAACATTTCCTTCCCAAGGATAATTAATGCTTTCAATACATTACCTGGAAATGCCTGTAAAGAATTTTTCCTACCAGGGCATTCATACATGTGTCAATGCATCTCTGCATTAGCGACCAAGAACCGAATTCCCAATTAGTGTAAATATTCACACTAGAGTTCGACCCTGGGGTCGCCTTAGATGCCATGCACAATTGACACAGATGGTATACACAACCGTCATTGTGTAACCATCTAAATTACTTTCCAAAGACTTGCAACTATTGATTCAGCTGCAAGCACTTCTCTCGGAAATACTTCTTTGTTTGAATCTTCAAACAATCACCAACGTCGCGCTTAGCCGCCGGATTGGATTCAATAGCATAAACATATGCAAACAAAAGAATCCGATCCTCCCAGTCGGCAGAGATACGATATATGATCTCCATGATCTCAATACCTTTTAGCATCTAACAAGTGGCTGCTATTTACTCAGCTGACCCCCATTACCGGACGATGCATTAGGTTGCTACTTCTTTTGTTCGGCATCCCTTGTCTAGGTTTCGTTCGCTTTGACCTGCGAGCGTTAGCAAACAATCTGATCTCAACGATCGGCTTCACGCACATCACTACAAGACCTCACCAGTGAGATCCTCTTTCCTCGTTTTAACCACGAGAGAAACACTTTCTCTCTCGAGGAAACTCATCCCATTAGCGAGTCGGGTCTGCACAAGCCGAATATCGCTGAATCCTTTTACATCCGCCGACCGGGCAGGTCGTGCCACTCCCGCTCCCCGGTGCGCACGGGGACGCGAAAGTCAACCGCGAATCGCGTGATTAACATTTAGCATCCAGTCGCGAAATGTGTGTGTAAAGGGCTGCTCTGTTCTATGCCATTCGCGTCATCTATAATATAATAAAAAAAACTAATCGAGAATAAAGCAAAAGTTCATAATAGTTTACAATCCAAAGTGCAAATGTACCCTTTATCGTTTGTTTTGTTACCAACCGTTTTAAATAAATAATCACATCAATAACATTAAAACAGTGAGTTTTATTTACTTTCCTCCTGGTAGACGGTTTATCGTGAAGTTTTGTTTCCTTGTCGCATATCTTCGGTGGACACTATTGCTGCGGCTGAACTTTCGATTAGTGATGGGGAGTGAAGTGAATCAGCGCCGTACGCCGGTGAAACCTACTTTCCCCTCCCCACAGATGTTCGCGCCATCGGGAGATGAACCGCAAACTGGTGCGATCCGTTGGATTGTCCTATGGAGCGCATATAAACCGAATTGCGTGGAACAATACCACGAATCTCCGAAGAACAGTACACGTGATAATATATGTAAAACAGACATAGGTCGGCCACGTGCCTTCGACGTGATAGCGATTGTAGTCCCACTGTCAGCGTTGGGTCCCCGAATTAGGTCGAGGGTGTTTTTAGGAGCAGAGCTCCAAACATGAGAGCAATATTCGAGCGCAGGACTAATTTGAGATTTATACAGGAGAAGAAGTGAAGCCAGAGTAAAATATGTCTTAGCTCTAAAAAGATAGCTTAGTTTTCCTGAGGCTGACCTGGCGATGCTTGACACGTATTTATTCCACGATACATTCCTATAGACCGTGACGTCGAGCAATTTCAAGCTTTCCCCAGATTCGAGGGCCTGGCCATTAATCGTCAGCTGTGGAACCGATGTTCCACTTTTCCTTGTGAATGTTGTATATTGTGCCTTTGTTGCATTGAAGTCAACGAGATTGGTCTTTTCCCACTGCAGGACACTAACCAGACCCCGATTCAGCGAGTCGATCTGGCTACACCTCAGCTGGTACGACGTTGATGTACTAATCTATCGATCACTCTAAAAAGTTGAAACAACCGTACCAACATCCGGAAACTGAACACCCTGTTATCTCTCGAGTCCAACAAGTCATTTATTTATCATTATTTGTTTATTATTATTTGTTTATTATTACTTATCTATTATTATTTATTTATTAATATTTATTTATTATTTCTGGTCCTGGAGGAGCCCGGAAGTTCATGAACTCGCCGACTCCACTCCGCCATCGTTCCCTGTCCTGTGAGTTCTCCTTACACGCTTGACCATGTTACATAATTAACAAGCGTTAATTATCACCCCCTCTTTAAATCATATATGAAAATACCGCTAATACGTGTTCTTATCCCAAGAAACACACATTCCTAAAAGGAATATCCTCCTACATTGAAATAGCACATTATGAAAATCACATCATCCCTTACAACACAAAATTCTATCCCAACACTGATAACTTGTGGTCAAAACTTTCCGTCGTATTTTACATACAAAAACTTTCCACTCTTCAACCATAAACTCGCAGGTGTCAAAATTCTTACCGTAATAGGAATTACTAAATGCTCTAAACAAGCACCCCAAGTATCACTTTACACACAAAATTCCTAACACTTAATCCTAAATTCATCATTTACCGCTACAGGTACCGTACACAACGATTTTTTTGTAGGGCGAGGGAAATTGCGAACTCCGACCCCAAACTTAACTAATCGGTGGGTAGTAAAGTGGGGGTTAATGAAATCCTAATATATAAGCTCATAAATTGTCGAGAGGAGGAGTTGAAAACAGAAAATTGAGTGCGCAGGTTGATTTTAATTTGTTGGCCATATCGAAAATAAAAAGTTCAACAGTAAAATAATACAGAGTACAAATTGTGAAATAATATCGAAAGTAAGAACTTTAACGGCAAAATACCAAAGTGCGGAGCTTTCTTCTGGTCCTCTTTCGCACCATCCCACCGCTGCCACCAACTTACTCCTGGAACCACGGCAGGACTCAACGCCAAAAACAGGATAGTTAGAGTTCAACAAAAAAAAATGTGAGTACCTATCTCAAAGAAATATATTTTAATTGTGTGCAGTATTGTGAATAAAAAATTGCAACAACCATCCGATCCGTTCTCCTCAAATTCAGTAACATTGTCCTCCCATCTCCGTCGCGGCCGTCCTGTCGGTCTCTTTCCCGTTGGTCTACCATCAAGAATTCTACCCACGGTCTTATCGTTGCCCATTCGCGCCACATATCCGGTCCATCTTAATCTTCGCGACCCTTTACTCTCACTATTGTAGGTTTGCGGTATAGCTCTTCCAATTCGTGGTTGTGGAGTTTCCTCCATTTTTACCGCCAAAGATACCCCTCAAAACTTTATTCTCGAATACGCGGAATTTGTTTTCTGTCCGTTTTGTGAGAGCCCATGTTTCGCATCCATATAGGACAATTGGCCTGATTATGGTTCTATAGGCACGGAACTTTATATTCCGTGATAGCAGTTTGGATTTCAGCAGTTTACAGACTTCGTGTCAACTAGCATTGCCGGAGTGTAGTCTTTTGTTAATTTCATTTGACATTTCGTTACTGGCCGTCAGTATGATTCCCAGATATTTAAATTCTTTAACTTTTTCAAATATCTTGCCTCTGACGTTTATTGTGTTCTCTGTGGTCCACCTGCTCTCGCCGCAATCATGTATTTTGTTTTGTCTTCATTTATTTCACATCTTCTGCCGGTTGCATGATTTCACTGTTTTTACTTACAGTTTCTAGAATATCGCTCAAAACGGCGATGTCATCCGCATATGCGAGCACTTGTCTGACCCCGTTCAGGGATGATCCGGCCATGTTGCCGTCTTGTACCTTTCTGATGGCATACTCAAGTACAGGGTTAAAGAGACACGGTGAGTGACATCACCCTGTTTTAGTCCGTCGTGGATCAACAATCCATTTTTGTGAAGCAAAAACAAAGTTGGAGCCAAAATAGAACCTTAAGGTACCCCGGAATTAACAGAATACAGATCCGAACACGCCGTCCGCAACAAACCGGATCCATCGATTCTCGACGAAGATCTTCGTCCAGTCGCAAAGCTGTTGGGAAAGTCCATATGAACGAAGTTTGCTCAGCAATTCCCCGTGCCAGACGCGGTCAAAAGCCATGGAGATATCCAATGCGACCGCCCTTGACTCACCACATCCCTCAACCGCAGATGTCCATATATCGGTTATAAGTGTCAAAAGGTCTCCGGTGGACCGCCTGCCACGGAATCCCTATTGACGATCATTCAGAAGTCCGTTGCACTCCAAAAACCTAATTAACTCAGTATTGATGACTTTTTCCATCACCTTAGATAACATTGACAGTAATGCTATCGGTCGGTAATTTTGTGGGAGACACTTTTTGCGCTCTTTAGGATTGGTTAAACTCGAGCGATTTTCCAGCAGGTAGGAAAGCTCATCCGCGCATAATATAAGCGAAAGAGTTTCCCGAGAACCGGTGATTGTTCTGGGGCACAGTTTTTAAGGACTATTGCTGGTATTCCGTCCGGGCCGGTTGCCTTCCTACAGTCCAGTCCACGTAGAATGCATTGAATAGTACCGTACCGGCGCAATCACAGGTGGCCCAGGCATCGATCTTTAAATTCGCGAACACATTCGCTTTATCTTTTGAATTTGTGACTAACATCTCGCCTCTGCCCGTCACCAACGGAACGAAAGAGGAGGAAGCGAAGTTACTGCTGATAGCCCTTGCCATTGACCAGAAGGAGCGCGAACCAGTCGGACACTGAAGGAGTTTATTGGTCATTCTGTCGTTATGAGCTTTCTTCGCGGTATCAATCGCGTGGTTGCACGCGTTTCTGATTCTAACAAGATTCGTTCTGTTAACATTGGTGGGATTGAACATTGATTGATTGAAAATGTGCCATTGCTTAAAAGCTCTATTTTTTCTGTGGGGGAGGAATTTAAGATTCCATTATATCATCCATTTATAGACTTTAAGGCCGCCTACGACACCATAGCCAGGGTAGAACTATATAATGCCATGAGAGTGTTCGGCATTCCAAACAAATTGATACAACTTTGTAGATTGACCTTGACCAACGTAACTCATCATCAATATCATCGGCACTACAACCGGTCTTGGCCGTATTTAGCAAGTCCTGAGGCTTGTTAAATTTTCCATAATGATTTGCTTTTGTCCGGGCAAGGTCATTAGTCTTGCGCCAGACGTAAGTAGTCAAGTAAAAATAGCGGGATTGCTGTCCAAACCAATAAACATCTTTAATGGACTCCGACAAGGGGACGGTCTGGCCTGTCTCCTCTTCAACCTGTCGTTGGAGAAAGCAATCCGTGACTCTGGCATTACAACCAGAGGGACTATTATCACCAAGTCCAGTCAGATACTTGCTTACGCAGATGACATCGACATCATCTCGTAGAACCGAATCGGCTGTACAGGAATCCTTCACCCAGATCGAGCAGGCGGCACAAAAACTGGGACTGCACATTAATGAGGGAAAAACTAAGTACATGGTGGCAACTTCTGCGAAGAGAAGACCGAACGTTGGTCAAACTATCAGGGTAGTGGAGCACGACTTTTGAAGTAATACAATCCTTTAACTACCTTGGGTCAATTGTATCAGCCGATAACAATATGGAAGAAGAAATACGCGAACGGCTGATCAAATCCAACAAAGCCTACTATGGTCTATCAAGGCTCTTTAAATCCCGAAATTTATTCAGAACATCAAAGCTACTACTGTACAAGACCATGGTCTCACCAGTACTCATGTACGGGTCCGAGACCAGGGTGCTCAATAAAAGGCACTCTGAACTCTTAGCTGCAATTGAGTGGAATGTCTTAAAGAGAATTATTGGCCCCGTATGTGAGGGAGGCCGTTTCTGGAGACGCTACAACCATGAGTTGCACGCAATCTACCTTGAAGCTAATGTTGTAAGAAAAATCAAGCTCTGTAGGCTCCGGTGGGCGGAACACCTAGCTCGAATGAGCGAAGAAGAGCCCATCCGGAAAGTCCTTTGTGGCAGGATGTATGGAAGGAGACAGCGCAGCAGACCTTGTCTGCGATGGAGGGATGGCGTAGACCAGGACGCCCAGATCCTGGGAGTGCCAAACTGGAAGACATCGGCTCGAAATCGGGACCGGTTGAGAGATTTGTTAAATAAAGCCATGACCGGATCCCGGTTGTAGTGCCGATGATGATGATGATCCATTACTGGTCTGCTGAAAACGTAAAGTTCATGATTGGATTCATTCTTGGTATCAGCGCATGTTTAATGATTTATGCATACCTTGTGACAGTGCAATCCACTGGTAAGAGAATGGTGCGACATGTGTTATGGAACATCTGTTTGTATTCCTTTCTCTACATTTCCTTCCATCCAGTTGGATAAATTTATCAACACTCTGAAAATGTCAGGTCGTTACTTGTGCAGGAATATGATATTAAAAGAGGAAGAGAAAAAAAAAATGCAAAACGCGTTGACTATCGGAAGCTTGAAGAATGATGATGATAATGACGAGACAATCCGACGGATTGTATCAATTTGCGGTTCATCTCCCGACGGCGCGAACATCCCTCTTTCAGAACCCGTTCCGGTGCAGAGCGGGGAAGCTGTGGAATTTCTTCCCTGCGCAAGTGTTTCCGAAGCGTTACAGCCTGCAACTGTTCAAAAAGAACTGCAACGGTTATTTGTTGGCCATGTCGGCGCTATAGGTTCACCTCTCCCGCGAGAAGTATATTAATACATATTGCATGCCAAATTGGTTGAAAAGCAACCTGCGTTGGTCAATAGGCATGGCCCGATCATTTGCCATGACAATGCCAGACCCCATACCTCACAAGTAATGGTGCAAAAACAGTTGCAGTTGGGATTTGAAATTCTTCCCCATCCGTCGTACTCTCCTGACATTTCCCCAACAGACTACCATCTTTTCCGCAATCTGGATTCATTTTGCCGGCAGAAGGTATTCCGGAACCGAACAGAGGTCATAGAAGCCTTTGAAGATTTCATTGCCTCAAAAAGTCAGCACTTCTACAAAAAGGAATATTTGACTTTGTATGACCTTGGATCGTCGCCAATGGATCCTATGTTGATTGAATCAAAATTTACGGAAAAATAATTTTGGCTTTAAATAGTTACTGTAGCGAGCTTAGGGTTCGCTGGATTAATTATTTTTAATAAATAAGAGCCGTTAAATCGATTTGGAATTAATATAACAGTTTATTAGTCCGTTAATAACAACCGTTACTTATACCGTACACTTAACGATTTCTTTACTTATCGCTTCCGTACTTATCGCGTCTTTTACTTCTTACTTATCGCTTGCTTCACTTTCTTACTTATTACTTCTTACTACCGCACTTATCGCTTGCTTCACTTTCTACTTCTTACTCATCTCCATGATCTGTGTGCGACGTATTTATACCGTTGCCTCAGATTCTGATTCGGTGTTTCGTTTCCGTCCGTTCCATAGCCTTGAATGTTGATAGTCTCCAGTTTTCCAGTACTTTATAGAATATTCTAGTACTGATTGTCATATGCGTCACATTACTATAAAATCGGAAATTTCATGTGGTACAATCCAATAGATGTCGAGGATGTGTTAGAGCAGGTGGAAATATTTTGAGCATTTATTGTAAATTCTCTTCATATATAAAATATAATAAAAAATAGTTTTAATTAAAAAATGTGTTTATTGCTGTCATAAGTAAGTTAATTTTTTATATAATTGTGAAATGAAGTTTCGAAACAAATTCGCCCCTCCTTAATGAAAATGATTATGTAATATTTTCTGCTCAGATGATCTAATGGTGTAGCGCGGTTTTGAAATAAATTCATAAATTCCCAATGTTCTTAAATTAACTTGTCATCGCGTTCCAGTAATGTTATGTTCACCACGGTAGATCAAAGTTGACCGATGATCATCTGCTAAAGTAAAAAAATCACTTTTTTTTTCCTCTTGACAAGAAGATTGAGTGAAGTTAAATTGCCATTTTCCATTCTATTCTTTAGCCTGTAAAATATTACCACGCATTTGATATATTATCAAGACTCTACAAGAGTCATGCTTTGTTTTTCTGATAGGATATGAGGCAAGGAATCACTTCCCCATAATCCTCTTCCACAAACGGTGGTTTGCTATTTGTGGGACACTCGGTTTATGCTGCCGCTTGTTGACTCTATTAGCAACGTGATAGCAGTCAAATACCAAATATATATATGCATCCAATACCTGACTGACTTTCAAGCCGACAACTTGTCTTACAGTCTTGCTCGTGCTATTCTCAGTAATTACTTCTACTGTTATATTAACAACAATTGTCACAACCCATTATCTGGTTTTCTTGTTTTCTTTGCCTTGTTTTTCGCATACATAAAATTTGAACAAGTATTAAAACCGTTGAGTTATGGCCCACGGGCCACGTGTGTTAAACAAAATTAAGCGCAAACGGTTGCGTTACGACCCCGATATTGGAGGCCAAACTCCTCCCCATAAACTTACAAAAGTGAATAATAAAGTGCTAGAGAAATCCAAAATGTGTTCAAACACTAACTTTTTCCAACCACTTCAAAGTCTGATGGAGGACTCTCCTGAAATGGATTCGACCAACGTCGATCAGTGCGCTGAAGTTACTAAAGAAACCGTTCCGCCAATTGTGGTGTTAAAATCAACTAGTGCTAAAGTGCGTAATATTTTGAGTAACATTAAAATAGACCACTACTTAATTAAAAACATATCGCTTGGACAAAAAATATGTGCCCCAACAATGGACATATATAACAAAATCAGAACTGAACTCTTACGGTTAAAATGTGAGTTTTTTACCCACTCGCGTAAGGAAAATCGTCCATTAAAGGTAGTGCTTTCCGGATTAGACTTGATTAGCAACGATATAGTGAAAAATGAACTAAGTGCACTCGGGATTAAGTGCTTAGATGTTAAAACCATCACCATAAATTCAACAACAAAAGCCTTGTACAAACACTACCTGTACATTGTTTACATCCAACGCGGTACTATAAAACTAAATGACCTCAAACGTAACTTCTCTACATTGCTCAAAACTATCGTTCGCTGGGACTTCAAAAAATATCATCCAGGTAAGGACACACAATGTCATAATTGCCAGCTTTACGGCCACGGCTCGATGCATTGTGACATAAATAGCTTATGTGCAATCTGTTCGGGAAACCACAAAACATCCGACTGCAAAACGAATAAGGTCATCAAGTGTGCAAATTGCAGTGGGCCACATAAATCCACCGATCCTGAATGCATTAGCCGAAAGCAGTACATAGACATTCGCCGCAAATTAACCCCACGTAGACGTGGTACAGGAAATACAACGTTCCTACAGCCTCCGAGTGACAAACAGCAGCCACTGCCCGACCGATTATCCATTGATAATGTTCCCCCACTACCACGATCTGTGCGTCAACCTTCACTTCCTTCATCCACCTGGGTTCTGGCCTCCATCAAACCCAGCAACCTTCCAACAGTGATACGACACACACTAAGAAAAATCCGTCTGAAACTATAAATAATGATAACTTGTTCTCATTTAGCAAGATAAACTCTCTTCTTAATGAAGCTTAGTGTTTGTCAAACTAAAGCTGACCAATTTAACGTCATTTCCTGATTAGCTATTAAGTATATATATTCGGAAAAAACATGTTAAGAAACTCTCTTAACATCATAACTTGGAATGCGAGAAGCATCAAAAACAAAAAGCTGGAATTTTTTAGTTTCTTGATAAATTTTAATATTGACATTGCACTTGTTTCAGAAACCTGGGTCAAACAAGACATTTCTTTCTCTCATCAAAATTACATATGTTATCGCCTAGACAGGGTACATGCTAGTGGTGGAGGTGTCGCCATTGTTGTGAAAAAATGTATAGAACATTCCTTGCGTCCTGCATTGCGCCTTAAGTTAATTGAGGAAATTAGTATAGATGTAACATTAAGTGACAACTCCAAGGTGAGTCTTTTTTCGGTCTATTTCCCTGGAGGAAATAGAAACATAGAGAAATCTACTTACTTTAAGCGGGATCTGCAAAAATTGTATAGAGTCAACACTCGAAACAAGGTAATTATTGGTGGTGATCTAAACTGCAGACATCGGTCGTGGAATTGTCTTAGGGCAAACTGCTGGGGTAACATTTTACTAGATGTTACTGAATCCAGCCTAAGTTTTTCCATACTTTATCCACTTCTCCCCACCTATATCCCAGCGAGTGCTAACAAGAACCCCTCAACTCTTGATCTATATATCACTAATATTCCAAATTACTGCACAGTACCATTAACTCTAAATGCGTTAAGTTCAGACCACCTTCCGATCAGCCTCACAGTGAATCATACAGTAGCTGTAAATCGTACCAGTTTATACCACAACTATTCCGCCGCCAACTGGAATTGTTATAAATCATATATGAACACGAACTTGGTTCGAGGTGATACCAGCCTAAATTCTATAACCTGCAGCGAGCACATTGATATCCTATGTAACAATTTTGTTTCTGTTATCAATAGAGCGGCCGATCTTGCGATACCTAAATGTTCCACTGCTCCAGTTGATAAGGCACCGCTTCCTGAAAATATTTTACATCTGATTAGGCTACGAAACTCTGAAAGAAGAAAATGGCTTCGTTATAGAATCGATTGTTTTCTAGTTAATGTTAAAGTCTTAAATAATATCATTAAAAACGAAATCTCAACATATAGGAACAAGTGTTGGTATAAACACCTTTCCTCTCTTGACAAAGCAAGCAAACCGTTCTGGAAAATATCAAAAATTATGAAAAAGAGAGGGTGCAGTATTCCTCCGTTTAAAGTTCACGACAAGTTGTTTATTTCTTCAGTGGAGAAATCGAACCTACTTGCTAACAGGTTTAGTAAGAACCACTCCATATCTATGCATCTAAGCGACGCGTATACTGAAGCTGAAGTTGCTAACACTATCCATGTACTTTCTCAAACACCAGCTGAAAGTACTTACGCAACTAATATCAGCAAAGTTAAAGAATTGATAAAAAAATCGAAATCAAAAAAGGCTACTGGTCTCGAAAATATTAACAACAAATTAATTAAAGCACTTCCACCTGCTGCAAGTAACTATTTAACGTTCATTTTTAACGCTTGTCTTAGGAATTGTTATTTTCCGGACTGTTGGAAAACAGCAAAAGTAATACCTATCCCGAAACCCGGCAAACCGAAGAACAGCCCCGGAAGCTACAGACCTATTAGTCTACTTAGCTGTCTAAGTAAGCTCTTAGAAAAAATCATTAAGGAAAGGATTGATCGTTTTGTGGAAGACAATAACATCTTACCAAACTTTCAGTTCTGTTTCCGTAGTGGTCACAGCACAATCCACCAAGTCTTGCGCATTAAAAACCACATAGCTGGTAAATTCATCGACAAGGAGTCAACGGGACTGGTTCTTCTAGACATCGAAAAAGCCTTTGATACGGTATGGTACGATGCCTTGATTTATAAGCTACTAAAGCTTAAGCTGCCAATGCCGCTTAAATTAAATTATCCAGAGCTTTCTTCGTTCGAGAAAATATGTTGTGAGTATAGGAACCGACATATCCTCTACTCACCAAATCCACTATGGTGTACCCCAAGGATCGGTCCTTGGTCCCATATTATTCACATTGTTTGTTGCAGATTTACCATGCCTAGGTGAAAACATTCAGGTAGCTATGTTTGCCGATGATACGGCCATTTTCTCTTCGGGTGCCTTATTCACTAATGTCTACAACTCCTTGCAAGCAGCTCTTGACAAACTAGCAGTATTTTACAGGAAATGGAAAATAAAAATAAATGGTAATAAAACACAAGCAGTCTAGTTTTCGAGATGTAGGAAACACTGCTACCTACCAAATGGCACTAAACTCAGTATGTGTGCAGTTGATATTTATAACAAAAAAAAAAAATGGGTAACGAGAGGGCCGAATTTAGCGAGACAAGGACAGATGTGTCCTTCATCTTGTCTCTGACTTCTGGTCATCTTGCGATAACCAGAATCACCCACATCCGTGAGGATGTTGGGCTCGGTCTCGCGATATCTGAAAAGAAAAGAAAAAAGGGGGGGTATCCAGGGATAGTGTGGACAGTGTTAGTTCAGGTGTTCTCTAACTACTTGTATAGAGGGATGGTGGGGAAGAAATCGTACAAGACTGGTAGGTCTTGGGTGCGGTAGTAAACGCAGATCACGTCTTTGGCGTCTGATAATCTGCGGTTTGGTCGGCGTGTATGTTTGTGTTTGTGCCGTCTTGTACTGTGCGTTCGTGTGTGTGGTTTGTTAATAGTAGACCCTATGGGATGGATCCAGGAATCCTCTATTATAGAGGGAAATGTTGTTGGGAAGGGTGCTTTCTTCAGTTTTGTACTGAAGAAGAAATTGTGGGGGTTTGATCCGAAGTGATCGAGAGAGAGAAGGGTCAAGAACGCAAGAGTACCGTACAAGAGGGTTCTCGCTGTTCTGAATGCTTTCGAGGTACTTGTATGCTAATTGAAGCAAGTACTCGTCGATAGGGGTAATGGAGGCGCCTTCGTATAGGTGAGAGTTGGGGTAATGACGACCGTCAGGCCTTCTAGAATGATTGGTGCATCTTCTGAGGAGTTTCCTTTCGAAAACCCGAAGTCTTTCCATTTGGGCCGAAGATATGCAGGACCATATGGGAAAGGCGTACGATATTCCAGATCGGATTAGCTGCTTATAGCAGAGAAGCTTAACTTTGGTGTCAACTTTGTTGCTCCACTTCAAGATGTTGTGCAGTTGCTTAGACCGACCGAGGCCCCTTTGGAGAATGTGGGTCACATGTTTGATGAAATTCATTTTTGGGGTATAAGTGACCCCGAGATATTTCATCTTGTCCTGTGGTCTAATCGTAGTATCTCCCGTTTTTATTCGAATATTCTGTGAATATCGAGAAGCAGGTTGGGAGTGTTTACTACTCAGAATTATAGCTACTGCTTGGACGGATTAAGTCGAATTTTCCATCGACTGTAATACTGATACAGTTCGTCCAAGTGACGGTTGAGTCGATTTGTTGCCAGATTAGGGCCTTTGGTTGACGTGTACACCAGGACGTCATCCGCGTAGCATATCTGGTTTACTCTCCCGTCCACAGGGCGGGGAATATCGGAGGTGTAAATATTGAATAAGATGGGGCCTAGAATGGAGCCCTGTGGTACGCCTGCAGCGGCGTGAAAAGTTCGGGAAAGCTTTCCATTCACTCTAACTTGGAAGGTTCTGTTTCGAAATGGAAAATAAAAATAAATTGTAATAAAACACAAGCTGTCTGGTTTTCGAGATGTAGGAAACTCTGCTACCTACCAAATGGCACTAAACTCAGTATGTGTGCAGTTGATATTTATTGGTCCGAAGACTGTAGATATGTAGGTATTATTCTAGATAAAAAACTTATTCTCCAAAAACACATCACTACCATAATAGACAAAATAAACAAAGTCGTAAGAGTTCTGTATCCATTAGTGTGTAGAAAGTCAAAGCTTAGCCTCGAAAATAAAATTATAATTTTTAAAACCATTTTTCAAGCTATACTCCTATACGGCGCTCCTGTATGGTGTAATTGTGCTCGCACACACAAAATAAAATTGCAAAGGTGTCAAAGTAAAATATTGAATATGTTGCTGAATTTGCCATGGCATTATTCGACACATGAACTTCATGAAAACGCTAACGTTGAACCGGTAGAATTTCTTATTCTTTTTTTTTTATTTTATTTTATTTGACTTCTCTCAGGAGAGGCGAACGTATAGTGCCGAGTGGGCGCCCCGAGATGCCATCAAATAACTGTTGCAGTTCTTTTTGAACAGTTGCAGGTTGTAACGCTCCGGGAACACTCGCGTGGGAAGGCAGTTGCACAGCTTCCCCGCTCTGTAACGGAACGAGTTCTGATGCAGGGATGTTCGCGCCGTCGGGAGATGAACCACAAACGGGTCGGATTGTCTTGTGGAGCGCATATAAACCGAATTGCGTGGAACAATGCCAAGAATCTCCGAAGAACAGCACCCGTGATAATATCTGTAAAACAGACAGAGGTCGGCTACGCGCCTTCGATGTGATAGCGACTGTAGTCCCGGCGTCAGCGCCGAGTCCCCGATCAGGCGGATCGCTCGTCTCTGTACGCTCTCAAGTACGTCGAGGGTATGTTTAGGAGCCGAGCTCCAAACATGAGAGCAATATTCGAGCGCGCGTCTAATTTAGGATTTATATAGGAGAAGAAGTTGGGCCGGAGTAAAATATTTCTTGGCCCTAAAAAGATAGCTCAGTTTTCCTGAGGCTGATCTGGCGATACCCGATACGTGTTTATGCCATGATGAGCAATCTCAAACTTTCCCCAGCCTCGAGGGCCCGGCCATTCATCATCAGCTGTGGAACCGATGATCCAGTTTTCTTTGTGAATGTTGTATACTGGGTCTTCGTTGCGTTGAAGTCGACAATATTGGCCTTTCCCCACTGCAGGACTTTATCCAGATCCTGATTCAGAGAGTCAATCTGTCTACATCTCAGCTGGTGCGACGTAGATGCACCAATCGGCCGATCACTCGAAAAGGAGGAAACAAGCGTACTATCATCCGCAAAACTGAACACTTTGTTATCCGTTGTCTCCAACAAATCATTTATGTGAAGCAAGAACAAGGTTGGAGCCAAAATAGAACCTTGGGGCACCCCCGAATTAAGAGGATACAGATCCGAACACTCGCCGTCCAAAACAACCCGGATCGATCGATTCTCGAGGAAGCTCCTCGTCCAGTCGCAAAGCTGTTGGGAAAGTCCATATGAACGAAGTTTGCTCAGCAATTCCCCGTGCCAGACGCGGTCAAAAGCCATGGAGATATCCAATGCGACCGCCCTTGAATCACCACACCCCTCAAACGCAGATGTCCATACATCGGTTATAAGTGTCAAAAGGTCTCCTGTGGACCGCCTGCCACGGAATCCGTATTGACGATCATTCAGATGTCCGTTGCACTCCAAATACTTAACCAACTCTGTGTTGATGACCTTTTCCATTACCTTAGATAAAATAGACAGTAATGCTATCGGACGGTAATTTTGTGGGACACTTTCTTCCCGTCTTTGGGATTGGCTGAACTCGAGCGATTTTCCAGCAGGCAGGAAAGGTCCTCCGTGCATAAGATAAGCGGAAGAGTCTGCCAAGAACCGGCGATAGTTCTGGAGCACAGTTCTTAAGTACTATTGCTGGTATTCCGTCCGGGCCGGTTGCCTTCCTACAATCCAGTTAACGTAGAATGCGTTGAATAGTGCGCGGACGAAATCTCACATCCCGCATGGAAGACTGTACCGGCGAGATCACAGGTTGCTCCAAAAGGCCGGGATCGAGGTTTGAATTCGCCGAAAATAAATGCGCGAACACATTAGCTTTATCCTTTGGATTCGTGACTAACGCCCCGCTGTCTGTCACCAACGGAGGGAAAGAGGAGGATGCGAAGTTACCGCTGACAGCCTTTGCCATTAACCAGAAGGAGCGCGTACCAGTTGGACACCGAAGGAGCTTATTGATCACCCTGTCGTTGTTAGCCTTCTTCGCGGTATCAATCGCCTGGTTGCACGCGTTTCTGATTCTCACAAAATTCGTTCTGTTAACATCGGTGGGATTTGAGCGCCACTGCTTAAAAGCTCTATTTTTTGCCGCTGTAATCAGCTCGCATTTTTTGTCAAACCAAGGCTTATCAGACGGACTTCGTTTGATGGAATGTGGAATATACATCTCCATCCCCAGGAGAATAATCTCTGATACCGACTCCGCCCAAGCGTTAACATTGGAGTTTCCGAAGCTCACCTCCGACCATGGAAAGGATGCGAAGAAATCTCGCATATCGTCCCAGTTAGCAGCCCCATACTTCCATACATGGCGAAGCTGCCTAGGCCGGTTATTCGCTTGGTATGCAAGTGCTTGCGCGACAGATACCAAGCAGTGATCTGAGTTTCCCAGTGGCGCAAAAACCTCTACGGTATAAATACTCGGTTCGGATGTCAAAAACAGATCCAGGGTGTTCGCATAATCGCCTCGGGCATCAGGCACTCGCGTTGGCTACCCCACGAGTTGAGTCAAGTTGTGGCTTACAGCAACATCTCCGCCAGCCTCCTAGCCTCGTCGGTTCTGTTAGAATGTAACAACCAGCCGGAATTGTGCACATTAAAATCGCCAAGGACAACAATTTCAACAGCTGGGTGGTTGATCTGTATCCAGTCGACGGTATATGAAAGATGTTCGAAAAATGTCGCCGGTCGATCGTTATTCGGGGAGCGGTAAAGACAACAAAGAAATTTAACGGAATTCCTCAGCACGACCCTCAACCATATGATGTCCATATTATTGGGTTCCAACGCCTCCATCCTCTCGCAAGCCAGATTGGACCGCGCGAGAACGCAGACTCCGCCCTTAAAACGGAATCTCGAATGCAAATCGTATCCTGAGCAACGAAGATATGTCGAATCAGTTGACGACTCGACCTGAGTCTCAGTTAGGGCAAGGATATCAGGTTTCGTTGTTTGCAAGTATTCGTGGACGGCGTTTACATTCGTATTGGTGAAACCGATGCCCCTAATGTTACAAAATGCGGTCACCAGTCGAGCGTGGGTAGAGCCTCGAGAGCGAGCCCGGTTATGCGATGATGAACCTCTCAAAGTTCCATTATTTATCATGATATCTGCATGATGTTCCCCCTGACATAGTCCCCCCCGGAGATCTGAATGGGAGACTAGTTTACCTCCGGAATTCTTTATATCAGAAGGCACCATCATGACTTATCTCCGTGTCAGTCCAGGCCATGAGGCACACATCCGAAACACCGTCGAAGATTTCTCTCGGCGATATCGCGGAATGTATCTCACCTTGGGACCGACTACCACCTAACCAACCTTTTCTCGAACCGGGCCACCAGCCAAGCTCCGAAAGATGGCCAGGTATTTCTCCCGACCATTTCACGGAGCCTTAAGCTTGATGGGGTGGTATTTCACCGGGCGCACAGGGCGTTGGGACCCCGGCTACCACTCGGCCCTTAGTCGCCTCTTACGACAAGCTGGCCTAGCTGTGGGTATATTCTAACGCCCTACTCACAGGGCAATTTGACAATATCACTCGAAACATCTTCGTCAATTCTTCTTTTTCTGACAATGTTCTCGTTTCCCGTCTTGCGTTATCCTAAATCACTACATATGTACTCTGTCTATGAAAATTATATCGAGTCATTATTACATAAAATAACCGGAAACCTCTGCAACATTAGTCTTAAGATTCAAATATGGGTTTTTTATTGTAGTTTTTCCCTTAATTTATTATTTGTTATTCATTAAAATTGTACCATTATCATTATATAGATTTAAGATTATAGTTGTAAAGGAGTTGCTGTCGTAAATCTCTTAAATACTAGTTGTAAAATATAAATGTACCATATTATCTACCTAATAAAAATTGAATGGAAAATGAATATATGCATGTATACATTGTAAGTTCATGATACGGTAAGTTACTACTCGTTGTCTATATGTTTATATATATATAAACAGATCAGATGATCTTATAGTGTAGCATCGTTTTGAAATCTTCCCTGTCCTCTTAGATTCAGCGGTGGCTTAATATAAATAAAAACAATGGACCAGTTTAACAAAATCAAATGTACTGTCACCATCAGCTGACATTCACCCCGGCTCCGGAAATAAATTGTTAACTTGTTCTCTTGATCCTTCATTGACACTGCTATGAATTGCTCTATTTACCAATGTTTACTGTTTACTGGCATAATAACAAGTGTTAATTTGATGAGTCAATAAAAATAGTTTAGTATCATAAATGCCGAGTATTTAATAATAGCTTCCAATCGTTATTTGCCACGAAGCAGTAAAGTCAGGCTAGCAAGTTAAAAATATTGTACATCCTTGGAATGGAAATTGCATACATACCTGATGTCCAACGCCCATAAATCAACACAACCAGAGCTTATTTTATTCTAAACTCTCCCTTCCAATGGAAACTTACCAAAGTGTAATATTGACACCAGATACATAATTTTCAGTATTCCTCAGTACGGAATCTGCATCGCGTTGGTTTACACGTGCATAGTCGTTACGATGGAGGAAAAGAATTTTTGGAAGTGCATTTCTATACTTTTGAGAAATTATAATGCGGTTAATAAAAAAATATTCGCATGCAAAGTGGGCGAGATTTGCAAGGTTATTACCGGCATGTCATCTATTGACCCTGGCAACTTGGCATCTCATTGCGGCGTCCTACATGGTTTGCTGGATGTTCCCGGTTTGAATTTTTTGAACATTTCCGAGCATGATTTGTACGAGGTGTTGAACTCTGGCGTATATAACGGCGACGGACAAGGATTCATCGTATCCTTAAAGTTGTTAACCAAAAACAAAGAAGCATCTGTTGAAGCCGTTGGCCTTCTTGGTAAGTAACACGTAGAGATAAAGAAAAACAAAAACAAATTGTTTCCGGACATTTCTCCTCTTTCCAGACTTCTTGAAAACAGAGTATACTTGCACATTGCAAGTTGGAAAGATGGACGATTTTCAGATATCGTTGGTATCTGGTGAATTGGTCGTGACAGCATTAACCAACCGCCGGCACGAGGCTCCTGAGATTAGATGGACCGATTCAATTTTAAAGCCGAGACTCTCGAAATGGGCCGCAACTCAACAGAATGACAATGTATTCACTTCGTTGCAGTTAATCAACATCGAGATATATAACGAGCTCTACAAGAATTTGAAGGCTAAGCATGCCAAGAACCTCTTCGCAGTAAGTCGCAATTATGTGTTCCCAGGATTCAATCGATATCATATCCACATTCGATATATTTTTGGATTTGTTTTCTAGATCTGGAAGGAATCCACCGATCCTTACAAGTTCGTCTACGAGGACTTGGCAATCGCCGCATACTTGATTTGTTTATGGGAGGAGCACGATTGCAGTCCGCTTGCATTTGCTGATCTTGGTTGCGGTAATGGACTATTGGTATACATTCTCAATCAAGAGGGGTATTCCGGCTTTGGGTATGATGTGCGCAGTCGCAGAATTTGGACGGCATACCCGAAAACAACTCTTCTCTTCGAAGAGACCGTTCATCCTGACATAATTGAGTTACCAATTGAAGTCGATTGGATTATCGCTAACCACTCTGACGAACTGTCACCTTGGATTCCAGTTATTGCAGCAAGAAGCTCATATGATATGAAATATTTTCTACTACCATGTTGCCCATATGAGTTCTCTGGAGCTAAATTCCAGCGTCGAAACTCAAAAGTGAGCGGATACAAAGATTTCCTTCAATACTTGGAAACAGTTTCCGAGATATGCGGATTCGAAACTAAAAAAGATCGCCTCAAGATCCCAAGCACCAAGCGTGTTGCGTATATTGGCATTACGCGAGCGTACGCCGACTTAAATCACCGAGCAGTTTGCTCTACTATTCAAGAGTTCATTGATTCCGAGGTCGATGATAATCCGATAAAGATTCGCAAGAAGAAAATTCCAGTCAAGAACTGCACTAAAATTGAGAGTACCATTTTAAACGATTTGGTGAAAAAAATATTCTTCTTTTTGCTAGGTCCACAAAGAGTTGATCCCGCAGAAAATGGCTGGAATGAAGGATATGGTCGGACTATTAATGATATTGCCAAGCATTTGTCGGCTGAAGACTTAAAGAACATTAAGTCGGAATGTGGTGGTATAAAGACATTGCTGAGAAATAAGCACGAGATCTTTGAAATGTCATACAGGGATACGGTTCGCATAAGGGTGCCAACGTTAAGAGATCCTGAGAAACCCAGACCGGTCAGGGTTAAGAAAAGGGCTTGTTTCTTTGCATTAAATCACCCAGATGGGTGTCCTCTACTAGATGATCATTGCACATTCATCCATGAAAACGAAGCTGGTCCGAGCAGGAGAGATTAAGTATTTTATGACTAACATATACTTAAACTAACCAAAAATAATATAATAATAATATTGATATTAACCATTTGTTTAAATGTTTTAACCCATGGCCATCCAAGATTAACAGTTCAAATTGTATGTTTCGCTATTTTTTTGGTTCGTCCGATTTCTTGTGATGCAGGCGTAGTTTATTGTATCCACAAACATAAATTCCTTTGGTTATATTGTTAATTGTACTGTCCCAATAGACACCCGAATATTCACAGAATCAAAGGGCATGGCACGCAATAATCCTGATACTTTTCCAATTCCTGCGAAGGGCAAACCAAATACCCACGGCAGTATCTCTATACAATGGCTTGATCAGCTGGCAGCCACGCTGTGTCTTCACATTCAGGGTTCCGCGAAATCCCTTTTGGACGATTGTGTTATAAGAGAATGCCTAGGACATCTTTTATATTTACAGTATCTCCGGAGAATATTGCCTTAAAAGTGATTGGTTTTCTCAGGCCCTTTCGTTTTGAAAACCTTTAGAAAAAAAAAACAAGACCGACGAATTCCATTTTGTCTATTTTATTTTATCTATCCATTACTATCCATTTATAGACTTTAAGGCCGCCTACGACAGCATAGCCAGGGATAGACCCATACGCTAAAGTCATCATTGGTCAATATCAGTGTGGCTTCATCCCAGGCAATTCAGCGATTGATCAGATATTCACCCTAGGGCAGGCGATGGAAAAATGGCTGGAATTTAAGATTCCATTATATCATATATTTATAGACTTTAAGGCCGCCTACGACAGCATAGCCAGGGTAGAACTATATAATGCCATGAGAGAGTTCGGCATTCCAAACAAATTGATACGGCTTTGTAGGTTCACCATGACCAACGTAACTAGACAAGTGTAAAAAATAGCGGGATTGCTGTCCAAACCAATAAACATCTTTCATGGACCCCGACAAGGGGACGGTCTGGCCTGCCTCCTCTTCAACCTGGCGTTAGAGAAAGCAATCCGTGACTCTGGGGTTACAACTAGAGGGGCTATTATCACCAAGTCCAGCTAGATGCTTTCCTATGCAGATGACATCGATATCATCGGTAGAACCAAATCGGCTGTACAGGAATCATTCACCCAGATCGAGCAGGCGGCCCAAAAACTGGGACTGCACATTAATGAGGGAAAAACTAAGTACATGGTGGCAACTTCCTAGAAGAGAAGACCTAACGTTGGTCAAACTATCAGGCTAGTGGAGCACGAATTTGAAGTAGAGCAATTCTTTAACTACCTTGGGTTAATAGTATCAGCCGATAAACTTCTGCGAAGAGAAGACCTAACGTTGGTCAAACTATCAGGGTAGTGGAGCAGGAATTTGAAGTAGTGCAATCCTTTAACTACCTTGGGTCAATAGTATCAGCCGATAAGAATATGGAAGCAGAAATACGCGAACGGCTAATCAAATCCAACAAAGCCTGTGGGTAAGTTTCTTTCGGTGCGCCGACGTACGGCGCGGGTTCACTAAACTTCCACAGTCTGCTCCTGCAATTGTTAAGCCTTAACCCAAAGTTACGAGACACCGAGTGGACACAGGATCGAAACAAATAGATTCCAGAAATAGTCGGCAAACCTTTTATTGTTCAAACTGGAGTAACCCAATTAAACGCATGGGTTGAACATCAAACACAGGACATCGTTTTTAAAGGCGTTTTATTTGGAACACTAAATACACCATTATTATGCTGATTAATTTGAAACATCGAATACAGCATATTGTTCTTAATGGTATTTATTACAAACACGGACTTTAATATTAAATACAGTATATAGTTCTAAAGGGTGTTCTGTTGACACTCGGATTGAAACATTAATTAACTGATTTTGTCAACGCACGGATTGGAACATTGATTAACTGATTTCGTCAACGCTCGAATAGAAACATTAATTACTGAACGACCGATTGGCGGTAAGCACGCGATCAAAAACCTCCAGTTGCCTGCACCCCTCAGGACTGACTGCCGGCTTGCCATGGGAAGAATCATATCGCCGGCCGCACTGGGGGGAATCCCACTGCCGTGGTGAAAGGCAAATCCGATATTTCATTCGTGTGGCGAACAATGAAAAACCAGTTCGGTTTAACTGGAAGGACTTCCATAGATATCGTTCGGATCTGGTTGGGCGTCCATACACTGGAAGTGCGGACGACGATAATGCGAAGGGTGCACAAAAGAGAGTCCGAACATGCGGCTGATCAAATAGATGATCGCGTACGGAGGCTGGCTGCCTTGCCATCATAAACGATAGGGGATGGGTTTTTCTGTTTATGATATGTCAACAGAACTTCGCTTACGATGGCAAAGGCTAGAATGCATGGGTGCATGTTTGTTTTAGAAAAACGTATCGTGTGACATGATCATTGGTATGATTGTTTAAATAACAATCATGGTCGTGTCCAATTCGATGATCGGATGGTGACCGATCATGGGAAATTTGGTTGCAGCTGTTAAAAATTTAATAAACATAGGAACATTGGTTGTTTACTCGATCAGCTACTGCGTATAGCATCACTTAGATTGTACTCAAATTGCTAACGTCGCATCGGTCGATCTGTCGAGTGTATGTTTACATTAAACACACTTGAATTTCCTGTAGGTAGCCCGCGATGAGTTGTGCTGTAGATTGTCGTTCGAACGATCGACCGATGGATCTGCAGATAGGGGAAGCGTGAACATGTCATGCACGTGTATGGGAAAATGCTTTTTAGTTATGCGCATTGACATGTTCGGGGGTTAATGTCGGTTACATGATGAGGTAACTGAATTAGATTTCAGGAACATGATGCGTTAGATGCAAGCATGCCCCTGGGTGAAAGCTTGTAGATGCTAATGCAACAGCGTTAGCAAATGGCAATTATTCTGGGTGATTTAGGTGCTTAGAAGATTTTTTAAGCGAAAATGATGGTAAGGTAAGTAATGGCTTTACAAATGGACTTGCCAATAATACTTGTCCTTAACCCTAGGAGTAAATTACTTAATCGTAATGGGAAGGTAAGTAGTGGCGTTCAATGGAACCGCCACAAGCCTACTATGGTGTATCAAGGCTTTTTAAATCCCTAAATTTATCCAGAACATACAAGCTAATGCTGTACAAGACCATGGTCTTGTACTCATGTATAGATCCGAGACGTTTTTTTGTTTTTTTTTATTAGACTTCTCAGGAGAGGAGAACCTATACCGCCGAGTGGGCGCCCCGAGATCCCATCAAATAACTGTTGCAGTTCTTTTTGAACAGTTGCAGGTTGTAACGCTCCGGGAACACTCGCGTGGGAAGGGAGTTCCACAGCTTCCCCGCTCTGTAATGGAACGAGTTCTGCTGCAGGGATGTTCGCGCCGTCGGGAGATGAACCACAAACAGGTGCGATCCGTTGGATTGTCTAATGGAGCGCATATAAGTCGAATTGCGTGGAACAATACCAAGAATCTCCGAAGAACAGCACCCGTGATAATATCTGTAAAACAGACAGAGGTCGGCTACGCGCCTTCGATGTGATAGCGACTGTAGTAACGACGTCAGCGCCGAGTCCCCGATCAGGCGGATCGCTCGTCTCTGTATGGTCTCAACTACGTCGAGGGTATGTTTAGGAGCCGAGCTCCAAACATGAGAGCAATATTCGAGCGCGGGTCTAATTTAGAATTTGTTCGCGGTTCATCTCCCAACGGCACGACCATCCCTGTGTTAGAGCTCGTTCCTTTACAGAGCGGGAAAGATGTGGAATTCAATTCCCGTGCGAGTGTTCCCGGAACGTTACAACCAGCAACTGTTCAAGAAGAACTGCAACGGTTATTTGGTGGCATCTCGAGGCGCAGTGTCGGCGCTATACATTCGCCACTCCAGAGAGAAGTATATTTTAAAAAGAAGGGTTATTGCGATGTAATTTTCATCGTAGGAAGTTATTTGAAGATTTGTGGGTTGCTACAGACACATTTACATGTCATGCACGAGCATTGATGTGTGTTTAACCATTATGATAGAGAGAAGCACAATGGCCTCAGTGCAGAGACTTGAAGAATGGCTACGGCGTTCGGCAGATTGTGTGATAAGAACATTTTATTAATGCGTGGACTAAAAGGGATAGCCGATACACTTAAATGCCAAATTATTGTTTGGGGAATTGTCAGTGCAATTCAAAATAATTACAGTGTATCCAGTATACTTCCCGGAATGAACAAGAACCACCACAAATAATAAAAAGGTTTTAAATGAGAAAACCACGTATCCGATAAAGACTCCTTTGAAGTTGTAATGAGGGCTTACGGCACAATAATCGAAAGGAGCACAACGCAAAAGGTTCATCAGTTAATAGCAACAGTGAGTATGTTCATCGCGTAATCCATCAATGCCAACACCACAGATGGAAAAAACCATGCTACTGGTGGACAGGTTACGAACATTCCTGAGTAAACTGAGAAAATGAGAGAAGACAACAGCAGAGCCATGTCAATCACGTAGTCATCATCATCATCATCATGGGCACTACAACCGGGAACTCGTCTTGGCCTTATTTAGCAAGTCCTGAGGAATGTTAAATTTTCCATAATGATTTGTTTTTTCCGGGCAAGGTCATTAGTCTTGCGCCAATCACGTAGTCGTTTCTAGTAATTTCGATGGCGTCGGTTTTTGTTGTTCTGTGTGTTGGGCAGTTAGCTTCAGCCACACTCAATAAAAGCATTGCATCAATTATCTTAATCGGAAGAAACTCTTTGCTGATCGTTCGTTCGCATATTTGGTGGAGTTATTTTAGTTTCCATATGATTGTTAAAAGCGAATATTAAAAATTAAAATAAACAGTAAAATAAACTTCTGATTTTGGATTAAATTGGTGTTCGACTGTAATTACCAGAAACTGACAAAACTGCGCTACACGTACTCGATAGGATGCAAAAACGAACAGTAAGCCTTATTGGGGACCCAGCCGCAAGTCGATCAATTCCGTCGTTAGAACATTGGCGTAACGTATTGTGACGCATATGACAGTCAGTACTGGAATATTCGGGAAAGTCCAAAACAAGTACTGGAATATTCTATAAAGTACTGGAAAACTGGAGACTAGAACATCTAAGATTATGGAACGGACGGAAACGAAATGAAAATGTGAGAAACGATAAAAAGACGTCGAGACAGCTGATGGTGACAGATATAAAAAAAGAAAAAAAAAGCGAAGCAAGCGACAAGGAGGAAAATCGGAGTGTACGGGATAAGTAACGGGCTATGAACGAATTAATAAAGTGTGATATTAATTAATAATCGATTTAACGGCTCTTATTCGCTAAAAATAATTAATCCAGCGAACCCTAAGCTCGCTACAATTGGTGTCAGAAGTGGGATTAATTATTGTTTAAGTGAATAAGTGTGTGAAAGTGTGTTGTGACGATGTCAGATCGACATTTGGAGGATCTTCGCGTTCCTGAGTTGAAGAAGGAACTTGAGGACCGGAATCTGGATAGCAGAGGACAGAAGCAAATTCTTCGACAGCGCCTACAAGCAGCAATGGAGGAAGAGGGTATTAATGTCGACACATATGTTTTTACTATTGGGCCAGATTGTCCGGATGGAGAAGAAACAGCGAGTCAAGATGGTGCCAATGTAACGGAGAGGAGTTCGCCACCGTTGGACATTTCGGAGATGTTCAGGATGATGATGACAAAAATGGACGCGCAAGCTGCAGATGTTAATGCAAAGTTGGATGCCCAAACGCAGTGGATGAAATGTAATTTTCAACACTTTAAGGAAGAAATTCGAAATGAAGTAGAAAATCTGGATCTAAAAGTCACCGATGAAATAACGCGAATCGAAAAGAGACTTGAGTGTGTTGAGAGAAATAAGACATCGCCTAGCAATCAACATGACTACAAAGATACAAGGATGCAACCGCCAACCTTCGATGGAACGGGACCCTTCTCCGTATTTATACGTCAGTTTGACGTCGCGGCCAATTATAATAAGTGGTCGGATGAGCAAAAGTCAACATCACTAATCTTGTCACTCCGCGGGGCGGCTGCAGAATTGCTACAAACCATACCAGCAGAGAAGCAAACAGATTCCCAAGCGATAAGAGACGGCCTTGAAGCTAGGTATGGAGACAACCACATGCAGCAGGTCTACCGCATGCAACTACGGAGCAGAATGCAGAAACCTGGAGAAAATCTTCAACAATTGCAGGCAGACATTGAGCGATTGGCAAACTTGTCTTATTCAAATATGACTAAGGAATTCCTGAACGAGGTAGCAATGGATGCATTTACAAACGCACTCCAAGATCAGGACTTGCAACAAGCCGTCCGTTTAGCTGGAAAGAAGACGACTAACGAAATACTGGCGTTCGCATTGGCATATGAATCTGCTAAACTGGCTACCAGGAGTACATATAGAGTCCGAGAAATGTCCGTCCAGGAACGTTCCTGCCAAAGAATCGGGCATGTACAACGGAGAACCCCGAGACCTGTTATGAAGTGCTGGATATGCGGCGGAGTCGGCCACATCTCTGTTGACTGTAGGAAACGTCGACGAATGAATGAAACATCGAGTGAGAATTGTTGTTCATGCGCTTGTCATAAGAGGAGACTATCAACGGAACAACCTGGGGTGAAGATACACATTGTATCTGTCAGAGTACTAAATGCGTCCGAAGAGCCGGTCGCAATAAGAAAAGGAGAGTTAACCGCAGAATGTGAACCCATATCAATGATAAGCTCAATTCAGCAAAGGAAGGTGCATAATAACTCTGATGCTCTATCAAGAAGACGATGTAAGCCAGATTTTAAACATTGTCATAAAGCGGAAGAGAAAGAAGAGGCGTACGACCTGCGAAATGTACAAGTAGAAGTACTAGATGGGTGGACGAATGGTGCTATACGCGCAGCTCAACTTCAGGATGAAGATATGTCGCTAATCCTGGAACACAAAGAAAAGAACGAGCGGCCAACTTGGAACAATATTTCCGACAAGAGTGGGACATTTAAGGCATATTGGGCACAATGGAATTCCTTGCTGGTGTAAGATGGTATTCTTAAGCGTAAATGGGAAGACGCGGACGGAAAATCCCATCGAATGCAGATTCTAGTCCCACCATCAAAAGTGAAAGATGTTCTAACAGAAATGCACGACGGGGCCGCCGTTGGACGTCTGGGAGTTAATAAGACACTTTCAAAATTACGATCTCGATTTTACTGGCTTCACATGAGAGATGACGTCGAGTCTTGGTGTAGGAAGTGCACAACTTGCACTGCGATCAAAGGACCAACAGCAAGACCAAGGAGCGCTATGAAGCAGTACAACGTGGGTGCCCCTTTCGAGCGAATTGCGATTGATATCTCAGGACCATTCCCAAAAACAAACGACAACAACAAATACATGTTGGTTATCATGGATTACTTCAGCAAGTGGGTGGAAGTCCTTCCAATTCCAAACCAAGAAGCAACAACCGTCATTGAGCAGCTTATCAATAATTGGATCAGCAGATATGGAGTCCCCTGTGAGCTTCATTCCGATCAGGGCCGAAACTTCGAATCACAGATATTTGAAGGCATCTGTGCGGCACTGGGCGTAAGGAAAACCAGGACCACACCCTTACATCCGCAGTCAGACGGAATGGTCGAAAGGTTCAACAAAACAATGAAAGAGCACTTATCGAAGGTCGGTAGTGATCACCAACGAGATTGGGACAAATATGTACAAACCTGTCTCATGAGTTATAGATCGGCTAATCACGATACGACGGGCCATTCTCCAGCAAGAATTATATTTGGACGAGAGATACGATTACCAGCCTACCTCCAGACGCCATAGATAAGGCTGAAGACTACGTAGCTGAATGGAGAAATCGCCTCGACGAGATTCATCACTTGGTTCGAAAGCAAATCAAGGTATCAAGTGACAAGATGAAAACAAGGCACGACGTTCGAGCCAACGTATTCGGATTTAATGCAGGCGATAACGTGTGGCTCTACAACCCTCACCGGCAAAGAGGAAGATCCCCGAAGTTGCAGCAACATTGGGAAGGACCGTATAAGATCCTCACAAGAATTAACGACGTTGTCTATAGGATCCAGCGAAGACCGAACGCCAAAGTGAAAGTGGTACATCGTGACCGACTGGCGACTTTTGTTAACCCAGAAGACCAGTGAACTTAGTTCGGGACGAACTAATCTAGGTGGAGGGTAGTGTGACGCATATGACAGACACTACTGGTATATTCGGGAAAGTCCAAAACAAGTACTGGAATATTCTATAAAGTACTGGAAAACTGGAGACTAGAACATCCAAGATTATGAAACGGACGGAAACGAAATGAGAATGTGAGAAACGATAAAAAGACGTCGAGACAGCTGACGGTGACAGATATAAAAAAAGAAAAAAAAGCGAAGCAAGCGACAAGGAGGAAAATCGGAGTGTACGGGATAAGTAACGGGTTATGAACGAATTAATAAAGTGTGATATTAATTAATAATCGATTTAACGGCTCTTATTCACTAAAAATAATTAATCCAGCGAACCCTAAGCTCGCTACAGTATCACGCCTATCTCTTTTTTCTAGGTATTAACACGGTCAATCTGGCGCAAGACTAATGACCTTGCCCGGAAAAAACAAATCATTATGGAAAATTTAACAAGCCTCAGGACTTGCTAAATAAGGCCAAGACCGGTTCCAGGTTGTAGTGCCGATGATGATGAACACGGTCAATGCTCAACTGAACTTGCTGAATGTGTTCCGCCCCTTGAGACATTTTCCCGCGTCCACGTTGAAAATTCACTTCATCATCATCATCATCACCGGCACTACAACCGGGAACCGGTCTTGGCCTAATTTAGCAAGTCCTGAGGCTTGTTAAATTTCCCATAATGATTTGTTCTTTCCGGGCAAGGTCATTAGTATTGCGCCAGAGGCTCCCCCACGGGGAATCGAACCCCGTTCTCCCAAGTGAAAATTCACTTCAGGCGCACAAATAAACATACAGAGTCATTCTTTAGCCAAAGCAAATGAATGGGGAATGCTCTACCTGATCATGTGCTTCCTCGTCGTTGTAATACCATATCCATGCATTTAAGAACAATATACATCGATACCTCCATTCCTTACCCATTTCCTCTCCGTCCGATCGCACTGTACTCTGACATTTAAGGGTACTTGAAAATCCACCTTTGTGCGCGCGTAAGTGTAAAATAAAAAGTTATACGTAAAGATTTCTCTTTAACGACACGAGGGAGCATCGAAGTTTTATTTGGATCCCCATTGTGCTCACAGTTCAACGATCGCGAGTTGAACATACACTGTTGTACGAATGAGTGCGAAAAACTCATTGTCTTGCACTCGCTAAAAGAATGAATCTGGTTATGCCTTATGGACAAGAGATGTTTTATAAAATGGGAAATAAGGTGTATGTGAGTGTTATATTCGTATATTTATTCCACTTGAAAGGACTTGAGTATTATTTGTAATTCGAAGGAGTATTCCGGGTTACACTTACTCTCTTCTTGCCCTTTGGAGCCGCTAAATACCCCGGTCTTTGGTTGCCTTCAGTGAATTTGATCTAGCAAAGAATCGTCAACTATGACTATTCTTCTGCGGAGAGTTTTGGTCAATAAAGAGTCGCCGACAATGAGTTGTTTTCTGCGAGACTTTAGGTCAAAAGGAGGCATTGACAATGACTGATTTTCTGCGGCGACTTTAGTTCGAAAAGAGACATCGACTATGCCTGCTTCTTTGTGGAAGTTTTGGTTCAATAAACAGGCGCCAACTACTTCTATTCTACGGAAACTTTGGCTCAATAAAGAATCGCTTACTAGACCGCTTTTCCGCGGAGACTTTATTTTTTGTATGGCTTATATAGGGTGGCGCAAAATTAATCATCCATTTTGTTTTTGAATAACTTTTTTACTAAATAAAAAAAATGATTTTGAGTGATGGAAATCTTTATTTGGACCTTTACTATATTTTCTGTTAAGTTAAGAGATTACTGCAGCTGTCTAGTTCAAACAAGTCAAATATGATTGTTGTCCGACTCCATATGGAAAAAATATAACATCTTCCCATAGGGTGATTCATTATGCGTCACCCTATATATTATTCGTTTTGTGCACTAACGGAATTATTTTGTTAATGCTTTAAAATTGTTCCGCGCCGGAAAATATCAATTAATATTATAAAATTACAAATTATTGACTGGAGTTAAACCGTAACTAACCCACATCTGAGAAAACAATTATTTCACCTTTTGTCTGACCTCGTGATGATCATATAACAACGCATTTATTTTATAAAATCTTCAGACGCAGTGTTGTGATGAGAATTAAATCTAGCTTTCGTTTTCAATCTTCTTTATTTCGTCCACCATCTGTTTTTATTTTTGATTGTTTGGTATACTAAACTATAGCATATTTAATTATTATCACAGCCCCTTTTGTGTGTAATGTATAACACTTTACCATAAGAAAACGTAACAATAATCCTGTATTTAACATAAAATGAAACTCATGAATAGCCGTACAAAATGTCAAATCAGAACGAATGTAACCACAACAATCTAATAGGCAACCAATATGTAAGCGTAGCTGAATGCGTTCAGTGAGCCCGGTAGTTTGCAAAAGTGAGAAAGAGAGAAACGATGGTCGATGATGAGGATACATACATTAGAATTAAGTATTGTCAAATACGACTCAGTAGCCATCTTTTTACTTGAACCTGCTTCCCGGCAGATTTGTTAACCTCCATAAAGGCGGAGTGAATATATAAATAACAGAAATGTACTAAAATTACTAAAAATCACAAATTTCAATTGATAATAATCAATATATACAATTTCAGGGCTAGAAGCCGCCGACCATCATCGGAGGCGGGAAAAGAAAAAGAGAAAAAGGTCATAGCCAGAGGACGGGAACGGGTCAGAAGAAGACGCGGCTCAGCATCTAGCAGCAGCGAAAGCTCCGCCAGGTTTGTGTCAAATTATATATTCGTATCAAAATTATTATAATACCGATGAGAATGACTCAAACTATTTTATTACCTTATGCAGTAGCTCATCAGATAGCAGCTCATCGCGTAGTAGTTCGGAATCAGATTCTCGTTCAAGTACAACGGATAGTTCCTCATCTGGAAGCACATCATCCAGTTCATCTAGTGCATCTGATCGCGCACGTGCTCGACGAAAGACTGTAAGGCGATCTAAGTCACTAAATGTAAAAACTAAATCCAGGGATAGAGAGCGTGAAAGGGAACGTGGACGCGAACGAGAACGAGACCGTGAAAGGGAACGTGATCGTGATAGAGAAGCTGCACGTTCTAAAGAGCGCACTCGTGATGAGGAACGTAGTAAAAAACGTAGCAAAAGCCGGGTGAAGGATCGGGGTCGTACTAGATCAAGCAACAGTGATTCGAGGTCACCTCGCCGTAAACGACGCGAACGTTCTCCAACACCAAAGCCAGTTCGTATTCACGTTGGCCGCTTAACACGTAATATTACCAAGGAGCATGTCCTAGAGATATTCGGTTGTTTCGGTGAAGTCAAAACGGTCGAGTTCCCAACTGATCGTTTTCATCCCACTTTTGGACGCGGAATGGCATACGTTGAATTTACATCATCGGATGATTGTGAGAATGCAATGAAACAAATGGATGGTGGACAGATTGATGGACAAGAGGTTACAATTTCCCCCGTATTACAACATAAAATTCGTGCCCCGATGCGCCGTATGTCCCCCATGATGAGACGAGGTCCTCCACAACGTTGGCGGTCACCATTTCGCTTCCATCGAAATCGCAATCGTTCACCATTGAGACGTTGGAGTCCAAGGCGCCGTTCACGCAGTCCCATACGCAGGCGCAGACGCAGTAACAGCTCTGACAGTTCACGTTAAATTGTACACAATAAGCGTTGCACCAATAAAATTAATATTTATCACCATGGTAAATTATATTCTTATTCTACATAGTTTATTATCATTATCGTTTCTTTTTTAAATTCGTTTTGCATTTATAGCAGAAATAAGGCGACCTTAATGAAAATTAGGGGTTTTAAATTCATCGTGCAAAGTACAATATATCTGACTACATTTCTTTATTGATATATTGCATCTAGAACCCGTGTAGTTTTAGTTTTAACGACAAGTGTTTTAAAATATCCAATTGTATATAAATATACATGTAGCGCTTATAGTGTATTCAAATTCAATATAGAGAACTGTGAATTTATAGCTCTAACAATATTAATATTTATAAAAAAAGTAAAATGTTTATTCACGGACACCCCATTGTGACGATTTCAAAAATCGTTAATCTCTGCTATGACTTAATGAATTATTTTATATTTAAACAAAATACAATATATATTACTTACATTGATTTAATTATTCAAATGCTTCATATATGCTTATTGAAAAATAGTTATACATAAAAAACGTATGTAATACAATCCTGTGGATAGAATTTACCAGCTTAGCGTGTCCCATATCTTAATGCCCCTTCTAAAATAGTTTTCTTGTTTTATGTTGACACTCGTAAAAATTGTCATTTCTTTTCATTTTTATTTTGTAAACATTTTTTATTTGGTCCTTTCTCTTATATTTAACTTGCTAAATAAAAATGCTTAAATTCTAGTTTATTTATTTATATCCTAACTTGCTGGACTCCTACGGACACTCTAAGCTAAATTGTCGTCTATTTCCATATACCTTTTAGTTATTAAAAATAATTATTATTTACACGTTTCTCGTTCGTACTTTTCATCATCATCATCAGCATCATCCGGTCTTGGCCTTATCCAGCAAGTCTCTCCACCGAACGCGATTTCGAGGCGATGTCATCCAGTTTGGCACTCCCAGGCTGTGGGCGTCCTGCCCTACGCCATGCCGCCATCACAGGCAAGGTCTGCCGCGCTGTCTCCTTCCATACATCCTGCCACAAAGGACTTTCCGGGCAAGCTCCTCTTCGCTCAGTCGAGCTAGGTGTCCCGCCCACCGGAGTCTACCGAGCTTGATTTTTCTTACAACATTAGCTTCAATGTAGATTGCGTACAACTCATGGTTGTAGCGTCTCCGGAATCGTCCTCCCTCACAGACGGGGTCGACAATTCTCCTTAAGACCTTCCTCTCGAACGCGGCTAAAATTTCAGAGTGCCTTTTATTAAGCACCCAGGTCTCGGATCCATACATGAGTACTGGTAAGACCATGGTCTTGTACAGTAGTAGCTTGGATGTTCTGGATAAATTTCGGGATTTAAAGGACCTTGATAGGCCTTTGCTGGATGTTGTCTGTCGTTCGCGTATTTCTTCTTCCATATTGTTATCGGCTGATACTATTGACCCAAGGTAGTTAAAGGATTGTACTACTTTAAATTCGTACTCCGCTATCCTGATAGTTTGATCAACGTTAGGTCTTCTCTTCGCAGAAGTTGCCGCCATGTACTTAGTTTTCACCTCATTAATGTGCAGTCCCAGTTTTTGTGTCGCCTGCTCGATCTGGATGAAGGAGTCCTATACAGCCGAATCGGATCTAGCGATGATGTCGATGTCATCTGCGTAGGAAAGCATCTGGCTGGACTTGGTGATAATAGTCCCTCTAGTTGTAACGCCCGAGTCACGGATTGTGTTCTCCAACGCCAGGTTGAAGAGGAGGCAGGCCAGACCGTCCCCTTGTCGGAGTCCATTAAAGATGTTGATTGGTTTGGACAGCAGTCCCACTATTTTTACTTGACTAGTTACGTTGGTCATGGTGAACCTACAAAGTCGTATCAATTTGTTTGGAATGCCGAACTCTCTCATGGCACTATATAGCTCTACCTTGGCTATGCTGTCGTAGGCGTCCTTAAGATCTATAAATAGATGGTATAATGGATCTTAAATTCCTGACATTTTCCATCGCCTGCCTAAGGGTGAATATCTGATCAATTGCTAATTTGCCTGGAATGAAGCCACACTGATATTGACCAATGATGGCTTTAGCGTATGTGGCTATCAGGTCTTGTAGAATAGAGGAGAGTATCTTATAGGCGGTACTCAGCAACGTTATACCCCTATAGTTGCACACTGCACACAGTCCCTTCTTATGTGTGGGGAAAATTATTCCCCGACGCCAATCTTCCGGCATCTCCTCTTGCTCCCATACGTGCACCACGATCTCATGAATTACGTGATGTAACGCTGCTCCTCCTTGTTTGATCAGCTCAGCTGGTATGCCATCAGCTCCGGGGTCTTTATTTGATTTGAGCTACCCTATGGCTTTCAATGTTTCCTCAATGCTTGGTGGCGGCAGCATTTGGTCTTGATCGTGCATTGGTGGCAAATTATTCCACGACGCCAATCTTCCGGCATCTCCTCTTGCTCCCATACGTGCTCCACGATTGAAGAGAAGGCAGGCCAGACCGCCCCCTTGTCGGAGTCCATTAAATACGTTTATTAGCAATCCCGCTATTTTTAATTGACTACTTACCTTGGTCATGGTCAACGTACAAAGTCATATCAATTTGTTTGGAATGCCGAACTCTCATGGCATTATATAGTCCCTCTTGTTGTAACGCCAGAGTCACGGATTGCTTTCACCAACGCCGGGTTGAAGAGGAGGTAGGCCAGACCGTCCCCTTGTCGGAGTCCATTAAAGATTTTTACTTGACTAGTTACGTCTGACGCAAGACTAATGACCTTGCCCGGAAAAAAACAAATCATTATGGAAAATTTAACAAGCCTCAGGACTTGCTAAATAAGGCCAAGACCGCTTCCCGGTTGTAGTGCCGTTGATGATGATGATGATGATGAGTTACGTTGATCATGGTCAACCTACAAAGTCGTATCAATTTGTTTGGAATGCCGAACTCTCTCATGGCATTATATAGTTCTACCCTGGCTATGCTGTCGTAGTCGGCCTTAAAGTCTATGAATAGATGATATAATGGAATCTTAAATTCCAGACATTTTTCCATCGCCTGCCTAAGGGTGGATATCTGATCGATCGCTGATTTTCCTGGGATGAAGCCACACTGATATTGACCAATGATGACTTTAGCGTATGGGTCTATCCGATCTTGTAGGATAGTGGCGAGTATCTTATAGGCGGTACTCAGCAATGTTATACCCCTATAGTTGCTGCACAATGTGATATCTCCCTTCTTATGTATGAGGCAAATTATTCCCCGACGCCAATCGTCCGGCATCTCCTCTTGCTCCCATACGTGCGCCGCGATCCCGTGAATTGCGTGAAGTAACGCTGTCCCTCCTTGTTTGATCAGCTCAGCTGGTATGCCATCAGCTCCGGGGGCTTTATTTGATTTGAGCTGTCTTATGTCTTTTAATGTTTCCTCAATGCTTGGTGGCGGCAGCAATTGGTCTTGACCCGCCTAAGGTTGAATATGCTGTCTCACGTTGGGGACCACAGGGTAATATCGGTTTTTATGATTCACACCAAATTTGGTTTTAATATTTATTCATTAAGGATTGTAATATCGGGTTTTAGCTTTATTATTTATTCATTAAGGATGCCGTATCTAGATTTAACATTTATTCATTAAGCATTGCTTACGTGTCTTAGGTCAGCGGGCTTCCTTCCGGGTTTGGCTGTTGCTCTGATGGGGACTTGTCTCCCATGGTTGTGGCTTCTTCTATTATCTCTTCGCTTCCCTCCGGTTTAGACTGGTTGTATTTAAAACAGCACGTTTCTTTACTTTTATTTAAACTTTAATATCAAAAGTGTCACTTTTACAAATAGTGTTCTTTAATATCAAAAGTATCACTTTTACAAATAGTCTTCTTTAATATCAAAAGCGACACTTTTAGTTTAAATTATATATTTAGACTTAGTAGTAAGAAGGCCAGCTGTACACACGCTAGGCCGCAACCTTCTTACTACGCGTATTACACTATATGGGAATCGATTCAACCGATATTATCGGTTGGATCAGTAAGATAGGAGCGTGGCTAGGCGGGGGAGCGTATCCGAGAGAAAGTGACTGTGTGACTACTACTACTATTTATTGGTCCTACAGGCAATAGAGATCTGTCCCCACTATAGATGTAAATATGAAAACAGGAACACAACGTTGATAAAGGTTGTTGTGATAATGGTGATATGGATAATATCAATTCTTGTGATATACATGCTGTTTCTGATGTGCCTTGAGCCTCTGCTAAATAAACGGGCAACAGCCAATTACCAGGAGCGCACAAACGAAGAAGATGATCAGTTTCTCCGCAAACATTACTAAACAGCTACAGGAATTCAATGCTCGAGCCAACGTTCTTAATAGAGTGGGTCACCAACAGGACAAATGGAAAAAATAAGTCCGCGAACAGAGAGGTAACATTACGACAGGCGTACTATTATTATTATTATTTAATTATTTATTGGCCTGTAGGAACCTGGAAGTTGACCTCGCCGACTCGACTCCGCCATCGTTCCCTGTTCTGTGCACTCTCCTTCCACTCTTGACTAGCCGATCCGTTCTCCTCAGGGTCCAACCTAACATTGTCCTCCCACCTCCGTCGCGGCCGTCCTATCGGTCTCTTTCCCGTTGGTCTACCGTCAAGAATTCTACGCACGATCCTATCGTTGCCCATTCGCGCCACATGTCCGGCCCATCTTAATCTTTGCGACTTGACTACTCTCACTATTGTATGTTTGCGGTATAGCTCTTCCAGTTCGTGGTTATGGAGTTTCCTCCATTGTCCTGCCTCCTCGTCATATTTACCGCCAAAGATACCCCTTAGAACTTTATTCTCGAATACGTGGAATTTGTTTTCTTCCCGTTTTGTGAAAGCCCATGTTTCGCATCCGTATAGAGCAATCGGCATGATTATGGTTCTATAGACACGGAGCTTTATGTTACGTAATAGCAGTTTGGATTTCAGGAGTTTACTGACTGCGTGCCAACTAGCGTTGTCGGAATATAGTCTTTTGTTAATTTCCTTCTATATTTTGTTACTGGCCGTCAGTATCGTTACCAAGTATTTACATTCCTTAACTTTTTCAAATATCTTGCCTCTGACGTTTATATGTGTTCTCTGAGGTCCACCTGCTCTCGCCGCAATGATGTATTTTGTTTTGTCTTCATTGATGGCGATATTCAGTTATAGGCAGTTATTTTGGCGCCAAGTCGAAAAGCTGTCAAGATCCGATTGGAAAAGTGAGTAGTCCACCTGCTCTCACCGTAATCATGTATTTTGTTTTGACTTCATTTATTTCTAAGCCTACCTCTTCTGCCGCTTGCATGATGGTTTCACAGTTTTTACTTACAGTTTCTAGATTGTCGCCCAAAACGGGGATGTCATCATTGTGTGACGCCGTTCAGGGATGTTCCGGCCATCTTGTCGTCTTGTACCTTTCTGATGACATACTCGAACACAAGGTTAAAAAGACACGGTGAGAGGCCACCCCCTGTTTTAGTCCGTCCCGGATTGCAAATGGTTCTGAGAGGTGGTTTCCTATTCTAACTCGCACTTTGTTTTCGGTCATGTAAATTTGAATGAGGGCGGCATATTTTTTCGGGATTCCCAGTTCAACTACTATATGATAGAGTCTCTGTCTTGCGACTGAGTCGTAGGCTTTTTTGAAGTCAACGAACAGTTGGTGAACCGTCTCACCGTATTCCCACTTCTTTTCCAGCAGTTGCCTTACTGTGAACATTTGGTCGCTCGTTCACCAGTTCCTACGGAATCCGCACTGGTAGTCTCCCAGTATTTCTTCTACGTACGGTGTGATTCTCGCCGGTATGACATTTGTTAGTATCTTGTATGTGGTTGGCAGTAATGATATTCCTCTGTAATTTTCGCAGTCAGATCTGTCACCTTTTTTGAAAATGGGGACGACTATTGAGGTTTTCCATTCTTCCGGAGTGATTTCCTTATCCCATATTGTTTTGATGAGTTGGTGGATCTTTCGTGCGGTTGCCTCTCCTCCATGCTTCACAAGCTCTGCCGGTATGCAGTCGACTCCGGGAGCCTTGTTGTTTTTCAATCGGTTTATTGCGTCTACAATTTCGTCGAAAGAGGGCTCTGGGATCTGAGTCTCGGCTGTATGTACGTCTGGTGCGTTTATTTGTGGTTGATGGGTGCGCACATTGAGCAGGTTTTCAAACTACTGCTTCCGTCTTGTCACGATATTCTCCTTGACATGCGAACTTTATTCCACACAGAGTAAAGGGTATCAAACCCAAGAGAAATATGTGGTTCGATTCCGGGAGCCGAGAAGCCATTAAGGCTAAAGAGTTGAGCTTCCGATTGTATAAATCAAACAATACTGAGGAAAACCGGAAAAGATTTAAGAGAGCTAGAAATAACTGCAATGCGTATATTCAACGCGCCAAGTTCTTGCATGACCAGGGAGTGAGACAAAAAATACTACACTCTCCCACAGGTGGTAGAAACTTCTGGGCATTCATGAAAAACATTCAAAACTCAGTGTCTTCATCCATTCCATCGCTTATAGTCGCTGACAAACCAGTCAACACTGCAATAGAGAAGGCGAATCTACTTGCTGCACATTTTGCAGCCAACTCAACGCTGCCTGATACCACATCAGTTCCACCTCAACTTGAGCATAAGCAGCACACCATGAGCCAGATTCACTTCCGAACGCGTACTGTTGCCCGCGCACTCAAAGAGCTAAACGCACACAAATCCGCTGGTCCAGATGGCATTCCCCCAATTCTCTTGAGGAAATGTTCCTCTTCAGTCGCTAAGCCACTGCGGAAACTCTTCCATTTGTCTTATTCTACTGGCCGTTTCCCAAATAGACGGAAGTCAGCGAACATGTGGGGCTTTTCAGGGCCCGAAGAGCCATACATCGCTCGATCCCCACCTTTCCAGGCGAACGACTTACCTCTCGGTCGAACTTCAGCAAGGTTGCGTAACCTTGCTACGGCATTTACCCTCAGCCAAATCGCCGGAATTAATACGGTTACCCAATCGGATAACCGTTTTGAATTTATGTTAGGCAGCTTACCTATTCTGTAGGGGATTTCCTTCCAAACCCCTTTTTCTCCAGCATCACCACTGAAAACATTAAATCCACGGCAAAGCTTATCACCTTGCCGTGGCATCGAAAACTCACCCTCGGCCAGACCATATTCCCTAAAAAACATTAAGCCCATGGCAAAGCTTATCACCTTGCCGTGGCATCGAAAACTCACCCTCGGCCAGACCATATTCCCTAAAAAAACATTAAGCCCACGGCAAAGCTTATCACCTTGCCGTGGCATCGAAAATTTACCCCCGAGGCGTACATCATTTCCTGAAAAGAACATAAGTCCATGGCAAAATCATCACATTGCCATGGCATCTGAAATCTTATCTTTAGGCATACATTCTGCCAGGGCATCTCGTTTCCATAGCCTTAAGCTATGGAAACAACAATCAACAAGAGTTCCTTGTGACTCGTTGTATTTGTTTACCCCCGGCATAACATGCATACGGCTATTGCCCCTATTGATTTACTACCGCCGACAAGGTTTCTGTTGACGCAAATCAAACATGTCCCTGTTTACCAGCAATCGCTGGCTGCTAATTATCGGTCCCCATGTTCAGAGACCGTAATCGCGCAACGACCAGGATGCAGCCAGAAAATGTTTACTTTCAACATCTGGCAACGGCTGCACCCTATGTTCGTTGCAATGTAATCATCGGCAACCGAAATGAAGATTTATGGCCTTCCATTAGGATGACCAAATTATCGGTTTCAGTTTTTCACACCCCACATGCTAGTGTTTGCATTCTTAGAAAATGCACTAGCGATGTTGCCCGCCATCCACGGTCGCTGAACGATCGTATGCATGGCATACGCACACATGCGTAATGTATGCCCATTCCGTCAGGTCCAATCACGATTAACTACATCAAGTTAATCGTGTAACTCCGCCTTCTTTCCAGTTTCTTTCGGGATTCTTTCACTTTAATGATTTCCAATGGGATTAGTCAGTCAGATTTGATACGCCAAAGTGGTCGCGGACATTCGGAGTTCCGCGCCGTGGAGATTTTTAATCGCGATTTTATTTCCTTTTAACTTAATCGCAGTCCGTGTAATAGTTCATAGATAAGTGCAACTTTGGAGAGTGTCGTCCTCACCAGTTCTGTTTAATCAAAAGTGTGTTTCAAGTTATCGGTCAAACTACAAAGCTCACAACTTTCATTTGTAAATCCACGTCAAAAATAATATAATGTCAATAGAACCAGAAACAATAAATAAACATTCAACTATCGAGTTATCGTGTTTTCTTTGTGATATTTGGAGTTTCGAGTTTGAAGTGTATCGGCCGCAGGAATCGAGTGCTGAAGCCAGGGTTCACCAGCCCAATTTTGTTCCGGTCTACAAGTGCCTTCTTCCATGAACTACGTGGGTGTTTTTTTTATAGATCATGCATTCCTGTCAATGCCTTAGTAATTAAACAACACCCATATTGGTGACACCTAGTGTGAACACGCCCCCGCTGAACTTTGGTGAACCAGTGACAAAGACCGTTCCAGTGCTTGCAAAAAGTGAACCCACAGAACAACTGTACCGTAAATTGTGATAGTGCAAACAAATCTAAAGCCTATCAAAGGGTGCATCAACCCCAACGCGCCTGTATTTACCAGTGTCACCTGTGATTAACACCATCTCTACCAGTGCAGTGCGAGTGCCCCCAACATTATCGGACGAGAAACAACTCCCACCTCAACAGCTAGGTAAAATTACTTTCTGTCAGTTTCAGTACATTTTCTTTTTTTTTAAAACAATAGTTTACATTTTTATAAATTCGTTAGTTTTGGTTTATTTTATTTGTTTTCCAAAATTTCTAATTTTCTTTCGTTAATCGAATATTTCATATAATGTATAAGGCAACAATTGTATTATGAATTTGTCGGAATAAACTCAATCCAACTATATAGAGTGTCTAATAAGCAAAAAGCAATATAAAATACAAGATTGAAAGTAGAGTAAAATAATAAAAACTACACTTATAGCTCACAAGTAATAAATATTTAAATGAAGTAATAAAATAATTTAGGAACTAAATCAAAACTAAGAAGGAAATTTCTCAGACAATACCATATATTTTATATAATTTTCAACAAGTTTCTATGCAAATCACATAGGAATAGCTCGGAATCGCCTATTAAAATTTGACATCATTAAATAATTACAATTATATTGCTTTCTAAAATTTATTACATGAGAGGGAGTCTTCGCTAAACCTGTATCTAATTTCCTTAAGATACACAGTTAAAGCAAGAAACTCTCAAATTTCGTAACGCCCTTATGTGATTGCATTTTTAAATATAACTGCAAACTTCTCAGGCATAAAAAACACTGCGCCTTTCCTTTCCTTTTATATTTTGAATCTAAATTTAAGTTAACCTCTCACTACCCACATACATTGTACGCTAAAGAAAAAATAACGAAGAAGTGAACTTAAGATAGATTACGAACTAATAAGTAACTTACAATTTTTAATAAAGCAAACGCCTACCCAAAACATACAATATATCAATACAGCAACAGTTTTACTAAATAATATACTATATGCTCAAAATTTTTTTTTGTTTTCTTTTTTTTTAAACATTTATTCTACCAATAGGCGTGTATAACGAATATACTTTCGACTTGTACTTGAGCACAGACAATTTTGAATTGATTCTATTTACCTAATAATAGGCATTAAGTAAGCAATAAGCTAACGTCTCTATGTTATTGTCATTAACCACAGATAAAAACATACATTTGTAAACCATAGCACAAAAATTTTTTTTTTACTCACTTTTTCATGCTGGTACAACCGGATTATTGTTGGATAGCTTAAGTAAAATTTCCCTGATAAGTTACACAATTTTGTATGAAAAATTAAAATCTAGTCGCAAATCCAAATCGCCACGCATGCTATTAATGATAGTTCAATTTAGAAGCCGCAATTAATTTGCCTGAACACGGAATCAGCGTAAAATTGAAAAAAGAAAGCCACCAAGATTTTAAACCTAAAAATAACCTAATCGTTACCACAAACATAATTGTTAAAATTAAAAACCAGTAAAATTACCATACCAAAAACTCGATTGAAATTGTAAACGCACTCTCTTACATTTGTAAACCCCTTCAGGGTACTAACGACAATTTTTTAACTCTCTTTTTATAAGCACACTAACATTCGCGACTCTAAGCTACTCCACTCGACTTGGCACAATTCTCCTTTGACTCGGCTCCTTCAATCCCTTTCTTTTCAGCACAATTTGGCCCCCCATAACCTTGGTTGGCCCCTTATCCCCACTCCATTCAATTTTTTTCGACTCATCGGCCTCCCTTCACCTTTCTTCGCGTCCTCTCACGCCTTTAATTCCCGTTTCGCGTCACTACCATAATGGTCAACACGCGGAACACCATGGCCAAAAAGGCTCTGGAACAATCCGAGCCCCTTGAGTTTCACGACGCCTCCAGCGTCGATTTCCCAACTGAGCAAGTCGATACTGACTTAGACTTGCCCGGACAAGCTACTCCCCTGGCACCACCCGTTGCCCCCAGCGTCGTGAACCGACCACAGCCTACTTCCACAGACACACCCTCGACTGCTCCTAACGCCTCTGGTACCGGCCCTTTGGTAAATTCCGGCATTTTAATGCCCACAACTAGTGCCGGTACTTCCAGACAAGCCCATAGGCACCCAGAGCCCCAAGAATTCCACGATGCTTCCAGCCTCGGGAATGGGACTCGTCCTTCAAATATAGGGCTTCCCCCTTTCGATGAGGAGGACCCAGACCTTTGGTTTGCAGTGGCAGACCGCATCTTCCAGGCCTCAGCCTTGCACGACGAACAACTTCGTGCAGTCGAGCTGTTGAAAGTGCTTGACCGCACTCAGCGACCGCATGTTGCCCACATAATAAGGTCGGCCGGCCGCAACCCATATAGCAACATGCGTGAAGCTCTGCTCGACGCTTTGGACGAACCTGGAAGTATGCGGCAACAACGTTTAGCCGCTGTAACCAACCTTTCTGGGATGAGACCATCTCTTTTCCTGACCCATTTACGCTCTATAGCGGGGACCAGGATTGGGGACGACCTAATAAAGCCTCACTTTTTGAGGTGTCTTCCCCAGCATGCCCGTTCGGCACTTATAGCCCAATCCAATCAGAGTTTGGGCTATTTATCCAAAATTGCGGACGCAATTATGGAAAGCTCAGATCAGTATTCTGAGCCTCCAGCGTACCAGGTAGCGGCGGTTTCTCAACACGCCGCCCAGCCTGCACGGCACCCTCGTCTGCCTTTCTCAGCCCATGAATTGGTCTCAACTCCCCATCCTCCTCAAACCCAATTACCTTTTAGAGGGCCCGCCTCAACCAATTTCCCTCAGGGGAATCCAGTGGCAGGCCCCAACCCTAACCAAAGAAATTCGCCCACACAACTAACTCCTGCTGACCTCCGGGCGCTCCAAACCTCACTCCTCCGCGAGATAACTCAATTGCGTGCGGAGGTGAGGAACAATCCTCGAAGCGCCCAGAATCGAGCCATGCCGAGCCGTCCTCTCAATCGGCAGAATTCCTACCAAAATGCCCCTCAGAGGGCCTATATCCCCCAAAATGCCCCACAGAGGGCCAATCCCAACCAAAACGGCCCTCACCGGGCCAATTCCCAGCGAGCTCCGGCTCGACCTCCCCGTAACGGCAATACTAATAGGCAGAACATACCTGATAATGCCGTTACTCTGCCTTGGTGCGCCAATCACCAGCGATATGGTGATCGCGCATTCAATTGCAAAGCGCCTTGTGGTTGGACGCAACCTTCCACCAACCAGAGGCGCTCTTTAAACTAATTTTGCCGTCCGACACCCTCGCGCAATCGGCCGGCACCTCTACGATAAGTCGCTTAACCATCCGGGATTCGAAACTGAATATCGCTTTTACTGTCGATACCGGCGCCGATATTTCAGTCCTCCCGCGATCGTTTGCTCCGCGTAACCGCGTGCCAGCCGCACTTAAATTGTCAGCTGCAAATAATACGCCGATACTTACGTACGGACGTAAAAAGCTGACACTTCAATTGGGTCTTTGTCGTCCGATCACTTGGCGTTTCGTCATTGCGGACGTGAACGAACCCCTGATAGGTTCCGACCTATTAGGTGCACATAATCTGTTGGTCGATTCGACCCATAACAGACTAGTGGCTCCAACCGCACCCCCCTTGCCCATGACGGCATCACCAGCGGAAACTTCAGGAGCCACAAAGTGCATAGACCCATTCCAGGTTATGGTACAGGAATTTGTGAGTACAACAATTCCTCTACCTAACCAACGCCGACATAAAGCCATGGTGTTTCATCATATAGAAACACGTGGTCCCCCTGTGAGCCAGCGTCCACGTCGACTGGCTCCGGAAAAATTACGTGCGGCGCGCGCGGAGTTCGAGCATATGATCGAACTAGGTATCTGCCAACCGTCGGACAGTCCCTGGGCAAGCCCACTCCACTTAGTGAAGAAACGTTCTGGTGAGTGGCGCCCATGTGGCGATTATAGGCTGTTGAACGCAGCAACTGTCCCGGACAGATACCCAATTGCACACCTCTACGATTTTTCGTACAAGTTGCGAGGGTGCAATGTCTTCACAACCCTGGATCTCACCAGGGCATACCACCAAATTCCGGTGGCACCTGAAGACATCCCCAAGACCGCAGTCATTACACCTTTCGGACTCTTCGAGTTCAAAGTGATGACTTTCGGCCTCAGGAATGCCGCACAGACATTCCAGCGGTATATCGACACGGCTTTACGAGGTCTTAATTGCTGCCATGCATACCTTGATGACATTCTCATCGCCTCCAAAGACCTCGCCGAACATAAACACCACTTACGTCAGGTCCTAGAGCGCCTCCGCGAATTCGGTCTTGTCATCAACCCAGAAAAGAGTCAATACGCCAAAGAGCAAATCACCTATCTGGGTTATGTCGTTGACAACCAGGGCATTCGCCCACTACCAGACCGTGTGGAGGCCCTCATGAAGTACCCCCGGCCTACTAACGTGAGTGAGCTGCGTCGATTTCTGGGCATGCTTAACTTTTACCGCCCAACACTGAAGAACGCTGCCCAAGTTCAAGCTCCCCTAAATGAGTTTTTAAAAGGAGCTAAGCGCAATGATAAGCGCCCCATTAATTGGACAGAAGTCTCTGATCGAGCATTCCAACTGTCCAAAGAACAATTGGCAAATGCCACCTTACTCCGATACCCTCTCGAGGGAGCGGCACTTTCTATCCAATGCGACGCATCGGATACCGCAATCGGAGCCGTCCTTGAACAGGACATTGAAGGCCGACCGGAACCACTTGGCTTCTTTTCAAGGAAGCTGAGTCCCACTGAGCGACGTTACAGCGCCTACGACCGTGAATTGCTCGCGATCTACAGCGCTGTTAAGTACTTCCGTCATATGATAGAAGGTCGCTCACTCTCCATCTTAACAGACCATAAGCCATTGGTCTATGCGTTCCGGAAGAAGTCGGGAAATGCCTCCCCCCGACAAGAGCGTCAATTAGACCTCATTGGGCAATATTCCACGGAGATAAGGCATATCTCCGGTAAACAGAATGTCACGGCGGACGCCCTTTCTCGAATCGATACGATTCATTTGCGTACCGCCTTGAATAACGCTGACCTTGCCCTAGCTCAAGAGGAGGATGAACAGCTCAAGTCCCTCCTAACTGCCGATACGGCACTAGAGCTTAAGAAAATTACCCTTCGCGACCCTTTGGGCGAAATCTGGTGTGATGTCTCCACTGGAACCGCTAGACCTTACATTCCCGAGAAACTTCGTAAGGGCGTGTTCCAGGTTTACCACAACCCTGCCCACCCCAGCGGCCGAGCAACAGCCGCTGCTGTCCGTCGCAAATTTATTTGGCCCCGGATGAACAAAGACCTCACCGGTTGGGCCCGTGCTTGTCTCCACTGCCAACGCTGCAAAGTAGCGCGACATAATGTACTGGAGCCAGCGCAATTCAAGCTTCCCACGGCACGCTTCGCCCATGTCCACATAGACATAGTGGGACCGCTTACTCCATCAAGAGGATTTTCTTATATCCTCACTATGATGGATCGCTGCACGCGATGGCCAGAGGCGACACCTCTCCGGGCAGTTACTGCCGAATCAGTCGCCAAGGCCTTTTACTCAACTTGGGTCACACGCTTCGGTGTACCAACCACCATAACTTCGGACCGAGGTCCACAATTTGAGGCGACAATTTTTAGGCAGCTAACAAATCTTCTCGGCTGCCAAAGAAGTCGTACCACCGCCTACCACCCGCAATCAAATGGGATGATAGAGCGCTGGCATAGATCTCTTAAAGCCTCACTCATGTGTCATAATGACACACAATGGTTTGACGCCCTTCCAACCGTCCTCCTCGGCCTGAGGACAAGTATTAAGGAGGACCTGGGTGCTTCGGCAGCAGAGCTTACCTACGGTACCAACCTCCTTCTTCCAGGAGAACTTTTCCTGAATGGCGAAACACCACGTGACCAACTTCGTGAATTGGGACATCTCCGTGACCTGCTACGTAAGGTTAGGGCAACCCCTGTAACCAGGCACGGCTCCAAAAAACTTTTCGTCCACCCTGAACTGCACAGCTGCACGCACGTCTTTGTCAGGGTGGATAAGGTCAAAAAACCCCTCGACCCACCTTATGATGGCCCATTCAAAGTCTTCCGCCGCATCAGTGACCGCGTCTTCGAGATCGACATTAGAGGCAAGCGATCCACGGTCAGCGTCGAAAGGCTTAAGCCCTGTTTTCTGGAAGCTTCCGCTCCAGAATCACCTCCATCTACCGACACCGCTCCTACTCCACCAGCACAACCTCCCCGTACTCGCGCTCAAACGCGCGCCCATAACCAACTAACCACCCCCTAACCTGCCTTACCTGTTTCGTGACTACGTCACTGGGGAGGGAGTGATGTGGGGCTTTTCAGGGCCCGAAGAGCCATACATCGCTCGATCCCCACCTTTCCAGGCGAACGACTTACCTCTCGGTCGAACTTCAGCAAGGTTGCGTAACCTTGCTACGGCATTTACCCTCAGCCAAATCGCCGGAATTAATACGGTTACCCAATCGGATAACCGTTTTGAATTTATGTTAGGCAGCTTACCTATTCTGTAGGGGATTTCCTTCCAAACCCCTTTTTCTCCAGCATCACCACTGAAAACATTAAATCCACGGCAAAGCTTATCACCTTGCCGTGGCATCGAAAACTCACCCTCGGCCAGACCATATTCCCTAAAAAACATTAAGCCCATGGCAAAGCTTATCACCTTGCCGTGGCATCGAAAACTCACCCTCGGCCAGACCATATTCCCTAAAAAAACATTAAGCCCACGGCAAAGCTTATCACCTTGCCGTGGCATCGAAAATTTACCCCCGAGGCGTACATCATTTCCTGAAAAGAACATAAGTCCATGGCAAAATCATCACATTGCCATGGCATCTGAAATCTTATCTTTAGGCATACATTCTGCCAGGGCATCTCGTTTCCATAGCCTTAAGCTATGGAAACAACAATCAACAAGAGTTCCTTGTGACTCGTTGTATTTGTTTACCCCCGGCATAACATGCATACGGCTATTGCCCCTATTGATTTACTACCGCCGACAAGGTTTCTGTTGACGCAAATCAAACATGTCCCTGTTTACCAGCAATCGCTGGCTGCTAATTATCGGTCCCCATGTTCAGAGACCGTAATCGCGCAACGACCAGGATGCAGCCAGAAAATGTTTACTTTCAACATCTGGCAACGGCTGCACCCTATGTTCGTTGCAATGTAATCATCGGCAACCGAAATGAAGATTTATGGCCTTCCATTAGGATGACCAAATTATCGGTTTCAGTTTTTCACACCCCACATGCTAGTGTTTGCATTCTTAGAAAATGCACTAGCGATGTTGCCCGCCATCCACGGTCGCTGAACGATCGTATGCATGGCATACGCACACATGCGTAATGTATGCCCATTCCGTCAGGTCCAATCACGATTAACTACATCAAGTTAATCGTGTAACTCCGCCTTCTTTCCAGTTTCTTTCGGGATTCTTTCACTTTAATGATTTCCAATGGGATTAGTCAGTCAGATTTGATACGCCAAAGTGGTCGCGGACATTCGGAGTTCCGCGCCGTGGAGATTTTTAATCGCGATTTTATTTCCTTTTAACTTAATCGCAGTCCGTGTAATAGTTCATAGATAAGTGCAACTTTGGAGAGTGTCGTCCTCACCAGTTCTGTTTAATCAAAAGTGTGTTTCAAGTTATCGGTCAAACTACAAAGCTCACAACTTTCATTTGTAAATCCACGTCAAAAATAATATAATGTCAATAGAACCAGAAACAATAAATAAACATTCAACTATCGAGTTATCGTGTTTTCTTTGTGATATTTGGAGTTTCGAGTTTGAAGTGTATCGGCCGCAGGAATCGAGTGCTGAAGCCAGGGTTCACCAGCCCAATTTTGTTCCGGTCTACAAGTGCCTTCTTCCATGAACTACGTGGGTGTTTTTTTTATAGATCATGCATTCCTGTCAATGCCTTAGTAATTAAACAACACCCATAAACATTCAGCCAATTCTAAAAAAGGGTGACAAATCATCCTTTTCTTCTTATCGACACACAGCACAAACTTCTATTCTCTCCAAGGTAATGGAATCACTTATCAACCGTCAACTTTCATAATATCTGGAATCAAATGACCTCTTCAATGATCGCCAATATGGCTTTCGTAGCAACAGGTCCACAGGAGATCTGATGGCGTATCTTACAGAAAAGTGGAACCATTCCATCCACTACCTCGGTGAAAGCAAGGTAGTCGCATTGGATATTTCAAAAGCCTTCGGCAGAGTTTGGCATCCAACCCTTTTGTCAAAATTGCATTCATATGGAGTGGACAATTCTCTGATCCAGTGGATAAGAGACTATCTTTCTGGCCGTTCAATCCAAGTGGTTCTTGATGGTGTCAAATCTGTCTCCCATCAAATTAATGCAGTTGTTCCCCAGGGTTCGGTACTCTCACCCACTCTCTTCCTCATCTTTATAAATGATCTCTTGTCAATTACTCACAACCCAATTCACTCGTTTGCTGATGATAGCACGTTGAGTTTCTCATACTCATACGAACACTCCCGTCCAAACTCTTCGAACTTCACTACCAACCAGCAACTTATGCTTGATACATTGAATTCCGACCTCAACAAGATATATCAGTGGGGATTATCTAAGCGAGTAGAATTCAATGCCCAAAAAAATTCAGTGCTGTCTCTTGTCGTCAAAGGCGAGTCCCAAAGCTAATATACTGTCTATGAATGGCACTTGCATCGACGAAGCCAAGGAACTATCAATCCTCGGCACTCGAATTAATTCGACTCTTAACTGGAATGACCACATATTAGAAGCTGCGAAAAATGCAGCCAAATGTATGGGGTTCCTTAAGAGATGCAAAAGATACTTCACTCTATCCAACCTGGCCACTATTTACAAGGCGTATGTTCGTCCAAAAATGGAGTTCAACTCCTATATTTGGTCAGGCGCATCCAAAACTGCACTACACGTGCTCGACAGGATGCAAAAAGTGAATCTTATTGGGGACTCAGCCGTAAGTCGATCAATTCCGTCGTTAGGATACAGGCGCAACGTATCATGCCTATCTCTTTTCTATAGGTATTACCACGGTCGTTACTCAACTGAACTTGCTGAATGCGTTCCGTCCCTTCAGACATTTTCCCGCGATACCCGTCAATCTGTGAATGCGCATCAGTTCACGTTGAAAGTGGACTTTAGGCGCACAAATAAACATAGAGAGTCATTCTTTAGCCGAACCACACGAATGTGGAATGTTCTGCCTGATCATGTGTTTCCTGGCCATTGTGATGTCCAGACATTCAAGTCCAATATACATCGACACCTCCTTTCCTTATCCACTTCTCTCCATCCGCTCGCACTGTGCTCTGACATTTAAGGGTACTTCAAAATCCCCTTTTGTGCGTGCGTTAGTGAAAAAAAAGTGACACCAACTGCCCTCCCCTTCCGGGCAGTATGAATGCGTGGGATTTTCGTCGGTGGAGCACATGTAGATATTTTCCCGCGATACCCGTCAATCTGAGAATGATCGTCAGTTCATGTTGAAAGTGGACTTCAGGCGCACAAATAAATATAGAGAGTCATTCTTTAGCCGAACCACACGAATGTGTAATGCTCTACCTGACCATGCGTTTCCTCGTCGATGTAATGTCAGGGCATTTAAGACCGATGTACACCGATACCACCTTTCCTTATCCATTTCCTCTCCTTTCGCTTACATTGTGGTCTGACATTTAAGGGTACTCCACAATTCCACTTTTGTGCTCGCGTTAGTGTAGACAAGAAATCAATGTTTAATATATAAAGGTTTTACTTTCTGCCAACACTTTCTTAGGGTTTAGTACTAGCTTCCAGGTATTGGCTGCATGTTTTGCTACAATTAGCATTGTTTTCCCGTCTTTATTAAAATTAAACCTAATTCGAAGCTTTATGTTCGGGTACTTCGTTTCAGAGCACAATGAGATTAGGCTGTTACTTATTTTCAGGGAAAATGTTTAACTTTCCTTGACCGCGAGGTAGTAGTCTTTTCCATTGGTGTTTCTAAAGTATATTAGTCCGCACTTATCGGTGTTTACCTTCAATCGTCACTTATTGAAATAGTTTCCCATAAGTGTGAGATTCCTCTCAATTTTCTTTAAGGCAAGGCTTGGCCCTAAATGACTAGCTCTTATTATAGTATTACATAGCTTAGTGGATGGACCCAGGTTCATTTGTACCTATGGTCCGGGAGAGGAAAACCCTGAAGATGTATAATAATGAGGGTCGGCCCAAGTATTGATCCTTGGGGAACACCCGACAACAAAGGAAAAGCACCACATTCATATCCAATGCAGCCTAACGAGGTTCGATTGGTCAAAAAACTATATATAATTTTTGTTAGCCAAATTGGATACCTAAGATTTATGAGTTTAAATACAAGGTCATTGTGCCAAAAATAATCGAAAGCCTTTTCAAGGTTGCTATCCAGGCTGATAGTACACTTTTTATTCCTGAGACTTCGTGCAATCCTATTTTGAAGAACAAGTAAGGAATGTTCAGTTGAATTTCCTTTCCTTAAACCAAATTGGTTATCTGGAACTACATTCCTTTCTTCGCGTAGTGATTCAAGCTTTTGCTTTTAAGGAGTTTTCCAATATTGGAAAGCACGAAAATGTGCAATGTTTTTTGCAAGTTTCGATTTTGCTTAGGTAAAATGTTTGCTTCCTTGCAAATACTTGGAAAATAACTATTGTTTATCATCATCATCATCATCGGCACTACAACCGGGATCCGGTCTTGGCCTTATTTAGCAAGTCTTGAGGCTTGTTAAATTTTCCGTAATAATAACCATTGTTTATACATTGCTTGCAAATCGGAGACAAAACCTGATTTAGGGAATTTTTATTTCAAAATGAAATTGGAAATTTGGGCAAACCCACCAGATTTTTTATCTGTTCAGAGTGGACCTGAACGTATTCACTTATTCTGGTGAGGTAAATACATGTATGCTTAGGCTGGTTGCGAGGCTTAAGGGGGTAAATGTTGTCAATGTTTCTCCAAGATGTGCTGTTTTGAATACGTTTATCACAATGAGAACTTCACTTTCAAGATCTTAGTCAGACGCCTTAAGTGTTCCAGAATATACTGAAGAGTAGACATTTCGGAATGCCTCTAATTTGGATCGGATTTCATTGAATCAAAGCTCATCATAGGAAAGTGTATCCTTTGTCTCATAGGACGCGGGTGCGCGAGGAGAAATACAAAAAGCTCAGAAGATCTGAAAAAAAGACCACAGATAAAAGAAAAGTGCCTGGGAAAAAAACCTTGTCTGTGAAATAGAGAAAAGTAGAGAGCGAGGTCCGCACCAGGCGCGGAAGTTCTACCAAATGATCCGCAGTATGACGCGGTACACACCACGCTGCACTTACTGCAAGGATAAAGAGGGTAATCTAATCACCGATCCCGAAGGCATTCTGGAGAGATGGGAAGTGCACTTCAATGAATTACTAAATGGCCAGCTCACAGAAGAATTGGAGGCTCCACCAATGCAAGATCAAGACCAATTGCTGCCGTCACCAAGCATTGAGGAAACATTAAAAGACATAAGACAGCTCAAATCAAATAAAGCCCGTCGAGCTGATGGCATACCAGCTGAACTGATAAAACAAGGAGGGGCAGCGTTACATCACGCAATTCATGAGATCGTGGTGCACGTATGGGAGCAAGAGGAGATGCCGGAAGATTGGCGTCGGAGAATAACTTTCCCCATACATAAGAAGGGAGATATCATAGTGTGCAGTGACTATATGGGTATAACATTAATGAGTACCGCCTATAAGATACTCTCCACTATCCTAAAAACATCGGATAGCCCCATACGCTAAAGTCATTATTGGTCAATATCAGTGTGCCTTTATCCCAGACAAATCAGCGATTGATCAGATATTCACCCTTAGGCAGGCGATGGAAAATGTCAGGAATTTAAGATTCCATTATATCATCTATTTATAGACTTTAAGGCCGACTACGACAGCATAGCCAGGGTAGAACTATATAATGCCATGAGAGAGTTCGGCATTCCAAACAAATTGATACGACTTTGTAGGTTGACCATGATCAACGTAACTCATCATCATCATCATCATCAACGGCACTACAACCGGGAAGCGGTCTTGGCCTTATTTAGCAAGTCCTGAGGCTTGTTAAATTTTCCATAATGATTTGTTTTTTTTTCGGGCAAGGTCATTAGTCTTGCGCCAGACGTAACTAGTCAAGTAAAAATCTTTAATGGACTCCGACAAGGGGACGGTCTGGCCTACCTCCTCTTCAACCCGGCGTTGGTGAAAGCAATCCGTGACTCTGGCGTTACAACAAGAGGGACTATTGTCACCAAGTCCAGCCAGATACTTGCCTACGCAGATGACATCGACATCATCGGTAGAACCGAATAGGCTGTAAATGAATCCTTCACCCAGATCGAGCAGGCGGCACAAAAACTGGGACCACATTAATAAGGGTAAAACTAACCATGTAGGCAACTTCTGCGAAGATAAGACCTAACGTTGGTCAAACTATCAGGGTAGTGGAGCACGAATTTGAAGTAGTGCAATCCTTTAACTACCTTGGGTCAATAGTACCAGCCGACAACAATATGGAAGAAGAAATACGCGAACGGCTGATCAAATCCAACAAAGCCTACTATGGCCTATCAAGGCTCTTTAAATACCGAAATTTATCCAGAACATCCAAGCTACTACTGTACAAGACCATGGTCTTACCAGTACTCATGTATGGATCCGAGACGTGGGTGCTTAATAAAAGGCGCTTTCGAGAGGAAGGTCTTAAGGAGAATTGTTGGCCCCGTATGTGAGGGAGGACGATTCCGGAGACGCTACAACCATAAGTTGTACGTAATCTACCTTGAAGCTAATGTTGTAAGAAAAATCAAGCTCGGTAGACTCCGGTGGGCGGAACACCTAGCTCGAATGAGCGAAGAGGAGTCTGCCCGGAAAGTCCTTTATGGCAGGATGTATGGAAGGAAAAAATCGGTAGTGATTACATCGACTTCATCGCCGTTTTCTAAAGCAAGGAGTGTGTGGGATGTGAATTCCACAAGGTTGGTAGTAGTGGACCTGCCGGAGAGGAAGCAGTGCTGGTTGGGAGCGATGATGGGTATGCAGCGAAAACATAATGCATCACATAGAAGACCTTCGAACAGTTAAGGAATGTGCGAAAGCTTAGCAATGGGACGATAATTGGATATATCGTTTTTTGTCCCTTTTTATGTATGGGGGTTATATAAGAGGATTTCCAAATGTCAGGGAATAGATCTTGTGCAAGTGATAGATTGAAGATTAAAGCGAGAAGAGTAAGCGTGGCAGATCTTGTCTACGATGGAGGGATGGCGTAGACTAGGACGCCCAGTGCCTGGGAGTGCCAAACTGGATGACATCGGCTCAAAATCGGGACCGGTGGAGAGATTTGTTAAATAAAGCCAAGACCGGATCCCGGTTATAGTGCCGATGATGATGATGATGTTGGGTTTTGCAACAATCATATAACTTGTTATTAGAGACATAATGCTGAAAGTGGGAATGTTGGTTCCTGTACATCTGCTTGCAACCTTGGGGCATTTCCCCTCACAAATTTTTAGTTTTCCCATATCCATGAATTAATGATCTACCATACTAGGTTAGTCAGAATCGGATGCACATAAACTTGGTAGCAACGTTCATATCAACACGAAACATGCGTCGTAGAGTAGTCTGAAGTTCAACTGCACAGAACGACGTCGAGATGATGTCGGAGAAATGTCAATACTGGCCCGTGGGCTGGGATATCTGCATCGGATCGGCTCAGACAAAGTCTATAGAGGCGCCTGAGGTTAGCAGGGTACTACAATAGAACACAAACATCTTCCGTGCAAACGTTTTATGGTGTCTTTTAAAGGCTCACTTTTCACTTTACCTTTCTTTATCCATGCTAGTGGAGCTGTGGCGGTTCCGCCAGATCCCACCGCTCGCCTTCCTGAAAAAACCCCCATAACCACAACCCGGTCTGCACCAGCTTTCGCTAATGCAATTCGCATTAGCATCTTAAATGCTTCACGCATCAAACAGATCCAATAATTATAACCCAAAAGTACCTGCAAAAGAATTCTTACCTTTTCAAGCATTCCTTCGCTTACAAATCCCTTGTAAGAGTCCTTAATTTCCTCATCATAAATACCCTGAAAAGAAAAACCCTCGGTTCACATATCATGTAACCATTCCAGCCAGGGATAATTAGCATTGCGTCGCCTATTCCCAGCTTCATTCTTGTATACGATAAACTTCCTTATGTATACATTTAGCTGGCGACGTTTTTCTTCCAGCAATAAAATTCTCTGACTCGCACAATGTGCAAACCAAAGCAAATACGCATCTCGCGTCTTAAACCTATTAGCACCATGTGCATCGGCATTGCGGCTATTGTAACAGCTGCAATGCATACCATAGACAATTCACATCGTTTAGGTATCCGAATCACATTTTCTATTTAATGAGCGGCTGCTATTTATCTAGCCGACCCTCATTACCGAACTATGCATTAGGTCATATTTCCCTTGTCCTTTGGTTCGCCGAATCTTGTCCCTTACGAACTAGATACATAAACAAATACAAAGCCATTAGCATCCGACGAGATGCGATTCGATTGTTTCAACAAACACACATCTCCTGGATGCCCATTATGCCCCGTCCTTGAGTTTCAGGTTTATTACTATGGCCTTGTTTATGAAAAATAAACCAATGTGATCTTCACTCACACATCCCATCATGACCACGATGTGCGAGTGAGCTCTGAACGAGCAAAATACCTGGAGTCTGATCCCAACCACGGAACGGAGCAGTCGAGCCGTGGATCATCCCTCGTAGGGTGTGCTCGGAGCGCACACCCTAGAGTCATGAGTTTTTCATCGAAGAGTGCGAGTCGTGAATTATAGTAAACGTGGAGATATAAAATAAAACAAATTATAATGAACAGTGTCGTTGTGTATACCACGAGGAATTAACAGTGTAAATCCGATAAACGTATAAGATTCGCTTCCTAAAATGCCTCTTAAACAATAAAATAAAGATTTAATATTGACTAGACAGTGCGTTTCGTTTTTTCTGCTGTTGTTTCCCTGGTGATCGTTCGTTTAGAGGCCGCGGCGGAACTTGTTTTTTTGTGAGAACGAAGTGGAACCCAGCGCCCATGTCGGTGCTACGACATCGCTCCTACAGTGGTGACCTCAGGTTGAACACCGCAACCTTTAAACATTCGCGCTTTTAACCCTGGCGACCGCGAAAGAGCTCGATATCTCCTGAACATTGGTGCTAGTGAACAGTGACAGTGATGAGTGCTTGTGCAAAACAAAACATAAAAGAAAGACAATAAAAGGGTAGCCCAACGCAACCGCCGGACCTTATACACCTTTAACAACGTTCGAGAGTCGCAGAGCAGCCATACCAACATCACCTGGCCGGGAGCAGCACCTGCCTAAACAGCAACGGCCAGGGTTTCGTAAGTTATGTAATATTCCTTACTTTTGTTTCTCCAAATAGCGATTCAGGCAACACCACCAACTAACCATGTCATGAGCAACTCATCATTCAATGCTCCAAGAATGCAACGTAATCTCAGAAGCTGAATGAGATGGCGATCATGAACCAACCGAGGCATTTATGGCGCACTTTAACGATTCCCACATCAGAAGGATCAGCGTGCTATCGAAGAAATGCAAAAATTAACCGATAGCCGAAAACAAAGTTTTACCCAGTCCGAAACAATCCCAACAACACGAGGTGCAGGATTTGCAACCTACGACACCATGGCAGTGTAGTTGTAAACTTTTATTAACCTACTAAATTACACAAACTTTTTTTTGTTTTGTAAATACGAATTTTTCATATTGTTTCATCAAAAATATATTTCGGAGAAATGTTGTGCCCTGTTTTTCGTTAACTAAATAAATGTATATATATTTGACAACACAGGAAAAATTTAGAAACAAACTTAAATTGTTAATAGAATACCAAGAAAAATGCATACAAACAAACACGCACAATACATACAAACAAACACGTCAAATATATTTGTTTTCATATATCCTGTTGTTTTGCCGTTCTCCCCAAATTTCTGTTTTTCTGTAGCTGAATTTAATAATTTGTACATTAAACAAACAATATTACAAGTTAATTAAAGGGAACAAGTGAACTGTTCCAAAATATAATAAATAAATGCAAAAGAAAACCAAAAAATACTTTAAAATCAGGCAACAAGAATAACATGTATTCCCTATGCCATCACCACTTATCTTTACATTCAAAGCGCATTTATATACACATTACTTGGTACAGACAGTAACGAAATAATAATTTACATATAAACAATACATGTATGGAATTTAGATATACATAATCATTCATTTAAAGGAGTAGAACGAAACAAAGAATTATGTAATAAACTGCTAGTCGATCGATTTCTGATTTTCCCTAAAATTTAGCAAGAGCAAATAAAAAGAGACAAAAATGTAAAACTATAAAAGTTAAAAGTAAAAATATAGCACACAACACAAAAAACTCGATTACGCACTTGCCCATATTTGTACAACCGATTATCGTTATGGATTGTTTAGGTAGAAATTCCCCCGGATAATTATTGTATTGCAACAACATCCAAACAATACACTATCATTTCATTTTGTTATTTTACACAACTTTGTATAACAAATTAAAATCTTTTTGAAGACTTTATGAACGATCGCCCAATTCCAAAACGGCATTTAATCCGTAATTCTTGTCAGCGTCCGGAATCATTTTAAAATTAAAAAACGAAATCTACCTAAACTTAAAACGATTAAAAAACAAAATATAAATATTGTAAGCCCCTTCAGGGTATTTAGCAGTCCACAACCGTTTCGACAATATTCACAGCGCTATTCGACTCCGTTTATTCACATCACACACTCGACTTTTCGACTCCATCGACTTTACCCTTTCGACTGCGCTCGACTCTTTTTTGTCGTCTCTCGACTCCATTCATTCCTTCGACAATACCCGACCACCTTCGATTTATTTTTAGCCTCATTGGCCACCTTTTGACTCCACTCGACAGCCTTCGGCTCCCTTTGGCCCAATTAGTCTCCCTTCGCCCCTTTACACCATCCAACCTCACTCGACCCCTTTCTGGTCTTCCTTAATACAGGCAAAATTCGCCTCCGCCCACCTATTTTTTTTTTAAGGCCCTTTTACCAATATTGGCGCACACGCTCGCCATTACCAACATCCATTTTCTGCAAACCGGCCCCTTAAGTAACAACAGCTATTACGTGTAGTATATAATTTATAGGACGCCCGGTTTTGTCTCGCGTGAAACACCCTCACCCTTTTCTGTCTCTTTTCTGAAGGTTGGCGCTCACGCTCACCAACCATAGCCTTCACGCAACCCCATGCTTCCCTTCTCGACTTTCCTTGACCGCTAACAACTTGTTATGCCCCTGTTCAAATATTGGCGCCCATGCACGCCAAAGACAATTATCACGCGAAACCGTTCATCAATGCTCGACTCTTCTACCCGATTTCAGCAAGCCAGCTTCCCTCGTAACACAGCTACTACGCGTAGCAGCACCCAGTAGGACACCTGGTTTTGCCTCTTTATTTAAACTTCAGGACCTTCGTCCTTAGATCCCTTAACGTCTCCCAAATGTCTCAGCAACACCGGACTGAGACATTATACCTGGTTCCCCAATCTTTAGCCACCATGGCTCACCTTTAGCGGCAACTAAAGGCTATACACGCCCCTCTACGCCGTCTCAAATACCTAGGTGCATAATACTTCGGAGAGTGCAGCAGTTACTCTAGGCCGCCTTGTGGTTAGACACAACCAACCATACCCCAGGAGCCCCATAACCTAAGCCGCCCAACTTAACCGAGCCCGACTGGCCGGCCCTCCCAACAAAGCGCCGCTTGGTCGAGGTCGCGGCTGCCGTTCATCAAGCTCCGGGGTCGACACCGGAGCAGATGTATCGCACCTCCCTCGATCGGTAAGCCGCGCAACTGGAGTGCCCGCCCTCTTTTACCAGTCCCAGCGGCAAACAATTCGTCATACAAACGTATGGACGAAAGGCACCGACTCTGGACTTGGTTTTCTTAAATTTATCCACTGACACGTCGTAGCACGATGTCAGTGAGTTACCAATAGGTCCCATCTCCTGGCACCATTACCACGATGGCGACGAGCTCCTAATGAAATTATACCTATTAGATAGGTATAACCTGTTGGCAGATACCGCCAACACCAGATCAATACCCCCAGTGCCTGTATCTGCATCTTCCCGCACATGCTACTTCGTGACTGCGGACGCCAGCAGATTTCCGATAGGTTCCGACCTATTCGGGAGATAAACCTGTTGGCCCAAGTGACCCATAACAGGTCTTTTGACCACGCCGCACACCATTGCCCTTGATGGCATCAAGCGGTAACAACTGTGTCCATCTTATCGATAAAGGCCCAAACAATAACCAGGAACTGGTCACCACGACAGTCCCGTAACATTACCACAGCGCATTCCGAAGCAAGCTCCCTATCATCACAGCACCCACCATCGAGCATTCCTCCGCCCCTACCTTTTTTTTCATGACTACGTCACTGGGAGGGGAGTACTGTGGCGGTTCCGCCAGATCCCACCGCTCGCCTTCCTGAAAAAACACCCATAACCACAACCCGGTCTGCACCAGCTTTCGCTAATGCAATTCGCATTAGCATCTTAAATGCTTCACGCATCAAACAGATCCAATAATTATAACCCAAAAGTACCTGCAAAAGAATTCTTACCTTTTCAAGCATTCCTTCGCTTACAAATCCCTTGTAAGAGTTCTTAATTTCCTCATCATAAATACCCTGAAAAGAAAAACCCTCGGTTCACATATCATGTAACCATTCCAGCCAGGGATAATTAGCATTGCGTCGCCTATTCCCAGCTTCATTCTTGTATACGATAAACTTCCTTATGTATACATTTAGCTGGCGACGTTTTTCTTCCAGCAATAAAATTCTCTGACTCGCACAATGTGCAAACCAAAGCAAATACGCATCTCGCGTCTTAAACCTATTAGCACCATGTGCATCGGCATTGCGGCTATTGTAACAGCTGCAATGCATACCATAGACAATTCACATCGTTTAGGTATCCGAATCACATTTTCTATTTAATGAGCGGCTGCTATTTATCTAGCCGACCCTCATTACCGAACTATGCATTAGGTCATATTTCCCTTGTCCTTTGATTCGCCGAATCTTGTCCCTTACGAACTAGATACATAAACAAATACAAAGCCATTAGCATCCGACGAGATGCGATTCGTTTGTTTCAACAAACACACATCTCCGGGATGCCCATTATGCCCCGTCCTTGAGTTTCAGGTTTATTACTATGGCCTTGTTTATGAAAAATAAACCAATGTGATCTTCACTCACACATCCCATCATGACCACGATGGGCGAGTGAGCTCTGAACGAGCAAAATACCTGGAGTCTGATCCCAACCACGGAACGGAGCAGTCGAGCCGTGGATCATCCCTCGTAGGGTGTGCTCGGAGCGCACACCCTAGAGTCATGAGTTTTTCATCGAAGAGTGCGAGTCGTGAATTATAGTAAACGTGGAGATATAAAATAAAACAAATTATAATGAACAGTGTCGTTGTGTATACCACGAGGAATTAATAGTGTAAATCCGATAAACGTATAAGCTTCGCGAAATACCTCCTAAAATGCCTCTTAAACAATAAAATAAAGATTTAATATTGACTAGACAGTGCGTTTCGTTTTTTCTGCTGTTGTTTCCCTGGTGATCGTTCGTTTAGAGGCCGCGGCGGAACTTGTTTTTTTTGTGAGAACGAAGTGGAACCCAGCGCCCATGTCGGTGCTACGACATCGCTCCTACAGAACTCTCACAATTCAGAAGTTATTTTTGTCATGTCCAAAATCTCCTAAGACTGAAGTTTCCCTCTTTCAGTTGCACATCGCAAGATGGTGCTAATGTTACGTATTCGCCTACAACGACAATAATGTCGGTCTTTATTGAGCACCCGTCGTATACCAATGTATATCGATAGATCCTTTCCTTATCCACTCTCTTCCTCCGCTCGCAATATGCTTCGATATTTAAGAAAACTGGTTCTGTGATATAAAATAAAACACCTTATATAAATAAAAAAATGGATATATATGTTATTTAATATAATAAATTAGAGTATTCTACAGTTACAAAATATAGAGAAAATCTTATGAAATGTAGTCACGGAAAAGTGAGAAAAACGTATTAGACACAACGAATGCATTAACACTTATTATAAATATAGACGCTTTAACAATTTATAAAAATAAAAATACTCAAGGCATCATGATGATTTTCTTGGATACGCCGGTGCTATCGATAACCTTTTTCTGAAAACTTGCCAATACGACATATTTATTAGCAAAAATATTACAAAACATATTGTCAAGTAAATGCCGAATGTAGTCATTATCTATGAAAATAAAAATATATGCATATTAATATTGTTATATAAAATCATGTACGATAGATTGAAAACTGGAATAGGAAGGACATTTTCTACGAGTTTAAGGCACAGAGATCATTTTTACAGCTGTTTGCTAAAATTGTTGTAAAAATCCTTTTGAACTATCCAAAAACTCATAAAGAAGACGTCTGCCCTGGAATAGTAAAAAGACGGTCATACCAGAAGTATTTTGTCTCCTGGTGAAAGCATCGCATTTTTTTGTGGAGGAGGTTGTACCGGGATGGACTGTGTGGGTACCTGCCTATGTACTACATGATTATTACTCTGAAAATATAAACAGTTTAGAAATATATGAGATATGTATAAATTATTTTAACCATTTTTAACATTGTGTCTTAGGTGGGATTCTAAAATGAATGAATGTATGGTACTATATGTTAGACATAGCTACGCCATAAAGCTTCTGACTTTGGGACACACACACATTACTTTAATATGGTTTTTCATATGCACAACTGTTAGCTGGTGATTACCTAAACCTGGTAATCGAAAATCTTGTATTTTACCATGGAACACATCAAATCCAGTTATTTACCTTTCCACAAAGTCGAATAAAAAATTACCCGGAACTATTTTTATGACTAAAATTCCTATTTAGTCATCAACCGATGTGGTGTTACAATATACTCGCACTTGAACCAATTTATAGTAAAAACGGACACCGACCTTTTCTAACAACTCAAATACTTCAAAAACATTGATGTCTATATGACCGTCATACCGAATATGCTTAACCGCTATCAGCATATTTTGGTAATTTATTTCAACAAACCTGGCCTTGTACTGTTTGGAATATACCTATTCATTTAAGCCTTGTGAGTAGGGCGTTAGAACATACTCATAGCTAGGCCGGCTTGTCGTAAGAAGCGACTAAAGGCTGAGTGGTAGGTGGGGGACCAAAGCCCTGTCGCCCGGTGAAATATCACCCCACCAAGCTACAGACTCCCCAAATTGTCGGGAGAAATCCCTAGCTATCTTTCGGAACTTGGCTGATGGACCGGTTCGAAAAAAGGTTGGTTTAGGTGGTATAACACCCCGTCACGCTGAACATTCCGCAATATCGTAGGGAGACATTTTCGTCTATGTTTCGGATCTATGGCTGATGGTCCGGACTGACACGGAGACAACTCATGATGGTGTAGCGATTCTACGAACCACACAACCAACTATAGGTTGAGGTGCCCTTTCTGCCAAGGAACATACTTACCTTTATCCATTACACGTGCCCACAGACACGTGTCCCAAAGTCCTTAATCATACTTGTAACAAAGGTTATATGAAATTGCAACGACGTTGAACCCGATATCAAAAACCAAGGAACTTAACGTTCAAAAACTTCCAATATCGAGTCAACGCATCCATACATCGTATGCAAAACCAATCCAAAAAGATAGCAAAAGCATCGCATCTAAGCAATGCGCTAATGCAGGAAAGCGTCGCATGTAAATCGATCACCCAGCCTAAGCATCAACGCAATGTTTTCCCACGAAATACCATTGTCGGTAAGTAAACCGAACAAGGGATGCATACTCGGGTAGCTAAATGCAATTAGCACCTAAATCTCTCGCATGACCTAATGCTAAGGCACACTTGCGCAAAAAAACGATTCGTTGCGCCGCTGATTAGCAAGCGAACAATCATAAACTCGTAACACTATCCCTGATAGATGTTTATGATTGGAAAGGCAAACAAAGCCTTACATCCCATAGTCCGTGTACACATCCGAAATGCATGCTGTCCTTTGTCTGCATGCCAGATGTGCAGTTCAAATAAACCACGGAAAGATCGGAGAATAAGCGGCAGCATCCGATCCGTAAACAAAAGAAAAAAAAATTCCGACCACCAGCAACGAATGATGATGATAAAGATCATGAGTAAGATTTCTCCTTTTCCAGATCCGATGGGAAATTCTCCTTTTGAGATGCCAAGGGAAATTTTAGGCTGTTAACAGATACAATGGGGAAAATCTGTTGGCAGACAGGATGAGAAATTTTCTTGTGCAGATGCGAAGATAGGTAACTAGAACGGGATATTTTAGGATAGAGACGGAGAGTCTAGTGAATACCGTCGAATTGGAGAGTCGACTTATAACATCCATCCGGAGTAGAGACACTGAGGAACCCCACCGTGGAGGAATTAGGAAATTCGAGAAACAGACTAAATCCAAGTAACGTAAGTTATGAGTTGTGCGAAGTTCGCCTGGTTAGAAAAGAAACATAGTAGTGTCGATTAAGAAAATCGTTGTGTGCTCAAACATTAACAATTGGAATAGTGATTCCGTAATATCGTGGCGATTAAGAAAGTCGTGTGTGCACAAACATTATCAAGTTGAAATAGTAAACCTGTAATATCTACATGTAGGCAAATGAAACCTAAATTAAAACAAAGCAAAGGACCAATAAAAATCAGATTTATACAGAAAACTTTCGCAGTGTTTTATTTGTGTGATCGTCTCCGTGTTTCGGTATTTTAATTCTTTCTACTGCGGACGCTGTTCGGCGGAACACCGCAGTCATCAATACCTGACCAAGGACAAATATAAAACCACCAAGTGCCAATCCATCAAACCTCAGGGGGAACACCTATGGCTGGTTGCCCGGTGTGACACGGAGACAAATCATGATGATACCTTCTGAGATAAATAATTCCGGAGGTAAATTAGTTGCCTACTCGGATCTCCGTGGGGGACTATGTCAGGGGGAACACCTATGGCTGGTTGCCCGGTGTGACACGGAGACAAATCATGATGATACTTTCTGAGATAAATAATTCCGGAGGTAAATTAGTTGCCTACTCGGATCTCCGGGGGGGGACTATGTCAGGGGGAACACCTATGGCTGGTTCCCCGGTGTGACACGGAGACAAATCATGATGATACCTTCTGAGATAAATAATTCCGGAGGTAAATTAGTTGCCTACTCGGATCTCCGTGGGGGACTATGTCAGGGGGAACATCATGCAAATATTATGATAAATAACCGAACTTTAAGAGGTTCGTCATCGCATAATCGGGCTCGCTCTCGAGGCTATGCCCACGCTCGACTGGTAACGACATTTTGTAACATCAGGGGCATCAGCTTCACTAACACGAATGTAATAGCCGCCCACCAATCTTTGCAAACAGCGAAACCTGATATCCTTGCCCTAACTGAGACACAGGTCGATTGGTCAACTGATTCGACATATCTTCGTTGCTCACGATACGACTTACATTCGAGTTTCAGTTTTTAGGGTGGAGTCTGCGTCTTCGCGCGGTTCGATCTAGCTTGCCAAAGGATGGAGACTTTGGAACCCAATAACATGGACATCATGTGGGTCGTGCTGAGGAATTCTGTTAAATTTCTGTTTTGTATATACCGCTCACCGAATGACGATCGCCCAGCGACATTTGTCGAACATCTTTCACGTACCGTCGACTGGATACAGATCATTCGCCCGGATTCTGAAATTACCGTCCTTGGTGATTTTAATGTACATTATTCTGGCTGGTTGGTGCATTCTCACAGAACCGGCGAGGCTGGGGTGCTGGAGATGTTCGCTGTTAGCCGCAACTTGACTCAACTCATGGAGGAACCTACGCGAGTGACGGATGCCCGAGGTGATTATGCGAACATCCTGGATCTGTTTTTGACATCCCAACCGAGTATTTATACCGTGGAAGTTTCTGCGCCACTGAGAAACTTAGATCATTCCTTGGTATGGGTCGCGCAACCACTTGCATTTCAAGCGAATAACCGACCTAAGCAGCTTCGCCATTTATGGAGGTATGGGGATGCTAACTGGGTCGATTTGCAAGATTTCTTCCCATCCTTTCCATGGTCGGAGGTGTGCTTTGGAGACTACGATGTTAACGCTTGCGCGGAGTCGGCCACGAAGATTATTCTTCTCGGGATGGAGATCCACATTCCGCATTCCATCAAACGAAGTTCATCTGATGAGCCTTGGTTTGATAAAAAATGCGAACAGATTAAAACGGTGATTACACAAATGGTGCCTTTAAACAATGGCGCTTGTAACCCACCGAGGTGAACAGAACGAGTTTTGTTAGAATCAGAAACCAGGCGATTGATATCGCGAAAAAGGCATACAACGACAGAGTGACCAATAAACTCTTTCAGTGCCCAACTGGTTCGCGCTCCTTCTGGTCAATGGCAAGGGCTGTCAGCAGTATTGAATTTATTATTTATTTATTAGGCTTGATCCAAGCAGCTTAAGTTAATATAATATAACAACTTACAGACTAACTTAAACACTAAAGTAGTAATTAAAAAAAAAATAATAAAACCCCACCTCGCTTCCTCCTCTTTTCCTCCGTTGGTGACGGGCAGCGGGACGTTAGTTACAAATTCAAAGATAAAGCGAATGTGTTCATTTATTTGCCGCGAATTCAAACCTAGATGCCGGTTTTTTTGGGGCCATCTGTGATCGCGCCGGTACGGTCTTTGATGCGGGATGTGGGATTTCGCCAACGTACTATTCAACGCATTCTACGTGGACTGGACTGTAGGAAGGCAACCGGCCCGGATGGAATACCAACAATAGTCCTTAAGAACTGTGCCCCAGAACTATCGCCGGTTCTTGGCAGACTCTTCCGCTTATCTTATGCACGGAGGACATTTCCTGCCTGCTGGAAAATCGCTCGAGTTCAGCCGATCCCAAAGAGGGAAAAAAGTGTCTCCCACAAAATTACCGACCGATACCATTACTGTCTATGATGATGAAAAAGCTCACCAATACGGAGTTAATTAAGTATTTGGAGTGCAACGGACTTCTTAATGATCGTCAATACGGACGCCGTGGCAGGCGGTACACGGGAGACCTTTTGACCATTATAACCGATATATGGACATCTGCGTTTGAGGGGTGTGGTAAGTCAAGGGCGGTCGCATTGGATATCTCCAAGGCTTTTGACAGCGTCTGGCACGGTGCATTGCTGGGCAAATTTCGTTCGTATGGACTTTCCCAGCAGATTTTCGACTGGACGAAGAACTTCCTCGAAAATCGATCGATCCGGGTTGTTGTAGACAGCGGGTGTTCGGATCGGTATCCTGTTAATTCCGGGGTGCCTCAAGGTTCTGTTTTGGCTCCAACCTGGTTTTTGCTTCACATAAATTATTTGTTGGAGACAACGGATAACAAAGTGTTCAGTTTTCCGGATGATAGTACGCTTGTTTGTTCTTTTTCGAGTGATCGGCCGGTTAGTGCATCAACGTTGCGCCAGTTGAGATGTGGACAGATTGACTCTCCGAGTCGGGATCTGGATAAGGTCCTGCAGTGGGGAAGGGCCAATCTCGTCGACTTCAACGCAACGAAGACACAGTATAGAACATTCACAAGGAAAAGTGAATCATCGGTTTCACAGCTGAGGGTGAATGGCTAGGCCCTCGAATCTGGGGAAAGCTTTAAATCACTCGGCGTCACGGTTTGTGGGAATGTATCGTGGCATAAACATGTGTTGCACATCGCCAGGTCCATCATCATCATCATCGGTACTACAACCGGGAACCGGTCTTGGCCTTATTTAGCAAGTCCCGAGGGTTGTTAAATTTTCCATAATGATTTGTTTTTTTTCCGGGCAAGGTCATTAGTCGTGCGCCAGAGGCTCCCCGACGGGGAATCGAACCCCGGTCTCCCACGTGATAGGCGGGTATTCTAACCACTATACTATCGAGGAGCCACATCGTCAGGTCCGACTCTGGAAAACTGAGTTATCTTTTTGGAACCAAGAAATATTTTACTACGTCCCAACTTCTTCTCCTGTATAAATCCCTAATTCGACCCGCGCTCGAATATTGCTCTCATGTTTGGAGCTCTGCTGTAATGACGCAGGGTCGCCATGTAATGATTTAAGGGTATAAAGGTGGAAGAATTTGGCAGGGTCGCCGTGTGATGATGTTTATCGCCATGTAATGATGTTTATCGCCATGTAATGATTGGCAGGTGATAATGTTTAACGCTATCGTCTTTTGATAGATTTAATGAAAGGATTTGTCTAAAAACATTCTTACCTATTGGTGGTGTACTAAGCGCAGCCCGCTGAAACATTACGGCGAAATCGCCGCAGTGTCGAATCAAATACACTAATGGTTTTTGATTGATTTATTATCCAAAAATGCTGCGGTATTTACACTCCCAATCAACCACTCAATTATTTACAAATTTCCTAATCCACTCATACAATTTTTGCTTAACAAACTATTTCAGTCTTAATTCATAATTCACTCAATACAATTTGCTTATTGTGCTATTCTATTTCCTATCACCAGCTTAGCGCATAGTGTAAGAACAATGGCACGAGTTGGCCCAATTAATTGTGAATCACCGCTAGCTGCAAGCGGGTGTCATTTGATTCTTTCAAATCCTAACTGGAGCAATTCGTTTCTTTTACTCAATGAAAAGAGTCGACCTTGAATTATTGTCGGCAACGAATGCTGGTTACTTGATACTTGCTAATTGTAACAAGGGCAGTTGATTCATTTGATATGATTGTTCATGGTCATTTCGCGGTCATGCTGTTACACTACACTGCTCCTAAGCATACCCTCAATCTACTTGATAGCATACAGAGATGAGCGATCCGCCTGATCGGGGACACGGCGCTGACGTCGAGACAACAGTTGCTGACACATCGAAGGCGCATACTCGACCTCTATCTGTTTTACAGATATTATCACGGGTACTGTTCTTCGGAGATTCGTGGTATTGTGGCGGTTCTACGAACCACACAACCCACTATAGGTTGAGATATCGTCGTTCCACCAAGGAACATACTCACCTATATCCATTACACGTGCCCACAGACACGTTTCCCAAAAATCCTTACTTCCGCCTGAAACAAAAGGTAACATTCCAAATACCCAACATTGAATTCAATAGTAAAAATCAATCGAACTTAACGTTCAAAATTTCCTAATATTGAATTCAACGCATCCATCCAATGCATACATTCGATTCATCCATTAAACGCATTTTTCTGAAAACAAACAGAATAATCTCCTCATGTAGCTAATAGCAATTAGCACCCTAAATTCCTCGCAAGATCCCAAACCGGCAAGCGCACGTGCGCAAACAAAGGCCTAGCGATTCGCCCGCCGACCAACAATTCTTGCAAACATAAACATCGTAACGTCTATTCCACGCTAGATGTTTATGACTGGGAAATGCGATCTACAAACCAAATCCCAGGGTTCTTTTGTTACCCATCTGAAGCACACAAAAACTCTTGTTGTCGTAAGCCAGATGGGTAACGCAAACAAATCCCATGAAAGCATCGAGAAATGAGTGGCGGAACGTTCGATTCTTCGAACAAGATACAGATAAGGAAATGAGACTCGAGATGGGAAATTTCTTTTTCAGATAAGAGAATGAAAACTATGGAGGGAAATTTCTTTTTCAGATGAGGGGAAGGGAATGGTAGATGGATAGAAAAATTAATTAAAAAAGGAAGATTAGTCTACTCTGAGAAGAGGAATAGGAAGGTTAATCGAGAAGGTCGCGCCGTACGTCTGTTAAAACTTTAGCTCAGTAAATTGTGTTTCTTTCGTTGTTTCTTAACTTTGATTGCAACAATCATAAACTATTGGTGTTCAAGCGTTAACTCCTTAACGAATGTTCTTCCCTGAACTTCAAAAGTAACGATCGCTGAAAAAATTGACGCGGACTAGTAAGATCCGGTGGTGTTATTTTTCTTAAGAACAAATATTAATTAAAGCTGAGAGCTGTGTGCTTCCAAGTGACTGTCGAATTATTTTTGTGACATACACCTTATTACGAGCCTTGTATTGTGAAACATCAAAACAATTTGTGTTAATAAAGAAAAATAAAGAGTCGAAGAACTAATATCTGTCTTTGATTGGCGACAGCGTTCGCTCTGGTTTCGTTTGATTTTGTTTTGCTGCGGACAGTGTTTGGCGGAACATTGTATCAACATACAACAAAAGGTAAAAACCGCCAATGTATTGTTCCGCGGAATTCGGTTTACTTGCGCTCCACGAAACAATCCAACCGATCGCACCAGTTTGCGGTTCATCTCCCGACGGGGCGAACATCTCTGCATCAGAACTCATTCCGTTACAGAGCAGGAAAGCTGTGGAATTCCGTCCCCGCGAATTAATGTACATATTTCAGTTTGAGAATAAATAAATCTTTATTTATGGCTTACTCGCTAGTGTACATTGATTCTTGGAGTCTAAGTGTTACCGCGGCTATGGAAGGACTTTCCAGACAGTCACCAAGAGTAGACTCGATAAGAATGGTGCATGGAAAAAAAATTGTGGCGAGAAGGCCGAATTTAGCGAGACAAGGACATATGTGTCCATCATCTTGTCTCTGACTTCTGGTCATCTAGCGATAACCAAAATGGGTGGCGAGAGGGCCGAATTTAGCGAGACAAGGACAGATGTGTCCTTCATCTTGTCTCTGACTTCTGGTCATCTTGCGATAACCAGAATCACCCACATCCGTGAGGATGTTGGGCTCGGTCTCGCGATCTCTGAAAAGAAAAGAGAAAAGGGAGGGGGGGGGGGGGTATCCAAGGATAGTGTGGACAGTGTTAGTCCGGGTGTTCTCTAACTACTTTTATAGAGGGATGGCGGGAAAGAAATCGTACAAGACCGGTAGGTCTTGGGTGCGGTAGTGAACGCGGATCACGTCTTTGGCGTCTGATAATCTGCGCTTTGGTCGGTGTGTATATTTGTGTTTGTGCCATCTTGTACTGTGCGTTCGTGTGTGTGGTTTGTTAACAGTAGACCCTATGGGATGGGTCCAGGAATCCTCTATTATAGAGGGGAATGTTGTTGGGAAGGGTGCTTTCTTCAGTTTTGTACTGAAGAAGAAATTGTGGAGGTTTGATCCGAAGAGATCGAGAGAGAGAAGGGTCAAGAACGCAAGAGTCCCGTACAAGTAGGTTCTCGCTGTTCTGAGTGTTTTCGAGGTACTTGTATGCTAATTGAAGCAAGTACTCGTCGATGGGGGTAATGGAGGCGTCTTCGCACAGGTGAGAGTTGGGGTAATGACGACCGTCAGGCCTTCTAGAATGATTGGTGCATCTTCCGAGGAGTTTCCTTTCGAAAACCCGAAGTCTTTCCATTTGGGCCGAAGATATGCAGGACCATATGGGAAAGGCGTACGATATTCCAGATCGGATTAGCTGCTTATAGCAGAGAAGCTTAACTTTGGTGTCAACTTTGTTCCTCCATTTCAAGATGTTGTGCAGTTGCTTAGACCGACCGAGGCCCCTTTGGAGAATGTGGGTCACATGTTTGATGAAATTCATTTTTGGGGTATAAGAGACCCCGAGATATTTCATCTTGTCCTGTGGTCTAATCGTAGTATCTCCCATTTTTATTCGAATATTCTGTGAATATCGAGAAGCAGGTTGGGAGTGTTTACTACTCAGAATTATGGCTACTGCTTTGGATTGATTAAGTCGGATTTTCCATCGACTGTAATACTGATACAGTTTGTCCAAGTGACGGTTGAGTCGATTTGTTGCGAGGTTAGGGCCTTTGGTTGACGTGTACACCAGGACGTCATCCGCGTAGCATATCTGATTTACTCTCCCGTCCACAGGGCGGGGGATATCGGAGGTGTAAATATTGAATAAGATGGGGCCTAGAATGGAGCCCTGTGGTACGCCTGCAGCGGCGTGAAAAGTTCGGGAAAGCTTTCCATTCACTCTAACTTGGAAGGTTCTGTTTCGAACGAAATGGTAGATGATACTGCATAGCGTTCTACTGAGGCCGGTATTTAATAGTTTAAAAGCGAGACCTTCGATCCAAGTCGTATCAAAAGCTTTTTCAACGTCTAGGCTTACCGCAACGGTGGGTTCCTTATTAAAGAGCCGCACGCAGACGTGGTTTTGAAATAAATTGAGAGCCATAGTGGTGCTGTGCGCTCTTCGAAATCCGAATTGGAAATCAGGTATTAGGTGCCTGGCACTGACAAAGTTATTTAGCTTCTCGTATATGTATCTTTCATATATTTTGCTGATGCAAGTGAGAAGCGAGATAGGGCGAAAGCTTGAGGGGTGATACGTTGGTTTCCCAACTTTGGCTATTGGACAAATAATAGCGTGCCTCCAAGCTTGGGGAAAGTACCCCATGTTGTAAGCATGGTTGAACAGAATGGAGAGCTTTATAAAGAATAAGGCAGAAAGCCTTCGCAACGAGTGGTATGACATGTTGTCGATACCAGATGACTTCTTAGGGTGTCGAGATTTAACCAGGCTCTGTAGGGTGAATGGTGCATGGTGGAGGGTTCGCCATATTTATAGTAAAATGATTCCTTTGTTCTAGAATATGCTATATCTATTCTCGAATATGTTCTCTCTGATAAGGAATGCCGGCTATTGGTTAGTCACGGAATTGTGCTGATAAATGAAGTGTGGCATCCGGTTGGTCGTGGGAGAATTTTGATAAGAAATTCCAGGTTTATGCTGAGTCATGATGGCTCATATGCGTCAAGGATCACCAAGAACGTTAACTCGTGCGAGTGTTTCCGGAGCATTACCACCTGCAACTGTTCAAAAACAATTGCAACAGTTATTTGGTGGCATCTCGGGGCGCCAACTCGGCGCTATAGGTTCGCCTCTCACGAGAGAAGTGTAATAAAAAAAAAAAAAAAAACAATGTGTGCATGTGTAAACCTAGTATTTGATTTTGGTGTAAGAGGCAATGAGAGCACCACTAGCAATATGTAAAATTAGCATACAGACAATTGACATTGTGATATTGATTTCTCTGGTAATAATTATTTCGTTTATTAACCTCTATCCAAAAAAAAAACCACAACAGCTCCAGCTCATCTTGAGAGCAAGTAGCAGACGCCGAATCAAACTTGCTTTCAAATTCGTACTGTTGCCCAAGCACACAAAGAGCTGAACATTAACAAAACCATTAGCCCATATTGTATACTTGTGAAGTGATATTTTTCTTTCCTTGTAAAATTGCTGCGAAAACTTCCACCTGCCATAGTCAATGCCCAAACAGATGCAAGCCAACGAATATCCAACCAATCTCCAAAATGGGCGATGAATCATCCCCATATTCTTATCGACCCATTGTACTAACGTCTATTCTAGCGATGGTTATGGCGTTGTGGGGTTGATGTTAGTGTGCCAAAACACGGGCACTAATTTCACTAAAATCCCCGACGATTGCTTAAAGAGAATAGTTCGCCAAAAATCCAGGAGAAAATAAAAATGCACTGTGGTGAATTTGTTGTCTTAGTTTTTTTATTTGTTTATATTAGGTTCTTTATTATTTATTTACACATATCCTGAGGGAATAGTTTATAATTTAAGTTTGTTGGTAAATGTTCTTACTTTAACTGGGTTTATTTAAATTATCACAAGTCCTGGTATTTTCCTTTTGTTCGAAAGTTCTTTCTTTAATTAGGTTTATTTAAGTTCTCTTTCCCTTCGCCTCGAAATAAGACGACGACACTTATTCACAATGCAAGAGGCGAATTTGTTGTTATATTTATATAATACGGATTTTAACGAAAACCACGAGAAACAATTATAGTTTACTAAACTTTGGTACTCGCGCAGAGACGTACTCCGATGTGACTTGTGCGAGCCTTGGTGATTAAAAACTCGACTCTTTAACGGATGCACGCGATGGTGATTAACAGACGACTCGCGAAACGTGTGTGGCCACGACAGTAGTTGAATATCAGCTGGTTGGGATTAGGGATGAAGATTGGGATTTTTGATTTGCACCACAAGCAACCAATCGAGATCATCTTTACATTTGTGCTCTCTCATGTTCCCCGCCCATCGAGGTGGATAAACGCTTCGGTTAATTCAATAGTCGACGGACAAGAGAGAATGAGAGAACCAGAACACAATGTGCAATGATATCGGGATGGATTTGGTTTTTGTGTGCATGAACCATTGCAACTCTGAGGATAGCCCACTGACCTAATTCGGTGAATCTGGTGATCTCAGGGTGCATTGAACTATAGGAAGATAAAAATGAGAAGGAGAGGAAAATGTTTTGTAACTATTCACCTGTAAAAAGAGATCATTGATCCCCAGCGAATGGAGTGTCTGGGGAAAGTGTAGGTGACGCTACATCGGCTAGGGAAATATTCATCATCATCATCATCATCGGCACTACAACCGGGAACCGGTCTTGGCCTTATTTAGCAAGTCCTGAGGCTTGTTAAATTTTCCATAATGATTTGTTTTTTCCGGGCAAGGTCATTAGTCTTGCGCCAGAGGGAAATATTACCGTGGGGAAAAAAGCTAAGGAATTCGGTAATTACCCAAGCCATTGCATGATGATGCGACCACGTCGTTTGGTTCGACTTAGTTGTTGCTAAACAACATGAGTTGCAATTTCCGGTGGAAATCTCATGGGTTAGAGGAATGGAGTTGCCGTATGGCAAAAAGGATAGCTGAATTCAATTATGCATTACCTGCATAGAATAATGAATTCAGCTATGCTTTCTTTTACAGGTAAAATAGCTGGACGGTGGGATAGGGAATTATGTGACGCGCTGTAGGCGGTCGAAATTAGGTTGAAATTGTGGGTTGGTTCTCCATGTAGTATAGAGAACCCCCACAGAATCACTAATTAACCATGAACCTTTCAAATATTCGGAAACAAACGACCGCCTTAGTGATCGCCTACATGGATTCCGTGGCAACAGATCCCCGCGAGCTCTGATACCAGGAAGTGAAGTCCCTCGAATCAAATGCTCTTGTGAAAACGATGTTTTAGTACTGGATACTTCAAAACGGTTCGACTGAGTTTGGAAATTGCATTCCTAAGTGGTTGAAACGTTGATCTTTGACAGAGTGTCTGGATGTTCAATGCAAATAGTTCTGGATGGAGTCAAATCTCAACCAAAGCTTCTTTCACCCACTTTATTCATGATTTTTTTAAATGTTCATTATTCACAATTGAATACACTCTTTTGGTAAAGGTAGGGACTTTCCGTTGCTCGTACTCATTTGAGTGAGCGTGCTCTTTGTACCTCATTATCAAACAGTTAGGCTTATTCAACTCTTTCAATTCCGATCTCAACAAGATATTCGTACACGGATAGGTGTTATTTAAACGTTGGCTCTTTCCAGCCGATTTAATATACAATTTTAATAAAGATTACTGCTTTAATATACCAGGTGTACTGGTATGAAGTGATTGATATATTTTTAGATATCTTGAAACCGAGCCTAACATCCGCACGGATGTGGGTGATTCTGTTTGCCGCAAGATGACCAGAAGCCATAGACAAGATGAAAAGCACATTCATCCTTGTCTCGTTTAAATCGGCCTCGCCGGTAAAGACTACTTTATTAATTTTTTTTCAACTATATCATTAAATTTAGTTTTTTGACGCCCGGAGAAAATGCTTTTATAGAATAGATAGGTTATGCAAAAGAGTGGCTCTGGGGTCCATTCCGTAAGCCGTGTAAAATTCTAGGTGCTCTGCAGGACGCAGACTATGGGTCGCAAATTTGATTCTGAATAAAAAAAATCTCTATAGCTTAATGGAGTTTTAGAAGGATACATTTCTGAATGATTGAATGAAGAATCAATTTTGTACTATAAAATGAGCAATTGTTCGTTACAAAAGATTAAAAAAAATCAACTTGTCAAGAATCCTCTATGTACATGTATTTCGATATGGAATATAAAGACTTGGCAACATTTAAATCGATTGAATGAAAAATGTTTGAGCTGCGCTGGGAGCCGTTTTAAAAACGTCTGCTTCAACAAAAACGCATTTTAAATATTGTATAGTTGTGTAGGGACAGTATGTTCGAAAACAGCCCGGAATTTAATAGAAGGAAAAAATTTAAACACGTATAAAATTTTTTCCGTTTACAGGGTTTAAAGTGTCTCTTTTTTCTATCGGATGAGCCATACACTTTTGCAAATGGCAGCACTGGATTTCTTAACCCTTATGTCAATGACCGGGTACCTATTTCGATTTTTTAAAATGTCAATTTGAAAGTAAAAAAAAAAAAATGTTTTCATTGAAATTTCGTAATTATCATTCAGAAACGTTTGAATGGAGATGATCTAAGACATGGGACCGAAATTCGTCTACTAGGCCGAGCAATCGTGAAATTGCGACGAAATGATTACTGTCGGTAAAGTTGGTCATTGACATAAGGGTTAAAAATGGTTAGGGGTGGGGGGGGGGGGGGGGGGGCGATTGGCGGGGAATTGTGCGTAGCTTCATGCAATTTTAGTCACGATGGAGCGTTTCACGGGACAACAGCATGCTTTTTGTATAAAACAATTTTACAAAAACAACGATTCCTACGACGCCTATTACTAATTGAATAGGGATTACGCCGTGTAAGTGAGAGTCCAACGTATATTAAACAAACAGGGCGGCCACGTTCAAGAAGAAGCGATGAGAACTTTCGGGAGGTTGAAATTTCGGATACCTCGAAGCCTGTGGCAGCGAGTTTTCCAAAGTTTGCGTAGTCGATTGCAGGAGTGCCAACGACGAGACGGGGCACATCTCGACGATGTCATTTAAAAACAATAAATTTCAATAAACACTTATTACGTTAAATAAATGATCAACAAAATAACATTTGTAGTTTTATTTCTATTCATGTTTCAAATGTGTAAAAATGTATGGTCCACCCGTTATATAAAAAGGAAGTTTTGTCTCCCCGCTTTTTTATATTTTTTGATTGTACTTTTAGTAGTAAAGACCAAAATGTGCCAGCAGGTTATGCAAGCATATAAGCGGATCGAGCGTAGGGAACGGCGGATGGAGTTGACGAGCGACGCGAGCAGGGGCGGAAAATACATCAATCGAATTTTTTGAAAATCATATATTTATGGTATGTTATATATTGAAATAACCACAAATATGAGCTTGTTAAAAGATTTAAACCTTTTTGGCCAGCGAAAATCTAATAGATTCCTTTTTTCCAAAACTAATATTACATTTAGAATTACCACAATTATCAAAGTGACCGCTTACGACTTAATTACAATAACTGATGTCATGATCCCTTTGGGTTCTGTTTTAATTTCATTGGTTCTTACATATACTTCGCTTAATCTTTGAGGAGTTTGGCAGGATTAATTAAAACAAAACGTGAACAACAAGAGACATTAGTCTGATATGGCATAAGATAAATAAATCAGGGATTTTCAATACAAGGATTTTAAATACATACCTTAGTATTTGCAGCTGACTGTGTTTTTGTGATATTCTGACGATGTTTCAGTTTAATAGCTTCGATTTCGGAGGCATCCACTAAGTGCCTCAAATCTAGACAACGATTTTCGTGTATATTATAAATCTGAAATATAACACGCATTTTAAAACAATCCTTTAAAATTTTAACTTAGCAATAAAACGTATTGTAGGTAAGGAACCAAGGATAATAAACTTGCTTAATATGTAATACACACATTACTGGAGAAAAAAGCAACAAAAACAGATAAATAGCAGATTTGGAAAAGAAAACATCGGAGGTTATTTGTACTCTGAAAGGCAAATATTTAGTCCATAAATTTTAGTCACGATGGAGCGCTTCACGGGACAACAGCATGCTTTTTGTATAGCCTGACCTATAAGCTTTCACATATCAGTATGCAGCTAGCCCTAGTGCCGTTTGGGGTGTTCCATCTGCCCTATTCAACTGGCAACTTTGCAGCCAGCAAACGTACTACCAATTCCGGAAAGAGTGACTGCTCACCCTCTCTTCCTACTAGGTCATAGTGTTTTGCCGTTGTGGGGGTTGTTCCTCAGGAAGCGCGTTTTCTTGTCCTGAAAAGGACGTTGGATCTCTTTATTTGATTGCTCCTGGAACAACACACTTCAGCAAGGGTTCGTTGCCGTGCTTCCTCTGACCCAGAGGGAAGAGCAACGTCCTGATTGTTCGTGGGACGTAACCTAGGGGATAGTGTCCTTATACCCTGCAACCTCAGTACTGGTTCCTGTACCGATTTCTTTGGAGTCGTCCTGGTATATATATATATATATATATAAAGAATCATCCAACGTTGGGTGCCAGCACAAAATTTCAAAAGTAATGAAAGCAGTTTTATTTATTTTGGATTTAGTTTTATTTATTTGTGAAATAACTGCTCTGTGGCAGGGGGATCTAGATACTGCGGCCCGGAGATCACGAAACCATTCCTTTATAAAGGAAAAGGAATCGAAAATTGTATCTCAAAGATACACATTTTCGTGCAACAATCTCGATCTTTTGGATATTTCGAGCGAGATGTTGCGTTTACACAAGATAAGAAATCAATTTCTTGAATTCTTACGAAACCATTACGCAGATGTGTGAATGTATCTGCTTTTGAGTTTTTGTTTGTTTAACTCAATGGAATTTTTAGGATAGAGATAACAATCTCTGAATTTTGGATTTGGGTGATGCTGTGGAGCAAATATAGAACAATAAACGAATATTGGATTTAATTTTGATTCTGGATTTAATTATGCCGTGGGGGCAAATGTTATGCGATAAACGAATGTTTGATTCGTTTATTGCGAATTTTGGATAATGTTTGGGTTTTTTCAGGTTTTGATAGGATTTTGGATTAGGAATGGGAGAAAAAGATGGTAGGGCTTTTTGGAGCACTACAATAGCACTAAATCCTGTTCTGTCAAATGTTATGCCGTCACTGATTAACCGTTAACATTCGAAATGTTTGGTAAAACCGACTCCAGTTTAACTGTTAAAAGTATTAAGGCTCTTGTGTAAATGTGAATTCGCTGATTAGGATCGCGAGAAGAGCCACTCTATTTAAATTGCTGCATGACAAAAACCCTGACTTCCTTCTTGCTAACGAAATGAAGCTAAACCAGAAGCATAAACTCAGGCACAGGGATTACAATGTCAGACGAAGAGATCGACCAAACTCCTCTCAAGTGAGGGGTTGCAATCTTCGTTAAAAAGGGTCTCCAACATAAGGTCATATATAGTGGACAAGTGCACAGGTTCCAGGTGCTGGAAGCTTGCATCGTACGCACACCGCTTCAGTGGGGAAGGGGAATGTACACGATCTCGGTCTATGCACCTGAAGCACATCAATCTAATCATTTTATTGCAGAGCTCGAGACCCTCTTTAGATGCTTGCTTGGAGAAAAATTATTTAATCGTGGGTGGGGATTTGGACGCTTTGGCTGAGGTGTTCCGCCGAACGCTGTCCATAGATGAAACACGGATTTTTTTGTTTTATAGTTTTCCTTTTTAAGTATCGGGTTTTCCAATAGGCACTTAACAACTTTGAATTTAATTTGTGAACGCACCCTTTCACTAATCATAGAACTGTCACTGTCAATTTATTCAGTAGACTCAACATTTTCATCATGGTTAAGTACACGAACGAACAACGTCTGCAAATTATAAACATTTACTACCGAAAAAAAGTTGTCAAGTCCCTATTGGGGAATCCTAGGGTTATACAATAGGGACTTGACAGCTTTGAATTTAATTTGTGAACGCACCCTTTCACTAATCATATATATCATCATATATAAAAAATAGTCGGCTGTTCGTAAAACACACGTTCGAGTTATACATATGAGAAGGACATCAGAAGCCACCATAAGGAATGGTTACAAATTTATATTACACACACTGTGATTAGCGGACGTGTTCTAATCGCTACATACATTTATATCACGATCACAAAAATGACCGAAGGGAAATAACAATACGGCTTAAAATTGAGCGATTTTCTTAGTTACGTGAAGCTTTGCTAATTTTGAAACGAATTATCATCGATTGGCACTCTTTGTCCTAACACACGCTACGCGACCTTCCGGTGTGACCACTTCCTGTAGACTGAATTAAATTTTCCCTTAGGGGATGATTCGACTCACCCGATAGTTCTCTTCTCCCTTAATCGAGAATCTCTCCACCAGAGAAGATCGTACTCTTTTTCTGGTCCTGCGGTTTCCTGTTTCGTCGCAGGCCAGATGTGCGGTTGCACTCACACACACATACGCGGATGTTGCTGCCTGTGTGGCCGGCGATCTTTCTAGGATCGCCAGAATGTTCACACCTTCTGTTGAATCGATCTGTATATCTTTGGTGTGGTCCATTATTCCTGGCGATCCCTTTTTGGCCGCAATAATTATCTTCGGTTGCGATAATTATATTTGCTTTGCCCTATGGGAACAACGTTTTAGTTTATTGCTGTTTCTCCGCAATGGTTTTGTTTGGTGAAGTGCATTGCGGTAGGGTCAAAGCTTCAGCCGACAGTTTATTTTACGGCAATTTGCTTGTCGCCGGGGATTTGATGTTTGTCGACATCTGGTGCAGCTGTGCCAACCACTTGTGTTTATCCAGCTAATGGATCGGTACACATTTTCCATACTGGTCGTGTCCTTCGATCGCCATGCAGGCATCGGGAAATTGTTCGGGACTTTGGGGCCCACGTATTTGTGGATACGTGGGGTTGTTTTCGCCGGTATGGATGACACCTTTGGTCAAGTGAAAAGGTGGACTTTGGGGGCACGTGTCTGTGGGCACATGAAGTTTAGTCATAGGTGAGTATGTTCCTTCGTGGAACGAAGGTATCTCAGCCTATGGTGATTTGTGCGGTTCGTAGAACCGCCACAACGCCAAACATAGAGATTGGGGAAATAATATATCAAATACCAGGGGAAATCAAGTAGCTGCCTGGTTAGATCAACACAACATTATACTAACCGCCGGCGAGTCAGCACGTGGGCCTCTGCCTCACGATCCGTACCATCGGATCAATTGTGTAATCCGTTTAGGGTATCTTAAGCAAACACAAGATACCCTAATTGCACTATCGTTACGCGTGTCAAGTATTCTGTGGAATTCGAAGTAAACAAACGGATCACCGCAAACGCGTCCGAGTGTAGTGCAGTAATATTTATGGGATTCGCGCCGTAGTGTGAAAATTGTGTGGAAGTGTACAGTGCGGGAAAACTCATAACCTTTCCTTTACTTGTGTCTGTTTTTCCTCTTTCTTGCACCTCTGTTGCGTCCCTCAGGCATCGATACTCTCGATTGATTTATAATCTTTGGAGGGTTATGGGCATAACGTCTGTAGCGGTTGCTTTCGCTTATCTATCGCCGGGTCTAACTTGCATCCTTTTCTGAGGCGGTATTGGTTTTCTGTGTCAGGCCATTTCAATGAAACGGGAATTTCACGTCGATCTGTGTAACATTCGCGGCCTAAAATGTAATTTCTCCTCTGTGTCTGCCCACATCGGTAACCAGAAACCAGCAATCCTTGCACTTAGCGCGACTCAGGAAATAACTAATCGAGATATTTCCGATTTTACTATCTCGGTTATAACCTAGTGCCTTTGTTCTTTCCACATCGTGGTCTAACTACATACATACGAAGTGATATTGCTCTTCAGCTTCTGCCACAATATGGGCTCTGCTCCAATCCAGAATTTAATTTCGCTTGGCTAAAACTTCACGTTCGTAGGAATATCATACATTACTGCTTTCTTTACAGAAGCCCAAATTTGGGTAGAAACGTATCATTTAACGATTTTGATGCTCTGTCTGATTCTATCGATAGGATCTTGACCCTATATCCGCACACTGAAATCGTTATTGCGGGTGATTTCAATGTGCATAACTCTCAGTGGCTTTGCCACTCCGGACACACAACCCTTGAGGGACGGTATGTTCAGCTCTTTGCCGGGTCAAACAATTTAACTCAACTCGTCAGTGAGCCAACACGGGTACCAGACATTTATAGACATTTCGCCAACACACTGGACCTGTTTCTCACCTCGCACCCAAACAAATACACAATTGAAATTACTTCGCCCTTGGGCACTTCAGACCACTGTATCGTGTCAGCTAAATTTCCTCTAACCAACAGTAACGTTAATGAGAAAACTCTCAAAAGAACAGTCTGGTACTATGAGAAAGCCAACTGGGAAGCTCTGAACGACTTTTTTGGGAGGTAAAATTGGTCGTTATTTTTCCTCAATAACGATGTTGACTCTATAGCGGACACATTGACAGACACGATTCTCCTTGGCATGCGAACCTTTATTCCCCACAGAGTAAAGAGTATCAAACGTAAAGAGTATGATATCACATCAGTTCCGCCTCAACTTGAGCATAAGCAGCACACCATGGGCCAGATTCACTTCCGAACGCTTACTGTTGCATTCAGCATATTCCCAAAAACGGCGACAAGTCATTCCTCTCTTTTTATCGACTCATAACACTAACTTCTATTCTCTCGAAGATAATGGAATCACTGATTAACCATCAACTTTCGAAATATCTGGAAATGACCTCCTCAATGACCGGCAATATGGCTTTCGTAGCAACAGGTCCACGGGAGATTTTATGGCGTACCTTACCGAAAAGTGGAGCCATTCCATCCACTACTTCGGTGAAAGCTATGTTGTTGCACTGGATATTTCGAAAGCCTTCGACAGAGTTTGACATCCAGCCCTTTTATCAAAACTACATTCATATGGAGTGGACAATTCCCCGATCCAATGGATAAGAGGTTATCTTTCTGGCCGTTCAATCCAAGTGGTTCTTGATGGTGTCAAATCTGTCTCCCATCAAATTAATGCAGGTGTTCCATAAGGATCGGTATTTTCACCCACTCTCTTCCTCATCTTTATAAATGATCTCTTGTCCATTGCCCACAACCCAATCCACTCGTTTGCCGATGATATCACATTGAGTTTTTCATACTCATACGAACATTCCCGGCCAAACTCTTCGAACGTCAATACCAATCAGCAGAGTATGCTTAATACACTGAATTCCAACCTCAACAAGATATATCAATGGGGATTAGCTAACCGAGTAGAGTTCAATGCCTTAAAAACTCAGTGCTGTCTCTTGTCGTCAAAGGTGAACCCCACAGTAAATATACTGTCGATGAACGGCACTTCCATTGACGAAGCCAAGGAACTATTAATCCTCGGCAGTCGAATTAATTCGACTCTCAATTGGAGCGACCACATTTTTGAAGTTGCGGAAAGTGCGGCCAAATGTATGGGGTTCCTTAAAAGATGCAGAAAATACTTCACTCCATCCAACCTGGCCACTATTTACAAGGCGTATATTCATCCTAAAATGGACTTTAACTCCCATATTTGGCCAGGCGCATCCAAAACTGCACTACACGTGCTCGATAGGATGCAAAAACGAGCAGTGAAATTTATTGGGGACCCAACAGTGAGCCGAGCAATTCCGTCGTTAGAACATAGGCGCAACGTATCGTGCCTATCTCTTTTCTTTAGGTATTACCACGGTTGTTGCTATCTCAGAAGGTACCATCATGACTTGTTTCCGTGTCAGTCCGGGCAATCTGCCATAGATGTTCCCCCTTACATAGTCCCCTCCGGAGATCCGAATGGGAAACTAGTTTACCTCCGGAATTCTTTATCTCAGAAGGTACCGTCATGACTTGTTTCCGTGTCAGTCCGGGCCATCAGCCATAGATCCGGAACATAGACGAAAATGTCGCCCTACGATATTGCGGAATGTACAACGTGACGGGGTGTTATCCCACCTTGGGACCGACTACCATCTACACCAACATTTTCTCGAACCGGTCTATCAGCCAAGCTCCGAAAGATAGCTAGGGATTTCTCCCGACAATTCGCGGAGCCTGTAGCTTGATGGAATGGTATTTCACCGGGCGACAGGGGTTTGGTCCACCACCTACCACTCAGTCTTTAGTCACTTCTTACGACAAGTCGGGCCTAGCTATGAGTATGTTCTAACGCCCTACTCACAAGGCTTAAATGAATAGGTATATTCCAAACAGGTTTGTTGATATAAATTACCAAAATATGCTGATAGCGGTTAAGCATATTCGGTATGACGGTCATATAGACATCAATGTTTTTGAAGTATTTGAGTTGCTAGAAAAGGTCGGTGTCCGTTTTTACTATAAATTGGTTCAAGTGCCAGTATATTGTAACACCATATCGGATGATGACTAAATAAGAGTTTTAGTCATAAAAGTAGTTCCGGGTAATTTTTTATTCGACTTTGTGGAAAGGTAAATAACTGGATTTGATGTGTTCCATGGTAAAATACAAGATTTTCGATTACCAAGTTTAGGTAATCACCAGCTAACAGTTGTGCATATGAAAAACCATATTAAAGTAATGTGTGTGTGTGTCCCAAAGTCAGAAGCTTTATGGCGGAGCTATGTCTACCGTATAGTACATTCATTCATTTTAGAATCCCACCTAAGACACAATGTTAAAAATGGTTAAAATAATTTATACATATCTCATATATTTCTAAACTGTTTATATTTTCAGAGTAATAATCATGTAGTACATGTAGTACGTATCGTGCCTATCTCTTTTCTATAGGTATTACCACGGTCGTTGCTCAACTGAACTTGCTGAATGTGTTCCGCCCCTTCAGACATTTTCCCGCGATACCCGTAAATCTGAGAATGCGCATCAATTCACGTTAAAAATATATAGATTCATTCTTTAGCCGAATCAGACGAATGTGGATTACTTAAACTGATCATGTGTTTCCTCGTCGTTGTAATGTCCAGGCATTTAAGACCAATGTACATCGATACCTCATTTCCTTATCCACTTCCTCCCTTCCGCTCGCAGTGTGCTCTGACATTTAAGGGTACTCCAAAATCCCCTTTTGTGCGCGCGTTTGTGTGAAAAAAACAGAGTGCGTGAGATTCGAGACCGCACGAACGGGGTTGGAGAGACATATGAGACGTACAGTCACTCCGGCAGGAGTAATACGAGGGTTGCCTCTTATGTTTCGGGATTTGGCAACCCTAGCGTTGCAATCCGGCAATTGACAGCTCTGTCGTAAAGTTGGACATTTTTGAGGTTATACGCACTCAGAACGTTTTGACATACGAGCGCTATTTGTGTTGTTTATAGTAACTTAAAAGATTCATCTCGGCCCAAAAATGGAATTAAATCGTCAACATTTTCGTGCGATTATTTTTTACAACTTTCGGCGTGGATTAACTCAGCAACAGTGCATGGATGAACTTAATTCAATTTTTGGCGATGAAGCTCCATCAAGGACCAGTGTTTATCGATGGTATGGTGAATTCAATCGTGGTCGTAGTTCACTCCAAGATGAATTTCGTGAAGGTCGTCCAAAATCAGTTGTTGTTCCGAAAACCATTGATGCTGTGCGCGAACTGATATTGGAAGATCGTCATGTGACCTATCGTGAGATTGAGACAACCTTAGGCGTTAGTGGGACCAGCATACATTCAATATTGCATAAACATTTGACTGTTAAAAAAATTTGTTCGCGTTGGATCCCACACAATTTGTCAATCGCCCAAAAAAAGGCTCGTGTCAATTGGTCGAAAGAAATGCTCAAAAAATACGGTCGCGATGCTTCGAAACACGTTTATGACATCGTGACAGGTGGTGAATCGTGGATTTACGCGTATGAGCCCGAAAGTAAACAGCAGTCGACTGTCTGGGTGTTTCAAGGTGAGCCAAATCCAACAAAAGTTGTTCGCGCACGAAGCACTTCCAAGCAAATGGTCGCCTGTTTTCGGAAAAACTGGACATGTCGCAACCGTACCACTAGAACAACGCAGAACAGTCAATTCTGAGTGGTACACAACCATTTGTTTGCCAGTTGTCTTCCAAGAAATCAGGAAAACCAACTGCCGAAGACGGATCACTCTTCACCACGACAATGCGAGCTCTCACACATCGGCTGCGACAACTGCATTTTTGAGCACCCAAAACATCGATTTGATGGGTCATCCGCCGTATAGTCCTGACTTGGCACCGAATGACTTCTTTTTATTCCCGTACGTAAAAAACAAACTGAGAGGTCAACGTTTTTCGACACCTGAAGAAGCGGTTGCTGCATTCAGAATGCATGTGTTGGAGATACCTCAATCAGAGTGGCAAAAGTGCTTCGACAATTGGTTCAAACGCATGCAAAACTGTATAGATCTTCATGGGGAATATTTTGAAAAACAATAAAGTGATTTTCGATGATCAATATTTGTTTTTGTTCTCTAATCCCGAAATATAAAAGGCAACCCTCCTAGAATACATGCTAAGTTCCATACAGGCATGGCCCGTAGGAAATGATATTTTATGTGACATGATGCAGCAATTGCGACGCGACTGGCGGAATAACAGGTAAACTCTGTCCCGCCCCGCGATGGAATATCTAAAAGAAAGTTCCGCAGGGATCAATGGGATTATGTGACTGGCGTGAGGTGGTTTTAGTCGGTAAAAATCCGGCATGCCTCTGGATCGGTGCAGAGATATCTTTTGAAGATTTCCACCTTCCTACCGAAAAAGAGACAGATTTCGGTCTATATGAAGTCCTATGGCAAGTAAGATTGATTAAAGCAAAAATTATCGTTAATATTACATACTGCAGACAACACATAAAATTATGAAGAGCACCTTTCCAAGAGTATCACAATATTGAACAAGGATGGGCGTACATAAAATAGTTTACGAACAAAAGCGTTAAAAAATAAGGATTGGCAAACATAAGATAGTGTACGAAAAGAAAGCGTTAAAGAAGCAGTCGCATAGCTTTTAGCCCACGTAAAACATCTTTGATTAATAATAATAAAGGATTTAACTTCGCTCTTGGTATGACACCTCGGTGTAGATTCACACATCTGTGATGTCGTATTATAAAAATTCCTCTTGCCCATGTACTTCTCTTCGCAGTTGATTGGTGTGCAGTTTCTTACAAAATCCAAATCGAAATTGGCGCACTCCATGTAAGACGGATCTACAACATAAAACCAGAGCTAGTGAAAATTGATTAGATTTTACATAATACAACAACGTACAATTGCGATGTATATTCTCTTTAGAATCAAGTGCTGTGTATCTGGTGTCGAATTGTAATTGACTACTAACTTCTACCACTTCATTTTTTGAATTTGTAGAGCTTATTGTAATATTACAATGTCCAACACGGTTAAAAATAATCTAAAAATGAATTATTTTTATTTGACTATGTTAAAAAATAATAAATGTTTTTAAATTTAAATATTATTTTTACGGTTGTGGGATATACTAAGGAAACAGTTTGCATTGCACCTGGTTCAATTTTTCCAAAGGTGCCACCAATTATTTTTCCAGCCTAATTAATAAACATACATATAAATATAAATGTATATACCGATAAATAATTTATACAATTAAAAAATTACGTTCTTTGTTATCGTCGTATCACTTGAGTTTTGAATACATGATTTATCAGATCGTATTCGGTAGTCCAACACTTCTCTATCTTCCATAGCGGCATTTATCAAGTTAATATCTAAAAACATTTCATTATTAATTCTAATACATATTTAAAAGAACTAGCGTGTTTATTTGTTACCAAATATAATGCCGACGTCTCCTTCTCTTGGAGTTCTTACAACAATCTCAAATACAGAAACACTATTCCAAGCAGGACTGATTATTTGTAATAGTATTGCAAGTAACAGCCAATTCAACATTCTGAAAATATTTCATATTTAGTTGTTTTTCTAGAGAGAGAGATCTTTTATTTCGTAATAATATTTTCAAAAAAAAAGTCTGTGACCGCACATTTTACAATTCAGAGATTTGATAAGTTATATCTTACAACTGAAACATTATCTTGGATAAAGAAAAGAAAAATATGTATAATTAATAATTAAAAGAATAAATCGAAGGAAAATACGAAAAAGAAAAACCTTCATTTAAAAAAAAAAAATAAAATAAAAAAATAATAAAAAAAAATAAAACCAAAAATAAATAATATAAAATGTAAATATTTACATGAAATTATGACAAATTAAGCAAGAAGCTGGGTTATGAGAGGATTTTCAGAACTTTCACAGCTGATGTTAAAGTTATATACTAGTTAACGAATTCTTTCAGAAATCAATTCAACATCCGCCCTTCCGTGGAGACTTAAGGTTGAATAGTGCCAAGGGAGGTCTAGCATCATTTTCAAAACTTTGTTTTGTGATACCTGTAACTTCTTTAAATGGCACCTTGCAGCGTTACCCCATACTGGACACCCATATAACAGTATAGCTTGGAAAATAACTTTATGAATAATAATCTTATTTTCATTTGTGAGTAAAGACTTGCGATTAATAAAAGGGTAAAGCATCTTAATAGCAATACTCATTTTATTAAGAGTACTTTGAATATGTTGTTTAAATGTGAGTCTTGTATCCAGATGAACTCCGAGATACTTTACGGATTGCTCCCATGCAATCGTGGTACCATTTATTTGCAGCTGACTGCTGGGAAGATAGCAAGCTTTTCTCTTTCGTGTAAAAAAGATGGCTTGTGTCTTCCCGACATTTAGCTTGATTTTCCATTTCATATAATATTTTTCAAGTATCTCGATCGCATGCTTTAGATTTGTCTCAACGTTGAGAGAAAATTCATGCGACGCAAATACTGTAGTGTCGTCAGCGAAGATAGCTGATTCACACTGCGGTAGATTTGGAAAATCCGAAGTGTAGATATTGTACAAAGCTGGACCAAGTACTGAGCCTTGGGGGACGCCACAATCAAAAAATATCAATCTAGAAACATCACAATTGACATGAACCTGAAAACATCTATTGGATAAGAAACTCTGGACGACCTTACACAAATACAAAGGAAAGTTGAACTGTATCATTTTATATATTATCCCATTGTGCCATACGGAATCAAAAGCTTTTTCAATGTCTAACAATATCATGCCCGTTGATTGACCACGTGAACGATGGTCTAGAACATGGCTGCAAATTCGTTTAACCTGGTGCGAGGTGCTGTGAAAGCGTCGAAATCCAAATTGGATATCGGGGAAAATATCTTTATCTGAAACAACTTTTAAAATATGTTGTTTCAGGATTTTTTCAAGAACTTTACTTATGTTGCTAAGTAAACTAATTGGCCTGTAACTTTCAGGTTTATCTGGGGCTTTTCCAGCCTTAAGGATAGGTACAACCATTGCTTTTTTCCAACATTGAGGAAAGTATTGACATTTAAGGCATGCATTGATTATAAATGTTAAGTATTTAATTCCAATATGAGGCAATTGTTTTAGATAGGCATTCTTAACTTTGTCTAGTCCTCCTATTTTTCGTGTTTACAAGCACTTGATTACATTTCTTACGTTTTCTTCTTCTACAAATGCATTTAGAGGAGTTAATACGTTTGTGGTGTCGAATCTTTCGATTCTGTTACCGACAAGTTCATTAGTTTCAAATTCACCCAAATGCTGAGAGACCAAGTGATTTTTTGAAAAACTTGTTCCAAATAGGTTTGCTTGTTCAAAACCTGTAAAAAAAAGTAGTAGAAGAATCCTTCAGAAATGGTATTTTACGGTTTTTATTCTTGATTAACTTCACTACATTCCAGAACGGTTTAGCATTTTTATCCATAACGCTCAGTTTTTTGTTCCATTCTCTATTACGATGGATTTGTATCTGGTCAGTAATGCGCTCATTAAAATGGGAAACCATTGATCGAGAAAAGGGCTGACGGTAATTCTGCCAGTTTCTTCGATGAATGTTTCTCACTTTAATAAGCTCTAAGATATGGATTGGAAGTTTTTTAAAAATATCTTTTTTTACTCTTTTGGGAATACTTTCATCAACCGAAGAAATTATAGCTTGTGTAAAGTTTTGTACAATAAGGTCAACATCATCTTTACAAGACACTCTTTCAAGATTTGTAGTACTATTTTGAAGGCTCATTTTAATCTTTGATTTGAATGAATTCCAATTAGCATTCTTCATGTCGAGGAAATATTGAATCTTTCTTTCACCCAACCAAGAAAGGTTACAAAAAACAGGATTATGATCTGAACTGAGAGCACTTAACGAAACGGGTTCTGTTATAAGACCAGGGACATTTGACACAAACAAGTCAAGGACAGAGGGGATGCCACGAGAACCTGCGGGAAAATAAGTTGGACAAGGTGGATAAAAAATATTAATTGGTAGTGCCAATGGAAGGGCAGCCAATATATTCCCCCAAGCATTTGCTCTTACACACCCCCAATCTCTATGCCGGCAGTTAAAATCACCACCTAATAGAAATTCACCATTCATTGTGAATAACTTTTTTAAATCCTGCTTGAGCCATTTTCTTTTAATATCCGACGAAGATCCACCAGGGAAATAAACAGAATAGATTTTTACTGTCTTATGGTTTCTTAACTTATCCATTACACCTACATTCTCCACAAGCCTAGTTGGAATTACAGGTAAAAGCGAATGTTGAATTGACTTCCTGATAAGAATCGCCACTCCCCCACCCCTTTGGTCTACTCTATCAATGCGATAGCAGTTAAAGTCAGATGATGGGAGTCTTATATCAAAATTAAGCCAAGTTTCTGTTACTAGAGCAACATCAACTTTATAGCTATTTAAAAAGTTTAAAAAGTCATGAAATTTATTACGTATGCCTTTAGCATTCCAAGTAATTATTTTTATATGTGTATCTGCCATTTTACTTAACATTATTAGTGTATAAAAACTTAGTGGCTAAATGCGCGATCACATTAAATTGTTCTATTTTCGTTTTACAAACTGATAAATTTGAGATCATTTCCATGCACAAGGAATTTAGTTCCTCGATTGTGAAGAGTGCTGAATTGTTGTTGGGTAAATTATTGTTTTTCTAATACAGTTATTATTCTTATTAAAGTTATTTCAATTAGGTTTTAAGCAATGGAATATTGCCACACACAATATCGAAGAAAATGTGGGAAGAAAGAAGTACAGAGCGTAGAGTTGTTAAGCTATAAAAAAGTAATAAGGACAAACTCTGTGTCGATTCACTCGCCGATCGTTCATGCAGTCAGTCGTATTCATCGTGTGCTCGTTTATAAATAAAATTGGAAAAAAAATTGAATTCGTAGACGTTAAGTCGTCGCCGATCTATCGCGGTTCACATCGAATCTTGTGTAATTTTTGTGTGATATATTGTGTTTGTTCGTGAATATTGCAACAAGTTCTAATTACAAAAAAAACTATACAAACACGTGTAATGTTCGCTGGATGTCGTAGTCGTAGTCTTCACAGATGCCAGACAACGATCCGAGCGATACCCGGGAATACATATTAGAACGGAAGAGAAGAGCCATCGAAACTCTTCAAAACTCAGCAAAGAAGACCACAAATATGGAAAGTCAAGGAAAACACATTGACTACGAAAAAAAAATTCCACGAAGCCGTGAAATACATCCCACAACTTACAACACAGGTGAAGCAACTCCGGAGGAAATTCACTCCCTAAAGTAACCCATCAAAAACAGTGACGATGCCAGTATGGAGATAACGCCCTCTCTCAGCTTAAACCATCAAATATCTCCACTCAAACAACTATCACCAGCCCGTAAGAAATCCACCAAACAAGCCGAGCCAGCACAGAGTACCCTGCCTGCCCAGCACAAAAATGTTAGACTGTGGCGATTCTCCCGAACGGCAGCACCCATCGTCCCATAATCTAGGTAAAAACCCCCAAATAGGGCATACAACAAAAAGAGAAACAAGTACCGTGGCAGTTCCATTGAACGCCACTACTTACCTTACAGGTACAAAAGGTAACAGTTTCCTGAAATACATTAAAAGCCTGTACTTACCTTATATTCTTCAAAGCAATTTGGTTTAACAACCAACCAACCAATATTGCCTGTGCAATATCTACACGATCTTCTTTTGTGCGCCAGCTGCACACCAGCAGAAAAAGGTATTTTGCCTTAGCAAGCATGCCCACATCGAACGACCGATACATGAGGGCATCCGGCTGGCGCCCCGGTAGTCGAATTCGCAAATGGAAAATTACCATTAGAGTTCGACTGCGAGGATACACCAACAACACGCACACGATCAGCATCACGCTACTCGTAGCCACTGATCGTGTAAACATTGCAACCCTTTTGCCGTCGAGATACTCGCACCTGTTGCGAACTTAAAAAGGGGACTTATGCAATGTCTGCATACTTGCGGACGCACACGATGAGCAGCGAAAGCAATCATCGTGTGTGTATTTCAACCCCTTTTGAGTTGAACCTAACGCAAAAAGCATATATTACCAAATATGGTCATCGAAGCGATGATGGGATTTTGGTATCCTATCGCTTCGATGAAATAATCTAATCTCGGTTCGGATTCCGTGAGGGCAAGTCGCGCCCTCACGTTAATTTACATCCCTCTTGGGCCGTCCCAAGGGATCGGGTAATTCACTACCTTCCAAGTCCTGATTGTCTCGTCGGTGGTGGTCGATCATTATCGAAAAATAAAAAGCGGTGCAAAACGGAAATCACATTCCAACGTGAATTAAAATTATATTTTGAAATGAAATCTGTAGCGCAAAAGGAACTCATGCTCTGTGTTAATTAAGACAATACTTCGAATGTGAATTGAAGTTATATTATGAAAAAATATCCCTTGATTGCAATTATATGATTTAAACGTGAATTAAAATTATATTTTGAAATGAAATCTGTAGCGCAAAAGGAACTCATACTCTGTGTTAATTAAGACAATACTTCGAATGTGAATTGAAGTTATATTATGAAATAATATCCCTTGATTGCAATTATACGTTTTAAATGTGAATTAAAATTACTTTTTGAAATAAAAACTGTGAGCTGAAATTATATTTCGAATAATATAAACGTACGCACTGAAATTAAATTATTTGTTAATTAAAAGTGAATAAAGGATGAATGCGGAACTGGGAAGATAGTCAGTGTTTGAGTTAATCCAAATTCGACAGTTGGTCTTGACGAGGTCGTGAAGGTTGGGCAACAGACTCACATTGGTGACACACCGACGTGTGGCGTAACACGCAACGCATGACAAGCAGTCTTAACAGGTAAATAACTGTCAACAATTAATAGCAAATAATCACAAGGCCACCACCAATCTACATAAAAAATATGACCAGTATCAAGCAAATAATCATAATAGTAGAAAATGCCCTTGGACACCGCAACTTCACCACAAACACTAAAGGCTCCTCTGTCTCTATTGCAAAAACAGCTCCGGGTGATCACGAGAAAACCGCTAGAAAACTTGTAGAACAACGACACCAATTTTTTACCTTCCAACACCATCAGCTCAAACCAACAACATTCACCATTAGGCACATTGACCCAACTTGGACCAACGAAGAACTAGCGTCGGAGATCATCAGGATTTGCCCAGAGCTGAAAAGCCACAGGCTGGACTATTTTCAAGCTCCGTACATGCGAGAAAACAACTTAAGGAACCTACGGATTATCCAAATCCCTCCAAATGAACACACCAACAAACTCAAACAAATTAAGTACTTGTTTACGCATCGAAGAGCCTCATAAACAAAGCAGACGTCTTGACTCTGGGGGAAGAGTCCGAGGATTTTCCCAATTCAATCCTCGTAGGGTAAAACGTAAAAACCGACGTTGCACGCTTTCGATCCTGCGAATATGTGGCGAGTAGTAAAGAGACCAGATCTGACTAGCGTATTCAAGAAGGGCTAGACATTCTATTCTATTTATTGGCCTGTAGGAACCCGGAAGATCATGACCTCGCCGACTCGACTCCGCCATTGTTCCCTGTCCTGTGCGCTCTCCTTCCACGTTCGACCATCCGTAAAAAAACCTAAAAACCGACGTTGTACGCTTTCGATCCTGCGAATATGGGGCGAGTAGTAAAGAGACCAGACCTGAGTAGCGTATTCAAGAAGGGCCAGACAAAGGCTATGTAAAGGGATGGGGAAACGTAGTGATTAGAGAATTCTTTCCATCAGCGTTTCACAAAACCAAGGGCAGAGTCGGCCCTAAGGATAATGTCATCAATATGTGGGATGAAGTTAAGATCCCTATCACATAAAATGTCAAGGTCACGAATCGATGGTTCAGGTGATATTTGTTGGTTGAGTAGGAAATAGGGTTGTGGCGGGGAATGGGCGCGTTTACGGGAGAAGGCGACAGAGTGACATTTGACAGTGTTAAGTTCGAGACAGTTGTTATGGCACCAAGTTGAAAAGCTATCGAGATCTTTGGTGGTTTTTATTAATTGCTGTGTTCCCCCGAAAACTGTCCACAAAAATCTAAGTCACTTATAATTTTAATTCCTTTTCGGATTTGAATGTATTTCTATTTTTTATATTTGCTTTTATTCACAATTATATTTCTATTTTTATATTTGTTTTCATTCACAACTTTTTTTAACATCGCGCCGGCACACTCTCGATCGACTTTTATTCGTACTCGTGGACCTTCTCCTCCTAAATGTTATCACCGGACTGTCTTATAAAATTTTTGTTGAAGGAAGGGAAACTCATCCGGTTGGTCTTTCTTTCTCTTTTCCAAGGGACTTCTCCTTTCCAGGAGATCGCACCCTATCTTCTTCTACGATTCCACTTCGTTCGTAGAGCTACTGTGTGGATGCACCCACACACACAGACGCGAACGTTGCTGACCATACGGCCGTAGATATCCCGAGGACCGTTAGGCTTTTCACACATCTGCGGTATCCCTTACCCACATGTGGTTTATGGCATTGGTGATTTCCTACGCAGGTTCCCATAGTGTGTATGAGAACACTAATGACAACGGACTACGGGTCATCATATTGGCAGCATCAAAAAACTTGGTCGTTGCGAGTACCAGGTTTCCGCGTAAAGATATCCGCAAAGCCACCTGGGAATCACCTGATCGAGCCACTCGCAACTAAATTGAACACGTGTTGATAGATCGCCGCCACTTCTAGAGCCTGATGACGGTACGAACGCATCGAGGTGCCAACGTCGACTCGGATCACTATCTTGTTGGTACAGTTATCCGAGCGCGGATTACCTTACGGAGACGTATTGCATCCCCGGATCAGGTTCGAATCAACACGGCTGCCTTACGCAATGACAATACCAATAACACCTTTGGTCATGCGCTAGGACTCGCCCTCGGAGAGCTCGACGGAGGGAGAGTAAGTCCTGGGCCAGAATACCGGGCGTAGAAGAGAAATGGACACGCCTTAAGAATACTGTCATTAGTACTGCCAACCCCATCTTAGGCAGTAGTCGTAGAGATCGGAGGGACTGGTTCGATGATGAGTGCAAACTAGCGATTGAACGTAAGAATGCTGCATACCGGGCAATGCAGCAGTTCCATCGGATACGGGTACGGGAGGAGAAATACAAAGACGTCAGGTGATCTGAAAAAAGAGTCGACAGACAAAAGACAAGTGTCTCGGAAAAAAATCTAGTCTGTGAAATAGAGAAAAGTAGAGAGCGAGGTCCACACCAGGCGCGGAAGTTCTACCAAATAATCCGTAGTATGACGCGGTACACACCACGCTGCAGTTACTGCAAGCATAAAGAGGGTAATCTGATCACTGATCCTGAAGGCATTCTGCAGGGATTGCTAAATGGGCAGCTCACAGAAGAATTGGAGGCTCCACCAATGCAAAATCAAGACCAAATGCTACCGTCACCAAGCATTAAGGAAACATTAAAACCCATAAGACAGCTCAAATCAAATAAAGCCCCGGAGCTGATGGCATACCAGCTGAGCTGATCAAACAAGGAGGGACAGCGTTATATCACGCAAGTCATGAGAACGTGGTGCACGTATAGGAGCAAGAGGAGATGCCAGAAGATTGGCGTCGTGGAATAATTTGCCCCATACATAAGAAGGGAGACATCACACTGTAAAGCAACTATAGGGGTATAACATTGCTGAGTACCGCCTATAAGATACTCTCCACTATCCTATAAGATCGGATAGCCCCATACGCTAAAGTCATCATTGCTCAATATCAATGTGGCTTCATCCCAGGCATATCAGCGATTGATCAGATATTCACCCTTAGGCAGGCGATGCAAAAATGTCTGGAATTTAAGATTCCATTATATCATTTATTTATAGACTTTAAGGCCGCCTACGATAGCATAGCCAGGGTAAAACTATATAATGCCATGAGTGACTTCGGCATTCCTAACAAATTGATACGATTTTGTAGGTTGACCATGACCAACGTAACTATTCACGTAAAAATGGCGGGATTGCTGTCCAAACCAATAAACATCTTTAATGGACTCCGACAAGGGGACGGTCTGGCCTGCCTCCTCTTCAACCTGGCGTTGGAGAAAGAAATCTGTGTTACGTTACAACCAGAGGGACTATTATCACCAAGTCCAGCCAGATACTTGCGTACGCAGATGACATCGACAACATCGGTAGATCCGATCCGGCTGTATAGGACTCCTTCACCCAGATTGAACAGACGGCACAAAAACTGGGACTGCACATTAATGAGGGAAAAACTAACCATGTAGGCAACTTCTGCGAAGAGAAGACCTGAGGTTGATCAAACTATCAGGGTAGTGGAGCACGAATTTGAAGTAGTGCATTCCTTTAACTACCTTGGGTCAATAGCATCAGCCGATAACAGTATGGAAGAAAAAATACGCGAACGGCTGATCAAATCCCACAAAGCCTACTATGGTCTATCAAGGCTCTTTAAATCCCGAAATTTACCGAGAACATCCAAGCTGCTACTGTACAAGACCATGGTCTTACCAGTACCTATATATAGATCTGAGACCTGGGTGTTCAATAAAAGGCACTCTGAACTCTTAGCCGCGTTCAAAAGGAAGGTCTTAAGGAGAATTGTTGCCCCATATGTGAGGGGGGACGATTCCGGAAACGCTACAACCATGAGTTGTACGCAATCTACTTTGAAGCTAATGTTGTAAGAAAAATCAAGCTCGGTTGACTCCGGTGGGCGGGACATCTAGCTCGAGTGAGCGAAAAGGAGCCTGCCCGGAAAGTCCTTTGTGGCAGGATGTATGGAAGGAGACAGCGCGCAGATCTTGTCTGCGATGGAGGGATGGCGTAGACCATGACGCCCAGAACCTGGGAGTGCCAAACTGGATGACATTGGTTCGATATCGGGACCGGTAGAGAGACTTGCTAAATAAGCCCAATACCGGATCCCGGTTGTAGTGCCGATGATGATGATGGTGATGATGATGATGATGACATAAAAGCTATTAAACATCTAAGCCAGCATATGTGAAGCGTAACCTGCCCTGAAAGACTTTCGCGATTATATTTATGGTGACCGACGGAAGAACAATATTGCCCCCAAGGTGATGACACTGACCCAGGCCTATATTGCCCTTATAGCAGAACTACGCCCCTGTAGAGCGAACTTTGAAAATAACACAAACAATTGCGGCGAATAGTGCTGCAGAGGTTAGTGGGCTGCGACTAATTACAATTAGTAATAATCATCTATAACGAAGCATAAAAATATCACAGTGTCAAAGTGTACCACATGCAACACATGTTTTAAATTCCACTTACCTCTTTTAACTCTCTCAAGGCCTTGGATGTATTTCAACATATTTTTCAATTTGTCGTTTGAGATTCATCTGCAATAATAAAATATTTCAATTCGTGAGTGACAGGAATAAAATATTGGTTGTCTATTTATAATTTTGTTGAATCGAATGAAATGGATTAGTAGAACTTCCATAGACATTTCTGCTCTCTTACTACGGCTTTTTAATAGGGGCATAACAATTCTGCCTCTAAATAAAGCAGGATAATTTAGATATCAAGTTGAAAATTATTCCAAGTGGAGTACACATGTTACATTTTAGTATGACCATAAAGAAATCCGAGGGCGATAAATAACTTCATAGGGGTGGCTATTCTACCGGCCGATTTCTCTAGATTACACAATTACCAAACTTCCCTTTCAATAGATCGCCTGTGTGACCAGTTTTCTGACATGTGGCCCCATCTTGTTGGAACCACATGACACTGGGTCCAAGTCTATCCAATTATGGCCAAAAATAGTCTTCCAATGTGGCACGATAGTGAACTCCATTGACCGTAACATTGCGATCATTTTCATCGACAGAGAATTCTGTGCAATCACATCTGCGGTATGAAATTGACACCACAGAGTCACTTTTTGTGGATGTTATGGAACTCATGTATGGGTTTGTTACTGCCCAATAAGGCATATTTTGCGTATTGAAAAGGGATTAGTCAAAAATGAGCTTCATCAGTGGAGATGATTTTTCGTTGATATTCGGGATTTTCTTCAAGCTTTTGGAGAGCCCAATCGGAGAAGTTTCGACGCTTCAGATGATCAAGATGCCCTGTGAGTAGGGCGTAGAATATACTCACAGCTAACCTGGCTTGTCGTAAGAGGCGACTAAAGGCCGAGTGGTAGGTGGGGCCCCAACGCCCAACGCTCTGCCGCCCGGTGAAATACCATGAAATAGTTTCCCATTCGGATCTCCGGGGGGAATATATCAGGGGGACATCATGAACATGTTTAGATAAATAACCAAACTTTAAGAAATTCGTCATCGCATAGTCTGGCTCTGTCGACATTCGACTACTAACAGCATTTTGTAACATCAGGGGCATCGGCCTCACCAATATCGATATAAACGGCGTCCACCAATTTTTTGCAAACAACGAAACCTGATATCCTTGCCCTAACCGAGATCCAGGTCGATTCGTCAACTGATTCGACATATCTTCGTTGCTCAGGATACGCCTTACCTTCGAGATTCCGTTATAAGGATGGAGTCTGCGTCTTCGCGCGGTCTGATCTGGCTTGCCAAAGAATGGAGGCGTTGGAACCCAATAACACGGACATCATGTGGTTGAAGGTTGTGCTGAGAAATTCTGTTAAATTTCTTTGTTGTCTTTACTGCTCCAGCGACATTTTTTGAACATCTTTCACGTACCGTCGACTGGATACATATCAACCACCCGGGTCCCAAATTGTCGTCCTTGGCGATTTTAATGTGCACAATTCCGGCTGGTTGGTACATTCTAACAGAACCGACGAGGATGGGAGCCTTGCGGATATGTTCGCTGTTAGACCCAATTTCACTCAACTTGTGGAGGAACCTACGCAAGTCCCGGGTACCCGAGGCGATTATGCGAACACTCTGGATTTGTTTTTGATATCCGATCGGCATCTCCTCCCTTCCAAACAATATTCCTCATATTTCCATAATGTTGACTCTGTGTCAACTTCCAAACAAGATGTAAGCATCCTCATCATAATTCTATCCCTCATTCGTTTATTACCATTAACTCAAATATATAAGCAATCGCTTTGCAAATCAATCTCAACACTCAATTTTCAATTATTTCCCTCTACATTCACCCCGATCAGAATTTTTTAACACAAGACCCCGAAATGGTGTCAACGGGATAAGAAATCACGTCTTAATGATGGGCGATTTTAATCCATGAGTCCTTCCTGGGGCTCGGAGAAACTAAACAAACGCGGCAAGGTAGTAGAGCATTTTATTACTAACTCTGGGTTAGCAATATTTAATGCAGTCTCCGAGTAGCTTTCGTTGCGTTGACATCGCGAGTTTCTTCATTCAAGTGCATAATCACCTCTCTCTTTAAACCGGTTACTTTGCTTTTCAGTTCTCTTTTTTTCAATTCCTTCAATCTCTTTCTTTCTTTCTTATCGCGCAACAGTAACTGTCCTTAACCTACATATTCTTGTCCCATCGTCTTTATAGCCCCATCCCAACGGGCTAAGATGTATGGGAACAGATTTAAGGGGTTATTTCCGGATACACTCCTTCACTCTCCACCCATCAACTCTCCCCACACTAAACGATCAAAACAAATAATTAATCAAGAAAAATATCTTGAAATCCATATTCGGTTAAACTCTAAAAATCCCAAATTTATTATGATCTCTTCTAAAGATAAAACGAAGCCCCTTACAAGTGTGAGTGTTTTTGTGTTGAAGAAAGCTATAGATTCTATTAGCAAGGAATATGATAGCATTACTCAGCTTCGCGATGAAAATATTCTTATTCTCGCAAAGAACAAAAGAATAGTGGATAAATTCGTAGCGGTTTCTAACCTAGCAAATCAATGCCCATTGACAGTGAAATATCATGATCGCCTTAACTCGTGTAAAGGCATTGTGTACGCGCCTTTTCTAATTAATATTTCGGAACTGAAATTGTTTCTGAAATGTCCACGCAAGGTGTCACGGAAGTGTACAAATTTACAAAGAAAATTGACAACAAAACAACTCCTACTTGACTTATGCTGTTCACATTTGATCTTTACCAACCACCAACTACAGTGGAAATCGGTTTTTATAAGGAAAAGGTTAAGGAATACATCCCAAACCCAATATGCTGTCGCAACTGCCAGATACTTGATCAGACGATTAAAAGGTGTACCAAAGAAGAAGCTTGTGGAACTTGTAATCTCCCACTTCATGATAATGCACCTGAAACTTGTACACGTGTGATGTGTGCAAACTGCCCCCCAACTGCCGGACCTCACCCATCCTCATCCATTAAATGCCCTCAATATATAAAAAATAAAGAAATTCTGACAATCAAAACAAGAAATAAATGCAGCTTGTCTGAAGTTAAACGACTATACAACCTTTCCACGCCTCACTCCAGCTTCAATACCGTATCCTACACTGAAGTAGCAAAGACAGGTAACAATCTTTCCTTCGATTATGCTGCTCCCCATGAAAAGACTAAAATAAACTTAAATCCATCAACAACAGTAAAAAATAACCTTTCAAACAGCACCCAAAACCCCAAAAAAATATTTTACACTCTAACAAACCAGCTTCCTCTCGCTTATCCAACATATCAAATTTAAAAGCACAAGTCAGTCACCCGCGAACTCTCTTACAGAGAACACCATTTTTAACAGTGCGATAGTTAAAAAAGTGAAGTGAATTGTCCTAGAGTAAAAGTATTTAAAAGTAATTATCGTAAATTCCCTTGAACTCACAAACAAAACATAACAAGGATACACCAGGTAAGAAACAAAAAAAACATGGCCCTAGGGCCAAGACATCATTCCGGCAATAGGTTCGTAGAATTGAGAGAATGCTCACTCTCAGGCTCTACAGCCAACGTGCCAACAAAAAAGAAAAGACAATCCCGCAGCCCATTGTCTTTCAATTTCCCTGCTCTCCCGAACAAAACCGCAATAAAAAACCCAGGGTTCGTTCAAATTTACCCAACCGAAGCATCAATGCCACTTACATCCGTCAACGTCTTTGTACTAAAAAGAATCATTGATTCTATTAGTACACAGTACGAAAAAATTACACTCCTTAGGGATGGTTCTATCCTAATTTTAGCTAAAGACCAAGAAATCGCTGATAGATTCATCCCGTCTACGCGTTTTGACACAATCTGTCCTGTCAATATTAGAGTGCACCCCAAACTAAATACTTCCAAAGGGGTTGTGTATGCCCCTTGCCTCATTAACGTCCCAGGAGCCGACATTATATCAGAAATGGGATCTTAAGGTGTGGTAAATGTCTTCAAATTCACAAAAATCAACAACGAAGAACGATTACCCACAGGATTGATGCTGTTTTCTTTTGATCGGCTACAACCACCAACAACAATAGAAATCGGCTGGTACAACGCCAAGGTCAAGGAATACATTCCAAGACCAATGCGGTGCCGACAATGCCAATTACTCGGCCATACGGCAAAATGGTGTAAACGCACAACCGCATGTAATACATGTAATCTGCCACCACATCCCGAAACTGAATGCACAAGAACAATGTGTGCTAACTGTCAAGGTCCGCACCCGGCCTCTTCCTCTACCTGCCCTAAATATATTGAGTACCAAAAAGTATTAGAAATTCAAACAAAAAACAAAACAACCCTAGCTGACGCTAAACGCATATATAGGAAACAGAATACAATACAAACAACAAATAACGATCTTTACTCCAATCAAATTAGAAAACACACGTCTCCGCCTATAACTCCAACCAGTTCCAATACACTACTACCAAAAGTAATTCAAAATCCAATAGCCGTAAACAAATCTCCCAACAAAGAAACAAATATATTTCCCTCCTCTTCCTATACAGCTCTAAAAGAAATTGAAAAGAGAAAATATCCCATCTCTCAACGAATAAATATAACCAAAACTAAAGATCAATCTTCCTCCTCCCTACAAACTCAAGCGCATGCAAGCAAAGCCAAACCTACCACCGCACAAACACGAAAATCCCAGTTATATCAAATCGGGAATATCCTTCTACCTGAATATGGAAATAAATAATTCTAACCTCTCTCAACAGCCTATTGACTCCGCGGCACGGAGCTCTTCTCACTCAAATCAATTCGAGTAGATTGGAAAACTGAGTGGGACGAGCTGTGTGGCGCGGAGTCAGGAAAAGAACCACCGTTATACCCCCACCTCGAACTCTATAGCAACATCCAATTATAACCCCGCAGACTGCTTAATACTTCAATGGAACCTGAATGGGTTTCATAACAATTATCGCGAGTTACAGCTCCTTATAAAAGAACTCAAACCGTCCATCATAGCACTACAAGAAACGCACTTACCCCACTCTTCAAATGCGAAAGTGCCACGGGAATACACAGCCTACTTTAACAATCTTAAAGAAAATAACTCCTGTAAACAAGGGTCCGGGATATTAATACATCGGGCACTAACCCATAAGACATATCAGTCTTAATACCCCTTTCTCGGCCACGGCAGTCGAACTAACGTGCAAACTAAAGCTAACCGTGATCTCAATCTACATTCCTCCTACGCAACCATATACCCTGTCTGACTTGAATAAAATAATTCAACACTTACACACCCCCATTTTTCTAATGGGAGACTTCAACGCTTGGAGTACAATATGAGGATCACAAACAACAAATAAAAGAGGGAAAACCGTGGAACAATTTTTACTACAATCATAATAGGCGATATTGAATAACGGCAATCACACTCATTTTTCCATACACAAGACGTTTACAAATGTAGACCTTTCCCTCGTATCACCCCAACTGTCCCCTAATACAAACTGGGAAATACTAGATAATCTACATGGAAGTGATCACTTTCCGATAAAAATCTGTATTTCAACCGACAACAATAAAAAGGGAAAAATCAAACTCCTACCTAAATTCAAATCTGACCGAGCAAATTGGAACAAATTTCAAACTATCACCACACAATTCCTTAATCTACATAACACAAAATCCAACATAAATCAAGAAGCTGCCGATATCACAAAAGCTATTCGAACAGTCGCCAATGGCTCCATTCCACAGACAACGAAAAGGTATCACAAAACCGCTGTACCATGGTGGAATCCAGATCTGGCAAAGCTACGGGCAGAAAAGCAATTGGCATGGAAAATTTTTAAGAAGCACCCAACCGACCAACATCTCTTAACGTACAAAAGGCTTAACGCCATGTTCCGAAGAACAGCCAAAATTGAAAAAGCAAAATCCTTTCAGTCTTTCACGGAAAAACTAAACCCAACATACACCCCCAAAAAGATATGGGTCAACATAAAAACGCTAACAGGGAACTATAACCCATCCACTATCAATTTAATACATACAGGATCCGACGCCCTCACATGTCCGGACGAAATAGCCAAATACTTCGCCGAGACTTGGGCAAATACGTCCTCCAACTTCAACTTCCACCCAGATTTCCATACTGCCAAACACCAAATAGAGGCGCATTCAACGCCCCCAAGCAACCCAAGTAATTCCTATAATAGCGTTATAGAACTTCCCATAACACAGATAGAACTAGAATCTGGTCTTCATACCGCAAAAGGTAAGACACCAGGCTTTGATAGAATTGACTACCAAATGGTAAAAAACGGGCCAACGATTTTGAAACAACGCCTTCTAAATCTGTTTAATGCCATATATACAACTGGCACCATTCCTCAAATGTGGAAAGTATCCACAATTATCCCTCTACCAAAGAATAATAACAAAACTGATACAATCCACGACTACCGCCCCATTTCCTTACTGCCTTGTTTAGGAAAAGTATTGGAAAAAATTGTCGCTAAGAGACTAAACTGGTACCTAGAAAAATATAATCTGATAAGTACCAAACAAGTCGGCTTCAAACAAAGCAGGGGAACAATGGATACGCTTCTTCATATAGATAACCATATTGTTGGTGCCCTTTCCTGCAAGAAACATACATCCATTCTATCAATAGACTTCGAAAAAGCATTCGACCGCATCGGTCCACACGTCACCCTCCACAAATTACAAAAATGGAAAATAGGACATCATATGTATAACTTTGTTAGATCCTTTCTGAATAATAGAAAATTCAGGATCAAATGTAACGGCGTGTTCTCTGGCGTACATAATAAAAATACTGGAATCCCTCAAGGATCGCCGTTATCAGTAGTATTATTTAAGATAGCATTTGAAGAGTTAAATACCATCATCTCTAAACATAAAAAGGTAAAACATTGTCACTACGCCGACGATCTAATATTATTCACAAATGTAAACGACCTAGAAGTAGCTAGCAAAACTTTCGAAAATATCCTATCAGACATACAAAAATGGTGTAACTATTCAGGCTCAAAAATTTCGACCGTGAAATCTAAAATATTACATATATGCAAAAAGAAAAATTGTAACAAATCTTTACTAGTAAATTTTGAAAACACTTACATTAGGAATGTAGATACACTAAAAATTCTCAGCCTACAATTCGATTGTAAATATAATTTTAAGAATCATTGTCTAGCCCTTAAGAAAAACCTAGTGTTAAGGTTAAACATACTGAAATATTTGTCATCTAAAAACGGCTCAGCCCATACTAACACACTAATAAACATTACTAGAGCTCTCCTACTGTCAAAAATAGACTATGGCCTACTAATATACGGTAATTGCAGCAAAACAACGTTACAGACAATTAAATCTCCCTACCACGCAGCAGCCCGCATAAGTACAAGGGCTTTTCGGACCACCCCAGTTACGAACATCCTAACAGAAAGTGGACTCCCGGCCATAGAGAATAGGATAAAAACTCTGTCGTCCAAATTAGCCGCAAAGTTTCCCGCAATGGCCTCAACACCCATTTTAGAGGACATTAAACGAATACTTAAGAGAAAACGCCCTCAAAAATATACTTCGGCCTTAGGACACTCAATAGAACTGGCAAAAGAACTGCTCGCCACACCTACACCACAAAGACAACGAGCACATTCTCCCCCGTGGCTAATACCAACAGATTGTGTTATAGAAGACCTATCACAGCTTCCCAAAAGCATGACTAACCAAGAAGTATACCAACAACACTTCCAATTATTACGAAACAAACACCGGGAATGGGACCTACTCCTTACCGACGGTTCCAAAACAAAAGAAGGTACAGCATTCGCAGTAGTAAACAGAACAGATACAGTCATCAAAAAAGGACTTTTACCCGAATTCTGTTCCATCTTTTCAAACGAAGCAACAGCAGTGTTGGAAGCAATAAAATTAGTTGAGAAAAATAAAACACTAATTTGCACCAACAGCCTGTCCACCATACAAGCAATACAGAACCCGAATAACAAAAACCAAATAATCCACATGGTTCAGGACAACTTAATCCGGAAGCAATGCAAAGTAAAACTGCTCTGGGTCCCTGGTCATAGTGGTATAAGGGGAAACGAAGCAGCTGATATCGCAGCCAAATTGGCTATAAAGGAGCCATTAACAACTTTCTACGTGTACAACAATAAGGACATAGACAAGTACTTTAAAAGGGAACTACGGAAGATTGAACAATTGAAATGGTTAAATTACAACCATACAAATGTAGCAATAAAGCCTAATAGACAACCCGTCACCTACCCGACAACATCGCCCGTACAACAGATCAAATGCTTTCTCCGCCTGCGCCTTGGACATACACGTATAACCAACCAGTATCTCACCAATAAAACCAACCCACCCACATGTCACATCTGCAGATCTAACTCCACATTGTCATCCAAACACATCCTCTTGGAATGCGAAGGCACAAAAGCCCTCGCTCATCGACATCTTCAAGACGACATCAGAAACATCATCTCCGACCCAACCGCAACTAACATAACCAAGCTCTACCACCTACTAACCCTAGTTAAGCTACAAAACGTAATTTAACAACAACAACAACAAAAAACAAATGTACACATATATATTTAATGCCAAACTAGCCGAAAGCCTTAGTTGCTAGCGCTATTAGATTTAAGTTATTATGTAATTTACTTACATGGTAACAAATAAATAAATAAATAAATAAAAAAATAAAAGCACAAGATAACTATTCTGCTGATAAGCAAAACTCAAACACTCTGCATTACAAAACATATGATACGCACTTAACTCAATCAACTCCCAAAAAAGATATACAAAATAAACAAATCAATCATCCTCTTCAATAACTCACACAAAAAAAACAACGAACCTGAAAATATGCACGTTTCAGATCCTGAAATAGATCTAACGAATGACGTGACCATCTCTTCACCAATATCATCTATTACTCACTCTATCTTACAACAAAATACCTATTTCAAACCGCTAATAAAATCATAATTGTTTCTATATACATTTTACCTGATCAAAACTTCAACAAAAATGATCTACTTGATATTTTGAGTCATATAAACACCCCTATCTTACTAATCGGTGATGTAAATGCTTGGAATGTGCTATGGGGATCCCCCAAAACCAACGGAAGAGGTTCTATTATAGAGGACTTCATTCTAAGCCCCAACCTCTCAGTTTTAAATGATGGCTCGCCCACGCATTTATCAACTCACGACACTTTGACTCATATTGATATCAGCTGCTGTTCTGACTCTTTGCTACCAAAAACCACTTCTCACACCTTAGACGACCTTCACAACAGTGACCACTTTCCCTTAATTACAATTATTTATTTAGGATCATTTAATGTACAACCTATGAAGTCATCCATATTCAAAACTGATTTGGCGAACTGGGCTAAGTTCGGCTTAAATATCAAGCAATACATGTCAAACAAACCTATACAATCAGACACAAATAAATAAGCAGCATTAATGGTCAAAGCAATTCGTTATTCTGCTAACATATCAATACCCCAATCTAATCCTAAGATGAAAAAACGAGTAGTGCCGTGGTGGACCCCTGACTTAGCAAACCTTAGATCCATTAAGGTAACTGCCAGGAAAAAATTAAAAAAAAACAGAACCAAATAAACTTAATAAATCATAAAAAATCAAATGCCGTTTTTCGACGCCAAGTTAAAATAAGTAAAGCTGAAAGTCTCAATGCAATTTCCTCATCTATAAATAGAAATTCAACCATCGCAAAAATATAGAACAGCATCCGTTGTTTAACAGGGAACTCCTCCCCTAAAATAATCAATTGTATTGCATGGCCCCAAGGTCCTATCTCTAACCCACCTGACATCTGTAATTACTTTGCGAAGATTTGGTCTGAAGACTCAAGCGACAGTGATTTTCCTATAAGTTATTGTATAGAAAAAAACGACTGTCTTAACAACAGCATACAAGCAACTACAACTGATACTTCAGCTCAACATATAGAAGACCCCATGGAACTTCAAGAACTCGAAAGCTGCCTGACGAAACTCAAAGGCAAAACCCCAAGTAGAAACAAAGTTTCTTACCCGATGCTTAAAAATATACCTCTTAAAATAAAGCATAGACTCTTGAAGTTATATAACAATGTTGGAAAATTGCTTGCGTCATTCCAATCCCAAAACGTAAAAAAGATATAGGCTCAATTAGTGGCTACCGCCCAATTTCTCTTCTTCCTTGTATTTCCAAAATAATGGAAAAAATAATCGCAAAGCGTCTCCAATGGTTTATACAAAGAAAAAATCGAATTAGCCCTAACCAAGTAGGTTTCAAACCAGAAAAGGGTTGTATTGATGCACTTCTACATATAGACAATTACACAACAAACGCTTTATCATCTCGCAATCATGTTTCAACTCTGTCAATTGACTTCGAGAAGGCATTTGGTAGAATTGGCATACATCTCGTTCTTAACAAATTACAGTCCTGGAAATTGGGCCCTAAAATCATACAATATATTAAATCGTTTTTAACAAACAGACGATTTTGTGCTAAAACCGATGGTTGTTTCTCTTCAACATATCCACTATACAATGGAATGCCACAAGGATCTCCTCTGTCAGTGGTTCTATTTTTAATAGCTTTTGAGGAAATTTCAAACGTTGTAGCCAGGCACAAACTTCTGGATCATTGCATTTATGGTGACGACCTTTATGTCCTGAGCAAGTGCAATGACCTTGAAACAACTAAAGTAACGTTCACCCGAGTGATTAAGGAAATATTAGTGTGGTCGAACACAACTCGTGCTACACTTTGGCTTGAAAAATGTAGAATATTGCACATATGTCGTAAATTATCTTGCTCTCAAACACTAACACTAAATATAGGTAATATTACCATTAACTCGGTTGATAAGTTAAGTATTCTAGGGCTTATTTTTAATAGAAAATATAAATGGAATGATCACATCACAGAATTAAAAAAGAGCCTAGCTGACAAAGCCAATGTTGTTAGTTATCTAGCACGTAAGAAAAGTAGTGCACATATAAACACATTATGTAACGTAGTCCGGGCTCTTTTACTTAACAAAATTGATTACGGTTTATCTATATACGGCAGTTGTCCTAAGTCAACGTTAAAAATCATCAAATCAGCCTACCGTCATGCGGCCAGGAGGGGTATTAACGCCTTTCCCACCACTCCAATCAACAACATACTGGCAGAAGCAGGTCTTCCAACAATCGAAGAGCAAATTGTAACAACAAGAGGAAAATGTTATACCAAATTGTCATTTTCATCTAGATCCATCGCTGAAAAATACTCCAAGTCCGCAATACCCCGACCTACGCCAAAGAGAATACCATCCGCAATCTCTAACATTAAACTAACAGCCCAAAGTGTATTAGGATTTAAGAAAACAATTAAGTCCAAACCTTGGTTTGACGATGAGTGCAGGGCGAAGATCGAAGAACGTAAACGCCTCAGAGTGATCCACTTAGAAAGATATGATGAAGTCAACGCAGAAAGATACGCGACGATCCGGAGAGAGACAATGAGACTCTTCAAACGGAAAAAACGCAAAAGGGAGAAGACTCGGATCGAAAAAATCCTAGAAAATGCCAGAGCAAAGAATATCAGATGACTTCAAAAAAGCCTACGATTCAGTCGCAAGGCAAAGAATCTACCATATTGTAGTTGCGCGCGGTATCCCAAAAAAATATGCCGCCCTCATTCAAATTTGCATGAACGAAAACAAAGGGCGAGTTAGAATAGAAAACCACCTCAAAACAGCGAGATGGCCTCTCACCATGTCTTTTTAACCTTGTGCTCGAGTATGTCATCAGAAAGGTACAGGACGACAACATGGCCGAATCATCCCTGAACGGGGTCACACAAATGCTCGCATATGCGGATGACATCGCCGTTCTGGGCGATAATCTAGAAACTGTTAGTAAAAACTGTGAAATCATCATGCAAGCGGCAGAAGTGGTGGGCATAGAAATAAATGAAGACAAAACAAAATACATGATTACGGCGAGAGCAGGTGGACCTCAGAGAACACATATAAACGTCAGAGGTAAGATATTTGAAAAAGTTAAAGAATTTAAATATCTGAGAACGATACTGACGGCCAGTAACGAAATGTCGAAGGAAATTAACAAAAGACTGCATTCCGGCAACGCGAGTTGTCACGCAGTCAGTAAACTGCTGAAATCCAGACTGCTATCACGTAACATAAAGCTCCGTGTCTATAGAACCATAATCATGCTGATTGCTCTATACGGATGCGAAACATTGGCTCTCACAAAACGGGAAGAAAACAAATTCCGCGTATTCGAGAATAAAGTTTTAAGGGGTATCTTTGGCGGCAAATATGACGAGGAGGTAGGACAATGGTGGTAACTCTATAGCGTTTGAAATAATAGTGAAGAAGATCGTGTGATTCGAACTGACGCTATGACAGCTCGAATCACGAAAAAAAATTTGCCTAAGCGTTACACATCAGGCTACTGACCGTGTTTAGAATTTGATTTCCAAACTCGACTATACTCCACTGATGTGAATTATTTTTTTGTTATCGCTGGTATACGGTTCTGATGTATTTTTCTTATTCGATTTTTCGTTCGTGTTCGTGGACCTCAGAGAACACATATAAACGTCAGAGGTAAGATATTTGAAAAAGTTAAAGAATTTAAATATCTGAGAACGATACTGACGGCCAGTAACAAAATGTCGAAGGAAATTAACAAAAGACTGCATTCCGGCAACGCGAGTTGGCACGCAGTCAGTAAACTGCTGAAATCCAAACTGCTATCACGTAACATAAAGCTCCGTGTCTATAGAACCGTAATCATGCCGATTGTTCTATATAAATGCGAAACATGGACTCTCACAAAACGGGAAGAAAACAAATTCCGCGTATTCGAGAATAAAGTTTTGAGGGGTATCTTTGGAGGTAAGTATGACGAGGGGGCAGGACAATGGAGGAAACTCCATAACCACGAATTGGAAGAGCTATATCGCAAACCTACAATAGTGAGAGTAATCAAGTCGCGAAGATTAAGATGGGCCGAACACGTGGCGCGAATGGGCAACGATAGGACCGTGCATAGAATTCTTGACGGTAGACCAACGGGAAAGAGGCCGGCAGGACGGCCGCGACGGAGATGGGAGGACAATGTTAGGTTTGACCTTGAGGAGATGGGATCGAATGGTCAAGCATGGAAGGAGAGTGCCCAGGACAGGGAACGATGGCGATGTCGAGTCGGTGAGGTCATGAACTTCCGGGTTCATACAGGCCAATAAATAATAAATAAATAATAATAATAATCTCTAACATCGTTGCAGTCGCAATTGAAATGAATCTTCCATTGAGGCATTTTACCAAATATCTGCCTTTACACCCACCTTGGACAATCAGAGTCGGATTTCATTCTCGACCTAAATTCGAACCGAAAACGCAATACCGACAGCAAATTCTTCAGTGCTCTCTTTAACGATATCTCGACCGAATTCAGAACAAAAGGATACGGTACTTTTCACCGACGGCTCCAAAATATCTGAAAGCGTTTCATTTGCAGTTGTTCATGAAGATGGGTTAATTATTAGCACGGGTCTACTGTGTGAACAAGCATCAATCTTCACTGTAGAAGCACATGCTATTCTGGAAGCAGCTAAAATTGCAGCAAAAACTTGCGGTAAATACATTGGGGTGCGAACATACAGGGCAAAGTCTCTGATTGCCTTCAACCCGACGAAGGCCAGGACGATCCTTGTCCCTGTTCAATCCAAGTTGACATGCAGTCTCCATGTGACACTCCTGGATAGCTACTTTGGCGCCCGCCAAGTAGTGAACCAATACATGCAGCGACATCCTGAGAAAGGTTGGCGCAAGGCTAATAACCAGGCCCGTAAAAATGAATTATTATGGCAAATTTAACAAGCCTCGGATATGGACCGGATACACGGCGACGACCACGGAAACGAAAATGGCTAAATGATTTAAAGATTTTTTCATGGAACGTACGCTCACTATACAGAGCTCGAGCTGCACAGCAGCTAGCCGATGCCCTGTCCGAATATAAGGCTGACATAACAGCATTACAAGAAATAAGATGGATGGGGAGAGGTGTTTTTCAAAGAAAATAGTATGACATTTATTACAGCTGTCACGCAAAACACCATGTGCTCGGGGTAGGCTTTCTAGTCAGCCAAAAACTGAAGCCTACCATCATCGGCTTTAATGCAATAAACGAAAGGTTATGCACTCTTTGCGTTCGAGGCGAGTTTAAGAACATAAGCCTCATAAACGTTCACGGACCTACAGAGGAGTTCCCTGACGGCGAAAAAGAAGAATACTATGAGAACGTCGAACGGGCCCTCAATGCCTGCCCAAGATACGATGTGAAAATCGTTCTTGGGGATTGGAATGCCAAAATAGGTCGGGAACCGGTTTTCAGGCACTACACAGGTTCCCATAGTTTGCATGAGAACACTAATGACAATGGACTACGAGTCATCGAATTGGCAGCATCGAAAAACTTGGTCGTTCCGAGTACCATTCTTCCGCGTAAAGATATCCACAAAGCCACCCGGGTATCACCTGATGGAGCCACTCGCAACCAAATTGACCACGTGTTGATAGATCGCCGCCACTCCTCGAGCCTGATGACGGTACGAACGTACCGAGGTGCCAACGTCGACTCGGATCACTATCTTGTTGGTACAGTTTTCCCAGCGCGGATTGCCTTACGGAGACGTACTGCATCCGCGGATTAGGTTCGAATCAACACGGCTGCCTTACGCAATGAGAATACCAGTAACACCTTTGGTCATGCGTTAAGACTCGCCCTCGAAGAGCTCGACGGAGGGAGAGTAAGTCCTGGGGCCAGAATGCCTGGCGTAGAAGAGAAATGGACACGCCTTAAGAATACTATCATTAGGACTGCCAACTCCATCTTAGGCAGTAGTCGTAGAGATCGGAACGACTGGTTTGATGATGAGTACAAACTAGCGACTGAACGTAAGAATGCTACATACCGGGAAATGCAGCAGTCTCATAGGACGCGGGTGCGCGAGGAGAAATACCAAGAGCTCAGAAGATCTGAAAAAAGGCTTCACAGACAAAAGAAAAGTGCCTGGGAAAAAACCTTATCGGTGAAATAGAGAAAAGTAGAGAGCGAGGTCCGCACCAGGCGCGGAAGTTCTACCAAATAATCCCCAGTATGACGCGGTACACACCACGCTGCACTTACTGCAAGGATAAAGAGGGTAATCTGATCACCGATCCTGAAGGCATTCTGGAGCGATGGGAAGTGCACTTCAATGAATTGCTAAATGGTCAGCTCACAGAAGAATTGGAGGCTCCACCAATGTAAGACCAAGACCAAATGCTGCCAATCCAAGAAAGCGTACTATGGTCTATCAAGGCTCTTTAAATACCGAAATTTATCCAGAACATCCAAGCTACTACTGTGCAAGACCATGGTCTTACCAGTACTCATATAGGGATGCGAGACCTGGGTTATCAATAAAAGGCACTCTGAACTGTTACCCGCGTCCGAGAGGATGGTCTTAAGGAGAATTGTTGGCCCCGTAAGTGAGGGAGGACGATTCCGGAGACGCCACAACCATGAGTTGTACGCGTTCTACCTTGAAGCTAACGTTGTAAGAAGGGAAGTGCACTTCAATGAATTGTTAAATGGTCAGCTCACAGAAGAATTGGAGGCTCCACCAATGCAAAATCAAGACCATATGCTGCCGCCACCAAGCATTGAGGAAACATTAAAAGCCATTAGACAGCTCAAATCAAATAAGGCCCCCGGAGCTGATAGCATACCAGCTGAGCCGATCAAACAAGGGGGAACAGCGTTACATCACGCAATTCATGAGATCGTGATGCACGTATGGGAGCAAGAGGAGATGCCGGAAGATTGCCGTCGCGGTATAATTTGCCCCATACATAAGAAAGGAGATATCACACTGTGCAGCAACTATAGGGGTATAACATTGCTGAGTACCGCCTATAAGATACTCTCCACTATCCTACAAGACCGGATAGCCCCATACGCTAAAGCCATCATTGCTCAATATCAGTGTGGCTTCATCCCAGGCAAATCAGCGATTGATCAGATATTCACCCTTAGGCAGGCGATGGAAAAATGTCGGGAATTTAAGATTCCATTATATCACCTATTCATTGACTTTAAGGCCGCCTACGACAGCATAGCCAGGGTAGAACTATATAATGCCATGAGAGAATTCGGGATTCTAAACAAATTGATACGACTTTGTAGTTTGACCATGACCAACGTAACTAGTCAAGTAAAAGTAGTGGGATTGCTGTCCAAACCAATAAACATCTATAATGGACTCCGACAAGGGGACGGTCTGGCCTGCCTCCTCTTCAACCTGGCGTTGGAGAAAGCAATCCGTGACTCTGGCGTTACAACAAGAGGGACTATTGTCACCAAGTCCAGCCAGATACTTGCTTACGCAGATGACATCGACATCATCGGTAGAACCGAATCGGCGGTACAGGAATCCTTCACCCAGACCGAGCAGGCGGCACAAAAACTAGGACTGCACATTAATGAGGGAAAAACTAAGTACATGGTGGCAACTTCTGCGAAGAGAAGACCGAACGTTGGTCAAACTATCAGGGTAGTGGAGCACGAATTTGAAGTAGTACAATCCTTGAACTACCTTGGGTCAATAGCATCAGCCGATAACAATATGGAAGAAGAAATACGCGAACGGCTGATTAAATCCAACAAAGCCTACTATGGTCTATCAAGGCTCTTTAAATCCCGAAATTTATCCAGAACATCCAAGCTACTACTGTACAAGACCATGGTCTTACCAGTACTCATGTATGGATCCGAGACCTGGGTACTTAATAAAAGGCAGTCTGCACTCTTGGCCGCGTTCGAGAGAAAGGTCTTAAGGAGAATTGTTGGCCCCGTATGTGAGGGAGGACGATTCCGGAGACGCTACAACCATGAGTTGTACGCAATCTACCTTGAAGCTCATATTGTAAGAAAAATCAAGCTCGGTAGACTCCGGTGGGCGGGACACCTAGCTCTAATGAGCGAAGAGGAGCCTACCCGGAAAGTCCTTTGTGGCAGGATGTATGGAAGGAGACAGCGCGGCAGATCTTGTCTGCGATAGAGGGATGGCGTAGACCAGGACGCCCAGAGTCTGGGAGTGCCAAACTGGATGACATCGGCTCGAAATCGGGACCGGTGGAGAGATTTGTTAAATAAGGCCAAGACCAGATCCCGGTTGTAGTGCCGATGATAATGATGATGAAATACATTATCTCAACAAATAGTATATCAGTTATTAATGCTATCCGTAATGATAGATATAATGTCCATGTCATAAACAAAATTAGAGATATCCTCATTCGTTCACCTAAAATACTCAAAATAATGTGGACCTCCGGTCACACAGGAATACAAGGAAACGAACATGCGGACAAACCTGCTGCTATGGCTTACAAAACGCCACTCCATTTCTTTGATACGTTCACCAAAAAAGACCTTTCCAACGCTATTCGAAATATTCACTTAAAAATGGAACAAGACTTATGGAAATCATATGCACACCACTACGTCACTATTAATCCAGAACGCGACAAGCCAATATATCCCACAACGACAACAAAAGCCGCAAACACCAATTTTACAAGACTCCGCTTAGGCCATACAACCGTCACTCATCAGCATCTACTACGCAAAGAAGATCCTCCGATTTGCACAACATGCAACGCAGTCATCGACATTAAACATATTTTGGGCTTACGACAATGTTCACTGCCCAGTTTGGTTATAACGACATTTTTTAAAACAACTCTGCTTTATCAATTTTAAAAGCCCCAAATACAGAAAATATATTAAGAATCAACGAATTTGTAAAACTATATAATCATCATCATCGGCACTACAACCAGGAACCGGTCTTGGCCTTATTTAGCAAGTCCTGAGGTTTGATAAATTTTCCATAATAATTTGTTTATCCGGGCAAGGTCATTAGTCCTGCGCCAAAACTATATAATATTCCTGTATAAATTACATATATTCATATAGAAGAAATATATATAAATACATACTACTATTTTAACTAAATATTCAATTAGTATTAGAGCCGATAGCCCCTGCAGCTTGTGCTCTTTAATTAAGATTAGTAATGTAATTTTTTTATGTAATTATTTTGTTAATAAAAAATAATAATAATAAAAAATCATTCATGAATGACAATTACGGTGTTTTATTTTTCACTTGTGCGACCTGTGTTTTCCTTTCCCTCGGTGACGTGCAGTGTTTTACAGGCGAACAATTTGTGAGGACGAGGTAGAACGCTGCGCCCATGCTGGCGCCACGATCTCGCCCCCCACAGTACCATAACACCGAGCTGCCATCCAATCAGTTCAAATACTGTAACATACAACCATTCTCCAACATTCTGCGTTTTAACGAACAACCGGAAAGTGTTGCCCTACCCGAGACCGCTAACTGACCATATCCCACGCCAACCTACATCCTTAACCATCAATCCCTATATTCCCCAACTCACATTACATATTTAACTTATTATAATATAAATTAGGTTAAGCTAGAATAAGTTAGAGTTAAGTATTAGATTAGATTAAATTAAAAAAATAAAAATCCTGGTTTTCTGACCTTTTCCAGGAAAACTGTTAATATTAAAACCTATAATACTCAAATAGTTATTCACACATTCAGTTATGTTTGAAAAATGTGTAATGTATGCATGTAAACAATTGTATCACTAGAATTATAAGTTAGCTGTAGTACTTAATGAAAACATTGATTATTGGTTAAATAAACACAGTATGTTAAAAAAAAAAGTAGTAGCTTGGATCTAAGTTGTCATGGCGTTTCGATGAAGATGGATTACTTACCGATGCCGTGTATTTTTCTTCTAGTTTAGTGATATTTTGATGGCGTCAATGTAACACAATTTTTTCCGTACCGATATTAAATAAAAAGATTCAAAATTATTATTTACATTCAAAATAGAGAAAGTGATAAAAGTTTATAAAATTAAGTAAATGGAATATCAAATCGAACAAACCTACAGGAGTGCTTTTCACATTCTTTAATTTGCGATTCGTACTTCATATGGGCACCACTGTGGTTTTTTAGTATTAATTGGATTAATTAAAATTTTATTTTTTCTACATTTGGAAATGGAAATGCAATTTCGAGATTATTCAACGTTAAAATGTTTAAAATTTAACGATGAGAAAATTTCGACAATAACTTCCCGCGAACAGGTGAATCAAATACTAAGATGAATCATTTATATCGGACAATAATTTGTTAATATAACATTCTAGCAAAAATTAGAAAGCAGTGTTGAGAAATGTTTTGATAGATATCAACAATTACAATATCTTTGCCCCAAAGCTGCTAAATTATACCGTGATGAACATCAAAAATATGTCGTTGAATACCTCCGAAAATTACCTACTAATTATGAATGCCTAGATTCAAGCCGTCCATGGAATGTTTATTGGATATTAAATGCAGCGTATTTGCTAAATTATAAATTTCCTGATGATCAATTAGATAATGTCGTTGAATTTTTAACAAAGTAATATAAACTATATGAATTAAGTGTTTGTTAGAAACAACTTGTATAATTGTTGTAATTTGTATGTCTCATTGAAGATGTCGTAAACCAACTGGTGGTTTTGCTGGAGGACCCGGGCAAGATTCCCATTTAGCTCCAACATATGCAGCTGTTAATAGTTTATGTATCATTGGAACGGAACGTGCTTATCAAGCAATCGATAGAGATTCTTTAATTCAATTCCTTTGGTCGGTACGAGAGCCGAACGGTTCATTTAAATTACATGTGGGCGGTGAAACAGACGTGAGAGGTGCATATTGTGCTATATCATGTGCGAAATTAGTAAACACGCCTGAGTCTGAATTAAAAAAATTATTCGCTGGCACTGGTGATTGGATTGTGTCGTGCCAGACATACGAGGGCGGTTTTGGTGGAACTCCAGATCTAGAAGCGCATGGTGGATATACATTCTGTGCAATATCTGCATTGACACTTCTAGATGAAGCTCACAAGTGCGACACTCAGTTACTTTTGGTTAGTATATACATTTCTTCTCTAAATTAGTCCATTTATTGTCTATTGAATTGCAGAAATGGGCCCTTCAAAGACAAATGCCATTCGAAGGAGGCTTCCAGGGTAGAACCAACAAACTAGTTGACGGCTGCTATTCCTTTTGGGTTGGTGCTATAGTTCCAATTACAGAAGCAGTCATTTGCAAAGGAGGTGGTGATTCACTATGTCACTAATCACGAATTCTGGTGCATAATCAATTATTTATTTTCAGTTCATTCATTCAAAGGATCTCTATTCGATAGTGCGGCATTGCAGGAGTATATTTTACTCTGTTGCCAGAAGCCCAACGGTGGTCTCATTGATAAACCCGGCAAGTATGTCTATTATTCTTGGGTTGATTCTTCCGTTATCTATATATTACTATTCTTCGTTCTTGAGGCCGCAAGATCTTTATCACACGTGCTACACGCTCAGTGGGGTGTCAATAGCCCAACACTGCGGAACAACTCTGCTGCCGCTAATAGTTGGCCATCCCCGCAATGAGATTCTACCAACACATCCTCTGTTCAATATACCACCAGAAAGAGCGGCCAAATGTTCTAGTTATTTTGGTATGATCAACTCTAATCAGAGTTCTGCAACAGACGATGATCCTGCGGGGGATATTTTCACAGAAGAATTTGAGGATAGCGATAGCACACACACAGATGAAGTTCCTACAGGCACATCACAAGCAAATTCTATTGCCAGCAAAGGTGTATTTCTTGAAGAGTTTGAAGATACTATCACCGAAAACGCGAGGAGACTTTCCTTTTCTATGAGCTCGTAACTAAGATGGTATTAATGAATAACGACAAAACGCAATGCTAATTCCTATACTTAGTATATGATGGTTAACCCGTACCTGCTGTTTATTATTTCCAGGATTGTATCTGTCCCCGAGTGTCCATATATTGTCGTAAGAGCAATTTAAAAAACAAATGTTTATTTTCGAGAATCCTTGACACTTGACCTCTTCGTAATGTGAAGTATATATATATATTTTATGTAACACTTTCGGATATCAAGAGAAAAAAACTAAATTTTATAGTGATATCCAAAACTGTGTTTTTGCTAATTAAGTCGTTGGTATCTATTTTATTTATTGTAAACAAATTTTGATTTTTTTAAAGTTACAGAATGTTTACAATTAGTTTATTTCGAATCCTTGTCCACGGCATTCAGTTTCGCTTCGATTTGTTGATGAATCATTGTGAGGAAATGCTGTTTAAGTTGATGTGTCCGAGAGAAAGTCTTGTTGCATATTTCACATCTAAAAAAGTGAGAGAACCGTGATTACTTATTTGTCATTAAGGTGTTTCTTTATTTAATTATTCGCTTCTACGAAGAAAAAACGGTTTTGTGTTCTCCTAAATGCACAGTGTGAGTGGGAGAAGAGGACAGGATAAAATAGTATCGGTGGATGGGGCTTGAGTCTCTTATGGCTTCAACAGTCATACATATTGTCAATGCAGAACCGACGTATATTGATATTGAGTGCCTTAGGATTGTAATAGCGAGAACCCATATAAATGCATTCCTCATTCGTCTGGTTACGCCGAAGAATGATTGTGTTTTTATTCGTACATTACTTTAAAAATTCGCATTATTTTATTTACAGTTTTCACTTAAGACTAAATGTTCTCCTATTTACGACTATTTTTCTTATATTAACTTAATAGCTCTTCTCAAGCACTCTAAATTGTATAATGTCCTTCTGTTTAGTTTTGCCTTTCGGCGTACATTTTCTCAATTAGCTATTTTACTACTATTTATTGATCTATAGGAACCCGGAAGTTCACGACCTCACTGACTCGGCTGCGCCATCAGTCCCTGTTCTGTGCACTCCCCTCCACACTTGAGCATCCGATCCGGTTTCCTCAATGTCTAACCTTACATTGTCCTCTCATCTCCGTCGCGGCCGTCCTACCGGTCTCTTTCTCGTTGGTCTTCCGTCAAGAATTCTACGCAGGGACCTATCGTTGCCCATTCTCGCCACAGTCTTTTGTTAATTTCCTTCCACAGTTCGTTACTGGCCGTCAGTATTGTTCCCAGATTTCTCAATTAGCATGTGGTATTATCTATGTACTTTAGGCCTTCCTCTACATCCTCTTTTTTTTGTTTTTTTTTTAATTTTTTAAACTTTATAAATTTGTTTATATTTTTAAAATTATTTTTAATTTTTTTCTTTGCACACATGAATTTTAGAACCGAACGAAACATCATTAGGTATTAAAATAAAACTGAATGGACGCAAATAATACTAAAACTACATCTAGGGAAGGGAAATGAGAGAGATGGGCCAGAGAGGCGTACTATATTTGGGGACGTACAGTCCTTTCCTCGTCACACACTCAACACCGGTTGGGATGAGATCGATCTCTTTTAGATTTATCTCTTCCACTAATGATCGTCTGGCGCAAGACGAATGACCTTGCCCGTAAAAATAAATTATCATGGAAAATTTAACAAGCCTCAGGACTTGCTAAATAAGGCCAAGACCTATTCCCGGTTGTAGTGCCGATGATGATGATGATGATGACTAATGATCGTACTGAAACGTAGGCGATCTGGAGTATTCGAGATATCGTTATCATGGAAAATTCGTTTATCCCTGGCACCACGGAAATTTTGGTAAATAGTAGGGACTCCATGCTTGTTTTGGATAAAACCTTTTCTATCCAAGAAGAGGAATACTTCTGGGGGAATAAACCCATTCTAGAGCGTACTCTTCATATACATATCATTGGGATAGAATGCTCTGGAAATAAGATCTTTTTCACTGCACATTGCCCTTGCAGTGTGACCACAGATAATTTTGATTACGAAGTTATCTATCCTGTTTAGTCTTGATTTGTCGTACAGGACTTTATTGGGGTAGAACTTCTTGTGTTGCAACTCTGGTGTTCTATATAGTCTAATGCAGGAACGCAAACACTGCCCCTAGATCACCCGAAACTTTTCCATGTAGAATGGAGACATGTTGTACCATACCAGACAGCCATACACCAAACTGATCGTATGAATGCCGAGTGTGAAACTATTTTGACTTTGGAGTCCAGAAGACTCCTACGAAAGAGACTTCTTGTCATATATTCATTATAATTTAGGGGGTATGGGAGCGAACATACAGGGCAAAGTCACTGATTGCTTTCAACCCGGCCAAGGCCGGGAAGATCCTTGTCTCTGTTCAATCCAAGCTGACATGCAGTCTCCACGTGACACCCCTGGATAGCTACTTTGGCACCCGCCAAGTAGTGAACCAATGCATGCAGCGACATCCTGAGAAAGGTTAGCGCAAGGCTAATAACCTTGCCCGGAAAAACAAATTATTATGGACAAACTAACAAGCCTCGGGGCTTGCTAAATAAGGCCAAAACCGGATCCCGGTTGTAGTGCCGATGATGGTGATGTAGTAAAGAGAGTTGTAAAGCTCGGTGAATTTATAAAAGGGACAGCGTTACATCACGCAATTCATGAGATCGTGGTGCACGTATTGGAGCAAGAGGAGTTGCCGGAAGAATGGAGGCGGGGAATAATTTTCCCCATACATAAGAAGGGAGACATCACACTGTCAAGCAACTATATGTGTATAACATTGCTGAGTACCACCTATAAGATATTCTCCACTATCCTATAAGATCGGATAGCCCCATACGCTAAAGTCATCATTGCTCAATATCAATGTGGCTTCATCTCAGGCATATCAGCGATCGATCAGATATTCACCCTTAGGCAGGCAATGGAAAAATGTCGGGAATTTAAGATTCCATTATATCATTTATTTATAGACTTTAAGGCCGCCTACGATAGCATAGCCAGGGTAAAACTATATAATGCCATGAGACTTCGGCATTCCTAACAAATTGATACGATTTTGTAGGTTGACCATGACCAACGTAAGTAGTCAAGTAAAATTAGCGGGATTGCTGTCCAAACCAATAAACATCCTTAATGAACTCCGACAAGCGGACGGTCTGGCCTGCCACCTCTTCAACCTGAGGCTGGAGAAAGCAATCCGTTACAACTAGAGGGATTATTGTCACCAAGTCCTGCCAGAAACTTGCCTACGCAGATGGTATCGACATCATCGGTGGATCCGATTCGGGTGTACAGGACTCCTTCACCTAGATCGAGCAGGCGGCACAAAAACTGGGGCTGTACATTAAAGAGGGAAAAACTAAGTACATGGTGGCAACTTCTGCGCAGAGAAGACCTAACGTTGGTCAAACTATCAGGGTAGCGGAGCACGAATTTGAAGTAGTGCAATCCTTTAACTACCTTGGGTCAATAGTATCAGCCGATAACAATATGGAAGAAGAAATACGCGGACAGCTGATCAAATCCAACAAAGCGTACTATGGTCTATCAAGGCTCTTTAAATCCCGAAATTTATCCAGAACATCCAAGCTACTACTGTGCAAGACCATGGTCTTACCAGTACTCATATAGGGATGGGAGACCTGGGTTATCAATAAAAGGCACTCTGAACTCTTACCCGCGTCCGAGAGGATGGTCTTAAGGAGAATTGTTGGCCCCGTAAGTGAGGGAGGACGATTCCGGAGACGCCACAACCATGAGTTGTACCCGTTCTACCTTGAAGCTAACGTTGTAAGAAGGGAAGTGCACTTCAATGAATTGTTAAATGATCAGCTCACAGAAGAATTGGAGGCTCCACCAATGCAAAATCAAGACCATATGCTGCCGCCACCAAGCATTGAGGAAACATTAAAAGCCATTAGACAGCTCAAATCAAATAAGGCCCCCGGAGCTGATGGCATACCAGCTGAGCTGATCAAACAAGGAGGGACAGCGTTACATCACGCAATTCATGAGATCGTGGTGCACGTATTGGAGCAAGAGGAGTTGCCGGAAGAATGGAGGCGGGGAATAATTTTCCCCATACATAAGAAGGGAGACATCACACTGTCAAGCAACTATATGTGTATAACATTGCTGAGTACCACCTATAAGATATTCTCCACTATCCTATAAGATCGGATAGCCCCATACGCTAAAGTCATCATTGCTCAATATCAATGTGGCTTCATCTCAGGCATATCAGCGATCGATCAGATATTCACCCTTAGGCAGGCAATGGAAAAATGTCGGGAACTTAAGATTCCATTATATCATTTATTTATAGACTTTAAGGCCGCCTACGACAGCATAGCCAGGGTAGAACTATATAATGCCATGAGAGAGTTCGGCATTCCAAACAAATTGATACGACTTAGTCAAGTAAAAATAGCGGGATTGCTGTCCAAACCAATAAACATCTTTAATGGACTCCGACAAGGGGACGGTTTGGCTTGCCTCCTCTTCAACCTGGCGCTAGAGAAAGCAATCCGTGACTCTGGCGTTACAACAAGAGGGACTATTGTCACTAAGTCCAGCCAGATACTTGCCTACGCAGATGACATCGACATCATCGGTAGAACCGAATCGGCTGTACAGGAATCCTTCACCCAAATCGAGCAGGCGGCACAAAAACTGGGACTGCACATTAATGAGGGAGAAACTAAGTACATGGTGGCAACTTCTGCGAAGAGAAGACCTAACGTTGGTCAAACTACCGGGGTAGTGGAGCACGAATTTGAAGTAGTGCGATCCTTTAACTACCTTGGGTCAATAGTATCAGCCGATAACAATATGGAAGAAGAAATACACGAACGGCTGATCAAATCCAACAAAGCCTACTATGGTCTATCAAGGCTCTTTAAATCCCGAAATTTACCGAGAACATGCAAGCTGCTACTGTACAAGACCATGGTCTTACCAGTACTCATATATGGATGCGAGACCTGGGTTATCAATAAAAGGCACTCTGAACTCTTACCCGCATCCGAGAGGATGGTGTTAAGGAGAATTGTTGGCCCCGTAAGTGAGGGAGGACGATTCCGGAGACGCCACAACCATGAGTTGTACCCGTTCTACCTTGAAGCTAACGTTGTAAGAAGGGAAGCGCACTTCAATGAATTGTTAAATGGTCAGCTCACAGAAGAATTGGAGGCTCCACCAATGCAAAATCAAGACCATATGCTGCCGCCACCAAGCATTGAGGAAACATTAAAAGCCATTAGACAGCTCAAATCAAATAAGGCCCCCGGAGCTGATGGCATACCAGCTGAGCTGATCAAACAAGGAGGGACAGCGTTACATCACGCAATTCATGAGATCGTGGTGCACGTATTGGAGCAAGAGGAGTTGCCGGAAGAATGGAGGCGGGGAATAATTTTCCCCATACATAAGAAGGGAGACATCACACTGTCAAGCAACTATATGTGTATAACATTGCTGAGTACCACTTATAAGATATTCTCCACTATCCTATAAGATCGGATAGCCCCATACGCTAAAGTCATCATTGCTCAATATCAATGTGGCTTCATCTCAGGCATATCAGCGATCGATCAGATATTCACCCTTAGGCAGGCAATGGAAAAATGTCGGGAATTTAAGATTCCATTATATCATCTATTCATTGACTTTAAGGCCGCCTACGACAGCATAGCAAGGGTAGAACTATATAATGCCATGAGAGAGTTCGGCATTCCAAAGAAATTGATACGACTTAGTCAAGTAAAAATAGCGGGATTGCTGTCCAAACCAATAAACATCTTTAATGGACTCCGACAAGGGGACGGTTTGGCTTGCCTCCTCTTCAACCTGGCGTTAGAGAAAGCAATCCGTGACTCTGGCGTTACAACAAGAGGGACTATTGTCACTAAGTCCAGCCAGATACTTGCCTACGCAGATGACATCGACATCATCGGTAGAACCGAATCGGCTGTACAGGAATCCTTCACCCAAATCGAGCAGGCGGCACAAAAACTGGGACTGCACATTAATGAGGGAGAAACTAAGTACATGGTGGCAACTTCTGCGAAGAGAAGACCTAACGTTGGTCAAACTACCGGGGTAGTGGAGCACGAATTTGAAGTAGTGCGATCCTTTAACTACCTTGGGTCAATAGTATCAGCCGATAACAATATGGAAGAAGAAATACACGAACGGCTGATCAAATCCAACAAAGCCTACTATGGTCTATCAAGGCTCTTTAAATCCCGAAATTTACCGAGAACATGCAAGCTGCTACTGTACAAGACCATGGTCTTACCAGTACTCATGTATGGATCCGAGACCTGGGTGCTCAATAAAAGGCACTCTGAACTCTTAGCCGCGTTCGAGAGGAAAGTCTTACGGAGAATTGTTGGCCCCGTATGTGAGGGAGGACGATTCCGGAGACGCTACAACCATGAGTTGTACGCAATCTACCTTGCAGCTAATGTTGTAAGAAAAATCAAGCTCGGTAGACTCCGGTGGGCGGGACATCTAGCTCGAATGAGCGAAGAGGAGCCTGCCCGAAAAGTCCGTTGTGGCAGGATGTATAGCAGGAGACAGCGCGGCAGACCTTGTCTGCGATGGAGGGATGGCGTAGACCAGGACGCCCAGAGCCTGGGAGTGCCAAACTGGATGACATCGGCTAGTAATCGGGACTGGTGGTGAGACTTGCTGAATAAGGCCAAGACCGGATCCCGGTTGTAGTGCCGATGATGATGATGACGGGGTCAAGTACTATTGGCATGATCTCAGGAAAATGATGTCACGCAGACCTTTAGGAGGGATAGGACAAACCATTGAACGCGGTAACATAAACCATAGAACGTGGTAAATTTATTCCACTCAGTCGAGATTTTCTGTTGTTTCTTTTGTTTTTCTCATTTCAGGTTTTGGTCTGCTCAAGATTAACAAGAGAATTTTGTCACACTATTCTACTTTTTTATTGCGGTTTCTCTTGTTGTTTGCCTTTCAGTTTTTGCCTGTTCTTTTCTTTTCAATTCACTTTTAGATTTGGTCTCGCCCCTCATCACTGGTCGTTTTTGATCCACAATTTCTCCTATTCCCAACCTTTCGAATTCGTACCCACGGTTCATCCTATTCGGTTAGTCTTGGGGATTTAAATAAACACGTGATGCAAATGAGAAGCCACTCGAGAAGAAATTCTACGGAACGCCCAACGGAAGAACCCATCGACGCCATGTTGGGGACGGAGAGAATCTTGGTATACCGTACCGGTATTCAGTGGACAGAAAGGCCCTAAAGCAACTGTGGAACTGCAAAGCTTCCCCGAAAGTTGCAATAGGATTTTAAGTTGCTTGTCCACGGCGGAGGGAAAACGTTTTCTGCGATGGCGGAAACGCTTTAAAGAAAAACTCCCGACAAGCTTCCAAGAGTACGAGCAACGGCTTAGGAGTGCGTTGCTACCACAAGCAACATACGAGAAGTTACATTCTAAACTCTCTCGTATGCGACAATCCCACGAAGGGGATGTCGCAGACTTCATTTCCCGGATCACACACGCGGTAACGGACTGCAAAGAAGCAGCAACACGTATGTATGGACAGGACCAAGTCAAAAGGTTAGCAAAAACGGGACTAATGGTGGACGTAAGGGAGGATAAATTCCGACATCACTTATTAGAATCGGAAGAGGACCCTCTCGAGGGAATCATCGCGCGACTCCTCCAAATGCAGAAGACGCAAAGGGAAGAGGTGGGAAAACAAGTACTTTTATGGTAGGAGAACACCGACGAGGGTGGAAACATGCAATGCCCGTTCACCTAACATGAGTGACCCAAACCATGGTCCCACCATGACAAATACACCGGCCATGCTGAGGAACAACCACTTTTATTATTGGAAGGACGAATGAAATCTACCACAAACAATGACAAGGGTTTTAGACCAGACCTACGGGGAAACATGACCAAACCCACAGGAGTCGTTCCACAGGCAATATATACCTGTGAACGATACGTCTCAGGCAGTTGAAGCCAGTAATAGTAGATTCACTTTTAATTTCACGGAACAACCCCAACCTGTGCAGAACCCGTTTAGGTAGCAAACATCACCGCGTTCGTTCAAAGGACCAATAGGGTCTAGATCTAGAAGACCTGGGATATCACAATCCCACCAGGACGGTGGAGGTGATTACCACGACGACTCGCCCAGTCAGGCCGAAGACACTCGTGTACCACATCCCTTAATTGCACACATGACGTGCAGTTTCTGCAATAAGAAGGGACACATGCGATAAGTATCTAAGGCGCCGGAACACACCATTCTGTATGAAACGCAAATAATATGGGCACGATATCAAGGACTGCGATGCACAGGATGCACAACCACATACACGCAATCCCGAACCGCCGCGACAGAGGTCAACTACCAACAGAGGGTGCCCCCAAATACATCAAACCAAGGCCAAGCACAATCCTCTACTTCAAAATAAGCAACAACATCGAATCATAGAGTGTACAGCATTCGATGTTGTTGTGAGTTTTATGGCCGAAAGGGCCACACGTGGGAAGGATGTAACTACAGGAACAAGCGGGAAAGATCCCAGAGGTCACCAACCTGCACACCCAGCAAAAGAGTTAAGGCTGTACGTCACCACCATACACCACTGACCTGCATGGTCAATAGAGAATGGGAAAAAGTCCAAACAAAGAAAATTTCACAGGGTCACGCGACAAAGTCGGTCAACAGCTACAGCCCACTACAAGCCAGAACCGTACCAATTCTACTAGTACTGGACCTTGTAAGGCTCGAAATCAGAACAGAACGGCTTTGAAAAACCGACAACACCGGCTACAACGCCGTCGACCCAAGACGGACCACAGCCACTCTAGCTCTACTAGTACGGATTCTTCGGAGACCCCAAAGCAGAGCGATAAACGACAGAAGAGTGAGCAAATTTTGCGGACGACACAATCATACGTCGGCAGTGTGTCGACAAAAAGAAAAGTGGGAGGGGTCGAAAAACTCCCAGAGGTAGGGTCGGCAGTCCCCAACACGACCGAACTAAACTCGCATAATGATAAAAACTGTTCTCCGTTGCCGTCAACAAAAGTTCCAGTTGTCCAGCTCCCTTTGGACATTGACCGAAGAAACACTACACGCCTAATAGTGGACACAGGCGCTGAGATCAGTCTTCTTAAGCTGAAGGCACTCGGCCACAAATACTGAGTGGATACTAAGAAAGGAACTGCTCTCCAAACGCTTTTTGGAAAAGGTAAGTCTAGAGGCTACTGCCAGAGGTTATTAAAATTATGCCAGGAAATCCCCTGTAGCTTTCAGGTAGTAAATTCCTTGTCAGGGCTGTCTGTAGACGGTTTGTTGGGGAACGACTTTCTGTCTAGGAATTGTCAAGTTAATGGGCCGGGAGATTGTCTGGAATTTCCCCAGACAAGCATAAATCCGGTAAGCTAATAAAATTTACAAATGATAGGAAGGGGATCTCGGAAGATCCAAGCCACGGTCTGTAGTAACGCGGAAAGTCTACACCTACAGGGGAAGTTCGGTCCCAAGTACTCCAACATAAAGGCAACACCCCAAAAGCCGAACGATGACAAGGAGGAGGAAGCAGTAATATTACGTCTACCACCAACCCCCTCGGAGGTAGACATTTTTCTGAACAGACCGGCTATAGTACCGGGACGATTACGAACGATGATTAGACTGCCAATAGAAATCTGGGAAGAGGTAATTCTGGTGCCTAAAGAAGTATAATCAGGAATATTTCTACCTAATTGTATTTTAGGGAAGGCGAAGAATGTCGAAATAGAGGCACTCAATATCATGAATTACCCTCAAACCATCGACCGGATCAAGGTAGAGTTCCACCCAACAAAAGAATTTTCCAGCTTTCCGTTGGAAAATCGGGAGGATATTCATGCCGGTGGGCGAGTAAATACGTCAGCGGGAATTAATTCTGGTAAAAAACTTTCGGAGGGGGAACACCCCCAATACATTCGACACCTATTCCCGGAGGAGGCACGACCTATTGAATCACTAAAAGATCCAAGGTTGACACAATTACATGAGGAACTCCACTTAGGAGAAAACCTAAGTCTTCAAGAGTGTCAATACATAGCGGAAATATGTGAGGAGTTCAACGACATTTTCCACCTCAAAGGTGACCTCCTGACGTATACCAGTGCGATAACACACGAAATACCTTTGGTACAGGACCAAGCACCCATAAACCAAAGAATGTACCGTCTAAATGAGCAAGTACGGGATATGCTGGAAAATGATATCATTTAACCAAGCAAGAACCCGTGGAACTCACCCCTCTTGGTAGCTCCTAAGAAAGCTGGCCCCGATGGAGAGTTGTGGTCGACTTCAGAAAACTGACCGACAAAACCATTGGTGATGCGTACCCTATCCCTCGAATAGAGGATATTTTGGACCAGCTCGGTCACTCACGTTATTTTTCCATGCTCGATTTAGCCAGCGGCTTCCACCAAGTCTTAGTGGCTCCGATACGCATTATGAGTTCAAACGCATGCCATTCGGTCTAAATGGAGCACCGACTACGTTCCAGAGACCCATGAACCATGTCCTAACCGGGTTGCAGGGTATCGAATGCTTTGTTTATCTGGATGACGTTGCCATATATGGGAAAACCCCGAAACACCATAATGACAAACTCCGGAAAGTATTCGACCAAATGAGATACCACAACCTCAAACTGCATCTGGAAAAATGCAAGTTCCTACAAGGGAAGTAGTATATCTGGGACACGTTTGTTCCGAAGAAGGGGCAATGCCAAATCCCGATACAACTGCTAGTGTCAGGGATTTCCCCACTCCCAAGACGGTAAAGAAGGTCCCATCGTTTCTAGGCCTTGCGAATACCTGCTGGAAATTTGTTGGTCTCGCCGCCACTGTTAATCAATCCAGGTTTTACCAAACCCTTTAAGCTGACCATGGATGCGAGTAATGAAGCACTGGGAGCCGGACTGTCACAAAGCAGAATCGGTAAGAACCAGCCAGTCGCATATGCCAGCCGAACCTTGAATAAGGCGGAAAGCAATTACTCTATCAGTGAGAAAAAGTTACTAGCCATTGTGTGGGCGCCTAAGAATTTTCGCTGTTATTTACAAGGGAGAAAATTCACCATATATACGGACCACAAACCACTAAAGGGAGTATTTAACGTGAACGATCCCACGTCAGGTTTAGTAAGGTTCCGTCACAAGCTATCGGAGTTCGACTACCAAATCGAATACAAACCCGGTAAATATAGCACCAACTTCGAGCCGTATCCCACAAAATTGTGATGAGACTGTTACGGACCTCGCGTTCATGCCCTCGCCCAACACCCGTCAAGTAGCTTATTTGCATAAACTACTTTATGCAAATTCTACTTGGCAGGAAAAATAAAAATAAAAAGCGTTGGCGCCGAAATAATAATTAAACGTCAACGGCAAAATAAAAAAAAGAAGCAAGATTTTCAAACCGACGACTGCACGTTAATGGAAATAACCTTTACGAAACGAAGTACAACGACCCACGTTTGTAAACACCGCGAGTGACCGTACGACCTACGTTTGTAACCGCTGCGAGTGATCATACGCGTGAGCGTTAATCCGCGGACCCGCGAGTGCATGAGAAAAAATCCCACCAATCAAATAAACCGAGCCAAAGTTAGCTAAACAGGGGGGATCAAGAATCTACACCCCCTGCAACCTGTGACCAGCAACAACGGCCGCAACACGGTCCACTCAAGTAAGTCCGTTCCTTATACATTACATTTTTTTTACATCTCTTACCACTACCATAACAAGACTTCCACACTACAAAGGTGCAATGTAATAACTTGCGCCCAAGCTAAGAAGCAACGGGCAAGCGAAGGAACTCAGGACAATCCAAGAGACGACAAGTCTTCTCTTCACGAGGATCCCATTCCGGCCTGCACGGAAAAAGGAATGGAGATAACAAATCCTGACGACATCCCGCATTTACTACGGGATTACTATGACTACCCTTTACGTGGACACCACGGGGTGAGTAAAACATATAATAAAATACGTAGGCATTATTGGGGGAAGAACATGATGCGCGACATCAAGGAGTACATTAAAGTATGCAAAACATGTCAAACCATTAAATCTTCACCGAACGTACGTATGCCTATGGTAATAACCGACGTTGCAAAGAGGCCTTTTAAGAAAGTATATTTAGATATAGTAGGTCCTCTTGATCGAACTCCAACCGGCAATCAATATATACTCACGTTTCAAGACAATCTGTCTAAGTATATGGATTGCTATGCCCTCCCCGATGCAGAGGAAAAAACGGTGGCCACCGTTTTCTTTGATCAAATAGTTGCTCGGTATGGTGTTCTGTAGGGGGGTGGGAGCGAACATACAGCACAAAGTCTCTGTTCTCAACTCGGCGAAGGCCAGGACGATCTTTGTCCCTGTTCAATCTAAGTTGACATGCAGTCTCCACGTGACACCCATGGATAGCTACTTTGGCACCCGCCAAGTAGTGAACCGATGCATGCAGCGACATCCTGAGATAGGTTGGCCCAAGGCTAATAACCTTGCCTGGAAAAACAATTTTATTATGGACAATTTAACAAGACTCGGATATGGACCGGATGCCGGTGGAGAGACTTGCTAAATAAGGCCAAGACCGGATCCCGGATGTAGTGCCGATGATGATGATGATGGTGTTCCGAAGCAACTGGTCACCGATCAGGGAAGCAACTTTCCAAGCAGTTTGTTTAAAAGCGTGTGCAAACTGCTCCGCATTAAAAAAAACGTCAGACCTCAGCGTGCCATCCACAATCTAATGGAGTTTTGGAACGAGCCCATCAAACACTCGTAGACTACCTGCGCAGTATTGTGGATGGAAATTTTCAGTCATGGGACCAATACCTGAGAACGGCAACATTCGTATACAACACCAACGTACACGAAGGTACTAAACTTACGTCAATGGACTGTCTCTTTGGTTTCACCCTGGAGGTACCGACTAGTATAAAACAACCTCCAGAACCGGTGTATAACCATGAACGTTCCCATAAGCTATTGAAGTACAAACTTCAGCATACGTACGAGATAGCAAGGCGTAACCTATTAACTTCCAAAAGGAAGTCCAAAGAGTACTACGACCGTAAGACACGCCCATACACGTTCCATGTGAGCGACAAGGTTTTGATACGGAACACACAGAAGCAAGGCAAATTAGCTTATAGCGTTTGTGACGATAGTGAAGAACGTGTGATTCGAACTGACGTTATGACAGTTAGAATCACTAAAAATTGAACTAATGCTCAACACATCAGGCCACTGCCGCGTGTACGAATTCGATTTCTTAACTCGAGTACACTCAACTGATGTGGAGTTGTTATTTTATTGGTGCATATACGGCTCTGATGCTTTTTCTTATTCGATTTTTCTTTCGGTGTTCTTCACTATTTGCTTGTGTATTGCGTGTGTATTTGTTAGAAACGCCACAAGCTCCCATATGGAAGGGTCCCTATAGTGTAGTGTAAATAAAAGGGCCGGTGAATACCGTAATAAAGATAGGGGGAAGAAACGTGGTGGCACACAAACACAGGCTGAAACCCCATTACGAATGAAGGAGACCAAGAATAGATGAGCCACAACAAACAACGGAAGATAACACACCGAAGACAGTGCTAACGCCAACTGCGCAATGAAGGAACTCAGTTTTGTGCTTCATTCCTCTACTAAGAATGAAGCTACCACTTTTGGTGGGGGGAGGTATTGTTACGGGTCCCACACCCAAAGCCCCAAATTTACCCCTCTCTACCTCTCTATATTTATAATCGCGCCAAGTAGTAAATTTGCATAAACTACTTTATGCATATTTATATAAACTACTTGGAAATAATAAAAATAATGATGAGTGATCATTTCCCCATTTTAAGATCCCAGATCTCCAAAATACAAAACCGATTCTGCCAACTGGGCACTTTTTGAAAGAAAAGTTGACGAATTTCTATCAAGCTATTCCCCTACACCTGACACGAATCACGAAGCTGCGCTAATCAGTAAAGCAATTAGATCCGCTGCCAATCTCTCAATGCCCCAAACAAATATCACAACCAAATCAGAAACCAGGCAACATGTACCTTGGTGGAACTTCGACTTAACGCTTCACAGAAAAAGCAAAATGTCAGCCCTCTCTGAATTTCAAAAAAGACCAACGCAGGTTAATTTTATTGCATACAAAAAAGCGAATAAGCGAATGCACAATTTCGTAGGAAGATGAAAGAAAGCAAAGCAAAAAGCTTTCTTCAATTCACTTCCTCAATCAATCCAACATCCTCCACAACCACAATATGGCATAAAATACGCAGCTTAAGTGGTAATCACAATCCGACAATTATCTCATCCCTTAATTCGGAAAATACTACAATCTCAGACACAGTGGAAATAAGCCAACTCTTCGCCAAAACCTGATCTCAATTCTCAGGCAACAATAATTTTCACCCCGAATTCAATCGCAAAAAAATTGAATCCTTTAACAATCCACTATCTTTGCAAACCCTAACTCTGCAGCTCTACGCATTGAACAACCCATCTCATTTATCGAATTCGAGTCAGCACCTTAGTATAACTAAGGGCAAACCTCCAAGGAGAGATCGAATATCTTACCCAATGTTGAAAAACCTTTCACATTATGCAAAACAAAGAATTATAAAGTTAAACAATAAAATACTTGAAACATCACACATTCCACAAATATGGAAAACCGCGGTCCCAATACCTATTCCCAAACCGAACAAAGATAAAGACACGGTGGAGGGATACCGTCCCATATTCTTAATTCCTTGTCCAGCAAAGGTATTAGAAAAAATCGTAGCCAAGCGTCTACTCTGGTTTATGGAAACAAAGAAATTGACATCCATCAACCAAGTAGCTTTCAAATCCAACAGGGGTTGTACAGACGCCTTACTCCACATTGACCACTACACCTCACAGGCTCTATCAGCCAAAAATCACGTCACAATACTCTCTCTTGATTTTGAGAAAACATTCGACAGAATAGGGACTCACACCGTACTTAATAAATTGTTAAAATGGAGAATTGGCAACAATATATATAGGTACGTCAAATCATTTCTAAGCAATAGAAAATTCCAATGTAAAGCCAATCACGTTTACTCCAATACATTTCCATTCATCATCATCATCATCGGCACTACAACCTGGAACCGGTCTTGGCCTTATTTTGCAAGTTCTGAGGCTTGTTAAATTTTCCATAATGGTTTGTTTTTTCCTGGCAAGGTCATTAGTCTTGCGCCAGAGGCTCCCCGACGGGGAATCGAACCCCGGTCTCCCGCGTGACAGGCGGGTATACTAACCAGTATACTATTGAGGAGCTAATACATTTCCATTACACAACGGAATCCCTCAAGGATCCGCATTGTCAGTTGTACTATTCATGATCGCCTTTGACGACATAAGTACAATAATACACAAACAAAAACATCTAGATCATTGCATTTACGCCGACGATATATACATCTTAAGAAAATCCAGTGATCTAACTTTCTGCAAAAACATTTTAACTGAAACAGTGAAAGATATCTTAGAATGGTCAAATTCCTCAGGTGCCAGACTCTCAGTAGACAAATGCAAATTATTTGATGTGTGCCGACGACGACTTTATACCCAAATACACCTCAACATAAACAACAAAACAATCCCAAATGTCCCCAACCTCAAAAGCCTAGGAATAAAATTTAACAATAAGTATACCTGGAAACAACATTGTTCAGAACTCAAAGTATCATTAGCAGCGAGGCTCAATATTATTAAATACTTAAGCAACAAGAAAAGTAACGTACACATTAACACTCTATGTAAAGTTACTAAAGCTCTAATTTTAAGTAAAATAGACTACGGAATCTACTACTCTAAATATAATAAAACCCACCTATTACCAAGCCGCTAGAAGAAGCACCTTTGCATTCAGAACGACACCAATAAAAAATATACTGGCTGAAGCTGGGTTCTCAACAATCGAGGACCGGATGGAAATCATATCATTAAAACTAATAGCTAAATTAGCATTTTCACGAAATTCCATAATCGACAAAGACATCAAATTAACAGTAGGATACAAAAACACCAACCGAATCCCATCTGCAATCAGCCGCATTTTAGATAAAGCCAAGCAATTGGAATTGGATATTAAACTAACTTTCAAATACTCCGCAACTTACCCACCATGGCTTCTAAATAATAATAATATCATAACAACACATTTAAAAAACCAAACACAAACAAGGAAATATACGGTGCACTATTCTGGTCAGTCGCTTCAAAATATAAATCCAACGGATGGCGCTTTCTATACACAGATGGATCCAAAACAACCAACTATACTTCTTTTGCGGTCACATCCGAAGAAGGTGCAGCAAAGAAAATCGGACTATTACCCGAATTTTGCTCTATTTTCACGGCGGAAGCCTTCGCGATTTTACAAGCCGTAACATTCGCCACCAACCACAGAGAAAAATATGTCATCTACACCGACAGCCTGTCGGTACTCAACTCAATAAGAAACACGAACAACGCTGATGATATCATTTCCAATATTCTGAATAATATCATTAAATACTGCAATAAAATAAAACTAATGTGGACTCCCAGTCACGTCGCCATCAGCGGTAACGAAAATGCAGACGCCGCAGCCAACTCAGCCAAAAGGGCTCCAGTACATAAATTTAACACCTATACAAGAGCCGATCTACTGTCAATTATCAGTAATCAACAAAAACAAATAAACCAAACAAACTGGGATACTCGCCACCGTGCCTATAAAATGGTAAACCCATTCAAAACTCACCCTTCTTACCCAACCAACTTGATCAAATTCAAAATCACAAACTTCGTGAGGCTGCGATTAGGCCATACAGCTGCTACCCGCCTCCACCTGCTCCACCGAGCTACAGCCCCAATCTGCCCAAAATGCAACACAACACTCACATTTTGAAATACTGTCCTCACCTAAAACCCTTAAAAGACAAACTGTCGCGTCGTGCGTGAACTAATAAGTTCACGCCATTATTATTATCTTTGTTTTCTTGGTTTCTGGTTATTATAATCATCATCATCGGCACTACAACCTGGAACCGGTCTTGGCCTTATTTAGCAAGTCCTGAGGCTTGTTAAATTTTCCATAATGATTTGTTTTTTCCGGGCAAGGTCATTAGTCTTGCGCCAGAGGCTCCCCGACGGGGAATCGAACCCCGGTCTCCCGCATGACAGGCGGGTATACTAACCAGTATACTATTGAGGAGCTGGTTATTATAATACCTTGTTATTAATTAGTATATTTATATTTATTCGTATTGTTAGTTTCATTCATTGTTATAATTTACAATTAATTTGCATGTTTGGCAGCATTTGCCTTTTTTGTTATTCGTTTGTCATTAGTTTTTGTTGTCATTGTTTTTTGTTGTCGTTTGTCATTATTATTATGCAAATGATTAGAATTTTTTTCGTTCTCTGTGAAACATATTAGATCGTGTGAATCGTTTTCGTTTTCGTTATAATAAAGTTTTCGTTTCGAAGCGAAAAGGAGTTTCTTTAGTTTGTGTATTCTGTCGTTCGCCTTTTCCGACAAACGAGTCGGAAAGTAAACACAAACTATTTCGCAATATAGATATTTATACAATTGTATTGTAGTTTTCCCTTAATTTATTATTTGTTATTCATTAAAATTGTGCTATTGTCGTTATATAGATTTAAGATTATAGTTGTAAAGGAATTGCTATCCTAAATCTCTTAAGTACTAGTTGTAAAATATACCATAAATGTAATTATCTACTAAATAAAAATTGAATTGAATTGAATATTTATACAATTCTAGCAGATCCCACTACCGACAACATAGAAATTGTAAATCAATTTTTAAATAGCATTAAGATTAAATTGTAAATTAAAAATACAGAGCCAATAGTCCCCGCTGCTAGGCTCATTATGTTAAGTTATTAATATGTAATTTTACATTACTAGTTGATAATAAATAAATAAATAAATAAGTTGGCGGCGAACAATAGACACGAGACGTCAGAAAACTTTGAAAAAAGGGTTTAAGTAGATAGAAATTCCTCACCGAGAGCGAAACAAATTATTACGCCGAGCCGAATCTAACTCCGCATGACTCAGTACATATTGAAATCCAATCCGAAAACCAAGCTAACCGCGTGTGAACGAATGTTACAATATCCGCGACTGAACCACTTATTATCTGAGACGGAACCTTCGGCGCGTAAAACAAATTAACCGCCAGTGAACGTCATACCGATGAACCGCGTAGAAACTAAATAAACAGGGGGATCAAGAATCAACGCCCCCTGCAACCAGAAGAGCCGTACCGTCGACCCGGACGCGACCCGGCGACATTCACAGACACGTAAGTCTATCTTAGCTTGTAAAATTTATTGTTAAAAATACCATATAACAACCCTAATAGAGGACGAAGATGTCATATTTCTACAGGACAACGCTCCTATCCATACGCCACGAACAACAACAGCCTGGTTTCTAGAGCATGGAATTAAACTTTTACGTGAGCGCAGCTTTAAGCCCAGACATAAAATCCATTGAGTACCTGTGAGGGATCCGGGCAAGGGCGGTTTACGATCAAGAAAAGCAAGACATTCAGAACGTGAAACAACTCAAAGAAAGAATTGTTAAAGCATGGATTAATATACTGGACAACACTTTAAACAATCTTATTTCCAGTCTACCAAAAAGATCGTTAACTATTATAAGAAATAACGGGCAAATAAATCCTTATAAAATAAATTATTAAACAAAAAATTAAAATATAAATGTCTTGAATGTATACATTTTCACAGGCGAAATTTGGGTTTTTTTTCAGATAATTAATTACCGTTCCTGGTAAAAAAAGCAATTAAGCCATTAAAGGGTTTTCCCTGAGTTGGTGTCGGTTGATAATATTTTGTGACAAAACTAGTCATAAACGTTTATTACTCATTCCAAGAAAACTAAAAATTTACGTTTGAGTACATAATTTTTCACACCACTGTATATTAGTACCCCTTTTTATAATTTGTCTACAAAAAGTAGATTTACTTACAGGATACGATGCAGAGCTTTGAACATGGAATTTGGTTTCATTTCGAGCCATTTTATACACCGATTTAATTAATGGACTCTTGAGATAATATGAGCTGCTTTATTTATATGTAATTTCAAAATACTTATTAATAATAAGCATTCGTGATACGAAGGTTTGGCGCAAGGCTAATGACCTTGCCCGGAAAAACAAATTACTATGGACAATTTAACAAGTCTCAGATATGGACCGGATACCGGTGGAGAGACTTGCTAAATAAAGCCAAGACCCGATTCCGGTTGTGGTGCCGATGATGATGATACGAAGGTTGGTACTTATATTTCTTCCCTTGGCCCCTCTGTGTTGTTAGGTGCAATCTGGCACTCACATTGGAAACTTTGAGATCTTTTAGCATAAACATATTCAACGCTTTTTGAATTACAATCATTGTTTCTTTTCTTTACAGTGACTTGAAAAGCTTATCTCGGCCAAAAAATGGAAATAAATCATTTTCGCACGAAAATTTGTGGGGGTTCTCTAACCATACGCAAAGAACCACCCACAATTCCAACCCCAACTCCCTTTGCAAACATGCAAACATTTCCTTCCCAAGGACACTTAATGCATCACCCAAAATTCCTTGTGAAGAATTCTCATCATTCATGCATTTAATGCATTATTCAAAATTCTCTGAAAGAATTCTTTAAACCATTCATACATCCAATGCATCATCAAATTTTCTGGAAAAGAATTCTTTTGCATACATGCATCATAAATTGGAAAACTTGTCGGCGCCCATGTCAGCCAGCGTACCCTGTCACACACGTGCGCAGCACATTTTTCCTGGCTTATACACAGTCTCGGCAGCCTTTTGTCCAATCGACAAAAGCGCTTACGCATCTAGCGTCTATCCGCCATGAATCGATTTCTTCAGCATATAAACATGCATACAAGAATTCGACCCTGTCCGCCAGCTAAGATACAGTGCACAATCACCATTGTGTACCTAAATTGCTCTTAGCACCATTTTCCTAATGGCTTGCAGACTATTTACGCAGCTGCACCATGTATCCTATGCTGTCCTATGTTCTATCCTCCTTTCTCAGCTTCGTTTTCCCATAATCTTCGTTGCATGAGTAGACAATGGATCATTAGCACTCTAGCTAAGATCGACCCGGAGAGTTTCTCTCCAAATCACCACCACAAAAAGAGACTTCACGTTTCTCTCAAGAAAAGAAAACTCACCAAGCTGAAAGGGACTCACCACGAGTCTCTCGAGGTTATTCCTTGAGCACCAGCTCGGTCGAAATCCAACCACCAACGAGTGAGTCGTTCACCATCCACCGTAACGCGCGCACACCCCTGAGCGAGTCCCACCCCCGAGTCGAAAGTCCGAGTGTAGTCGAGAAAGCGCGTATCGGATTGAGAAAATTTTGTTGATTACTTAACGTAGTGCGCTAACCTGATACTCTACGCGATCACCGTTCGCTGAACAAATTGTTCGAACCCGTCATTTACATATCTTTCTCAGTTGTTTAAATCAGTTTTACCTTTTATTTACTTTTACCATGAGTGCTTCGATTCCAGTGCTGTAATTCGAAGCGATTTCAGTTTTACTTTGTGTTTTTGTTTTTTTGGACAGAACAATGTATTAAATGTATGCTACACCCACATCAGTTTTTATAAGATTGTAAAGCCCGAAAGTGAACCCTAATTAACAATAAAAAAAAATTATAATAAACAATATCAGTGCGTTTTATTTCCATGAACGGCGGTGGAATATTTGTGAACCTGTGCCCGTGCTGGTACACCAACAAATATCACCCACACATTTTTTTTTGTAATTTTCAACATTGATTATCATGACAAGAGTGCATCAATGGGCTTAATTCCTTATATGGCGATGAAGCTCTGTGGAAAAATGGTATAACGAATTCGATCGTGATCGGCGTTCGCTACAGGACGAATTCCGTGGAGGTCGTTTGCAATTGGATGTTGTCCGAAAAAATACCAACACCTGTGCGTGAACTGATAAAGCAAGAACGTCGTGTGACATACCAAGAGATTAAGGTTTCCTTTGGCATCAATAGGATATCGCATATTACTTGGCCGTGAAAAAATTTGTTCGTGTTGCATTCCCCATAATTTGACAAATGCTCAAAAAAAGGTTCGTATCGATTGGTAGAAGAAAATTTTGATAAATCACGGTGTGTCAAATGATGTGTATAACATCTGCACAGGTGACAAATCACGGATCTATTCATATGAGCTCAAAACAAACCAACACTCCTAGACGTCCGAATAAGCGATTGATGCGTTCAAAACACATGTACACGAGTTACCTTAATTGAAGTGGAACTAGTTACTATTTATTGGCCTGTAGGAACCCGGAAGTTCATGACCTCACCGACTCGACTCCGTCATCGTTCCCTGTCCTGTGCACTCTCCTGCCACGCTTGACCAGCCGATCCGATTTCCTCAAGGTCAAACCTAACATTGTCCTCTCATCTCCGTCGCGGCCGTCCTGCCGGTCTCTTTCCCGTTGGTCTACCGTCAAGAATTCTACGCACGGTCCTATCGTTGGCCATTCGCGACACATGTCCGGCCCATCTTAATCTTCGCGACCTGATTACTCTCATTATTGTAGGTTTGTGGTATCACCATCATCATCGGCACTACAACCGGGAAACGGTCTTGGCCTTATTTAGCAAGTACTGATGCTTGTTAAATTTTCCATCATGATTTGTTTTTTCCGGGCAAGGTCATTAGTCTTGCGCCAGAGGCTCCCCGACGGGGAATCCAATCCCGGTCACCCGCGTGACAGGCGGGTATACTAACCATTATACTATCGAGGAGCCCGGTTTGTGGTATAGCTCTTCCAATTCGTGGTTGTGGAGTTGTGGGGACTCTAACAGATACACACAATTCACAAGCAAAATAGTGAAGAACACGAACGAAAAATCGAATAAGAAAAATACATCAGAACCGTATACCAAGCGATAACAAAAAAATAATTCACATCAGTGGAGTATAGTCGAGTTTGGAAATCAAATTCTAAACACGGTCAGTAGCCTGATGTGTAACGCTTAGGTAAAATTTTGTTCGTGATTCGAGCTGTCATAGCGTCAGTTCGAATCACACGATCTTCTTCACTATTATTTCAAACGCTATAGACTTACCACCATTGTCCTACCTCCTCGTCATATTTGCCGCCAAAGATACCCCTTAAAACTTTATTCTCGAATACGCGGAATTTGTTTTCTTCCCGCTTTGTGAGAGCCAATGTTTCGCATCCGTATAGAGCAATCAGCATGATTATGGTTCTATAGACACGGAGCTTTATGTTACGTGATAGCAGTTTGGATTTCAGCAGTTTACTGACTGCGTGACAACTAGCGTTGCCAGAATGCAGTCTTTTGTTAATTGCCTTCGACATTTCGTTCCTGGCCGTCAGTATCGTTCCCAGATATTTAAATTCTTTAACTTTTTCAAATATCTTACCTCTGGCGGTTATATGTGTTCCCTGAGGTCCACCTGCTCTCGCCGTAATCATGTATTTTGTTTGGTCTTCATTTATTTCTAGACCCACCTCTTCTGGCGCTTGCATGATGATTTCACAGTTCTTACTTATAGTTTCTAGATTATCGCCTAGAACGGCGATGTCATCCGCATATGCGGGCACTTGTGTGACCCCGTTCAGGGATGGTCCGGCCATGTTGTCGTCTTATACCTTTCTGATGACATACGAGCACAAGGTTAAAAAGACATGGTGAGAGGCCATCGCGCTGTTTTGAGGTGGTTTTCTATTCTAACTCGCCCTTTGTTTTCGTTCATGCAGATTTGAATAAGGGCGTCATATTTTTTTGGGATTCCCAGCTCAACTACAATATGGTAGAGTCTTTGCCTTGCGACTGAATCGTAGGCTTTTTTGAAGTCCTCTGATATTCTTTGCTCTGGCATTTTCTAGGATTTTTTCGATCCGAGTCTTCTCCCTTTTGCTTTTTTTTCGTTTGAAGTCTCATTGTCTCTCTCCGGATCGTCGCGTATTTTTCTGCGTTGACTTCATCATATCTTTCTAAGTGGATCACTCTTAGGCGTTTACGTTCTTCGATCTTCGCCCTGCACTCATCGTCGAACCAAGATTTGGACTTAATTGTTTTTTTTAATTCTAATACCTGGAACTAGTGCTTCAAAAATTGGCTCAAATCCATGCAATGGTATTTTATTCTTCATGAAGAGTATTTTATAAAACCAATTGCGATGATAAATATTAGTTTTTTCATTTTTAGGGCAGAAATATAAGTAGCATCCCTCGTAATCATACTCAGTAGGATTATTATGAACCGACGGCGTCTTACAATGCTGATAATTCAAATGGGACACTCACCAACCCATTTTGAAGTGAACTATATTATACTTCCTTACTCCACCGCCAAATGACCTGAAAATACCTATTCTTCTGAATTTGAAGATAACATTAAAAAAAAAAACTATAATAACAAGCCGGTTTAACAATTCCAAGACTGACACCTGAATGGCAATTTGTGCGATTTTTAGTTAGTACCAACCTTCAAACAATTTGTGTCAAAGCTTAATGACATCTCGACGATTAATTACTTTGATAGTGAAGCTTTAGTGGCGCACCATTTCATATTTCCGGAACTATGGAAAAAAAAGAGTTTCAAACGTTCACAAAACACTCTTATTTGATGGCAAAAAATACCGTAAAAATTCAAGAATAGATCTTTCCAATGGGTTAAAAGATACGCTCAAGCTTGTTGAATAAGAGGAAAACACCTTTGTACTTGTACAAATTTTCTTTGGGTAAAATTACGGCATGTTTTCAAGTGTACCAGTCTGTTCCGAAACGACTACTCAAAACTTTAAATCCCTTTTTCTCGAAACATGATTTTTTAAAACGACACGCGACATCATCACTTAAAGAAATTTCATTCAATTGATTTTACTACATGTTTGAAATTATATTCCACACCGAAAAACGTAGGCGATTTTCGAAGTTGATTTTTGAATTCTTTATCGACAAATTATTATAAAATAATTATTTAACACAAAAAAAATCGAATCAATTGCTCAACATGCCTTCTAAAAGAACCAATAAAGATGGCATGAGCGTGGTTGAAACTTTGACGTTTTGCGGAGGCTTGAATTACAACGAATCAATCAGGCTATGCTGATGGAAGCCTGCGCTTCCAGCAGAGTCACTCATGTCAGATAGGCTAGCGAGGAGAAATATACAAGTATCTGCCACCCCTAATCGAGTGTCGCGCGCCATCGTACCCATTGTATATAGCTGTTCATCTGGACACGTTTTTGTATTACACTGAGCCCATAAATGTTCAGTTGCAAAACGCACGAATAGCACTCATGTGACTTAAATTGACCTTTGCGAGTTAAGAAGGAAAATTTCGTCGAACATTCGCACTCCCTTCACTTTCAAGCCTCTCTACCGCGAGTTACAATTTGTCTTATTATGCTATTGCGTCGAAAACGACACAGGATGCCCATAAAACCGCCGTCCCCAAATACAAACATGTCCTTCGGGATAATTGTAGACGCGTTCTCAAGAATAATAAAGTGCAAATAGTTTTAATTATATTAATCGAAGTGGCACCCCTTCTTTCTGAACAGAATAAGAGGCGACGAGGCTGACAGGCTGGCGGAGATGTTCGCTGTTAGCGCCAATTTGACCCAACTTTTGAAGGAACCTACGCGAGTACCGGAGGGCCGAGGTAATTATGCGAACACCTTGGACCTGGTTTTGACACCTGAGCCGGGCATTTACTATATACCGAGGAGGTTGCTGCGCCACTGGGAAATTCAGATCACTGCTTGGTATCGGTCGCGCAACCACTTGCATTTCAAGCGAATAACCGTTCTAAGCAGCTTCGCCAAGTACGGAGGTATGGGGCTGCCAACTGGGACGATTTGCGAGATTTCTTCACATCCTTTCCGTGGTCGGGAGTGTGCTTTGGATACTCCGATGTTAACGCATGCGCGGAGTCAGTCACAGAGATTATTCTTCTTGGGATGGAGATCTACATTCCGCATTCCATCAAACGAAGTTCATCCGATAAACCTTGGTTCGATAAAAAATGCGAGTAGATTGCAGCGACAAAAAATAGAGCTTTTAAACAATGGCGCTCCAATCCCACCAATGTTAACAGAAAGAGTTTTGTTAGAATCAGAAACGCGTGCAACCAGGCGGTTGATATCGCGAAGGCCTGCAACGGCAGAGTGACCAACACACTCCTTGAGTGGCCAACTGGTTCGCGTCCCTTCTGGTCAATGGCAAGAGCGATCAGCAGTAATTTTGCTTCCTTCTCTTTTACTCCTTTAGTGACGGGCAGCGGGACGTTACTCACGAATTCAAAGGATAAAGCTAATGTGTTCACGAATTTATTTTCGGCGAATTCAAATCTAGATCCCGGCCTTTTGGAGCCACCTGTGATCGCGCCGGGATATGAGATTTCGTCCGCGCACTATTCAACGCATTCTACGTGAACTGGATTGACGGACGGAATACCGGCAATAGTCCTTAAGAACTGTGCTCCAGAACTATCGCCGGTTCTTGGCAGACTCTTCCGCTTATCTTATGCACGGAGGAACTTTCCTATCTGCTGGAAAATCGCTCGAGTTCAGCCAATTCCAAAGACGGGAAAGAAGTGTCTCCCACAAAATTACCGTCCGGTAGCATTGCTGTCTATTTTATCTAAGGTGATGGAAAAAGTCATCAATACAGAGTTAGTTAAGTATTTGGAGTGCAACGGACTTCTGAATGATCATCAATACGGTTTCCGTGGCAGGCCGTCCACGGGAGACCTTTTCACACTTACAACCGATATATGGACATCTGCGATTGAACGGCATGGTGAGTCAAGGGCGGTCGCATTGGATATCTCCAAGGCTTTTGGTTGTGTCTGGCACGGGGCATTGCTGAGCAAACTTCGTTCATTCGGACTTTCCCAGCAGCGTTGCGACTGGACGAAGAGCTTCCTCGGAAATCGATCGATCCGGGTTGTTGTGAATGGCGAGTGTTCGGATCTGTATTCTGTTAATTCCTGGGTGCCACAAGGTTTTATTTTTGCTCCAACCTTATTTTTGCTTCACATAAATGATTTGTTGGAGTCAACGGATAACAGTGTTCAGTTTTGCGGATAATAGTACACTTGTTTCCTCCTTTTCGAGTGAATGGCCGATAAGGGCATCAACGTTGCACCAGCTGAGATGTAGCCAGTTTGACTCTCTGAATCGGGATCTGGATAAGGTCCTGCAGTGGGGAGAGGCCAATTTAACTGTCTTCAATGCAACGAAGACATAATATACAAGATTCACAAGGAAAATGGATAAATTAGAATATAAGCATTTTTTGTCTAGCAAGTAAGATAAATATAAGAAAAAGAACAAAATAAATTTGAAAAAAAAAAATTGACGTAAAATGTTAAAGAAATGGTTCATCGGTTCCACAGCTGATGATGAATGGCCAGGCTCTCGAATCTGGGGAAAGCTTGAAATTGCTCGGCGTCACGGTCTGTGGGAATGTATCGTGGCCTAAACACGTGTCGAACATCGCCGAGTCCACCTCTGGAAAACAGAGTTATCTTTTTAGAGACAAGAAATATTTTACTCCGACTCAACTTCTTCTCCTGTATAAATCCCAAATTAGACCCTCCCTTGAATATTGCTCCCATGTTTGGAGCACTGCTCCTAAACATACTCTCGATCTACTTGAGAACATACAGAGACGAGCGATCCGCCTGATCGGGGACTCGGCGCTGACGTCGGGACTACAGTCGCTATCACATCGAAGGCGCGTAGCGGACCCCTGTCTGTTTTGCAGATATTATCACGGGTACTATTCTTCGGAGATTCGGGTTATATGCGCTCCACAAGATAATCCGATGGATCACAACAATTTGCGGTTAATCTCCCCACGGCGCGAACATCCATGCATCAGAACTCGTTCCGTTACAGACCGGGAAAGGGTGGGGGGGGGGGGGGGGTAGAGAAAGAGAGAGATGAGAAAACGAGGCATAAATAAAGTAAGTGGATAGAAAAGAACGATAAAAACATTACGAAATCAAATATGTTCATCACAGTGGTTTACCTGCGAAATATATATATTTATATATGTGAATCAAGCAACTTACTTGAAACGTTTCTCTCCGGTATGTGTTAGCATATGATTTTTAAGGACATTGGAATATGTAAATGTCTTTCCACATGTGTTACATTCAAACGGTCGCTCATTGGTGTGTGTTCTTTCGTGCTTAATATTGGTACTCCGGTCACCAAAAGTGCGATCACAGTATTTACATTTAAAAGGTCGAACACCTGTGTGTACTCTCATATGACGATTTATCTCCGATTGGCTAGTGAATTTTCTTTTGCAAATTCTTAAAATAAAAAGAGATAAAAAAAACAGAAACACAACAATGATTAATTAATTAAAATAGGCATTTAAGTGATTACTCGCAACTATAAGGTTTCTCAGCTGAATGTCGTCTCATATGAAGCATCAGTAAACTTGGTCTGGTATAGACATTGCCACATAATTCACAGATTTGTATTTCTTTTGGTTTTGGTTTTTTACTTGTGGATTTTAATGTTCTCGATATTAATCGGTCTGGTGTTTTCTTTTTACCATCAATTGGTTCTGTAAATTCCTTCTTTATATCATCTAAATCATTATTGAATGTACACGAGTCGTTCGTTACTTCCGATAGAAACACTGTTTCAGATGTCGCTAATAACGATCGATCTTCTAATGGTACTTCCTTTTTGATTTCAAGCTCCTAATATAAAAATGTATATATAAAAATATACAATTAAATCTATATAAATTTGTATATACCTCATTTGATACACAAAGTTTTTTTAGTTTCAAGTCGTTTTCTTGGCAAAGTTTTCGGAATTCATATGAAACGTTGAGAGAAAATAAACATTGTTCACAAATCTTTTTAGGTAAATCATCGCGCATCTCTAACTAAAATAGTTTAATTTAAATCAAATAAAATTGGATGAAAACAAATTTGTGTATACTTTAATTCCACCACATAATTCTATCCTTTGTACGATAACATTATCTTCTGGAATATCTTTGAAAAGTTGTTGCATTTCCGAATTGTCATCGGTTAATAGGCAAATTCGGCAGGAATTTATTGAATGCATGTTTATAAACAATTAAGCTTCACTAAAACACTCCGAATACTATAAAATATTTATGTATCAATAATAGGAAATTGGACAAATTATGCATGAGTCGAATTTAACATATGGTACCGAGGTAGATCTTAACATTAATGTTCTCAAACTGTTGAGTGATGTTGCACTTGTGGTTATATAAATATATACATAGGCAAGAGCCCATATATTTTTCACTCTTTGAATATCGAATGCCAAGGTTCAGGCCCGACGGATCTTCAGAAGAGTATATATCAAAACACCATATATATATATTCAGATTAAGATTGAGAAAAAGGAAGGATATATATGGATATACATTTTTTTTTTTGGTTTCGGTAGGAAGGAGGAAATCTACAAAAGATACCTCGGGACCGATCTAGAGGCATGCCGGGTTTTTACCGACTAAAACCACCTCCCACCAGGCACATATTCTCTTTTTTTTTATTAGACTTCTCTCGGGAGAAGCGAACATATAGCACAGAGTGAGCGCCCCGAAATGCCATCAAATAACTGTTGCAGTTCTTTTTGAACAGTTGCAGGTTGTAGCGCCCCGGGAACACTCGCGTGGGAAGGGAGTTCCACAGCTTCCCCGCTCTGTAACGGAATGGGTTCTGATGCAGGGATGTTCGCGCCGTCGGGAGATGAACCACAAACGGGTGCGATCCGTCGGATTGTCTTTTGGAGGGCATATAAGCCGAATTGCGTGGAACAATACCAAGAATCTCCGAAGAACAGTGCCCGTGATAATAAATGTGTATTGTGTCTTCGTTGCATTGAAGTCGACGAGATTGGCCTCTCCCCACTGCAGGACTCTATCTAGATCCTAATTCAGAGAGTCAATCTGTCTACGTCTCATCTGATGCGACGCAGATGCACCGATCCGGCGAACACTCGAAAAGGACGAAACAAGTGTACTATCATCCGCAAAACAGAACACTTTGTTATCCGTTGTCTCCAACAAATCATTTATGTTAAGCAAACACAAGGTTGGAGCCAAAATAGAACCTTGAGGCACCCCCGAATTAACAGGATACAGATCCGAACAATCGCCGTCCACAACAACCCGGATCGATCGATTCTCAACGAAGCTCTTCATCCAGTCGCAAAGCTGTTGGGAAAGACCATATGAACGGAGTTTGCTAAGCAATGTCCCGTGCCAGACGCGGTCAAAAGCCTTGGAGATATCCAATGCGACCGCCCTTGACTCACCATGCCGTTCAATCGCAGATGTCCATATATCGGTTGTAAGTGTGAAAAGGTCTCCCGTGGACCGCCTGCCACGGAATCCGTATTGATGATCATTCAGAAGTCCGTTGCACTCCAAATACTTAACTAACTCTGTATTGATGACTTTTTCCATCACCTTAGATAAAATAGACAGTAATGCTATCGGACGGTAATTTTGTGTGAGACACTTCTTTCCCGTCTTTGAAATTGGCTGAACTCGAGCGATTTTCCAGCAGATAGGAAAGTTCCTCCGTGCATAAGATAAGCGGAAGAGTCTGCCAAGAACCGGCGATAGTTCTGGAGCACAGTTCTTAAGGACTATTGCCGGTATTCCGTCCGTCAATCCAGTTCACGTAGAATGCGTTGAATAGTGCGCGGACGAAATCTCATATCCCGGCGCGATCACAGGTGGCTCCAAAAGGCCGGGATCTAGATTTGAATTCGCCGAAAATAAATTCGTGAACACATTAGCTTTGTCCTTTGAGTTCGTGAGTAACGTCCCGCTGCCCGTCACTAAAGGAGTAAAAGAGAAGGAAGCAAAATTACTGCTGATCGCTCTTGCCATTGACCAGAAGGGACGCGAACCAGTTGGCCACTCAAGGAGTTTGTTCGTCACTCTGCCGTTGTAGGCCTTCGCGATATCAACCGCCTGGTTGCACGCGTTTCTGATTCTAACAAAACTCTTTCTGTTAACATTGGTGGGATTGGAGCGCCATTGTTTAAAAGCTCTATTTTTTGTCGCTGCAATCTACTCGCATTTTTTATCGAACCAAGGTTTATCGGATGAACTTCGTTTGATGGAATGCGGAATGTAGATCTCCATCCCAAGAAGAATAATCTCTGTGACTGACTCCGCGCATGCGTTAACATCGGAGTATCCAAAGCACACTCCCGACCACGGAAAGGATGTGAAGAAATCTCGCAAATCGTCCCAGTTGGCAGCCCCATACCTCCGTACGTGGCGAAGCTGCTTAGAACGGTTATTCGCTTGAAATGCAAGTGGTTGCGCGACCGATACCAAGCAGTGATCTGAATTTCCCAGTAGCGCAGCAACCTCCTCGGTATATACAGATCCAGGGTGTTCGCACTATCGCCTCCGACATCTGGCACTCGCGTTGGTTCTTCCACGAGTTCAGTCAAGTTGTGGCTAACAGCAAACATCTTCGCCAGCCTCCCGGCCTCGTCGGTTCTGTTAGAATGTACCAACCAGCCGGAAATGTGCATATTAAAATCGCCAAGGACAATAATTTCAGAAGCTGGGTGGTTGATTTGTATCCAGTCGACGGTGTGTGAAAAAAATATCGCCGGTCGATCGTCATTCGGGGAGCGGTAAAGACAACAAAGAAATTTAACGGAATTCCTCAGCACGACCCTCAACCATATGATGTCCATATTATTGGGCTCCAACGCCTCCATCCTCTGGCAAGCCAGATTGGACCGCGCGAAGACGCAGACTCCGCCCTTAAAACGGAATCTCGAATGTAAGTCGTATCCTGAGCAACGAAGATATGTCGAATCAGTTGACGAATCGACCTGGGTCTCAGTTAGGGCATAGATATCAGGTTTCAACGGATGCCCCTGATGTTACATAATGCCGTTACCGGTCGAGCGTGGGCAGAGCCCCGAGAGCGTGCTCGATTATGCGATGACGAACCTCTTAAGGTTCGGTTATTTATCATAATATCTGCATTATGTTCCCCCTGACATAGACTAACTCAATCTCTTTAAAAGGTAAATTCCTCGAGTCGTTTTCTTCTTCCATCTGCCTTGCTCGTGCAAAGCCCAACCGAATTGAAATACGCAATTACTGGCGTAATTGAATTGCATCACACTCAGGACAGTGGTTCGCGAGAATCACCGTTATCGCCATCGGTGGACGCAGCCTTCATCCTAACGGTTGTATCCCCGTTACAATATATATATATATATATATATATATATATATACATATATATATATATATATATATATATATATATATATATATATATATATATATATATATATTGTTACGTTTTTACTTCGCACACGACCGTTAAACTATGTCCAGTTTAAAACTATCCGTTCTTTTACGCGAGTTCGACCACTGGATCGCAAGAGCGCTTCAATGTTCAAGGACAACCTCTTTTGCTCCGTTAAATTCCTCAATTCCTCGTCTCTTCTAGCTCTCTTTTTGATTCTTCTTACACGTGTTCCCTCGTGGTTCCGTCTTCTTCTGGCGTTTTTGCCAGTTTTGTGTATTCTCCAGTATTCCTCTAGATGGCTCCAGAATCGGTGTGTTGATGTCATATTAGTTGGCTTAAGGCTCGGTGGGACGGCATGAGGTCACGCCAACGGTTGACAAGTGTGTCGGTTTTGAATTTGTGACAATATATATATCGAGTTTTTCAATACGGACTTGCCAACTTTGAATTTAATTTTTGAGCGCACACTTTTCCTAATCATCGAACTGCCACTATTGGTTTATTTAGTAAACTCAACATTTTCATCATGGTTAAGTACACGAGCGAACAACGTCTGCAAATTATAAATACTTACACGGGAAAAAATTGTCGTGCCTATTGGAAAACCCTATACATATATATATATATATATATATATATATATATATATATATATATATATATATATATATATATATATGTATATATATATATATATATATATATATATATATATATATATATATATATATATATTAACCAAAACATGGTTATTTACGCATTTCTTTATCTATTTATTTATTTATTTATCTATACATCACAAAATATCGGTCAATACGTACCGAGCCTAACTCAGATATGGCGTCTGTAATACAAAATCTGTATGACTTTTAGGAAGTACTAATCTTCAAACGATATGTGTCAACATTTTATGGCAATCGGACTATAACTTACTGACTTATATAGTAAGACTATTTTTACAATAGTGAAACCAATGGACGGACGCTTCGGACGTCTGTCACCGGCTGCTCCCCACTCAGCGGACTGTCGATTTGATTCTGGAGTGAAATGGTTAATCCATGTTCCAACCATTGCCACATACCGACATAAAAAGTTCTTTTTATTCCCAGTAAACAGTGCCAAACAGCACTCTGGATTCTACGATGAAATTTTCCATTGTTAGTACAACAGTTGTAAGATTAGCGTCAGTTAAATTACTATGACTCAGTATGTTATTGTCTGATTGTCATGAAATTTTAGCATGGAAATGGACGATGACATAATATGTTCTAAGAAATATAAGCACCGCTATGTTTGAGAAGCTCTGGTGCAGGCCAGAGTATGTATTCTTATAATTTGACACACTGTGCCCACGAACGCTAGCTGACAGATGTCTGACAGCAGCAGTCGCAAACATTGTATTTTCGTAGGAACAAATTAATTGCACTATTGAGCGCTGGAAATATAATTAAAATGGATTTTTCTATTAAATGGAATATATGTCGCATTTGTCTTCAAGATGAAACTAGTAGCACCGAGATGATACCGATTTTTGAAAATTCCACATTACCAACGGAGATTTACAATTGCTCTGGAGTTGAGGTACATTTATTTCATATCAGTTACAAATGTTGATGTATACAGTATTTTTTATACCTTTATATTTCTAGTTAAAAACAACAGATAATTTACCCAAAAAAATATGTAGTATGTGTCACCGAACATTACAATTTGCACTGAAGTTTCGTACTACTTGCCGCAGGTCAACAGAATACCTTCGCTCCATGTTAAGTCAAGCCGAATCTTCAATTGATCTCCAAAATTCTTCTCAAAACGAAGAAGAGGAGATACAATTTGAGAATGTAGATTTTCTAGATGAAATTCCAGAAGATAATAGCACTGAAAATAGTTTAGAATATATCATCGAGACAATCTGTGAAGACCAACAGAGTAGCGAAGGCCAAGTAGAAAACTTGAAATATGAAGAAATCGACGAGACAAAAATAAGTGAACAATTTGTATTAATATCAAATCAGGATATCAAGCGTGAAGTGGAAGAAATCTATGACGATCACACCGAAAAAATTACATTTGAAACGGAACCAATGCCAGAATTACTAAAGGTTAATGATACCAGTAATGGTGTCAGCGATGATGGAATCAAATCCCCGATCAAGCAGTATATAAATACGGCACAACAGAAGAGTTTATTTAAGTTCATTTGTGATGTCTGTGGGAATCACTTTCAAAAACGCAGTTTACTGAATTTCCATATGAAAATCCATCGTAATGAGAAGAACTATGAATGCGAGTAAGTGGTACCTACAGTTTGAAAGCCCATCTACTTGTACTAACGTTGAGTTATTTTTTCTTAGAATATGCAATAAACGATTTAATTCGCCGTGTAATTTACGAGTACACATTCGGGTTCATACTGGCGAGAAACCATTCCAGTGTAAATATTGTGATCGGAAGTTTGCTGACCGCAGTACTCAAATAAAACATGAAAGGTTCGTTATTTGCTGCCCATTGATTTAATGGTGAACTTATTAGTTGACGCTTCGTTCTGATTACTCTTAGAATTCACACAAACGAAAAGCCATATGAATGCTTGACGTGCGGCAAAGCATTTTCACTTTCAACCTCTCTTAAAGCTCATGAGAAAATGCACTCTGGTGAAAGGCCATACGAGTAAATATTTCTAAGCCATCTGTTGTTTACATGTCTTATGAAGTACATCCAACTATTTTCAGGTGTATACAGTGCTCAAAAGCATTTACGTTACCCCATCAACTTAAGGCCCATCTAACAACCAATATGCATAAGGTATTAGCAATTGGTCAACTTTGTAAACCAGAGATACAATTATAGATCCCTTCTATGTTAACATAGTGATTTTAGTGTATGAAACTACTTTAGTTAATTCTCAGCTTGTACATTTTATTTTATTTTTTTTTTCACCTAGTTTTAATAAAACAAATATTAGTTATAAACAAAAATGTTTTCTGTATTTTCTTTAAATTGTTTATCCGTGTAATTATATGAGAACATTTTAATGAAAGTAGTGTGACTATCAAGAATTCGTTATAAGTAAATGTCCTGCACAAAGAGGCCACTGCTTGATGTTGCTTAAGTCTGTTGCACATTTAAAAATGTGTCGCTTTTTGGTGCTTTTGATTATCCTGTTTTTATTAAGAGTTCTAAGGGAAATAAGTACAAAAACACCTTGTCCCATTATACTTAGTTTTTTAAAACTCTCTTAGAATAGAACTAAAACCGAATTAACTAAATCTTCAAAATTCCCTTTTGCCTACAATCAGAAATTTGTATAAGACTGATTAACTTAGAAATGTTAAGAAATATGTATAAGACTGATTTACTTAAAACTGTTAAGATTGTGATTGGTGTGGCTGTTGTTTATGGTTTGGGATTTATCAATGGAAATTTGCAAAATCAGCTTTCCTCTCGCACTGGCATGTAGATATATAAAACCTAAATAATTTGGAACTTACTACCTTTGTACATTATTTCCATCTTACTGTGCTGCCCTCTTATCTATCGGCGTGGGATCTGTGTGGATATCATAAAGGTGATGAAAATCACTTGACTTTGAAGAAAAAAAATACACCTAGTTCGAAAAAATCCTAAACATCCCAAAGCTTTTTCATGGGAATCTTCTATTCTCAATTATTTTTCATGCATTCTTTTTTAATTCGACTTCTCCATACCTCCTTCAGTATGCAATTGAGGAAATCGTTTTCCCTATCCATCGTCCTTCCTTCAGCAACAGAGGATCGTCCAATCCACCTCATTATCATTCAGCTGGCTTTGCTTAACTCGGTGAAACCCGACCCCAAGAAGGTCATCCATAGGAATTACCGAACTGAGTGGAATTCAATGCCCCTTAAAGCCAGCGCTACTCCCTGTGGTCAAAAAAGACATTTTGTCTAAACCAAGGAACTATAAATTTGTAGTGTTCTAAGAAGCCCTACCATTTCCCTCCTATATACACATTACCCACTTACAAAATTCCCATCCAATATCATCCATTCATATCCCCAAATCAACGTTGTATTCAATGTCAAGCAAATTGAATCAAACGTTCAATTTTCGAACATTGAATTCAATTCCCTAAAATTCAAAAATCAGAACGCATATCTTCACATGTATGGTATGTGCAATTATCACTTCCTAAAATCCAAAATCTAAAATAAATACGCGATAAACGAGCCAAATGTTCATTTATCATGCAAACACAAAATGCAGGCAATCTAAACATCACAATGCATATCTCCATATGCCAGATGTTTTATGATTTGCAAATAGATCCAGATTCCCAACTAATTTCTCATCCGATTCCCACGGACTTTGTGTTACCCATCTGAAGTGCATGCAAACTCTTGTTTGCACCAAAATATAATACATTTTTGGCCTTCGAATTAAGTCACCTCTTAATCACAACGACCATATATAGGGTTTTCCAATAACTCAACATTTTCATCGTGGTTAAGGACACGAACTAACAACGTCTGCAAATTATAAAAATTTACTACCGAAATTTGGAGTCGGTGACCGCAATTTTGGGCTCCTCGATAGTATAGTGGTTAGTATACCCTGTCACGCGGGAGACCGGGGTTCGATTCCCCGTCGGGGAGCCTCTGGCGCAAGACTAATGACCTTGCCCGGAAAAAACAAATCATTATGGGAAATTTAACAAGGCTCAGGGCTTGCTAAATAAGGCCAAGACCGGCTCCGGTTGTAGTGCCGTTGATTATGATGATGACCGCAACTTTAAAAGCGTTAACTCCAATTTTCGGTCGTAATTCTCCCCCTAGTAGACAGGCAATAACAAGTTTAGTGCAAACATTTTAGTCTACATATTCGTTGTGTGATGTTGCCGTGTCAGTGAGACAACGGGTTGGCCGAAGTGTCGAAAATATCGCTACCGTTCAGGCGTCCGTAGCAAACGATCCAAATCAGTCAATTCCACAGCGTTCTCAAGAATTGGGCATCGCCCAGACCAGTTTATGGCGAATTTTGCGTAAGAATCTTGGTTTACACCCATACGAGATCAAGCTGACTCAAGAATTGAAGCCGATGGCCCATTTGAAGCGACGTAGGTTCTCCGATTGTGCTCTGGAAAGGATGCGCCAAGATGATGAATTTCATCGCAAAATCATCTTCAGTGACGAAGCTCATTTTTGGCTCAATGGGTTCGTCAATAAGCAAAACATGCGTTATTGGTCGGATGAAAATCCACATGTGCTTCATGAATCACCACTTCATCCACAAAAAATAACTGTTTGGTGCAGTTTGCATGCCGGCGGCGTCATTGGGCCATATTTTTTCGTCGACGATAACGATCTTCACATTACTGCGAATGGCCATCGTTGTCGTGCCATGATTACCGATTAGTTTTGCCCCGAATTGGAAGATATAGACTTGGGCGACATGCGGTTTCAACAGTACGGTGCCACAAGCCACACAGCACACGATACAATCGATTTATTGAAGAGTAAGTTTGATGAGCGTGTTATCTTAAGAAATGGGCCAGTCGGTTGGCCGCCTCGTTCGTGCGATTTAACGCCTCTAGACTATTTTATTTGGGGCTACGTCAAGTCATTGGTCTATGCCAACAAGCCGACGACGTTGGAAGAGCTCAGAGCCAACATTGAACGCGAAAAGCGGCCGAAATGTGTGGCCGAGTCATCGAAAATTGGGTCCAACGAATCGACCGCTGCAAACGTGCCCCCGGTAGCCATATGAACGAAGTCGAATTCCATTCATAAATGTTTTGATTGTACTTCAAGCCGATAATAAAGTTTTTGAAATATCTCAAATGGTTTGCGTTTTATTTAAAAAAAAAAAGTTGTCAAGTCCCTATTGGAAAACCCGACATTTGATGCTGCGAAAGGTGCTGTCAGATGTATGGAGTCTCTTCAAAAATGCATTAGATAATCACAGTATTAGTCACTTGATTTATGATATTCTATTCCCTCGTGTCTTAATATACCTTTTCCTGAATTATGGTACATGGTGGACCATTTAAACCTTCAACATCTGATAACCCTATAGCTTTCACGTCTCTTTTCAGATCGGCTTATGACAGCCCGCGTTCGAAGCATCAGTGCAAGTAAATTTTGCATAATGCAACAGTACAAGGCATCACAACAGCTTTACATTGAAAATATGCCTTCAATTGTGAAAACGTAAAGTGCGTATCAGGCAAAATATCGAGTGAAGAAAGCGCTTACAAAAACACCGTTGTCCCATCTACGCCAATTAATTCATAACGAATCTCCTCACAACCAATTCGTGTCTGTTTAGGTTTGAATTTATTTATTTATTTATTTATTTATTTATTTATTTATTTATTTTTTTTTTTTTTTTATATTAGACTTCTCTCGGGAGAGGCGAACCTATGGCGTCGAGTGGGCGCCCCGAGATGCCATCAAATAACTGTTGCAGTTCTTTTTGAACAGTTGCAGGTTGTAACGTTCGGGGAACACTCGCGTGGGAAGGGAGTTCCACAGCTTCCCCGCTCTGTAGCGGAACGAGTTCTGATGTGGGGATGTTCGCGCCGTCGGGAGATGAACCACAAACGGGTGCGATCCGTCGGATTGTCTTGTGGAGCGCATATAAGCCGAATTGCGTGGAACAATACCACGAATCTCCGAAGAACAGCACCCGTGATAATATCTGTAAAACAGACAGAGGTCGGCTACGCGCCTTCCATGTGATAGCGACTGTAGTCCCGACGTCAGCGCCGAGTCCCCGATCAGGCGGATCGCTCGTCTCTGTATGCTCTCAAGTAGGTTGAGGGTATGTTTAGGAGCCGAGCTCCAAACATGAGAGTAATATTCGAGCGCGGGTCTAATTTGGGATTTATATAGGAGAAGCAGTTGGGCCGGAGTAAAATATTTCTTGGCTCTAAAAAGATAACTCAGTTTTCCTGAGGCTGACCTGGCGATGTTCGACACGTGTTTATGCCATGATACATTCCCACAGACCGTGACGCCGAGCAATTTCAAACTTTCCCTAGCCTTGAGGGCCCGGCCATTCATCATCAGCTGTGGAACCGATGATCCAGTTTTCTTTGTGAATGTTGTATACTGGGTCTTCGTTGCATTGAAGTCGACAAGATTGGCCTTTCCCCACTGCAGGACTTTATCCAGATCCCGATTCAGAGAATCAATCTGTCTACATCTCAGCTGGTGTGACGCAGATGCACCAATAGGCCGATCACTCGAAAAGAAAGAAACAAGCGTACTATCATCCGCAAAACTGAACACTTTGTTATCCGTTGTCTCCAATAAATCATTTATGTGAAGCAAGAACAAGGTTGGAGCCAAAATAGAACCTTCGGGCATCCCCGAATTAACAGGATACAGATCCGAACACTCGCCGTCCACAACAACCCGGATCGATCGATTCTCGAGGAAGCTCCTCGTCCAGTCGCAAAGCTGTTGGGAAAGTCCATATGAACGAAGTTTGCTCAGCAATGCCCCGTACCAGACGCGGTCAAAAGCCATGGAAATATCCAATGCGACCGCCCTTGACTCACCATGCCGTTCAATCGCAGATGTCCATATATCGGTTATAAGTGTCAAAAGGTCTCCTGTGGACCGCCTGCCACGGAATCCGTATTGACGATCATTCAGGAGTCCGTTGCACTCCAAATACTTAACCAACTCTGTATTGATGACTTTTTCCATTACCTTAGATAAAATAGAGAGTAATGCTATCGGACGGTAATTTTGTGGGAGACACCTTTTTCCCGTCTTTGGGATTGGCTGAACTCGAGCGATTTTCCAGCAGGCAGGAAAGGTCCTCCGTGCATAACATAAGCGGAAGAGTCTGCCAAGAACCGGCGATAGTTCTGGAGCACAGTTCTTAAGGACTATTGCTGGTATTCCGTCCGGGCCGGTTGCCTTCCTACAATCCAGTTCACGTAGAATGCGTTGAGTAGTGCGCGGACGAAATCTCACATCCCGCATGGAAGACTGTACAGGCGAGATCACAGGTGGCTCCAAAAGGCCAGGATGTGGAAAAAATCTTTAATTTTTCTTCCTCGAAGACAACCCTGGAGCAATTGTAACCGTTAATGAAAAGCGTTATCGGGCTATGAAAACAAAATTGTCGATGCCAACTCTAACGGACGAGGTCATGAACCATTTTTGGGTTCAGTAGTTAAACAAAAAATTATTTCATAACAAATACTAGGTTACACAATAAGCTTTGGAATATCTAAAACAAAGTTCCGCGGGGATCAACGGGAATATGAGCCTGGCGGGAGGTGGTTTTGTGGCGGTTTCAACTAACACCACTGCTCGCATATTCCAGGTACGACACCAAACTTCAACCAGGGCATCCTAAAAACCTATAAAAACAAGTATAACGGCAGTTCCATTGAAACGCCATTACTTACTTTGCAAGTAAGCATACCAAATCTTCCACCTAAAAATCTTCCATCGCCTGCAATAACCTGCAGACATTTCTCCCTTTACGAGTTTCCCCCATAAGATGCATTCAACGCATCTTCGAAACCTCCTAGGAAGAGAAATCGTATTCATGCATTTACGAACCACCGCGGGGCGCCATCAATATTACCTGGAAAGCATGATTACACCAAACGCACCATTATCCTGAAAAGTAACTCGGTTGCACCAATAAGCAACCGACATAACGCGAACCGCCGCGGGGAGTCTTCAATATTACTAAAGACATGATTTCATACAGCGTATCATCTTCGTAAGGAAGCAATTCGGTTGCATCACCAACAAACACTATGCAAGCGTGAATCAGTTCGGCGCGCATATCTCTGGTCGAGTGCCGCCGCACACACATCCAGGAGATACTTCTTCATTTCTTTATCGTCTCAAGCATTTCGGTAGCTGAACCGATCGACAGGCGATGCAAGGAATTATGCCTGGATGTCCAACGAAATCAAACAAAATGCAGCACCAACGAAATGCCAACTAGGGATGTACAATCGGCGGAAATGCTGTACGCAGTAGCCGATCGTATAAACATCCAACGTCCCCCTATACACCATATTGCACAGCTGCAACCCTTTCGGTTATGATTCTCTGTTTTTTTTACCTATCTGCAGACATGCACAGCAAACGGCATTAATGCTGTACGCAGTTTAACTTAATGTAAACACACAGATACCCCTTTTCGTGATGACTTGCCCAGCTGCGGGCCCAGTTCTCGGTTGGTTTATGGGATTCGTATTTCCAGGGTCGCATGCTCATGGACACACAGCATGAGCGTGCGAAGCAACCATATCTGCGTGCGTGCACACCATCACTGGGATGAGTGTCGGAGATCTTTTTTCCATTGGTTGCCGATCGAGTAAAGGGATTCGATTTTTCTCCCTTATAGTTAATCTCAATTTAGATTCCGCGGAGGCAAGTCGGGCGCCTTCACGTAAAAAGTCGAGTTTCAGAATCTCAGGAGTTTACATCGGAATAATCGTAAGATCGAGATTCGTTGGCGGAGTGGCTTTTTTTTTCAAAACTGTATTTATTAACCATAATTAGTATTTGTACATTTAAGTAATACAGCGACTTAAAATTAATTTCGTAACAATTGCTTACATGTAATTATTATAATAATATATACATTTTCCAAACAATACTTTATGAGATACAAGATAGATGTGTGTTTATAAATTTAGTAGTTTTGTCTTCCTGGAAAAGGTCAGAAAACCAGGAATTTGTTTTTTCAACTTTACTTAATCTAAACTTAATCCTAATTATATAAATAACTTAACCTAATTTAGCCTGATTACAGTACGATTTTCCTAAAGCCATAAACAAAGTTTTATAATTAATGGGATATATGAATTAAAGGATGTGGAATGAGGTCAGTTATGGGTTTGGGGAAGAGTATTTCTTTCCGGTTGTTCGTTGGAAAAGCGTAGGATGTTGGAAAATGGTTGGACATTACAGTATTTGAACTGGTTAGGGGTAGCTTCGGTGTTGTGGTATATGATCTCATTTGAATCATTTACCAGTCTGCCTGAGGCGAAGATAGCTCTGGTGTGGAGACAGTTGGGGTAGTTCGTTCTGATATCTAGAGGGTTCTCTAAGAGCGAGGTTATTATAGGATTGGGATTATTTAGTAGGTTTTCGATAAATTTGATAGACAGCTCGAGGAATCGTCTATCGAGGCGCTCCATACCAGCGGTATTGTAGAGTTCGACGTTACTATAGTACTTATACGAGTTAGGACAACGATGTAACCCAGAGACATACCTAAAGCATTTTCTTTCGAATACTCGTAATTTCTCCATTTCGGAGGGAGTGATATGGTACTACAATGGGCACGCGTACGTGAGTGTGGGGCTGATAACTTGTTTGTAAATGAGCAGTTTGACTTTGTGAGAGAGACTATTAGGTTTCCACATTACTCTTCTACAGAGATTAAGCTGAATTGTGGCTTTTTGAAGGGAATTTTTAATATGGGAGGAAAAAGACCAGTTATTAGAAAAAGTGATTCCCAGATATTTTAGGGTTTTGGAGGGTTTTATTAGAGTGTTGTTTAGGTTAAGTTTAATTTTGTTGTGGCACCGTCTAGTGTTGTTTGTACAGTGCTCGTGTTTGCCCTTGAACACTATGAGCTGCGTTTTATTTGGGTTAAGGTGAATTTTCCACTTATTAAAGTATATTGATAGGTTAGGGAGAAAGTTGTTAATGCGGTTTCTTGCAGCCTTAACAAATTTGCTGCTAGAGTAAATTACTGTATCATCAGCATAATTCAGCATCACAACATTAGGAGATACGGGTTGAGGAATATCCGCGGTATATAACAGATATAAAATTGGCCCTAAAATAGAGCCTTGGGGAACACCCGCGGTTATGTTGCGGGTTACTGAGACAGAAGAATTTATTCTCACAACGAATTTTCTGTCAGAAAGATAAGAGGCTAAGAGTTTTGTTGTGTGAGAGTTTAGATTAAATATGGAGTGCAGTTTGTACAAAAGCCCTGAGATCCAGACGCAATCAAACGCCTTAGAAATATCGAGAGATATACACACAGTAGGGCTTTGGTTTTGGAGACCAGTTGTAACATCGTGTGTAAGTTTTAGTAGAGCATGACATGTTGATTGTCGCTTACGAAATCCGAACTGACAGTTAGGGATGAGGGCATTCTCATTGGCAAATGAGAGAAGATTTTGGTAGATCTTGCGTTCTAGTATATTACTTAGTGTACTTAATAGGGATATTGGACGATAATTGCAAGGGCTATTACTACTACCGGGCTTCTTAATAGGAATTACTACCGCAGTTTTCCAGTTCTCTGGGAAGTGCGATGCATTAATTATATGATTAAGAAGAATGAGGGTGGGAAGTAAATTCGGTGGGCATAGCCTTTTAAATAGAAGGCGTGGGATTCCATCTAATCCAGTTGACTTTTTGTTATTTCCTGATCTTACGATCTCGGATAATTCGTCTGCAGTTAGAAAATTTGTAGTGTCTAAGGGGTGTGAAGCTATATTTGTGTTGTTAAATTCACCGATGAAAGAAGTAAAAGATGGGAATAATCTGTTTGAGATGTGTTCGTTTACTGTATTCTCGAAGCCAGGAGTTGAGAGAGAATTATTTTGCTCATGAATCTTTGCAACGTGTTCTGCGAGGCAATTTGCTATGTCCGTATCGGACTGGGCAATATTATTGCTGATTGGGTTAATGAGATGGTCAATTCGGGGTTTATATTTCATCATCATCATCGGCACTACAACCGGGAACCGGTCTTGGCCTTATTTAGCAAGTCCTGAGGCTTGTTAAATTTTCCATAATGATTTATTTTGTCTGGGCAAGGTCATTAGTCTTGCGCCAGGGGCTCCCCGACGGGGAATCGAACCCCGGTCTCCCGGGTGACAGGCGGGTATACTAACCACTATACTATCGAGGTTTATATTTACGACCAGTTAATTGGTTGATATTCTTGAAAAGATCACGATTTGGTTTGATGTTACTAAGTGTGGAGATGTAGTTCTCATCTGCGAACTTTTTCAACTGCTCATTTATCAGAGTGGATAGGAGTTGGATTTGGCTTTTAATAAAGGGGCAGTATCTTGTGTGAAGTTTTCGGCGGAGCTGCTTTTTAAGGCGCAATAATTTGGTTAGGATGCTGGGCAAAGGCTTTCCTAAATAGTGATGAGGAATGGTTGTCGGGGTGTTGTTGCTGAGAGTCTCCTTAAGAATTTGCTCTATTCTTAAAGATGTTTGATCGATTTCAGTAGGGAGTAAGTTAGATGCTTCAGGGATATACAAGTCAGAGAAACTTACCGCTATGTCCCTATTGACTTTTCTCCAATTTGTTTTGGTAGTATTCTTCTTTTTCATCGTCAGGGGACTCCTCTCTAGGTCCGTGAACGTTTATGAGGCTTATGTTCTTAAACTTGCCTCGCACGCGAAGAGTGCATAGCCTTTCATTTATTGCATTAAAGCCGATGATGGCAGGCTTCAGTTTTGGCTGACTAGAAAGCCTACCCCGAGCACATGGTGTTTTGCGTGACAGCCGTAATAAATGTCATACTCTTTTCTTTGAATAACACCACTCCCCGTCCATCTTATTTCTTGCAATGCTGTTATGTCAGCCTTATATTCGGACAGGGCATCGGCTAGCTGCTGTGCAGGTCGAGCTCTGTATAGTGAGCGTACGTTCCATGTAAAAATTCTTAAATCATTTAGCCATTTTCGTTTCCGTTGTCGTCGTAGTGTATCCGGTCCATATCCGAGCTCTTGTTAAATTTGTCATAATAATTCATTTTTACGGGGCTGGTTATTAGCCTTGCGCCAACCTTTCTCAGGATGTCGCTGCATGCATTGGTTCACTACTTGGTGGGTGTCAAAGTAGCTATCCAGGGGTGTCACGTGGAGACTGCTTGTCAACTTGGATTGAACAGGGACAAGGATCGTCCTGGCCTTCGCCGGGTTGAAAGCAATCAGAGACTTTGCCCTATATGTTCGCACCCATCTCCCTGCGGTGCACATATCCCCCATCGAATTTGCGGCATACAAACAGGAGATACTCTTGCCTTACTTCCATTCTGCAATCATGTCGGTCGCTAAACCAATCGACATGAAATGGGTAACTGGCCTCTGGCCACAAAAGGGAACCGAGTTCTCGTTAGTGTAAATACACACACACACACACACACGAGAATTCGACCCTCTGATGACTCCAGCAACGTGCGCCCAATCAGCAGAGATGCCTTACGCACTGCCGATCGGGTAAACATTTCCTTTTATGGAATTACAATATCCACGGTTCACATGCTCATGGACACACGTCATGAGCGTGCGAGGTAAACGCATCTGTGTGAGTGCACATCCTCACCGTGTCCAGGGCATCTGAGATCATCCCTTATTGGTCGCCGATGCGATGGATGGAATTTGGTGGCAATCTTTAATCGCGATACGGAATCCGTGGAGGCATGTCGGGCCTCCACGTTAAACAAACGCAGTCAGAAAACAGTTACCATTGAGGTAACAGTGCCGGTCGTCAGTATGTTAAAATCGTGAACCAAAGTTATATCAAAAGTGTTAATTCCACTCCTAATTATACAGACGATAGCCTCTATTTTATGTTAATCCTACTTATGACAGTATTTCCAAAATTACATCAAAAGTTATATTAAGAAGTGTTCCTTAGTTCTGGATTATGGTTTACTTACGGCTTAATAACAATAAAGAATATCCATTGAATGTAAGCCGGTGTTTAATTTCCTTTTTTGGGTTGACGGCGAGTGGCGGAGTTTCTCTATTAAGCTTGTGATGAATGGATTTCCCTTCGGTGTTGGTACGAGACGTAACCACATCTCTAATAGGTGGCACTACCGTCAACCATCCAGCTAAACGTCATACTCAACTGACATCAACAAAAGAGCCATCTTGACTACTGGAGATCGACGCGGTTGGGTTTTTGAGTTTCCGCTCGTACGCATCGTTAATGCATCTTAACTGATATTTCTCTAAATTGATTACTGTGTTTACTTGTGTTTTTTTTAAATCTAAAGTGATTATATAAATCACCTGTAATGCTTATCAATATTAAGTGAAATCTTGTTTTTCAAATAAATAAAACCAGTACAAACAAAGTGCATGGGTGGACTGAAAAGTTTCCGGCCTCAACGTGAAGATAGCGGCACTTGTCAATATTTTTTTTACAGCTACTCACCAAAATGTCAGTCATTTTGAACGCGTCGTTTTTTTTTGACAGTAGTTTGAGTGAGTCGATGTGAGTGTTTTTGTGAAAATGGTGCGTCCAAGTAGGTATACGTTGACATGCAATTTTAAAAAAGCGACGCCTAAGTCTCTTTCTCTCTCTGTCACCGACGCGTTGTCAGCCGGTGGATGACAGCTGGCAAGTGCGAACGTACTAGAACATTCCGCCAACTATTGGCGAATCATCCTCTTTGACAGCGGAGGACCCCTATCCCAAGGTTCTGGTGATGGTGATCTCTATTTACTAAGGGCGGCCGCGTACCTTAAGAAACACCGTGCGTAGGATCGCGATTGAGTCCGATGATGTTGGTTTTGGACGGGAATTCGGCCCCCTGCTGCTTAGATTAATTGAAACACGATTTCTCGCTGTTCGAGGTGAGCTGTTGAGTTGGGCACGCGCTATGGGATCTCTTGGGAGTGGGATTTCTTCCTTATTCCTTCATACTCTTTGATGCTTTTGTTTTCGGGAGCTCCTCAGTACCCCGTAATCGCCTCTTTCCTTTTCGATGATTCTGCGGGCGTGAAGAGTGTCCGAGGGTTGTGTCGCGAAGGTGGTCGATGGAGGCTTGTTCCATGAACCTCTTGTATGGTCCATGGAATCGATGCCGACAAAACCTTGCCTTCATACGCTGGGATGCATTGTGATTTGCAGTCGCAGAGTCAGTCAATCGATTTGGGTTGGAGTTGTAAGTTCGCAATCCACGACCAATGGTCGTGTGATGGCTGGTGGTGGCTTTAAACTCTTCGCAGGAGTAGATGGAGTGTGTTGATGCACAAAACGAGCAGGAAGTTTGCGGATTAGGAGAGAATGACGTCTGAGCTATGATGTAAGCTCAGGAACACCCACGCATGAAAGGGAACACGTTGCGTCATTAACACAGTGGGTATTTAGCACTTCCACCACCGATGAGCACTCGCAATTTCACTACTTGATCACGGTTCAGTTTATCGCGTAATGTAGGCGATAACAATCTGGCCTGAAGGGCCGACACATGTTCGGGGAACCGATCCTGGTGATGAGGCTGCATCCATGCAAGAATAACCGATGAGGTGATGGCGGTGCGTTCAAAAAAGAAACCGATGAGGCGATGGCGGGGCGTCCAAGAAAGAATCGAAGTGGGGTGATGACGGTGCGTTCAAGAAAGAATACGATGAGGTGGGGGCGATGCGTCCAAGGAAGAATGCGATGACGTGTTGGCAGTGCGTTCAAACAAGCATTCGATGAGGTGGTGGCGGTGCGTCCAGGTAGGAATACGTTTACATGAATTTTTAAAAAGCGACACCTAAGTCTCTTTCTCTCTCTGTCACCGACACGTTGTCAGCTCGTAGGTGACAACTGGCAAATGACAGATGCCAAACCCGAACGTACTAGAATCCTTTAATAAATATAGTTGCGAATCCGCAATTATATCTTTGCATGGATTTGAACTAATTTTTGAAGCACTAGTTCCACTTCAATTGAAGTACTTCGAATATATGTGTTTTGAATTGCTTGTTCGGGCGTCTAGGAGTCTTGGTTTGTTTTGAGCTCATATGAATAGATCCGTGATTTGTCACTTGTGCAGATGTTATACACACCATTTGATGCACCGTGATTGAACTTTGTCAACATTTCCTTGTACCAATCGATACGATTTTTTTTTGAGCATTTGGCAAATTATGCGAAATCTAACGCGAACAAATTTTTTACGGCCAAAGAATTATGCGATATCCTATTGATGCCAAAGAAAACCTTAATCTCTTGGTATGTTACACAACGATCTTGTAGCTATTTCGTGCTCTACCACTCGTCTTCTAGTTATGTGCCACTAGGATACAGGTTCATTAAACTTTCAAGCTCAACAGTCAATGATCAACGGGCGCAGACGATGAAACCAATGGTTGATCCTCGAACGTCACCATTAGAACAAAAAAACGACACTCTTCTCTTTTCTTAGCTTTATTCATTGGTGAGTAAACCAAAATCCAACTTAATGCCGATTAAAATGTAGACTTATTTCAATAGTGGTTAATATTCAAGTTAATTGAAAACACATTTGATATTTGATTAGGCACTCTAATTACTATTCAACCGCTCAAGGCACTTCTTGTGGCGCGAAACCCAATTACTTGGTACAATTCCAACTCTCTGCAATGTGACCCTACGCGGCAGCGGTGAAATCTCGACTAACTACGTTTTACGTGGAGGAACAACCGTTCTCCACGGAATCTGTTTTACGATTAAAGATTGCTATACATTGAATTTTGATTTTCGCACGTCGGCCAATTAAGGGAAGATTCTCCACACATTGGCCCCAGCGAAAAGGGCGCGAAACACATACACGATGACCGCTTCTGTTGCTCATGGTGTATGTCCACGAATATGCGGACCGTGGATAAACCAAATCAATAGGGGGAACACCATGAACAATGATTTGCAGCTGGGCAAAACTTTGTTTAGATAGGGGTGCATGATCATTTTGGCCGTATATGGGGGGGACATATGCCATCAGCGAACAAGACACTCGCACAACGATGATTGTGCCGTCACAGTGGAAAGACCCATAGCAATAAATAAAAAAATCAACAGTTTTAGCGGTACTTTTTAATGATTGGAAAGGCATCATAAATATATATATTTTATAAATCCAAAGAAATCATTTGGAATTGTGATTTGGTACAAACGTTACAGAGCGGTAAACTTTGACTAAGTAAATTTTTTTCGCAATCTTGAATTACAAGTGTTTTTTGATATAAATTAAATTTATTGTCAGCTTTAATTATACGTATAAATAAAAACTACATCATGATAAATAATAGTGATCAAGGTATGGAAAATCATATTTAATATATAGAAAAATGTGTTTGTTTCGTATTTTTATGTATTGTGACGTTTGAAGTGCAAGTCTAATTGGAAAATTTAAAATTTTGTGATTTTTGTGTTTAGCTAAGATTTTTTAAAAAACATCAAAAAGCGTCTTTGAGATTTTTGATGTTTTGTGATGTTCTATGTGTCTATTGATCATATCCGTAAGCGAAATTTTGCGCAAATTTGCGCTTCTACAATTTTTTGACGCTTTTGTAGGCTTAACTCCATCAATCAAAAACGGTGACCTTTTCCAAAAATGGATTGAGAGTGAGAAGCCAGTGAAGATAATTGCTGTTGCTGGATAATTAAGTGAATTACTGGGTCTAGAAGGGTCAGATGAAAATATTGAACCTGAAATTCAAAGAGTTTTCAAGTATTTTTGTTTGACATTAAAGAGAAAATGGGAAAATTGCCAAAGAAAGCGAAATAAATTTATGCAAGTTAATGAAAGCTGGCTAAACCTTAATTTGACATTGCCAGCAAATATTTTAACTCATTGGAGAAATAAAAATAGTTTAAATGCACCAGGCACGAGCAGAGGTAGACCGTCAAAAAGATTTGAGGAATGCAGTGAACGCACGAAAAAACGTCGGGTTCATGAATTAGCTATGCAGCACAGTTCAGAGGAACTAAGCTATGCTGCTAACATTTCAAATCGGTTTTCAAAGTCTCCTTAAAAATCGGTGGCGTTTCTAGCAAATACACACACGGCTAGTAAAGAACAACACCACCAAAAGCACATCCATTAAAGCCGTATACCATAGCAATAATATACCATTACCACATTAGTCGAATGTATTTAAGTTTATGAATCAAATTCACATAAGCGGCAGTGGCCTGATGGGTAAGAGCTTTGGTTCTATCTTTTCGTGATTCTAACCGTGATAGCGTCGGTTCGAATCACTCGCTCTTCACTATCGTCGCAAACGCTATAAATCGAATAAGACGTTAACTCTGCAACAAACGCTAGCATTGTATTTAGATTTGGATTTGTCTAAGACAATATACGCTCTTCTACGATCCGTTGTAAATAGCCTTCACAAAGACTGTTTTCCCAGTTACTATAAATTGAAAAAATATAAATCTGATCTATTACCCGAAATTGCTGTTGCGTCGGAAACAATTGCTGAAGTTAACCTCCAATCGCTTTTAAATAAATCACTTCTTAATTACTTCGGATCCTCTCATTTCAAATATAAGATTCAAAAGCTCATATATGCCTAAAATAGATCTAAGAAAGTTTTACGCTACCAATAGACTTGGCCGATATAGGTGGAACATCATCATCGCAGAGCGATAGCCATTAATAATTAACATACATATGCACACATTTGTTATTTCAAATTAAAATATTATACCTATACATAATTCTTTTATATTATTGTTTTGAAGTTTATTAAACTATAAAATTGTTAACATACTTAAATTATTAAATAAAGTTTGAAAAAACATGCGCTAGCTTAGAAAATAAATTTTGAGTTTAAAAATAAAGTTCGCTGCTCAACTCTTTTTTTTTTTAAGAAGCTGGACAGGCCATTTTTGCAGGTTGATACCTTTTTTTTTAGGTCGTTGCATAGATATCAAATGTAAAAAGAGATTAAATGCAAAATATTCATATTTTAGTTACTAAAACCAGAGATACGGGGGTTGCCTCTTATGTTTCGGGATTTGGCAACCCTAGTGTTGCAATCCGGCATTTGACAGCTCTGTCGTAAAGTTGGACATTTTTGAGGTTATACGCACTCAGAACGTTTTGACATACGAGCGCTATTTGTGTTGTTTACAGTAACTTAAAAGATTCATCTCGGCTCAAAAATGGAATTAAATCGTCAACATTTTCGTGCGATTATTTTTTACAACTTTCGGCGTGGATTAACTCAGCAACAGTGCATGGATGAACTTAATTCAATTTTCGGCGATGAAGCTCCATCAAGGACCAGTGTTTATCGATGGCATGATGAATTTCGTGAAGGTCGTCCAAAATCAGTTGTTGTTCCGAAAACCATTGATGCTGTGCGCGAACTGATATTGGAAGATCGTCATGTGACCTATCGTGAGATTGAGACAACCTTAGGCGTTAGTGGGACCAGCATACATTCAATATTGCATAAACATTTGACCGTCAAAAAAATTTGTTCGCGTTGTATCCCACACAATTTGTCAATCGCCCAAAAAAAGGCTCGTGTCAATTGGTCGAAAGAAATGCTCAAAAAATACGGTCGCGGTGCTTCGAAACACGTCTATGACATCGTGACAGGTGATGAATCGTGGATTTACGCGTATGAGCCCGAAAGTAAACAGCAGTCGACTGTCTGGGTGTTTCAAGATGAGCCAAATCCAACAAAAGTTGTTCGCGCACGAAGCACTTCCAAGCAAATGGTCGCCTGTTTTTTCGGAAAAACTGGACATGTCGCAACCGTACCACTAGAACAACGCAGAACAGTCAATTCTGAGTTGTACACAACCATTTGTTTGCCAGTTGTCTTCCAAGAAATCAGGAAAACCAACTGCCGAAGACGGATCACTCTTCACCACGACAATGCGAGCTCTCACACATCGGCTGCGACAACTGCATTTTTGAGCACCCAAAACATCGATTTGAAGGGTCATCCGCCGTATAGTCCTGACTTGGCACCGAATGACTTCTTTTTATTTCCGTACGTAAAAAACAAACTGAGAGGTGAACAGGTCATTCAGGATGCATGTGTTGGAGATACCTCAATCAGAGTGGCAAAAGTGCTTCGACTATTGGTTCAAACGCATGCAAACGTGTATAGACCTTCATGGGGAATATTTTGAAAAACAATAAAGTGATTTTCGATGATCAATATTTGTTTTTGTTCTCTAATCCCGAAATATAAAAGGCAACCCTCGTATTAATTTTGCCGTTTTTCCCATAGACTCGTCCCACTGTGCGTCGTATCGATGCTGGTGGCCTACCCAGAATTCTTGTGTGCATTTTTTAATCCCACCGAATTTGCTTCTCGATATCTGGGTTCGTTGGTTGGACAAAACTTGCCGTTACTTGGGATAACTATTAAAATACGCCGTGCACATGTGTGGCGGCATTTATTGGATGGTATTAGCATTGATGTCGTTCTAGTTTTAGGTCGGTTGCTTGGTGGTACGACCGAATTTCTTTCTAGGCAAATGTCTCTTGGTGCTCATGCTATTGAATTAACGAAAATATGACTTAGGTGGATAGGAGACATTTTAAGCAGATAACTGAAAGGTGAGTAAATGTTTTCCTGGGTTTATAGTGCGCTAGGAAAAAGTTTCTTCATAATAAATCCCAAATTAGACCCGCGCTCGAATATTGCTCTCATGTTTGGAGCTCGGCTCCTAAACATACCCTCGACCTACTTGAGAGCGTACAGAGACGAGCGATCCGCCTGATCGGGGACTCGGCGCTGACGTCGGGGCTACAGTCGCTAACACATCGAAGGCGCGTAGCCGGCCTCTGTCTGTTTTACAGATATTATCACGGGTGCTGTTCTTCGGAGATTCTTGGCATTGTTCCACGCAATTCGGTTTATATGCGCTCCACAAGACAATCCGACGGATCGCACCCGTTTGTGGTTCATCTCCCAACGGCGCGATCATCCCTGTATCAGAACTCGTTCCGTTACAGAGCGGGGAAGTTGTGGAACTCCCTTCCCACGCGAGTGTTCCCGGAGCGTTACAACCTGCAACTGTTCAAAAAGAACTGCAACAGTTATTTGATGGCATCTCGGGGCGCCCACTTGACGCTATAGGTTCGCATCTCCCGAGAAAAGTCTAATAAAAAAAAAAAAAAAAAAAAAATAGGTTGGAAGGTAAGTAGTGGCGTTCAATGGAACTGCCACAATACTTGTTTTATAGTGTTTTTGGATGCTCTAGGTAGAAGTTTTCGGATAATTAGTGAGAAGGTAAGCAGTGGCGGTCAAAGGAACCGCCACAATCTTGCTTTATGAGTTCACGCACAGCATTGGTGTTTTTTCGGACAACATCCGATTGCAAACGACCTTCACGGAATTCGTCCCGTAGCGAACGTCGATCACGATCGAATTCGTTATACCATTTTTCCACAGAGCTTCATCGACATATAAGGAATTAAGCCCATTGATGCACTCTTGTCATGATAATCAACGTTGAAAATTACAAAAAAATGTTTTCGCACGAAAATGATTTATTTCCATTTTTTGGCCGAGACAATTTGTTCAAGTCACTGTAAAGAAAAGAAAGAGTGATTTTAATTCAAAAAGCGTTGAATGTGTTTATGCTAAAAGATGTCAAACTTTCCAATGTGATTGCCAGATTGCACCTAACAAGGCCAGAAGGCAGTATAAGTACCAACCTTCGTATCAGTAATCCTTATTATTAATAAAGTCAACAACAAACCTAGGAGCTCATATTATTATTTCAAGAGTCTATTAAATAAATCAGTACATAAGATGGTTCGAAATTAAACCAAGTTCCATGTTCAAAAATCTGCATAATCGTGTCCTGTAAGTAAATCCACTTTTTGTAGACATTTTATAAAAAGGGGTACTGATATATCTATTATCATATTTACCTGGCATAGGAGTTACCGTGATTATGATTCTTTATTACTAGAAATGACGAAAGAAAGGATACTAATATATTAATCATAAGTTATAAAAAAAGGATAATAATTTATTTATTATCATAATTTGAAAAAAAGGATACTAATATCGTTATTAGTTTAAATTATAAAAAAGAAGTGCTAATATATTTATTAGAAGGTAAAAAACGGACGTTGTATCAAAACAAAAGAGGTGAACTTAACATTTATTTATAAGACCTGGAGGAGCAATACTTCATTGTTGCATGAGAAAAGCACGCATAAAAAAAAATGGTTGTCTGGGCGCAAGGCGCTCGGACATTATATTCGTGACAACGTATCCTAAATATGAATATACAAGTTATTAAATCAAAATTAAAGTGTTTTTATTCCTTAAATGATAATTACATATATAAGTAATAATTTTTTTTTTATTTTTTAATATTTTACATTTTGTGATATATTTTTATAATTATGTTTGATATTTTATTTTATGTTGCATTATTTCTTTCGATTGCTTTTACTCTGTTGACGATAGGACGATGACACGAGAAGTAGGATATCAATGGTAACATCTCAATTGTAACGTGTCTTGAGAAGCTTAGGTTGAGGGTTGTTCCTCCCAATGTTGTAGGCTTGTTGACATTCGACGCGCATTCGAGATTGAACGTACTCTTCATGAAGTTAATAAATGCGCTATCAGTTGTGACATTTATATTGAAGTCGCCACAAAGAAGAATTGTTGTCTGCATCAACTTCATAGATCGTCGGTACACTCTGATTGTGTACATATGGGAGTAATGCTTGGTGCAACAACAAACCAATTTTCGGGATAGTTGATCCAGGATGAATGTACACTGTAATATTATGATTACGAATATTATGATGATGATGGGTATGGTAACTATTATTTAGTGCGTGCCTTGCACTTCGGCTGTGGAGATTTAGTGGGAAAAGGTTAGATTTATTACCTAATTATTCAGCTCGACGTCCCGATGCTGAGCCACGGCTCCAACCGGTTTATAGAATTCTTGCTTCTGCTGTAGAGGGATCCTTATGTGCCGTCCTTTATCTTCAAAATGTGTTCTAGTTTCTCCTTTGTAGAATCTGCAGCACCATTTGCACACAATCTCGTAAACACTGAGTTGTATATCCACTGAGATCGTCCATTAGGTAACACAACGTTAAAGGTCTTCTTCTTATGTGCCGTCTTTTATTTTCGAAATGTGTTTTAATTTCCCAATTGTTGAATTTGCAGCACCATTTGCAACACAATCTCATAAACACTGAGTTGTATATCCACTGAGATCGTCCATTAGGTAACACAACGTTAAAGGTCTTCTTGTTCAAATCCAGCAATGTCCTCCTGGAATTCTCTCAATTTAAATACTGCTTCTAGTTGAATGAGCTGTTGTTAAGTTCAAAATCAGATCCAACACAAAACAATTCGTAAAACAAGTCCACACTTTATTAGGTACACATTCAATTACAACCGAAGAAAAATTATATACGGTAACAAAAAACGGTTAACAAAGTTCGTTTTTTTCGGCTTTTTTTCTGCCCTTTCATCCACAAAACATTTTACAGGAATCTTTTTCGATTATTCTACCAAGTCCGATCTTTTTTCTCTCCTGCCAACGGAACGTCAACCAAAAAAAACCGTACATCAAAAACATTGACCCCTTGTCTCTCTCGCTCCCCATTCACGTCCACTTCGAAAACCGAATTCGAACTCGAAGAACTGCACGATCCACACCCGAATCGGGGCGTGTTCAAAAACTCACTTCTGGATCGTGCAATTCTTCCACCACCTTACCGTATGATGGTACCTTAAAACAAATTATGTTAAAATACAAAATGATTAATTGATGGGGTGGCGGACGCACGTAACAACACTGCCCCGAGTAATACTTTGTACATCCTATCGACAGTGAAGCATGAAATTTCAGCCAAGCACACATCACCCGTGTTTTTAATATGACGAGCTGAATCGGACAATTCAACTCGAAGAATTTCCTTTGCCATGGACGGCGATGATAATCTTCTATAAATCGCTACTCCACCAGCTGCGTTTGTTTCAGAATCCGAACGATAGTTCTGCTTCGTAACGCATTCATAATCATTGATTGGCACTGAATCACAATCATCGCGCATCCACGTTTCGGTTAATACGAGGTAATCTGATCTTGGTATAACAGTATCCGTTTGAATATCCTCTGAATGGGCCGACAAACTTTGCACATTGAGGTTTGTCACTATTGTTTGTTTAGCGTTGTCAGCTTCGTTACAGAATTCCACTGCCTCCTTGGTAATAGTTGAAAGTATGTGTCCGTTGAGTCGCAGATACTCGTTGCGGATATCGCGTGTATTCTGTGAGTCATTCCCTTCACGCCCATGCTTGAAGACAAATGGCTCATCGTTCTCCGCAACGACATACAAGCCGTCTAGATTCGTTACCCGACTCATCGCTACGTACACTAACTGCTGCGGTTGCTTGGCAGAGTATTTATATACGATCTTTTCAAACGTCCCACCCTGCGATTTGTGAATCGTAATCGCACAAGCGGGCACACAGGGAAACTGGTTTCGTTTGCACTTTACGGTTTTTGTTAGCGTAATGTTCACTACTTTTTTATAAATCGGCACCCATTTTCTAGAAATTGCATTTCCTTTGCTTTGTACGTAATGTCGACATTTGATTTTAGCACTGGTACCTGTAGTCGCTTCGGGAAACTCAAACCACAAGGCAATTATTTCTTCTTCAAGTGCCGGTCGATCTTTGTTGTGCGATGCTTCCACATTTTCAGAATTATCGCCTTTATTTGATAACTGACGCTCGATATGTTGCAAGACAGCAATAGCACCATTTACAAGTCCATCAGCAACATCTATATTGCAAGTAATCATGTACCGATATCCCTTTGCCAATGGAAGCAAGTACGGCAATCCGTCGGTTTCTGCCACAGACATTTTATGAAGTTTACCCCGACACTGCGTGTTCTCTTGTTTACTCGAGTATTCGATGATGTCTTGCGCTAGACAATTGTTCGCGTTAATTATGGCGCTTCTGTTGAACGAATCAACTTCGTTATTACTGTAGTACAGCCGAACGACATTCTGTGCGTTTTCCTTGCACCAAAATTCAGTTTTGTGCCTGGACTCGATAAGTGCGATCTTATCGTCACTCAGTTTCAGCCCGTCGCCAATTTTCGTCAATATGGTAGAGAATCTTGCGTCGCTCTGCCGCACGACACGAACCAGCGGAAAGTAACTAAGGTTGTGCCACAGAATTGGTCCTCCGAGTTGATTGATCGGTATACTGTAACACGGACTTGCTCGTACCGGCGGCAGCTGTCTGAAATCGCTGCATAAAATCACGTGGAAGCCTCCAAATGGTTTGTCGTATATATCGGCGATCTGTTGCAGTCGATAATTTATTTTCTGAAGAATATCAGAACTCAACATACTGATTTCGTCTACAAACACCACTCTGACGCCTACAAACGTATTTCTGTAAGCCTGTAAATTCTCTGTCGACAAGAGTTTCGTCATGCGCGAAGTGGTTAAACGGAACGCCGAATGAACAGTAGTGCCGCCAAGAGGCACAGCGACTCTACCTGTACTCACACAGGCAATGTATGCGTTGTTCATTGAATTATGCTGCTGAGTGTAGCGGTTGTACGTTTCCATTAGACATTTCAAAGTATACGTCTTTCCACAACCTGCGGAGCCTGTAAAGAAAATTTGTATGGGTTCAGATACACCGTCTCCACAACCGTGTATTCGATGGATAACCTCCAGAACAATCTCTCGTTGCTCCGGATTGGTGGTTCGTATAAGCTCGCAATACTGCTGTTTCGTCATCACGTTGCTGCGCTTCTTTACAATAGATAGCCCCGGATGCGAAACTATTTCGTGAATATCGTCAACATTTTCAGCACCATTCTCTCCGAGCACGCGTTCGACAAATGCCGTTCTTGATTCTGCTTCTTGCAAATTTGTACTCTCATCTTCGTTCTGCAAAATCATCAATGCTTCCAATTCTTTCATGACGTTTTCAATGTTCAGGTTCGCCTCGAATAAACTGCGGCGTTCCATGATCAAGTTTTCGTTTTCCTGAAATAATTGCAGAAATTTATTCTGATCGATAATGTCCGTCCCTTCGTTGCGAAACTGAACGTACAAGAGAACCATCTCTCGTTTATAGTCTCTCTGCACTTGACTTAGGAGCAATTAATGTTGGTGGCTCAGTAATTGGCATTTCGTCCATTGATACGATATATTCTTGCTTCTTCGACAGTTCACAATACTCTCTCTTCTTTTATTTTATTCGTTTTGCTATGTCAACCTCTCTCTCGCTAGTCCCGCTCTCGCTCACTGCGGCTCGCGCGTTATCGTAACGCTACAAACTTATTTCCGAATGCCTCCCAAGTGTAGGCATTAATTTTGGTGTTTGAACTTGCCGCTGCGAAACCACTATGAACAGTCAATTTTCTCTTAGCTATATCCGATTTATTTAATGCTGCAAGGCGCTGCCTGTATTCGCGTTGTCTCTGTGTATTTTTTGTCTTTACACTTTCAACCTGCACAGCTGTTCTCGACAGTGCAAGGCGCTGTCTGTATTCCTGTTGTCTCTCTGCATTTGACTTAAGAGCAATTAAGGGAGTCGCGCTCTCGCTCACTGCGGCTCGTGCGTTATCGGTTATCGTTATCGTAACGCTACAAACTTTTTTCCGAATGCCTCCCAAGGTATACCGATTTATAAGACGTTGTCACGTCAAAATGTTCCAAAATAAAGCACAAACATAGACCGTGTCCAGGTGTGTTATACGAATATGCGACAATATAAATTGTTAAAGTTAAGCTTGGAAATATATATTTAATTCTATAAACAGAAAAAATAATAAATAAAGTTTCCAAACAGTAAAATTCCTCGTTATTAAATTACTTTGGTTTCGTCGGCTACATACTTATGCCGCAGAGTAGCCAGATGAGCCTTGAGCTGGTGAGCCTCTGAAAATTGCTTAACACATATAATACATTTGAACGGTTTCTCGCCGGTATGTACTCTTTCATGTTTCTTAAGGGTTACCGAATATGAGAATTGTGCGCCACATATTGTACATCCGTAAGGACGTTCGTTCGTGTGGGTCCTGAAACAATGAAGTTTTGTTAAACCAATTGTCGAAGGAAAACAAAAATGTGTATGTTCACCTCTCGTGACGTGTCACACCACTTCTGTCCCGGAAGTGGCGATTGCAATATGAACATTTGAATGGTTTCTCGCCCGTGTGAATCCGAATGTGAGCACGCAGTTCACATGTTTGCATAAACCGCTTCCCACATATCCTTTAAAATGTCCACTAAACAATTTATAAAGTTTCGTTAAGAGGACATTTACTCACTCGCATTCGTATTTCTTATCCTTATGGTGCAGTTTCATGTGGTAATTGAAAGTGGTCTTTAGCTTATACATGTTTCCGCATATGCTGCACATAAACGACGCTGGCAATTTCTGTTTGCATGCCGCCCTTCCCTTAAAACCGTTGTCGTATTCTTCATTCGAATTTGTTTCCGTATACACAGGACTCTCGGTATTCTCAGATCTATTTTCGAATTCTTGATGAAATGATTTATCATCTTGAGGAATGGCTTCATTATCATGTTCTGTCGGGGGATATTCCATATCGGACTCAGGTGCATCAGATTTAACGCCATCATTGAATTTAACTTTGTGGTTACTAAGATATTCGTGCGATCTTTGGCACAGCAGCCGAAATTCGTAAGCAACATTGAGGATATCTAAGCACTTTTTACAGATGTACGATGGCCAGCTTTCAGTATTCACAATCTGTAGTAAAATATAAAGGGTTAACAAGTGAATGGAAAACGAATATTACTTATTTACATCAACGCCGCAGCAGAGTTGTAGTTTATAGCTGGTGGCTTCGTCCTCGAAGATATTGTACATTTCTTCTCCTGATGCTAAACATACTCTACATCGATATGGACTTACTGCCTCTGCTGTTTTGAACATATTCGTGGTTCTGTCCGTAAACAAGAAATTCAATAACAATGCCTCAACTGAGAAATCCTCAGAGTGTAAATAACTACTAGAAATGCAAGTGACAAGTGCAACTTTCAACCAAACGTAATAGTTCTGTTCGTTTGTGGATACAGCATTTACTCTCTACGTAATGATGCAAAATGTATAAATGTTTTCTAGTAGTTGGAGTCGTAACTTAAAAATAAGATAGGAAGTATTCCGCGTTAGTATTCAAAGGAGCAAACCTCATATTTTCCATGAAGGTGGGGCAAAACAGAGACTAAATGAAAAATAACAACTGATGAAAAACAAAAAAAATCGAATCAACGTAAATTAAAGATTGAGGAAAAGGAAGGATATATTATATGGATAAAAATATTTTTTTTTTGGTTTCGGTAGGAAGGAGGAAGTCTACAAAAGATACATCGGGACCGATCCAGAGGCATGCCGGGTTTTTACCGATTAAAACCGCCTCTTATCAGGCACATATTCTCTTTTTTTTTTACACTTCTCTAGGCAGAGGCGAACCTATAGCGCCTACACGGCACTCCGAGATGCCATCAAATAACCGTTGCAGTTCTAATTGTACAGTTGCAGGTTGTAACGCTCCGGGAACACTCGTACGGGAAGGGAGTTTCACAGCTTTCCCGCTCTGTAACGGAACGAGTTCTGATACAGGGATGTTTGCGTCGTCGGGAGATGAACCGCAACTGGTGCGATCTGTCGGGTTGTCTTATGGAGCGCATATAAACGAATCTCCGAAGAACAGTACCCATGATAATATCTGTAAAATAGACAGAGGTCCGCTACGCGCCTTCGATGTGATAGCCACTGTAGTCCGACGTCAGCGCGGAGTCGCCGATCAGAGGGAATGTTCGTCTCTGTATGCTCACAAGTAGGTTGAGGGTATGTTTAGGTGCCAAGCTCAAAACACGAGAGCAATATTCGAGCGTGGGTCTAATTTGGGATTTATATAGGAGAAGAAGTTGAGCCGGAGTAAAATATTTCTTGGCTCTAAAAAGATAGCTCGATGGTGGAAGGAGAGCGCACAGGACAGGAAACAATGGCGGAGTCGAGTCGGTGAGGTCATGAACTTCCGGGTTCTTACAGGCCAACAAAAAAAAATAAAAAGATAGCTCAGTTTTCTTGAGGCTGATCTGGCGGTCATCGACACGTGTTTATGCCACGACACATTCCCACAGAACATAACGCCCGCCAATTTCAAGCTTTCCCCAGATTCGAGGGCCCGGCCATTCATCACCAGCTGTGGGACCGACGATACATTTTTACTTGTGAATGTTGTATACAGTATCGTCGTTGCATTGCAGTCGACGAGATTGGCTATCTTCACCGAGGAATCTTTAATTCTCTGGGGAGGGATACCTCTTGCAAATACTTCGCCCAAGCCACCTCCTGTTCTTCTGGGATCTTGTCATCCCATCCAATGCCGGCGCGCCAGATGTCTTGTATCATCTTTCCTTGTATAAGGACTGGTACTGCGAGTCCCAATGGGTCGAAAGTGGATATTACCGCACTAGTAACTTCCCTCTTGGTAGGAATCCTTATTCCACTATGTATGTCCGGAGGACTGTTCCGAAACCCCACACTGAATGCCAATGTGTCTTCCTTTGTCAACCACCTGAGTCCAAGGGTTTTCTCTTCTTTTGTTACATCTAGGATTTCCTTCCTCTCCCCCTGTTGAAACCCCTGGAGTATCTCCGGTCTGTTACTAGGTCAAATCCTGCCCTTTCATGGATTTTATGTGCGGCCTTCGTTACTTCCATAGAATCCTCTACTGTCTCGAAACTCTGTACATAATCATCTATATAATGGTTCTCGTACACAGCCCGCACTGCGACTGGATGATGTTCCCTGAATTCCTCAGCGTTTTTGTACATCACGTAAATAGCTGTTGATGGTGATGATGTAACCCCAAATACCACTGAAGTCATGCGATATTCCTCTGGGTTTCCCTTGCTCTTACTCCCGCGCCACAGGAACCTTAGATTGTCACGATCCGCCTCTCGTATTTGAATTCGAAGAAACATTTCTTTAATATCTGCCACCACCGCAGCCGGGTTTTCTTTGAATCTGACCAAGACCCCAAAAGGAAATCCGGTCCCGGTAATAGGGCGTCATTCAAACTTTTCCCATTGAATCTTGCAGCTGTGCCAAAAACTATACGCGGCTTCTTCTTAGTGGGGTGTATCACGGCAAGATAAAAGGTTCTTCCCGGAACGGTACTTGAAGGAGCCAACTGTGCGTATCCGTTATCCAACAAGTTCTTTATTTGTTCCGTGTATATCCTTCTCAGTTCTTCATCCTTGTCAAGTTTCTTTTCCGTATTTACAAGTCGTCGGTAAGTTTGATCGTAATTGTTAGGCAGAACTTCGTCTTCACCCCTCCACAGTAGCCCAGTTTCGCACCTACCACATGGCAATCGTCTTGTAGGTTTTTCTAGTACCCTTCTGTCTGCGTCGTTGGCTGGACGGCGCGGCTGCACTCCGATGGCCTCGATTTCGAAATGATGACGGACTAATGTGTTCTGTCTCGCCATCTACCATCCTGCTATGGTTCGCAAATTTCACTGCCACGTTGTCTCTACCTTCGCACCCGTGAGGCACCCATCCTAAACTGGTGAACGAGGCGACTGGTTCGGCGGTTCTGCCCCTCCTCAGTTTCCTGGTGACTATAAGTCCCCAATTATTTTGGCCAAGGAGCCAAAGCGCTTCTTCTTTTCTGTAGGTCAGTTGTTGTTCAATTCCTTGCAAGTGCTTGCATTTTCTTATCGCGTCGCTTGTCACTTCCTGTTTGCCCAGCTTCAAGTCGACGATTGTTCTCGCTTCAATCGATATCTTTTCCGAACTCACTATTTCTTCTCTTGCCTCAGTTTTCGGTTCGTCATTTGGACGGGCCGCGCTACGACGCAGCTTGATTTCTTCTCGCATCGTTGTTTTTGAAGCATTGTGAAGAATCGTGTGATGCCACATAGCACATCTTTTGTGAGGCGGCGCTCTGCAAGTTGACCTCTCATGTTGGTGTCGAAGGCACTTGAAGCAGAGTCGTGCGTCTGTTGCCATTTTCCACCTTTCACCTACGTCGACATTTCTAAACTTGGGACATTCAAGAATCCCATGTCCCTCCTCACATACGGGACACATTAGTCTGCCATCCTCCAGAACCGATTTATCTCTTTGAACAACGTGGGCAGCTCCTCTCGACGAACCGCGTCTCACCTCAGGCAATGGATGCGCCTGAGAGTTCTTTTTCGGTTCCCAAGACAGTTCCGGTGGCGCGAAATCACCACACATTTCCACTTCCACCCCCAAGAAACCGCTGAAATGCGAGATGTCATGCTGTTCTTCCCCTCTGTGGCTATGATGGTATGAGAACCATCGTTTCCGGTGAACACAGGCACTGTGCCCTTCCCAATGCACAAATGGTGGCCATGGAATTCTTCAGCCGACTAGCAAATACACACACGTCCACCGGGTCCTCTGTCATTCAGGGCAGGCTCTTTAGCTTTGTTAATTCAGCCAAAGCCAATGCTCCGGGCCTTCCAAAACATGCTTCCAACCCTCTTAATACCTCCATAGGCTCCTCGGCGGTGAATAAGAGACTCCTGACAGCATCTTTCGCCTTTCCTTGTAGCGCGCTCTGCAAACGCGCCAGGTTCTGCGCATGGCTATAAGCGGATGCCGTGTCATTAAATGTTTTTTTAAACGACAACCATTCCTCGCTGGCTCCACCGAAGTGTGGAAGCTCTACCATATGCCTTGCCATAGCTGTCCTAGATGATGTGTACGATAGCATTGCTATTGCTTGGGCCAATTCTCGGATGCCGTTCCTTGTTTCGTCTTTGTGGAGCGGCATCCTCTGCTATTTTTCACACATATTCAATTGGTTGAGCCATGGTCTTCTGTGAGTTCCGCGGACTCCCGAGAATTGCCAAACTCTGCTGAACGCAGGACTTAGCCTGGAACACATCAACTCTAACGAAGAGTTCATAACAGTCGAGGATGCGCAAAAAAAGGCGAACTCAATTGGTGCTAGTTTCAAAGCAGTGTATAGATTGAACGAATCGGGTCATTCTAACCTTGACCTGGAAAATAGGGCTCTCCAAAAACATATTTCGCTACGCAATGAACTTAACAATTAGCGTCTTTTAAGTCGAAGTTTCACTATGTTTAGTGAAAATAATAGAGCGGATTTTTGGCGGTTCTTTAAAACCTTCCTAAAGAACCATCCATTTCTTTAAAAGAACCTACTTTTCCCTCACTCCATAAACCACTATACTTACCTGCATTCGAGCAGTGTAAGCTTTCTTTCAAATAACTTTCACCTGAAAGTAAAACCCCAGCAGGCATGCACATCAAACAAGTTATTTCATTCATATTACATGAACCGTGCCAGACAATCGGCTCGGCTTGTCAGCAATTATAAAAGATAAATACTCGCTGGCCAGCGTAATTGTTGACGCAGCTGTAGCCGGTATTCTTGCTACGGTTCATGAGTGAATATTACCCCAATCCCAAGGTTCGCTACAGTTGTGACCAATTTCCTTTATCGGTTATCTACCGATCATGGGATTTGGGCACTAATTTGATTGACGTGGTTAGTATACCCGCCTGTCACCCGGGAGACCGGGGTTCGATTCCCCGTCGGGGAGCCCCTGGCGCAAGACTAATGACCTTGCCCAGAAAAAATAAATCATTATGGAAAATTTAACAAGCCTCAGGACTTGCTAAATAAGGCCAAGACCGGTTCCCAGTTGTAGTGCCGATGATGATGATGATGATTGACGTTAGACAATCATACCCTAGATCATGCCTAACGATGCTCCTGCCTGTTAAACAAACAAACACACAATAGCATCACTGTGTTTACCCTATTAACCGACCGCTGGTCCATGGCCACCCTGGGCGAGATGTAGGCTTGCACATCTGCAAGGCTAATTCCTCGCCATTATACTCATGTACCGGCACCGTCTTGTAAACAAGACGCAAATTTTCGGCTGACCTATCGTCACCAGAATGTATAGCCTACAACGGCATTATCATGAACGCCTGAGTAAACACGATGTGCATATCATCGTGTCCCTTGAAATAGCGGTTTTGTGTATCTTAAAGCAAAAACCTATTTCGTTCTCAGGCGCAGGTCATCAAAGATGTATGGCCCTCGAAATAGCGTTTCTGTTTATTTAAGACACAGAAACTTATTTCTCCCTTCGGCGATCTTCGCTATCGCGTATCTCTATAATGCCTGCAATGCATTACACCAGCCCATGTTTATTCAGGTGCATTTCGTCGTTGCCGATATGCAGGCTGAAGGGCAACGTACTTGTCCTATACGGACACATATAGACTCCTCCCACACCGATGTAATCCACCACCGTTGAATGTGACGGATATGGATTGCATCGGCGAGTCAGATTATTACCGTCCAACGGGACAGACGTTTAAAGGTCGTCGCGATTAAGTCAAATTTTACGAGGCGAGCATCGAAGTGGAGTTCATGGCAGTTTAGATTAAATTAAATAGAGAACAAATTTATCATTCCATTCGAACATTAAACTAAATAAAGAGTGAACTTATGTCGCTAAGATTATTAACATTAAAGATACAACCCGGGACCAAATTGTTGTCCTCACCATTGGTTATAATAAAGAATCGTTAACAATAAAACCAGACTGCGTTTTTGTCTTATATTTCCTTCCTCGTCGGGGAAAATTCGGAGTTCTGTTATACCAGTGGCGTGTGGTGGGGTATTTCACTGAACCTGCGTCCTTGCTTACGCCTAGTAAATACTCCCACAGATTCCCCACTTAGAAATCTAAACATATATTTGCACATAAGGATGAACTGACGGACATTCTTAGATCGATTAAGAACAAAAAATCTTCTGGGATAGATTGTATTCCAAACATTGTTCTAAAGCATTTACCTCTTGAAGTAGTGAAGGTTTACACTATTTTGTTAAATAACACTCTAAATAATTCATATTATCCAACCCAATGGAAATCTGCAGTAGTCCTGTGGTGGTTCTTTAATACATTCCCAAAGAACCGTCCATCCTCTTAAATTAACCATCTACCTCCTTCCATGCAAAGCTATGGTACTTACCTGCAATTAGAGGCAGCGTAAGCTCCCCTGCAGCATCATACCTGAAAAGAAAACCTACCCGACGACATACACACGTTCTGAACTTTCCTGGTTCATATTACATGAACCAGTTCATCTCCTATCGACTCAGCCTGTCTTCAATTACGATAAACAAACGCTGTCCAGCGTATTGTTGACATAGTTGTAGCCGATATTCTTTCCATAGTTCACGATTGTATATCGCACCTATATCCTTAGGTCCGCGACAGTTGCGACAATTTCCCGTTATCGGCTATCAACCGATCATGAATTTGGGCATGGATATGAACATTGCTTAGGTAACCTTACCCATGCCATGCCTATGATGACCCGCCTGAACACATAAGGAAACATACAGTATCTCACTGTGTTCGTTACTTACCCGCATATTAATTCAATCATATAGCCATCCAGCCTGACCCTTTGCCGCCGTCGATGAGGTTTCCGTTGACTTATGTCAACAAAAAAATTTGCCTCCTTGTGCACCGGAGCCATACGGCTAGATTGGATATTGCCTGCATCGGTGTTTCCAAGGAATCTTAGGCAAATACCATGACGACCACATTGTATCATAGGCACATCATATACATCATGTGTGCCACCATTTGACCTGCGAAATAGCGTTTTTGTTTACTTTGAAACAAAAATCTATTTCGATCCCTGGCATACATCATCAACGATGTATGGGTACATCGCCGCAGCCCCCGATCATCGTACGTCTGTTTAATCAGGTGTCCGCCGATCATCGTCCTCATCGCAGGGCATGGTACTTGTCCTATACGGACACATAGAATCCTCCCCTATCGATGCCATTCGCGGCCATTGAATCTGATGGATATGAATTGCATCGTTGAGTCAGATTTCATATCCCTAAGCGGGCGCACTTACCTTATTGGAGTCCGCAGAGGAGTCAAAATTTAATCCTTCACCGAGTTAAGTTCTCTTGCCTTTTTTTTTGAGTTTACGAGAGTTAAGTTCGTTTGTCGTTCGTGTTCTATTCTTTTAGAGCCAATACGTTTTCCAATATAAAGTTGTGCTCGGAAATATTCCAGTTCCTGATGTAAAGACTGTTTTATACGTTTCCCAATATAAAGTTGTGCGCGGAAATATTCCAGCTCCCAATGTACAAAGACAATATATACCTATACCCACGTCGTTTAACGTAGGAAATATTTTATAAAATAGACCTCAAAAAGCGAGTGCATATGTTTACTTGTATAGAACGGTGTTATGTAAAATTCTCAATAAAGGAACATTAAAATAAATTCAGTGCGTTTTCTTTTACTTTGGACACGTCGGTAATCCTTGTGAACAATCCGTGGTGTTTTCGCTCAACCTGCGTACATGCTGACGCCTCTAGCGAAAAATACCCACAGTCCATCTCATCCCCAAAAAGGGAAAGGACAGGAGTAATCCAGCCAATCTTCGCTCGATTAGTTTGCTTTCGAACATCAGCAAGGTATTCGAGAAAATTATAAATAAGCATTGACTAACTGGTGTGAGGAAAATGGTATTATTATTATTTGGTTTCCGATCGCAACATGACACAGGTCATGCTGCGACAAAACTTGTTTCCGACATACAGTGGAACAAGGCGATGTAGTGCTCCACGAAGCCCTACCATTTCCCCCTCCCATACATTTTGCACCTTCTTCCATAACTCCATCCATATCCCCAAATCAACATTGAATCCAATGTTGAACCAATTTAATCAAACGTTCAATTGTCGCACTGATTCAATTTCCAGGAATTCTTAAAGCATATGTAATCATATGCACTGTATATTCAATTATAGATGTCCAAAATCCCTAAACTAAATGTGCGGACCAGATGCCCCATTTTCGAACAAATATTATTGAGAATCATAAAATGAGCGTCTGCAATTTTATGATCCTCTAAGAATTTGTTTGCACAAATTTGGTCCCACAAAACTGAATATCCATTCACAGCTTACAAATTCAAATACAAACAAATTGCGTCATAAAACGAACCACATGTTCATTTGATCGCGCATCAACATCTAGGGTAATAAATGAGCATCCGCAAGATCCTTTATCTATTGATTCCTACCGAAGTGCTTTTATGACCTCTGTTCCTTTCTTTTCATTTTTGTGATCCTGTGGGGGTTCTCTCTGGAGAGCCAACCCACAATGCCAACCAATTTTGACCGCTAACAGAGCGTCACCCTAACCTAACCTGTAAGACATTTCCCAACATGCAAAAACACATCCCAATATGCAACACCATCCGTCCCCAAGTCCGCAATTGCATACATCCCCATACTTACCAAGAATCAACTTCCCAAGCGGTAATAAGTGCATATTCCAATTTACAACAGAATATTAATCATCTCCCTCAATTACATCATCATCATCATTATCGGCACTACAACCGGGGAACCGGTCTTGGCCTTATTTAGCAAGTTCTGAGGCTTGTTAAATTTTCCATAATGATTTGTTTTTTCCGGGAAAGGTCATTAGTCTTGCGCCAATATAATTTTTCCCAAAAACCGCCTCGGTTAACTTCCTATTTAAATTACATTCCTTGCTTGCAACCAAGCAATTCTAATTTCCCCCGAAAATCATACTCCGTAATAAACGCATATTCAAATTTACAACGGAATACTGACCATCTCCATCAACTACACCGAGCCGCATACATTTCCCCGAAATTTCTTCGGTTAATTCCCTATCTAAATCATATCCCTTGCTTGCAACCAAGCAATTCCAATTTCCCCCGAAAACCATTTCGGTTCCCATTCCACCTAAACCATGTAGAACCACACCAATTCCCTCTTACTGGCAAGCCCACAGCATGATGCGTCGCCTTTCCATGAAATGACCATCGCAACGATCAAGACCCTTGAACATACTTGGCTATGCCGCCGAAACCAATTTCCCGGTACACACAACCAACGAATCCAACTCAGCTTATACGGCGATGATTCCCTGGAACTAAATCCCCTATACAGGCATAGCAACACTTTTCGAAGTTACTAGTAAATGGCAGCGAGTCGATTTTAGCTATGACGCCACTGCCACGACGCGATGAACTTTTCCTCGCCAGTAATTGGTCAGTCGTCATTCAACTACCAACGCGCGCACATCAGGTCGAGGTTCAGCCCCCCGTAACGTGCGCTCCGTGCGCTCCGGGGCGCGCGAAGTCCCGAGTGTGTAACCCAGCTCGCCGTGTCTTTGCAGGGGCCCTGATTTCGTTAAGTGTAGAGGTAGCGGAAAAAAAAATCATTGCGGAAAATTTAACAAGCCTCAGGACTTGCTAAATAAGGCCAAGACCGGCTCCCGGTTGTAGTGCCGATGATGATGATGATGATGTAGAGGTAGCGTACAACAGGAACAATAAGCAGCGTCGTGGAACGCAGGCAACTAAACTCCTTGTAAATAAAACTAAGCGAACAATTAAAGCAACTCGTAAACCAACCACACCTGTGTTTTATTCCCGCGGTTCCGCTTCCTCGCCGTGCAGCAGTGTCCTGGGCGTTTCCCCCCTTTATTCTCTTCGTTGCAACAGCCGCGGCGGCAGAGCGATGGGGACCGGAGTGAACCCCGTGCCGCACGGCGGCGCCCATACCCCCCCCCCCCCCCACAATCCTATTTCCAAAAGTAAAACAAAACAATTGAATGGCGGGTGGCAATTGAAACAGTTCGTGGTTTCGGGTTAGTGCCTGTGATATATAAATTAATAGTTAAAAGTTTTAAATGAAATTAAAGAACAATGAATTAAAAATTAAAAGATTAATTTTCACTAAAAATGAAACGGTTGCCCACTCTTCCCGGGGAACCGGAAGCATGGTGGTGCATCAGGATAAATTTTATTACAGCGAAGCGACAGTGTAAAGGGGCCTGTTTTGTTGACTTTGAAAAGCCTTTCGACACCGTATGGTTAGAAGGGCTGGTGTATAAGTTATCAGATCTAGGTATATGGGGGTTAAGAAAAGTATTGTTGCCAGCGTATGGAACAGGATTCACTTTTCTCCCCACACTTGTCCACGTACTTACTTCATCCAAAGGAAATTGTCCACCGGAAGAGGGCAATAAATGAAAGCACCGATTTCTTTAAAGTTCTTTATTATTTTTCTTGAATACAATACACAATATACTATTTAATACTCTACGGAAGGCTTTACATTAATAGCTTTTCGTTTTATTGGTTAGATTTTCATTGAAAGAACACGACGCGACCTTTCACTTGCACGATTGAGATCTGACTCAGGAGACGTGTGCTCCGTTTGGATGATGGTTAGCGACTGGTGTGAATTAGGGATGAAAATTCATATTTCATTCCACACACAGGCAACCAAAAGAGACCACGCCTCTGCTCTCTCAACCTCACGCCCGTCAAAGTGTGAGTAATTTTTGTTAATAGGGTAATTGACGGACATGAAGAATGAGAGAACAGAAAACATGATATGCTGTGATCTCGGGGTAGCTTTGGTTGTGTGTGTTGGTATCAGATGCAGCTACTGACATGACCTGGTGACCCAGTGGTACGGCTATGGTGTAGTCGGAGCACATTGAATCGTGGAAAGAAATACGAATGAGAGGGAAACCTAACTGATGTTACTCCCCTGCAAAGAGAGATCATCGATCCCAAGCGAATGGGTGATCTGAGGGTAAGTTGATAGGACACCGCTGATGTTTGGGAAATAATTCGCGTGAGAACCAGACTCTAAGACGCTGAAATAATCCCAGCTATTTTGCTATGATGCAACAGCGTCGTTCTTTTAGACTTGTTGTTGCTAACCGACATTATGAGATTTCCGATGGGAAACTCATGGTTAGCAAGAATGGAGTTGCCATGTGACAAGAATGTAGCTAAACTCAATTATGCATTATCTGCAAAGGATAATGAGTTTAGCTATACGTCCGTTTGAAATGTTTTACAGGGGAATACATATAAAGGAAATTGGTAGGTATGACGCGCTGAAAGCGGTCGAAATTAGGTGGAAATGTTGGTTGGAATTGTGGGTTGTTTCTCATGTAGAATAGAGAAAGCCCCCACAGGTATGCCCGAATATTTATTATACATTATCTATTCTATTCTAACCTTCTATCCAGAACACAGCTGACGGAGACTTATTGGCTTTCAACAACTGAGGCCATAAATCTTATTCTACAGTCTTAACTATTTCGAATCAATGAACTTTCCCCTTGATTGTGGGCTAATTGTTGCTTTTTCTCACAGGTGAGTCCATCATATGAGCTCAATAATGAATCGCCTGCTAGCTCTGAGTAAATACAAAGCCCTTGGTACTACACCGATGACATCAACGACTTCTGCGGAAGGTAGTGTTTGAAATGATTTGAACAACATTGTTCTTCTTGATTACTATTACTATACTATTTATTGGCCTGTAGGAACCCGAAAGTTCATGACCTCACCGACTCGGCTCCGCCATTGTTCCCTGTCCTGTGCGCTCTCCTTCCACGTTCGACCAGCCGATCCGATCTCCTCGAGGTCCAACCAAACATTGTCCTCCCATCTCCGTCGCGGCCGTCTAGTCGGACTCTTTCTCGTTGGCTTACCGTCAAGAATTCTATGCACGATCCTATCGTTGCTCATTTGCGCCACGTGTCCGGCCCATCTTAATCTTCGCGACTTGATTACTCTCACTATTGTAGGTTTGCGGTATAGCTCTTCCAATTCGTGGTTGTGGAGTTTCCTCCATTGTCCTGCTTTCTCGTCATATTTGCCGCCAAAGATACCCCTTAGGACTTTATTCTCGAATACGCGGAATTAGTTTTCTTCCCGTTTTGTGAGAGCCCATGTTTCGCATCCGTATAGAACAATCGACATTATGATGGTTTTATAGACACGGAGTTTACTGGCTGCAGGCCAACTAGCGTTGTCGGAAGGCAGTCTTTTGTTAATTTCCTTCGACATTTCGTTACTGGCCGTCAGTATTGTTTTGAAGATATTTAAATTCTTTGACAATTTCAAATATCTTGCCTCTGATGTTTATGTGTGTTCTCTGAGGTCCACCTGCTCTCGCCATAATCATGTATTTTGTTTTGTCTTCATTTATTTCTAGGCCCATCTCTTCTGCCGCTTGCATGATGATTTCACAGTTTTTACTTACAGTTTCTAGATTATCGCCCAAAACGGCGATGTCATCCGCATACGCGAGCACTTGTGTGACCCCGTTCAGGGATGATCCGGCTTTGTGGTCGTCTTGTACCTTTCTGATGACATACTCGAGCGCAAGGTTAAAGAGACATGGTGAGAGGCCATCGCCCTGTTTTAGTTCGTCCCGCATTTCAAATGGTTCTGAGAGGTGGTTTTCTATTCTAACTCGCCCTTTGTTTTCGTTCATGCAGATTTGAATGAGGGCGGCATATTTCTTCGGGATTTCCCAAGTTTTTGCCTTGCGACTGAGTCGTAGGCTTTTTTGAATTCAACGAACAGTTGGTGAACCGTCTCTCCGTATTCCCACTTCTTTTCCAATAGTTGCCTTATTGTGAACATTTGGTCTCCCAGTATTTCTTCTGCGTACGGTGTGATTCTCGCCAGTATGACATTTGTTAATATTTTGTATGTGGTTGGGAGCAATGTTATTCTTCTGTAGTTTTCGCAGTCAGATCTGTCACCTTTTTTGAAAATGGGGCCGACTATTGAGGTTTCCCATTCTTCTGGAATGGCTTCTTTATCCCATATTGTTTTAATCAGTTGGTGGATCTTTCGATCGGGTGCCCCTCCTCCATGCTTCATAAACTCTGGTGGTGTGCAGTCGACTACGGGAGCCTTGTTGTTTTTCAATCGGTTTATTGCGTCTACAACTTCGTCGAAAGAGGGCTCTAGGATCTGAGGCTCGGCTGTATGTACGTCTGGTGCGTTTATTTGTGATTGATGGGTGCGCACATTGAGCAGGTTTTCAAAGTACTGCTTCCATCTTGTCACGATATTGTTTGTTTCTGTCACCAGACAGCCGTTTGTGTCTCGGATTATTTTGTCTCTCCTTCGGTAGCCATTTCTAATTGAATGTATGCCGGCATACATACCTCTGATATTCTTTGCTCTGGCATTTTATAGGATATTTTCGATCCGAGTCTTCTCCCTTTCGCGTTTTTTGCGTTTGAAAAGTCTCATTGTCTCTTTCCGAATTGTCACAAATCTTTCTGCGTTGACTTCATCATATCCTTCTAAGTGGATCATTCTGAAGCGGTTACGTTGTTCGATCTTTGCCCTGCACTCATCGTCAAACCAAGGTTTGGACTTAATTGTTTTCTTAAATCCTAATACCTTTTGGGCTGTTTGTTTGATTGTGTCTCTGATCGATGCCCTGATGCCATTTAGTGCCTAGATTATTGGTTTCCTCTTCCTCACTACTCCCATTCTCTAGGATGATAAATCTATTCGTTAGTTCCTCTTGATATTCAGCCCTTTTGCGTAGGTCTTTTAGTTTATCAATTTCGAACTTTTTGCTCGTCTCCCGTGGCTGCCCATGTGGGATTGCTGCGAGCCGACTCCTGATTTTGCCCATCACTAGAAGATGATCGAATTCGTAATCTGCTCCTCTATATGATCTTACGTCAAGGATGTTCGAGTGGTGTCTTTTGTCTATGAGGAAATGGTCTATTTGGTTACGCGTTACTCCGTGGGGTGATATCCATGTGGCTTTATGAATTTGCTTGTGCTTGAACATCGTACTTTTCACTACGAGATCTTTTGACGCTGCGAACGTAATAATTCGAATTCCATTATCATTTGAAACGTTGTGTAGGCTTTCTTAACCTATAGTTGGTTGGAAGATGTCTTCCTTTCCAATTTTCGCATTGAGGCCCCGAGGAGGATTTCAACATCGAATGACTAGATCCCATAAAATACTTCCTACTTAGAACATACATTATCTACGATATGATAATGGGTAAACAGTTTGTAGTGACATGTGGAGATATAATCTCTAACAAGACTTTCCACATCAAAAACGGCCTACAACAGGGAGCAGTGAATTCTCTCATTTTATTTAACATTTAACCTAGTGCTCTAGTGGGTTCTCTCAACCATGCAATTGCGTATGCCAACGACACTGATGTCATCAACAGACTTCTGCAGGATGATTTCAATAAAATCAAACGTTTTTGCGACGACTGGAAATTTAAAATAAATTTCCAGAAAACAGAGACTATCCTTTTCAGAACGCCCCTGTCCAGTGCATCAAGGGATACAAAACGGAATTGGAAAACATTTTCCATTGCAGGAAGTAATAATCTTCCACTACAAGTAAAAATGCACTTCCCAGCCGAGAGCTTTTATTGTTTCTTTGACGGGTTTTGCTGTATGACTCGGAGCATTATCATGCAACCAAATTACCTTTCCGTGTCTTGTGGCCCATTCTGGTCGTTTTTCGAACAATACATGGCTCAAATTGATCATTTGTTGTCGGTAGCGTTGCGTATCAACAGTTTCGCCAGTTTTTAGAAGTTCATGATACACCACCCCCTTCTGGTCCCAACAAACACAGAGCATTGTCTTTTTTCCGAACCGTTCAGACTTTGCAGTCGATCTTGACGCTTCTCCTGGATGTACCCATGATTTTTTGCGTTTAGGATTTTTAAAATAAATCCGTTTTTCGTCACCAGTCACAATTCGATGCAATATTGACTTCCTTTCGTATCGTAAAAGCAACGTTTCACATGTAGTGTTTCGCTTTTCCATCTGCCTGTCATTCAATTCATGTGGCACCCAGTTTCCAAATTTTTGGATCTTTCCCATAGGTTTTAAACAGTCAGAAATTGTTTGTTGTGGAAAATTTAACATTTGTGTCATTTGTTTTTGACTTAAAGTGTCATCTTGGTCCAATATTGCTTGCAATTCGGCGTCTTCAAACTTTTTTGGTGGTCTTCCACGTTCTTCATTTCGCACCTCAAAATCATTATCTCTGAACCGCCTAAACCATCTTTTGCATGTTGCTTCCGATAGAGCATGATCACCATAAGCCTCGACAAGCATTCAATGCGACTCTGCAGCACTTTTCTTCAAATGAAAACAAAAAATTAATGCTTTCCGCAAATCATCATTTGCATTTTTAACAGGATTAAAAAAAATGATGTTGTTTGTACAATGACGATGCATACTAAATATGTTTTGACAGATGTCATAGCAACCAAATAAAAAAAAAAATAAGGGCTCGTTCACAACAAACAATCCCTATCGATACATTTGTATCTTCACGCTCACTTCAGACCGGTACACCTGGTATGGCTGCCCGGTATGGTATAACATATCTCCATTCTACATGGAAAAGTTTCGGGTATTCGAGAGGCAGTGTTTGCGTTCCTGCCTCGGAATGTACAGAACCCCAGAGTCGCAATATAAGAAATACTATCCCAATAAAGTCCTGTATGGCAAATCGGGACTAAACAGAATAGATAACTTCATTATCAAGATTATCCGTGGTCACACAACAAGGGCAATGTGCAGCGAAAATGATCTCATATCGGGAGCATTCTATCCCAGTGATATGTATATGGAGAGTATTCTCCAGAATGGGTTCATTCCCCCAGAAGCGTTCCCTTTCTTGGATAAAAAAGGACTTATCCAAAACAAACATGGACTCCCTATTATTTACCACACCTTTCGTGGTGCCAGGGATAAACGAATTCTCCACGATAACGATATCTCTAATATTCCAGATCGCCTGCGTTTTAGTATGGTGATCGGTGAAAGAGATAAATCAATAACAGGTCGATCCCATCCCTACTGGTGGTGGATCAGTGATAAAGAAAGGACTATACGTCCCAAAACATAGTATGCCTCTCAGGCGCACCGGCTTTCTTTCCCCCTATCCCCAATTCACAACTATTTTATTTTTTTTTATTTTTGTTTTTAATTTAATTTTAATTTTTTTTTTTATTTTATTTGTATTCCTTGTTTATGTTTGTCCGTTTTGTTTCGTTTTTTTTTATTTTGCTTGTCAACCTCCTATATATGTAATTAAAAAAAAAAATTCTTTATAGAAAAATATTGATCATCATCATCATCGGCACTACAGCCGGGATCCGGTCTTGGCCTTATTTAGCAAGTCCTGAGGCTTGTTAAATTTTCCATAATGATTTGTTTTTTCCGGGCAAGGTCATTAGTCTTGCGCCAGAGGCTCCCCGACGGGGTATCGAACCCCGGTCTCCCGCGTGTCAGGCGGGTATACTAACCACTATACTATCGAGGAGCCAAATATTGATACAATGCAATCAACGTCTTAATTTGAGCGTGACATTGCGCGTATTACCCCTGTGCCCTTCATTTGTTTTTAAATGTTAATATCGTTGATTTTCTTTGCATAGAGAGTTTTTGTTTCCTCTTCATCTATAAAATGTGCGTACAACTTGTGTACAGGAACAGCGTTCTATTAAAGATGGTATCTATTAATTTTCGTCACACTTCCCGTGCTGATCGTGACTTGTTCTCCCACTTTTTAATAGAGGGCGCTGTTTACGTCCACTTATACAATGTTTGAAAGGTAAACGTACAAATATTATGTTGAATTATAGTTTATTTAAAAAAAAAACTCTAATCTTGAAATTTATTACTGGGCTAGATTTTTGATTACACATCTCATTAACTGGCTTCCTTCGGATATTCAATTGCATTTCAATAAAAATTTAATGCAAACGTTAAAGATCAAATCATAAAATTAAAAATTTAATAGAACATATGTGTACATATACATTTATATTAAAATTTTCATAAATAGTTTTATCTGGCAAATAATTTTATTGTTATTATCATTAATGCCGTACATTTTACTTTTTCTTTTGCATTTTAATAAATTTTTAATTTAAAAACATTGAGTTTCTATTAAGAGTTAAAAAAAATATATTTTAAAGATATTTAAGATTTTATGTAATCGTATTTATATTTATATATATATATATATATATATATATATATATATATATATATAGGTGTATTTGTGTGTATGATAAGTCGACTAGAAAATGAAATATATATTTCATATACCTCGGCATATATAAATATATATCATATAATATGTATATGATTTATTTCGTATATATTAGTATATTGAACAATTTATTTTTAAGTTATTCCATTTTAAAACAGTGTGGACTGGACATGTATTTGTTTTATTTGTTTATTTACTATATTTTTGTTTTGCTTGTTTATTATTAATATTTTTATTTTAGAGGCGTCATTTAAAATTAATTATTACATATTTTAATTATTATTATCCTATACTATAATAATAGTGGATTTAATTACTTAATTAATAACCTCAATTTAATTATTATTATTTTCATATTTATTCGCTATAGATACATTGTGTTGATTTGTTTGTTTGTATGTTTTTTTTTTACTGTTATATTATAATTCTCCCATTTTCTTAAATTCTTTTTGTGTGATTTTCTTTTATATATTTTACAACGTAATTGGACTTAAATTAATTAAATTAATAGTACACCAACCAATTTGATAGCATCCTGTGTTTTGTTTTAGTTTTAACTTAAATCACTCGCTACGAACAACACTTTTTTCGATATCTTTGGTTGAACAATAAAATTACTTAAACATTATTATACAATTAAAATTAACATTGCTTGTCACTCAATACATATATTTATGTTTAATATAAATGTAATATATATATACATATATATATATATACCATATATATATATATATATATATATATATATATATATATATATATATTTATGTATTTATGTATATATTTATATAAGTAAATATAATGGTATATACTTACATAATGGTATATATATATATATATATATATATATATATATATATATATATATATACCATTAAGTTTTAAAATCGGAATTATATTAACTTTCTTAAGAATAGATTTGTGCTGAAAAATAGGACGTAGAGGATTCAAAAACATTTTAATACTTGTCAATTAAACGAACATGGAACATGTGGTGTCTTATATTTTTTTAATATTGCTTTATTTTCTTTTGTTTTTGTATTATTTTGTGAAAGAGATTGTTTTGAAAATACTTATATTTAAGATTGCGTTTTGAAATAGATTGATTTGAATTAAGTTATTGTATATTCGATTTCCAAGTATATTTTGTTATCACAGAAAACAAAGTAAAACTGGTGGTGAAAAGGAAGTAGGTTGCTTATAGCTATTTGGACAAATATATATATATATATATATATATATATATATATATATATATATATGTATATATATATATATATGATTTAATGAAGGATTTGTCTGCACAAAGAGGGGACGGCCCTGAAGAAAAACCCTGGAGATTGGACTGTGAGATGGTTAGAGACTTTATAAAACTCTGCGCTATTATAAACTACGAAAATTATATCAAAGCAGATATTTCGTTTCCAATCACACTTGCTTTCCGCTTTTCCTGTTGTTTCTGTAGCCTTAGGCCTCAGGAGTCTACAAGGTATCTCTAAATGACGCAATAGGATGATGATATTCTGGGTCGTTTTAAATGTAAAATATGTTGTGCAATATTTGGTCACCTTATTCGAATGGGATTTCGAGAGCCAGGTTAACTTCAAAATCGTAAAGCTCTATAGAGTCATCGACCTGACTAAGATGGTTTGAATTAGATGCCCAGGAAGGTTAAGTCTGTCCTTTTCGAATAAGAGTTTTTGTCTACAATTCAGAGTTTCTTTTTTATACTAACGCGCGTACAATAGGGGATTTTGAAGTACCCTTAAATGTGGTAGTTGACCGACTGTTCATTTTCGCATAGGTCTCATTTTGTCGATTAAGAAAGATAATTACAGAGAACATAAGGATATAGTACGAAGCTGGAATGAGAGACTAAACGTAAGTTCATAAAAAATTAAAAATATTCACCAAGTCCTCGCTTGAGTTGCGAGCAACTTCGAGAAAAACGCTTTTAAATCTTTGAATGCATTTTTCTCAAAACTGGGCTAAAAAGTTCCGGGATTTTTCACTACGCGGCACCACTGGCAAATGAACATAACTCATTTCGAGAGGCTCATCTGTCACTAGTTTATGTATGAAGTTTCGTGACATTTCGTCCTTGCGTTTACAAGCTACAGTCGTTTGAGTGACGCTACTTTCGCCTTCGTAATATAATGCAAAAACAAGAATATCGCATCTCGATCAAACATTGTTATTTTTTGTCTAGCATATAAATTAGAAAATAAGAATATAAAACGAAATAAAAAATGTTGTAAAAATGAAAATGAAATTGTTTTTTGATGCGAAAAACTTCTGAACCACCATTGCGATGGTTGCAGAAATGTTATCTGCTTATAGCGTTTGCGACGATAGTGAAGAACGAGTGATTCGAACCGACGCTATAACGGTTAGAATCAGTAAAAGGTTGAACTAATGCTCAGCACATCAGGCCACTGCCGCGTCTGTCAATTTGATCATTATACTCAAGTACAAATTAATACTATGACTCAGTGAATGATAGAAAATATATTTTTTATGCAAATAGTGACTATGTCCACTCGTGCATTCAGACTTCATTCGAAAAAATAATTTATTACAATCCATGTAGTTAGATCTGTGGCGCAAGGCTAATAACCTTGCCCGTAAAAATAAATTATTATGAAAAATGTAACAAGCTTTGAAACTTGCTAAATATGCCAAGACCGGATCCCGGTTGTGGTGCCGATGATGATGATGATGATAGTTCGATCTGTAAAGAACAAAGAGCAGGGTTCAAGAATGACTTGTGTTCCTTATACTAATATGTTATCGTTATGACTGGCGGGGATTCTGATTGTGGTGTCCGTTCCTAAGGCGTGACATAATTCTATGTTCGTTCTGCGTCGGATGTGTTATCGCACACAAGTTGCCTTGGCTCTGACGAATATGCTTTTGTATTTTCTTATTCGATTTACGTTCGGTGTTCTTCACTATTTGCTTGTGTATTGTGTGTGCATCTGTTAAAAACGCCACATGCTCCTTATCGGACGTTTAGTGAGTTTAAAATGAGTCGTACAAGCACCGAAGACGCACCCTGATCTCGAAGGCCAAAAGAGGTTACGAATGCGGAAATCGTAAAGCAAGTGCATCGAATCGTTTTGAGTGACCGTAAGGTGAAGTTGCACGAGTTAGCTGAGGCCGTGGGCATTTCAAAAGAACGGGCGGTATACATTTTGCACGGTCTTTTGGAGATGAAAAAGCTGTCTGCGCGAAGGGTGCCGCGTTTGCTGATCGTTGACCGAAAACAGCAGTGCGTTGATGATTCAGCGGCCTAGTTCAGTGTTGTTGCACTGTAATCGAATGGATTTTTCTCGATGTTTTGTGACAATGGATGAAACGTGGGTCCATTACCGTACAGCTGAGTTCAATAGGCAGTCTGCAGAGTGGCTGGAAAGCCACGAAAGCCGACCAAAGCGGCCAAAAGACCAACACTCGACCGAGAAGGTTATGGCCTCCGTTTTTTGGGATGCGCATGGCATAATCTTCATCGATTACCTGCAGAAGATAAGAACAGCCACAGGAGAGTACTGTGGCGTTTCTAACAGATACACACACAATACACAAGCAAATAGGGAAGAACACCGAACGAAAATCGAATAAGAAAATGCATCAGAGCCGTGTACTTGAGTTTAGAAATCGAGTTCGTACACGCGGCCAGTAGCCTGATGTGTTAAGCATTGGTTAAATTTTTAGTGATTCTAACTGCCATAGCGGCAGTTCGAATCACACGTTCTTCATTATCGTCGCAAACGCTATAAGCTAATTTGCCTTGCTTTTGTGCGTTCTGTATCAAAACCTTGTCGCCCACATGGAACGTGAATGGGCGTGTCTTACGGTCGTAGTACTCTTTGGAATTCCTTTTGGAAGTTAATAGGTTACGCCTTGCTGGCAAACGCTATAGTACTATGCAGCGATACGAACGACGAAATAATGAAAAACGGTCCCATATGGCGAACAAAAAAATTCTGTACCATCACGATATCGCATCGTAACACAGGTCCTTGAAAGTGGTGGCCAAATTGGACCAATCACGGGTTGAATTGGTTGCTCACCTACCATATTCTACAGACTTGGCCCCCAGCGACTAAAATCTGTTCCCAAACCTCAACCGATGGCACCAGAGCAAGAGATTCAAATCGAATGAGGCAGTCATCGCGGAAACCGAGGCGTATTTCGAATGCTTGGACGTTTTGTAGTACAGAAAGGGCATCGAAATGTTGGAAAATCGCTACACCAAGTGCATCGCCCTCGAAGGCAACTATATTGAGGAATAAATATAACTTTGCCCAAAAAACGCTTCTTTTCACTAAAAATTCCGGGACTTTTCAGTCTATGTTGTACTTTTTCCGACACATCGGCATGGTAGCTCATAGAGTTTTTAATATTTTTTGGTCGCTTATTTTCAAAACAAGTAAAGTCATTCTCTCTATAGTTAATCGAGCTAAAATTTCAATATATTAATTTATATTAGGTGTACAACTTTAGTTCCAATAGATCGCTTTAGTTGTTATTGACGGTCGAAATAAATAGATCGTGGTTTCATATAAAAAGCTTGGTTATCTATCACTATAACGCCGTAGAAACATTAATCGGTTTTGTATGCATAATAAATTTATTTTCGAATGAAAATGTTAGTTCGATTGAAAATATTAGTTCATGATTGAAAATGTTAGTTGTAGGAGGTATTAATTTTCTGCTTCAATTTGAAGAAGTGAGTCTCATCAGGGCTTTTGATTTTGCGGTATCTCAACCCCGTATTGTCTCCGTCAAATGTTCTCCAACATTACCAAGCGCGTTAGATCGCCCAGTATCGGCGACAATTGCCTGTGCTAACACTAGTGGCAATAATATGGAGTTATTTTCTTTGGAGGAAATACATGCTTTAAGCCTTACAAACGATCACCAGACTCATCATTATCGAAACGAACCCCAGCCTCCCGCATGACAGGCGGGTACACTAACCACCATACTATCGAGGAGGATCACCAGATTAAGTGAGTGTAAAACAAAAACTGATCAATTCGAAGTTATCACACATTTAGCGATAAAATACTTATCTGCTAATATGAATTTTTAATAAATTTGCAAGTAGAAACTAGGCTCTGAAGTTGGTTGCATTAAAAACATACTTTAACGCATCCAATTCCCTCACCATTTTGGATATATGCAGCTTGATTATTGCTGTTTTTATGACTAAGTCCGTCGTCTGCCTCTCATCTATCTCGTATTACAATAATCCCGCGATTATATGTGACAAATGCAAACTGGCCTCTTTACAGTGCGGAAATAGAGAGACAGCTAAGAAAGGTTACGAGTAATGTTAAACCGGTATGACCACCAATGAGGATGTCGATTAGGCTGGCGGAGATGTTCGCTGTTAGCCGCAATTTGACTAAAGTCATGGAGGAACAAACGCGAGTGCCGGATACCCGAGGCAATTATGCGAACACCCCGGATATCTTACTGGTATCCGAGTCGAGCATGTATACCCCGGACATTGCTGCGCCACTGGGAAAGTCAGGTCTCTGCTTGGTATCGGTTGCGCAACCGCTTGCATTTCAAGCGATTAACCGACCTAAGCAGCTTCGCCAAGTACGGAGGTATGGGGCTGCTAACTGGGACGATTTGTGAGATTTCTTCGCATACTTTCCGTGGTCGGAGGTGTGCTTTGGAGACTCCAATGATAATGCGTGCGCGGAGTCAGTTACAGCTATTATTCTTCTCGGTAGGGAGATCTACATTCCGCATTTCATCAAAGGAAATTCATCTTATAAACCTTGGTTTGATAAAAAATGGGAGCAGTTTGCAGCGGTTAAAAATAGAGCTTTTAAGCAATGGTGCTCTAATCCCACAGATGTTAACGCGTGCAACCAGGGGATTGATATCGCGAAGAAGGCCTACAACGACGGAGTGACCAATAAACTCCTTGCGTGCCCAACTGGTCCGCCTCCCTTCTGGTCAATGGCAAGGGCTGCTAGCAGTAACTTCGCTTCCCCTTCATTTCCTCCGTTAGTGACGGGCAGCAGGACAGTAGTCACAAATTCAAAGGATATAGGTAATGTGTTCACGAATTTATTTTCCGCGAATTCGAACCTCGATGCCGGTATTTTGGAGCCACCTGTGTTCGCGCCGATACGGTCTATGATGCAGGGCGTGAAGTTCCACCCGCGTACTATTCAACGGATTCTACGTGGACTGGACTGTTAGAAGGCGACCGGCCCGGACGGAATACCAGCAATAGCCCTTAACAACTGTTCTCCAGAACTGTCGCCGGCTCTTGGCAGACTCTTCTGTTTATCTTATGCACGGAGGCCATTTCCTATCTGCTGGATGGTGGCTCAAGTTCAGCCAATTCCAAAGACGGGAGAAACGTGTATCCCACAAAATTACCGTCCGATAGCTTTACTGTCTATGTTATCTAAGGTGATGGAAAAAGTCATCAATACTAAGTGAATTAAGTATTTGGAGTACAACGGACTTCTGAATGATCGTCAATACGGATTCCGTGGCAGGTGGTCCACAGGATACCTTTTTGACCCTTATAACCGATATATGGACATCTGCGATTGAGGGGCATGGTGAGTCAAGGGCGATCGCATTGGATATCTCCAAGGCTTTTGACTGCGTCTGGCACGGGCCATTGCTGAGCAAACTTTGTTCATATGGACTTTCCCAGCGACTGGATGAAGAGCTTCCTCGAAAATCGATCGACCCGGGTTGTTGTAGACGGCAAGTCTTCTGATCTGTATCCTGTTAATTCGGGGTGCCCCAAGGTTTTATTTTCGCTTCAACCTTGTTTTTGCTTTGAAGTTTTTTTTTAAATTTTCCTTACTGCCTGAAAATGGAAGTTAGGAGACAGCGTTTGAGAGCGGGAGTGGAGAGGTTGAAATCAAAGGAGATAGGATCGTAGAATACGCGAGATGGGTTCGTTACAGCCGTAAGAAGTGTGTTGGGCAGGCAAGTAGATGAGTCAAGGGTTACAGGGGTTTTTGTGAAATGTTATGGACGAGAGATGGCTTGGACAATTGATTGAGCCTAACAGATAATGATAATAAGAAGATAATGTCGGCATGGATTCTTCGCTCCTTATGTGTTAAGATTGATTAAATGGAGCCGGCTAGTGTATGGCGATACAGTCAGACGATTTTTCCAATTTAGGCCTCGGAGGGCAAAGCGCAAGAAAAGACGTTGAACGCTCGCAACCTGCGAATGTGAGACAAATAATACGGGGACCAGATCTGACTAGTATAATCGAGCAGGGGACGGACAAAAGTTATGTAGAGAGAGCGCGTGACGTATGATTTAAGAATTCTTGCGACCAGCGTTTCACAAAGCCAAGGGCGGCGCTGGCCTTAGAGATAATGTCGTCAATATGTGCGGTAAAGTTGAACTCCTTGTCACATAGGATGCCCAGGTCGTGAATCGATTTAACCAATTGGTTAAGTATAAGATAGGAACGTGACTGGGCGGGGGGGCCTTTCCGAGAGAAGGTAATTGTGTGACATTTGGCGATATTCAGTTCTAGGCAGTTGTCAAGATCAGATTGGAGCAGTGAGGAGTCTAGGGGAGAGCGGATTGTTTGGTATCATCCGCGTAAAGTAAGGTAGAGGAGTGATTGATACTAGAGCCTATGTTGTTAATGGTTAGAATAAATAGAAGGGGACCGAGATGGCTGCCCTGGTAAACCCCCGCGGTTGGAAAAAAAGGATCGGATAGGGTGGATCTAAATCGCACGCGGCAGGGTCGATAATTAAGATAGGATGAAATCCACTTAATCAGCAGTGGTTCAAAACCGAGGGAAGATAACTTAAAGCGAATTAGGTTGTGGGGGATTTTGTCAAAGGCCTTACTGAAATCGGTAGTGATTACATCGACTCCAACACCGTTTTCTATGGCGAGGATTGTGTGGGATGTGAAGTCCACAAGGCTGGTAGTAGTGGACCTGCCGGAGAGGAAGCCGTGCTGGTTGTGAGAGATGATGGGGTTGCAGCGGAAACATAACGCATCATATAGAAGGCCTTCAAATAGTTTAGGAATGTGTGAAAGCTTAGCAATGGGACGATAATTGGATATATCATTTCTTGGTCCCTTTTTGTGTATGGGGGTGATAAAAGAGGATGTCCAAATGTCAGGGAATACATCTTGTGCAAGGGGTAGATTGTAGTTTAAAGCGAACGGGAGAGAGAGAGAGAGAGAGTGAAGAGGGACATCTTATTAAGAGGATATCAGGGAGTCCGTATGGGCCGGGATTGAAATCGCCTTTCATTTGTTCAAGTTTTTCTATAACTTGATGTTGTTGAACGTGTAGTGGGGTGAGAGGACCGAGGCAGAATTGAGGCAGGCCAGCAAAGTAAGAACAGTCAGGGTCGAAAGAGTAGTCCGTGAAGGATTGTGTGAAGAAGGACGCGAAAAGATTGGCGATGGTATGGGAGTCAGTTGAAGTAGTCGAGCCGTAGAAGAGAGAGTTGGTATAGGCATCAGATTTGCGGTTGTAGTTAATAAAGCGGAAGAAAGATTTGGGGTCGTTGATCAAGTTGTATTATAACTCTTCATTGGTAGGGAAATCAAGACAAAAATTCCAACAACGACAAACAATTTGAAACCACATGAATTAAGCTCAGATGACATTTTGAAATGCATGCAAGGCAAAACAGATTCAAGGTGAATATTACACTAGAACATCAAAGCCTTTATCCAAGTTGAAAGATAGCGACAGAATAAAGTTTAGAAAAAGGGAAAAAGACTGGTTGTATGGTACTATTGTAAGAAAGGTTAGTGAAAGGCCACAGATAGTTAATGATAGCGAAGATAATCTTTTTAGAAGGAATAGGCGACACATTAGAAAATCACTTAGGGGGATATTCCGGTTTGTCGGGTCAAAAAATAGGATATTTTCATGATTTTTTTTAAGAGAAAGTATTAAAGATATATCAACATTTTTTGTTTAAACATTTTATTCATCTTTCGACTACGTTTGTAAATTTTGTCGAGTCACTCCGGAACCGGAAACGCCCCCCCCCCCCCCCTCCATGTGTTCAAAGTTAGCCATCCGTTCTGCTCGTGTAAGAGTTATTTTCGTCCCCGGTGAAAAAATACGAATAATGCAAAAACTTTATTGAACTTAAATACATTTAGCCCAATGTGAGTGAAAAATTTTAAAATTGATAAAAAACGGACTATTGAAAAAAATCGATTTTTCGGTCCTTTTTTGCTCTATTTTTTAGTTATAACTAAAAAAAAAATAAGTAAATAAAAAAGTAATTCGCTCACAATTTGCGTGTGCTTGTTAGAAATATTTTTGTGAACTTTCATAAGAATCGCATGCACCGTTTTCATATTATCGATTACACCGCACCCAAAAAAGTCGTTTCAAGAAAAACGCATTCAAAGTTTGGAGATAAATTAGACAAAAGATAAAAGTGATTTTTATGAACATGTTGTTCAGTCGCACAAGATTGCGACATATTCAAAGAAGTGGCAGTTGGCCCAAGCCAACAGCGAATCAAATTAATGCCCATAAATGGACAGTCTGCATCTTTCTAAATACACGGTAGTTGCCACCTATGATACGAATTTGTATCCGCGGGAGACCCGACCCTTTAGTGACCTATAACTTTGGAACCTTTGGAAGATATCGTTTCCAAATTTTAACATATTATTTTTGAAGGATAAAACTATCGATTACACAAAAAAAAAATAATTTTTTGAACCGAACAAACCGGAATGTCCCCTTAATAGTGAACCAAGAAATGTATTAGAGGACGACACATCGATAAGAGTCAAACCGTCGATAACGATGAAGAAGACAATGTGTCAGAATCCCATGATGTGGAGGAAAATAGGAATGAGGACATTACTGATGACGACTTGGATCATGTACCCGACCGGTCAAACAAGTTAGTAACAAGGTCAGCAAGAGTTGTAAGGGCCCCGGAACGCTATGGTGACAAGGTGGCTTAAGTTGTTCAAACTAGTTAGTATATTATATTATAAAGTTATGAAAAAAAAGAAAGCGTGTAAGAGTACTTTAAGAGCTTTATAGAGAACACTGTACAGGTTTGTCTATTCATCGGGCACTGACACTTATTCACTTGTCATCATCGATGAATGGGCAGTGTCTATAGAGACGCGAGTGTGAAAACATCTAATATAATAAATTCATTAACTAAAACAGACTTTTATTTTCCCACAGCTTGCTACAACTTGCTTGGTTGTCAACAGTTGCCTGAAAGGCAAATACCAAAGTGATTTCTGAATCGCATTGAGACTGCCATCGGAAACGGGTTCATTTCAATAACCCCAGAGGCAGAAAATCATGGTAAGCTCCCGGCCATTCTTTCACTTCGGCAGATAGATAAAATATTTATGACTTCAAAATCATAATCTATATTTGGTGGGGCGAGTTCGGCTCAGTCATGAGCTTTTGAAACCGAGTAAAACAATCTCAGGCGATCAGTATTGAAAGCACTTGATGCGTGATGATCACAATAAAGTGATTTTGCAACATTGCGAAGACATATTTGGAAACGTTGAAATAAGAAATCCCACACAATCCGTGGTATGCTCTAGACCTTTCTCCCGCTCACCGTGACTCGTTTCGATCAATGGCACACAGCGTTGTGAACCATTTCGAAAAAATTCGATTCGTAGATCACCACAAAAGATGTTTAGCTTTTTAGACGCGGGATACGTACGTTGACGGAAAGATGACGAACGTTTATCTTGTACGCGCATTTCGTGTAAAAAAATCCGATTTGCAACCCATAGTGCAATCTCGTGGATTCCATCCGTTTACGGTTCATATTCTAACGTTACATGCATCTGTAGAGTTTCGCGATGGTTTTGAACAATGTGTTCCGAACGGATGTTTGAAAAGGTTATAACCAAGATACTGACACATCAGACTACATGTGTGTGTGTGCTCGCTACGTAAGCTGGCTGATTACGAGTACTACGTTAATGCTCTGGAATATAGTCTTAATATTTTTTTTCGGTTCTTTTCATGTGCTGGGTTCACTCCGGTTTCTTGTGCATAATCTCTTGAAATCGTCGCATATCATTCTACCAAAACTGTTTTTGAAACAGATTTGGAATATTGTGGAACTCCAATAGAGCACAAATCCTTGTAGAACAGTACGGTTTGTAACTGTTTCAAAAAAGTTCTTAACTATACTTATCTCAAGGCACTGGCTGAACGCTTTAGACTCGTATCTCCCGACAGAAGTATTTAAAGAAAAGGACTTCTACAGAGGAATGGACGAACGCGGCTTCACTTCCAACAGGCGTTGAATTAATTTATCCATGATTCAGATGTGATGGCGCGATATTGACTCTTGTACAAGTTTACTCAAATCGAACGCACACGATATTAACATGGTCGATAGAAAATAAAGGTCAGCAGAAACTGTTGTTAGCCTATCACATCATCATCATCGGCACTACAACCAGGAACCGGTCTTGGCCTTATTTAGCAAGTCCTGAGGCTTGTTAAATTTTCCATAATGATTTATTTTTTCTGGGCAAGGTCATTAGTCTTGCGCCAGAGGCTCCCCGACGGGAAATCGAACCCCGGTCTCCCGGGTGACAGGCGGGTATACTAGTTGTTAGCCTATGCAAGTTATAAAAAAACGGTCATACAGAGAGCACTTAAGAAGATAGAAGCCTAGGATGGTTCTTGTCTAATGCATTTCATTATTTAACAGGTTAGTGTCTTAGATTATTGTGATCTTTCACTAGCGCGTGCGGGTTATAAAAAGAACTGATCATACTCATGTTTATTGGCGCACAAATTATAAAGAAACTGATTATACAAAGGGCAATTTGGAAAGATTCTAGGTTAGAAGACATGTCTAGGTATATGTCTAGTGAATCGATAGGTTCGTAACCTGGATTAATATATTGTTATGCCATTAATGCCTGTAATTTATTGTAAGAACTGAATAGGTGTGCTCTTGAAAACGATTTATCTTCGACGCATTGTATGTACCGTAATATCTTGGTGTGGTTCATGTCCAATATATCTCATTATTTACTAGGTTCATGTCTTGGATTTTTGTCGTTTTCCACTAGCACGTGCAAATTATAAAAGAGCGATCATACTGATGTCCGTTTGCATACAAATTAAATAAAAAAAATGATTGTACAAATAGTTGCTTGAAAGGATTTTAACTTGGAAGATGTCCGATATGGTTCTTCTCCAATATGTTCAATGAATCAATAGGATTGTGACTTGGATTAGTATATTGTGGTAATGCCGTTAATGTGTGTAAATTATTGTAAAAACTGAATAGGTGCGCCTCTGAAAAGGATTTACCTTACAAGCATTGTTTGTATTGTAATTGCTCGGCTTGGTTCACATCTAACATATCCAATAGTGCGTGACTTAGATTAAGATGTTGCTCTTCATAGAACAACGAAGGAATTTAGGAATTTTCCAGGTTTTCTCTTTGTACATTCAAAATTCCATCTTGTTTGAATTTTAATTACAATAGATAGATATATACATATATAGGCTTACAATCTACAGATACTGATACTGTAAATGAAACTCATGAGGTTTCAGTTGTTTTTTGGTGGATCGGTTTGAAGGGGGACAGGAATCTGTAAGGATAGACTAATGTATAGCAGCCATATTGATAAATAGGTCGAAAGGTTTCGATCTATATAGGTTCGTACTGTATGAAGTATAATAATAACGGATTGGTTGCAATCGCATTTAATATGGTTGTTATATGTGGAAGATTCGATAGTCCGTGATTTGGCAATCGGTTTAATAATAGTGCATCCGTAGAAGTTTACGGGCAAAGCGAATTTATAGATATGAATGTAACAGTTACATCAAGTCAAGGTGGATGGATGGTATGTATTGATACGTGTAATAAACATAAGACGAAAAAAAAAAGTAATTTACTATTTACTGATTTAAAAGGGTGTTTGTCACCTCAGAGAAGGACAGCAAAGGACTCCCGTCCGGTTGATCGGTGTACGTACTGGACGCGTATGCGAGAGCTGTGTGAGCGGTGATATTTGAGATATGTTGCCGCCCGATGCTGTGGCCACGGCTGCTGCTACCACCGCTGCCGCCGCCGCTGCATGAGGATGAGGATGATGATGAGGATGTAGAGGATGTGGGTGGTGGGGGTGGAGGTGCTGTGATGATGATGGGTGAAGCGATGATTGCGAGGTGATGTTGCTGGTGTTGCTGCTGCTGTTGTTGCCGGTGATGGTTTTGGTGATGGTTGTGGTGGTGCTGGTGTTGGCGCTGTTGCTGTTGTTGTTGCTGTTGTTGTTGCTGTCCAGAAGGAGAGGTTGTGGATGATGGTGATGAACTGGATGAGGCTGATGACGAACATCCGTGTAATCGTTGGTGTGGCTGTTGTTGCGCAAAGGATAATGATGCGAGAGATTGCTGTTGCCGTTGTTGTTGTTGTGGATTCCCAATGAGGATCTGTTAATAAGTATAATATATGAAGAAAGAGTTGGAAAATTAGTTATACAACAGGTGACATTCGACAATTACTTTTGTGTAAGTGCGAGCTACAGTTAGTTGAAGCAAAGCTGCAAAAAAGACACAGCAGAGGAGTGAAAGGTACAAAACTGCCTCAAGTTGGAATTGCTGACGGTATCTTCGTTGTTTCCTTAGTACTATTGATATACGCGCACACAAGCTAGGATTCTGTACAGCGGATTGGGATGAGATCAGAAGCTACGTTCCCACGAACATATAGAACAGTAGAACGTTTCAGCTAAAAGCGGGTAAGGAGTTTTGGGATATATCTTGGGGATTAACTATTTTATTTAATTTTTGTGTTTTTTTTTCTCTTGACACTCACTGAGTGCTAGCGTGCTGAGTGGCTGAGTGGTGATGGTGGTGGTGGTGATAAGTGAAATACTGCGAGTATTGCGAGTAGGACGCAGGACTCCATACCTCACTGCTGTTGGAACCAGCTCCAACAACAGATTGTTGTTGCATATGATGATGGTGCTGATGTTGATGACCAGCAGCAGCCCCATGCTGGTGGTTATGTTGATGGGAGGTAGTAGCATGAGTATGAGGTAAATGATTGACTGACTGATTTTGTAGTAGAGACTCTGTTGAATGGCTATGTGGCGACTGCAAATGCGTTCCATCCGCCACGATGCGATGATGTGTATACATTGTTGTGTCATCAGCGGTCGGATGTGGATGCAGATGATATGCTTCAGGAGTTGAGATTTTTCCATCCTTCCCACCCGGTGTCCCATTCACTAGTTGTCCATCACCGTAAAGTCCATTTCCAGCGGTCGTTGGTGAATTATCTTGAGGTGAACGCGGTGTAGTATCTCTACTGCCACTGTTTGTTGCTGCTGCCCCCCACATAAGAACTGTTTGACGCTCGTAAGGATCATGGCTGGAAATTTCAACTTTCGGCGTTACACCATTCGTTGTAGTTGACGCAGTTGGATTCGATGCGGCCGGATTAACTGGTGAGGGACCATCAGATGAACACGACACAACTTCCATAATTTGTGGTGAAGATTTTGGCGTTTTTAGGATCTATATATAAAAGCCAATCAATTATGTGCTTGACATTTTAGGGTAACAAAAATAAGTGCTGTCACCTACCTGTGGTGTGGACGTTGGACTACCGTAGCCACTGCTATAGCCACTATAGTACTTCGTGGAATCCTGCCATTTGTCTTCTTTGGGTGTGATTGTATAGCCGTCATATGACAGGAAACCATTGGTAACGTAAGAAGCGGGCGCCGTAGTGTGATGGTGATATTCTGGATAATAACCACTAACTCCTTGTAATCGATATTGATGGAAGATGTTCTCAGTGACAGGATAGAAGTTCGTCGAATGAACTGTAGGGCTCATATAGAGGTTATCTGCAGCAGTGGCATATGGCGACGTTGTATACATTGGATTTAAGTTGGAGTACGCAGCCGCCACGGCAGCTGCTGGATCCGGAATGTATTCTACCACTGGAGCCGGGGGCGTAACCTAGAAAAGCAGATATTCCAATTTCCATACTCATTACGTTATCTTTCGGAAAGCAATTGACAAACCTGTCCTAAGGGTGAGGACTGTTGCATTTTACGTTTTGACCTACAAGTTGACAGGAAATCTCTCAACTGAGTTTTATACCGTCGATTGGGTCGTGTCGGCATAACAGGTGGCGGAAGAGAATTCGGTGACCCAGTTGGTGCAACAACAAGTTGATCGGCTTCAGAAAAATATGTTGACGCCAATCCAGTGTCTAAGTAGCTTACTTTAAAATCCATAGTTCTCTTTCCTAGTAAATCACGCCCTTCTTCGTCCATCAACTGCCGGTGAGTACAGATTACAAAGTCTGGTTTTGAATTTTTATACACCAATCTAGAGCTACAAAATTGAATACCACAAATACTTTAGACGTCACCAACGAAATCAATTAACCAGAATCTAACCTCGTTTGCAGCCACTGCCATTCGCCATCCTTCTTTTGATACCTATATGCAATCATTCCCGAAGCACCCGTTTTTAATACTGCAAAAAACACTACATGACAAACTAAACGAAATGTTTTATTTAATACACTTACATTCTTGATGCGCACTGGCTACATAGGCCAAATCATCATAATGAACTAGATCATAGCCTCCCATATTGACTAGTTCGGAATCTGAATAACCTAGTATCATTTTCCCTCTATAAAAATATCGAATAGTTATATCTGGATTTCGTTTGGGCTTTATAGGAATCTCATTTAACTGACCTTTGGTCCATCGAAACCAACGATAGATCCAATTTGTGCTTGGACTTAAACATATTCTCTTTGTGTGGAATCTCTAGTAAACTCGGCGGCCCGAAAGGTGTGCAGTAGGCAAACAATGCTAAAGGAGGTTCCTCGGTCTTGCGATTTTGTCCATGAAGTATCTTTATCCGACCGCGTATATCAAGACGTAGAAACCCGGAAGTATTGTCCAGCAGACATCGGAAGCGCACTGTAAAACTACGTTCTAAAAATGCTGCTTTATCTGGTGCTAACGCCTCGCCCAGCTGCATACTAGACATATCGGCGGGTAGAAATGAATTCCATAATAACTGCCTTTGTAGCTCTTCACGGTCTTCAGAGTGCACCAATTCATACACGGACTGATGGACAATATCAGACTGCAAAAGAGAATTTATTGTTAAAATTACATTGCAATAAGTTGAAGAACAAAATTATCAGGGAGTTTCTGTTGGTTAAGTTTGGGGCTTGTTGTTTTCCATAAACAAAAGTCCAGAGTTGGCAGTGATTGAATTTATTGACTTACTCTCAAAAGTACAAATTCTTTTGTACATTCGAATAATACTTGTTCTGATAAACAAATTTGTCGCTAAACAATTTACGGATTGATGCGCGATACTTTTCATTTCGCCATTCAATTCCCTGTTTTTGTGGATCGGTCAGCAATTTCGAATACTTGATTGGCTGGTCGGCTTTCAGGATACCCAGTTCCAGCGCGATTCGTTTGATCCAGCACACATCGTCAATCACTGACACCGCTGCTTGGTACTCGGCTTCTGCAGTTGAAGTCGCTACCAGACGCTGCTTTTGGGAGTACCAGATCACTGGTCCTCCCCTCATCACCAATACTCCACTCGTCGACTGTCCCGTCTCCGAGTCTCCTCCATAGTCTGAATCGGTGTAAGCCATGAGTGTCTGGTATCCTCCAAAGTGAATTCCGGCTGTCGTTGTCCCTCTCAGGTACTGGAGTACACGTTTCACCATCGCCTGATGGCTCTTCATTGGCTTGTTGCAAAATCGACTGAGGTAGTTCACGTCGAAGCTGATGTCTGGCCTGGTGATTGTAGTTAAGTACACTAGACTTCCTATCGCCTCTAGATAGTTGTTGTTCGCCGGAAGTGGCTCATCGTTCTTGAAGTCTGTCTTCTTGGTGATCATCCCTTGCTCAATTGGTGTGGACTCTGGATTGCATTGTTCGAGTTTCATCTTCTTCAGTATTTTCTCCGTGTAGCTAGGCTGGCTTACGAAAATACCTTCTTGATCAGTCTTGATCTCCATCCCCAAATATGTCAACTTGTCCTGTACTTTCTTGCTATATGTGTTCTCAAATTCCTTGCTTATCTCATCCAAAAGTTTGTATATTTGGTCTTCATCTTTTCCAGCTACCAATCCATCATCCACGAAGAGTGAGAACATAATGTTCTTGTCCTTGTTGTAGTAGATACACTGGTCGTCGTCTGTGCTGATCAGGCCTATCTTCTTTTCAAGGTGTGTGGTGACCCTCTCGTTCCACATCCTTGGAGCTTGTTTGAGCCCGTAAAGACTCTTGTCCAACTTGCAGACTTTTCTTGATCCGTCGTCGAACCCTTCAGGCTGGTTCATGTAAACATTTCGTTCCAAGTTCCCGTACAAGAATGCCGTTTTGACATCGAATGATACCAACTTAATTTTCTCTGACGTTGCGTGACTTAGAAGTAGGCGAATGGATGCATGGCGGGCTACTGGGCTAAAAGTTTCTCCATAATCCACTCCCTCTTTCTGTTCAAATCCTCTCGCCACGAGTCTGGCCCTGAGTCTCCCGTCTGCCTTCTCTCGAAGTACCCAACGACAAGTGATCGGCTTCACTCCTTCTGGACAGTCCACCAGCTTCCAAGTTTTCATTTCCATGAGAGAATCGTATTCTTCCTGCATCGCTCGTCTCCACTTCTCATCCTTGAGTGCTTCGCTCACCGGGATATCTGCTGTTTCACAAATCATGGCTGCTCTGTTGCTGTTTCCTCGGTTGGACATGTTTGCAACGTAGTCCCTGTACCTTGGTGGTGGTTGCAGGTTCCGACGATCTCGCATTCTGGCTGCTCTGCTGGCGGCGTTGTCTCTTGTTCGTTGTCGCTTGGCTCTTCGGTACTTCCATCGGTCTCTTCTGCATCTTCATAGTCTATCTCGCTGCTACTTTCATCTTTCTTCTCAATCTTGTCCTCGGGTGCTCGTGTCTCAGGTTCAGTGCTTTGTCTCAGTATCATTTTCTCCTCGTCGAAGATTACGTTGTCGGAGCTGATGAAGTCTTTCGTATCTTTCAGATAAACCCTGTAGCAGGGTGAATCAATATCATACCCAACCAAAATTCCTTCTTCTGACTTTTTATCAATTTTGCCTCTATTCTGTCCTTGTATCAGCACGTAACATTCACATTCAAAGGGTTGCAGCATTTTAATCTTTATCTTTCTTCCGAACCAGAGTTCCGCTGGGCTTTTCCCTGGCACATTGCTGGTTCCAGACTGGTTGATCGTGAAGATCACATGGTTCAATGCTTCGGCCCACAGTTTTTCGTCCAAGTTCTCAGTATGTATTACTGTCCTGACTGCTTCGACAATTGTCCTCATTTCTCTCTCAACCCTTCCGTTTTGTTCTGGCGTGTGCACATTCGTAAATGTGTGAAGTATTCCCAGCTTGTCCAACATCTGTTTGGTTTTTGCATTTTTCAGTTCCGTGCCGTTGTCAGACCTCAAACACTTGACTCTTCTCCCAAGCTGATTTTCCACGAGTCTCAAGTAGCTTGCTATCTTCTCAGGTGCCTATCCTTTCGTCTTCATGAAATAACAGCTTCGGTAGTGGGTGAAGTCGTCCTTGAACATAAGCCAGTACTTTGCTCCTCCTAACGACGGAATATTCATTGCTCCAGAGTCGACGTGTACAAGATCTAGCAGTTGCTGGGCTGTCTTTGGGTTGATTCGGTGTGGGGCTCGATGATTCTTGCCGTGTGCGCATCCCTTGCACACATAATTGTTCCAGTCATCAATGTGTTTGATCCCCTTGCGTTTCAGTATGCCCCTCACAAACTTCACATTTTCATGGGCGAGTCTCTCGTGCCAAGTTTTGATTGACATTGTCATAAAACTTGTCTCTTCTTCTGTCTTGAGCATCATTTTGTAGAGGTTTCCCTTGCGCTTTGCAATTGCCGCAACTTCCCTGCCACCCAGACTGTAAAAAGTTGACTGATTTCCATTTGCCTTCTGAAGGTGTCACTTGCCCAGCATCTGACTTACTGAGAAAAGATTAAAGTTAAGTTTTGGAACGCAAATAACATCCTCAAGTACCACTGGATACCATTCCTGACCATCAAAAGCCTCCATCCCGATGTTCCCGACTGCAACGCCATCTAGCCTGGTTGAGTCTCCAATCACTATTGAGATTGGTTCGTCCAGCTCGACCAACTATGCAAACCACTCTCGATGAGACGTCATGTGTTGACTAGCTCCGCAGTCTTGATACCATGAAGTTGCCCTGTCCATCGAGATGTCACTGTCCACTGTGTATTCTTTGGCGGAATGTCCTTTCTGCTTACATATGTTACATGAGTATTTCTTCTTACAGTAGGCAATGTACTTTTCGCACCGTTTGCCTGTGCACTGCTTGATCATGTGACCTTTTCCTCCACACTTGTAGCATACGAGCTTTAACTTGTCCTGCTTGCCCTTTGACGACTGCTTTTGCTTCTCACGTCTTGCCAGGAGAGCGTTGTTGGTGCTGACCTCTGAGTTTGTCGTCTCCTTCAGTCGCTCGTCCCCAAGTCTCAGACGTTCGACGAGAGTTTCCACGCTCTTTGTTGCTCCGGTCACATTATCCCAAGAAGTCCTGAAGTGCGCTAATTTTGGCGGTAGCACACTCATGATCCTTGCCTTGATCCAACTTTCTCTCATAGGATCATTTTCGGTTGACACTTCTTCAGCCAAATCCAAGATCTCCACACAATTTTCCACTGTTTACATTTAAACCTATTAACGTTTGAGCTTCGACATCTTTCTTTATCCAAGCTGAAATGGTTTCAAGTCACGCAGCACCTGCTGGTCTAGGCTTTGCTCCTGTTACAATTTCGTACAAGTCCTTATTCTTAAGTGCTAGGTTTAATTTGAATCGCCATGAAATGAAATTGACATTTCCCTGACTGTCTTCACTTAACATTTCCAACTGAGATTTAACGGAATCCATTTTGCTCAAAATCTTACAATTCGACTAACTTCTGACAACTTTTTTTTTTAAATAAACAAAATGAATTTACAATCTTTCGTGGCGTTTTTCTGACTGTCGTTTGACTTGCGTATACGTTGTTCAACGTTGACTTGCTGTGCGATGGCTGCTCTAATGTTAACGATTTGTAGGTTATGTCGTCCTTGCCGGTTCTCCCGCTCTGGACTGCTTTTCTCGATTTTCCTGCCGCTTTCCTTGCTTGATGATCAACAAAACCCTTTTACGGCTGTTCTGGGCCCATAACCTGTTGGTAATTTAGTTTTAGTGTGGTTTGGGCTTGTTGATTTTCCATAAACAAAAGTCCAGGGTTGGCAGTGATTGAATTTATTGACTTACTCTCAAAAGTACAAATTCTTTTGTACATTCGAATAACACTTGTTCTGATAAACAAATTTGTCGCTAAACAATTTACAGATTGATGCACGATACATTATAAAAATTGAGATCACAGTTTGGAGCACGTTTTCCTTTCGCCATTCAAATTCCCTGTTTTTGTGGAACGGTCAGCAATTTCGAATACTTCGACCAGTGCCAACTTCGACTCTAAGAACAGAAAAGAAGGTGTGAAGTTGGGACAGGTTCAAGGTTGTGTTGGGTAAGATCAGCTGTCAATTGATCAATTCTCCACGGTTTCTTTCTAATTGACAACATCGGACTGAAACTGAAACAGAAGCCATTGCTGATACGTGATCTTAATTGAATGGAAAACTATTAGCGCAAAAGTATTAGAGTTGACCAGAATGTGCTTCTTTCTGGACAATGTTAAACTCGAAGAGAACATTTTTGTCAATCAACCAGGAGTGTGTCGTTTTAATAGGCACGGTTGACTTAAAGTCGAAAAATCATTTCTGATCAAAATTACGGTCAAAATGATTAGTGAAAGGCAACCAGAAGTGTTTCTTTTTAATGGAGGGTGTCGAACTGAAACGGAAAATTTGTTATCAATTAGCGATAGTGTGATTGAATTTGATGGACATCGTCGGGCCCAAACTGAAAAGTCATTGTGATCAGAATTATATAGAAAAAAGTTAGAGGAAGGGTATTGTAATCGACCAGAATGTGTTTCTTCTAACGGCCAATGTCGATTTCAAACATAAAATTCAATGTCAGTTGACCAAATTAAGTATCTCTTCGACTATCGAAAAATCTGATCAAAATTACAACCAAAATGATTAAAGAAAGTCGACCAGAAGCGTTTTTTTTAATGATGTCAAACTGAAACAGGAGCTGCATTCTCAAGACGCCATAGTGTGACTGGATTGTATGGACATTCCGGACAGAAATCGAAGCGAAGGCGTTAATATGTGATCAGATTTACATAGGAAGAGATAAGAGACCAGAATGTGTTTCTTTTTGGGCGACAATATCGAGTGAGATTTAGGAATGGCTTCGGACGTTAACCCGCTCAAGTTGCTATCAAGTCGGGTGCGAAACGTGCAGTCAAATAGATTCGTCTTTTCTATTGCGTTAATGACTCGTCTGTCATCACAAAAAAGCGAAGGAATGAGTGAGGATATAGAATTTTTGATGTCTTTCATAAGTGCCCAGAAATTTCTCTATCTGCAGGACACGGTAGCAATTTTTTTATAAATGAGGTAGTGTTATTTTTTGATCGATAGAATAAGAAAGGTATCTGCAACGCTGTCCAAGTGCCTATTTGGATGTGCAATCAAGAAGAACAAAACCATCAAGAAAACACCGACTCAGCAAAAAGAACACGTAGGGAAAAACGGAAAAAGCGGGATATACGCATCGGGACGTGGAATGATCGAACGTTATATAAACCAGGCGCGATACAGGCGGTCGTAGAAAACGCGACACAATATAAAATGGACATCGTCGCGTTTCAGGAAGTCAGACTCCCACATCAAGTAATCGAAACTAACGGGTTTGCACTGCCGTGTGGAGGTACCGATACACATAACCTCTAGACTGGCTTCATCATAAGCAAGAAGATTACGCCCCATGTAAAAGATGTGCAATTTATTAATGACCGAATGTCGGTGCTAAAAATACAGGGCCAATGGTACAATTATGTAATTATAAACGTACACGCCCCAACAGAATCTACGGAAGAAGAAACGAAGGACACATTCTACGAGACCCTAGAGAAAGTGTAGCGAATAACTTAGTTATGTGCCGGCATGGACACGGATTTACTAAGATTCACTATCAAGTTCACATGAGCGGCGCACTCAGACAATGGGGAACAAACAGAACTCTCACAAGCTTGGCGGTTGAACTGTAACTTCGGATGATATTTAGCAATAAGTGCTCGAGCACACCGTGGATGCTAGGATAGCGTTTCTACGACGAGTACACAGTTGGTCAACGAATTCGAATCGTTCTTATTTGCCGTTGATATGTTGACACGATTTGGGAGTTCTCCACCTGTTGACGCACTAAACAATACTTACTGCAACTCTCAGTCGGCCCACTGCTTAAAGCGGCTAATCACCAAGAAGAAGAAATAAAACTCTCAGATGCGGCTGATGAGAAATGTTTTTTTATTTAAAATTGTCTTAATGTTAATTATGCCACTAATTAGTTGATTTTATTAAGAGGTGCCTTTGATGCACATTTCACAAAGAATTTACTTGATATTAAGTTCGACACGTAAGGGGACTCTTGTGGACTCGCGCAGCGATTTCTTATTTAAAACGGTGTGTATGCCGTAGTGTATCAAAACTCGACTCCTCGAACGCGTGTATACCCGACAAGGGGATGAAATCTGACTCCCTGTAAGCTGGGCGACGCTGAGCCAACCTCCGTGAGTGGGATGGGTTTCCACTCATGTCATCAGAGGGGAAAGCGATTTTTCCTTCGCCCCAACGACAAATGAGAAACCGATTCGCATCCCATTGGAAGGTCCCCATAGACATCGTCCAGATAAGTTGAATGTCTTTACCTCGGAAAGAAAGACAAACGAAACATGCGTTGGGCGAAGGAAAGGAAAAACAAACATGCAGCTGGTCAAATATGATGATCGGTGTAAGGGGCTGGGTGTATTGCCACCGTACCATAGAGGATAGATTTTTTTTTCTGTTAACGTTAAGTCAACAGAAACTTTGCCCAGGATGGCAAGAAACTAGAATGGATGGGAGCATGCTTGTTTTAGAAGAAAGTAACGAGGGACATGATCATGGGTATGGTTGTTTGTTTAAAATCATGATCGTGTCCAATTCCATGATGAACATGGGAACATTGTTTGTTTACTCATTGGCCACTGCGTATAGCATCAATTCAATTGTACACAAATTGCCAACGTCTCTTCGGTCGATGTGTCGGGTGTGTGTTTACATTAAACAACACTTGATTCCCTGTAGGTAGCCAGCAATGGCCGAGCTATAGATAGTCGGTCGAACGATCGACCGATGGTCTGCCGATAAGGCAAGTATGGGAAAATGCTTCTCAGCTATGCGCATTGACATGTTCGGGTGTTAATGTCGGTTTTATGATGAGAAAACCGAATTAGATTTCAGGACATGATGGGTTGGATGCAAGCATGCCCCGGGGTGAAAGTTTGATGCCACGGCAAGATGGTAATTTTGCCGTAGGCTTATGTTTTCAGGTAGGTACTGATTGCAGGTTGGGAAGGGGGAGTTGGGTTGGACGATGGACGGTTCTTGGGGGATGCTTAAAGAACCCCCACAGAAGTATTCGATGGGATCTCATCATTCGTTGTTAAAATCCTCCTCCGGGACCTCAATGCGAAAATTGGAAAGAAAGATATCTTCCAACCAACTATAGGTAAAGAGAGCCTACACGACGTTTCAAATGATAATGGAATTCGAATTATTACGTTCGCAGCGTCAAAGGATCTGGTAGTGAAAAGCACAATGTTCAAGCACAGCAAATTCATAAAGCCACATGGATATCACCCGACGGCGTAACGCGTAACCAAATAGACCATTTCCTCATAGACAAAAGACACCACTCGAATATCCTTGACATAAGGTCATATAGAGGAGCAGATTGCGACTCCGATCATCTTCTAGTGATGGGTAAAATTAGAAGTCGGCTCGCAGCAAACCCGCATGGGCACTCACGGGAGACGAGCAAAAAGTTCGACATTGATAAACTAAAAGCCCTACGCAAAAGGGCTGTATATCAAGAGGAACTAACGAATAGATTTAGCATCCTAGAGAATGGGAGTCGTGAGGAAGATGAAACCAATAATCTAGGCACTAAATGGCATCAGGGCATCGATCAGAGACACAATCAATCAAACAGCCCAAAAGGTATTAGGATTTAAGAAAACAATTAAGTCCAAACCTTGGTTTGACGATGAGTGCAGGGCGAAGATCGAACAACGTAAACGCCTCAGATTGATCCACTTACAAAGGTATGATGAAGTCAACGCAGAAAGATTTGTGACAATTCGGAAAGAGACAATGAGACTTTTCAAACGCAAAAAAACACGAAAGGGAGAAGACTCGGATCGAAAAGATCCTAGAAAATGCCAGAGCAAAGAATATCAGAGGTATGTATGCCCGCATAAATTTAATTAGAAATGGCCACCGAAGGAGAGCCAAAATAATCCGAGACACAAACGGCTGTCTGGTGACAGAAACAAACAATATCGTGACAAGATGGAAGCAGTACTTTGAAAACGTGCTCAATGTGCGCACCCATCAACCACAAATAAACGCACCAGACGTACATGCAGCCGAGCCTCAGATCCCAGAGCCCTCTTTCGACGAAGTTGTAGACGCAATAAACCGATTGAAAAACAACAAGGCTCGCGTAGTCATATGCGCACCGGCAGAGTTTATGAAGCATGGAGGAGATACAACCGCTCGAAAGATCTGTGGCGTCTCTAACAGAACACAAACAATTCCACAAGCAAATAGTGAAGAAAACCGAACGAAAATCGAATAAGAAAATACATCAGAGCAGTATACCATAGCGATAAAAAAATCGAATTCCAAAAACACGGCCAGTAGCCTGATGGGTAACGCTTAGGTTCGATTTTTGGTGATTCTAACTGTCATAGCGTCAGTTCGAATCACACGTTCTTCTTCACTATCATTACAAACGCTATAGATCCAACTGATTAAAACAATATGGGATAAAGAAGTCATTCCGGAAGAATGGAAAACCTCAATAGTCGTCCCCATTTTCAAAAAAGGTGACAGATCTGACTGCGAAAACTACAGAGGAATATCATTGCTCCCAACCACATACAAAATACTAACAAATGTCATACTGGCGAGAATCACACCGTACGCAGAACAAATACTGGGAGACTGCCGATGCGGATTCCGTAGGAACGGTCAACAAGCGACCAAATGTTCACAATAAGACAACTACTGGAAACGAAGTGGGAATACGGAGAGACGGTTCACCAACTGTTCGTTGACTTCAAAAAACCCTAAGACTCAGTCGCAAGGCAAATACTCTACCATATTGTAGTTGAGTTGGGAATGCTCATTCAAATCTGCATGAACGAAAACAAAGGGCGAGTTAGAATAGAAAACCACCTCTCAGAAACATTTCAAATCCGGGACGGACTAAACAGGGCGATGTCCTCTCGCCGTGTCTCATTAACCTTGCGCTCGAGTATGTCATCAGAAAGGTACAAGACGACAACATGGCCGGATCATCTCTGAACGGGGTCACACAAGTGCTCGCATATGCGGATGACATCGCCGGTTTGGGCGATAATCTAGAAACTGTAAGTAAAAACAGTGAAATCATCACGCAAGCGGCAGAAGAGGTGGGCCTAGAAATAAATGAAGACAAAACGAAATACATGATTACGACGAGAGCAGGTGGACCTCAGTGAACACACATAAACATCAGGGGCATGGCATTGGAAAAATTTTAATTCTAAATACCGGGGAACAGTACTGACGGCCAGTAACGAAATATCGAAGGACATTAACAAAAGACTACACTCCGGCAACGCTTGTTGCCATGCAATCAGTAAACTGGTGAAATCCAAACTGCTGTCACGTAAGATAAAGCTCCGTGTCTATAGAACCATCATAATGCCGATTGTTCTATACGGAAGCGAAACATGGGCTCTCACAAATCGGGAAGAAAACTAATTCCGCGTATTAGAGAATAAAGTTCTAAGGGGTATCTTTGGCGGCAAATATGACGCGGAGACAGGACAATGGAGGAAACTCCACAACCACGAATTGGAAGAGCTATAGCGCAAACCTACAATAGTGAGAGTAATCAAGTCGCGAAGATTAAGATGGGCCGAACACGTGGCGCGAATTGGCAACGATAGGACCGTGCACAGAATTCTTGACGGTGAGCCAACGGGAAGGACACCGACAGGGCGGCAGCGACGGAGATGGGTGGACAATGATAGGTTGGATCTCGAAGAGATCGGATCAGATGGTCGAACGTGGAAGGAGAGCGCACGGGACAGGGAATAATGGTGGAGCCGAGTCGGTGAGGTCATGAACTTTCGGGTTCCTACAGGCCAATAAATAGTATAGTAATAGTAATCAAGAAGAACAATGTTGTTCAAATTTTTTTATCATTGCAAACTCAAGTGACACTTCCTACTACTGATCGTCATAAATCTTAGAAATATCATTTCTAAGACTACCTTCCGCAGAAGTCGTTGATGTTATCGGTATAGTACCAAAGGCTTTGTATTTACTCAGAGCTAGCAGGCGATTCATTATTGAGCACATATGATGGTCTCACCTGTGAGAAAAAGCAACAATTAGCCTGTGGGGAGAAGAAGTAGGTTGCTCCGGCGTACGGCGCTGATTCACTTCTTCCCCATAACTCTTCACTATAAATTCCGCCGAAACAAAACCAAAACACCGTCCACCAACTTGTGCAAAACTGCGCGATAAATAGTAATTAAAACACGAGGGTAGTCTATTGTTTGTAATGGATTTTTATTTTATTTCACTTTCGATGAGAGGAATTAAAATACAGTTAGAGATTTGAATTGGACACGGGCAGTTACACTATACTGTTTATTGAATTATTACACATAGTTTTATATGCTAAACTTATTACAAACACCGTGGTTTGAGACTGTTAGATTTTGGAACGCGATACGTATTGGACACACTTACAACATGAACACGACTCCGATATATATATGCGCGTCTCCGCTGCCGGGGGAGAGCGGGAGTGACGCGGGACCATGATGGTCAGTGGATGGAAAACGACACAACGAGGCCAGAATTCTGACATGAATTCCATCCTAGGTTAGGGTTAGGAAAACAAGAGAAGAGAGAGAACTAACTTTTCTCTTAAGGGTGCGACCACAAAGGACATACACTCTTCCAGTGCAATGGTATGCGTAAGTGAATGTATCGCCATTAGGAAGAAATGCTAATGGTTATTCTATTTACACAGTGGGAAATGTGTGTCGCTGGTGATGCTAAAGGGATCGAATTGTATACATGATCACATGCGAACAAATTCGTTTTATGGCACTAGACGCTAAATGCGTGTATTTGCTTTTGTTTGCACATGGTGCGACTTAGGGAATTTTATTGCTGGGAGAAAAAGGTCGCCGGCAAAGGGTATGTAAAGAAATTTATCGTACACATGGCGAAGTTGGAAAATAGACGGCACAATATTTATGGTCCCTGTCATCACGGTTGCATTGTATGCAAACCGAATCATTTTGTTTACAGGAATATGTCTGGTGCCGAAGGTGCCAAATTGGTTTGGAATTCCAGATAAGCAAAGAAAGAAATCTTACGGAAAATTGTATGCGAAGAGATGCATGAAAAGGTAAGTTTTCTTTACAGGGACTTTACGATTATAGCTTTGATCTAATTAATGCGTGAAGCATTTTCAGGTGCTCAATGCGATTGCATTAGCGAAATTATATGATTGGATAGAGTTATGGGTGTTTTTTAGGAAGGCGGATCGAGGGGTTTGGCGGAACCGCCACATGCCCACAATCAAGGGGAAAGTTCATTGATTCGAAATGGTTAAGACTGTAGAATAAGACATATGCCCTCAGTTGTTGAAAGCCAATAAGTCTCCGTCAGCTGTGTTCTGGCTATAAGGTTTTTAACTTTTTTATGTGAAAAGATGGTATCTGGTTTGCTAGACTAAGGTTCTTGTTAAAGCATTGGTGCTATAATGAAATAGAAGATGGCTATCAGGACATTGAATTCATGAAAGAAAAGTCAAGATAGTTGGCCTTGATGGCCGGCGCATATAGCTCGTAAAAGAGGAAAGAAAGTTATTTTTTTGTAGGATTTATGACGATCAGTAGTAGGAAGTGTCACTTGAGTTTGCAATGATAAAAAAATCAAAGTAGGTGCTCCCAGCTCGAGTTCGAGACTATTGTAAGAGGTAACTATTCGAGGTCACACTAGGATCTAAGTGCCTACAAATGGCGAGTTTGAATTTGTCATTTTATATGTCACATGACTCATACAAGTTGTACCTTTTGTCTCCTTCCCCTTCTTTTATTAGTGGTTTTTCGCACTTCTTTAAACAGACATCAAAATTCCTACGGAGTTTAGTGGTGATAAATTAAAACTCACATCCTCGTCAAAACAATAGTCTTGCACTAGTGAGGCACAATATCGTTCTTGTTGTGTCTCACCTTTGGGGGTTTTGATTTTATTTATTGTTTTTTTTTGCTCTTTTCAATTCGAAATTTTTGAGATGATTATCGGCGCGGATGAAAATTAATCACCAAGTTCATACTGGGCCAAATTGAGACATAAATTCTGGTGGCACCCATAAATACAAGCCACACCACATACGCACACACATACCGAGGTGCTGGGGCATATTGTGTAAATCGTACGCGACCCGCAACCTGCCAATGATCCTCTTGGAGCCGATCGATTTCGATACCTCGCCGTGCAGATACATTTCTCCTTATGATCGGATTTAGATTAATTTTAAATGTTTCCCGATATTTCATATGCTATATCGGCAAGACGTCGAAAGCCAGTGGTAATCAGAGCTTGTTGAACAAATAAAGAACACATGGTGCGGGACGGCCGATAAATAAGATCCGGCCATAGCTTTGTATCCTGCACCGCAAGATGCTCGCCAGCAATGTATGGGCTTGGATTACCTCTGATCCTCAATGATCCCCTATGGGATTGTGTAATTTTTCTAATATCCCTTTGGATGAGTACTTGTATCAAAGTGTTGCTTTGGTGCCTCCTGTTGTTGCTGTTGCGCCTTAATGGAGATTCTTTTTGCATTTTTATTTGTTTTTCGTTTCTTTTGTTTGCTTTTTTAATCGCCTCAATTGAGCATTCAATTCAGTGTTGTTGGCATAAATTCAAGGAAAACCGCCCACGGTTCGTCCTACTGATCGGCGGAGGGTTACACCGTGGTCATGGTCACTTGGTCGTTACATAATTTCGATTAAAAAGTAAAAGATTGAAATTGAAGCTGAAATCAATTTGTTGTTATTATTATTGATTTTTTTTATTTTTTTTTTTGCTAAATGTGGATGTACACTTTTAATGGCAGTGAGACGAAGGTGGTTAAGTTCTCCAATAAGTGGAATAAATAAAAGCAACTCGACGTGGGATCTATGAATATTTTGAGAAGAAGAACAATTCTTTAGAATGGGAACATGATGAAGCTAATGTGCATTTAGTCAAAATTACATACGAAGATCCAATTTCTAGTTCTCATATATTTTTCTACATTAATAAAATACATTTGAAGGCAGCCTTGAGTTTTTCTAACGCGCAAATAATTATTGGGCTACATTATAAAAAAAGTGTATCGGTTGAATGACTCGTATTTAACTCGCTACTTTAGCCTCTTCTACTTCTAAATAGAGCCTTAGAATATACTCACAGCTAGGCCGAGTTGTCGTAAAAGGTGTGGGGGTTCTCTATACTACGTGGAGAACCAACCCACAAATCTAACTTAATTTCGACCGCCTACAGCGCGTCACATTATCCCCTATTCCACCGTTCATGCTATTCACCTGAAACATCATGTTTTCCAAATGGACGACGCATAGCTGAATTCATTATTCTATGCAGACAATGCAGAATTGAATTCAGCTACCTTTTTGCCATACGGCAACTCCATTTTTGCTAGCCCATGAGATTTCCATCGGAAATCACATCATGTCGGTTAGCAACAACAAGTCGAAGCAGATGATACTTCGCATATTCATGCAACCGCTGGGGAATTTATCAAAATATTTAATTAGCTCTCATGATAAATTACCCTAGCCAATTTGGCGTCACTTCGGCTTTTCCGCAGATCATCCATTCGCTTGGGATCAATGATCTCTTTTCGCAGGTGAATAGCACCGGCCACTTTTCCCCTCCTTGACAATTCTGTCTTTCCATAGTGCAATGCACTCTGAGATCACCACAATCACCGCACTAGGTCAGTGGATCATTCTCAGACGCTGCATTAATACACGCACACTAAGCCAGATCAATCCTGGGTTATTGTTCTTTCCTTTTGATTTCTTCATCCTTTCTACGTCCATCGACGTCGAAGGAGTACGCTAGTACTTATCCACCTCGATGAGCGTGGGGACTTGAAGGATGCAAAAGAGAGGACGATTACCATTGGCTGATAGTTGTGCAAAAGCAGAAATCTCAATTTCCATCCCTAATTCGAGTCAGTCGCTATTCATCCACCACACCGTGCTATAGGAGTTATAAATTGCCCCGCGACGCGCACACACGCGTCACCACAGTTGAGTCAAAAGAGAAAAGTTCCTGCGCGAGTACCAGTGTATTTCTAATGTACAGGGATTTTCCCTAATATAGTGAACCTTGTGACAACCGCAAATTATTTATTAAAGCCTACGGCAAGTTATAAAATTAAGAAACAATAAAAATAAGAAAATTATTAAACTAGACAACTGCCAAAGTGTGTTTGTTATTTATGCCCCTTCCTTGGTGCTTTTACTTTGGTATTATTTATCCAGTGACGTGCTGGGATAAAGTGAACCATGTGCCCGTGTCTGGCATAATACTTTTGAACCCCCACAAAGGCTATTAAAGGCCGAGTGGTAGGTGGAGTTCCAACGCCTTGCCACCCGGTGAAACACCACCCCATCAAGCTATAGGCTCCGTGAAATGGTCGGAGGAAGTCCTTGGCCATCTTTCGGAGTTTAGCTGATGGACCGGTCCGAACAAAATGGGTATAGGCGGTAAGTCGGTTCCAATGTGAAATTCTCCTCCGTCCCGGTGTGCATTTCGTGATATGGTTGGAGATACAGGGCTGATAGCTGGGACGATTTATGGGATTTCTTCGCATCCTTTTCGTGGTCACAGTTCTGCTTTGGAAACTCTGATGTTAGCGCCTGCTCCACAAATGGATTCGGAATCGGAGAGAATTGAAGACGAGTTACCTATTAACGCAGTTATCGAAGCAGAAAAGTTGAACGAGAAGTCCGAAGTCGAGGAGGCAAAACAAGAAAATGTCACGGAAGTAGCAACAGCGATGAAAAACTGGAATCACAGTTACTTACATAAACGGAAGCAAAACGCGAAGGATGTCTTCAAGGAAATTTATGTACATATCGAGGCTCTCTGCGAATCTGATGCCAGCGATGCGGAAAGCAGAAACATGGGCAAAGATACGGTTTTTAGTGAAGATAATGCCGTGTCCGAGGTGAAAGTCGGCAAGGAGATGAAATCCGCTATCGAGGAATATGAGTTGGGAAAACCATTGGCTTCTGATGAAGGAAAGAAATTCAATGAGTCCGACGCTGAGAAAGACTTCAAAAGGATAGACACAACCTCAAAGTGTAAGGAGATTCGAAAGGAGCAATCCCGTGACGAGATTAATGATGCACGACGTGGCGGTAGCCAGAGAAAGAGTTCCGACTTACAATCAAAGATGAAAACTAGAAAGAGTGGAAAAGGGCGCGGGAAGAGAGTGAGAAAATGAACGAAATTGCACCATCGGAGGCAACAGGAGACTAGATACCAAAGAAAATGACAGACTGGTCGAGGATGTTTAAATGACAACGACGACGAAGCTGAAAAAAACTGAAAAAATGCAGCAGGGGAGTAGTGTTCTAGTTCTAGAAAGCCCCCCACCCCCCCCCCCCACACTTTTCATTTTATGAAATTCCCCATACACAATCATATAATTAATATCCCCAAATATCATGCATCCACATCCCCAAACCAACATTCAATCTAATGTTAGTCAAATTGAACCAAAATCTTGAAATCCAACCACACAACGCATATCTTCATATGCATTGTATATCGAGTAATCACGTGATAACGAGCCTAAAAACTAAACACCACAATGCGTATCATATGCGAACAAATCCATTTGGTTCGCATACACACAATTTCTAAAATCCTTATCTCCATCTGCATTGTAGCCAGATGTGTATATTCTTAAAATAGATTTCCCATCCTTTTCCCCAGTTTCTCACATACAAATCTCGATAAAGATTTGTATAAAAGACCGATGTATTTTGGATTCGAGGATCAGTCTCTATTGGCGTCCAAGGTGTCAAGGACGCCAATAAATCAACTAAATTATTTAACTAAATTAGTGTAAATAAAGTATAATATAAATAAAATAATGTATTTGTGTTTAATTCCGCCCGGCCGATTCCCAGGCCCTATTCAACAATCGGTCGTTACTCTTCTCGGAGGCCTCGGAAGCTGGGTGGCGACCACAACGAGCCTTCTCAGGAGCGGTCTATCAAAGAGACCCTTGTCCTTTTAAGGACAAGGAGACGCGGTACCTGAGAGAAAGGCTATTACAAAAGAGGTGTCAGTGAAACATTTGGTAAGGTTATGAATTCAAACAAAACAGTAACGAAATTTCTAAGAAGAACCTGTGGAAATTGTGGATTTTTAATCCAAAAAGGAGGAACACGGTGAACGCCTGCGAGATTGTGGAACATATCATTCAGAAGCGTTTATAGTCTTGGACGAACACACCGTGGAGTATGGTGTCAAGGGAAATGGTGAGAAACGTAACCGATGGAGAGTACATGATCCTGCTTCACACAAAGGTGTCGTTGGGAAGTACGAGTAGAGCGATGATCATGAGTCCTTTGCCTTAGGCGAAGTAAATCTTGCACATGAGAGAATTGCGCTTTAGGCAACTGCGCATTAAAGAATTGCGCATCAGCATTGAGCCGATTCCCGGGGAGATGCTTGCAGCGCAATTGCATCACACACGGCAGCTGCTATCTGCACAACAACTTGCACATGAGAAAATTGCGCTTCAGGCAACTGCGGATTAAAGAATTACGCATCAACATTGGGTCAATTCCCGGGAAGATGCTTGCGGCGCAATAGCAGCACACATGGCAGCTCCTATTAGCAAAATAACTTGCGCATGAAAGAATTGCGCATCAGAAAACTGCGTACAAGGACGATCACCGAAATGCTATAAAATGGAGTACGAGTCGCTGCTTGTTGGAAGAAGAACGACATTATCGCGTATTGCGACGATAGTGAAGAACGTGTGATTCGATCTGACGCTATGGCGGTTAAAATCACTAAAACTGTAACCAATACTCAACACATCAGGTCACTGCCGCGTGTACGAATTCGATTTCTAAACTCAAGTACACTCAACTGATGTGGAATTGCTATGTTATTGCTTGGTATACGGCTGGTGCATTTTCTTATTCGATTGTTTTTCGGTGTTCTTCACTATTTGCTTATATATTGTGTGTGTATCTGTTAGAAACGCCACAACATCATCATTGCCCTTGAGGCAACATTTCCCAACGTTAAATTCACTGACGTAAAAAAACGTTGTCCCCACAACGGTTTGTGAGAATCAGACCGGAGAAGTACAGCAAGGTGAACATATAAGAGCTACACCTTGCCCCAGGGACTGAAATAGACTTCATAATTCGGACAAAGTCGCTCCCAATCTTGCATCAGCAAGTTGTCTTCGAAGTGTTTCATAACAAGAAAGGACATCTGGCCAGTTACAGGAAGTATCCTAAATATAAAGAGATAGTACAGAGATCCAAGGAGATTCGAGCTAAACAAGTAGCCAAGTCAAACTTCGGAAAATAGGCCACACAAAATTTCATCCAAAATGGAGTTACATTCGCTGATAAAGTTAGAGGGATCCAAACAAAGAGTATGAACATTCTTCCACCACCTCTCTCCCAAAAACATATTCAAGTCCCTAAGCGATCCGCTATACAGACCAACAGAACGCCACAAATACAAGCGTATACTAGTCTCTGGCCTCATAAAGGATAACCGGACGTGGTTTTTGTAACCGAAACTAGGTTGCCACCATGTCACCGTTCCGCTTTCCCATGATTCGAAGAGATCGAGCCCCCACTGGCGACCCCACCATCAACGGAGGTGGCACCAGTATACTAGTTAATAACGTACTTCCCCATGAATCTATTGACCTCCCACATTTCGAGTCCATAGAAGTCTCTGGGGTGGAACTGCAGATAGCTAATAATGGTAGAGTGAATATATACTCTGTATACCGCTCACATAGCACCAGAGAGGTCTCCGGGGTTGAACTGCATCTAGCTAATAATGGTAGAGTGAATACATACTCCGTATACCACTCGCATAAAACCAATAATGGCCCCATTAATCCCAAAGATATCGGCCAAATAATAAGGACTCCGGGGCATACACTCTTCATCATATCCGGCGATTATAACTCCAGACATCCCAACTGAAACAATTCTTCTCTTACCCAAATGGCACAAAATTGTGCCAATGGTACACCGAAAACTCTCATAGCCTCAACTTCGAAATAGTCGCACCCACGGTTGGCACCCGAGGTAACACAATCCTGGACATCTTTTTTGTGTCCAAAGACTTACTACTACTATTTATTGGCCTGTAGGAACCCGAACGTTCATGATCTCAATGACTCGACTCCGCCATTGTTCCCTGTCCCGTGCACGTAAGACCAAAGACTTACATCCCCAAATCACTCCTCCTCAAGTATTGGCGGGTGTATCTGACCACAACGCTGTGACCACGTTTATCCGCGGCTATCGAGCATCCCGGGGTCATATCAGATACATACCAGATTATGGGCGCACAAATTAGGACAACTTCAATATTATATTGAACGAAAAACTACACCAACTCTCTCTTACCATTGACAGAAACCTAACGACAGTTGAGATAAATAATGCTGCAACTTGACTTCACGAGATTCTAGTCGAAACTTCCGAGACTCATGTCCCGAAGTACAAACTTGAAAAGACTTATCAGATTCCCCATGACGACTTTGCTCTTCGTCTCATCCGGGAGCGCAAAAAGCTCTGCATAATGATATATCGTCACCGTTTTACACAAAGGGAGCCATTATTGGCATCAATTATTCACAACATTGGCACACTGATAAAACAGAGAATTCAAAACAATCGTACCCGACAATTGGAAGACAAACTGAAGGGTATTCAGATGGACCAGAACGTTTACAAAAATGTTAAAAAGATACGTGGCTCTGTGGCGGTGCCGCCAAACCCCACGGTACACTTACCTAAAAACCCCCATAACCTCATCCCAAGTCGCATAACTTTTTGATAATGCAATCGCATTAAGTACCTGAAAATGCTTCACGCATTAATTAGATCAAAGCTATAATCGTAAAGTCTCTGGAAAGAAAACTTACTTTTTCATGCATCTCTTCGCATAAAATTTTCCGTAAGATTTCTTTCTTTGCTTATCTGGAATTCCAAACCAATTCGGCACCTTCGGTACCAGACAATTCCTGTAAGCAAAATGATTCGGTTTGCATACAATGTAACCGCCATGACAGGGACCATAAATATTGCGCCGTCTATTTTCCCAGCCGCGCCATGTGTACAACAATGTTCCCTATATACACATTGGCTGGCGACTTACACCCAAGGGACCAAAGCAAATACGCATTCCGCGTCTCTTGGCATCAATTGAATCCTACAGCATAAACAAATGCAAATAGGAATTCAATACCTACCCTTACTAGCGATGCCATAAACACCATTTCCCAGTAACCTAGCTACAACCAATTAGCACATTTCGCATCGTTGTCTCTTTGTTTAGCCGCGACGCACATGTTCCAACAAAGATCCCATTAGCATCCGACGATTTTTTACCGAAATCGTATCCCATGAATGCACTTTATGCCCTTTCTTTGTTCTATGTTCGTTCTCATCCATGAAAAAACCACGCACACACACCACTGCACTGATGGAGTGCATTTCTGTGGCGGCCACACCCTTAAGAGATAAGTTTTTCTCTCTCTTCCCTTTTCTTAACCCTAACCTAGGATGGAATTCATGTCAGAGTTCTATCCTCGTGGAGTTAAATTCCAACCGCTGACCAGCATGGTCACGTGATCTTCCGCTCTCCGCCGGCTGCGTAACATACCTCGGGGTCGTGTCGAAGTGTTTGCAACCTCCATGTCGAATATTATATTTGCGGCAGTCTTCGAAGATTGTGTTTTCTTTATTGACTTCATAATGTAACTTTCACGCAGTGCTACCGTAAAATTTTAATATAATAATAGAAGAAAAGTATGTTCCATATGTTTACGTGTCCTGTGTTGGTGTTTGGCTTTCCCTCGGGTTTACTGGTCGGAACATTGAGAGGAAGTTGTGGGGACGAGGTACAACTCTCGCCCGTGCGACGTCGCCACTTCGTACCCCCACAAGCTCACCCGGAAGGCGAATCGGGAGTCATGCTTCTTTCTTCGATATCCTTCGCCAGGGCATTGTTTATCTCCAAAAACTTGTCGAACAAACAAAACAAGCCCTCTAATGATTCTGCGCTATGTGAGGGTTGGGCGATTAATACCGTATTTAATTCCTATTTATAATATGTACACCCTATGTTGAACTGTTAGCACCCTTATAGTTGACCCGGCAAACTTCGTTTTGCCATATACATTATTTCTAGGGATTGTTTAGGTAGAAAAAAATGATTAACTTATTGAAAGTGTATGAGGATTCGGTATATGAGTGGAAAAGGCATGGAGCACTGTCGATGATAACGGAATATAAAAAAAACAAACCACTAAACATTTTTTTTTAAATTTATTAAATGTATGTACATATCACTAATTATGACAATATTACTAAAAAACAATATCAGTCTCTTAATGCAACAGAGTGTACAATATTTTTTGTTTTCCCATCTTTAGCTAACACAAACAAACTGGATGGATTGCCCACTCGAGAGCACGCCACGTATAATTGTCCGTGTGAAAAACATGATGTGCTCAAATCTAAACCACAGACAGACATCGTTTGGCCTTGAGACTTATTGATAGTCATTGCAAATGCCAATCTAATTGGAAATTGAAGGCGTTTAAATTGAATTGGTACATCTGTGGGTATAATAGGGATTCGCGGTAGTAATATATTTTCACCTCGGAATTTGCCATTTAAAATGATGGCTTCAATAACATTTTTCATTAATTTTTTAATAACGAATCGCGTGCCGTTGCACAACTGTGGTGGGTTCAAATTACGAAGCAAAATAACCGGAGATCCAACCTTCAGTTGTAAATTATATGGTGGCATGCCTGGTAAATCCAATGAGTTTAAAAACTCTGTTGGATAATTCACAGCTTCGGTGGTATCGCAAACTGTATCAATAGATTTGTATGTCTCCTAGCAATAAATCTTGTATCTTAAGATTCAATTCGTTGACGTCCACATTTTTTGCTGCTAAAATTGCTCTTTCTGCCAGCCACTCATGATTTGTGTATTGTCTGTGAACATCGGGAAATATTTGGACAATGAGAGCATCTTGCGAATCAATGATTGTGCAGAAATCGGTCGGTAATTTTATGCATCCAGTTTCATCTGTAGTAACTTTTCCATCGCCGATATCTAATAGTTGTTTTGAGAATGTTTCAGCAGATGGATCTGTGGGGGTTTCTCTATTCTATATGAGAAACAACCCACAATTCCAACCACAATTCCTACCTAATTTCGACCGCCTTACAGTGCGTCAAATCAACACCATTTCCCCCTACTTACCTGTTCACCTGCAAAGCATGTTTCCACCAAGGACACATAGCTAAACTCATTGTACCACGCAGACAATGCATAAATGCTTTTAGCTTTCCTTTTTTGCCATACGGCAACTCGTGTCCATGTCGATTAGCGACAACCAAATCCAGCCGGACGAAGTTGTCGCATCATTGCAGATCCGCTTGGGAAATTTATCAAAACATTCGATTGAATCACGTGATAATATTTCCCTAGCGTTACTTCGGCTTTTCTCCAGACACTTCATTCGCTGGGGATCAATGTTCTCTTTTTGCAGGTGAATATCATTAGCTCAATTCCCCTCTCTTTCTCAGTTCTGTCTTTGTATGGATCAATGTACACTGAACTCACCATACTACCGAATCAGGTGAACGGGTTCCGCTCAGAACTACATTGATTCATGCACATACAACCAAATCCACCCCAAGATAATCGTACAGCGTGTTTCTGTTATCTCATTGTCCCGCTCTCTTCGATCATCAGTTTACCGACGTAACCTACCACACATCGAAGAACGTGTCAATGAGAGAGCAGAAGTATGTTCTCTTTTGGTTGTATCCAATTTCTTCCCTCTTGAAAGCAGTCGATTAACGTGATTGAGCTAGTCAGGTTGTGTCGCTAACCACCGCCGCATGTGCATGCTTATGCACACGCTCGTCCGCGGACACTCAATGTTATGTTAAATAAGTCGGTTCAATTTGTACGTTGTATGGTCGAAAGTGACGACTAATAATTATAAGAAATATTATCTGAGTTATATGTTGTGTGACGGCATCGGAATGTCCCCGCGAGTGAATATTTTCAATAAATTAAAACGCTTGCTGGAAGTACTATCTGTTATCTTTTTTATTGATTACTTTGGTGTCTTAACTCACTTATTCGAATTAGACTTCAATCGTTTATTTATCTATCCACTCGAAGGAGATGTCGTCCAATATGCGCATCGGATTCGATACAATCAGGAAGTGGACGTGGGTCCCCTAAATGTTTACAATTACACATTCCTCAATAAAGGTGAACATAAATCGATGCCGCATTTTGAGAGACGAATGGCTATACGACAAACCTGGGGTTTCGAGCAACTTTTTTCTGACGTTGAAAACGAACAATATTCTTTCTACGGATCGATGGGAGATATAAGGAATACGTGCCATACGCTGGCACATCGCCATTTATACCCCCACAGTGGTGACCCCGACGTGATCGAATCCGTGCCATCCCCAATATCAACGACGCAGGCGACATTGTTTTAAACTAGAACAACTAATCATCACACTAGTCGATTCAAACATTGATAGCAAAGGAGGTAAGCACAACGAAACAAACCAACAAACAAATAATTTACAATAAATAAGAGTAAAATGCCGATTAAAAAAAAAAAAAAAAGAAAGAATATTGTAACAATTTATCTTGCCAAATTTACTTCAAGGAAATAAATAAGTAAAAAAAATCACTAGAAACGAACCATAACAGTTGATATTGTAGTAACATATCTTGAACGAGTAGAAATTCTGATAATTCGATATATTGTACATTTTAGTGAATCTGAACGTAAATCGTATTTCGTTGAATTCGACATTCGGTTTCGTTCTAACCCATTTTCCACGTCATTGTTATTTGAAAATAATCATTGTAATTGTAGAAGCATTGTATATTTCTAGGGAAAAGCAAAGAATTCTATAAATATATATATATATATATATATATATATATATATATATTTTTTTTTTTTTTTTTCTTTCAAACTACTTTACACGCCCTATTTTAAATGTAACGTACATACTTAGATTATAAGCATAAATTGTTTAAACAAATATGTCGTGGGCCTTGCCCGCTAACAATACTGTATTAAAAATATCGGTTAGTTAAAATAAACGGTACTTTTCAACTTTCGGCCGTTTATTGTAAAATAGAATAGGTGGTCAAATCAAGCCAACCCTTATTAAATTAATATAAGAAGAAAATTAAAAAATACATATACCTAGTATGTATATATCTAAATATATATACAGATACATATGCCAGCGCATATATACAAATATATGTTCTCTTCACACTATATGTATAATACAACATAAATTGTTCATTAATAATGTCAATGAAGACGGCCTTCCTTTTGTCCTCCTACTATAGAATTAACTATTAAGCTTTAAAAATATCTAACACGCCCACCCTTAATTGAATCTGTCAAACAACTTCAAAAACCAAGTTTAAATGATACACATACGCTTAACGATACTTTGATTGCAATGTGAACCAGGATTCACTTCCAATAGAAACAAATTAAATTTTAGCATTAGAAATATAGGCTATATATTTTGTATACATTTTCCCGCATTTGAAAAATTGCACACTTAAGAATACATGCAACACTCCAGTGCACGCAATGTACCAAAAGTTCACACTTAGAATAATTTTTATGTAAGGACTCACACTTAAAGTAGATGTTAAAACATACGAAATAATATTCCTTAGAAACAACTAAATACATATACTTCCTGACCCCCTTTGTGAGCATAACTTAATTTATTTTATTATCAAAGAAAATATTTTTGTTTAATAATAATTATTATATATAAGAGAAAAGCGTATAAATTTATAAACCATTGTAAGCCCCTTCCGGGTATAACCCGCGCACAACACAACATTAGCACACCTCCTCGACATCGGCTCAATCTCACTCCATCAACTCAACTCCCTTCTCCTCCGCTCAACTTCACGCAACACTCCTCGGACTCCGCCCACTCTTTCAAACCGGCTTCTCTTTCATCCTCGGCACAACGATGCCCACCAGCCGACTCCACGCGACTCAGCTCGCCGTCCCTCAACCCTACGCAAACCATTCGGCACAGTTCGACCTACTGGCCCATATGGGCATACTGGCATACGACGCCCCCATTCAACCTTCTCGGCTTCACGCCCTTTCACAACTTCGGCTCCTCACTGAACCACAGCTACTGCGTGTAGCAAACAACCAGTAGGATACCCGACTCCCAGGCCGGCTCCTTGCTATCCACCCGCTACTCCGAGTAGCAAACAATAGTCCGGACGCCCGCCTCTACCACGCTTACTCCCACGCAAGGATTCTTCTTTCTAGGGACTCCCGCGGATGCGATCAACCCTGGCTCGAACCTCTTCCATCCCGATAGGCCCTGACCTATTCGGACGACAAACCTGTTGGTCCAAGTGACCCATAACAGGTCAGTGGACCACGCCGCACACCCCTTGCCCATGTGGCATCAACGCGATAACAACGTGTCCACTCCTTGTATCGACCCAGGCCCACCGACCCAAGAACTCGTCACTCAGGACAGTTCCAATACCTCACCACCGCACCTTCCGAAGCGAGAAGACCTACCTTATCTTTCAAGCGTCTAGCCATCCTTCCAATCCATCACCAACCTCACTTCCTTCCGACACCCATTAAACTACTCCTTCCGCCCTACCATTATTTCGTGACTATGTCACTGGCGGGGGAGTACTGTGAGGGTTTCTTTATTCTATATGAGAAACCACCCACAATTCCTACCTAATTTCGACCGCCTTACAGTGCGTCAAATCAACACCATTTCCCCCGACTTACCTGTTCACCTGCAAAGCATGTTTCCACCAAGGACACATAGCTAAACTCATTGTACCACGCAGACAATGCATAAATGCTTTTAGCTTTCCTTTTTTGCCATACGGCAACTCGTGTCCATGTCGATTAGCGACAACCAAATCCAGCCGGACGAAGTTGTCGCATCATTGCAGATCCGCTTGGGAAATTTATCAAAACATTCGATTGAATCACGTGATAATATTTCCCTAGCGTTACTTCTCCAGACACTTCATTCGCTGGTGATCAGATCCTGCCGCAACTGCGAGCATGATACGGTCGTAAATGGCTCTTTGTTCGTCATTCATTCGTGGGACATTGCGAGCAACAATCGCTGCCATTTCCGTAGTATTGTATTGTAGTTCACGATTCAATTCAGTGTTAATTAAATCAGATGCATTTCGATTTGGGGAATGCATACCGAAATGACTGAGAGGTAAGTTGGCAATAATAATGCAAAGATCCTCAATAGCAATCAATGCTTCATTGTACATAGTGTCGCTGAATGCTATCGTTAGATCATTGCATCGTGTACGATGTTGATGCAATATATCATCAGTCATTGAATCTTTGTGATTATCCCATAATGTCTCTGCTCTGGCCGGAAAACATGTAGTCAATACTATAGCGAACAGTAGACGAATTTGTCTTGCTGTACAGTTCAATCCTGCTTCAGCAAGCATACATTCCCACTGGTTGTCATCTTCCAGTAAACCGAGTGCAAGGCATGCATCTTTATATGTTGGATACTGTTGCTTTACGTATATCTTGAAATGACAATGGGCCGGTGACATTAACCAACAACAGCCGGAGATAAAAGCACTCAGTCTGCCTTGGATTAACTGTAAATAGTCGTCCCAAGGTGTTTGCTTTGAATAAACCGGGACATGCACCAATTGGTGTGCCTTGCTTACGGGGCATCCATTTTTTTGTTGGTGCCCATGTGAAATAACGTGGTACTTCTGAATAGAGTAATGTTCGTGCAAAAGCACCAAAAGCATCCGCACGATTACACAATTCAAAAAATTCGGTGAGTGTAGTTTTTTGTGGATTTATCGCACGATCAATTGCTGTCTCGCTCGTGAAATATACGCGCTGGCCGTTTTCAAGATGGACGGCTAAATGAATGACTGCTGGATCTCGTTCATGAATTGGGAAACCAAAGATACGCCAAACAGCTTCATTGGAACTGACGTACCGGCCAATTTGGTAAAGCGTTATTTCATCGTTGTTATTGACCGGAGGAACATTCACATTGGTATTTTCAACGCGAAATACAGCCATATCACTGCCTTTATTTACATACTTGCAAATGTATTTGATGCTCTTCACTGAACTGCAGAACTCGACATTAATATGAGCATTGAATGTTTTGCTCAGCAAAGGCGAATATGGGACCACCCAACGGTTATGAATGTCAATGTCTATGTTATTGATATTTTTAACAAAAGATTGTCCTCCATTATCGGGATTTCTTCGACGATATATTGGATATCCATCAACATTTGTGATCGTATCGTCAGTGAATTTTTTTGGAAAACTTTTAGTACATTTCCCGTCTGCCATGCAAGGCGATGAACGATTCATATTGCCACATGGGCCATGAATCATATTTGCAGTAACAATATCAAACAGCATTTGATCAGTAGACGGATCTGGAATTTCCGCAGAAATTATACTGTCGAATTCTTCAGGACGTATTTTATCGATTAACGATACCAAAATATGTGCATGAGGTAATCCGCGCTTTTGCCATTCAACGGAATACATCCAGCAACGTGTGGGACCAAATACATGTAACTTTGTAATGAAATCAATTAGAGACTTCAATTTTTGTCTGAAAACACGTGCTGTAATGTCATGACGGTGTATTGCGCTTTGGCCAGGCGATAGTAAGGATGTGATCTCCGGCCATTTTGGATTACATGTGAAGGTGATGAATAAACACGGCCGTCCATATTCTCGCACGTACGTCAAGGCGTCTTGTATATATTCTTGCATATGACGTGGACTGCCTATGTACGATGATGGTAGAATGACAGAATTACCAATTTGGACGGCATCGGCGTTGTTGACAATAGCGTCCCGCAGGTGAATGTACTCTTCCGCACGTAGCTTTTGTTGATTACATCGCAAGTATCGTGGTTGTTCGCTCTCTATCTTCACACACATGTCGACCATGAATTGTTGACAAAGCTCACGGCATCGTAGAATAACGTTGTCCTGATCACGTCTGATCATCAACCGATACGCATAATAATCCTTCGAACTAACATTCTTGATTGTTTCAGTTCCTGTTGCGGGATCTCGTTGTTTAATATTTACGCAATACCCGTCTTGGCGTTTCCAGAAGATTAGCGGATATTGGAGAGCGTCATATGAGCGGTGTGTATCAGCAATGAACTGTAGATTATTATTTCTTCTACGAATCACGATTTCCCGCGTAGCTGTACGATCGCCGACCATGATTCCAGCAACATCATCAAGAACAGGTGCATTAAATCTACGAATGTGCTCTCCAGCAGGTGTTTTATCAGGATTGATTACAATAGCGTGATTATCACTTTGTAATTTGTGCATGTGTGATTTGAATATCTTTAACAATTCATTGTGCTCATTCAATAGAGCATCCAGGTAGGCGATGATACGCCTGGCAAAAAGTGAATTAAGGTGATTATAGCCACAACGTGCATCCACGCGTGCATCCTCACCACCCATGAAGTAAATTTGTAAAAATTTAGGTGATTCGTTTGGCATTGGCAGCAATGAACCCACTTTGTGATAAATTTGGCCTTTGATTTTGAATGTTGAATTGAATTGTTGACCATTGATAGCATTATTGTTAACTACTTCTGTTGCTCCGAACGATGTCATTTGGAAACATGAATTAAATGTTCGAATTGACTTTAGGAACAGATTAGAATCTGGATCCGTACCGATAAGTAAACCATTTAATGGTTCAGGTGGTGTTTCAATTGCTGGTAATTGCACCTTTCCTGACGAACAACACATCCCGGCTGGCTCGTTTTTAAACTTAAGAGCATGACAATGAGGACATTCCTTATCCATAGCACCAATTACCACTTTCGAAAGAGCATAATATTAAATATCGGGCTCATACTCGAATGCTAGACGCAGGAATGAATTAGATGTAAATGATCGATGGACCTGTTGGCGTTGTTGGTCATTTGCTCTGCGTCTGCTGATTGTAAAACAGCGCGCTTGTCTCTGTTCTAATCTTCTTTCTTCATTTCGTTCAGTTCGCGCATCTGCTGATTCATATCGACGCAATCGCGCCATGTTCACACGCACATTAGTATTATCTTGCTGGATTTGGTCTTCTGTTCTTTGGGCTCTAGCGGTTCGCTTGCGTGCAGCTCCACGTGTTTGACGGCCTAAAGAAGTTCCTCTGCGTCTAGCTGGCATTGTACAAATTAGTTTAACACAATAGTTGTTGTTGGCGGGAGCTCGTGATATGTGTTAAGTATTTTTTAGGTTATACTAAAAGAATAAACGTGAGAACTACGCTCAGAAATAATAATTTCACTTACTTTTCAATAAGACAGGAAAAAATTCACTTGAAGATTACACTGAAATGGTAAAATTACATATTGTTATAATATCAGCTGGTGGGGATAACTAGTCAATTATCACTTACACAGTTATCGACCGAGGTTGATACTCGAATGTTGCACACTGCATCTGGGTTATTTTGAATATTTAGTGGCAGCTTAAATACTGAATGAGCTGTTCTACCTCCATCCAATAACACCACCACCCAAAACGGTTATAACAATAGCCTATGTACCAACACCCAGCCGACACATCCACCCCTAACTGTTATAATAATGACCTAGACACCAGCCTCCAAACTGTTATAACAATGGCCGGAACACCGCCCAAAACGGTTATAATAATAGCCGATGCACTTACACAGTTATCGACTGAGGTTTTTTAATGAAAACAAACTGGAAAGAACCAGCATGAACACGGAGGAAGACAAAGACGTGACAAACAAACGAAAAGGTACACCGAAAATCTCCATTGTGACGCGAAGTAAAACCGCGAAATTAACAATGGAGAGAAAAGGTCAGCAAATGGAGGAGGGCAGTGAGCGTCCCTCTCCCTACAATTTTAATATGTATGGGGCAAACAATTCGTTCGCTTCTCTTGCATCCTCAGAGTCTGAGGATGAAGAGGAGGAAATAACTGAATTGGAGGCGAAACTTGCGATGGCAAGAGCCCGTCTAGAAGAGAGACGCCGAAAGAAAAAAATAGCGGCACTCGAAAAAGAAAAAGACACCGAACAACAACAAAAGCCGAAGCCAAAAGTCGGCCAACAGCAACAGCAACAGCAACATCAACATCAACAGCAACAATCAACACAAAATCGACCACAGCAAGCAACACAACAGCGGCAAAGCAACAATAGCAACCAAAAAATAAAGATGCCACCAATCAACACTATAGATATTGAGTGTAAGGAATTGGTAAGTCTTTGTAAGCTAGCTATAGGAAACAATTTTGTAGTTAAAAGACTGGCTGGTACCAGGCATGCCATTCAAACCTATGCGGTGGCAGACCACGATAAAATTAAAGAGGTCTTAAAAAGGGCCACCGCGGAATTCTACTCGTTCACGCCGAAGCAAACAAAGAGGGTAATGGTTCTATTAGAGGGTGTCGACCCTGAGGTGGAACCGGAGGTTCTGCTCGAGATGCTTCAAAAGTTGAGGCACGACGATCTCGAGTTTACCGCCGTAAAACCGTTCACCACAACCAAGGCAAGAAGAGAAAAGTGCAAGCTAGCCTTCTTTTTGGTTCAACTAACGCCCAGCAGCAGAATTGGTGGTCTAAGACAGATTACAGTCTTGGATCATCAAAGTGTCACATGGGACAAGTTAAAAAAAGGCAGAGACATCCTGCAATGTGTCCAATCCAAAGGTTTGGTCACGCGGCGACGAACTGTGAAATGCAGCACCGTTGCGTAAAATGCGGAAAAGGCCATAAGGCAGAAGAATGCCCTCTGGGAAAAGAAAGGGTAGAAGACAAAGCCCTTCTAAAGTGCGCAGTGTGCCGGAATGAGGGACACCCCGCTAATTATCGAGGATGTCCTAAATTCCGAGAAATAATGGCAAGAAGTGTGACCCGGCAAAAAAACACAGAGCCAGCTCGTACAACAACAACACCCGTAACATCACAGCGGTCGTACGCACAAGTTGCTTCGGGTGGGAGAACACCAAATCAGGCTACATCACAGGTAGCCACAAATACTCCCACACGGACTGAAACAACACCGCAAGCAGACGTGTTCGCAATCCTGCTCAATCTGCAGAGACAGATGACACAGCTACAAAGCCAAATAAATGAGATCTACTCGCATTTGCCCAGTCTAAATAACAAGTCGATATAAACCCTCTAACCACAACATCAATAAAAGCTCTTGTCGTGAATGTAAATTCACTAATAAGAACTGAGAGAAGAGCCAATCTTTTTAACCTGTTGCAAGAGGAACAACCTGATGTACTTCTGGCGGGGGAAACAAAGTTAAACCAGAGACATAAGATAGGACATAAAAACTACGATATTATACGAAGAGATCGACCTAACTCCTCTCAAGGAGGGGGTGTCGCAATCTTTATTAGAAAAGGGATCAATCATAAAGTAATATATAGTGGAGAAGTGCGCAGGTTCCGGGTGCTGGAAGCCTGTATCGTCCGTATACCCCTTCAGCAAGGAAGAGGTTTGTATGCGATTGCGGTCTATGCACCTGAGGAGCACCAACAAAACCTATTTATAGCGGAGCTCGAGACACTCTTTCGATGCTTACAATTGCACCTGGGCAAAAACTACTTTATCCTAGGGGGAGATATGAACGCCAAGCATAGAAATTGGGGAAATTATATATCTAATGCCAGAGGAAATCAGTTGGCTGGTTGGTTAGATCAGTTTCATATTGAACATAGAACTGACCTGCTAGCCACGGAATATCCATCGTTCCCCAGAGGTAGATCGTTCTTAGATATCTTGCTAATCGACTCACGACTGAGATTACTTAACACCAACAGACGAAACACAAACTGTTTACGGACAATTGAATACGACAGCGACCACTGTGCATTCACGGCAGTAATAGAGCTTCCGAACGAGCTCGCAGATCTGGAGGAATTCGTGATCCCGCAACCCTATAACTACGGGGCAATGCGATGGCCGCGGTTCACCAGATCATTAACAAGAGAACTTTGTTCGAATGACTTTAATCTGCCAGTAAACAGAAACGTGACAAATGACGAAATCGACAAATACATTCAACAAATGGACGAAACCGTAAAACGAACAATGGACAAAACAATTCCCAAAACAACAGTTACAGATCACATTAACATGTACAGAAAGGCAACAATAAACGCACACCACAAGAAAAAGAGCAGACTGCTATCGAAATTAAAACAATTACACAGACAGTTTACAGACAGACAAGACCAGGAGATAATATCACTGAAATCTCAATTAAAAAACCTCCAACAATTACTTAAAGCTAATTATAGATTAGCAACAAATTTGTATTGGAACAACAGAATTCGAGCTATAAAAACTAATAACCCGAATATGTTCCCACAAATAAATAAAATATTCAGGAGAAATAATCAAAACGAGATTCAGTGTCTCCAAATTCCATGTACTGAGGTAAACGAGCAGCTGCTAACCAACATTGGCATAGATACAGAGAACGCTATCTTCAATAGTGAGCTCTTCGTGATCGAAGATCCTTTGGAAAAGGCGAACGCTGTCGGAGCTGTCTTTCAGGAAATGTACAAGGTGAATGAAAGCATTCGCCGAAATCATGACCTGGAGGACAGAATTCGACTGAATCACCTGCACCTCCGGAATGAAATTTCACATTGGCAATCGGAGGATCCGGGTTTTACGGAATTCAGTGACGATAATCTGTCAATTGACATTAATGCCAATGGTGGAGCTAATAGCCTTCTAATCACAAGGGAAGGAATCCAGGGTATCTTCGACTCATTAAGAAGCAAAAAGTCAGTGGGAATAGATGGAGTACCTAACATCGTACTCAAGAACCTGCCCCCAATGGCAATAGATATATACACGGTCCTGTTTAACAACGCGTTGAATAATGCATATTATCCCGCGTGTTGGAAAACGTCTATCATTCAGCCCATCCCAAAAAAGGGCAAAGACTGTACAAACCCAATGAACATGCGTTCGATAAGTTTACTCCCAAGCATCAGTAAAGTATTTGAAAAAATCACTAACAAAGCTCTGCTAAAATGGGTAGACGACAATAGCATTATTCCAAATAACCAGTTTGGCTTTAGGGCGGGTCATGAAACCACACATGCCGCAGCTAAACTGGTCTCCGACATACAATGGAATAAATGTAGGAACCAATGCACAGGGGCCTGTCTGATCGACTTGGAAAAAGCCTTTGATACAGTCTGGATCGAAGGGTTGTATTACAAACTGGTCAGATATGGCATACATAAGCCTTTACTATATGTACTTTACGATATGTTAAAGGACAGGAGGTTCGTGGTCAAAAGTGGTAATGTGACCTCTAATAAAACGTATAATATCAAGAATGGCTTGCAACAGGGTGCGGTACTCTCTCCGATTCTTTTTAACATTTACATTAGCGACTTATTAGATGCACTTCCGCAGGCTATTGCGTACGCAGACGATCTCATAATTTACAGAACAGCTCCCAAAGTTGAGATCATAAATAGTTTAATACAGCGAGACTTCAACAACGTGCAGCGCTATTGCGATGACTGGAAACTTAAGATCAACTTCCAGAAATGTGAAGCCATCCTGTTTAGAACCCCATTATATAAAGCCACGAACGACACAAGAAAAAACTGGGGAAAGCTAGTTATCGTGGGACCGCATGGAGATAAACTGGAAACCAAGAGTTTAGTTAAATACCTGGGCATCTGGCTAGACCAATATCTGTATTTCAACAGACATGTAGAGGCTGCTCTGGTCAAGGGTAGAAAAACGTTTGCTATGACAAGGAGGCTATTTCACAGTAGCCAACTTGACAGCAGGGTAAAAGTCATATGCTACATGACGCTAATCAGGCCAATGCTCATATATAGTTGTCCAGTATGGTTTAACATAGGTCCAAATTTTATGGAAAAGATTCGGGTGTTCGAAAGGAAGTGTCTGAGAACGAGTCTCAGATTATATCGAACACCGGAATCGGAATACAAAAAGTACTACTCAAATGAGACTATATATAATGAAGCCTGCATAAATAGGGTGGATAATTTTATGATTAAATTAATCAGAGGACATATTGCGAGAGCAATAAGCTCGTCCAATGACCTAATTTTCGGGGCCTATTATCCAAATACCCTGTACTGTGAGAACGTGCGTCGCAACGGTTTTGTTCCACCAGAGGCGTTCCTTGATTTGGACATGAAAGGGCTTATACAGGATAGATCTGGAATTCCGCTGATCTATCATGTAAGTAGATCATCCGTAGACGGGCGATTGTGCTACCACCGGGAAGTAACGTGCACCGAAGAAGAGCTCCTGCGCTTCAGTAGGGCTATCTCCCACAGAGACCGGGACGATAGTATTAGACAGCGTCAACAGTTCTGGTGGTTAGATGGCAAATAAAGACCTGGATACCAAAGTCGGTATAGAATCACACTATCATCAGCTAGCTTACATAGACTTAGCTTTTCTAGAATTAGGGTAGTATAAGATTTAAGTTAAGTTAGGTTAAGTGCTTTTACATAAAATAAAGAATTAAAAAAAAAAAAAAATTGGTAAGTTAAGTAAGTTAAACTTTAAGAAAAAAAAAAAAAAAAAAAATAGGTGAGTTAAGTAAGTTAAATTTTAAGAAAAAAAAAAAAAAAAATTGACAAAGTTTTTCAAATTTTTCTTTGTCTTTCAAATAATTATAAGTATTGCCACAAAGTTCTGTCGCCGAAAGGCAAATTATACAAATATTAAGTAATGTTTAGCTTAGAGCGTCTGCGAAGGACCAGTAAGTTATTATATAAGATAATTAAGCTAGAATTTAAGCATTTTTTGTCTAGCCTTTAATTTAGAAACTAAGAATATAAAAATAAAAAAATATTAAAAAAAAAAAAAAAGAAGAGAAGAGATATATATAAATTATTTATATATAAAATTATAGTCAACTACGGAATCGGGAATTAATTTCACAAGGAGAAAATACTTTGGAAGAGAAAAAAGATCTGCAAAGGTGTTCACGAATTTTTGGCGGTTATAGGCCGTGCAATAGTAAACATATATTTAAAGTGTGAGAAAGGGGAGTCAATTTGGTTCTATCTATATTCCGGCTGTTACTAACAACCTCGCAGATTGTGAACAGACTTATAGTATAAGGTGCCACTATGATGTTTTACACCGCATCGCTAGGGGCTAAACAACTCAAAACGAGTACATCAATAAATCCATTCACAGCTCAAAATGGTTACCGACCATTGATAAGTGAATATAGCCTTTCACCACCTTTATTCCTCTGTAAAATTTAATTGCGATCATTACAAGATAATTTAACCAGAAGAGGAGTACAACAACCCTGGATTCGACACTCGTAAAGTTTCATTCATAAAGAATAGAATTAAACAACCGAAAATCAAGAGAGAAAAAAAAAACACTGAAAATAATAATAAAGTATCTTGTATCTGCGAACTCACCTGATGGAAACCCAAGTAACTTTCTATGCTGTGCGTTGCGAAGAACACCTCACCCTCGCAGGTTAGGATCATTAGAAATCCATTTAGTGCCTGGAAAGAGAAAATATACCAAAACAAATCTCATTTCGGTCTTCATCAGCTATTCATATGTTTTCGCTCTAGATTGTTTTAATGTCAGCCGGCAGCGTGTTAAGAAAGATACAGACATACCACCGAAGGTAGAAGATACATACTCGTGTATCTGAATGGATTGCGCGGTCGCAGCACCGACACTTTGGGGCTCATCTTCACCGCATCCGAATCAGGAAATGATGGATAATTAAATCCATGAAATAAGTTCATCGCCATTCCAAGGCATTGGGGTCATTTAAAATGTGATTTGAAGGAGGACGGCCGACTGCGGCATAAGATCTGGCGACGTACTCGGATATTAACGTAGTATCTATTAGAAAACAAACAACCGGCAAAAACCAAAAACAAATGCCGTATCTATTCCCGCCTATCGGGGTAGCTACTTCATTTACACGCTCTTCATCTATTTCAGAGAGATATACTTGATTGAGTGGCCGTATCCGTTGTATACGTACAGACCAGACTTAAGTGATTCTTTCATTACAATCCCAACCGGGGCGCTAGTTATTAAAATCGCATTAGAATGAAAGATAGTTATTTCCCATACTCCTCCACCCTGCCCATCATCCTGGCGTTTCATCCAAGATCGACAACCACACTCGCATTCAGGTCATACTACATCCCGCCTATGTAATGACAACCAAATAAAGGATCTAAGGAATGACATCCAAAGAAGAAGATGCTGTTCGAATAGCAACAAGACATCGGCCTCATCGCCAACCAAAACTATGCCCCCTAAGCTGCCCTTTACATATATATGTATGTTCATATGTGCATTTATACGAAGGAACAATTAATGAGATGCGAGGAGCTTCAGGTCGGAGTTGGTCATCAACGTTGATCGCATTGTTTTTCTGACTATCCGTTTCAGTGTGTATTTTGGCCTCAGGATATGAAGACTTTGATGCGAGAGCAGTTAATTGAGGTTGAGCTCCGGCGATGATTTGCCGCAAGACTACCTCACAGTACCCCAACTATTGAATGGTGGCTAGTAGCGGCGACGGCGACGATGATGACCACTATGACGACGAAGACGATGGATTGAGGGCGCGGCTGCGGATGCGATGAGTATCACTCTGTCGGCGTATTAATAAATAATAATCGTTGTTATGATGATTAGCAACCGGTGAGTCGAAGAAGTCGCTCTTCAATAGGCACGCCGATTGCAGTAGGCTCACACTAATCACTTCAGCTTGAGAGATGTATATGCAGATGTCGTAATTAAAGGCAAATTAAATTAATCTTAACAACGCGTTCTGGTCACTGTTTGAAAGTAATAATAATAAGAATAACGGCGAAATGTTGTCTAGTCAATTTTATTGGCTTTTCTTGCAAGGTTTTTAAAGGACAATGTAGAAGAGAGAACTTTTCGTCTTGAGAGTTGATATCATTGCTCTAGGCTGTTTATGAGTCACTGCCGCCCGATGTCACATCATTATGTTATAGAGTCCGTGAGGTGGTTGGGAGGTGTTTTTCACCATCTTCGGGTTTTCAAATGGCAATGTCCCAGAACTTGAGTTGGTTTATATCCGAGTCCTGAATATGACGGTAGAAAGTACTTTCCCAATGAAGCTTATAAGCTAATAAGCTCTAATAAAGAGGGTGAATAATTTCGTCATCAGCTGAACATGCCGGCAACGTATAAGTTCGTTCAGCGAACTAATTCTCGAGGCCTATTACCTAAGTGCCACGTATCGTTAGATAGTCCGCCGAGAACGGTTTTGTTGGAATAACAGCAATATCATTCCTCGATTTTCACCTGAACGGCCTTATACAGCACATTAATTTTCCACGTACACCGATCGATCGTTGACAAGCGAAGTCGCATACATAGAGGTAGAGTGCCTGCGGTTAAGTTACGCGATATCGCAAACGGATTGGGGAGGCGTCAATAAACAGCTATAGAGTTTAGCAATGGTAATGAAGAATGCGATTCAAATCTACGCTGCGAAGACTAAAAAAGGTTAGAACTACAGCATTCACACATCAGACCACGGCCGCGTGTACGCGAAGATGTTTTTTTTTCTACTTAAAATGTATGAATGCTACATTTTGTTAAAAATGTTTTATGGTTAATACAATAATAACAATGAGTAGAAATGTTGAAGAAGGGAAACGTTTAAGGTTGGCGTAATGTTGTGTGCGGGGAGTGGTGGGGGCTGGTTGTTTTAAGGGGCCTTATAATGAAATTGGTCTGGCGCAAGACTTTGCCCGAAAAAAAAAAACAGATCATTATGGAAAATTTAACGGTCCTCAGGACTTGCTAAATAAGGCCAAGACCGGCTCCCGGTTGTGGTGCCGATGATGATGATGATAGTGAAATTGGAGTGCTCCTCGATGGTATAGTGGTTAGTGTACTCGCCTGTCACGCGGGAGACCGCGGTTCGATTCTTTATCGGGAGCCACTGGCGCAAGACTAATGACCTTGTCCGGAAAAAAAACAAATCATTATGGAAAATTTAACAAGCCTCAGGACTTGCTAAATAAGGCCAAGACCGGTTCCCGGTTGTAGTGCCGATGATAATGATGATAATGAAAGTGGAAGTGTTAAAGTTGAAGTCAAAGGGAGTGGGGTAAGACTTGGCGTTCCGTGGCATACGTGATATAGGTTCGTCAAAGACACAAAGGACTGGCAGATAAAATAGACAAGGGGTTCGTAGCCTACGGGGATTGGTATTGAACGGAATAGAATAGAGAAGATTTCCACAATCGACCGATTCTGAGAGAAGACGGCGGATGAAGAGAATGTCAGCCGGAATTCTTCCTCTTCTAGTGTGGTTACGTTAATTACTGCCGAGACGAGTCGTCGAAGGGGGCAGGGGTTGGTGGGTGGGGGGGGGGGGGGGGGGGGGGGGCAAAACAGCCCTCGGAGGCCAAAATATAAGAATCGACGTAGAATGCTCTCGATTCAGTGAATATGGGGCATATGATAAGGCGACCCGACCTGGCTAGCATATTCTAGAAGATGGAACAACAACACCAAAACTAAGAGTTGCTAACTAACCGCCGACGAATCAAGACACAGCATTTCTGCCTTGTGATCCATACCATCGGATCAATTGTCTTATCCGTTTAGGGTATCTTAAGTAAAGATAAGATACCCTAATTGCACTTCCGGTTCACGCGTCGTCTTCTGTGGGAACGAGCGGATCACCACAAAGGCGTCTGAGTGTAGTGCAGTGATATCTACTGGCTTTGCGCCGTAAAAATTGTGTAGAAGTGTACAGTGCGGGAAAACGTCATACCATTTCCTTTCCTCGCGTCTGTTTTTCTTATTTTTCGAACTTCCGTTACGTCTCTCGGGCATCGGTACACTCGATTGATTTATAACCTTTGGAGAGTTTTTGGTGTTTGAGTGGCGTAATATTCGTGATGAAAGGGATGTGACCTGGATTTCGACACGGATATAGTGGGGCACCTACTACAACCTAATATCAGGACATGGATGCTTTCGGCAATACTTGCACAAGTATAAGCATGTGAATCACCCATACTGCTTGTATTGCGAAGGCAAAATAGAAAATGTGGAACACGTACTCACAGAGTGCGTGAGAATCGAGACCGCACAAACGATTTTGGAGAGACATATGAGACGGATAGTTACTCCGGGAGGAGTAATAGAATACATGCAGAGTTCAAAACAGGCATAGTCCGTAACAAATGGTATTCTCGGTGAAATGATGCAGCAGTTGCGTCGTGACGAGCGGAGTAAGAGGTAAACTCCGTCCCGCCCCGCGATGGAATATCTAAAAGAAAGTTCCGCGGGGATCAACGGGAATATGAGCCTGGCGGGAGGTGGTTTTAGTCGGTAAAAACCCGGCATGCCTCTGGATCGGTCTAGAGGTATCTTTTGAAGATTTCCACCTTCCTACAGAAACCAAAAAAAAAAAAAAAAACCCTACTACAAGAGTATAACACCTGCTGCGCTGGTTAAAATTTGCATCCCCTTCTGCAATGCACGTGTGCATTGGTACTTACATTTATTCCACTGTATGTCGGAGACCAGTTTAGCTGCGGCATGGGTGGACCCGTCTTAAAGCCAAACTGGTTATTCGGAATAATGTTGTTGCCGTCTACCCATTTTAGCAGAGCTTTGTTAATAGTCTTTTCGAATATATTACTGATACTTGGGAATGAACTTATCGAACGCATGTTCATTGGGTTTGTACAGTGTTTGCCCTTTTTTGGAATGGGCTGTAAGATTGCCGTTTTCCAACGCGCGGGAAAGTATCCATTATCCAACGCATTGTTAAACAGGAGCGTGTATATATCTATTGCCATTGGGGGGAGGTTCTTTAGTACGATGTTAGGTACTCCATCAATTCCCACTGACTTTTCGCTTCTCAATGAGTCCTTCCTTCGTAATTAAAGGGTTATTAGCCCTACCATTGGCGTTAATGTCATTTGACCAATTATCGTCACCGAATTCGGTAAAACCGGGATTCTCCGATTTCCAAAGTGACATTTCATTTCGGAGATGCAGGTAGTGTAATGGTTGCTTTGGCTTATCTATCGCCGGGTCCAACTTGCATGCTTTTCTGAGGCGGTATTGGTTTTTTGTGTCGCAATTTCAATGGAACGGAAATTTCACGACGACCTTTGCAACATTCGCGGTATAAGATGCAATTTCTCCTATGTGTCTCCCTACGTCTGTAACCAGAAACCAGCAATCTTTGCACTTAGCGAGACTCAGGTAATAACTGATATATATATATATTTCTGATTTTACTTTACCCGGTTATAGCTTAATTCCTTTGTTCTTTCCACATCGTGGTCTAGCCATATACATACGAAGTGATATTGCTTATCAGCTTCTGCCACAATATGGGCTCTGTTACAATCCTGAATTTAATTTCTCGTGGTTAAAACTTCACGTCCGCAGGCATATCATACATAACTGCTTTCTTTACCGAAGCCCAAAACTTGTATAGAAACGCATCCTCTAACGAATTTGATGCTCTATCTGATTCTATTGATAGTATCTTGACCCTATATCCGCACACTGAAATCGTTATTGCGGGTGATTTCAATGTGCATAACTCTCAGTGGCTTCGCCACTCCGGACACACAACACCTGAAGGTCGGTATGTTCAGCTGTGTGCTGAGTCAAATAATTTAACTCAACTCGTCAACGAACCAACACGCGTGCCAGATACAGATGACCATTCCATTCCATTCTCATATCGACAAATAGACAATTGAAGTCTCTTCGCCCTGGGACACTTCAGACCACTGTGTCGTGTCACCTAAATTTCTTCTAACCAATAGTAACGCTAACAAGAAATCTCCCAAAAGAACAGTATGGTTCTATGAGAAAGCCAACTGGGAAGGTCTGAACGACTTTTTTGGGAAGTTAAATTGGTCGTTATTTTTCCTCAAAAAAAATGTTGACTCTATAGCGGACATATTGATAGACACGATTCGGCTTGGCATCCGAACCTTTATTCCACACAGAGTAAAGAGTATCAAACCCAAGAGAAATATGTGGTTCGATCCCGGGTGCAGAGAAGCCACTAAGGCTAAAGAGTTGAACTTCCGGTTGTATAAGTCAAACAATACTGAGGGAAACCGGAAAAGATTTAATAGAGCTAGAAATGACTGCAATGCGCATATTCAACGTGCCAAGTTCTTATATGACCAGAGAGTGACACAAAAAATACTACACTCTCCCACAGTTAGTAGAAACTTCTGGGCATTCGTGAAGAACATCCAAAATCGGTCTCTTGATACATTCCATCGCTTATACGTTGTTACAGACCAGTCACCAGTGCAATAGAGAGACCGTATCTACTTGCTGCAATTTTGCAGCCAACTCAACGCTGCCTGATACCACATCAGTTCCGGCTCAACTTGAGCATAAGCAGCACACCATGAGCCAGATTCACTTCCGAACGCATACTATTGCCCAGGCACTCAAGGAGCTAAACTCAAGCAAATCCGCTCGTCCGGATGCCATTCTCCCAATTCTCTTGAAGATATGTTCCCCTTCACTCGGTAAACCACTGCGGAAACTTTTCCATTTGTTTTACTCTACTAGCCGTTTCCCAAATAGATGGGAGTCAGCGAACATTCAGTCAATTCCCAAAAAGGGCGACAAATCGTCCCTCTCTTCTTATCGACCCATAGCACTAACTTCTATTCTCTCCGAGGTAATGGAATCACTTATCAACCGTCAACTTTCGAAATATCTGGAATCAACTGACCTCCTCAATGACCACCAATACGGCTTTCGTAGCAACCGGTCCACAAGAGATTTGATGGCGTACCTTATCGAAAAGTAGAGCCATTCCATCCACAACTTCGGAGAAGGCAAGGTTGTTGCACAGGGCTTCGACAGAGTTTGGCGTCCAGCCCACTTATCAAAACTACATTCATATGGAGTGGACAATTCCCTGATCCAATGAATAAGAGACTATTGTTCTGGCCGTTCAATCCAAGTGGTTCTTGATGGTGTCAAATCTGCCTCCCTTCAAATTAATGAAGGTGTTCCCCAAGGTTCTGCACTCACACCCACTCTCTTCCTTATCTTTATAAATAATCTCTTGTCCATTATCCATAATCCAATCCACTCGTTTGCTGATTATAGCACATTGAGTTTCTCATACTCATACGAACATTCCCGACCAAACTCTTGGAATGTTAATACCAATCAGCAGGTTATGCTTAATACACTGAATTCCTTCCTGAACAAGATATATCAATGGGGTTTATCTAACGGAGTAGGGTTCAATGCCTTAAAAGCTCAGTGCTGTCTCCTGTCATCAAAGGCGAACCCCAAAGTAAATATCCTATTGATGAACGACACTTGGGTTGACGAAGCCAAGGAACTACCAATCCTTTGCACTCGAATTAATTAGACTCTTAATTGGAGCGACCACATTTTTGAAGCTGCGGAAAGTACGTACATGGGGTTCCTTAAGAGATGCAAAAAATACTTCACTCCATCCAACCTGGCCACTATTTACAAGGCGTGTATTCGACCTAAAGGCTCCTCGATAGTATAGTGGTTAGTATACCCGCCTGTGACGCGGGAGACCGGGGTTCGATTCCCTGTCGGGAAGCCTCTGCCGCAAGACTAATGACATTGCTCGGAAAAAACAAAATATTATGGAAAATTTAACAAGCCCCAGGACTTGCTAAATAAGGCCAAGACCGGTTCCCGGTTGTGGTGCCGATGATGATGATGATATTCGACCTAAAATGGAGTACAACTCCCATATTTGGTCAGGCGTATCCAAAACTGCACTACACGTGCTCGACAGGATGCAAAAACGAGCAGTGAAAGTTATTGGGGACTCAGCCGTAAGTCGATCAATTCCGTCGTTAGAACACAGTCGCAACGTATCATGCCTGTCTCTTTTCTATAGGTATTACGGCGGTCGATGCTCAACTGAACTTGCTGAATGTGTTCCGCCCCGTCAGACATTTTCCCGCGATACCCGTCTATCTGTGAATGCGCATCAGTTCACGTTGAAAGTGGACTTCAGGCGCACAAATAAACATAGAGAGTCATTCTTTAGCCGAACCACACGAATGTGGATTGCTCTACCTGATCATATGTTTCCTCGTCGTTGTATTGTCCAGGCATTTAAGACCCATCAGCCAAATATCCAGAACATATTCGAAGATTTTTCCTGACAATGTGGTTGAACGTATAGCGTGACGGGGTGGTATATCACTTTGGGGTTTATCATATAAACCAACCTTTTTATATTTGACTGGAGATTCATTTTCCGAATGGCTACGCGGCCTTAAAGGTTGTGTTTGGAGACATTAGCCTCCTTGATTTTTTCTTTTTTGTATATACTGCCCCTGAGAAGAGACGAACCTATAGCGCCGAATAGGCGCCTCGACATGCCTTCAAATAATCGTCGCAGTTCTTTTTGAACAGTTCCAGGTTGTAACGCTCTGGAAACACTCGCGCGGGCAGGGAATTCTGCACTTTTCTCGCTCTGTAACGGAACGAGTTCTGATGATGAGATGTTCGCGCCGACGGGAGATGAACCGCAAATTCGTGCGATCCGTCGGAATGTCTTGTGGAGCGAATATAAATTGAATTACGGGGAACAATACCAGAAGATCAGTGCCCGTGATAATATCTGTAAAACAGAGATAGGTCCGTTATGCGCCTTCGATGTGATGCCGACTGTAGTCCCAACGTCAGCGGCGTGTCCCCGATCAGGCGGATCACTAGCTTCTGTGTGCTCTCAGGTAGGTCGAGCTGTGGAACCGATGATCTACTTTTCTTTGTGAATGTTGTATACTGTGTTTTCGTTGCATTGAAGTCGACGAGATTCACTTTTTCCCACTACAGGACCTCATCCAGATCCCGATTCAGAGAGTCGATCTGGCTACATCTCAGCTGGTGCGACGTTAATGCAGCAATCGGCCGATCATTCAAAGAGGAAACAAGCGTACTGTCATTCGCAAAACTGAACACTTTGTTATCCATTGATCATTTATGTGAAGCAAACAAAAGGTTGGAGCCAAAATAGAACCTTGGGGCACCCCAGAATTAACAGGATACAGATCCGAACACTCGCCTCCCCAACAACCAGGATCGATCGATTTTCGAGGATGTTCTTCGTCCAGTCACAAAGCTGGTGGGAAAGAAGTTTGCTCAGCAATGCCCCGTGCCAAACGCAGTCAAAAACCTTGGAGATATCCAATGCGACCGCTCTTGACTCACCATGCTCCTAAATCGCTGATGTCCATATATCGGTTATAAGGATCAAAAGGTCTCCCGTGGACCGCCTGCCACGAAATCCGTATTGACGATCATTCGGAAGTCCGTTGCACTCCAAATACTTAATTAACTCGGCATTGATGACCTTTTCCACCACCTTAAAGAACATATACAGGAATGCTATCGGACGGTAATTGTGTGGGAGACACCCTTTTCCCTTCTTTGGGATTGGGTGAACTTGAGCGATTTTCCTGCAGGTAGGAAATGTCCTCCGTGCATAAGGTAAGTGGAAGAGCCTGGCAAGAACCAGCGACAGTTCTGGAGTACAGTTCTTAAGGTCTATTGCTGGAATTCCATCCGCGCCTGTTGCCTTCCTACAGTCCAGTCCATGTAGAATCCGTTGAATAGTACGCGGGCGGAACCCCACATCATCATCATCATCGGCACTACAACCGGGAGCCGGTCTTGGCCTTATTTAGCAACCCCTGAGGCTTGTTAAATTTTCCATAATGATTTTTTTTCCGGGCAACGTCATTACTCTTCCGCCAGAGGCTCCCCGACGGGGAATCGAACCCCGGTCTCCCGCGTGACAGGCGGGTATACTAACCACTAGACTATCGAGGAGCGGGAACCCCACTCCCCGCATTGAAAATTGTACCGTCGCGATCACAGGTGGCTCCAAAAGACCGGAATCGAGGTTTGAATTCGCGGAAAGTAAATTCGCGAACACATTACCTTTATCTTTTGAAATTGTGACTAGTGTCCCGCTGTCTGTCACTAACAGGGGAAAAGGGGAGGAAGCCAAGTTATTGCTGACAGTTCTTGCCATTGACCAGAAGGGACGCGAATAAGTTGGGCACTCAAGGATTATTGGTCACTCTGGCGTTGTAGGCCTTCTTCGCGGTATCAATCGTCTGGTTCCCCTTTTTTTTTTTTATTCTAACAAAATTCGTTCTGTCAACATCGGTGGGATTGGAGCGCCAATGTTTAAAGCTCTATTTTTTGCGGCTGTAATCTGCTCGCATTGCATTTTTTATCAAACCAACGTTTATCAGATGAACTTCGTTTGATGGAATGCGGAGTGTAGATCTCCATCCCGAGAAGAATAATCTCCGTGACCGACTCCGCGCATACGTTAACATCAGAGTCTCCAAACCACACCTCCGACACGGAAAGAAAGCGAGGAAATCTCGCAAATCGTCCCAGTTAGTAGCTCTATACCTCCATACGTGGCGAAGCTGCTTAGGTCGGTTATTCGCTTGAAGTGTAAGTGGTTACGCGACCGAAACCAAGCAGTAAGCTGAGTTTCTCAGTGGCGCAGCAACCTCCACGGTATAAATGCTCGGCTCGGATGTAGGACCAGATCCAGGGTGTTCGCATAATCACCTCGGGCATCCGGTACTCGAGTAAGTTTATAGCGTTCGCACCGAAAGTGAAGGACGTGTGATTCGAACTGACGCTATGACGATTAGAATCACTAAAAGATCGAGCCAATACTCACTACATCAGGCCACTGCTGCGTATAAGAATTCGATTTCTAAACTTCAAGTATTTAATCAACTCGGCATTGAAGACCATTTCCATCATCCTGGATAACATAGACAGTAATGCCATCAGCCGGTAGTTTTGTTTAACACCGGAATTCTTTATTTCAGAAGATACCATAACAACTTATACCAGCTTTAGTCCGGCCCGTCAGTCAAACATCCAGAACATACTCCAAGATTTCTCCTGACAATGTGGTTGAACGTACAGCGTGACGGGGTGGTATTATAGCGTTTGGGATAATAGTGGAGAACGCGTGATTCGAACTGACGCTATGACAGTTAGAATCACCAAAAATTGAACCAAAGCGCAACCCATTAGGCCATCGCCGTGTGTACGAATTCGATTTCTAAACTCAAGGACATTCGACTGATGTGGATTTGTTATGTTATCGCTATGGTATACGGCTCTGATGCATTTTCTTATTCGATTTTTGTTCGGTGTTCTTCACCATTTGCTTGTGTATTGTGTGTGTAGCTGTTACAAACGTCACACTACTCCCTCCTCAGTAACTTTGTTAAAGAACAGCTTCATGTGCAAACGACAGAGCGAGGAAAGAGCGAGCGAGAGATCGTTGGAGCAGGCGAGTATGCCGGTGCGCTATGCGGAAGTCGTGATCGTGCCGTGAAGAACTGTTTTACTACGGGAAAGTGTGTGCTGTGTGTACACAGATCACGTCGTAGTCACCAATTATTGCGTTTGGGATGATAGTGAACAACGTGTGATTCGAACTGACGCTATGACAGTTAGAATTAACAAAAAATTGAACCAAAGCGCAACCCATCAGGCCACTGCCGTGTGTACGAATTCGATTTCTAAACACCAAGTACATTCGACTGATGCGGATTTGTTATGTTATCGCTATGGTATACGGCTCTGATGCATTTTCTTATTCGATTTTTTTTCGGTGTTCTTCACTATTTGCTTGTGTGTTGTGTGTGTATCTGTTACAAACGCCACAGGGGCTTATCATATGAAGGCATTAGCCTCCACTCAGCTGATGTTGAATCGCTATGTTATTTTTTGGCATACAGCTGATGCTTTTGCTTATTCGATTTGCTTTCTGTGTTGTTCTTCACTATTTGTATGTTTACAGTGTGTGTATCTGTTAGAAACGCCACCCTACTCCCTCCGCAATAACTTTGTTACGACCAACTTCGTGTGCGAGCGAGAAAACGTCGGAGCAGGCGAGTGAGCCGGTGCTCTGTGCAGAAGTCGGGACCGTGGTGGTAAAGTCCTGTTTGCCTATGGGGGATTGTGTGCTGTTTGTACACAGATGCACGACTGATGTAAAGAATAATACAACTTTTTTCCTTAACCTTCTCTCCCTGATATTCGGTTACTATAATCATTTTTGCCGTCAAAGTTCATCTGGCGAGTGAAAAATTACAAATCAATGCAATTCAGATAATAACGCCTCGCAATAGATACGTAGAACTTCATGTTTTAAAAAAAGGGAATAAAAACTACTTAAGAAACATTTTAACTCCTTAAACATTTTAATTCAATAAACGATTTTTAATTTGATGACATATTATAACGTTATAAAGACATCAATTTGCGAGAAATAAATCTGTCAACGAATCGTGAGTCGTCTCTCTGAGTACGGGAAAAAGAAAGGAAATTTTCAAATTTGTGAAGATAGATTTCACCAATATTTGCCACAAGGAGTCTGGCCAAAATAATTCCCAAATATCCACCTTCGCATCTACGGCCAGTACTTGGCATACTGCTAGATGAGTGTATTTTTATTACTCTCATGAACGGGCAGTTTGTATACTACTATCATCCACCACCTTGTTCGGGTTCTTCAGCTAAAATTCGGACAATCTAGAGTCTATGTTCAACAAACCTGACTAACTTCACTAATTAGTTCCATCGCATCGTTTTATTTAAGTTTGTAGCAGGCTATATCGTCCAGAATCTCATTGGACACTCATGTATCCGATGTTGTCGCATCGAGTCATACAACGGTGTTCACCTGCAACACCAGAGAGTAAGTTTCTAACGCACCCACCTTTGTGAAGCCACACCTCATAAGTTCATTGTGTAATATACCCAACCACCTTCAGATGCACATATTATATACCCGTGTACAAGACAAACAAGGAAGAAGACTACCTCGGCCTCATCTGTGTATCTCAATGTGCGCCAAAGCATAACCCAGTTCAGTGCGCGCGCATCCAATTATTGGAGCAGTGCAAATTGCGATTTCTTGTTTTGACTCCAGCTGTTCCAATTGTACACCTAACCGGGGGGTGCACATTAAAACCTCCAACAGACTGTGCAATCAAATTGCCGGCTTCTATTTGTTGTGCTTGCTATTGCTCCCCAACTAATGCGGACATTGCCACTACATCATCCACAGCCAAGCTGGCTTCAATCATTACAATCAAAATAGAAGCACTGCAGCGAGGCTGCTCATAAGTTCCGAGCTAATTAATGCACCTTAATCATTCTGATAGACTGAACCTGTTATCCGGAATATCCGTATCCGATGTGCAACAGTGCAGCGGACCTGTAGTACATCAGTGCAACAGTGATGCCTTAACTAACATCGTATCAGAATTCCATTTGGAGCACATCTACCATTGTCCAGACGCCGTTATAGGTGTGAAAGTTAAAGATGCGAGTAAGTTTAAGGCGCCAAGCCCCAAGCGCCAAGATGCTGTCCAGCGGCGCACGACTACTGGTCGATGTTATTTGTTATGTGCATCTATGACGTTCAGGTGAATTTCTCTTCTGCCCATTCGATGATTGGCTAAGTAATGATATTTATGCTCTTATGGTTTTCTCCTTGTCCGCCGCCGCAGCCGCCATCAACAGTGCCAAGTATATGCTGTCTCGTGGTCGAGCGGAAAGTGCACAAATTACTAGGCTAATGCACACCAAGATTTAAGGTTAAGTGGCTGTTAATTGTTAAGGTGCATGCAATTCAAATGCGAATCTAGAATTTCGTGCGCACGATGTAAGAACGACAAGATAACGGCGTCGGACACGCACGCAATAAGCCCCCGTCTGTATATGTGTGGCTGGGGGCTGACATTCACTAGAGAGTATATAATGAGGAAATCTAGAATCCCCGAAGACCCTTTTCTGACATATAGACATTGGTCGAAGTGGTTCATGTTTGCTGCCAACTGATAGAGGATTGAGAAAAACCCAACCATTACGTTTGGAGATTGAACTTGATGCCGGAAATATGTTCTGACAATATTTTAAAAGCGTGTAACTAATAATTAGAGAAATTACTAGATACTGCACTTTGCCCGACTTCGAAAACCGTTTGGTTGTCAAGCAACTCTTATTATAGTTAAGGCTATCGTAGTCATGACTGTCTTGACCTCTCCAAATATTCTCCTGCGGTACCCATCAATCGGAAAGCGCGCACCAGTTCACGTTGAAAATCAATTTCCGTTGTACAAGTATAATAAACGCAGAGAATTATTCTTTAGCCGAACTACACGAATGTGGAACGCCATGCCTATTCATGACTTCTTTCGTCCTTATCTTCTCTTTCTTCTTTCCCGAACTGTGATTTGGCATTTTGATTGAAGGTCCAAATCCAAATCCACCTTTGCGCCCGTGTTTCTGTGCTTTGGCATTTTGATTGAAGCTCAAAATCCACTTTTGCGCGAGTGTTTCGTACAAAAACTGCTTTTTATCTTATAACTGTTGATTTTATCTGCATGACACGGCTCCTGGATAAGCATTGAAGATCACAATCGAATTCCACTTTACATAAAACATTTCTCAGAATCAGTATTCTCAGATTGACAGTCTGTCCCTGCTTTAGCGAAATATTATGCTCCTCTTAAAGATAGCTAACCCATAACTTTCCGCTTCATTCACTGTCGCACACACCAATTCCATTTACTCGTAAATACTTCGAGGACCCAGTAAGTTCCCTTTATTTGCTGCTGCTTTGCAACTTGAACAAATTGAACCAAATTAATTGTTCAACACCTTAGCCAGTGAGAGTGCGGAATGTCAGCTTTAATGGCCGATTCTCAGCTAACTACATTTCCTTTCGCAATTTACCTTGCATTCAATTGCAATTGCTTGCATGCAACTTAAGGAGTCATACACAACGCCATTACCAGGCCCACAGAGGCACACAAACTCACCCACTGAGCTGAATCGATTTGAATACAAAAAAACTATCAAATCTACACTTTTCCCATATCCACGACTATCAACAAGTCGTTATAGTTTAAGACGTGCATATTGTCCGAATGGGACTCTCGCTACAATGGCATTCAATAATATTACCAGCTTTGGTTTTCAAATAAATCCGTACGATCAAAAACAGGAGCAGGCGGTTAAAAACGAACGACCTTCATTATATGTGCGGGGGGGGGGGGGGGGGGGGCTACGCTTAGCAAGAAGCCACCACATCAAAACCACCTGCACAAGAAAAAGAAGCAGCAGCAGAAAACGAAAACGAAGACAAAACCATATCGTGACTAAGGAAAATTTCCAATATTGCGTTTGCAACAGGTCCTAGGGACTGGGCATAGGCCGCCAGGACATGCACTTTTCATATACAGCTGCAGCCTCGATTTACTGCTATTGAGTGTGTGCATTCGTGGCGTTCTGTAAGAGTCCTTTACTTACCTACAAGACATACAGAAGACTTATTTTCGATTGAAACGCGAAAAATCCACACCACTAAATGACACTTGAACTGCCGGCTCAAGGTTAGCATTCAGTGCTTGGCAGCTGAGGGCCTACTACCTACCAGTACAGGGAGGCATTGTGCATGCTAATAACTCTTCTCACAGCAGTTCATGATGTGCCGAAGTGCAGTTATTATCTTACCGGGTAATCACGTAACTCACTCACAATAACATTCAATTGTGAGCCACCACAACCACACCCTCAAATCCTGTAGCCTTAACAGCAACTCACAACTCAAGGGATGACCAACTCAAATAGTGTATTTTAAAAGCTTACTAAACAAAAAAGTAAGATGGTCCACACTATGAACTCTATATTAGGTCGGGAGGTGCGTATAAGCCCATGCACTTGACATTGAAAGGCCTCCCACTAAAATGCGACTGCACTCTTTACTTCATACAGCTCCAACGCATCATCTCATCGATCCACTGACAACTAATACGTTTGAAGTGCATAACACCAAGCATATGTTCCAAGTACACAGTCCAGCAAGTGTTTATAACCCACTCTCCGTTAATTTACGTAAATTAAGTTATCATTTTGTTGAACGATACGAGATAGGTACGTGCGTGTAGCTACCGCAATCATTCGATACCATCAATCAATAAATATCACACAACAGCAAACCATTTAGAATCAACGTCCATACATACGTACGCACCCACATACACACATATCCACCTTCCACCTTCCATCTTGTGATTGATGATTAATGATTGATAGTTGCGATGACGTGCCACCAGCGGTACGACGATTACAACATAATCATCTCGTAACTAATAGATTGCCTCTCCAACGGTTTGTCTTTTCATTTGTTCTCATTTTACCTGAAGGAACATATCACCATCGAGAAGGCCATGCTCGAAGGCTCCCAGCTCTCTGGTCCGGTATGCATCGTGTGAATGGATGTGCGGCATTAGGCCATTCTCCTCCTTATCCTTATGCATCACAACTGAAACGAAACAGAGAATCAACCATCAGCATTACAACATTTCTACTAATGATTCAGATAACATAATTAAACAAATGATAGCTCGGTAAATATCAAATTGAGATCGTAAACGAGCGCTAATCGATAGACAGTATCATGCCGTATAGACGGATGGATGTGAACCACACCGCCCTCAGGACCTTCAAAATATAACCGTAATTTAGGCTATCAATTTGCATTTGTATCGGTCTGAACAGCATCCCAGGAGGGTATTAGCAATTCAGGTTTTACGAAGGACATCAAACCGCCAAACGAAGGCACAATATTCTATGATAATGGAAATAGGGACGAGAATTCTTGAGGGAATTGTCTAGGCCATGAATTTGATACTTTATACGTGTTTACCTATCAAGGCATTCATGCTACAGCAGCTAGGAAATAGGGACGAGCCACTAAAACGGGGCTACTGGCAATGAAGTGAAGATAGAAGGATACTCTTATAACTTATTCAGTTTTATAACTTAGTACAAATTAGTAAAGTGTTCGAAATTCAATTTACAAGATTTTATATATCTAGTTTCTAAGTACAAGCACAACACTTATAAATGTTCACATTGTTTTTAAGTAAAAATAAGCTAACCACTTATATTTTTATATTATTCACCGAATCTATGACAACATTTGCCTCTTACCAGGATTGTTACATATTAAAACTGTGTATCCTTAGATGCGCTGGCGCAAGACTAATGACCTTGCCCGGAAAAAACAAATCATTATGGAAAATTTAACAAGCCTCAACCTTGCTAAATAAGGCTAAGACCGGTTCCCAGTTGTAGTGCCGATAATGATGATAATGATGATCCTTAGATGCAAAAATTAAAAAGATTGTCAAAGCACCAATTCACTGAGAATATTTCCCAATGACTCTCTCAACCGTCAGAATATTAGCCTTCCAATTCCACGAATCGTTCAACATCCTGTGGCGGTTCCACTGTCCCAACCCCAACCCCAACCCCACTGTCTACTTGCCCGAAGAACCCCCATAACTACAACCCAGCTTTCATAAGTTTACTGCTAATGCAATCGCTGTAGCACCTGTAAATGCTTCACGCGTTAAGTTCATCAAATGTATTTAGCCAAAAGCTCCTGGAAGAGAATTCTTACCTGCATTCATTTATTCGAATTCAAAATTCTCTATAAGAATTCTGTTCCAAACCTCATAAATCCCAAGTCCAATTCGGCACCTTCGGTTGCCAGGCAAATCCCAATCACCAGCATACCTGAAACATTTCCCTTCTCAAGCGCAATAAAAGAATTTCTCCCACAAGGGCATTCATGCATGCATCAATGCATCTCTGCATTAGCGACCTAGAACCGAATTCTCGTTTAGTGTAAATACTCACACTAGAATACGACCCTTGAGTTGCCTTAGATGTCATATACAATTGGCATAGATGTTATACAAACCGTCATTGTGTAACCATCTAATTTGCTTCGCAATGACTTGCAGCTATTGATACAGCTGCAAGCACTTTACCCCGAAATGCTCCTTTGTTTGAATCTCCAAACAATCATCAACTCCGCGCATAGCCGCCGGATTGAATTCAAAGCATAAACAATGCACAGGTTATTAGCCTTGCGCCGAACACATACATATTACCCACTAATAAAATGCCCACCCAAAGGATCCATATCCCCAAACCAACGTTGATTTCAATGTCGGACACATTGAACCAAACGCTCAGTTGTCGAACATTGAATTCAATTCCTTAAAATTCAAACATCACAACGCATATCTTCATATGCATTGTAAATATGTTCAATTATCAATTCCCAAAATCCAAAGTCTAAAATAAATACGCGATAAACGGGGCAAATGTTCGTTTATCATGTATACACACGGCAATGTAAACATCAAGATGCATATCTCCATATGCATTGCCACCAGATGTTTTATGATATGGAAATAGACCCAGAGTTCCCATACATATTCTCACCCATTTCCCATAGACTTTGACCCAATGTAAACTATGGTTTGCATTTACCAGACTCTCTAATGGATAACGAAAACATACCGCAAAAGGTATCTATGATAGGGGGCGATGCGTCCAGACTTTGAGGAAAGATAAGAAAAAAGATACAGAGTCGAAGTTTTAAAGTGAAGAGGCAGTTGCATAGCGGCGGTAGAAAAGTTGAGTTGCAGTTGTATAGTCTCGGTTTTTTAAATTAAAAGTTGTATGGAACACGAGTGGAGTGCGGAGGTTCCGGAAGCAATGCAGAAAGGGTTTTGTTTTAATCAAACCTCTTGTGTCGCTGTGTTGGTTTCCCAAAACGTACAAGTGTATCGTGATTGGAACGTTTCTCTCCAGCTCGTCATTTTTAAAATGTCTCTTCGAGTGTGTGTAGTGGCGCTTGACGTTATCGTGCGGTCCTCGGTACCTCACTGTTCCCGGAGGCCACGGAAGCACGGTGGTGCACCAGGAATATCAAAGGAAAACTAGTTCCCCATTCGGATCTCCGCGGGGACTGTGTTTCTAGGAACATCATGCCCTTGTTTTGATAAAAAAAAACGGAAGTGTAATCAATCGTAATCATGTCCACCCGCGAAGTACGTTCAACTAGTACCAGCATTTTGTAACATCAGGGGAATCAGTTTCACCAATACGAATGTAAACGGCGTCCTTCCAATTTTGCAAACAACGAAACCTGATATCCTAGCTTAAACCGAGACTCAGGTCGATTCGTCAACAGACTCGACATATCTTCGTTGCTCAGGCTACGACTTACATTCGTAATTTCGTTTTAAAGGGGAAGTCTGCGTCTTCACTCCTTCCGACTTAGCTTGCCAAAGGAATGAAAGATTAGAACCCAATAACTTGGACGTCATTTGGATGAAAATCTCGCTAAAGAATTCTGTGAAATTTCTTTGTTATTGATTTTCCAAAACGTACAAGTCTTTGTTCCCGAATGACGATCGACCAGCGACTCTTTTCGAATATATATATATACAAATATATATATATATATATATATATATATATATATATATATATATATATATATATATATATAAATTCGAATAACCCAGCTTCTGAAATCGTCGTTCTTACCGACTATAACGTACACAACTCCAACTTGTTAGTATCTTCTAACAGAACTGACGAGGCTGGGAGGCTAGCCGAAACTAAACTTGGTAAATGCATTTTATCTCTACAAATATTATCAATCGCGTGTGTGCATCAGTTCAAGTTAAAAATTAACTTCCGACCGATAGAAAATCATAGATAACCTTTCTTTAGCCGAACAACACGTATGTGGAATGCTCTGGCAGTTCTTTTTTTTTCTATTTTTTTTTTTTTTATGATGATACGATTCACAGATTGTGATAACCCTGTGTTTACGTACTAAAACGCACGTTCATATCTCCTTGGAATTTCCTTAACGGGGCTGGTTAGCATGTCCGTGTGCTAAATGTCATTAAAATCATCAAGAATTTAAGACATTCTCTACCAGCCTTTTTCCTCATCTTCCGCCGACACGATGTGTTTACGTTAAGGGTATGACACACCCGTATTATATGCGCAATCATATCAAAACAAAAACCTTCTGGGAAGATGATAACTTTGGGGCGACTTTTAAATTAATATATAAACGGTATGCTCTATATCTCATTTAGGATTGAGCGGAGCGATTTCTTTCGATGCGGCGTTCTTCATTGTAGGCCTACGAAAAAGTAATATTTTTGTTCAGGTCTTGAAACTATGTCTTACATATAATATTAACAAGTCGGGATATTTTCAATTTGATGGGTTCTAAATTTTCAAATACAAAATGACGGCTTGGTTCATACCAAACAAGTTTTTTGAATCTTTTGGGCATTAAACCTGCGGAACACAAAGTTGTTCAGAATCTGCTTAATTTTGCCAAAAATAACGACGTGTAGGTCATCATCATTATCATCGGCACTACAACGGGGATCCGGTCTTGGCCTTATTTAGCAAGTCTCGTGGCCTGTTAAATTTTCCATAATAATTTATTTTTACGGGCAACGTTATTAGGCTTGCGCCAGCGACGTGTAGATACCGATGAAGCATTGGTGAATGAATGATACATAACTCTTTACAACGACCATAATACGAAACTTGGACAAATGCATGTGCGGTCGAAACCGAAGGCCAATCATCCCAATGGTAGCTGAAGATCCAAAAATCAAAAAAATATATAGGAATTCCCTTAAATATGGAGGTTCATAGCGTTCAGGTAAGCAATGAAGAAAATAATTCGAACCCAAGCATTAGACCAAGGCCACGTGTTCAGGAGCAGTTACAACTCTCTACTTAAACTGGATGATTGCTACGTTAATTGCTCTGATATTTTAGATTTTCTGGTGTATTGTCTTCTTCACTATGGTTGCGTGTTCGTGTATGTCCCTTGGAATAGTTACAGATTCTTCACAATGTTTACTTAAATTTCACTGGCTTAGTGCATCACGAGTTTCTACCATAATGGCTTGTGGTCGATGAGGAATACTACCTAGAAGTTATGCGCCAGCTGTTTGAAGCAATGCGATGAAAACGTTCAGAATTGTGGTAAAACTGTAGCGTTCTAGGAACGCACAATTCCACCCAGGTAGGGTTCCTACCCTTCAAGGAACATACCTACCCTGAAGACGTTACACGCGCCCACAGACGCGTGCCACTAAGTCCGCTAGGGCCTTGAAACATTTGGTCAATGTTGAGCCCGACACGAAAAAGCAAGGAACTGAACGTCCCAAAGCTTTCAATGCAAGCTCAACAGTTCGAATAAAGCATACCTGAAACAAAGGAAAACATTCATGCATCCGATACTCAAAGACCGAAATGCGCCGCACTCCAGCACTGCACAATCGAATATCCTGAACATCTACACGATGTTACAAGGATTTGTTATCGCCAGCAAATTAGCCGACCAACGGATACACGTGCGGGTGGTCTGCCACAAAGACCACCAAATCCATCGGCAAACAAAAGAAACGGCTACCGTAATTATCTCAACGAGATAATTCGAAAAATGTATGAGGTTTAAAACCTACAAGGGAACTACTCCTATCCCACGGTTCCTTTTTTGTATTTCACACCCATTAGAAGGATCTAATGGATTTCGGTGTGTGTTTACAAAAGGCAAACAACCCAGGGACTGTACGTCCTAACAAGCATCTCCGTTCTGCGCGCCAGATGTGCTGCGAAAACAGAAGACCATTGAGATGAAATGCTATCACCACCACCGATAATGATGATGATGTATGTGTTGGGCCCTTTCAGGCATCCAAATTACCCCTGGGACTAAATAACATGCTGCTAACAGAGATTCGGAAATTCTGTTTGCAGATCTAATGGGAAAAGTTGTCGGTGCGGATATAGATACGATCCGTATCAGGTCTATTTTTTTGAATTGAGATAGGCAGTGCCATTTTGATCGTCACCGCGACGAAGAGTCTAATTGGATAGTCATCGCGACGAGAGGTCTACATTGAAAGACCAGTAGGAAGCAGTCGAGATCGTACAGTCGAAACAGAGATTCCAAACGAAGGAGGAGATACAGGAGGTGTTAACCGAGGAGGTCGCGCCGTGTGTTTTCCAAAGCGTTAGCGCCGTAACTTATGTTTTGTTTTCCGTTGAACTTTAAGTGTGTGTTCCAAAACGTTAACGTCGTAACTTGTGTTTTGGTTGATGGAATTAGCAAGGACCTGTGGATTAAATCCTGAAAGAAAAGGACAAGTATTATTCAAGGTTGTGAGCCGTGTGTTTTCGAGTGTCTATTGAATTGTTTGGTTACATGCACTGATCTCGGGAACATTATATAGTGAGAAACTCCAGAACGATCGAGTAATATTATAATAAATCATAAAACATGGTATTGTGAAACATCACCAACGAATAGTGTATATTATAATAAAAAAATTAAAGTTAAATTCCAAAGGAGATTTCCGTGTTTTATTTGTGACGGCATTCGAATAGACAAATAATCATATCACCAAGTGGCGACTACACTCATCGCCAAAAAACCATTCGTGCCAACTGGATCACGATAATGATCCCGCTTTCAGTTCACCGTTTACTTAACACTTTTTGGTAAAAATGAAAAAAGAAAACATTACGAACATTTTACTTCAACCATCGTACTCGCCGGACATGTGACATTAAAATAAATCATGAAACGATGACGATTTTTCACCAAAAAACGAGATCTATAAGTGCTTCCAAGATCGGAGAAAACATTGTGGCACGTCCATTACATATGAGGAGGGTTACATTACGATGGACAAAATTGATGTGGATTAATAAAGAAACATTCTTTAAGAACAATGAAAATTTTACGCTAGAGCTTTAATAAGGTGCGCCCCTCTCTTGAAATCTATTTGTAAAGGTGTGTCCTACAAATGCATAGTCTCAACTACTTAAAAGCCCATCTAAATCCTTGTAGTAGGTGCAGCTTAGCAGCTTACAGGACATACAGTTTCATTAAGCATAAACGCTTAAGGCGCATTAAAAGCCCCTAAAACACCTTTCACAATTCGCCTACGTAGGTAAACACCTCACGCCAGTGCGTTGTCATATATAAATAGGTGTCCTTCCAGCAGTACCTCCTGTCATTTCCACGGCGCTTGGCTATTCAGATTTGTATATTGTAACACTTATCCTGCAAAAAGCATCTGATTAATCTTTCCATTTCGTTAAGTAGTAGGCAACTCCCAAATTTGTCCGTTTCCGTGCCCCATCATATCTCCCCACATCTACGCAATGTGATAGCAGTACACCAGAGGCACTTGGAGTTTTCATTTGCCTAAATTCATGGTCCTATCCATCGCTAACCGTACTAGAATGGCCATATCTCCTGCCCTCCCCAACATACCCACATACACCCATGGATACACACACTCGCACCCGCAGACACACGTTTCATTGTTTCGCAAGTCGACTATAAATCTAAAGTATCTGCAGCTGCTGGCTCTGGGAAATTCCGAGGCCTAGGGCCCATGTAAATCAACATAACCCACTTTAATGAGCCTGACAGTGAGTACGTGAAACTTACTCTAATTAAATTATGAGTTATGTGTGTGGTTTCGTTCACTTCCAAAGGACACGCACTCTTAGACCGCTGGAACTCGTCGTTGTCGACATTTTACCTCGCTCCAGCTCTGCTCGTCCAGTTTCGTTCACCAAAAAAGGGTCACTTTCTTCGAAACACCCCTGCTCTCCACTCCCCGCCCTTGGTATCGCATTAACTTGATAATCTCTCATATTTTCTGTAGCTAGTCCTCACCGCTAATTGAATTCTACAAAACATTAAACAAAAGAAAATTAATTGACGCGGCTAAATAACTACAGCGTCGGCAATAAAAATCCTTTTTGTTTTCGACTTTGAACCACAAGGACTGTGCAATCAGATGGGGTCGCGGCTTGGAGCTACCCTTCGAGCTCGAAAGGCTAAATTGATTTGAGATACAGTCGCTCTTTGGATAAGGGTTGACGGTACGCGTATAAAAAGGGGAGGTACTGGATCGCCGGTATTTTGTGGGCATAATATTTTTTCCGAATTTTTTTTCTTCCTTTTTTAATATCATTCCTCATATTGTGTCGTTCTTTAGGTTTTGCCGATAGAAATCATAATTTATTGGTGAGGTGCTCCTTTACTAGAGAACGAAACGTCAAGATAGGTTTTCATTCCTTCACGTCGTTACCAGACAACGATAACGGCTTGGAATGGGTACTTCCATGAAACTTTATGCTCAGGTGTTTGATGATACATCCCTCGATGGTTTTATGGTTATCAATGAGGGACGTAAACGAAATGTGATAAACTTGCGTTGGTATTACGAGAACGGAAAAAACAGGAAACGCCGAAAACAAAAATGGGCAACACCCAAATCGTGGAAATTAAAAACCTGTTTCAGAGAAGTCGAAACCGCTTTAAATGTGAAACGTTCATATAACACAAAAGGCTAGAAATGAATGAAGTATGGTTCAAGGAGGTACAAGATGTGAAATGACTGACTATCGGCAAGACAAACGTCAACTAAAAAGCCGAAATACTGAATTAAAACGAACACGACGTTAAGTAATCCAGTCTGGAGAAAATTACTTACTATTCCGGTTTTGGAATTCAGGAATCATTTCTCAAGGATCTCTCCCCTTAAGCCAGGTGTTGTTATATTCCATATACTTGTCAAGCTCTACCAACTTGCTTGACAACTTATTCACATATCTGCCTCCTTTAAAGATGTTCTTATTTTCAACGAACTTCATCCACCTTACCTGCACTCCATCTATTCTTTTTATCACCTCAAACGATATCTGGAACGGCTCTTCTTAGGTAACCCAACAAGCTAAGGCCTATGCCAAGTTGACAACTTGTAATTTTATATTAGTAAGCAGTTGGACCGGGGGGATGGGAGCGGACATACAGGGCAAAGTTACTGATTGCTTTCAATCCGGCGAAGGCCAGAACGATCCTTGTCCCTGTTCAATCCAAGTTGACATGCAGTCTCCACGTGACACCCCTGGATAGCTACTTTGGCACCCGCCAAGTAGTGAACCAATGCGTGCAGCGACATCCTGAGAAAGGTTGGCGCAAGGCTAATAACCTTGCCCGTAAAAGCAAATTATTATGGCAAATCTAACAAGCCTCGGATATGGACCAGATACACGACGACGACCACGGAAACGAAAATGGCTAAACGATTTGAGAATTCTCTCATGAAACGTCTGCTCACTATACACAGCTCGAGCTGCACAGCAGCTAGCCTATCATCATCAGCATCATCATCGGCACTATAACCGGGAACCGGTCTTGGTTTTATTTAGCAAGTCCTGAGGGTTGTTAAATTTTCCATAATGATTTGTTTTTTTTCCCGGCAAGGTCATTAGTCTTGCGCCAGAGGCTCCCCGACGGCGAATCGAACCCCGGTCTCCCACGTGACAGCAGCTAGCCTATGCCCTGTCCGAATGTAAGGCTGACATAACAGCATTACAAGAAATAAGACGGACGGGGAGTGGTGTTATTCAAAGAAACGAGTATGACATTTATTACAGCAAAACACCATGTGCTCGGGGTAGGCTTTCTAGTCAGCCAAAAACTGAAGCCTGCCATTATCGACTTTAATGCAATAAACGAATGGCTACGCACTCTAAGAACATAAGCCTCATAAACGTTCACGGACCTGTGGAGATTAGGAGTATATGCCAATCACGGACACTCGGTTCATTCCTATCCCCATCCGACTGTCACTAAAGTTCCGACGCATACAACCGAATGAGACACGAAACACCGTAGAACAGCTAGAAACGTCGTTCACCAGAAATCTGTTCACCAATTGTTTTCCATTGTTCTGCCGACAAAAGAGCAAAACTCCACCTTTCGTTCACAACGAGGAGAAAAGTAAAACACACCATTTGTTTATTGTTAGTTACGTTCTGTTTATTGTTTTGATTACTGCCACTATTAAATACGTTAGTATTTTTATACTCCGCGTAAACTTATTATTAATACATTAAATTGATCTTTATAAATGTTTACACAAGGTGACACACTTCTTCTTAATTCGACTTCGCGTTCTACGCGCTTCTCCGCCGCGCGACGGAGAGCGGGAGCGACAACGACCGTGCTGGTCTGCGGATGTAATTTCACTCAGCGGTAAACGGCTCGTGTAGAGCCGAGTCGCTAATGGGTTGAGTTTTCCCGAGAGAGAAAGTGTTTCTCTCGTGGTGAAAACAAGGAAGAATGACTTGGTAATGTATGTGTATGTGTGAGTGAAGATCACATTGGTTTTTTCATACGCCAGGCCATGGGAACGAATCTGAAAACTAGAAAAGGAATGATGTGCATCAATGGGATGTGAGTTTGGCTAAGTAAGCAAGCCGAATCTCATTGGGTGCTAATTGGGGTTTTTGGTTGTTCATTGCCACTGGTCATGAAAAACAGATCCAGAAATATGGGAAGGCAAAGAGATCGGGTAGATCATTGTCTAAGCTATGCATTGCAGCTGTAACGATAGCCGCAATGCCCATGCATATGGTGCTAATTGATTCTAGCTTATTTACAGGGAATGGTGTGTATTGAATTGCTGCCAAGGGTAGGTATAGAATTCCTATTTGCATTTGCTTATGCTGTAGGATTTAATTGATGCCAAGAGACGCGAGATGCGTATATTTGTTTTGGTCCCTTGGGTGTAGGTCGCCAGCCAATGTGTATGTATGGTGATTTATGATACCCTTGGCGAGGACGGGAAATAGGCGACGCAATGTTTATGGTCCCTGTTATGATGGTTACATTGTATGTAAACCAAATCATTTTGTTTTCAAGAATTCGTCTAGGGGGATTTGCTTGCCACCGAAGGTGCCGAATTGGTTTTGGAATTCCTGATAAGTTAGGAAAGCATTCTTACAGGGAATTTGTATGCGAAGGGATGCATGAAAGGTAAGGATTCTTTACAGGGACTTTTAGATAAATAAATTTGATCTATTTGATGCGTGAAGCATTTCAGGTGCTAATGTGATTGCATTAGCGAACTTAAGGAAGTTGGGTAGCAGTTATGCGGGTTTTTCATGTAAGTGGGCCGTGGGGTTTGGGAGAACCGCCACAGACCTACAGAGGAGTCCCCTGACGACGAAAAAGAACAATTCTACAAGAACGTCGAACGGGCCCTCAATGCCTGCCCAAGATACGATGTGGAAATCGTTCTTGGTGATTTGAATGCGAAAATAGGTCGGGAGTCGGTTTTCAGGCACTACGCAGGTTCCCATACTTTGCATGAGAACACTAATGACAATGGACTACGAGTCATCGAACTGGCAGCATCTAAAAACTTGGTCGTTGCAAGTACCAGGTTTCTGCGTAAATATATCCACAAAGCCACCTGCGTATCACCTGATGGAGCCACTCGCAACCAAATTCTCCACGCGTTGATAGATCGCCGCCACTCCTCCATCCGCGGATCAGGTTCGAATTAACACGGCTGCCTTACGCAATGAGAATACCAGTAACACCTTTGGTCATCCGCTAAGACTCGCCTTCGAAGAGCTAGACGGAGAGAGAGTAAGTCCTGGGGCCAGAATGCCGGGCGTAGAAGAGAAATGGACACGCGTTAAGAATACTGTCATTAGTATTGCCAACTCCATTGTAGGCAGTAGTCGTAGAGATCAGAGCGACTGGTTTGATGTTGAGTGCAAACTAGCGACTGAACGTAAGAATGCTGCATACCGGGCAATGCAGCAGCCTCATGGGACGCGGGTAGACGAAGAGAAATACAAAGAGCTCAGAAGATCTGAAAAAAGACTCCACAGACAAAAGAAAAGTGCCTGGGAAAAACACCTTGTCTGTTAAATAGAGAAAAGTAGAGAGCGAGATCCGCACCAGGCGCGGAAGTTTTACCAAATAATCTGCAGTATGACGCGGTACACACCACGCTGCACTTACTGCAAGGATCATCATTGGAGGCTCCACCAATGCAAGATCAACGCCAAATGCTGCCACCACCAAGCATTGAGGAAACATTAAATGCCATAAGACAGCTCAAATCAAATAAAGCCCGTCGAGCTGATGGTACCAGCTGAGCTGATTAAACAAGGAGGGACAGCGTTTCATCACGCAATTCATGAGGTCGTGGTGCACGTATGGGACCAAGAGGAATGCCGGAAGATTGGCGTCGTGGTATAATTTGTCACATACATAAGAAGGGAGATATCACACTGTGCAGCAACTATAGGGATATAACATTGCTAAGTACCGCCTATAAGATGCTCTCCACTATCCTACAACATCGCATAGCCCCATACGCTAAGGTCATCATTGGTCAATATCAGTGTGGCTTCGTCCCAGGCAAATCCGCGATTGAATAGATATTCACCCTTAGGCAGGCGATGGAAAAATGTCTGGAATTTAAGATCCCATTATATCATCTATTTATAGACTTTTAGGCCGCCTACGAGAGCATAGCCAGGATAGAACTATATAATGCCATGAGAGAGTTCGGCATTCCAAACAAATTGATACGACTTTGTAGGTTAACCATGACCAACGTAACTAGTCAAGTAAAAATAGCGGGATTGCTGTCCAATCCAATAAACATCTTTAATGGACTCCGACAAGGGGACGGTATGGCCTGCCTCTTCTTCAACCTGACGTTGGAAAAAGAAATCCGTAATTCTGCGGTTTCAACTTGAGGGACTATTGTGACCAAATCCAACCAGACACCAGCCTACACAGTTGACACCGACATCATCGGTAGAACCGAATCGGCTGTACAGGATTCCTTCATCCAGATCGAGCAGGCGGCACAAATACTGGGAGTCCACTGCGAAGAGAAGACCTAACGTTGGTCACACTATCAGGGTAGTGGAGCACGAATTTGAAGTAGTGCAATCCTTTAAGTACCTTGGGTCAATAGTATCAGCCGATAACAATATGGAAGAAGAAATACGCGAACGGCTGATCAAATCCAACAAAACCTGCTATGGTCTATCAAGGCTCTTTAAATCTCGAAATTTATCCAGAACATCCAAGCTACTACTGTACAAGACCATGGTCTTACCAGTACTCATGTATGGATCCGAGACCTGGGTGCTCAATAAAAGGCACTCTGAACTCTTAGCCGCGTTCGAGAGGAAGGTGTGGGGGTTCTTTAACCTTACGCAAGAACCACCCACACTTCCAACCTCAACTCCCTTTGCAAACCTGCAAACATTTCCTTTCTTAAGGACATTTAATGCATGTAATGCATTACCTGAAATTACCTGTAAAGAATTCTCTTATACATCCAATGCATTTCCTAAATTTTCTGAAAAGAATTATTTACATCATACAGGCATCATAAATTCAAAAATCTCATCGGCACCGCCTGTGTGCAAAGCAATTCCCCAGCAATCAAGCAGCATTAAGTTTCCTTGGAAACATTTCGGTTCACACCCAACGTGAACCATTAAGAATCTTATCGATTCTCCTTGCCGGCAATTCCTTTCCCACATGTGCACTTTAATCTTCCCGCAGCACATATCTGGCCGACCTTTTTGTCCAACCGACAAACCATATCGCAGCTCGCGTCTAGCAGCCAAGTACCGTGTGCACGGTACGGTGCGTAGACATAAAACTCGAGTTTTATCCTCCGAGAGTGCGAAAGTTACGCGCGAGTTTCAGTTCAGTTTTCCTTATGTTTTATGAGGCGGTATAGTCGATTTTCAATGTAGTGTAGAGTGAGCAACCCGGAAGAACAATCTCAGGAGGTAGTATAAGGAACTCCTACGAAGTGGTTGATAATTAATCAAATCTATAGACGTTTTTCAAACATACGAATAAGACGAACTTAATATTGAAAGTGCACTAATAATGACAAACAGAAAACAATAAAAAGGACTTTTATAACGTAACTCCTCGTGTTTCATCACTATCACTATTTTCTCTTGTGGTGATCGTTGTGCTGCGGTATCCTGGGTGATTTTATTTTTTTCCCTTTGGTGAACAATTTACGGCAGTGTTATGATGGAAATCTTTGTGAACCTGTGCCCATGTTGGCACATGACAAAGATATGTCCTACAAAGGTCTAAAGGAAATTATTGGCCCCGTATGTGAGAGACGACGATTCCAGAGACGCTACAACAATGAGTTGTACGCAATCTATCTTGAGGCTAATGAAGAAAAATCAAGCTCGGTAGTCGCCGGTGGGCGGGACACCTAGCTCGAATGAGCGAAGAGGAGCCTGCCCGGAAACTCCTTTGTGGATGAGGATGTATGAAAGGAGACAGCGCGGCAGACCTTGTCTGCGATGGAGGAATAGCGTAGACCAGGACTCCCAGAGCCAAACTAGATGACATCGGCTCAAAATCGGTACCGGTGGAGAGATTTGTTAAATAAGCCAAGACCGGATCCCGGTTGTAGTGCCGATGATGATGAAACCGTTGGACCTCCCATTAACTACTCAGTCACACTTTGTTCCTATCCCTTTTAACTCTTAATAAGTTTCAACCACCCCTTCTTTTCCAAAAACTCACCGCTTTAGGCCGTTCTGTCTCAATGTCTCTATGGTTATGACTTTCAAAAAGTAAAATATCTGAAAACCTGATTTTTCAGCTTTTCGCTGCCCCTCTCTGACACCTTAAGGTCACCTTTGTCACAAGGAGAATTTCTTTAGGTTTGAAAAGTCTCCTTTATAATCCTGGTATTCAAGAACAGACCAATAATGGTACAATTTCTTAATTTTTGTATATACTCAAATTTTTCGAAAGTATACGAATTCTTAAGCTTTCCGTATAAGCCTCTTATCCCTCCTACCCAACACGAGTTGCCGAAAGATAGATCAACCAAACAACCACGTAAGCTTATGGACTTCAATATTTATCGAGCCCAGTGTTGAAGCTTTTAGTTTTTTCGTAAGACCAGCCGGCCCAACTGGGGATATATTCTATCACCCTACCACACAAGACTACTAACCAGATGAAAGTTTAATCCAGAAAAGTTAAATCCCGGGTTGGAATAAAGTCCGTAATATGACCGAAGCTTAAAAGTAAAACTACTCCCTGTGTACGTGGTAAAAACATAGGAACTCAGTTATATTCAGGCTTATTGAGATCCAAAATATCTGTATCAGGGTTTCATTTATCAGAAGGGTTGCTGTTTTGAGGCTTATTATAAGTGGCAGAAATGTCAAAAATATTCCACCTTAAGCAGCGGATGTTGCACTTGTTGACGCGAAACTCCAGCGTTATTACAACATTTCAACACAAAATGTTGATATTTCCTTGTCTAAGACAAACAGGGATTTTTTGGTACTCGTAAATGTCAAAACGTGTAGTGTAGATTTGCATGCGCCTGACCAAATATGGGAGTTGAACTCAATTTTGGGACGAATGTATGCCTTGTAAATGGAGTGAAGTATCTTTTGCATCTCTTAAGGAACCCCATACATTTGGCCGCTCTTTTCACTGCTGCTAATATGTGGTCGCCCCAATTAAGAGTCGAATTAATTTGAGTGCCGAGGATTGATAGTTCCTTGGCTTAGTCGATGCAAGTGCAGTTTATCGACAGTATATTTACTTTGGAGGTCGCCTTTGCCGACAAGAGACACCACTGAGTTTTTAAAGCACTGAATTCTACTCAGTTAGATAATCCCCAATGGTATAGCTTGTGGAGGTCGGAATTCAATGTATTAACCATAACATTGGCAATGACATTCGAAGAGTTTGCTCGGGAATGTTCATATGAGTATAAGAAACCCAACGTGCTATCATCAGCAAACGAGTGAATTGGGTTTTGGGTAATGGACAAGAGATCATTTATAAGGATAAGGAAGAGAATGGATGAGAGTACCGAGCCATAGGGTAACCCTGCATTAATTTGATGGGAGAGACAATCGACGGCGTCGCGAACCACTTGAATTAAACGACCAGAAAGATTGTCTCTTATCCGTCTCTCCGATGACGCAATTGTCCACTCCATAGGACTGTAATTTTGACAAAAGAGCTGGATGCCAAACACTGTCGAGTTCTTTTGAAATATCCAATGCGACAATCTTGCTTTCTCCGAGGTAGTAGATGGAATTGGCTCCACTTTTCGGTAAGATACGCCATCTCCTGTGAACCTGTTGCTACGAAACCCATATTGGAGGTCATTTGATTCCAGATATTTTGAAAGTTGACGTTTGACAAGTGACTCCATTACATTCGAGAGAATAGAAGTTATTGCTATAGTTCGATAAGAAGAGAGGGACGATTTGTCATCCCTTTCGGGAATTGCCTGAATGTTCGCTGACTCCCATCTATTTGGGAAACGGCCATAAGAAAAAGATAAATGAAACAGTTTCCGCAGTGGCTTAGAGAGTGAAGAGGAACATCCCTTCATGACACTTGGGGGAATACCATTAGGACCAGGGGATGTGTTTGCGTTCAGCTCCTTGAGTGCGCGGACAACAGTACGCGTTTGAAAGTGAACCTGGCTCACGTTGTGCTCCTTATGCTCAAGTTCAAGCGGAACTGATGTGTTATAAGGCAGCGTCGAGTTGGCTGCAAAATGAGCAACAAATAGATTCCCTTTCTCTATTGCACTGGTGCTCGGTTTGTCATCAACTATAAGCAAGGGAATGGATGAGGAGACCGAGTTTTGAATGTTTTTCACGAATGCCGATAAGTTTCTATTACCTGTGGGAGCGCGTAGGAATTTTTGTCTCATTCTCTGGTCATGCAAGAACTTTGCGCTTTGAATATGCGAATTGCGGTCATTTCTAACTCGTTTGAATCTTTTCCGGTTTTCTTCAGTCTTGTTTGATTTATACAACCATAAGTTCCACTCTTCAGCCTTAATGGCTTTTCTGCTCCCGGAATCGAAACACATATTTCAGTTGGCTTTGATACTCTTTAATCGTGTCTATTAATGTGTCCGCTATGGAGTTCTTTTTCAACATACTTCTCTCGGGAGAGGCGAACCTATAGCGCCGAGTCGTGGCCCTGAGATGGCACCAAATTACTGTTACAGTTGTTTTAGAACAGTTGCAGGTTGTAACGCTCCGGAAACACTCGCGCGGGAAGGAAATTTCACAGCATTCCCGCTTTGTAACGGAATGAGTTCTGATCCGGAGATGTGCCGCAAATTCGTGCGATCCGTCGGATTGTCCTGTGGAGCACATATAAATCGAATTACGCGGAAAAATACTTCAATCTTAAACGAACAGTGGCCGTGAGAATATCTGTAAAACAGACAGAGGTCAGCTACGCGCTTTCGATGGGATAGCGACTGTAGTCCCAACGTCAGCGCCGTATCGCCATTCAGGCTGATCGCTCGTCTCTCTATGCTCTCAGGTAGGTCGGGGGTATGTTTAGGAACAGAGCTCCAAACATGAGAGCAATATTCGAGTGCGGGTCTAATTTGGGATTTATAGAGGAGAAGAAGTTGGGCCAGAGTAATATATTTCTTCGCTGTAAAAATATAGCTCAGTTTTCCAGAGACGGACCCGGCGAAGATCGACACTTCTTTATGCCACGATACATTCCCACAGACCGTGTCGCCGAGCGTTTTCGGTCGGTCACTCGAAAAAGAGGAAACAAGCATACTACGTATCATGCATAAAACTTGACACTCTGTTATCCGTTGAATCCAAGAAATTATTTATGTGAAGCAAAACAAAGTTGGAGCGAAAATAGCACATTGAGCACCCTTGAGGATACTGTTCCGAAGACTCGTCGTCTACAACAACCCGGATCTATCGATTTTCGAGGATGTTCTGGGTCCAGTCGCAAAGCCACTGGTAAAGTCCGTATGAACGAAATTTGCTCAGCAATGCTCTGTGCCAGACACGGTCAAAAGCCTTAAAAATATCCAATACCACTGCTCTTGTCTAACAATGCCCCTCAATCGCAGATGTCCATATATCCGTTATAAGGGTCAAAAAGTTTCCCATGGACCGTTTGCCACGGAATCCATATTGACGATCATTCAGAAGTCCTACGCACTCCAAATACTTAATTAACTCGGCATTTATGACCTTTTACATCATCTTAGATAACATAGACAGTAATGCTATCGGCTGGTAATTTTATGAGACACACTTTTTCCCCCTCTTTGGGATTGGGTGAACTCGAGCGATTTTCCAGCAGTTAGGGAACGACCTCGTGCATAAGATAACCGGAAGATTCTGCCAAAAATCTGTTCTGGAGCACAGTTCTTAAGGACTATTGCTGCTATTCCGTCCAGAACGGTTCCCTTCCTACAATCCAGTCCACATAGAATGCGTTGAATAGTACGCGGGCGAAAGCTCACATCCCGTATCGAAGACTGTACCGTCGAGATTACAAGCGGCTCCAAAAACCGACATCGAGGTTTGATTTCGCGGAAAATAAATTCGCGAACACATTAGTTTTATCTTCTGAATTTGTTACTAACGTCCCGCTGCCCTTCACTAAAAGAGGACGAAGCAAAGTTATTGCTGACAGCCCTTGCCATTGACTAGAAGGGACGTGACTCAGTTGGACACTCAAGGAGTTTATTGGTCACTCTGTCATTGTAGGCCTTCTTCCCAGTATCAATCGCCTGGCTGCACGTGTTTCTAATTTTAATTATACATCGGTAGGAGTGGAGCACCATTCCTTAAAAGCTCTATTTTTTGCCGATGTAATATACTCGCATTTTTATCAAACAAAGGTTTATCAGACGAATTTCGTTTGATGAAATGTTGAATGTAGATCTCCCTACCGAGAAGAATAATCTCTGTGACTGACTCCGCGCATGCGTTAACATCGGAGTCTCCAAAGCACACCTCCGACCACGGAAATGTTCGAAGAGATCTCGTAAATCGTCCCAGTTGGCAGCACTATAGCATTTGGGATTGATAGTGAAGAACGTGTGATTCGAACTGACGCTATGACAGTTAGAATCACCAAAAATTGAACCTACGCGTAACACATCAGGCTACTGGCCGTGTTTAGAATTCGATTTTTAAACCCAAATATATTCCACTGATGTGAATTGTTTTGTTATCGCTATGGTATACGGCTCTGATGTATTTTCATATTCGATTTTCGTCAGGTGTTGTTCACTATTTGCTTGTGTATTGTGTGTGTATCTGTTAGAGAAGCCACAGCACCATACCTCCATACATGGGGAAGCTGCTTAGACCGGTTATTCATTGGAAATACTAGTGGTTGCCCAACCGATACCAAGCAGTGATCTGAGTTTTCCATTGGCGCAGCAACTTGTAGGGTATAAATGATCGTCTTGGATGTCCAAAACAGGTCGTGGGTGTTGTCAAATTGCGGCTAACAGCGAACATCTCCGCCAGCCTCCTACCCTCGTCGGTTCTGTAAGAATGTACCAACCAGTCGGAATTGTGCACATTAAAGTCGCCAAGGACGACAATTTCAGAAGCTCGGTAGTTGATCTGTATCCAGTCGACGGTATGTGAAAGATGTTCGAAAAATATCCCTGGTCGATCGTCATTCGAGTAGCGGTAAAGACAACATAGAAATTAAACAGAATTCCTCAGCACGACCCTCAACCACATTATGTCCATGTCATTCTTTGGCAAGCCAGCTCGAACCGCGTGAAGACGCAGACTCCGCCCTTAAAACGGAATCTCGAATGTTAGTCGTATCCTGACCAACGAAGATATGTCGAATCAGTTGACGCATCGACCTGGGTCTCGGTTAACGCAAGGATATCAGGTTTTGCTGTTTGAAAATATTGGTGGATGGCGTTTACATTCGTATTGGTGAAACCAAAGCCCCCGATGTTACAAAATGCCGTTATCAGTCGAACGTTGACAGAGCCTCGAGAGCGAGACCGATTATGCGATGACGAATTTCTTAAAGTCCGGTTATTTTTCAAAAGACTTGTATGATGTTTCCCTTGACATAGTCCCCCCCGGAGAACCGGGGAAACTAGTTTACCTCCGGAATTCTTTATCTCAGATGATACCATCATGACTTATCTCCGTGTCAGTCCGGATCATCAGCCATGCATCTGAAACATAGTCGAAGATTTCCCCGACTATATCGCGGAATGTACACAGTGATGGGGTGACATCTCACCTTGGGACCGACTTACCACTTAAACCAACCTTTTCTTGAACCGGCCCATCAGCCAAGCTCCGAAAGATAGTCAGGGATTTCACAGAGCTTTTAGCTTTATGGGGTGATATTTCACCGAGAGACAGGACGTGGGGGCTCCACCTACCACTCGGCCTCTAGTCACCTCTTACGATGGCCTAGCTATGAGTATATTCCAACGCCCTACGCATAAGGATAACCCAGTAGAACTAAAGGATTCCTCTCCCTCTTCTTTTGGAAAGAAAATTCTACACAACACATGGAAAACACGAGGACTGCACCAAAAGATAATATCAACACAGAACAATATAAGCAGAAAAACATTGGTCTTTCATATCGGATATTATCTGAGTACACATAGGAGGCAACGATAAGCATATTGCTGAGCAAACTCTTGGGCCAAATTACCCGAAATGAGGTGAATTTTAACAAAGCAAAAACGCCCTCAGTATGTACTCACAGCTAGGCCGGCTTGTCGTAAGAGGCAAGTAAAGGCCGGGTTTTAAGTGGGGTTCCAACGTCCTGTCGGCCAGTGAAATACCGCCCTATCAAGCTATCATCATCAACATCATCGGGACTACAACCGGGATCCGGTCTTGGCCTTATTTAGCAAGTCTCTCCACCGGCATCCGGTCCTTATCCGAGACTTGTTAAATTTTACATAATAATTTGTTTTGCCGGGCAAGGTTATTAGCCTTGCGCCAACCTTTCTCAGGATTTCGCTGCATGCATTGGTTCACTACTTGGCGGGTGCCAAAGTAGCTATCCAAGGGTACCACGTGGAGACTGCATGTCAACTTGCATTGAACAGGACAATGATCGTCCTGGTCTTCGCCGGGTTGAAAGCAGAGACTTTACCCTGTATGTTCGCTCCCACCCCTCAAGCTATAGGCTCCGTTAAATGGTCGGGAAAAATCCCTGACCATGTTTCGAAGCTTGGCTGATGGGCGGGTTCGAGAAGAAAAGGTTGGTTTAGGTGGTAGTCGGTCTCAAGGTAAGATACCACCCCGTCACGCTGTACATTCCGCGATATCGTCGGGAGAAATCTTCTACTATGTTTCGGATGTATGGCTGATGGCCCAGACTGACGCGGAGATAAGTCATGATAGTACTATAGCGATGATAGTAACGAACGTATAATTCAAACCGACGCTATGACGGTTAGAATCACTAAAAATTGAACCAATGCTTAATACATCAGGCCACTGCCGCATGTACGAATTCGATTTCTAAACTCAAGTACACTCAACTGATGTGGAATTGGTATGTTATTGCTTGGTATACGGCTGATGCTTTTGCGGATTAGATTTTCTTTCTGTGTTGTCCTTCACCATTTGCTTGTGTATTGTGTGTGTATCTGTTAGAACCATCACAACTCCCCCCGCCCTTTTTTTAGATATCTTGAAACCGAGCCGGATGTGGGTGATTCTGGTTGGCGCAAGATGAAAGGCACATTCATCCTTGTCTCGTTTAAATCGGCCTCCCGTTCCTTTATTCATTTTGTGCAACTATATCATTAAATTCAATTTTTTGACGCCCGGAGAAAATTCTGTTATAGGCTAGATAGATTATGTAAAAGAGTGGCTCTGGGGCCCATTCCGTAAGCCGTGTAAAATTCTAGGTGCTCTGCGGGACGCAGACTATGGGTCGCAAATTTGATTCTGAATAAAAAAAATCTCTATAGCTTAATAGAATTTTAGAAGGATGCATTTCTGACGCTTCAAGCTATAGGCCCCGTGAAATGAAAAATTGAAGAATCAATTGTACTATAAAATGAGCAATTGTTAGTTACAAAAGATTAAAAAAAATCAACTTGTCAAGAATCCTCTGTGTACATGTATTTCGATATGGAATATAAAGACTTGGCAACATTTAAATCGATTGAGTGAAAAATGTTTGAGCTGCGCTGGGAGCCGTTTTAAAAACGCTTGCTTCAACAAAAACGCATTTTAAGTATTGTATAGTTGTGTAGGCACAGTATGTTCGAAAACAGCCCGGAATTTAATCGCAAGAAAAATTGAACACGTATAAAATTGTTTCCCTTTACAAGGTTCAAAGTGTCTCTTTTTTCTATCGGGTGAGCCATACATTTTTGCAAATGGCAGCACTTGATTTCTTAAAAACGGTTACAGGGGGGGTCGCGCGATTGGCGGGGAATTGTGCATCGCTTCATGCAATACTAGTCACGATGGAGCGCTTCACGGGACAACAGCATGCTTTTTGTGTAAAAAAAATTAAAACAACGATTCCTACGACGCCTATTTATAATTGAATACGGATTACAGCGTGTAAGTGAGTGTCCAACGAATATTAAACAAACAGGGCAGCCACGTTCAAGAAGAAGCGATGAGAGCAATCGGGAGGTTGAAATTTCAGATACCTCGAAGCCAGTGTCAGCGAGTTTTCCAAAGTTTTCGTAGTCGATTGCAGGAGTGCCAACGACGAGACGGGGCACACCTCGACGATGTCATTTAAAAAAAATTAATTTCAATAAACGTTTATTACGTTAAATAAATGATCAACAAAATAACAATTGTAGTTTTATTTCTATTCATGTTTCAAATGTGTAAAAATGTATGGTCCACCCTTTATATAAAAAGGAAGTTTTGTCTCCCCGCTTTTTTTATATTTTTTGATCGTACTTTTGTGGGGGTTCTTTAAGGCTCGCCCGAAGAACCACCCATCGTCCTAACCCAACTCCTCTTTCCCAACCTGCAATAAATTACGATCATTACCTCTTACCTGCATACGAGCAGTACGAAGCTCTCTTCAACAATTTCTTACCTAAAATCCACGGCAAGATCATAATCTTGCCATGGCATAAAACGAAATCATACCAACAAACCAATTCGGTTCATCTTACATGAATAATTTAGGAACCTGATCGGTTCCTCTGGGCGGCAACATGTCCATCAAAACACACTCCAATCCTCCGGTGTTTACTCGTTCCCAACAATCCGTTGGTCCAAAAGACAAGCCGGGCAACTTGCTTGCTTGCACATCTGCAAGCCAAATTTCCGATGATCGATCGCCTAAACCGATAACCGATCATCGAGTTGGACACGACCATAATTGTTGTCCAAACAATCAAATCAACGGCCGTGTCCCACGATCCGTTTTTCTAAATCAAACACACAGTAATCTCACTGCGTGTATTTGTCCCTACCATCCGTTGGTCCATAGTCAAGCTGGATAAGTTGTATGCTTGCACATCTGCAAGTCAAATTCCCCATAATCGGTCGCACAAGCGATAAGCGATCATCGAGTTGCACACGACCCATGATTGTTTATCCAAACACTCATATCAATGGCCATGCCCTATGATTCGTTCCCAAACCAAACATGCACCCATCCAACCGAGTCCCTTGCCATCGTAGGCGAAGTTTCTGTCGACTTAACATCAACAGAAAAATCTATCCCCTATCGTTTATGATGGCAATACAGCCAGCCTCCGTACACGATCATCTATTTGATCAGTTGCATGTTTGGATTCTCTCCTGACCACCCTTCGCATTTTCGTTTGTCCTGGCTTCCAGTGAATGGGCATTCAACCAAATCTGTACGGTTACCATGGAAATACTTCCATTAAAACCCAAATCGATTTCCCATTGGCCGCCGCTAGAATGAGATATCGGATTTGCCTTTCACCACGCACAGTGGGACCCCCCCCCCACCAGTACATCTGGCGATACGATTGACGCAGCGTCTCGAGGAGTCAGATCGTAACCACCGAACCACGCACACGTACCGGGGACGTTGCGGTTTTCGAGCACCACAATCATCACTCGCCGTGTATACTCACGACGAAGAGTCAGTCTTGAGGGGTGCAGCCAACTGGAGGTTTTTGATCGCGCGCTTACCGCCAATCGGTCGTTCAGTTAATTAATGTTTCAATCCGAGTGTCGACAAAAATCAGTTAATTAACGTTTCAGTCCGAGTGTCAATTAATCACCATTAAGAACTATATTCTGTATTTAGTGTTCCAAATAAAACACCTTTAAAAACAATATCCTGTGTTTGATGTTCAACCCATGCGTTTAATTGAGTTACTCCAGTTTGATCAATAAAAGGTTTGCCGACTATTTGTGGAATATATTTGTTTCGATCCTGTGTCCACTCGGTATCTCGTTACTCTGGGTTACGGCTTAACAATTGCAGGAGCAGACCGTGGAAGTTTAGTGAACCCGCGCCGTACGTCGGCGCCCAGACAGAAACTTACCCACACTTTCAGTAGTAAAGATAAAATGTGCCAGCAGGTTATGTAAGCATATAAGCGGAGCGAGCGTAGGGAACGGCCGATGAAGTTCGCGAGCGAAGCGAGCAGGGGCGGAAAATACATCGAATTTTTGAAAATTATACATTTATTTGCTTAATAAAAGTCAATATATTACTGTATAATCTAGAATGTTTGCGAAGAGACAATAGATACGTTTTAGAAATTTGATTTAGTACTTAACTCAAATCTCTTAATGCACTAATTTATTTGTGTACCATTATTACTTCAATAAAGAGGAAATGAGAAAATGGTTTCACTACAAAGTTGGGAATTCGATTTAATCCTGTGGTCGTTTTAATTTTAATAACCCCTTTCTGCTTTGAATACCTACAAGGCCATCTTAAATACTAAATATCTCAGTACAGATTGATAAAAAAACATGCAGTGAAGCTTGGGATAGTGGTCCTTGTATACCCCATCCCCCAGTCCGAAGCTACCACTTAAACACAGCACAGATGATCTCGGAACATATTATTGCACAGTTCCTCGAATTCTTTATACACGCAATTGTGTAAAGATGGAAAAGAGAAAAACTATCTTAATCCTCATTGTACTGACAGGGGTATTGTACCATCATGTATTAACTAGTTGGGAGGGGATTTGGCAAAACTTCACAAATATTTTACGTACTTTTATTAGCTAACAATGACATGATGAAAGGGTATAAAACGGAACGGAGCGGAGAAAAAAAAACACTTCCATGGCAATGAAATAGATTCCTGTAAAATGTACTTCTTAGAAATAACTGCCACACATCCATGTTAACGCACACAAAGATCGACGGCGGTATTTCAGATTCCCTTGCCTGACATTTGCCCGATTAGTATATGGTGGCACAATGGAGAAAGTAACAGACATTCCAACTTCAACCTTAGCACCGTATTACAGAAAGTACCACAACAATAAAAAAAATAAAATTGGAAAAGTAATTAAAAAGAAAAAACTAGCGAAAGGACCCCTTTGATCTCTAATCGCTTCTCTGTAACACTACAAGGATATCTACCCTAACCGCAGAACCGTAGCTTGGTCTCTTAGGGTCCACAAGTAACATACATCCCACTCCAATCATTGGCGGCCATTATTAAAATTCCAAGTAGTTCACCATAGCGGGAGTTGACTAGTAACGAGCCACCCCATCCCCTCGGCTGTTGGCGCCTTTATGGGTTTTATCTAGGGTAGAGCATTAATTCATCATGTCGGGAAAAATGGCAACGCCAACTTCAGCAGTTGCGATACTCGTTCAAATTAGCCCGAGTGACTGCAAAAAGAACAATATGAACAAGGATAAGAAGGTGAATATAAAAAAAGGAAAGAACGCAAAAACAAGGACGAAGGACGAAAGGGGGGCCTGGGAAGCAGAAGGCAGGAGACCAAAGACGAAAAACTAAGCAAATAAACAACCTTCATTCGTCTATTTGTTTCACTCCGTTTCCTTCTATTCGTGTCGGACTCCTTCAACCCCCTCGCCAGGGCCCGTAAATCCCCCACGTATTCCTTGGGGTGCCATTGTTTGGATATAAATTTCGATTTCACAGATAAAAGCCGCGACTTTTAGCCAAGTTTTAGTGGAGCTCATAAATACACAAAAAGAGTCATTTCAGCAATTACCTGTTCGTTGGCCGTTGTTTAGTTTGTAATGTTTTTTATAGTTTTTATTATTGCAATTTTTTGCGTTTTGTATTTTATTTGTTATTGTCCAAAGTTTTGGCCATCGAAGTCAGTTGTACTCGTATAAGACTACGTAAACACGAAGCGATGAGGTGTCATGTCGCCCCAACATCAGCTTAAGCCTCCCACGACCTTCCCATCAAGACGTCAGGAGATGTTGGTTTTCTTGTGAGAAAGAAGCATCGCAACTCAACGTCTAACAGTCGCGGATGTCTATCTTCTACTTCACCTCATGTGCACACTAACAATGATTTTAATTTGTCTAATTAGTGAGTGTTCGCGCCCGGGAGTCAAGATGTTGGGCCGAGAGAGGGTTTAGCTGGGACGAATGTTTGGAAAATGGAGGGTCAAAGGGGCGAGGGAAGACACTGGCACCTTGATTTAATTAAATAAGTGACTCTATACAGGTTGACGCTTATCAGGTTGCATAATCTTTTCACATGAAAATATTATCCGACCCCTGGTGCGAGGGTGGTCGACCGAGGTTTCCCTTCTCTCCGCCCCGACACTTAAGTGGACTTCTGTATTCACTACATTCCATTGAAGATGTTTTTTGTTTTCATATCTACTGCGGTAGTAGTAACATATTCGTACATTGTTGCCCTTGCCCAATAGCAGCGCGACAGTTTTGACATGAGCATAATTAAATTAAAAACAAAACGAAGAAAAATGGCTCGAAAACGGATGTGTTGATGTTAAGGATGACACAAGCTACAATGGTGTGACGGGTTGTTCTCACTTGAGGTTATTTCATGTTGACATTTACTGTCAAAAATTCAGTTACCTTAGTGGAGAGAAATGGTTACACACAACCTTTTTATTTCGATCAAACGGTCGTTCTTATTTAAAGACTTTTCAAACTGATTCCAGCATTTTGGCTAGCTTTGTACTATTCCCCTAAAGAAAGCCCACACCCATAGGCTCATTGATCCACTCAAAAGTCACGTTTCAAACTGATAGTTCTGTTTTACATTTGCAGTCGGAACTGATGTTTTTGCGAACCTTGTTTCGCCCTACACTGACTTTCAACAAACTTCCTTGACCAAGAAGAAGTCGGAGAAAGTCTTAATCACAAAAATATTCGACAGTGACATGTCAAGTTTTTTTGCACAAACCGTGAGAGTAAGGAGAATTTCAGGTAATAATGAAATAGTATGATATCAGGGTACCGTGTGCCTGAGAGATGTAGAACGTTTCTTGCAAGCAAATTCTCAGACAACAGGTAGAATATCCCACATTCGTGTATTTCGACTGAAGAAAGATTCTCTCAACAGCCAAAGCACAGTGTATGCGGAAGAAGTAGGAACGAATAAGGAATGGGAATATCCATGTCTATTGACCTTGAATGCCTGACTGTTATAACGAATAATTTCTACATTCTACATTCCTGTGTTTCTCTTAAATGTTAAGCAGGGTGTGGGAAAAAAGAGGGACAAAAAAAGAGATGTCGATGGACATCTCTCTTAAATGTTAAAGCAGAGATTATCATCATCATCGGCACTACAACCGGAATCCGGTCTTGGCCTTATTTAGCAAGTCTCTCCACCGGGATACGGTACTTATCCGAGACTTGTTAATTGTCCACTGCGCCGAAAGCAGAATTATAACGGTGACGAAATACAAGAAAGGAAAGAACATACTAGTACCATCAGGGGGAACATCATGCAGATATCATGATAAATAATGGAACTTTAAGAGGTTCGTCATCGCATAACCAGGCTCGCTCTCGAGGCTCTGCCCACGCTCGACTGGTGGCGGCATTTTGTAACATCAGGGGCATCGGTTTCACCAATACGAATGTAAACGCCATCCACCAATATTTGCAAACAACGAAACCTGATATCCTTGCCCTAACTGAGACCCAGGTCGATTCGTCAACTGATTCGACATATCTTCGTTGCTCAGGATACGACTTACATTCGAGATTCCGTTTTAAGGGCGGAGTCTGCGTCTTCGCGCGGTCCAATCTGGCTTGCCAGATGATGAAGGCGTTGGAATTCAATAATATGGACATCATTTGGTTGAGGATCGTGCTGAGGAATTCCGTTAAATTACTTTGTTGTCTTTACCGCTCCCCGAATGACGATCGACCATTTTTCGAACATCTTTCACGTGCCGTCGACTGGATACAGATCAACCACCCAGCTTCTGAAATTTTTGTCCTTGGCGATTTTAATGTGCACAATTCCGCCTGGTTGTTACATTCTAACAGAACCGACGAGGCTGGGAGGCTGGCGGAGATGTTTGCTGTAAGCCACAGCTTGACTCAACTCGTGGGGGAGCCAACGCGAGTGCCGGATGCCCGAAGCGATTATGCGAACACCCTGGATCTGTTTTTGACATCCGAACCGAGTATTTATTCCGTAGAGGTTTCTGCGCCACTGGGAAACTCGGATCACTGCTTGGTATCTGTCGCGCAAGCACTTGCATATCAAGCGAATAACCGGCCTAGGTAGCTTCGCCATGTATGGAAGTATGGGGCTGCTAACTGGGACGATTTGCGAGATTTCTTCGCATCCTTTCCATGGTCCGAGGTGTGCTTCGGAAACTCCGATGTTAACGCATGCGCGGAGTCGGTATCAGAGATTATTCTTCTGGGGATGGAGATGTACATTCCACATTCCAACAAACGAAGTTCGTCTGATAAGCCTTGGTTTGATAAAAAATGCGAGCTGATTACAGCGGCAAAAAATAGAGCTTTTAAGTAATGGCGCTCCAATCCCACCGATGTTAACAGAATGTATTTTGTTAGAATCAGAAACGTGTGCAACCAGGCGATTGATGCCGCGAAGAAGGCTCACAACCACAGGTGTGCCGTGTCCTGCGACTTGAGATGCACAGGTTTCTCCTGGATTTGGGCTTTTCAAGCACTTACGAGTTTGACTCAGGCTTCCTCAAATCCTGTCCGCAGCGCCAGTTTGTCGTGTGTACAACCACAAAAATTTCTATAATTATCAATAAGTTAGAGTGGTTACCTGGTTCCTCCCTCGTGGTGACCAGCTGATGAATTTTGTTGTGCTCGGCCCAGGTCAGTGCAGCAGCCCAGACACAATCCTGTCTGTGGTGTCCCACTTGAATTGATGGTTGCTGCCCTGATTCCAGCAATAAGTAGTTCGCAAATCATCCAGTGTTGGCTCCTCTGGATGTTTCATCGATTCAGCACTGATTAGTTACTCCTAGTTTGTTGAACAACCGCTGTTAATTGAATGTGCGCTTATTACATCAGGAAAGCAACGACAGATGCCACACAAATTCGCAGTACAAACGGAAACCACATTTTTTCTTAGATTCACGTTTAATTTCCCAACTCCTGTTTTTACAACAATGCTTTGAACTTTACTTTTTACCAAAAAAAAGACAAAAGGGAACGGGCTCTTTCTATATTTCTTCCTTTTTTTTTTGCTGCTCAACTCCGCGGTAAAAATCAACTGTCATGAACGGAAAGCAGAAAAACCGTATTTCAGAAAAAGGGTAACCCTCCGTCTCTCTCGCTCTCCACTCACGTCCACTTCGAAAAATAAATTCGAACTCGAAGAACTGCACGATCCACACCCGAATCAGGGCGTGTTCAAAAACTCACTTCTGGATCGTGCAATTCTTCCACCACCTTACCATCGTACTATTTTAAAACAAAATTATATTAAACACAAATTATCAAATGATGGTGGTGGCCGACGTACGTAACACAGGGTGATCAATAAGCTCCTTCGGTGCCCAACTGGTTCGCGCTCCTTCTGGTCAATGGCAAAAGGTGTCGGCGGTAACTTCACATCCTCCTCTTTCCCTCCGTTGGTGACAGACAGCGGGACGTTAGTCACGAATTCAAAGGATAAAGCAAATGTGTTCGCGAATTTATTTTCCGCGAATTCAAACCTCGATCCCGGCCTTTTGTAGCCATCTGTGATCTCGCCGGTACGGTCTTCTATGCGGGATGTGAGATTCCGTCCGCGCACTATTCAGCGCATTCTACGTGAACTGGATTGTAGGGAGGGAACCGGCCCGGACGGAATACCAGCAATAGTCCTTAAGAACTGTGCTCCAGAACTATCGCCGGTTCTTGGCAGACTCTTCCGCTTATCTTATGCATGGAGGACCTTTCCTGCCTGCTGGAAAATCGCTCGGGTTCAGCCAATCCCAAAGACTGGAAACAAGTGTCTCCCACAAAATTACCGTCCGATAGCATTACTGTCTATTTTATCTAAGGTCATGGAAAAAGTCATCAATACAGAGTTAGTTAAGAATTTGGAGTGCAACGGACTTCTGAATGACCGTCAATACGGATTCCGTGGCAGGCGGTCCACAGGAGACCTTTTGACACTTATAACCGATATATGGACATCATCAGGAATATCATTGGTCCCAATCACATACAAAATATTAACAAATGTCATACTGGCAAGAATCACACCGTACGCAGAAGAAATATTGGGAGACTACCAATGCGGATTCCGTCGGAACCGGTCAACAAGCGACCAGATGTTCACAATAAGGCAACTGCTGGAAAAGAAGTGGGAATACGGGGAGACGGTTCACCAACTGTTCGTGGACTTCAAAAAAGCCTACGACTCAGTCGCAAGGCAAAGACTCTACCATATTGTGGTTGAGCTGGGGATCCCGAAAAAAATATGCCGCCCTCTTTTAAATCAGCATGAGCGAAAATAAAGGGCGAGTTAGGATAAAAAAAACACCTCTTAAAACCATTTGAAATTCGGGACGGACTAAAACAGGGGGATGGCCTCCCACCATGCCTTTTTAACCTTGTGCTCGAGTATGTTACCAGAAAGGTACAAGACGACAACACGGCCGGATCATCCCTGAACGGGGTCACACAAGTGCTCGCGTATGGAGATGACATCGCCATTCTGGGCGATAAACTCGAAACTATAAGTAAAAACTGTGAAATCATCATGCAAGCAGCAGAAGAGGTGGGCCTAGAAATAAACGAGAACAAAACGAAATACATGATTACGACGAGAGCAGGTGGACCTCAGAGAACACATATAAACGTCAGGGGCAAGATATTTGAAAATGTCAGAGAATTTAAATATCTGGGAACGATACTGACGACCAGAAACGAAACGTCAAAGGAAATTAACAAAAGACTACATTCCGGCAACGCTAGTTGGCATGCAGTCAGTAAACTATTAAAATCCAAACGGCTATCACGTAATATAAAGCTCCGTGTCTATAGAACCATAATCATGCCGATTGCTCTATACGGATGCGAAACATGGGCTCTCACAAAACGGGAAGAGAACAAATTCCGCGTATTCGGCAATAAAGTTTTAAGGGGTATATTTGCCGGTAAATATGACGAGGAGTCAGGACAATGGAGGAAACTCCACCACCATGAATTGGAAGAGCTATACCGCAAACCTACAATAGTGAGAGTAATCAAGTCGCGAAGATTAAGATGGGCCGGACACGTAGCGCGAATGGGCGATGATAGGACCGTGCATAGAATTCTTGACGGTAAACTAACGGGGAAGAGACCAACAGGACGGCCGCGAAGGAGATGGGAGGACAATGTTAGATTGGACCTCGAGGAAATCGGATCGGATGATCGAACGTGGAAGGAGAGCGCGCAGGACAGGGAACAATGGCGGAGCCGAGTCGGTAAGGTCATGAACTTCCGGGTTCCTACAGGCCAGTAAAAAAAAAAAATGGACATCACCGATTGAACGGCATGGTGAGTCAAGGGCGGTCGCATTGGATATCTCCAAGGCTTTTCACCGCGTCTGGCACGGGAAATTGCTTAGCAAACTCCGTTCATATGGACTCTCCCAACAGCTTCGCGACTGGACAAAGAGCTTCCTTGAGAATCGATCGATCCGGGTTGTTGTGGACGGTGAGTGTTCGGATCTGTATCCTGTTAATTCGGGGTGCCTCAAGGTTTTATTTTGGCTCCAACCTTGTTCTTGCTTCACATAAATGATTTGTTGGAGACAACGGATAACAAAGTGTTCAGTTTTGCGGATGATAGTACGCTTGTTTCCTCCTTTTCGAGTGATCGGCCGATTGGTGCATCAACGTCGCACCAGCTGAGATGTAGACAGATTGACTCTCTGAATCAGGATCTGGATAAAGTCCTGCAGTGGGGAAGGGCCAATCTTGTCGACTTCAATGCAGCGAAGACACAATATACAACATTCACAAAGAAAAGTGGTTCATCGGTACCACAGCTGATGATGAATGGCCGGGCCCTCGAGGCTGGGGAAAGTTTGAAATTTTTCGGCGTCACGGTCTGTGGTAATGTATCATGGCATAAACACGTGTCGAGTATCGCCACGTCAGCCTCAGGAAAACTGAGTTATCTTTTTGGAGCCAAGAAATATTTTACTCCGGCCCCACTTCTTCTGTTATATAAATCCCAAATTAGACCCGCGCTCGAATATTGCTCTCATGGTTGGAGCTCGGCTCTTAAACATACCCTCGACCTACTTGAGAGCATACAGAGACGAGCGATCCGCCTGATCGGGGACTCGGCGCTGACGTCGGGACTACAGTCGCTATCACATCGAAGGCGCGTAGCCGACCTCAGTCTGTTTTACAGATATTATCACGGGTACTGTTCTTCGGAGATTCGTGGTTTGTTCCGTGCAATTCGGCTTATATGCGCTCCACAATACAATCCGACGGATCGGAACATACTACATTCGTGTATTTCGGCTGAATAGTGATTCTCTTAAACGTCAAACGGGCGGAAGAAGTGGGACATAATAAGGGTAAGAGATATCCGTGTACATTAGCCTTAAAGGCCTGAGTATTGTAACGGATAAATTCTACATTCTACATTTGTGTACTTCGGTTGAAGAATGATTCTCTTATATTTTAAAGCACAGTGCGGGAAAGAAGAGGGACAAAACAAGAAGACGAGATATCGATGGACATTGGCCGTGAAAGCCTGACTACTGTAACGATAAATTGCATGAACAGGCAAAACATTCCGCATTTGTGTGTTTCGGCTGAAGAAAGATTCTCTTAAATGATAAATCACAGTGTACATGGAAGGAATGGGAGCGAATAAGGAAAGGAAATATAGTATTATGTGTACATTGACTTTGATTACCTGTAACGGATAAATTCTACATTCAAGGGTTTCGGCTAACTAATGATTCTCTTAAATATTTAAACACAGTACGACCGAAAGAAGGTACAAAGAAGGCATCGATGTATATTGGTCTGGAATGTCTGGAGATTAAAATGACGAGAAAATTTAGGAAGAAGTACGCTCTACATATGTATGCTTCGGCTAAAGAATAATGCTCCTAAGGGGAGGTTCTAGAGACCCGAAAATGACGTATTTTTCTCAAAGACGGAAGCAAATGTCAATGTCAAATTTTGTACACATACCTATTAAGTATTTAGGTATACATACAAAATATTTTTGATGAAAAATTCTAAAAATTGTCAAAAAAATACCCAATCGGTCTCCATCGTAGCGTTATTTGCAATCATACAACAAAAAGTTTTTTGAAATTATATACTATCTGCCGGAGTCTGAACCTATTTTCAAGAAACAAATTGAAAAATAAACAATTGACGGGCATGCAAACGATAGGTACCGATTTTCGCTTTTTTTTTTGCTCTTTAACGCCGAATGTTGTAGAAAAAAAGTTATAAAAAAATCATCTACAATTGGGGTCCGACTCCAATAAATTTAATTTACTACATCGAGTAGTTTTAAGATTTTTTTTTTTACACTAACGCGCGCACAAAAGGGGATTTTGTAGTACCCTTAAATGTCAGAGCACAGTGCGAACGGATGGATAGGAAGTGGATACGGAAAGGAGGTGTCGATGTATATTGGTCTTGAATGTCTGGACATCACAACGGCCAGGAAATACATGACCAGGCAGAACGTTCCACATTCGTGTGGTTCGGCTAAAGAATGACTCTCTATGTTTATTTGTGCGCCTAAAGTCCACTTTCAACGTGAACTGATGCGCATTCACAGATTGACGGGTATCGCGGGAAAATGTCTGAGGGCGGAACACATTCAGCAAGTTCAGTTGAGCAACGACCGCCGTAATACCTATAGAAAAGAGACAGGCATGATACGTTGCGCCAGTGTTCTAACGACGGAATTGATCGACTTACGGCTGAGTCCCCAATAAGTTTCACTGCTCGTTTTTGCATCCTATCGAGCACCTGTAGTGCAGTTGGGCCACGGTTAGGGCAAGGATATCGGGTTTCGCTGTTTGCAAATATTGGTGGGCGGTGTTTACATTCGTATTGGTGAAACCCATGCATCTGATCTTGCAAAATGCCGTTATCAGTCGAACGTCAACAAAGCCTGGAGAACGAGACCGATTACGCGATTACGAATTGCTTAAAATTCGGTTATTTATCAAAGTATTTGCATGATGTTCCCACTGACATAGTCTCCCCCGGTGATCCGAATAGGAAACTAGTTTATCTCCGGAATTCTTTATCGCAGAAGGTACTGTGGCGTCTCTAAAATATTCACAAGCAAATAGTGAAGGGCAACAGCAAACGAAAATCGAATAAGAAAAAGTGTATCCCATAGCAATAGCATAACACACATCAGTTGAGTGTACTTGAGTATAACGATCGAATTCGTACACGCGGCCTTGCGTCTGGTAGCTCAATGCTTCGCCTTTCACCCGTTTCATCGTGAGTTCAAATCGCCATCTTCACTATTCTTGCTTAACGCTGTAATTGGTGACCTGTGTACAAAGAGCACACGTGATCCGTGCACAAACCGACCGACGTGATTTGTGTACAAACAGCACGCATACAACCATACCCCGAAAGATGGTGAAGGATTTCTCCTTGAGAAATTTGACTCAGCTTATAACTTAATAGGGTGGTATTTCATCATGCAAGCAGCAGAAGAGGTGGGCCTAGAAATAAACGAAGACAAAACGAAATACATGATTACGACGAGAGCAGGTGGACCTCAGAGAACACATATAAACGTCAGAGGCAAGATATTTGAAAATGTCAAAGAATTTAAATATCTGGGAACGATACTGACGAGCAGAAATGAAACGTCAAAGGAAATTAACAAAAGACTACATTCCAGCAACGCTAGTTGGCATGCAGCCAGTAAACTATTAAAATCCAAACGGCTATCACGTAATATAAAGCTCCGTGTCTATAGAACCATAATCATGCCGATTGCTCTATACGGATGCGAAACATCACCATCATCATCATCGGCACTGCAACCGGGATCTGGTCTTGGCCTTATTTAACAAATCTCTCCACCGGTCCCGATTTCGAGCCGATGTCATCCAGTTTAGCACTCCCAGGCTCTGGGCGTCCTGGTCTACGCCATCCCTCCATCGTAGACAAGGTCTGCCGCGCTGTCTCCTTCCATACATCCTGCCACAAAGGTCTTTCCGGGCAGGCTCCTCTTCGCACATTCGAGCTAGGTGTCCCGCCCACCGGAGTCTACGAAGCTTGATTTTTCTTACAATATGAGCTTCAAGGTAGATTGCGTACAACTCCTGGTTGTAGCGTCTCCGGAATCGTCCTCCCTCACATACGGGGCCAACAATTCTCCTTAAGACCTTTCTCTCGAACGCGGCCAAGAGTTCAGAGTGCCTTTTATCAAGCACCCAGGTCTCGGATCCATACATGAGTACTGGTAAGACCATGGTCTTGTACAGTAGTAGCTTGGATGTTCTGGATAAATTTCGGGATTTAAAGAGCCTTGATAGACCATAGTAGGCTTTGTTGGATTTAATCAGCCGTTCGCGTATTTCTTCTTCCATATTGTTATCGGCTGATACTATTGACCCAAGGTACTTAAAGGATTGCACTACTTCAAATTCGTGCTCCACTACCCTGATAGTGTGACCAACGTTAGGTCTTCTCTTCGCAGAAGTTGCCACCATGTACCTAGTCTTCCCCTCATTAATGTGCAGTCCCAGTTTTTGTGCCGCCTGCTCGATCTGGGTGAAGGATTCCTGTACCGCCGATTCGGTTCTACCGATGATGTCGATGTCATCTGCGTAGGCAAGTATCTGGCTGGACTTGGTGACAATAGTCCCTCTTGTTGTAACGCCAGAGTCACGGATTGCTTTCTCCAACGCCAGGTTGAAGAGGAGGCAGGCCAGACCGTCCCCTTGTCGGAGTCCATTATAGATGTTTATTGCTTTGGACAGCAATTCCGCTATTTTTACTTGACTAGTTACGTTGGTCATGGTCAACCTACAAAGTGGTATCAATTTGTTTGGAATGCCGAATTCTCTCATGGCATTATATAGTTCTACCCTGGCTATGCTGTCGTAGACGGCCTTAAAGTCTATAAACAGATGATATAGCGGAATCTTAAATTCCAGACATTTTTCCATCGCCTGCCTAAGGGTGAATATCTGATCAATTGCTGATTTGCCTGGGATGAAGCCATACTGATATTGACCAATGATGGCTTTAGCGTATGGGGATATCCGGTCTTGTAGTAAAGTGGAGAGTATCTTATAGGCGGTACTCAGCAATGTTATACCCCTATAGTTGCTGCACAGTATGATATCTCCTTTCTTATGTATGGGGCAAAGTATACCACGACGCCAATCTTCCGGCATCTCCTCTTGCTCCCATACGTGCACCACGATCTCATGAATTGCGTGATGTAACGCTGTCCCTCCTTGTTTGATCAGCTCAGCTGGTATGCCATTAGCTCCAGGGGCTTTATTTTATTTTAGCTGTCTAATGGCTTTTAATGTTTCCTCTATGCTTGGTGGCGGCAGCATTTGGTCTTGGTCTTGCATTGGTGGAGTCTCCAATTCTTCTGTGAGCTGGCCATTTAGCAATTCATTGAAGTGCACTTTCCATCGCTCCAGAATGCCTTCAGGATCGGTGATCAGATTACCCTCTTTATCCTTGCAGTAAGTGCAGCGTGGTGTGTACCGCATCATACTGCGGATTATTTGGTAGAACTTCCGCGCATGGTGCGGACCTCGCTCTCTACTTTTCTCTATTTCACAGACAGGGTTTTTTTCCCAGGCACTTTTCTTTTGTCTGTGGTCTTTTTTCAGATCTTCTGAGCTCTTTGTATTTCTCCTCGCGTACCCGCGTCCTATGAGACTGCTGCATTGCCCGGTATGCAGCATTCTTACGTTCAGTCGCTAGTTTGCACTCATCATCAAACCAGTCGTTCCGATCTCTACGACTACTGCCTAAGATGGAGTTGGCAGTCCTAATGACAGTACCCTTAAGACATGTCCATTTCTCTTCTACACCCGGCATTCTGGCCCCAGGACTTACTCTCCCTCCGTCGAGCTCTTCTAGGGCGAGTCTTAACGCATGACCAAAGGTGTTGCTGGTGTTCTCATTGCGTAAGGCAGCCGTGTTGATTCGAACCTGATCCGCGGGTGCAATACGTCTCCGTAAGGCAATCCGCGCTCGGAAAATGGTACCAACAAGATAGTGATCCGAGTCGACGTTGGCACCTCGGTACGTTCGTACCGTCATCAGGCTCGAAGAGTGGCGGCGATCTATCAGCACGTGGTCAATTTGGTTGCGAGTGGCTCCATCAGGTGATACCCAGGTGGCTTTGTGGATATCTTTACGCGGAAACCTGGTACTCGCGACGACCAAGTTTTTCGATGCTGCCAATTCGATGACTCGTAGTCCATTGTTATTAGTATTCTCATGCAAACTATGGGAACCTGCGTAGTGCCTGAAAACCGGCTCCCGACCTATTTTCGCATTCAAATCCCCAAGAACGATTTTCAGATCGTATCTTGGGCAGGCATTGAGGGCCCGTTCGACGTTCTCATAGTATTCTTCTTTTTCGTCGGCAGGGGACTCCTCTGTAGGTCCGTGAACGTTTATGAGGCTTATGTTCTTAAATTTGCCTCGCACACGAAGAGTGCATAGCCTTTCATTTATTGCATTAAAGCCGATGATGGCAGGCTTCAGTTTTTGGGTGACTAGAACGCCTACCCCGAGCACAAATTTGACTCAGCTTATAACTTAATAGGGTGGTATTTCACAGGGCGACTAGATATTGGGGCCCAACTTACAACTCAGTATTTGTGCCAAACTGTATATTACGAGTAGTAAGAGTCGTCTGTTGGATCAACGGTTATACAGTCAAACACATGACAAACACGACCTGCCTCCAAACAGGGCACTTTCTTCAACGATGGAAAAAACAGCGAGTTGTGATTATACCAAAAGGAGTTAAGAACCCGAAGCGCCATCGTCGTACCGCCTGTTGTGCATACTGGATACAACAGGGATACTGCTGGCAAGGCTTCAATAAGTTTTATTGATGTTATCCAATAGAAAGCTGAAATTTGTAACCTTAATGGTCACTATACACCCCGACACCAACGATTTTTGCTTGGTTCTGCTTACTCTGCGTAGAATCAAGGGTTTCTTCTACAGCGTCCTCACATATTTTCACATATAAAGCCAGCTATAATATTAACACCGCTTTTGAGGTCTATCAAAACAGTGTGTTTGTGGGACGCAGAAATCGCCCATGTGCGATCGGAGTGTAACAGGATACCACATTTGCAACAAAGAGCAACCAACCGTAACACCTGCCCACAGTTGCATGCGGAATTCGTCAACAAACGGAAGGAGTTGAGGAATGTGATCCGGAACAGGAAATATGACCCGTTCTGTTCCCTAAGGGATGAATTAAATACCAACTCATGGGACAGTCATGAAAAGACTAGACAACAACAGTAGTCAAATGGAAAAAAGTAAACGTGACATGGCCAGAATAGTTGCTGTACTCTTCTCGCAGTTTGATGACGTGTTGAGAACACAAGAGGAATGGAACATTACTGAAAGAGAAATACCTCCTGTGACCACTGAAGAGGTGGTCTGAACTGCAAGGGTTGTTAAAAAAACAAGACCCCGGTACTGGACGGTATTCCTAACGCTGTAGTGAAGACTGCTTTAATAAAAAAGAGTTAGAATCATTGGGTTGGCAGTTGATTTGGCGATCTAAACATCTAGATGACCTGGAGAATATTTGCTCCCAAGCAATCCAGAGCATTAAATGCTGGCTAAATATGGCCGGACTGAAACTAGTTGGACATAAGACGGAGGCAGTTTTAATAAGCAGCCGCAAGAAAGTTGATCACCTTGAGTTGGGAATGGCAAACCAAACAATCCGATCCAGTCCCTATATTAAATATCGTGGTGTTATACTCGACAACAGGTTGAGCTTCAAGAAAAACGGCAAGAGTATGCAGAGCTTTGGCGAGACTGCTATCCAATGTTGGTGGACCCCGGCTCCACTTACGGACGCTGATAACCAGTGTCAACACCTCCATTATAATGTATGCAGTTCACATATGGGCAGGAGCCGCACAGTATAAGTTGTACATGAGGAGAGTTAAGTCAGGACCTAGGTTGGCATCATTAAGAGTATGCTGCACATTCCGAACGGTATCCGAAGATTCCATAAATGTCTTGGTCGGGAGGAAACCACTTGACACTGCAGCTAAGGAAACCGCTGCTTAGCATGAGGTCTCACAAGAGAATCGCCGGCCAATGCGGTCACAATTAGAGCTCTCAACCCTAAGAGAATGGCAACGAAGGTGGAATTCTTTCACCAAAATAAGATGGCCCCACACCATGATACCTGATGTAGAAACACGGGTCAAAAGAAAACATGACGAGCTGAACTACGAGGGCAGGTCAATCATCATCATCATCATCATCATCATCGGCACTACAACCGGGATCCGGTCTTGGCCTTATTTAACAAGTCATCATCATCATCGGCACTACAACCGGGAACCGGTCTTGGCCTTATTTAGCAAGTCCTGAGGCTTGTTAAATTTTCCATAATGATTTATTTTGTCTGGGCAAGGTCATTAGTCTTGCGCCAGGGGCTCCCCGACGGGGAATCGAACCCCGGTCTCCCGGGTGACAGGCGGGTATACTAACCACTATACTATCGAGGAGCCCATTTAACAAGTCAAGGGCTTGTTAAATTTTCCATAATTATTTGTTTTTCTGGGCAAGGTTATCAGCCTTGCGCATAGAGGGCAGGTCAATAAGTCCTTAGAAAATCTAAGAGGTGGCTTTTGTAGAATCGCTAATGGTCTCTTTTTAGTAAGTATCATTTTTCACTAGGTATCTGTCAAATACAATATATAAATATCTTGTAGGTATCTGGTAAATTGGGTATGAAAAAGTATCTGGGAGATGGGTGCCGCATTTGCTCTCAGCTGAGAACAAACGCAACCACGTGGGCTCTTCTAAGGCTCTTTTGGAGCGCATGCGTCGCAAACCAGATGAGTTTCTGCGCATGCGGTTAATTGTAGATGAAACATGGTTACACCACTACACTCCCGAGACGAATGAACAATCAAAACAATGGATTTTTAAGAGGGAAAACGGTGCAATCAGCTGGAAAGGTTATGGGTACTGTTTTTTGGGATGCACGTGGTATTATTATATCTTCATTGACTATTTGGAAAAGGGACACACGATAATTGGAAAGTATTATGCGTCATTATTAGGTCAGCTAAATGAGAAAATATAAGAAAATCGTCCTCATTTGAAGAAAAAATGCCTCTTTATCCAGGATAATGCACGAGTGCATTCGTGCGCAGTTTCAATAGCTCAAATTGAGGAATAGAAGTTTGAATTGATAGACTGTGGGTCTCTTTGGTGGTATGGATATGTATCAGGTGCCACAGGGGCACAGGTTCACCACGCTCACCCAACCTGTTTGTCTCTGTACTGGACTCCACTAATTAAAACTCCATCTTCGAATATCTTCCTCTTAATTTATTTATTATTTTGGAAATTATAACAAAAATTATCGTTCATCCAACGTAAATGGTCTTTAGGTATTACTCATTGATGGCTACTGATAGTCATTTAACTTAAATAATGTTCCCCTAATCATGTAAGAGTTGTGCACCGTGTTTAGGGTACATTGAACGAAAAAAAGATAACTTAAACGTTCTCAACGCGGCGCACCATATCCAACGTAACCCAAATGTTGTTCGACGGACACTCACCCAACTCCAAAACTCGACTGATTGTAATTTTTTTTTTTTATTTATTTATTACCATATAAGTAAATTACATAATAACTTAAATCTAATAGCGCTAGCAACTAAGGCTTTCGGCTAGTTTGGCATTAAATATTTATGTGTACATTTTTTTTTTTTTGTTAAATTACGTTTTGAAGCTTAACTAGGGTTAGTAGGTGGTAGAGCTTGGCTATGTTGGTTGCGGTTGGGTCGGAGATGATGTTTCTGATGTCGTCTTGAAGATGTCGGTGAGCGAGGGCTTTTATGCCTTCGCATTCCAAGAGGATGTGTTTGGATGACAAGGTGGAGTTAGATCTGCAGATGTGACATGTGGGTGGGTTGGTTTTATTGATGAGATACTGGTTGGTTATACGTGTATGTCCAAGGCGCAGGCGGAGAAAGCATTTGATCTGTTGCAGGGGCGATGTTGTCGGGTAGGTGACGGGTTGTCTATTAGGGTTTATTGCTACATATGCATGGTTGTAATTTAACCATTTCAATTGTTCTATCTTTCGTAGTTCCCTTTCAAAGTACTTGTCTATGTCCTTATTGTTGTACACGTAGAAAGTTGTTAACGGCTCCTTTATAGCCAATTTGGCTGCGATATCAGCTGCTTCGTTTCCCCTTATACCACTATGACCAGGGACCCAGAGCAGTTTTACTTTGGATTGCTTCCGGATTAAGTTGTCCTGAATCATGTGGATTATTTGGTTTTTGTTATTCGGTTTCTGTATTGCTTGTATGGCGGACAGGCTGTCGGTGCAAATTAGTGTTTTATTTTTCTCAACTAATTTGATTGCTTCCAGCACTGCTGTTGCTTCGGTTGAAAAGATGGAGCAGAATTCGGGTAAAAGTCCTTTTCTGATGACTGTATCTGTTCTGTTTACTACGGCGAATGCTGTACCTTCTTTTGTTTTGGAACCGTCGGTAAAGAGTAGGTCCCATTCCCGATGTTTGTTTCGTAATAATTGGAAGTGTTGTTGGTATACTTCTTGGTTAGTCGTGCTTTTGGGGAGCTGTGATAGGTCTTCTATTACACAATCTGTTGGTATTAGCCACGGGGGAGAATATGCTCGTTGTCTTTGTGGTGTAGGTGTGGCGAGCAGTTCTTTTGCCAGTTCTATTGAGTGTCCTAAGGCCGAAGTATATTTTTGAGGGCGTTTTCTCTTAAGTATTCGTTTAATATCCTCTAAAATGGGTGTTGAGGCCATTGCGGGAAACTTTGCGGCTAGTTTGGACGACAGAGTTTTTATCCTATTTTCTATGGCCGGGAGTCCACTTTCTGTTAGGATGTTCGTAATTGGGGTGGTCCGAAAAGCCCTTGTACTTATGCGGGCTGTTGCGTGGTAGGGAGATTTAATTGTCTGTAACGTTGTTTTGCTGCAATTACCGTATATTAGTAGGCCATAGTCTATTTTTGACAGTAGGAGAGCTCTGGTAATGTTTATTAGTGTGTTAGTACGGGCTGACCCGTTTTTAGATGACAAATATTTCAGTATGTTTAACCTTAACACTAGAGTTTTCTTAAGGGCTAGACAATGATTCTTAAAATTATATTTACAATCGAATTGTAGGCTGAGAATTTTTAGTGTATCTACATTCCTAATGTGAGTGTTTTCAAAATTTGCTAATAAAGATTTGTTACATTTTTTTTTTTTTTTACATTTCTTTATTTATTGACCATAAATAATTTTGACAATAAGCAATACAGATAACTTATGATACCTTAGCTATAATTGTTTACATATACTTACTAGTACATTTTTCAAACAATATGATAAAGGATATATATTGGTTATGGATTATGATTTTAGTGAGTAGAGCTTCCTGGAAAAGGTCAGAAAACCAGGATATAGTTATTTACTTAACCTATGCTAATTTACTTAACTTCACTTAACTTATCTTAACTTAGTCTAGTTACCTAATTATTATTGAAATAAGTTAGCATGGTGTGGAAGAGGGTAGCATAGTGATCAATTGGTTAGTGAGGATATTGTCAGTCAGGGATGTGGGTTGGGGAACTACTTTCCGTTTGTTCGTTGAAACGCAAAATATTGGAGAAGGGTTGAATATTACTATATTTAAATTGGTGAGGTGAAAGCTCTGTATTGTGGTATACAATCTCATTAGAGTTATTAACCAATCTGCCAGAGGTGAAGAACGTTCTGATGTGGAGACAGTTCGGGTAGGCAGTTCGGTTATCTGACGGAGTCGATGTGAGCGCATTTATTATCGGGTTGGGATTATTGGGAAGATTTTCGATAAATTTGATGGACAGTTCGAGGAAGCGTCGATCTATACGTTCAATATTAGCGGCATAGTAGAGCGAACTACTGTTGTAATATTTGTGGGAGTTGGAATGTCGGTTGAGGCCAGTGATAAGTCTGAAGCATTTCCTTTCGAAGATGCGTAGCTTCTCCATTTGGGCGGGTGTGATATGGTACCATATCGGGCATGCATATGTGAGAGTGGGTCTGATTATCTGTTTGTAGATAAGTGATTTAACTTTGGGAGAGAGACCATTCGGCTTGTACATCACTTTTCTGCAGAGATTAAGTTGAATTGCGGCTTTGCGAATCGAGTTTTTGGTGTGGGCGGAGAAGGACAGATTGTTGGTGAAGGTTATTCCCAGGTACTTTAAGGTTTTGGAGGGTTTAATTATATTGTTATTTAACTTGATTCTGATTTTGTTATGGCAGCGTATGGTGTTGTTAGTACAATTCGCATTTCTGCCTTTAAACACTATGAGTTGAATTTTGGCTGGGTTGAGTCGGATTTTCCACTTAGTAAAATATGCAGAGAGATTCGGGAGATAGCTGTTAATACAGTTTCTTGCCTCCTTGACAAACTTGTTGCTTGAATAAATTAAAGTGTCATCGGCATAATTCAGCATTACTGTATTTGGTGACAGTGGCTGCGGGGTGTCTGAAGTATAAAGGAGGTATAATAATGGTCCGAGAATGGAACCTTGAGGAACACCCGCGGTTATACTGTATGGTGTCGAAAGTGTTGAATTTATTTTCACCATGAACTTTCTATCAGAAAGTTAGGAAGCGAGAAGTTTTATGGTGTGGGTGTTTAATCCGAACATTGAATGTAGCTTATAGAGCAGTCCTGCAATCCAAACGCAATCGAATGCTTTTGCTATGTCGAGAGAGACGCATATTGTAGGGGATTGGTTATGGAGATTCATTGTCACATCATGTGTCAGTTTTAGCAGAGCATGACAAGTTGAATGTTGTGGACGAAAGCCAAATTGAGAATTCGGGATAAGGGAGTTGTCTCTAGCAAATGAGAGAAGATTTTTGTATATCTTACATTCCAAAACCTTACTAAGCGAATTTATCTGTGATATGGGACGGAAGTTAGCCGGGTTGTTGAAAGAACCGGATTTACTAATAGGGACTATCACCGCTGTTTTCCAACATTTTGGGAAATGTGAAGCGTTTATTATGTGGTTGAGAAGAACGAGAATGGGGAGTAAGTTTTCCGGGTGAAGCCTTTTAAATAGAAGGTTAGGGATTCTATTCAAGCCTGTAGATTTTTTATTGTTACGCGAAGAAATTAATTCAGATAATTCTGTAAAGCTTAGGAATGTGTCGGTTCCCATGGGATGTGACGCTTTATTGGTTTCGTTGAATTCAGTAATGAATGGTGGGAAGGATGGCTCCAGTGTGCCTGAGATGAATTCATTCACGGTGTCGTGGAAATTAGTGACTGGGAGGGAATCGTTTTGTTTATGAGTTGTACAGAAGTGTTCAGCGAGACAGTTTGCTATATCAGTGACCGATTGGGCGATGTTACTGTTAGATGGTTGGATGAGATAGTCTATTCGAGACTTGAATTTACAACCAGTTAGTCGATTTATATTTTTGAATAGGTCACGGTTTGGTTTGATACTGTTTAGAGTAGACGTGTAGGTCTGATCGGTGAAATTTTTAAGTTGTCCATTTATCAGGGTGGTCAAAAGCTGTATCTGTTGTTTAATAAACGGTGAGTAGCTAATATGCAATTTACGTCGGAGTTGTTTTTTTATGCGCAATAATTTTGTGAGGAGGTTGGGTAATGGTTTCCCTAAGTGGTTATGAGGGACGGTCGTAGGGGTATGGCTGAAGAGAGCATTTCCCAGTATTTGCTCTATTTTTACAGCTGCCTGGTCAATTTCAGTAGAGAATAGGTTTGAAGATTCCGGTAAAGAATAATTTGAAAAACTGGCAGTAATATCGTTATTGACTTTTTTCCAGTTTGTTTTGGAAAAATTTGGGATAGGATTCACTGTGTAGAGTGGTTCGAGCGAAGGGATTTGAACCGTGGAGTGAACGGACCCATGATCGGATGGGAATGTAAAGAACACTGTAGGGGGATTAGATGAATAGATATCTGTGGATTTTAGGAAGAAATCGATTGTTGATTTGGTTGTACTACAAATTCGTGTAGGTTGCAATGGACAGTCTGCGTAAACGTATGGGTGAAGTGGGAGGAGATCTAGGAGTTCGTAGCCATATTTGTTGCACTTGATGTCATTAAATGATGTATGTCGAGCATTCCAGTCTCCCCCTATGATGAAAGGTGCAGGCAGAGACTGCTGGATTATTTGAGAAATGTCTGCACTAGGGAAGTTAGGTTCACGAGAAGGGTGAATGTATATAGACGACAAAACCAGTACTTTATTACTTCTGCAGAAGAGTTTAACTGCCGTGTATTCGACATTAGTTATGTTAGTGAACCTGATTTCAGTAAATTGGAATTTCTTGTGTACTAGAATTCCAGTACCACCATGAGGGCCAGTGGTTCGCGGGTTGGACACAAATGTGTAATTAGGAACTCGAGAGTTTGATTTAAGCCAAGTTTCTGAGAGAAGAAGAACATCTGGGGAGAACTTTTCAACAAACAAACGGAGGTGTTGTCTACGAGTGTGGGAATATATGGATTCTGTGTTGAGGGAGACTAGGGTTAAACTATTCATTAAGGGAAAGAATGTGGGAAGTTATTAAATCTAAGATCTGACCTTTTTTTTCTATTTCCGAGCTGTGTTTCAGGGTGGGTAGCAGCGTATGCAGGCTTCTAATATAACCCATGATGTCCAGGTTGAGAACGTTGGAATTGGGTTGATGAGGTTTAGTCCAGTTTCGGGAATCTTTCGTAACTTCTGCATAGGGTATTCCTGATCCCGCGAGATGAAATGGTTGAGGTGATGAGGGTTTAGTTGCAGTTGCTTTGGTTGGTGCTGGTTTATTTGTTGTCGTGTGTGCCGATCGTCTCTCGAGGATTCGCAGCTTTTCGGGACATTGGGAAAAGTTCGCTGGATGTGGGCCTCCGCAGTTACAGCACGTTACTGTGATTTTATTTGTGCTTGTTGATCCATCAGCGTTTGTTTTTTGAATTGTTGTTGGTTCAGTACCAGGCGGGTTTACCTTGCATTTTTTTTTTGCTTTGCTACTTTGCACATTTCCCGCATCGTGCACTTAAATGGCACGCAGCTGCTAAGTGACCTGAACCTTGACATCTTTTGCAATGGAGAACGTCCTGTTTGTGTGGTTCCTCAATCGCAATTTTATGCGTAAACAAATATTTTATTTGTTTAAGCCGGCTAACATCTTCGTTCGGTGGAATCTGTACGATTCTTAAACTCCGAATATTGTTTTCTCTCATATGAGGAGTTTGGAAGTAGTCCAATCTGTGTATACTCAGTTCCGGGCAGATCCTCGATATTTCGAGTAGGAGTTCCTCATTCGTCCATGCTGGGTCAATGTGCCTTATGATGAATGTCTTTGGTTTACTCTGGGCATGTTGAAAAGTGAAGAACTCATGTTTTTTCTCTGTGAGTTTTTTTACTGCCGTGTCGTGGTCCGTCAAAGTTGTTGTCATGATCGAGATCGAGGAGCCTTTGGAATTTGTGGTAAAGTTTCGATGTCCTAGGGCATTCTCGAGCATCTTGATTACTTCCTTGATGCTAGTTGCATTTTTGATGTAAATTGGTGGTGGCCTCACCTTATTTGTAATTTTGTGTCCAACTGTTTACCACTGGTCATCTATTTTGTTGGTATATTGGGACGTTGACGGTTTATGGGATGACGGTTGTTTGATGTTGGTTGTTAAGGAGATGTCTGATCTTTGGGGATGTACTTCCTTCATGCAGACATCGTCGTAGGTTTTGGTCGGTGATTGAAGAGAGCGTATTTTGTCGTGCAGTTTGTTCATTTTGGCTGTAAGCAGCCTTATTTGTTCCATGGCGTCATTGTACTTCTTCTGGTAGTCGATGGTTGGTTGAGTAGTCATTGTAGCGATTTTCTTCGGGGCGTTTAAGCTACTGTGGATGGTTTTTTTTTCCGTTTTATAGTTAATCGTTGGGCAGCACTGGGACCGTTGCCCGGCATCTGCGAACGCAAAATCCGGATACGGTCGTTTATTTTTTGTTTCCGTTTACCAATTTTGTAATAGTTTTCATAAGGTATCACCGAGATTTAAGTAATTTTCACTATCACTTTACACAAAGAACAATGTTCTGTTACAGACCGTTCTTAATGACGGTACCACATTTATGGTTCACACGCTCACACGTTTTGTTTTTTTTTTTGTATTGTTTTTTTTTTTTTTTTCTTTCTGTCAAGCAGTGGCAGTTGCAAAACGCGTCTACACACTAAGACGATCAGAGTGGGAATCGATTTGTTACAATGTTTCCTTTTGCATATATGTAATATTTTAGATTTCACGCTCGAAATTTTTGAGCCTGAATAGTTACACCATTTTTGTATGTCTGATAGGATATTTTCGAAAGTTTTGCTAGCTACTTCTAGGCCGTTTACATTTGTGAATAATATTAGATCGTCGGCGTAGAGACAATGTTTTACATTTTTATGTTTAGAGATAATGCTATTTAACTCTTCAAACGCTATCTTAAATAATGCTACTGATAACGGTGGTCCTTGGGGGATTCCAGTATTTATATTATGGACGCCAGAGAACACGCCGTTACATTTGATCCTGAATTTTCTATTATTCAGAAAGGATCTAACAAAGTTATACATATGATGTCCTATTTTCCATTTTTGTAATTTGTGGAGGAGGACGTGTGGACCGATGCGGTCGAATGCTTTTTCGAAGTCTATTGATAAAATGGATGTATGTTTCTTGCAGGAAAGGGCACCAACAATATGGTTATCTATATGAAGAAGCGCATCCATTGTTCCCCTGCTTTGTTTGAAACCGACTTGTTTGGTACTTATCAGATTATATTTTTCTAGGTACCAGTTTAGTCTCTTAGCGACAATTTTTTCCAATACTTTTCCGAAACAAGGCAGTAAGGAAATGGGGCGGTAGCCGTGGATTGTATCAGTTTTGTTATTATGCTTTGGTAGAGGGATAATTGTGGATACTTTCCACATTTGAGGAATGTATATATGGCATTAAACAGATTTAGAAGGCGTTGTTTCAAAATCGTTGGCCCGTTTTTTACCATTTGGTAGTCAATTCTATCAAAGCCTGGTGTCTTACCATTTGCGGTATGAAGACCAGATTCTAGTTCTATCTGTGTTATGGGAAGTTCGATAACGCTATTATAGGAATTACTTGGGTTGCTTGGGGGCGTTGGATGCGCCTCTATTTGGTGTTTGGCAGTATGGAAATCTGGGTGGAAGTTGAAGTTGGAGGACGTATTTGCCCAAGTCTCGGCGAAGTATTTGGCTATTTTGTCCGGACATGTGAGGGCGTCGGATCCTGTATGTATTAAATTGATAGTAGATGGGTTATAGTTCCCTGTTAGCGTTTTTATGTTGACCCATATCTTTTTGGGGGTGTATGTTGGGTTTAGTTTTTCCGTGAAGGACTGAAAGGATTTTGCTTTTTCAATTTTGGCTGTTCTTCGGAACATGGCGTTAAGCCTTTTGTATCTTAAGAGATGTTGGTCGGTTGGGTGCTTCTTAAAAATTTTCCATGCCAATTGCTTTTCTGCCCGTATCTTTGCCAGATCTGGATTCCACCATGGTACAGCGGTTTTGTGATACCTTTTCGTTGTCTGTGGAATGGAGCCATTGGCGGCTGTTAGAATAGCTTTTGTGATAACGGCAGCTTCTTGATTTATGTTGGATTTTGTGTTATGTAGATTAAGGAATTGTGTGGTGATAGTTTGAAATTTGTTCCAATTTGCTCGGTCAGATTTGAATTTAGGTAGGAGTTTGATTTTTCCCTTTTTATTGTTGCCGGTTGATATACAAATTTTTATTGGAAAGTGATCACTTCCATGTAGATTATCTAGTATTTCCCAGTTTGTATTAGGGGACAGTTGGGATGATACGAGGGAAAGGTCTACATTTGTAAACGTTTTAACGTGTGGAAAAATGAGTGTGATTGCCGTTATTCAATATTACCAATTGTGATTGTAGTAAAAATTGTTCCACGGTTTTCCCTCTTTTATTTGTTGTTTGTGATCCCCATATTGTACTCCAAGCGTTGAAGTCTCCCATTAGAAGAATGGGGGTGTGTATGTGTTGAATTATTTTATTCAAGTCAGACAGGGTATATGGTTGAGTAGGAGGAATGTAGATTGAGATCACGGTTAGCTTTAGTTTGCCCGTTAGTTCGACTGCCGTGGCCGAGAAAGGGGTATTAAGACTGATATGCTTATGGGTTAGTTGTTATGTGCGTCGGCCACCCCATCAATTAATAATTTTGTATTTAATTATTAACATAAGTTGTTTTAAGGAAGTATGATGGTAAGGTGGTGGAGGAATTGCACGATCCAGAAGTGAGTTTTTGAACAAGCCCCGATTCGGGTGTGGATCGTGCAGTTCTTCGAGTTCGAATTTGGTTTTCGAAGTGGCCGTGAATGGGGAGCGAGAGAGACGGAGGGTCAATGTTTTGAGGTACGGTTTTTTTTTTGGTTGACGTTCTGTTGTCAGAAGAAGAATAAGTGGAGTCCCGTAAAAAACGTTGTGTGGAAGAAAGGGCAGAAAAAGCCGAAACACCGAAATGTCGTTAACCGTTTTTTTTTTGTGACGAGAGATAATTGTTTGTTCGATTGAAATTGAGGTGTAAAAAGAAAAGCGCAATTTAATGTGTACAAAATAAACTGTGGAGTTGTTTTAAGTTTTGTTTTTTTTGTTCGGTTGGAATTGAGGTGTAATCGAAACCTAATTCGTATCGTATATCTGAAGCTTAGCAGTTGATTTTCTTTTTTTGTATTGAGAGAATTCAATGGAAAACATTGTTGGACTTGAACAGGAAGACGGACATACAACTCAGTGTTGATGAGATTGTGTTGCAATTGGTGCTGCAGATTCAATAAGGGAGAAGCCAGAACGCATTTCGAGGATAAAAGACGGCACATAAGGATCCCTCTACAGCAGAAGACAGAACTCTGTAAACCGGTTGGAGCCGTGGCTCAGCATCGGGACAGCGAGTGGAATAATTAGGTAATAAATCTAATCCTTTCCCACAATACCCCCACAGCGGAAGTGCAAGGCACGCACTGAATAATTAGTTACCACACCCATCAGCATCATAGTATTCATAACAAATAATATCACATAGTGCCCGATGTATTAATATCCCGGACCCTTGTTTACAGGAGTTATTTTCTTTAAGATTGTTAAAGTATGCTATGTATTCCCGAGGCACTTTCGCATTTGAAGAGTGGGGTAAGTGCGTTTCTTGCAGTGCTATGATGGACGGTTTGAGTTCTTTTATAAGGAGCTGTAACTCGTGATAATTGTTATGAAACCCATTCAGGTTCCATTGAAGTATTAAGCAGTCTGCGGGGTTATAATTGGATGTTGCTATAGGGTTCGTGGTGGGGGTATAACGGTGGTTCTTTTCCTGACTCCGCACCACACAGCTCGTCCCACTCAGTTTTCCAATCCACTCGAATTGATTTGAGTGAGAAGAGCTCCGTGCCGCGGAGTCAATCGGCTGTTGAGAGAGGTTAGAATTATATATTTCCATATTCAGGTAGAGGGATATTCCCGATTTGATCTAACTGGGATGTTTGTGTTTGTGTGGTGGTAGGTTTGGCTTTGCTTGTATGTGTTTGAGTTTCTAGGGAGGAGGAAAATTGATCTTTAGTTTTAGTTATATTTATTCGTTGAGAGATGGGATATTTCCTCTTTTCAATTTCTTTTAGAGCTGTATAGGAAGAGGAGGGAAATATATTTGTTTCTTTGTTGGTAGATTTGTTTACGGCCATTGGATTTTGAATTACTTTTGGTAGTAGTGTATTGGAACTGGTTGGAGTTATAGGCGCAGACGTGTGTTTTCTAATTTGATCGGAGTAAAGATCGTTATTTGTTGTTTGCATTGTATTCTGTTCCCTATATATGCGTTTAGCGTCAGCTAGGGTTGTTTTGTTTTTTGTTTGAATTTCTAGTACTTTTTGGTACTCAATATATTTAGGGCAGGTAGAGGAAGAGGCCGGGTGCGGACCTAGACAGTTAGCACACATTGTTCTTGTGCATTCAGTTTCGGGATGTGGTGGCAGATTACATGTATTACATGCTGTTGTGCGTTTACACCATTTTACCGTATGGCCGATTAATTGGCATTGCCGGCACCGCATTGGCCTTGGAATGTATTCCTTGACCTTGGCGTTGTACCAGCCGATTTCTATTGTTGTTGGTGGTTGTAGCCGATCAAAAGAAAACAGCATCAATCCTGTGGGTAATCGTTCTTCGTTGTTAATTTTTGTGAATTTGAAGACATTTACCACACCTTGGGAACCCATTTCTGATATAATGTCGGCTTCTGGGACGTTAATTAGGCAAGGGGCATACACAACCCGTTGGGCTCCTTGATAGTATAGTGGTTAGTATACCCGCCTGTCACCCGGGAGACCGGTTCGATTCCCCGTCGGGGAGCCCCTGGCGCAAGACTAATGACCTTGCCCAAAAAAAATAAATCATTATGGAAACTTTAACAAGCCTCAGGACTTGCAAAATAAGGCCAAGATCGGTTCCCGGTTGTAGTGCCGATGATGATGATGATGATGATACACAACCCCTTTGGAAGTATTTAGTTTGGGGTGCAGTCTAATATTGACCGGACAGATTGTGTCAAAACGCGTAGACTGGATGAATCTATCAGCGATTTCTTGGTCTTTAGCTAAAATTAGGATAGAACCATCCCTTAGAAGTGTAATTTTTTCGTACTGCGTACTGATAGAATCAATGATTCTTTTTAGTACAAAGACGTTGACGGATGTGAGTGGCATTGATGCTTCGGTTGGGTAGATTTGAACGAACCGTGGGTTTTTTATAGCGGTTTTGTTCGGGAGAGCAGGGAAATTGAAAGACAATGGGCTGCGGGATTGTCTTTTCTTTTTTGTTGGCACGTTGGCTGTAGAGCCTGAGAGTGAGCATTCTCCCAGTTCTACGAACCTATTGTCGGAATGATGGCTTGGCCCTAGGGCCATGTTTTTTTTTGTTTCTTACCTGGTGTATCCTTGTTGTGTTTCGTTTGTGAGTTCAAGGGAATTTACGATTTTTAAATCTTTTTACTCTAGCACAATTCACTTCACTTTTTTAACTATCGCACTGTTAAAAAATGGTGTTCTCTGTAAGAGAGTTCGCGGGTGACTGTGCGACTGTAATTATTTTTACGTGATCTTAGAGAGTTAACTTTTGCTTTTTTGACATGTAGGCAGTGAGTCCCATTTCTCTTTTGCCATCGAAGTGACAGAACCCAAAAATCCCATCCATCGCCTCGATGACCATATATGGTGCGATTCTCCTCAGCATCGGCACATAGGAGCGCGAAACATAAATAAAGTTTTCTTCTGCCACTCATGGTGTGTGTGTATGTCCACAGTAAGCACATCGTGGATCGTATAATCCATTAGGGTAACACCATGAGCAACCATCCGCAGCTGGCACTGGCATCCCAACGAAGGGTTGGAATGTTTATCTTACGTAAATGCACACACGATGAGTGTGTCGTCCCACCGATAATGGTGGCCCAACCAAATTACTCGTGTGCATAATAGAATGTTGCCTCCGACGTCTGGGCGAGAGATAAAGGAGCAAGCTTCGCTGCTTGGTTACTTTGCTGTGTATTGCATGCATGACACGATCCTCGCGCAGGTGCGTAGCAGTGCAAGCATATGAGGGTGGCGCCGAATGTGTTTCCCGGATGTATGCCGCGTTTATAATTCCTTACCAGAAATTTGATGATGCAACATACAACCGGTGAATTGCTTTTAGGGCTTGATATTTGATGCTGATGCTGTTTGTGTCAGCCAGGATTATTGGTTCTAATATTCCTACCATGATAGGTACAGCTATCACCTTATATAAGTAGTGACGTTCAATTGGACTGTCACAATACCCGTTTCTTTATGCCTTTAGCATGCCCTCGGTGGGGTTTTCACCCAGGTAAATGGAAACGTGGATGGTGGCGTTCAAGAGAACCGCCACAAGACCATCCACCGTATTCACCAGATGTAGCCCGGAATGACTTCTTTTTATTTTCAAATTTAAAAAAATGGCTCAGCGAACAACGGTTTACATGAAATGAGGAGGTCATCGCCAACTGTGGGGGTTTCAAGTAGGGTGTCTGGCACGAGACGGGTTCACTTGATCCCCCAAGATCGTTCGTGGAGGAATCGTTCGCCAACAAAGGGTGAGCAAATGAAGAAAACACTAGGGTTGTTTGTTGATTAACGTTCGTTTATTTTTTTTCTATTTAACTATGGGTCCAGCACATGCACGCAGTTCACTTGTCGTTGATGCTCCTTAACATACATTACTTTAGTGGGTCGAGTACGATCGGACGTGACTCGTTTACAGAGCTGGCGTAACCTCCTTGCTCAGCACTGATTTATAGAACTTACGGTTGTCGAGGGGTTTGCGTCGAAATGGTGTTGAAACGCATCGTGTTATCGAAAATTCGCATTGAAATTAATGCCCGAACTTGGCGTTAAAACGCGTCACTATGGCAAGCTCAACCGACTCGAGTTTTAATTATAAGTGTGGGACCCTTTGCTACCGGTGCATTTAGTGCGCATTGGCAATGATGCCGAGCCGTTTGGTTGGGTGATTAGCGACTTTTTGTTCAATTCAAAGAGCGTTGGGCGCTCGGCGGTGGTTGTATCTCGACTGACTAATGAATGGAAAGAATCCATTCATCGCGTCGTGGCGGTTGAGTCATAGCAGAAATAAAATCACTGCCACTTGCTAGGAATTTCGAGAAGAGTTGCTATGCTTGTATAGGGAGTTTGTTTCCGGGAATTCCTGCCGTACTGGCTGGGCTAGATTCCTCGGTTGCTATGTGTACCGAGAAATCGGTTTTGGGAACACGAGCAAGTATGGGCATGAGTTTTCGGGGGAAATTGGAATTGCTTGGCTGCAAGCAAGGAATATCATTTAGATAAGATATTAACCAAAGTAATTTCGGGGAAGAATATGCGGCTCGGTATAGTTGGTGGTGATGGTTAATGTTCGCTGTAGGTTTGAAAATGCGTTTTAACAGCATATGAATTTCGGGGAAATTAAGATTGCTTGGTCGCCAGGAAGGAATATGGTTTAGATAAAGAATTGACCGAAGCAATTTTGGGAAAATGTATGCGGGGATGATTTAGAATATATTCTGTTGAATTGTTTTCTGTTGGGAATGTTTGGGGTGTGTTTATTGCAATGTTGGGAATGTATGCTATTGCGGATTTTGCATGGGGAGTTGGGTTAAGGTGACGCACTGTTAGCGGTCAAGGTTGGTTAGAATTGTGGGTTGGTTCTCCGTGTGATATAGAGAACCCCCACAGAACTACCACAATCATACTTTTCTGATGGCTTAAAAAAGTTGGAGGGACCTCTGTCAAAGTGTATTGAACTAAAAGGAGATGTTGAAAAATAAAAAAAAATTCACCAAAAAATCTATTATATATATATTTTCTATTTTTTACTAAAGACTTATTGAATTGCCCTCGTACCAGCGCGTGACTCAGGTGATATCAGGACATGGATCTTTTCGGCAATACTAGCACAAGTCATGTCAGTCACTCATACTGATTGTTTTGCGAAGGCAAAATAGAAAATACGGCACACGTACTCATAGAGTGCGTGAGATTCGAGACTGCACGAACGATTTTGGAAAGACATATGAGATGGGCATTTCCTCGTCATCAGTAACAGAATACATGCTAAGTTCCAAACAAGTGGTTCGTAATAAATAATATTCTTTGTGACATAATGCAGCAGGCACGACGTGATGAACGGAGTAACAGATAAACTCCGTCCGCCCCGCGATGGAATATCTAAAAGAATGTTCCACGGGGATTAAAGGGAATATGTGTCTGGTGGAAGGTGGTTTTAGTCGGTAAAAATCCGGCATTCCTCTGGATCGGTCCAGAGGTGTCTTTTGAAGATTTCCACCTTCCTACCAAGACAAAAAATAAAATAAATAAAAAAACCACGAAATATCTAAAAATGAAGAAAATTTGTATCCCAGTGATACTCACTACGCAGGGAACAGGTGGTGTAAAGAATGCACCAATCATGGAATATCATATCATATCACATTGTTATAGTCCGGCGCCGTGCTTCCTCGGATGAGGGAAGAGCGGGGACCTTTCTCCTTTATTTAATATTCTGCTGTCATCAATTCGCGTTTCATTTATTGCAATTGATAATTAATTATCAAAGAAAAAACTATTTCTTCTCATTGATATTCTTTTATTGTTTATTTTAAATTTCAAACTAAAGCTTCCAAACAGATAACACAAACTCAAAAACTGAACTTAAAACTTAAACTGATACCTCTCAAAACTTAACTCTTCTTCCAAATGACTTTTTACTCCTTCAACTCAACTTTCAATACTGATTTCTCAACTGTAACTCTATCTAATCTGAAACTCACAACTCAAACTGATTTAAAATTTCTCTCTTCTTATGCTACTTATTGTTCTAATTGGTTGGAAATTATAATGTGAACAAAACTAATTTTCTCAAACTATTCCTTTTAGTCTCTGTGACTTTTAAATTGAATAAACTTTGAACGAAAATCAAAGTGCTATGTTTTGAATGAAAAAAAGGTGTATGTTATGAAAAGGGGCATGTTATGAAATGTGCTGTAACTGGCTTGATATAGAATATTGTGAAAGTTTATTAATGGTATATATTAAGTGAGAATAAGATATGTTAAGAGGAAGTTTTAAAGGTGTGTTAGAAAAGTAATGAGATTCAGTGTTAAATCTAATAGGGGTAGTATTCTGGAATACAACAACATCACCAATCACGAAATATCATTAAAACGCCTGAACCGGAGGCACAAACAAACCTAACAGCAATTTTACTGCCCATACAAGGACGGTTTGCTGGGCTTGAGAAAAAATGTAAATAGGCTTAGTATTTAGTATTTAGTATAAAAACTGTTTTGTTTTTTTATAAAATAAATACGTACTTTAAACTAAAATAAAATCTCCTTTATAATTGATATACAATAAAAACCTATCTATCTATCTAACCTGTCACGCGGGAGACCGGGGTTCGATTCCCCGTCGGGGAACCTCTGGCGCAAGACTAATGACCTTGCAAGGAAAAAACAAATCGTTATGGAAAATTTAACAAGCCCCAGGACTTGCTAAATAAGCCCATGACTGGTTCCCGGTTGTAGTGCCGATGATGATGATCTATCTATCTTCCTCGTTCTATCGATTAAGTTGCTACATGCTCTTCTGTACACATTCCTGACGAGCCTTAAAAAATAATAAATATATAAACCATTGGAAACAGGATCGATTTGAGTTAATTTCTTGAACTATTGCAACTTAATAGTTTTATCGTTCATATAGTTATCCCATCGACGAAGTGGGTAACGAAAAAAGGATACACTGCTAAGGAACACACAACATGACTGGCCTTTGATGTGTTGAGTCTGATTGACCCAATCTCGTCGTCAAAGCAATTAGTAAAATCTTACGCGAAAATGCAGGTCTTAGTTATATTATAATTATCCTCGTCGTCAAGTTGTGTCCTGATTTCTTTCTTTGCTATTCACTTTTTCATTGTTGTAATATTCTTCCAAGGGAAAACTTTTCTGATTCGAGTAGAGCTCTCGGATGACTCTCTGCGTTATATACACTCCGACAGGATTTAAGTCGTATGCCGACTGAAGCTATAACATGGAATTTCGTGACAAATGCGACGACCTGTTTCGTCTGTACAAGTTTGTTGACTATAAATTTCCGGTGGCACGCAAAGTTTATTTCGACTAAAAGAAGCAATTAAACGAATGAAGTGCACTCTCCCTCTTTCTGTCGTCCTGTCTCAGACAGTTGACGAAATTTTTTGAAAATTCCGCAATTAAATGGCGATTAAGTCGAAATGGATATATTGTCGTGCATCGAAATCCTTTTGTTGTATGTAGTTGCAGTGTAGTGTTCAAGGTTGCTCCGTCGAATTGGTGTTTGGGTTTGGATCCTAATCTGCAAATGTTGAAGTATAAGGTGAGAGTGGTAATGGTATATTATCCGCAGCATTCATCTGACGTAAATGCAAAAATCTACGTGAATTGATGTTTTTAAATTAGATTATCAAGCCATTTTAACAACGAGTGTCATGGTAAGATGATCATGGGTGGCTAAGAATTACAAATTAAGGGTGGTGTTCTTCTAGTACTTCTATAGAAACTAACAGACGGTACAAACTCGGCGGCGGACACCTTGGTTGTTTGCCATTAAATGTGGGGAGCCTCTGTAGATTAGCTACGAACAGCATAACTAACATTCATATCTCCAACAAAGACATATTTCAGCGCCCCATCACCGTTTCCGAATAATTTTTCTTTATTCTCGATAGTTCACAGTCCTGAAATGGCCTCCAGAAATATGCAAACTGGCTTTGTGTTCGCTTAATGACCAGGTTTTTGGGGCTGAAAACAACACTAAAGACGTGTTCGACTATACCAACTTCAAACAGTCCAAGCCTTGATAAAGCAATGGATTATCAGACGACTAGTTTGCTTTATTACCTCTTATTATGGCTTATGAACAGAGCCACATCACCAAAATACTCAACACCAACAATCACGGCATCACCAACGTTCATTACATCGCTAGCATTTACAACATCTTCCAAAACGCCAGATATTATTAGGTGCGCAATTAAGTTATTACTGTTTTTTTATGAAATGCATTTTCACTTTATTGTGAAAAAATGGTTACAATAAATCATTCGAAGATTGCCCATCGCAATAACATCACTTGAGTCAAATTTAATCGAATTTTACAATTCAAAAATGTTGGGTATGGTATCAACACACAGCCGTCTGGTGAGATGCCACTTCTGGATATAACAAGATCGAAATTCGATCCATTATGCCTTCTTCCGTCAATTCGTGTGACACCCAAAACATCGATCATCATTGTCAAACAAGTTTATACTGACGATTTAAAACTGTTTTGTGGGTGTCCTTAGGCCCCGAACGATGCTACGACGGACGACGTGCTGCTTCGATCACCTCAATTTTATTTTAGTGTGGAATGTTACTTTTCTAATGAGCAGAGGACGACAACTCAAAGCCATTACATTCTCCGGTGATTGGCAAAAGCCAACTGAATACGAAGCTGATGTGACCGAATCTGTCAAACACTCTAATATTTCTTTAATTATTTTCTTTTTCCGAGTTCACACACGCAAGTTCGAACGCTTATTATAAAACTTCGTATGTGGCGTAGTTCGAAGTCAAAATTCTGAAATCTAAAAGTGAAGTAATTCCGAGTCGCCACAGGATATTATTAGATCATGCCATATGTTCCCGGATATAGTTGGGAAAAATGTTTGACTAGATAATGGGGTTTGATGAAGGGTCTTTGGGGGTTCTTAAAGCTCACCTGAAGAACCTCCCCCATATTAGCAACCCATATTTGCACCTCAATCTCCCCGCATCAAAGCATTTCCTTTCACAAGGGCATTCTCCGTGCATCAACGCATCGGCAGAAAATTTCCTAAAAGGATTCCAGGCATTCATAATTCATTGCATCATATTTGCTTGCCTAGAAGAATTCCTTAAAGAACAAACCTCATATCCCTGAAAGAAAACATGTCGTTTACAGCACCATGTAACCATCATAACCAGGGATAATGTTCATTGCGTCGCATATTCCCAGCCTCACCATGTGTATAATAAAATTCCTTACATACACATTGGCTGGTGACCTTTTCACCCGACGACAAAGCAACCCCTAGCAGCTTATTGCCGCAGCTGCATACAATTAGCGCAATAGACGCTAAAACCAACACGCATAATGTGCAAACAAAAGAACGCTGTTATTCCGCAGGTATTCTGGCGATACGACAAACGATTCAAGTTGTTTCAAGTATCCCAAATGCATCTCGCATCTAATGAGTTCCAACTTGTTTACTCAGTTGAACTCTCAGCTCATAAATTCCTTTATGGCTTTTAATTTTCCTGGATCCGTTCCTCATGACCTCGCGGCATGAGCAAACAGAAATCTATTAGCACTCAATGAGATACGGTTTGTTTACTTAGTCGAACTCACGTCTCATTGATGCCCATTATCCCTTTTGATTTTTTTTCAGCTTCGTTCTCGTGGCCTTGTCCCATGAAAGAACCAATGTTCACACAAAGATGATTACCATCATGATCTCCTCTATGAGATCCGGTTACCTACCCCAAAGAGAGACTTCACGTTTCTCTTGCAATAGGAAACACACCCTAAATTAAGAGAGCCCGTACCGCCGACCGAATTCCCATTCCTAGCGAATTGACATCGCTGAGCCTTGTTCCACACACCGACCGAGCAGGTCGTGACCGCTCCCGCTCCCAGGTGCGCACGGGGACGCGAATATTACTAAGTCGAGTCGAGTAAGCGTGCTATTAATTAGAAAGTCATTCCTTCTTGTGCCTCCAGTATAATACCGTTATCAATTAAAAGTTTAATGTCATACAAGTAGTGTCATCATCATCGGCACTACAACCGGGAACCGGCCTTGGCCTTATTTAGCTAGTCCTGAGGCTTGTTAAATTTTCCATAATGATTTGTTTTTTTTTCCGGGGAAGATCATTAGTCTTGCGCCAGAGGCTCCCCGACGGGGAATCGAACCCCCGTCTCGCACGTGAAAGGCGGGTATACTAACAACTTTACTATCGATGAGCATACAAGTAGTGTCCACCGCCTTATATTTTCTTTTTTGTTAATCCGTTTCATTGTCGGTGTAATTAGCATCTGTGTCCTGTAAACTAATTAAGTGCAGTATGATACGTATCAATAAACAACCATTAACAACCAAAAACAGTGCGCTAGTGTTTTATTATTCCTTTTCCTGGTGAACAGTTTTTCTTTCTCTCTTGTCGTGACAGTGGAATAATTATGATGGAGGAAAGACGTGAATCAACGCCGTACGCCGGCGCACCATACATTCTTCCCCACATGTCCTGCCTAGATATTGGGACGATCCAACGAATTACATACAAACGCACCATAGTGAAAAACGTAGCACCAAAAGAAAATTGAAAAAGAAATCCGATATATCAGAGCATTAAGCGGAGCAATCCACAGCTTAGAGTCAATTATCTTTGGCTACACTCGGCCGTGGTCTGATGCGTTGGTGCTTTGGTTCTAACCATTTTATAGCATGTGTTCAAATCATGTTCTTCACTACTTCGCAAATTGATAAAACATGATCTTCTTCTGAGATAAAGGATTATCGATGCAAAATGGTCCCCCAATGGAATCTCCAAAGGAACAATCGTGCGAGCAAGAATATGCAGGACCAAAGAGCATATGGGGTATGTTTACGGCTTACGAAACTCTGACAATGTTGAATTCCTAAAGGCACTTTGCAATACCAGATGACTCAGTGTCATTAATACGTACCTAAAGGCTGTTCACCAGTAGTTACAGCAAAGCGCGATGTTTCGAGGCTTACTAAAACTCAGTTTGACTCGTGAACATACTCGGTTATATAAATAGCCCCTTCTTCACCGAAGATCAAAAAACGGTCTACATACAAGTCCGGAAGATAACTTTTTCTACAGCAGGCTAGAGAACTTCCTTCCACGGTCTTCTCAATAGGAGGCGAGAAGACTCTCCTTTCTACTGAAAACCGGAAAACTATCCTTTCTACCGAAGACCAACAGGCTACAATCCACCTAAGACAAAAAGACTACCTCCTACATAAAAAATTGCAAAGTACTACTTCGGTTAAAGATTATAAGTCTGTCTTTCACTGAAGACCAGAGGACCAAATCCTAGAACTCTACTTTGATCAAATGCTTCCTTTGGTACTCTAGATCAGAAGGCATCACCCTCCCATAAACTGTAAAATCACCTTTAATGTGAGAGACTAGATGACCGAACCTTTTTAGTCAGGGTTGTTCATAATTTTAACGTAATTTGGACCATACGCTTTTGTAAATCGAGTTCTGCAATTCAAAACTGGTTGGTTTGGTCTCAACACACAGCCGTCTGGTGAGATACCACTACATGATATAACAAGATCAAAATTCGATCCGTGATTCAAACTTCGATGTCGGGTTATTGGAGCCACCTGGTACGGTCTTCGATGCGGGATGTGAGATTCCGCACGCGTACTATTCGACGTATTCTATGTTATGTGGACTGGACTGTAAGAAAACAACCGGCCCGGACGGAATACCAGCAGTACTCCTTAAGAACTATGCTCCAAAATTGTCGCCGGTTCTTGGCAGACTCTTCCGCTTACATTATGCACGGAGGACATTCCCTACCTGCTGAAAAGTACGTTTTCTGCTAAAGATCGTAAGTTTGTCCAGAAGACCTGATTTTCTTAGAAAAAAACTTTTTCTGCTAAAGATTAGAAGCCCGTCTTTCACTGACGATTAGATGATCAATAATTCAAAGTATATCGATAAAATGCTGCATTTGTCATCTCATCGTCTAACGACTAGAAGACTACCGCTTATACCACAAACTGGAAAACAACTTCTTCTATGAAAGGCCACAAATCTGCATTTTATGATGACCAGAAGATCAAACACTAGAAGTCTACCTTTTTGATCGGACACCAGAATATTGCTTTCGACACCGCACATTATAAGGCTATTATCCGTTAACGACCAGAAGATTAGCTCTGACACCGCAAACTGAAAAATACTTCTTCTATTAAAGACCAGACATTTTCATATCAATGAAGACCAGATGATCAAATATTAGAAGTCAATTTTTTTATCGAAGACCAGAATATTACCTTTGTCCGTTAACGACTAGACGGCCAGCTCTTATACTACAAACTGAATAACAAATTCTTCTATGAAAGCCCACAAATCTGCATTTCATGACGACCAGAAGATCAGACACTAGAAGTCTAGCTTTTTGATCGAAAATCTCAATATTGCCTTTGTAATTTTTTTTTATTAGACTTCTCTCGGGAGCGGCGAACCTATAGCGCCGAGTGGGCGCCCCGAGATGCCCTCAAATAACTGTTGCAGTTCTTTTTGAACAGTTGCAGGTTGTCACGCTCCGGGAACACTCGCGTGGGGAGGGAGTTCCACAGCTTCCCCGCTCTGTAACGGAACGAGTTCTGATGCAGGGATGTTCGCGCCGTTGGGGGATGAACCACAAACGGGTGCGATCCGTCGGATTGTCTTGTGGAGCGCATATAAGCCGAATTGGGTGGAACAATACCAAGAATCTCCGGAGAACAGCACCCGTGATAGTATATGTAACCCAGACTGAGGTCGGCTACGCGCCTTCGATGTGATAAAGACTGTAGTCCTGAAGTCAGCGGCGAGTCCCCGATCAGTCGGATCGCTCGTCTTTGTATGCCCTCAAGTAGGTCGAGGGTACGTTTAGGAGCCGAGCTCCAAACATGAGAGCAATATTCGAGCGCGGGTCTAATTTGGGATTTATATAGGAGAAGACGTTGAGCCGGAGTAAAGTATTTCTTGGCTCTAAAAAGATAGCTCAGTTTTCCTGAGGCTGACGTGGCGATACTCGATACGTGTTTATGCCATGATACATTCCCACAGCCCGTGACGCCGGGCAATTTCAAACTTTCCCCAGCCTCGAGGGCCCGGCCATTCATCATCAGCTGTGGAACCGATGATCCACTTTTCTTTGTGAATGTTGCATATTGTGTCTTTGCTGCATTGAAGTCGACGAGATTGGCCTTCCCCACTGCAGGACTTTATCTAGATCCTGATTCAGAGAGTTAATCTGTCTACATCTCAGCTGATGCGACGCAGATGCACCATACGGCCGAACACTCGAAAAGGAGAAAACAAGCGTACTATCATCCGCAAAACTGAACACTTTGTTATCCGTTGTCTCCAACAAACAATTTATGTGAAGCAAGAACAAGGTTGGAGCCAAAATAGAACCTTGGGGCACCCCCGAATTAACAGGATATAGATCCGAACACTCGCCGTCCACAACAACCAGGATCGATCGATTCTCGAAGAAGCTCCTCGTCCAGTCGCAAAGCTGTTGGGAAAGTCCATATGAACGAAATTTGCTCAGCAATGCCCCGTGCTAGACGCGGTCAAAAGCCTTGGAGATATCCAATGCGACCGCCCTTGACTCACCATGCCGTTCAATCGCAGATGTCCATGTATATGTTATAAGTGCCAAAAGGTCTCCCGTCGACCGCCTGCCACGGAATCCATATTGACGACCATTCAGAAGTCCGTTGCACTCCAAATACTTAACCAACTCTGTATTGATGACTTTTTCCATTACCTTAGATAAAATAGACAGTAATGCTATCGGAGGGTAATTTTGTGGGAGACACTTTTTTCCCGTCTTTGGGATTGGCTGAACTAGAGCGATTTTCCAGCAGGTAGGAAAGGTCCTACGTTCATAAGATAAGCGGAAGAGTCTGCCAAAAACCGGCGATAGTTCTGGAGCACAGTTCTTAAGGACTATTGCTGGTATTCCGTCCGGGCCGGTTGCCTTCCTACAATCCAGTTCACGTAGAATGCGTTGAATAGTGCGCGGACGGAATCTCACATCCTGCATCGAAGGCCGTACCGGCGAGATCACAGGTGGCTCCAAAAGGCCGGGATCGAGGTTTGAGTTCGCGGAAAATAAATTCGCGAACACATTTGCTTTATCCTTTGAATTCGTGACTAACGTCGCGCTGTCTGTCACCAACGGAGGGAAAGAGGAGGATGCGAAGTTACTGCTGCCACCTTTTGCCATTGACCAGAAGGAGCGCGAACCAGTTGAGCACCGAAGGAGCTTATTGATCACCCTGTGGTTGTCAGCCTTCTTCGCGGCATCAATCGCCTGGTTGCACGCGTTTCTGATTCTAACAAAATTCGTTCTGTTAACATCGGTGGGATTGGAGCGCCATTACTTAAAAGTTCTATTTTTTGCCGCTGTAATCAGCTCGCATTTTTTATCAAACCAAGGCTTATCAGACGAACTTCGTTTGATGGAATGTGGAATATACATCTCCATCCCCAGAAGAATAATCTCTGATACCGACTCCGCGCATGCGTTAACATCGGAGTTTCCGAAGCACACCTCGGACCACGGAAAGGATCCGAAGAAATCTCGCAAATCGCTCCAGTTAGCGGCCCCATACTTTCATACATGGCAAAGATGCCTAGGCCGGTTATTCGCTTGATATGGAAGTGCTTGCGCGACAGATACCAAGCAGTGATCCGAGTTTCCCAGTGGCGCAGAAACCTCTACGGAATAAATACTCGGTTCGGATGTCAAAAACAGATCCAGGGTGTTCGCATAATCGCCTCGGGCATCCGGCACTCGCGTTGGCTCCCGCACGAGTTGAGTCAAGCTGTGGCTTACAGCAAACATCTCCGCCCGCCTCCCAGTCTCGTCGGTTCTGTTAGAATGTAACAACCAGCCGGAATTGTGCACATTAAAATCACTAAGGACAACAATTTCAGAAGCTGGGTGGTTGATCTGTATCCAGTCAACGGTATATGAAAGATGTTCGAAAAATGTCGCCGGTCGATCGTCATTCGGGGAGCGGTAAAGACAACAAAGAAATAATGATGATAATGATATCTTTGAATGAAGTCCAGCATATTACCTATGTCACCGTCTCTTACGAAAACTGAAGAATATATCACTTATGATCAGAAAATCAAACACTAAAAGGTGGATTTTTGACCAGTATGTTACCTTTATCGGGCTCCTCGATAGTATAGTGGTTAGTATATCCGCCTGTCACGCGGGAGACCGGGGTTCGATTCCCCGTCGGGGAGCCTCTGCCGCAAGACTAATGACCTTGCCCGGAAAAAACAATTCATTATGGAAAATTTAACAAGCCGATTCACGGTTGTAGTGCCGATGATGATGATGATGTTACCTTTATCAGCGTTTATCGAAAATCATAAAAATATATTTTTTTGTGTAGAAGTTCCGACGGCGCAGCCGAGTCAGTGAGGTCAAGAACTTCCGAGTTCCTATGGGTCAATAAATAGTATAATAGGAAGTTCCGAGGTCAGTTGTTCACTGACGACCAGAAGTCGAAACCCTATAAGATCGAAGATCAGAATGTCACCTTGTGGCGGGGCGAAAGTATGTACCGGACACGGGTACTCGATTCACTTCACTCCCCATCAGTAATCTAGAGAGTTCATCGGTTCCGCCATTAACCGATCACCAAGGATTAAGTCCGCGCACCGAACACCGCAGCAACTGTTCACCATAAAGAGGAATATCCAAAAATGATAGCAAGACACCCAGATGCCGGCCGAGAGAAATAAAACACACGGATTCACTTTGTCTTTATCGTTTATTATTTATTGTGTGTTATTCTTTTGAACATTTGATTTGAACGGTATTAGAATTAGAACATAAGTTTTAACTATTCACTTCCGGACTTTACACTCTGGCGATGAACACTAGCGGAAGAAAATTTCGATATGAATTTTTGGCTTACTTATCTGATACACAGTATGTTGATTAACTTAAGTGTCTGACGTTCTAATTTAATTTTGCTCAGCTTAAGGCTCACGACCGCGAAGGTGCAATTGGGGAGGAAAAACGACTCCTAGAGAACCCACCGTACCGGCGCCGGTTGGAAGATTGAATTGCGACTCAATGATTCAATTCCGCTGGCTAAGGAAATTCTGCTAGTGAAACTGGCTCTCCTACTTTAAGTGTATGTTTTCTCTTCCCAGAGAAACGTAAAGTCTCTCTTTGGCGGAAAGTAACCTGATCTCCTAGCGAAGATCTATAATGATACACATGTATGTGTGTACATTGGTTCTTTTATGGATCAAATCCATGGGAACGAATCTAAAACAAAGAAAAGGGCATAGAGTGTATTCATGGGATGCGAGTTCGGTAAAGCAAACAAACCGAGTCTCCTTGGACGATAATTGGTTTTCTGTTTGCTCTTGCCGCTGCTGATGAGAAGCAGATCCCGAAATATGAAAAGACAAAGGAAACGTTTGGGTGTTTGTCTGAGATGTGCATTGCGGCTAAATAAATGCGATGCGGTAATGTGCTAATGGGTTTTAGCTAGATTACCGGGAAATGGTGTTTATTGCATCGCTGCCAAGGGTAAGTATACCATACCTATTTGCATTTGCTTATGCCGTAGGATTTAATTGGTGGCAAGAGATGCGAAAGCTTATGCAGACTGGCTGAAAGGTATGGGGGTTTTTTAGGAAAACGCACCGTGGGGTTTGGGGGAACCGCCACAACCTCTGTCTCCAAAGACTAGAAAGCTACCATTTACTTATGATTAAATAACATCCTGTTACTAAGAAAATAGGAAAACCACTTTTTCTGTAGGAGAAAAGAAGCCTGACTTTCTCCAGAAGGCCTCCTTTTCTCATTAAGAGCTAAAACTCCTCTTTGAATTGGAGAACAGAAGACTACCTTTTCGATTGTAAAGGCGACACCTTTTACGAATCTTGATTTCCCAATAATTATGAATCTATCATAAATATGTCTTTAGGTTTATTGAAAACATCTTCAAACTGCGAAAAAAATCGTGAATCTCCATCAAGTTCAAATACTACGATAAATCCTGCCCAGAAAACTTATTGACTTTCGAATTTTATTGTTTCTATAATCCTCCATTTAGGGCCCTTCCTTGTAATCCAGGTGATGTTTCCAATATTATCATTGTCATCGGTCACCTTCCATGCGATAACTGCTGAATATTACAAGACAGCGCAAACGGATGCCATGACTTGTGGCCATAAGATGTCTTCCTCACACAGTTTTCAATACTAAAATATTTACAGTTAGGAATATACTTATTAATAAACCAGTGTTAAATTGATAAAGGCCATTATTCTGGTGAGTGATGGTGAGACGCGTAAAAGAATGCCCTGGTATCGACCCTAAATGCATGATTCACACCCCGCTAACACATTTTGTAGGGTAGTCCTTGCAAAATTTCATTTCTCTAACTCTAACTGCCGAAATATATATATATATATATATATATATATATATGTGTATATGTATATATATATATATATATATATATATATATATATATATATATATATATATATATATAACTGCGCATGCCGGTGTGTTGGATACTTCTGACCCCAACCACCCACTGTTAAACGCAATCATGAAAGGGGGTGTTATGGAGAAGAGAAAAAGAAGCACCAAAGAAATATCAACAGCGTCTCCTTCGAGGTGCGTCTCTTTACAGTCTCGGATGGAATGACAAGATATTATCCTTTCTTCTGCCCTACAGTCACCCATGTCATCCTTGGGGTGGAGAAAAAGCCAAAAAAAAAAAATTAAGGAAACTAAAGAATGAAGTAAATCCTTCGCCTGTCGCGACATAGAACACCATGAGATTAAGGGCTGTTAGTAATAGAAAGTATACCATAAAACCTTGCTGTGGTGCGCTCGCTAAAAATATATAAACCATCAACCCCATTTAGGTTGGTAACCTTGTTCTTCGAAAACGATTTTAGCTTCTTCTGTTCTCCTTCTTATCCCTGTCTCGTTTACTCCATCATCCCCTTCGATGGTTAGGAAGACTCTCTTAATATCGACATTCAAACGGTGAAACGTATAAATTTATTTCACTCCCAAGGGTAGTCGGCCGCGTTGGCTTATGTAATCTTATTCGCTAGGTACAAAATCTTCTAAGAGGGTTGTGCTTCGCAACGAGTTGCGAGATAAACTCACCCCTTGTGCATAGACGAAAATACAAAGGCTCACTGAGAGTATCTGCGCAAAGCATTGTTTGGAAAACTTGGGCAAGAAAAACAGAAGACAAAAACAAGAAAAAAAAATTACACAAAAACACATACAAGTAGAAGTTCAGATGTAAAACGAAGCAAGTTTTCTTTCCGGGGATTCGCCACAAAGAGGGTTGGTCGCCATTTCAAGAGGAACAAAAACCAGATAGAAAAACGTACCCCAGCAGACAAGGGAAATATTTCATGTGGATGCATTCAAAATGGCTGATATCTCGGTAAATATTGGTAATTCACCGGAACGTCAATTGCCGACAAGAAATATTCACGCCAATGTTGACATCCTTTTGGCGCCCAGCTCGGCTGCTGATTTCGCCCCCATCAGTGCCGCCGGTGATTGACACGTCGTTCTAATGTGCTTTTTACCAGATCGCCAGCGAGAGGTGTGCATGTTTACGCTGACGTTTTCGACGAAAAACCACCCTTCGAACAACACAATCCATACGGCCAGCTATTCGTATTCTCCACAGCTACCAGAGGTTGGGGTGGTTTCGTATGTATACGACAGACTACAGGAATCTCAGTGTACTACTGGCATGTTAACTATTCTTATGTAGTACAGTGTGGTAGTAGGCATATTTGTATTTCGATCGTGATGTCACGCAATGGCATGACCGCTTGCGAAGCTCACCGGTCAAAGTTCTACTGCACGCAGATCCTATTCCACCCGCCATAGTCGATGACAACAAAATAGACTTCTTCACTGGCCTGGCCTTAGGCCTGAATACCTGTTCTTGCAACCCCATATTCATGTGCGTGCGCCTCAGACCTTCCTGGCCAAATGACCTTGTGACGGCGCTGCTTTAAAAAATGTATTTACTCAATTTATCTATAGCTGAGATTGTATCATTTCAACTTGACCGGCAACACACGTGCCTTCCCGAGAAGCTTGCCCACTATCACGGCACTGGGACAGGGTTGGCAGTTTTACTCGACCTACTAGTACATGGTCTATTCTTGTGAATCCGCGGCCACTCAACTGATACCCGACGCATGATAGACTATCTTAATCGGCATTGCGATGCATGTTTCCCTACCAAAGTCATGCAAATTAGATAATTTGCAATCTAACTAGTTAATTGCAATTTGTACTTGCGCTGCGGGAAAACGAATGTGCCGAGATAATTGGCGAAAATTTACGATTGTGGAACTGGAAAATGCTACTTTTTAGAGGTTTTATTCAGCGGCAAATTACGCCAGAGATGTCACATTTGATTAGATAGTAGTCGACGAATTATGACTGACAATATGTGTGTAGTATGCCGATACATATTTGCGTTAGCTGGGCTTTGATAGTTTCAGGTGACAGTAATGACTGAAGACCCCGCACTTAGACCGGCTATTGGGTCGTTACATTATCTACTTACCGATAATGGTCTGTTTAGAACTTGTAAGCCCATGGCCTAACCAATTTGGCTGTGCATTGCGTGTCATTTTCCATTTTCGCACAAGGTATCTGACTCTTTGTAGATGTCGCCCCTCAACGATGTTATTACACCATTTCCGTCCGGATATTCCTCTTTACATTGTATAAAAAGTTGTTAATACCCATTTTTTATAGGTTCATTGAGTGCGTGAGTTCTGTTTTTTTAACTTCATAAACGCCCTCCACCATGTTGTGATTTTGGCCTCAGGGACGGGAAAAGTGTTTATACAGGACCAAGTCGATTCTTTGAATTCAAAAATATCCGGTGGCAATAAAGTAATTTCGGATTTGTAATTTCTGTTTTATGCCGTTGTTCTGCGGTGGCATGATTCCGCGCCCATAAAAATGATGTTAGTCACCATGATAATTTAATTACGATTTAAGGTTTTCATTATTCATGAAACGTTTGCCATTTACCGAGTTTTAGAAAATTGTAAATTAGTGATGAGCAGATGGCGCTAATTCAGTATCGCTGATAATGAGACGTCACTTTTCAAGCAAGCTTCTAGAGTATTCCACAGGTTATTAAGCACATGTCAGGCTTTCCATTATCGCAGAGGGTCACAATTCCCTTGTGATTTGCCGATTCTTGTGGCTTTTCTTTGGTTGCCTCGCTAGGTTTCATTAGTTAGTGACGGCAAACGTCTGAATTGATCGACGGCTTTCTTGGAAGCAACTCAAAAGCCTTTGTAGTTTTATCAACTTATCATTGTCTTCCCCACTCGGGAGAGTGTTGGGTGGAGTTTTGTACCTTTATTTTGAATAAAACGCATTTTTTGTAAATTTGTTAGCTTACTTACTTCCTGAATTTAACACGTAAATGTAGAACATCTTTTTACTTATTCAATCATATCATTCATTGGGAGGTTTTTTTTTTTTTTTTTAACATACTGTATTTATTTGACCAATAATCAATGTTTACATTAAGTACTACAGCTAACTTATAGTTCTAGTGATACAATTGTTTACATGCATACATTACACATTTTTCAAACATAACTGAATGTGTGAATAACTATTCGAGTATAATAGGTTTTAATATTAACAGTTTTCCTGGAAAAGGTCAGAAAACCAGGATTTTTATTTTTTAATTTAATCTAATCTAATACTTAACTTAACTCTAACTTATTCTAGCTTAACTTAATTTATTTTATAATAAGTTAAATATGTAATGTGAATTGGGGAGTAGGGATTTATGGTTAAGGAAGTAGGTTGGTGTGGGATATGGTCAGTTAGTGGCCGCAGGTGCGGTAACACTTTCCGGTTGTTCGTTAAAACGCAGAATGTTGGAGAATGGTTGTATGTTACAGTATTTGAACTGATTGGGTGCCAGCTCGGTGTTATGGTACACTACCTCGTTGGAGTCTTTAACCAATCTTCCAGAGGTGAAGAGACTTCTAGTATGGAGACAATTCAGATAGTGAGCACTGTTATCTAGAGGAGTTGGTAGTAGTGAAGTTATTATGGGGTTGGGATTATTTGGGAGGTTTTCAATAAATTTGATAGACAGCTCTAGGAAGCGTCTGTCGAGACGGTCAATATTAGCGGCATTGTATAGCAGGCTGTTATTGCAATACTTGTAAGAGTTGGGTTGTCGGTTGAGGCCAGTGACCAGCCTTAAGCATTTCCTTTCGAAAGTGCGTAGCTTCTCCATTTGGGCTGGTGTTATATGATACCACAGTGGACACGCATATGTCAGTGTAGGTCTGATTATTTGTTTATAGATAAGCAGTTTGACTTTGTGAGAGAGACCGTTGGGTTTCCACATCACTCTTCTACAGAAATTCAGTTGTATTGTGGCTTTACGTAAAGTATTTTTAATGTGGGTGGAGAATGAAAGGTCATTGGAAAAGGTTATTCCCAGATATTTTAAAGTCTTAGAAGGTTTTATCTGGGTGTTATTTAGTTTGAGTCTAATTTTGTTGTGGGTGCGCCTTGTGTTGTTTGTGCAGTGCTCATTTTTACCCTTAAACACTATAAGCTGGGTTTTATCAGGATTTAGGCGAATTTTCCATTTATTGAAGTATGTTGATAGATTTGGGAGGAAGTTATTAATGCGGTTTCTTGCCTCTTTTACAAACTTGCTGCTGGAGTAAACTATGGTGTCGTCAGCATAATTCAACATTACGGTATTGGGTAATTGAGGCTGTGGTATGTCTGAAGTATAACGGAGGTATAATAGTGGTCCAAGAATTGAACCCTGCGGAACCCCTGCGGTTATATTATACGATTGGGAGATAGAAGAATTTATTTTGACCATGAATTTTCTACCAGAGAGGTAGGAAGTAAGAAGTTTGGTAGTATGGGTGTTTAATCCAAATATGTAGTGCAGCTTGTAAAGCAGTCCTGAGATCCAAACACAGTCGAATGCTTTAGATATGTCGAGAGAGATACAGACCGTCGGGCTTTGGTTTTGAAGATTAGTTGTGACATCGTGCGTTAGTTTTAACAGAGCATGACAGGTGGAGTGTTGTGAGCGAAAGCCAAACTGCGAATTAACAAATGAAAGGAGATTTCGATATATCTTGCATTCTAATATCTTGCTTAATGTGTTTAATAACGAAATCGGACGATAGTTGCTGGGGTTGTTGGAAGGACTGGACTTACTGATAGGGACTATAACCGTGGTTTTCCAGTTATCTGGGAAATGTGATCCGTTAATTATGTGGTTGAGAAGAACGAGAATATGGACTAGATTTGACGGGAGAAGTCTTTTGTAAAGAAGGTTTGGAATTCCATCTAAACCTGTCGACTTATTGTTATTGCGTGATGTTATAAATTCAGATAATTTGCCTGCTGTTAGGAAGGTCGCATTATCCAGAGGATGAGACGCTTTGTTTGTTTCATTGAATTCCGCGATGAAAGGGGTGAAGGATGGGATCATTGTGCGTGCGATGTAGTTGTTTACAGTATCTTGAAAATTGGAGATTGAGAGGGAGTCGTTTTGTTGATGGACTTTATAAAAGTGATTAGCTAGACATTTTGCTATGTCAATATCTGATTGGACTGGGTGATTGTTAGTAGGGTTGATAATATAATCGATTCGAGGTTTGTATTTTCGACCCGTTAGTCTGTTGATATTTTTGAATAAATCACGATTGGGTTTAATATTTTTCAGTATAGACGTGTAAGCCTGGTCGGCAAATTGTTTTAGTTGTCCATTTATCAGGGTAGTCAAGAGTTGGATTTGATTTTTAATAAAAGGGGAGTAACTGCTATGTAGTTTTCGTCTAAGCTGTTTTTTTACGCGTAACAGTTTTGTAAGGATGTTGGGTAAAGGTTTTCCTAGGTGATTATGAGGGATGGATGTAGGTGTGTGGCTGAAGAGGGCATTTTTTAGTATTTGCTCTATTCTTAAGGCTGCTTGATCAATTTCAGCAGGGAGTAGATTTGAAGTCTCTGGCAAAGTATAGTCTGCAAAACTGGCAGCAATGTCCCTATTGACTCTTTTCCAGTTTGTCCTGGAGAAATTCGGGATCGGATTGAATGAGTAACATGGTTCGAGGGCTGGGATTTGGACAGTGGTGTGGACGGACCCATGATCGGAAGGAAATTCGAAGGATACTGTAGGGAGGTTAGGTGAGTAGAGGTCTACGGATTTTAGGAAAAAATCTATTGTTGATTTAGTAGTTTTGGAGATACGTGTTGGCTGTAATGGACAGTCCGCATAGATATATGGATGGAGTTGAAGGAGTGCTAGAAGTTGACAACCGTATTTATTGCACTTAGTGTCGTTAAATGAAGTATGCCGAGCATTCCAGTCTCCTCCTATTATGAAAGGTGCAGGTAGAGACTGTTGGATTATCTCAGTGATGTCGGAACTAGGGAAGTTTGGTTCGCGAGAAGGGTGAATGTATACGGACGACAGTACAAGCACTTTGTTGCTTTTGGAAAAGATTTTAATTGCAGTGTACTCAATATTATTTATATTGGTGAACCTAATTTCGGAAAATTGGAATTTCTTGTGTATTAGAATTCCAGTACCTCCACGAGGTCCAGTGGTTCGTGGATTAGAAACAAGTGTATAATTCGGAATAGATACTCGGGAGTTTGGTTTAAGCCAAGTTTCTGAGAGGAGGAGGATATCTGGAGAAAACTTTTCAACGAACAATCGGAGGTGTTGTCTGCGAATATTGGAATATATGTACTCTGCGTTGAGGGAAATTATGGTTAAATTAGCCATTAAGGGAGAGGATATGTGAAGTTATAAGAGATAAAATCTGACCTTTTTTTTCTATTTCCGAGCTGTGCTTCAACGTGGGCAGCATCTTCTGTAAGCTACTTATGTATCCTGTGATGTCCAGATTCAGATCGTTACTGTTGGATTGTTGATTTCTTGTCATGTTAAGGGAATCCTTGACAACCTTAGCGTATGACATTCCTGGACTTGTAGGATTTATTGATTGATGTGATGTTGTTTTGGTTGGTGAAGGTTTGCTCGTTGCCATGGGTGTTGTTCGCCTTTCTAGAATTCTCAGCTTATGAGGACATTGCGAGAAGTTGGCAGGGTGGGGTCCTCCACAGTTACAGCATGTCACTGTGATTTTCTTCGTTGTAATGGATCCAACGGGGTTTGTTGTTTGGATTGTTCCTGGTTCCATCCCAGGCGGGCTGACCTTACATTCTCCAGGTTGATGTTGCTCTGCACACTTTACGCATTGTACGCTTAGATGACATGCGGCCGCCAAGTGTCCTGAACCTTGGCATCTTTTGCAATGAAGGACGTTTTGTGTATGTGGTTCCTCAATCGCAATTTTATGCGTGAACAGATATTTTATTTGTTTGAGCCGGGTGACATCGGTTGGAGGAATTTGTATGATACGTAAATGCAGATTCTTGTTAGTCCGCATGTATGGTGTTTGGTAGTAGTCCAACCTGTTTATTTTCAGCTCCGGACAGATCCTGACTATTTCTGCAGCAAGTTCCTCATTAGTCCATGCTGGATCGATATGCCCTAAGATAAAAGTTGCTGGTTTCAACTGTCCATGTTGAAAAGTGAAAACTTCAAGCTTATGTTGCGCAAGTTTTTCTACCGCCTTGTTGTGATCCGTTAAAGTTGTTGTTGTGATGGAAGTCGAAGCTCCTCTTGTATTTGTGGTGAAGTTGCGGTGGCCTAAGGTACTTTCAAGCATTCTAATTAGTTCTTTGATGCATGTTATATTTTTAATATAGATGGGTGGTGGTCTTGTATTTTTGGCGTGCGTGTTAGGCATTTGATTCCCGGTTGTCTTCTTTTGTTGGGGCGATGGTGTTTCGGGGGACAACAATTGTTGGTTTGGAGATGATGGAGCTAGTCCGGGGTGTTGAGCAGGCGTTGCTTCCATGCAGACGTCATCTCTGATTTTATTGGTTGTTTTTAGGGAGCGAATTTCCTCGTGGACTTGTTTCATCTGGAGTCGAAGTGTGTTGAATTAATCCACGGCTTCCAGATACTTTTTTTGATAGTCCATAGCTTGTGTCTCCATGGTTGTTGGTTTTTTTGTTGCGCTCAGTAAATCGGCGGTGGCTCTTCTTTTACGCTCTATCATGAATTGTTGGTCATCACTGGGGCCGTCGCCCGGCATGCGTTACTGTTAGTTTTCACTGTTTTCACTGTTTTATTACTACAAGTATTACTAAAAGTATTTTTACACGTGCACTTCACCCACGTGTGTTACAGACTTTCACAAACACGTGTTTCACAAACGCGAGTTTCAGCTATGCTATGAGCGAACGTCTGTTCGCTCTGAAGTACTCTTTAGCACTCGAATTAATTCGTCATTGGGAGGATTGCCATACAATTCAATGAAAAGTAGGTCAAAAAATGCATTGAAAGCGTGTGACTTTCAGGACGTCAGGGTAAATTTTTCTGGCGCTTTTATTGTATATATGGTTCATTTTCATCATCATCATCATCGGCACTACAACCGGCCTTATTTAGCAAGTCCTGAATCTTGTTAAATTTTCCATAATATTTTTTTTTTCCGAGCAAGGTTGTTAGTCTTGCGCCAGAGGCTCCCTGACGGGGAATCGAACCCCGCCCTCCCGCGTGACAGGGGGGTATACTTGGTTCATTTTATGGCGTCTTAATTTTTGTGGGGACGGATCTGCGCTGGACTAGTAAAGACAACAGACGCGCCGGTTCATAACCGAAAGTCCCGCACTGATGTGTTTTCTTAGTGTTGAGGTATTCTCCTACAATCCAGATCCATATCCTCAGTGAATAAACAAACAAATTAACAAAACCATTCTGTGCTATACTCTATATAAAAAGTGTGAAGAGAGAAATGAACCATCCCCAGGACAAGTGAAAACGACATTGAGGAGATGAACTCCTTTTGTTTTGATGTTGTGTATATACCAAACCTTGACAAACTTGTGGCGTCTCTAACAGATACACACAATACACAATCAAATAGTGAAGGACACCGAACGAAAATCGAATAAGAAAATACATCAGAGCCGTATACCAAGCGATAACATAACAATTCACATCAGTGGAGTATGGTCGAGTTTAAAAATCAAATTCTAAAATCGGCCAGTAGCCTGATGTGTTACGCTTCGGTTCAATTTTTTGTGATTCTAACTGTCATAGCGTCAGTTCGAATTACACGTTCTTCACCTATCAATTCTAAACGCTATAAACTCATCAAGTGTTTTGGGTAAACTCGAAGTGAAAATGAAAGCAAATAAGAATGAATGGGGTATTTGTATTTCTAATCAATAAGAAGTGCAATAAAATAGTTGCGTAACATTGAAGTAAAGTGTCAGATAAAAAATAAAATGATTAGAGACTAACGAATAGTGATCAACAAAGTGATAGACATCAAAGAAAAAAAACCTTCATAATAAGCAAAAAAGAAGTTAGTTAAGTAATCAAATTAGTGCCTAATGCTTTCGAGGACTGTGTGCGGAGGGAACCGAAAGAGGCATTACCATCCGAACGCATTATTGGCCTGTAGGAACCCGGAAGTTCATGACCTTACCGACTCGACTCCGTCATCGTTCCCGGTCCTGTGCACTCTCCTTCCACGCTTGACAATCTGATCCGATCTCCTCATGGTCAAACCTAACATTGTCTTCCCATCTCCGTCGCGGTGGTCCTACCAGTTTCTTTCCCGTTGGTTTACCGTCAAGAATTCTACGCACGGTCGTATCGTTACCCGTTCGCGCCACATGCCCGACCCACCTTAGTCTGCGCGACCTGATTACTCTCACTATTGTAGGTTTGCGGTATAGCTCTTCCAATTCCTGGTTGTGGAGTTTTCTCCATTGTCTTGCCTCCTCGTCATATTTACCGCCACAGATACCCCTTAGAACTTTATTCTCGAATACGCGTTTGTTTTCTGTCCGTTTTGTGAGAGCCCATGTTTCACGTCCGTATAGAGCAATCGGCATAATTATGGTTCTATAGACACGGAGCTTTATATTACTTGATAGCAGTTTGGATTTCAGCGGTTTACTGACTGCGTGCCAACTAGCGTTGCCGGAATGTAGTTGTTTGTTAATTTCCGTCGACATTGCGTTACTGGCCGTCAGTATTGTTCCCAGATATTTAAATTCTTTAACCTTTTCAAATATCTTGCCTCTGGTGTTTATATGTGTTCCCCGAGCTCCACCTGCTCTCGCCGTAATCATGTATTTCGTTTTGTCTTCATTTATTTCTAGGTCTACCTCTTCTGCCGCTTGCATGATGACTTCACTCTTTATAGTTACAGTTTCTAGATTATCGCCCAAAACGGTGATGTCATCCGCATTTGAGAGTACTTGTACGACCCCGTTGAGGGATGTTCCGGCCATGTTGTCGTCTTGTACCATTCTAATGACATACTCGAGCACAAGGTTAAAAAGACATTGTGAGAGGCCATCCCCTTGTTTTGATCCGTCCCGGATTTCAAATGTTTCTGAGAGGTGGTTTTCTATTCTAACTCGCCCTTTGTTTTCGTTCATGCAGATTTGAATGAGACATATTTTTTCGGGATTTCCAGCTCAACTACAATATGGTAGAGTCTTTGCCTTGCGACTGATTCGTAGGCTTTTTTGAAGTCAACGAACAGTTGGTGGATCGTCTCTCCGTATTCCCACTTCTTTTCCAGTAGTTGCCTTATTGTGAACATTTGGTCGCTTGCTGACCAGTTCCGACGGAATGCGCATTGGTAGTCTTCCAATATTTCTTCTGCGTACGGTGTGATTCTCGCCAGTATGACATTTGTTAATATTTTGTATGTGGTTGAGAGCACTGATATTCCTCTGTAGTTTTCGCAGTCAGATCTGTCGCCTTTTTTGAAGATGGGGACGACTATTGAGGTTTTCCATTCTTCCGGAGTGACTTCCTTGTCCCATATTATTTTAACCAGTTGGTGGATCTTTCGAGCGGTTGCCCCTCCTCCATGCTTCACAAGCTCTGCCGGTATGCAATCGATTCCGGGAGCCTTGTTGTTTTTCAGTCGATTTATCGCGTCTACAACTTCGTCGAAAGAGGGCTCTGGGATTTGGGGCTCGGCTGTATGTACGTCTAGTGCGATTATTTGTGGTTGATGAATGATATTGTTTTAATCAGTTGCCCCTCCTACGTGCTTCATAAGCTCTGCCGGTGTGCACACGACTTCGGGAGCCTTGTCGTTTTTCAATCGATTTATTGCGTATACAACTTCGTTGAAAGAGGGCTCTTGGATCTGAGGCTCGGCTGCATGTACGTCTGGTGCGTTTATTTGTGCTTGATGGGTGCGCACATTGAGCAGATTTTTAAAGTACTGTTTCCACCTTGTCACGATATTGTTTGTTTGTGTGATCAGACAGCCATTTGCGTCTCGAATTATTGTGGCTGTCCTCGGTAGCTATTTCTAAATAAATTTATGCCGGCATACATATATTATATATTCTATAGACACGGAGCTTTATGTTACGTGATATCAGTTTGGATTTCAGTAGTTTACTGACTGCGAGCTATCTAGCGTTGCCTGAGTGTAGTCTTTTTTGAACTGGAGGCATGAACTACTAAAGCATGGAAAACGGAATGACAGCATGCAAGATAATAAGATGACATCGCGTTCTCGTATTTGCATCATGGCCTGTGGGTGAAATCAAGCCCCAACAGGCGATACAACACGAAGATATCCTCAAAAAATGTAAGAATGTAAAAATTATTCCGGAAAAATTCGGAAACTACAGACGAAGAGCAAGTGCAAGATCTAAACGCCGACTTTAAGTGTTACATGTCTGTGGGCGTTCTCTATACCACATGGAGAACCAACCCACAATGCCAACCAGTCTTGATCGCTAACAGCGCGTCACCTCAACTCAACTCCCCATCCCAAACCTGCAATACACACATTGGCAACCATTCAAAACCTGCAAGCGCACCCATCCCAACAGCATCCGCCCCCAACCCGCAATTGCATACATTCCCCAACTTACCAGGAACCCATTTCCCAAACGGAAATAAATGCATATTCAAACCTACAACGGAACATTAACCATCACCACCAACCATACCGAGCCGCATACATTTCCCCGAAATTACTTCGGTTAATATCTTATCTAAATGATATTCCTTGCTTGCACCCAAGCAATTCCAATTTCCCCCGAAAACCACTTCGGTTCATTTCCTCCCTAAATTATACTTCTCGTTTGCAACCAAGCGACAGCTAATTTTCCACGAAACAATCACAACGATCAAGACCCTTGATCATACTTGGCTATGCCAATTTCCCGGTATACACAACCAACGAATCCAACTCAGCTTATAAGGCGAGGATTCGCTGGAACTGAATTCCTATGCAAGCATAGCAATCCCCTTCAAGTTCAGAGTAAGTGGCAGTGAAACTATTATAGCTATGACTCCACTGCCACTACGCAATGAACCTTTTCTTGCCTTTAACCAGTCAGTCGTCATCCAACTACCAACGCGCGCACATCTTCGGCAAGACCGTAGATTTACCCCAACCACCAGAGGTGGAAGGTCGTGGAGCGTCTCGAGGCGTTATTTTCGAAAGTCCTCATGCATTGTTAATCGAATTCAGTCTGCAAAATTTCGCGTCGGAAATCAAACCAAGATTAAGTGCCCTTGGAACCGTGGTTAAGTGAGTGTAAAAGTCAATTGTTAAGAAGGAATAAGTAACGAAACTCGAAATAAAAAGAACGCTAAACAACCTTTATACGGAGAAATCGAAGAGAACATTTGGATAACATTTAAGCCGGAAGAATAAAAAAAAGGGGAACATTTAAACAAAGAGCCAGAGCGTGTTATTTCTTTTCTCTTTTCCCCGTGGTGAACATTGCAAGTTTTAATTTTCCAGTGACGTGTTGGGGGCGCAGTGAAACCGCGTCCGTGCTGGCGCATACATCGATCCCCCACATGTCGTCATAACATAAACATAGCATAATGAATGGATCTCGTCTTTTATACTAATGGATAAAACCCGACATGCATACGCTACATATCGTTATAGTGTAATTATATTTTAAGTACCTTTCCCCTAATTACCTATTCAAATATACATAGGTAGACATTTTGTATATCGATCCTTTTTTCTTGTAACTACCTGAGAAACATTCTGTTATCTATCAAAATGTTAGATTTTAAGTGAAAATATAAATATAAGTTAGTCTTAAGAAAGATTCGTTGGAGGTAAGATAGAACCCCCACGTAAACTATAAATAAAAACGTCCCGCGAAAGATCACGGGATAAAACATAAAGAAACAGGTTTTTATTTTTTATTTTAACATTTAGCCCTGACGGACAAATCGACGCGGCGGAAGTCACCATATACAATACGTTCAGTCGAAACCAATTCTGATTTTAAGAACAGGGGCTGAACCAGCAGGTAATTAACTCTTGTGAAAGAGGACATACCAATAGAAATCTCATTATTCGCCTTTTTCGCGGAAGATTCAGTAACTCATCTACCGATCAACAGTTTCGAGGTAATTGATGGAAAAGCATTGGACTAATTTGACCTACTTGAGCGAGCGGGACAGTTGTCGTTAAAGAGACGCTTGGACTACGAAGCACTGCACGACAATGTATTTGAATTCCAGATAAAAAACGAATTCCAAAACGGTTGTGGCAGTTCTTTAAAACCTTCCTAAAGAACCATCCATTTCTTTAAAGCAACCTACTTTTCACTCACTCCATAAACCACTATACTTACCTGCATTCGAGCAGTGTAAGCTTTCTTTCAAATAACTTTCACCTGAAAGTAAAACCCCAGCAGGCATGCACATCAAACAAGATATTTCTTTCACATTACATGAACCGTGCCAGACAATCGGCTCGGCTTGTCAGCAATTATAATAGATAAATACTTGCTGGCCAGCGTAATTGTTGACACAGCTGTAGCCGGTATTCTTGCTACGGTTCATGAGTGAATATTACCCCAATCCCAAGGTTCGCTACAGTTGCGACCAATTTCCTTTATCGGTTATCTACTGATCATGGGATTTGGGCACTAATATGATTGACGTTACACAATCATACCCCAGATCATGCCTAACGATGCTCCTGCCTGTTAAACAAACAAACACACAGTAGCATCACTGTGTTTACCCTATTAACCGACCGCTGGTCCATGGCCACCCTGGACGAGTTGTACGCTTGCACATCTGCAAGGCTAATTCCTCACCATTATACTCATGTACCGGCACCGTCTTGTAAACAAGACCCAAATTTTCGGCTGACCTATCGTCACCAGAATGTATAGCCTACAACGGCATTATCATGAACACCTGAGTAAACACGATGTGCATATCATCGTGGCCCTTGAAATAGCGGTTTTGTGTATCTTAAAGCAAAAACCTATTTCGTTCTCAGGCGCAGGTCATCAAAGATGTATGGCCCTCGAAATGGCGTTTCTGTTTATTTAAGACACAGAAACCTATTTCTCCCTTCGGCGATCTTCGCTATCGCGTATCTCTATAATGCCTGCAATGCATTACACCAGCCCATGTTTATTCAGGTGCATTTTCTTCGTTGCCGATATTCAGGCTATTCAGGATTCATATAGAATCCTCCCACACCGATGTAATCAACCACCGTTGAATCTGACGGATATGGATTGCATCGGCGAGTCAGATTTCATTATTCGTGGTGTGCGTACGTGCCATAAAAAAGTCGGCAGAATACGATAACTTATGTGTTCGATTGATGTGTAAATACACCTCTTGTAAGAAGTCCGTGTAGTGTCTTCCTTTGGTTATTGTTCGCCGCGTCAGCCTGTGCTGAATTTTCCAGTTGACTGTACTTGATTAAAACGCAAATCAGTTGTGACAGTGGTAAAAAGAAAAAAACATAGTAACAAAATATCTGGAAGAAGAACAAATCTCTCTTTACTGACAGAACCAACCTAAAACGTAGTGTATTATACTAAACTCGAAAGTGTTAAGTAACCAAGAACAATAAAGAACGGATGTACAACCAAACAGCTTCACCAGTGTTTTACTAGTTGACATTTTCCTATCTTCTCTCGTGTGTTTAGTGATTTGTCTTTTCCTTGGAGGAGTTTCAGTGAACAATCTGTGGTGTTGTGCTCAACCTGCGTCCGTGCTGACGCCTCTAGCATAATATACCCACGCAGTCGCCGTAGCACAATCACCAAAGTGAATGTCGCAGTGGCCAACGCCCCGGTATTCGAGAAAACATCTTATCAAACCGCTGTAATTGAAAATGGGGTGTACCGTACTAAGGTAATTATGGTGATGGCGACTGACTAAGACGCCGCCTTGAAGGAACCCATACGCGCCCTGGGTACAAAAAAAATGTTCCCTTGGTGAACTCCGCTTGGTAGAAACCTTGACGTGGTGCGGGAGTTCCAGTAGGGTCACCCATGTCAGACAGGCTAGCGAGGAGTAATACATAAAGAATTGCCATCCCTCATCCAGGGTGTTACGCGCCACCGTGCCCATTGGATGGTTTACAGCCAGGGATATACCGGCTGTATTATAACAGCGCCTCTCTGACACCGGGTCGAATCAGAGGGGTAAGCAGACCTTACCATATCAAAACGACGCTCTGATATGGCGGATTATTCGAAACTCCAAGACTCATGGGAACAAAATGAATAACTAATATATACAAAACAATCCCACGAAAAACCCAGTAGGCGTAGGTGTGAGGAGCCGAGACAACCGTAAAGGAATAAATCATCAAGAAAACACCGATTCGGCAAAAAGTAGAAGTAGGGAAAAATGGAAAAAGCGGGATATACGCGTCGGCACGTGGAATGTTCGAACGTTATATAAACCAGGCGCGATACAGACGGTTTCAGAAAACGCGAAACAATATAAAATGGACATCGTCGTACTTCTGGAAGTCCGACTCCCACATCAAGTAATCGAAACCAATGGGTTTACACTGGCGTGTGGAGGTACCGATACACATAACCTCGGAGCCGGCTTCATCATAAGCAATAAGACTACTCCCCATGTAAAAGATGTGAAATTTATTAATGACCGAATGTGTGTGCTAAAAATACAGAGCCTATGGTACAATTATGTACTTATAAACCTAAACCTGAACACGTCCCAACAGAATTAACCGACGAAGAAACGAAGGACATGTTCTACGAGACCCTAGAGGAAGTATTCGATGGGATCTCAGCAATCGATGTTAAAATCCTCCACGAAACATGGATATCAGCCGACGGCGTAACGCGTAACCCAATAGACCATTTCCTCATAGAAAAAAGACAACAATCGAATATCCTTGACGTAAGATCATATAGAGCAGCAGATTGCGACTCCGATCATCCTCTAGTGTAGGCAAAATTAGGAGTGGGCTCAGGGCAAACCCACGTGGGCAGTCACGGGAGACGAGCAAAAAGTTCGACATTGATAAACTAAAAGACCTGCGCAAAAGGGCTGAATATCAAGACGAACTAACGAATAGATTTAGCATCCTAGAGAATGGGAGTAGTGAGGCAGAGGGAACCAATAATGTGGGCACTAAATGGGCATCGATCAGAGACGTAATCCAACAAACACTCCAAAAGGTGTTAGGATTTAAGAAATCAATTAAGTCCAAACCTTGGTTTGACCATGAGTGCAGGGAAAGATCGAACAACGTAAACACCTCAGACTAATCCACTTAGAGAGATACGATGAAGCCAACGCAGAAGGATACGCGACGATTTTGAAAGAGACAACGAGACTTTTCAAACGGAAAAAACGTGAATGCGAGAAGACTCGGATCGAAAAAATCCTAGAAAATGCCAGAGCAAACAAAATCAGAGGTATGTATGCCGGCATAAATTTAATTAGAAATAGCTACCGAGGACAGCCACAATAATTCGAGACGCAAATGGCTGTCTGATCACACAAACAAACAATATCGTGACAAGATGGAAACAGTACTTTGAAAATCTGCTCAATATGCGCACGAATGGACGAAAGTTCATGAAACTTCATACATAATCTAGATGAGCCTCTCGAAATGAGTCATGTTCATTTTCTAGTGGCGCCACCTATTGAAAACCCTCGGGACTTCTCTTATAAGAGGTGCACCTACAGCGGCGAGTCAGCGCCCCGAGATGCCACCAAATAACCGTTGCAGTTCTTTTTGAACAGTTGCAGGTTGTAACGCTCCGGGAACACTCGCGTGGAAAGGGAGTTCCACTGCTTCCCCGCTCTGTAACGGAACGGGTTCTGATGCAGAGATGTTCGCCTTGTCGGGATCTGAACCGCAAAGTGGTGCGATCCGTAGGTTTGTCTCGTGGAGCGCATATAAACCAAATTGCGGGAACAATACAACGAATCTCCTAAGAACAGTACCCGTGATAATATCTGTAAAACAGACAGAGGTTAGCTACGCACCTTCGATGTGATAGCGACTGTAGTCCCGACTGCTCTATGACACAGATGAGGGACCACAGGTATATAAAATAACAGCAGGTGTATCCCAGGGATCCGTATTAGGTCCGCTGTTGTGGTATATCATGTATGATGGTGTGCTCAGGGTCTACATACCGGAAGGGGTTAGAATCATTGGGTTCGCAGATGATTTGGCAATAGTTCCTGTAGCTAAACATCTAGATGACCTGGAAAATATTTGCTCCCAAGCAATCCAGAACATTAAATGCTGGCTAGATATGGCCGGACTGAAACTAGCTGGACATAAGTTTGAATTGATAGACCTTCCACCGTATTCACCAGATCTGGCCGAGTGACTTCTTTTTATTTTCCAATTAAAAAAAAAGGCTCAGCGGACAACGATTTACATGAAATGATGAGGTCATCGCACACACCAATGGTCATTTTGAGGAGCTACCGCAATCATACTTTTCTGATGGCTTAAAAAAGTGGGAGGGACGTCTATCAAAGTGTATTGAACTAAAAGGAAATGTTGAAAAATAAAAAAAAAATACCAAAATAAAATTTTTTTCTATCTTTTTCTAATGACTTATTGACCTGCCCTCGTACCACCTGACTCATGTCAATCACCCATACTCCTTGTACTACGAGGGCAAAATAGAAAATACGGAACACGTACTCACAGTGCGTGAGATTCGAAACTGCACGAACGACTTTGGAGAGGCATATGAGTCGGTCGTTACTCCGACAGGAGTAACCGAATACATGGTAAGTTCCAAACAAGCATGGTCCGTAGCAAATGATATTCTATGTGACATGATGCAGCAGTTGCGACGCGACGAGCAGAGTAATAGGTAAACTCCGTTCTGCCCCGCGATGGAATATCTAAAAGAAAGTTCCACGGGGATCAACGGGGATATGTGCCTGGCGGGAGGTGGTTGTAAAAATGCGGTATGTTTCTAGATCAGCCCAGAGGCATCTTTTGAAGATTTCCACTTTCCTACCGAAAACGAAAAAAAAACCTGTAATTCATCGGAAACGTAGACGTGTTTGACGAAGCTGTGGCTAACATTTGTCCGGTATTCCATCGTCATCGACCAGTTAATTGAATAAAAAACTGATTATTGACATCGGATAAAACTCGTTTTATTCAATGTTTTCAAAGCACAGTTCTTACAGGAACACCCTTTCAACTAGCCACCAAGTAAAGACGAACGTGAAAATCTCGGATTTTACCGTAAAAGTCTTAACGCAACGTTTTTTAGAAGGTCAACTAACGTTTAACCAAAGACGAAAAATCGCGAATAGTTTTTCAAACATTTAAGATTCCTGCGTTAATAATATTCCTGTCGAACACCTTTTTGACAGAGTGTGGCCCCCTTTTGGCGCTCTCATAGTAACTCGTGACCTTTACGCGTCTTGTTCGAGAATATTCTAGGGTAGGTTTGGTCGAAACCAGTAGAATAAGGAGAGCCCATACAAATTTTCGTATAAAACTCACGGACAAAGGGAATTTTTTTGATCCACATAAATGTCAGAAATCGGAATAAACGGAAAATAAGCAACAAAATACGGAAAAAAGCCTGGAGATATATAAGTGCTGAATGCTTGAAAGTAGTAATTACTGTACGGTCAGTTTATCATCCTTAACCTTTTACTATGCTGCTCATTGTTTCATGTAGCGACTTAAATCCTTTGGCGATCACATTCTCGCTATCCTTACTTACTAACATAGATTATCCCTACACATATTTTATCATCATAAATTTCTACCGGTTGTACTGGCAGCTTACGTAACCTCCTACCCCCGTGCTATAACAATATCAGTAACTACTCCCTGATTGACCTCTCGACCACCCCACTGTTCATGGCAGTCGCGGCAACAACGTGCGTCATGAGGCAGATCACTATCGACCGGCTATTTGCTTTCTATTTGCTGTATATTAACAGGACACCGCAAATGACCAAAGCAAAAGGACACCAGAGTGTACACAAACAGTTTATTTGAGTTGAGTACACGCGTCTTGTGTCAAAAGAACAACAACAATCCCAAAATAGTTAATGGACCAGAACGACTGGTATTGCCGGTATCCTTTAAGCGATGGTCATTGAGTAGAAGACCGCCGGCAGAAGTAGCGGGTGGGTGCGAGTACCTGAAATAGTATTGTTGATGCTATTAATTTGTCTCTAAGGATTAAAAGGATATTTAGTAGAGTTCCTAACATTCATAGTTTCGTCTAATAGAAAAAGTTGTTGAAAAAGAAGAGAGAAATAAAAACATGTGACGCTGAAGAAATGTCCTCTTTACTTCCTTTACAGATAAAGCGGCCGTTAATGAAGGGCACAGTGTGCGATATGTTAGGGAGGTTGTTCACTCGACCATACGGTGTACGGATGTGGTGGAGGCCAATCCTAGGAAGGGTTCTTTATAACGGCTGTCGGTCAGCGGCCTGCCGTCAGGTAACAATAAGAGAATGAAAAAAAAAACGAAGAAAAAAAAACCATAATAAGGACACATATCTGTTATAGATACTCGTACTCTCTCACTGGCAAAGTAGTGTACAATAGAGTCATTGCCCCCTTGATAAAAGGCCCGTAACGGACGGCCGGTCGGCTGGTTGATCCTCTTGAGAAAACATATGCCATTGTAAATCAACCAAATCGCTGGTCTGGTCCCGGTGAGAAGTCTAGAAAAACTTTGGAAGACGTGGAAGTATGTGCATGCAATATGGGCTGATCCTTTTATTGTTCACGAACAAGGACAGGCAGGATACAGCTAATCTAGAGGATACGTTCCGAACGGGCTTAATAAACGACTTTTTAATTTCGTAAATTGGTTTCGGTACTGTGCGGGTGTTTTTGTGGGAACCATTATGTGATAGACCCTATGAGCCGGTATGTCTGTGGTTGGGGTGTAGCATTCGAGATGAGCTGTATCATTAATCAGTGGAATGCGTCCTGACAGGATAAACGTCATCTTGTGTGATTAGATAGTGAATACAGAAACGTTTAGAACGTAGGCGCTGCTATGTAAATTCGAGGGGTATATTTTTAGTGCCTGTCCTGTTGGATTTTGTTATCTGTCGCTTTTCTAACGGTCGGAAGTTGTATCCAACAGGATGAAGGTAGTCGAATGGTGTCTGTTGTATGGAGGATACTTACATAGGTCTAAAGGAAGATGGTTCCGACAGGAGTCAAGTGAATCGGATGTAAATTGTATCTGATGAGGACATTACGATGAGGAAACTCAATCAATCAGTCAATCATACAATTAATCAATCAAACCATCGAACAATAAATCAGCAAACACCATTGCTTTTGTAATCAAATCAAGTCCCTATAGCACGTGCTCCCTTTTTGCTTAGTGACATTTGTTATAAGTTTATTTGTAAACAAAATTCGCACACGAAAGGAGGTTTGGGACATCTCTAAATGTCAAAACATAGTGACAGAAGAAGAAGAGGGGATGGGGAGTGTGGAAAGGAAATATCACCGTATATTGAATTTAATTTTTTGGATATTGCAACGTCGAGGAATCACATGATCGGGCAGAGTTTTTCACATTCGTGGGAACCAGTGGACTGCGAGCAATAAATATATTCGAACTCACCCTATGAAAATGTTATAACCAAGGTATCAATACATCAAAATACGGCGCGAATACACGAGGATGTTTCAATTCGTTGGTAAAGCAACGGATTACTACTTTTAATGGTCTGGTGTAATGATTTTTTTTCGATTCTCTTTTGTATTACGTTTTTCAATATGGTTGCGTGTTCGTGTGTGTCCACTGGTATCGCCATAGCTCTAGGTTGTGCCAACATTTACAATCAGATCTCCTGGAGACCTGCTCCTACGAAAGTCATATTTGTGGTAATTAAAGAGTTAATTTGATTCCATATATTTCGAAAGATTCAAAAATCTTTGATAAAATAGAAGCTTATGCTATGGGTCGATAGCATGAGGGGGATGTTGCACTATTCATCTTGCGCCGATTTTCGTCTATTTGAAAATTGGCGCATTGAATAGGGCTGACGGAAGAATTTTTTGCAGGGCTTTAGTGACCCCAAAAGAACATATCAAAAGTATAGGAGAAATACCATTCGGGCAAGCAGATTTGTTAATGATCACGTAGTTAAGTTCTTGACCAACAATATGATTTTGAGTTACTCTGGTCCATGTTGTGTTTCATATGCTCAGGTTGAGACGGAACTAATGTGTAATTATGGCGTTTTGCGCGAAGTGGAGAATGTACCCAAGGACCATAGAGACGGAGAATTACAACCACTTGAAGGCCGCCGTTGTAACATAAAGACACTATCAGAATCAAAATATAGAAGAAGAAGAAAACTGAAATCGGTTACTCTGTCAAACATTTACGATTCGATGAAACGTTCCAAACATAATTGTACTGAAATTGCATATCTGTGTAACGAAGTTTTCTTTGAACTACTACTCTTTCCAACACCGATTATTACCATTTCCGGGGTTTAAAACGCTGTAAGTCAAATTCGAAACCGTGAGTTTGCAAACATTTCGGGAAATAAGTTTATATCAACATAGCGTGACTACTAAAGTGGGTGGACGTTGCACCCATTTAATTGCAGACTCATGTGAAGGAAACCGTGAATATTTGAAACAAACGCAAACTATTTACTATTTCGTTAAATAGTTTATGGCATTTATGTGACAGACTTAAGGCGTTTAAATAAAATCTGTGAAGATGAAAGGGATGAACGCCAGTAATTTATTTACAAAATAACTTCCGTTAAAACTATTTTTGAGATAATTAGTTTCAGGCCGTAGATCAATAATTTCGTAGTGGACTAAATGTTAAATGAGATTTCTGGTTGCTTTTCAAATGAAGGTTGGGGTCGTTTCCCTGTGATGTAATTAAATGTCTGGGAATTTTGGTCTGGGAAAAAGCCTCAAAGAGATTACTATGGTCGTTCGATAAAAAAAAGATACAAACAAAAATAAATAATCAAACAAACAGTAACATATATCAACGAAAATGATTATAAATGTCTGGAAATTGCCAACATTCAAATAGCATTTTCTTATAAACGCACCATGGTTTGAAAAGCTGAACTGGCGAATTTACAACTCATGAAGCAAATGAATACTAACTAACCGTCTTTTAATCTGCTCAAGCTTTTTATTACACAAAAGAGCAGCTGTCCCAGTGATATGGCCTGCATGGATATATCATCGGGCTGCTGGACACCAATAAGGAAGTTCGTCCACGGAACGTAAGAAAAGTGTGAATGACCCAGGTAAAGAGTCAGCAATTAGTCGCCATGTTGAAGAAGAAAATCCTGATTATTCTAACAATCTGTCTTGATATATGTGGTAACGAGAGAAATGAGACAGACAAACCATTCCTCATTTGGCAGTTAACAATCAGCAGTACTCGCAGCAACATTGTTTATTGTGTAGTGGCGATAATACTATCAATTCACTCCCAGAAGAGAGTCACACTTTGAAGAATCTTACACAAGTGTACAATGTCCATAGAAGTGAACGTGTGGGGGTTCTTTTAAAGTTACCCAAAGAACCCCCCATAATTGCAACTCAACTCCCATTGTTTTTCTCCAATGCAATTGCATTGGCACCTGAAAACATTTCCTTTTCCAAGGCCATTTAATGCATTCGACGCATTATCTGAAAATCCTTAAAAAGAATTCTTCACAACATACGGCATCATAAATCCCAAACCATTCGGCACCCTTGTCATCGTAAAATGCTATGTTGGACAGCTTGTTTATACAGCTGCAATAAACCGACCCGCGATTCGTTTGTCCAATCGACAAACAATTGCCGCATCCCAAGCATTACCATCGGAACCGAATCCTCTAGCATTTCTTAGTACTTAGTTCCTACTGCAGTCTGAGAGGCTATAAACATTAAAACCCATTAGCACCTTTTACTAATGGCGATTCATCTATTAACGCATCCGCACCACTCATCCACGACTGTAATGATGCCCTTATTTGCTTTCAGCACAATTTCTCCGATGAATTGCCGACCATGATAGCCACAATGCACAGCGTAAACAATGATCTATTCGATCCCTTTGTTCTTTTTTCCTCGTTTCAGGTTTCGTTTATCCTTTGCTAAATGCATCGATAAACACGGTGATGGGTACAATCACACACGCACAACACTGCGTGCCAGAGATCGCCTTCCATTGGTCACTGGTCAAAGGAAATTTCATTTCCTTTTCACCACACCACCAAACTCACCCCAAACGAGGGTTGAATCACTGAGTCGTTTTCCATCACCCGACCGAGCCGGTCGGGTCTTCATCTTCCGCACCTCGTTGCGCGCCGAGGATGTGTACATCTCGTAGCCAAGTTTTCAGCCCCAGTCGTGTGTGTGCAAAATGGCTAACGCCAATATCCTCCGTCCGTAGTCTGATAAAGTGTGATGTCTACATTAGCGGAGACATTAATAGTGCTTATTTTTAAAGTAGTTTGTCTTGCGCCAGCCATTAAGGGAACAAATAAAGTGATGATCTAATTAATAGCTTAAATCTGTGCGTTTGACTTTCTTTCCCGCGGAACTTTGTCTTCGTTAGCTGGTAGAAGGAAGTGAGCCGAGTGCCCCTACCTGGAACAATACTCCTTCCCCACAAACGTATAAAGCTCTCAGTAAAGATGATCGCAAGATCCATGCAAACATAGTCATGTGAACGATTCATGTTTGTGCCACCGCCATTCCTGGTGACATTGAATTCGTTGGAAAAAGAAAAAAAGCGGCTATCTATGTAATTTATCCTAATTAGCCTTTATCGGGTTTGGGCTTTGTAAGTACAAATGTCACAGGCGTAATACTTTCACCTCTCAACTATAAGAACGCCGCCGGAGTGAAGAAACGCTCTAGTACAATCTTAGCCAGTGAAAATGTAATACTGAAGAACGTTGACTGCAGCACATCGTTGATTGGAAGTCACTGACTACTCTGTTGCCCGCGGAATACCGAAGATTTCAAATATATTCCAGAGGTCGATGTCTTGGATCTCGAAGTGGATTGCTCGACGAAGCCGGTGTTTTGCATGTTGCCGCCATTAAGACGAAACCGGGACATTAAACTGGCGTATAAAGCTTAACGAAACCAAATCGGTGAATACCGAGAACAAGCCAGTATACATTGTGGGGATTCTCTAAATACATGGAGAACCAACCCACTATTTTCGCCGAATTTCGACCGCCAACAGCGAGTCAAACCAACACCAATTTCTCCTACTTACCTATTCACCAGAAAAGCATGTTGCAATAACGGACGCATAGCTGAATTCATTATTCTATGCAAGTAATGCATAATTGAATTCAGCTACCTTTCTGCCATACGGCAACTCCAGTCCTCTAACCATGAGATTTCCACCGGAAATTCCAATCCATGTGGTTAGCAACAACAAGTCGAAGCAAACGACGCTGTTGCATAATCATGCAACGGCTTGGGTAATTATCGAAGTCCATAACATGTTTCCCACGTTAATATTACCCTAGCCAAAGTAGCGTCATTTCGACTTTCCCCAGACACTCTATCCGCTGGGGATCAATGATCTCTTTTCGCAGGTGAATAGCGCCAGCTAAATTTTCCTCCCCTTCTGTCTTCCTACAGTTCAATGCCCGCTGAGGTCACCACATTTACCGAATTGGGTCAGTGGGCTACCCTCAAAGTTGCATTGATTCATGCACACAAACCAAACCCACCTTGAGATCATAGTACATTGTGTTTCTGTTCTCTCATTCTCCCATGTTCGTCGACTATCGAATTAACCGAAGTGTTCACCACATCTCGACGGGCGTGGCACATGAGAGAGCAGAAGCGTTAAGATGATCTCTATTGGTTGTCCGGTGTGCAAAAATTAAATTACCCATCTTCATCCCTAATTCAAATGAGTCGTTATTCAACTGTCGTAGCGTGTGCACGCTGGTGCTCACGCTCGAGTCAGAACCTAAGAGAAGTGTTGTCAGACGAAGACGAAGACGACCTAAGAGAAGTGTTGTCAGACGAACGTACGGGACACGTTAGTCAATTGAGAAAGAGAAACGCGTTGCCTTTCAAAATAGACTGTTTGCAATTACATATTTGCCACGCATTGAAGGATAAATAAAGAACAAATTTAAAAGTGTAAATTCGAAATAAAAAGAACAAATAAAAACGAATTAAACTACACCAGCAAATTTTATTTTACTTTCTTTAGACGATTTGTGGATAATTTTGTGAACGAGTGTTCGGCGGAGCAAGTGTAGGGGATTGAGTGAATCCATGCCCCTGTCAGCATATACCAACTCATACCCCCACAACATCATCATCATCAAGTAATTTCGTTCGCATGCATAGCTAAAAGCTTAACTCAGGTGGAAACTCCTTATCAAGAAGAAACAAGGAGAACTAAAGATAAAGTATAGAACAATGTACTGGTTATTGGGCAGACATTCTGCCCTGTCTACGTACAACAAGATACTACTGTATCAACAAGTCCTCAAAACAGTATGGACTTATGATATACAACTCTGGGGCTGTACTAGTCAGTGCAACATAATTTTTTTCCTTACACTTCTCTCGGGAGAGGTGAACCTATAGCGCTGATTCGGCGCCCCGAAATACCACCAATCAACTGTTGCAGTTCTTTTTGATCAGTTGCAGGTTGCGGCGCTCCGGAAACACTCACCCGGGGAGGGAATTCCACACCTTTTCCGCTCTGTAACGGAACGAGTTCTGATGCAGAGATGTTCGCGCTGTCGGGAGATGAAACGCAAATTGGTGGGATCCGTCGAATAGTCTCGTGGAGCGCAAATACCCCGAATTACGCGGAACAATACCACGAATCTCCGAAGAACAGTACCCGTGATATCTGTAAAACAGACAGAGGTCAGGTACGCGCCTTTGATGTGATAGGGACTGTAGGCTCGACGTCAGCACCGTGTCCCCGATCAGGCGGAGCTCCAAACATGAGAGCAATATTTGAGGGCCGATCTAATTTGCGATTTGTACAGAAGAAAAAGTTGAGCCGGAGTAAAATATTTCATGGCTCTAGAAAGATAGCTCAGTTTCCACAGGCGGACCTGACGATGTTCGACTCGTGTTTATCCCAAACTACATTCCCACAGACCGTGACGCCGAGCAATTTCAAACTTTCCCCAGATTCAAGTGCCTGGAGATTCCTCATTGGCTGTGGAACCGATGATCCATTTCTTTTTAAACATTTTACGTAAATTTTTATTTTTTTATTTTGTTCTTTTTCTTATATCGGGTGGACCATAAATTTTTGCAAATGGCAACACTTGATTTCTTAAAAACCGTTAGAGGGAGGGGCGCGCGATTGGCGGGGAATTGTGCGTCGCTTCATGCACTTTTAGTGGCGGTGGAGCGGTTCACGGGACAACAGCGTGCTTTTAGTGTAAAACAATTTTACAAAACCAACGATTCCTACGCCACTGTACGACCCCTTAAAATTGAATACGGATTACGCCGTCTAAGTTAGTGTGCAAGTGTTAATTTAATCAAAGGTTAGGTGAAGGGATACATGAAAAGTCGAGTGTACCTTAATAAACCGACGACCATATGCCAATTAAAATAAAACATCCAGGAGGAGATAGCCGCGATACCTCGCAGCATGTGTCAGCGAGTTTTCTAAAGTTTGCGCAGTCGGTTGTGGGAATGCCAAAAACGAGATGGGGCACATCTCAATGATGTCACTTAAAAAACAAATATTTCAATAAACGTGCATTACGTTAAATAAATGATCAACAAAATAACATTTGTAGTTTAATTTCTATTCATGTTTCAAATGTGCAACAATTTATCAGAATCATCATCGGCACTACAACCGGGATCCGGTCTTGGCATTATTTAACAAATCTCTCCGCCGGTCCCGATTTCGAGCCGATGTCATCCAGTTTGGTACTCCCAGGCTCTGGGCGTCCTAGTCTACACCATTCCTCCATCGCAGATAAGATCGGCCGGGCTGGCTCCGTCAAATAAATGATCAACAAAATAGCATTTGTAGTTTTATTTCTATTCATGTTTCAAATGTGCAACAATGTATGGCCCACCCTATATTTATCTTACTAGCTAGACAAAAAATGTTTAAATTCTAATTTATCCATTTCTCCTTGTGAATGTTGTATATTGTGTGTACGTTGCATTGAAATCGACGAGATTGGTCTTTCCCCACTGTACGACTTTATCCAGATCGAGAATCGATTTCACTGAATTTCAGCTGGTGCCACCTTGACGCACTAATCGGCAGCTCACTCGAAAAAGAGGAAACAAGCGTACTATCATCGGCAAAACTGGACACTCGGTTTACCGTGGACTCCAACAAATAATTTATGTGACGCAAAAACAAGATTAGAGCCAAAAGAGAACCGTGAGGCACCCCGGAATGAACAGGATACAGATCCGAACACTCGCCGTCCACAACAACCCGGATCGATCGATTCTCGAGGAAACTCCTCGTCCAGTCGCAAAGTTGGGAAAAGTCCATATGAACGAAGTTTGCTCAGCAATGCCCCGTGCCAGACGCAGTCAAAAGCCTTGTAGATATCCAATGCGACCGCTCTTGACCCACCATGCCCTTCAATTGCAGATATCCATATATCGGTTATGGGCTGCTCGATAGTATAGTGGTTAGTATACCCGCCTGTCACGTGGGAGACCGGTGTTCGATTTGCCGTCGCGGAGCCTCTGGCGCAAGACTAATGACCTTGCCCGGAAAAAAAAATCATTATGGAAAAATTTAACAAGCCTCAGGACTTGCTAAATAAGGTCGAGACCGGGTCCCGGTTGTAGTGCCGATGATGATGATGATGATATATCGACTATAATGATCAAAAGGTCTCCCGTGGACCGCCTACGGGATCACATTGGTGATCATTCAGAAGTCCGTTGTACTTCAAATACTTAATTAACTCGGCTTTGATGACCTTTTCCATCACCTTAGACAATATAGCCAGTAATGCTATCGGCCGGTAATTTGTGGGAGACACTCTTTCCTCCTCTTTGGGATTGGCTGAACTCGAGCTAGTTTCCAGCAGGTAGGGAATGTCCTCTGTGCATACGATAAGCGGAAAAGCCTGGCAACAACCGGCGACAATTCTGGAGAACAATTCTTAAGGACTATCCGCCCGGGCCGGTTGCCTTCTTACACTCCAGTCCGCGTAGATTCCGCGTACGCGGGTGGAACCTCACATCCCACATCGAAGACCGTACCGGTGGGATCACAGGTGACTCCAAAGAACCGACATCGAGGTTTGAATTGACGGAAAATAAATTCACGAACACATTAGCTTTACCTTTTGAATCTGTGACTAGTGTCCCGCCGCCCGTCATTAACGGAGGAAAAGAGGTGGAAACCAAGCTACTGCTGACAGTCCTTTTCATTGACCAGAAGGGACGCGGACCAATCGGGCACTGAAGGAGCTTATTAGTGACTCTCTCGTTGTAGACCTTCTTTACGGTATCAATCGCCTGGTTGCACGCGTTTCTGATTCTAACAAAAGTAGTTCTGTTAACATGGGTGGGATTGGAGCGCCATTGCTTAAAAGCTTTATTTTTGCCGCTGCTCGCATTTTTTATCAAACCAAGGTTTATCAGACGAACGTCGTTTGGTTGAATGCGGAATGTAAATTTCCATCCCGAGAAGAATAATCTCCGTGACCGGCTCCGCGCATGCGTTAACGTCGGAGTCTCCAAAGCACAGCTCGGACCACGGAAAGGATGCGAATAAATCTTGCAAATCGTCCCAGTTAGCAGCCCCATACCTCCATATATGCCGAATCTGCTTAGGTGGGTTATTCCTTTGAAATGCAAGTGGCTGCGCGACCGATACCAGGCAGTGCCCACAGTTTCCCAGTGCCACAGCAACTTCCACGATATAAAAGCTCGGCTCGGATGTCAAAAACAGACCCAGGGTGTTCGCATAATCACCTCGGGAACCTGGTACTGACGTAGGTTCCTCCACAAGTTGAGTCAAATTGCGGCTAACAGCGATCATCTTCGCCAGCCTCCCAGCCTCGTCGGTTCTGTTAGAATTCACCAACCAGCCGGAATTGTGTACATTACAATTGCCAAGGACGAAAGAAGCTGCGTGGTTGATCTGTATCCAGTTGACCGTATGTGAAAGTTGTTCGAAAAATGTCGCTGGTCGATCGTCATTCGGCGAGCGGCAAAGACAACAAAGAAATTTAACAGAATTCCTCGGTATGACCCTCGACCATATGAAGATCCATGTTATTGGCTTCCAAAACCTCCACCCTCTGGCAAGCCCCACCCTTAAGACAGAATCTCGGGTGCATGTGGTATCCTGAGCAGCAAAGAAATGACGAATCAGTTGACGAATCGACCTGGGTCTCAGTTAGGGCAAGGATATCAGGTTTCGTTCTTTGTAGTTATTCTTGGGCGGCTATTACATTCGTATTGGTGAAACCGATGCCACCGATGTTACAAAATGCGGTTATCAGTTGAACGTCGACAGAGTTTAGAGAACGAATCCGATTACGCGAAAACGAATTTATCAGAATAACCGCATGATGTTCCCCTGACATACTCCCCCCGGAAATCCGAATGGGAAATTTAGTTTACCTCCGGAATTCTTTATCTTGGAAGGTACGATCATGACTTATCTCCGTGTGAATCCAGGCCATCAGCCACACAGCCGGAACAAAGTCGAAGATTTCTCCCGACGATATCACGGAATGTACAGCGTAATGGTGTGGTATTTCACCTTGGGGCGGCTTTACCACCTAAACCAACGTTTTCCGGTCCATCAGACAAGCTCCGAAAGATGGCTAGAGATTTCTCCCGACTATTTCACGGAGCTCGTCGGTTGATAGGGTGGAATTTCTCTGGGCGACTGGGTGTTGTGACCCTGTGGCGGTTCTACGAACCACACAATCCCCTATATGTTGACATATCGTCGTTCCACCAAGGAACATACTTACCTATATCCATTATACGTGCCCACAGACACGTCTCCCAAAAGTCCTTACTTCCGCCTGAAACAAAAGGTAGCATTCCAAATACCCCAACATTGAATTCAATAGTAAAAATCAATCGAACTTAACGTGAATTCAATAGTAAAAATCAATCGAACTTAACGTTGAAAATTCCCTAATATTGAATTCAATGCATCCATCCAATAAACATCATCGGCACTACAACCGGGATCCGGTCTTGGCCTTATTTAACAAATCTCTCCACCGGTCCCGATTTCTAGCCGATATCATCCAGTTTGGCACTCCCAGCCTCTGGGCGTCCTGGTCTACGCCATCCCTCCATCGCAGACAAGGTCTGCCGCGCTGTCTCCTTCCATACATCCTGCAAATGTATCCATTCAATTCATCCGTTAAACGCATTTTTCTGAAAACAAGCAGAATAATCTCCTCAAGTAGCTAATAGCAATTAGCACCATAAATTCCTCGCAAGATCCCAAACCGACAAGCGCACGCGCGCAAACAAAGGCCTAGCGATTCGCCCGCCGACCAACAATTCTTGCGATCATATACATCGTAAACGCCTATCCCACGCTAGATGTTTATGATTAGGAAATGCGATCTACAACCAAATCCCACGGTTCCTTTGTTACCCATCTGAAGCACACAAAAACGCTGTTGTCGTAAGCCATATGGGTAACATAAACAAATCCCATAGTAGGATCAAGAAAGAAGTGGTGACAGACTTGGTCCTTCGAAACAAGATTCCGATAAGAAGTTGGAGTCGAAAACCAAAATGAAAATTTTCTCTTGAAGATAAGAGACAGATCGGATGGATAGGAAAATTTAGATAGGGCAGTCGTTTTAGGGAAAAGTAATTCGAACAGAGAGAGCCCCACCGAGGAGGTTGTGGAGTTCGAAGTATTTGCGCCAGACACGGGCGCGTGGTTCACTTCTTCCCCAACGATGTTGCTTGACGATTTGTTCCATTAGTTATTTGAGTTTGGCCGCTATGGGTTCGTATGATTTTTAATAAAATGTCGAATAACTTAAGATCAAACACTGGTACACAGCATTAAAAAGAAGATTCACTTTATTTGTAATTATTAACAAGCCCTAAGTACTTTCATTTGGTGCACTTTACGAAAATCCGACAATAAAAACTTGCTGACCGAGTGGAATTGGAATTGATGTAATTTAAAATCGAACCAGTTAGAATGATTTAATTCATTCTAACCCTCCTTTTCGGCGTCCAGTCATAATTTAATGAATAAAATTTCTTACTAGAAGTGTTTACTGATTGAAAGAATACTATTGGAGATCACGGACGCACTCGCGTGCGGACACGGCGGTGGTGGGACAACGATTCGGCGCGGTGTAACCACCCACGATGATAGGTGAGTAAAGACTGATCCCAATTAGGGATGAAATTGGATTTTTAATTTTTGCACTTGACAACCAAAAGAGAACATACTTCTGCTTTCTCATTGCCACGTTCGTCGATGTGTGGTGGATTACATCGGTAAATTGATGACCAAAGAAAGCGGGAGAATGAGAGAACAGAAACAAGCTGTATGATTATCTTGGGGTGGATTTGGTTTTATGTGTATGAATCAATGTAGTTCTGAGCGAAACCCATTGACCTAATTCGGTAATATGGTGAACTCAGGAGTACATTGATCTGTACGAAGACAGAACTGTGAAGGAGGGGAATATTAAGCTGGTGCTATTCACCTGCAAAAAGAGAGCATTGATCCCCAGCGAATGAAGTGTCTGGAGAAAAGCCGAAGTGACGCCAAATTGGCTAGGGTAATATATCATGAAAACTAATTAGATATTTTCATTATTTGCATAAGAGCTATGCTCTCTTCTACAGGTAAAATAGCCGAACGGTGGGATTAGGGATAATGTGGCGCGCTGTTAGCGGTCGAAATTAGGTTAGGATTGTGGGATGGTTCTCCATGTGATATAGAGAAACCCCACAAGGTCGCTAGTGAACACACAGAGAACCTCACCGAGAAGGTCGCGTGTTGAGTAACATAATCTGAAACGAGTGACGCGAACAGTAAAACGTATGTGCCTAATTACATCCGATAAATTAATACGTAAAAAAGGCTATCGCGGATATCACACGATATATAAGAACAAAGATTGCAATACTTTAGCGTCGTCGGGAGTGCATGCGCGCCGAATACCGGGAACAATATAATCAGTGTTGAGTGTCTTCTACAGTCCTTTCCCTGTATGCTCGTTTTCGATTATGTATAGAGTGACTTATTACGAGTTGGTAACCATTCTGTAAATATTACAAAGTGACAATACAAATAAAAATAAAACCACAGGTTAAGAACCAATATCCTCGTATTTCATTGATGCATCATATCCTTCACTCTGGTTTCATTTCGTGTTTTTTTTTAGCAAACAGTGTTCAGGTGGAACACTGCGTCAACTTACAACATAGACAAGCATCCGCCAAAATCCCACCTACTGATCGGCCTTGAGTCGCCGCTCACGACAAGCCGTCCTAGCTGTGAGTATATTCTAACGCCCTCTTCACAAGGGTAATGTTCATACAACGATTCCAGAATAATGTTTCCTGCCCTGTGGATAGGACCTTAGAATATACTTACGCTATGTCGGTTTGTCGTAGTAAAATGCGACTAAAGGCCGAGTAGTGGTAGGCCCTGCCGCCCGGTGAAATACCACTTCTTCAAGCTACAACTCCGCAAACAACTGGTTGAGACACCCCTGGAATGATCCATGACCTCATCTCCCATGTGATAACAGACTTTTACTGATTGACATGCAACCTCAAGTCCATAGAAGTGATTGTATCGATGTAGTCTTCGTACATCATCTGCTGAATTTAACCTGAGCACACACAACCCGATATTGGAAAAACTGCAGTCTCAACGAACCAGTCTCTCGTATGTTGTGTAAGTACAACGACTCAACGAGAATATCTGACTTCCATCATACCAAAAACCCATTAAAAACCTTCCTTTTATAGCTGACGCTAAACATCATGGTGACTAGAAATTAAACTAAAAGACAAGGCTTGCATTAAGTTGTATAAATAAATAGACAAAGAACAATTAAGCCAGAAGTGTCAAAAATTGAAAGAACTCGTCAGAATATCACTTGTTTCTATCTTTACTCTCTTGGCAGCGCAAAGTGGCTGCAATATTGAACTGTGAACAGCACACGCGTCAGGTTTTCATAGATAAATCCCTGGAATCCTACAATGAAGAAAATGGTATTTCTGGCCCAAAAATGTCAAAAGATGTTCGAAAAGAAAGACAACCATTTGGATAAATCAAATTGTTTTTGAATAAATATTTTATAAAACAAAAACGCTTAATTCGTTTTCCTCAAGAACAGCAGCGAGTAGTCGAAAACAATGGACCATATTTGGTTAAATAAACTGTTTTTGGTTAACAAAGTTGACGAAGTACAATTTTTAACTAAAAACAAACAAAAACACGCCAGATACTTTTTCTCCATTCAAATCGCAGACAACCAACGCAATAGTTTCTAACATAACAAAACGATAATTATTGCAACACACTAAATAAACATATATGTTACGTCGATATTTATCGCGCGCGTATTTGGGACACAGTCTCATGGTTTTTTGTGCACACTAACATTGTTTCGTAGTTTTAAGTTGTTTTAGATATGTCGTGCAATATGGCCAGAATGATATAAGTTATAACTTTTCTGTAGAGGACATTTATAACATAGTTTCGAAAAAGCGTTTCGTGGTATGTAAATCATTTAAAAATTGTATAGAATCACCCTGTATGTCGTCAATAGTTTTCGTAGTGAAACCCCGTTGAATAATTCACTAAAAATAAGAGTATTCTACTTGATCTAAAAGTGTCCACTTACACCAAACGCAATGGCGATAAATATTTGATAGAAGCTGATGACGTTCAACCAAACTCGATGACACAAAAAATGATCCGACATTCTATTGTAATTCATTTTTGCCAACAAATAGATTAAAGTTCAAAAGCGGATTGGGAACTCCCGTTGGGCACCACTGTTCATATATCACACACCCAAAACCCATTAGAAGTTCTTCTTAGAAACGTGCCGCTCGTCCTCAAACCCAAATGGCCGGATATGTTATCCCTTTTGTTTTCGTTACATTGTTCTTTTCTTTTTGGTTTGTTTTTGTTTTCGTCAGAAAATTCAGGAAATCTATTAACCAACGATGTCCCTGTTTGACAATGTTCCACTCACCAAGTGCTGTCGGTTTGACATTTAATGTTCGGCACGTGTTATAGATTTGCACAATTCTATTGTTTATTGTCTGACGTTTGTTGTTACGGCTTACCGCCGTGCTATGCAAACATTTTAACAAAAATGTACAAAGCAATTATTTACCGGGTTGACCCCTGGTCCGGTGGCGGACCATAAGTTGAGTGCGGTCGTATGACAGTTTACCAAACTAATTAAAAACGATTAATTGATAGAGCGGTCAGCGTCACTTCGATGGTGCTATGTTTGACAGGCTTACTTACCTTGAAAATAACTTTTCGTCCTTAAGTAACTAACAGACAGCCTTAGTATGCTCAGTCGATCCAATTTGCTAAGAATATTCTGCTCAAAGGGTAACAGTGAGGCTAGAAGGTCTAATTCGGCGTTTAGACGCTCGCGATGCCGTTTCGAGGGATTGCTCTTTGTGACACCATCCTTCGGCGGTGGTTTAAGGCTGCAATTAGAGAAAATGAAAGAGAAGGGGATAATAATAAATAAGTAAATAAATAAATTACGGCCGAAGGAGAAATGAGGAATTCAATTAAATGTGCATTTAGAGTATTTGGCAAGTGAAACTATAATTATGGGCTCTGTCAAGTTGGACAAGTCACAAGTCACACGTTTGATCCTTGAGGTGAGCATATTGTTTGGTCAAGTCGCCGTTGAACAATGCGAACAAAGCCTTGCAGTCAGAGACGAGGGACCGACATTGCACTGCATGGGGTGAAATCGATTAGCCATGCCCACTTGATCTCATAATTACAATGGAACATAAGGTTGTTTCCATAAGGACAATCGCACACACAAGGATCTACGTGGCTCGATGTAATCAATAACAGTTTCGCAATAATTTTGGTTTTTGAATTATTTTCTTTTCTTTCTTTTTGTGTTGTTTTGTTTTTGGTTTTGGTTGTGTCGAGGGGGATCTGATGACGGCAGACAGGCAGTTTGAGGGATTACGGAAGGACTCAAGATACGAGCCAAACCCATAACCGGATTCGAATGCCGCTCGGTGGTGGCGACGGTAAAACAGCTTGAGATTTTCCTATTTTCTCATAATTTAATTATTAAGGTGTGGCATTGTGGCAGCTTGTCTGAGGGGTTTTCGCGTTCATCATATTTATTGTGTGTTTGCTGTTAGTAAGATAGTGAAGGCTTGTAATTTATCCTCTTTGTCAAAGGTTGATAGTCCTCTTTAGTGTTGGGATGTTACCATTTCCTGAGACATATGCTACTATTAAAAACAGTCCTGCTCAGATTATATTCCGAAGATCCGTTTACTCGGCAAACGTAAACAGGAGAAGGTAAAACAAAACCTTTTCTTGTACTATCTTTGATTCGCAGATGGTTGTTAACACACAACAGGAATATTTGATAATCGCGATATTCAGTCACGTGTGGTTAACCAAGTATTCTACCATATCATCATCATCATCATCGGCACTACAACCGGGAACTGGTCTTGGCCTTATTTAGCAAGTCCTGAGGCTTGTAATTTTCCATAATGATTTATTTTTTCTGGGCAAGGTCATTAGTCTTGCGCCAGGGGCTCCCCGACGGGGATTCTACCATATACCCACCCTGTTTTCCGCCAGCATACCGCCATTCTTTTTTTTCACGAAAAACACATCTTTAGGTATCCATATATATCAAGAAAGGTTATAATGGGCTGATCCTAAACGGATTATGAATACCCTTATAGTATTTATTAGAGACTATTGATATCCAAAAAAAAAAAAAAAAAAAAGTGCTGGTATGGAAATGGGGAAGGAAAGGGAAGGTAGTGTGGTTTGTGAGGGCCGAAGGATAGGGAGTGGTATGCTAGGTATGGAAGTAAGCCTCCATTAAATGAGAATATTAGCGACTTGTGGCCACTATATGTGCTTAATTAGCTTGTTCCGCTCAAGCCGCGAAACTACTACTACAGGATTTTATATAGCAATGAAAGATAGTAACTCTATGAAATATTAAATAGAAATAGACGATCACCACTTTACATATGTCATCAAAGAATGTATGGTAGTTGAAGACCTCCCTAAAGTCGAAGACCGCCTCTCGGTAGAACATTATAAAGCACTGCAATATTGCTGCTCCATGGAATGTTATATTGAAGTAGAAAACCACTTCTTTATAGAACATTAGCCATAAAAACTGTCCCGTAATAAAAAATCACATAAACGAAGAAAACTACTTTATATAAAAGTGGTAGATTGTGTATTAATTCTATAAAAGAAGGCCACCTCTTTATAGAACATCAGCCATAAAATACTTCTTTCATTACTATATATTACATTTTTCTGCCGAGAGGTGGCCGTTGACTTTAAGGCAATTTTTTACCATCGGGCATTTTTCTATGATTAGTGTCCTATACAAAGCAATAGCCATAAGCCGAAGCCATAAAAACTGCCTGGTAATATAAGATCACACAAATAGGGAAGACTACTTTATATAAAAGTGGTAGATTGTGTATTAATTCTATAGAAGAAGGCCACCTCTTTATAGAACATTAGCCATAAAAAACTGCTTGGTAATAAAAGATCACACAAATAGGGAAGACTACTTTATATAAAAGTGGTAGATTGTGTATTCATTCTATAGAAGAAGGCCACCTCTTTATAGAACATTAGCCATAAAAAACTGCCTGGTAATAAAAGATCACACAAATAGGGAAGACTACTTTATATAAAAGTGGTAGATTGTGTATTAATTCTATAAAAGAAGGCCACCTCTTTATAGAACATTAGCCATAAAAAACTGCCTGGTAATATAAGATCACACCAATAGGGAAGACTACTTTATATAAAAGTGGTAGATTTTGTATTAATTTTATAGAAGAAGGCCACCTCTTTATAGAACATTAGCCATAAAAAACTGCCTGGTAATAAAAGACCACACAAATAGGGAAGACTACTTTATATAAAAGTGGTAGATTGTGTATTAATTCTATAGAAGAAGGCCACCTCTTTATAGAACATTAGCCATAAAAAACTGTCTGGTAATATAAGATCACACAAATAGGGAAGACTACTTTATATAAAAGTGGTAGATTTTGTATTAATTTTATAGAAGAAGGCCACATCTTTATAGAACATTAGGCATAAAAAACTGTCTGGTAATATAAGATCACACAAATAGGGAAGACTACTTTATATAAAAGTGGTAGATTCTGTATTAATTCTATAGAAGAAGGCCACCTCTTTATAGAACATTAGGCATAAAAAACTGTCTGGTAATATAAGATCACACAAATAGGGAAGACTACTTTATATAAAAGTGGTAGATTGTGTATTAATTCTATAGAAGAAGGCCACCTCTTTATAGAACATCAGCCATAAAATACTTCTTTCATTACTATGTATTACATTTTTCTACCGAGAGGTGACCGTTGACTTTAAGGCAGTTTTTTACCATTGGGCGTTTTTCTATGAGGTGTCCTATAAAAAGCAATAGCCATAAGCCGAAGCCATAAAAACTGCCTGGTAATATAAGATCACACAAATAGGGAAGACTACTTTATATAAAAGTGGTAGATTGTGTATTAATTTTATAGAAGAAGGCCACCTCTTTATAGAACATTAGCCATAAAAAACGGCTTGGTAATAAAAGATCACACAAATAGGGAAGACTACTTTATATAAAAGTGGTAGATTGTGTATTAATTTTATAGAAGAAGGCCACCTCTTTATAGAACATTAGGCATAAAAACCTGCCTGGTAATAAAACATCACACAAATAGGGAAGACTACTTTATATAAAAGTGGTAGATTGTGTATTAATTCTATAGAAGAAGGCCACCTCTTTAGATAACATTAGCCATAAAAGACTGCCTGGTAATATAAGATCACACAAATAGGGAAGACTACTTTATATAAAAGTGGTAGATTGTGTATTAATTCTATAGAAGAAGGCCACCTCTTTATAGAACATTAGCCATAAAAAACTGCTTGGTAATAAAAGATCACACAAATAGGGAAGACTACTTTATATAAAAGTGGTAGATTGTGTATTCATTCTATAGAAGAAGGCCACCTCTTTATAGAACATTAGCCATAAAAAATTTCTTGGTAATAAAAGATCACACAAATAGGGAAGACTACTTTATATAAAAGTGGTAGATTGTGTATTAATTCTATAGAAGAAGGCCACCTCTTTATAGAACATTAGCCATAAAAAACTGCCTGGTAATATAAGATCACACAAATAGGGAAGACTACTTTATATAAAAGTGGTAGATTGTGTATTAATTCTATAGAAGAAGGCCACCTCTTTATAGAACATTAGCCAGAAAATTATTATTTTATTATTTATTGGCCTGTAGAAACCCGGAAGTTCATGACCTCACCGACTCGGCTCCGCCATTGTTCCCTGGCCTGTGCGCTCTCCTTCCACGTTCAATCATCCGATCCGATCTCCTCCTGGTCCAATCTAACACTGTCCTCCCATCTCCGTCGCGGCCGTCCTGTCCGTCTTCTCCCCGCTAGTCCACCGTCAAGAATTCTATGCACGGTCCTATCATCGCCCATTCGCGCTACGTGTCCGGCCCATCTTAATCTTCGCGACTTAATTACTCTCACTATTGTAGGTTTGCCGTATAGCTCTTCCAATTGGTGGTTGTGGAGTTTCCTCCATTGTCCTGACTCCTCGTCATATTTACCGCCACAGATACCCCTTAGAACTTTATTCTCGAATACGCGGAATTTGTTCTCTTCCCGTTTTGTGAGAGCCCATGTTTCGCATCCGTATAGAGCAATCGGCTTGATTATGGTTCTATAGACACGGAGCTTTATATTACGTGATAGCCGTTTGGATTTTAATAGTTTACTGACTGCATGCCAACTAGCGTTGCCGGAATGTAGTCTTTTGTTAATTCCCTTCGAAGTTACGTCTCTGGTCGTCAGTATCGTTCCCATATATTTAAATTCTTTGATATTTTCAAATATCTTGCCTCTGGCGTTTATATGTGTTCTCTGAGGTCCACCTGCTCTCGCCATAATCACGTATTTTGTATTGTCTTCATTTATTTCCACGCCCACCTCTTCTGCCGCTTGCGTGATGATTTCACTGTTTTTACTTACAGTTTCGAGACTATCGCCCAGAACGGCGATGTCATCCGCATACGCGAGCACTGGTGTGACCCCGTTGAGGGATGATCCGGCCATGTTGTCGTCTTGTACCTTTCTGGTAACATACTCGGGGACAAGGTTAAAAAGGCATGGTGGGAGGCCATCCCCCTGTTTTAGTCCGTCCCGAATTTCAAGTAGTTCTGAGAGGTAGTTTTCTATTCTAACCCGCCCCTTGTTTTCGTTCATGCAAATTTGAATGAGGGCGGTATATTTTTTTCGGGATCCCCAGCTCAACTACAATATGGTAGAGTCTTTGCCTTGCGACTGAGTCGTAGGCTTTTTTGAAGTCCACGAACAGTTGATGAACCGTGTCTCCGTATTCCCACTTCTTTTCCAGCAGTTGCCTTATTGTGAACATCTGGTCGCTCGTTGACCAGTTCCAACGGAATCCGCATTGGTAGTCTCCCAATATTTCTTCTGCGTACGGTGTGATTCTTGCCAGTATGACATTTGTTAATATTTTGTATGTGGTTGGGAGCAATGATATTCTTCTATAATTTTCGCAGTCAGACCTGTCGCCTTTTTTTAAAATGGGGATGACTATTGAGGTTTTCCATTCTTCCGGAATGAGTTCCTTGTCCCATATTGTTTTAACCAGTTGGTGGAACTTTCGAGCGGTTGCCTCTCCTCCATGCTTCACAAGCTCTGCCGGTATGCTATCGACTAGGCGAGCCTTGTTGTTTTTCATTTGGTTTATTGCGTCTACAACTTCATCGAAAGGGGGCTCTGGGATCTGGGGCTCGGCTGTACGTACGTCTGGTGCGTTTATTTGTGGTTGATGGGTGCGCACATTGAGCAGGTTTTCAAAGTACTGCTACCATCTTGTCACGATATTTTTTGTTTCTGTCACCAGACAACCGTTTGTGTCTCGGATTATTTTGGGTCTCCCTCGGGAGCCATTTCTAATTGAATTTATGCCGGCATACATACCTCTGCTATTCTTTTGCGATCCGAGTCTTCTCCCATTCGCGTTTTTTGCGTTTGAAAAGTCTGGTTGTCGCTTTCCGAATTGTCGCGTATCTTACTGCGTTGACTTCATCATATGCTTCTAAGTGGATCATTCTGAGGCGTTTACGTTGTTCGATCTTTGCCATGCACTCATCGTCAAACCAAGGTTTGGACTTAATTGTTTTCTTAAATCCTAATACCTCTTGGGCTGTTTGTTTGATTGCGTCTCTGATCGATGTCCATTTAGTGTCCATACTATTGGCTTCCTCTTCCCCACTACTGTCATTCTCTAGGATGCTAAATCTATTCGTTAGTTCGTCTTGATATTCAGCAATTTTGCGTAGGTCTTTTAGTTTATCAATCTCGAACTTTTGCTCGTCTCCCGTGACTGTCCATCTGGGTTTGCTGCCCATCACTAGAAGATGATCGGAGTCGTAATCTACTGCTCTATATGATCTTACGTCAAGGATATTCGAGTGGTGTCTTTTGTCTATGAGGAAGTGGTCTATTTGGTTACGCGTTACGCCGTCGGGTGATATACATGTGGCTTTATGGATTTGCTTCTGCTTGAACATAGTGCTTTTCACTACCAGATCTTTTGACGCTGCGAACGTGATAATTCGAATATTATTATCATTTGAAACCTCATGTAGGCTTTCTTAACCTATAGTTGGTTGGAATATATCTTCCTTTCCAATTTTTGCATTGAGGTCGCCGAGGAGAATTTTAACATAAAATGATGAGATCACATCAAATACTTCCTCTAGGGTCTCGTAGAATGTGTCCTTCGTTTCTTCGTCGGTAGATTCTGTTGGGGGGTGTATGTTTATAAATATATAATTGTACAATGGGCCCTGTATTTTTAGCACAGACATTCGGTCATTAATAAATTGCACATCTTTTACATGGGGTGTAATCTTTTTACTTATGATGAAGCCGGTTCCGAGGTTATGTGTATCGGTACCTGCACATGCCAGTGTGAACCCATTGGTTTCGATTACTTGATGTGGGAGTCGAACTTCCAGAAGCGCGACGATGTCCATTTTATATTGGTTAGCGTTTTCTGCAACCGTCTGTATCATGCGTGGTTTATATAACGTTCGAACATTCCACGTGCCGACGTGTATATCCCGCTTTTTCCGTTTTTCCCTACGTCTTCTTTTTGGCGATATTACGTGCGGCTTCCACCACCCCCATCATTTAAATGTTTTTAATATAATTTGATTTTAATATGGTTTGATGGTAAGGTGGTGGAAGAAGTACACGATCCACATGTGAGCGTTCGAACACGCCCCAGTTCGAGTGTGGATCGTGGGCAGGTCGAATTCTGTTTTCGGAGTGGATGTTGAGGGAGAGCGAGAGAGAGGTCTTTTGTGTACTTGGAAAGGGAACAGCGGGTGAATATGATATTGAATACGGTTTTTGAATCGCAGTTGGTGGATTCTTTTTACGGGTTGAATACTGTTTTTGTAAAAAGAAAGATTCCGTTGATCGATTTTTGGAAGAAGAGAAGAAGCCCGTGCCAGTTTTTGTTAAATTAAAAGTCAATCCCCGTTCCTAGTTTTTGTTAAATTCAAAGTAAAGTAAAAGAATTGAAAAGTAAAGTTAACAAATTAAAATAAAATTAAAGAATTGTGATGGCACGATGGTGTTTTTCGAAATAATAAAGAATCATTTTGTAACGTGAACTGGACTATAATTTGACTGCGGAACTTCGGGGAGATCCCTGTGGAGTGTGCGCAGGGAGGCCCGCGGAGTTGGATTGGACAGAGAATACTCAAGTTGGTTCGGACCATTTCTGCCGCCTATCACAGTTTCCAGAACCAAGGGTCGCCTGGTACAAGCCCTGGGTAATTTCCTCGAGCAAGAATCACGACCGCCTGCTGATGCGGAGTCCGAGGAGTTGAGGACCACCGCTGGGAGAGCTGCCGAGCGACTTCACCAAAACTACAGGTAACATTTGATTTACAATTAATTTTCTGTGGCAAAAAACAAACGTCACAGCGAGTCGGTGTTTTCTTGATGATTTGTTCCCTTATGGTAGTGTCGGCTCATCACACCTACGCCTACCGGGTTTTTCGTGGGATTGTTTTTTATATATTGATTATTCATTTTTAATCCCACGAGTTTTGGGGTTTCAAATAGTCCGCCACATCAGAGCCCCGTTTTGATATGGTAAGGTGTGCTTACTGCTCTGATTCGACCCGGTGTCAAAGAGGCGCCGTTATAATACAGCCGTTTTACCCCTGGCTGCAAACCATCCAATGGGCACGGTGACGCGTAACACCCTGGATTAGGGGTGGTAGATCTTTGTGTGTTACTCCTCGCTAGCCTGTCTGACATGGGTGGCCCTACTGGAAGCATATGCTTCCGTCAGCATAGCCTGAGTGATTCATTGTAGTTTAAGCCCCCACACCACGTCAAGGTTTCTACCAACCGGGGCGAGAAATTACTACTACAGGATTTTATATAGCAATGAAAGATAGTAACTCTATGAAATATTAAATAAAAATAGACGATCACCTCTTCATATAAATCATCAAAGAATGTATATATATCGAAGACTTCATTAAAGTCGAAGACCACCTCTCGGTTGAATATTATAAAGCACTACAATATTGCTGCTCCATGGAATGTTATATTGAAGTAGAAAACCACTTCTTTATGGAACTTTAGCCATAAAAACTGTCCGGTAATAGAAAATCACACAAAGGAGGAAAACTACTTTATATAAAAGTGGTAGATTGTGTATTCATTCTATAGAAGAAGGCCACCTCTTTATAGAACATTAGCCATAAAAAACTGCTTGGTAATAAAAGATCACACAAATAGGGAAGACTACTTTATATAAAAGTGGTAGATTGTGTATTAATTCTATAGAAGAAGGCCACCTCTTTATAGAACATTAGCCACAAAAACCTGCCTGGTAATATAAGATCAAACAAATAGGGAAGACTACTTTATATAAAAGTGGTAGATTGTGTATTAATTTTATAGAAGAAGGCCACCCCTTTATAGAACATTAGCCATAAAAAACTGCCTGGTAATATAAGATCACACAAATAGGGACGACTACTTTATATAAAAGTGATAGATTGTGTATTAATTTTATAGAAGAAGGCCATCTCTTTATAGAACATTATCCATAAAAACTGCCTGGTAATATAAGATCACACAAATAGGGAAGACTACTTTATATAAAAGTGGTAGATTGTGTATTAATTCTATAGAAGAAGGCCACCTCTTTATAGAACATTAGCCATAAAAAACTGCCAGGTAATATAAGATCACACAAATAGGGACGACTACTTTATATAAAAGTGACAGATTGTGTATTAATTCTATAGAAGAAGGCCACCTCTTTATAGAACATTAGCCATAAAAAACTGCCTGGTAATATAAGATCACACAAATAGGGAAGGCTACTTTATATAAAAGTGGTAGATTGTGTATTAATTCTATAGAAGAAGGCCACCTCTTTATAGAACATTAGCCATAAAAAACTGCCTGTTAATATAAGATCACACAAATAGGGAAGACTACTTTATATAAAAGTGGGAGATCGTGTATTAATTTTATAGAAGAAGGCCACCTCTTTATAGAACATTAGCCATCAAAAACTGCCTGGTAATATAAGATCACACAAATAGGGAAGTCTACTTTATATAAACGTGGTAGATTGTGTATTAATTCTATAGAAGGAGGCCACCTCTTTATAGAACATTAGCCATAAAAAACTGCCTGGTAATAAAAGATCACACAAATAGGGAAGTCTACTTTATATAAAAGTGGTAGATTGTGTATTCATTCTATAGAAGAGGGCCACCTCTTTATAGAACATTAGCCATAAAAAACTGCCTGTTAATATAAGATCACACAAATAAGGACGACTACTTTATATAAAAGTGATAGATTGTGTATTAATTTTATAGAAGAAGGCCACCTCTTTATAGAACATTAGCCATAAAAAACTGCTTGGTAATATAAGATCACACAAATAGGGAAGACTACTTTATATAAAAGTGGTAGATTGTGTATTAATTCTATAGAAGAAGGCCACCTCTTTATAGAACATTAGCCATAAAAAACTGCCTGTTAATATAAGATCACACAAATAGGGAAGACTACTTTATATAAAAGTGGTAGATTGTGTATTAATTCTATAGAAGAAGGCCACCTCTTTATAGAACATTAGCCATAAAAAACTGCCTGGTAATATAAGATCACACAAATAGGGAAGACTACTCTATATAAAAGTGGGAGATTGTGTATTAATTTTATAGAAGAAGGCCACCTCTTTATAGAACATTAGCCATAAAAAACTGCCTGGTAATAAAAGATCACACAAATAGGGAAGTCTACTTTATATAAAAGTGGTAGATTGTGTATTCATTCTATAGAAGAGGGCCACCTCTTTATAGAACATTAGCCATAAAAAACTGCCTGTTAATATAAGATCACACAAATAAGGACGACTACTTTATATAAAAGTGATAGATTGTGTATTAATTTTATAGAAGAAGGCCACCTCTTTATAGAACATTAGCCATAAAAAACTGCTTGGTAATATAAGATCACACAAATAGGGAAGACTACTTTATATAAAAGTGGTAGATGGTGTATTAATTCTATAGAAGAAGGCCACCTCTTTATAGAACATTAGCCATAAAAAACTGCCTGTTAATATAAGATCACACAAATAGGGAAGACTACTTTATATAAAAGTGGTAGATTGTGTATTAATTCTATAGAAGAAGGCCACCTCTTTATAGAACATTAGCCATAAAAAACTGCCTGGTAATATAAGATCACACAAATAGGGAAGACTACTCTATATAAAAGTGGGAGATTGTGTATTAATTTTATAGAAGAAGGCCACCTCTTTATAGAACATTAGCCATCAAAAACTGCCTGGTAATATAAGATCATACAAATAGGGACGACTACTTTATATAAACGTGGTAGATTGTGTATTCATTCTATAGAAGAAGGCCACCTCTTTATAGAACATTAGCCATAAAAAACTGCCTGGTAATAAAAGACCACACAAATAGGGAAGACTACTTTATATAAAAGTGATAGATTGTGTATTAATTTTATAGAAGAAGGCCACCTCTTTATAGAACATTAGCCATAAAAAACTGCCTAGTAATATAAGATCACACAAATAGGGAAGACTACTTTATATAAAAGTGGTAGATTGTGTATTAATTCTATAGAAGAAGGCCACCTCTTTATAGAACATTAGCCATAAAAAACTGCTTGGTAATATAAGATCACACAAATAGGGAAGACTACTTTATATAAAAGTGGTAGATTGTGTATTAATTCTATAGAAGAAGGCCACCTCTTTATAGAACATTAGCCATAAAAAACTGCTTGGTAATATAAGATCAAACAAATAGGGAAGACTACTTTATATAAAAGTGGTAGATTGTGTATTAATTTTATAGAAGAAGGCCACCTCTTTATAGAACATTAGCCATAAAAAACTGCCTGGTAATATAAGATCACACAAATAGGGACGACTACTTTATATAAAAGTGATAGATTGTGCATTAATTTTATAGAAGAAGGCCACCTCTTTATAGAACATTAGCCATAAAAAACTGCCTAGTAATATAAGATCACACAAATAGGGAAGACTATTTTATATAAAAGTGGTAGATTGTGTATTCATTCTATAGAAGAAGGCCACCTCTTTATATAACATTACCCATAAAAAACTGCCTGGTAATATAAGATCACACAAATAGGGAAGACTACTTTATATAAAAGTGGTAGATTGTGCATTAATTTTATAGAAGAAGGCCACCTCTTTATAGAACATTAGCCATAAAAAACTGCCTAGTAATATAAGATCACACAAATAGGGAAGACTATTTTATATAAAAGTGGTAGATTGTGTATTCATTCTATAGAAGAAGGCCACCTCTTTATATAACATTACCCATAAAAAACTGCCTGGTAATATAAGATCACACAAATAGGGAAGACTACTTTATATAAACGTGGTAGATTGTGTATTAATTCTATAGAAGGAGGCCACCTCTTTATAGAACATTAGCCATAAAAAACTGCCTGGTAATATAAGATCACACAAATAGGGACGACTACTTTATATAAAAGTGGTAGATTGTGTATTAATTTTATAGAAGAAGGCCACCTCTTTATAGAACATTAGCCATAAAAAACTGCCTGGTAATATAAGATCACACAAATAGGGACGACTACTTTATATAAAAGTGGTAGATTGTGTATTAATTCTATAGAAGAAGGCCACCTCTTTATAGAACATTAGGCATAAAAAACTGTCTGGTAATATAAGATCACACAAATAGGGAAGACTACTTTATATAAAAGCGGTAGATTGTGTATTAATTCTATAGAAGAAGGCCACCTCTTTATAGAACATTAGCCATAAAAAACTGCCTGGTAATATAAGATCACACACATTTTTGTTTCACTTCACGGCACGTTGCTTTAACTTACGCATAAATGCAGTCTCATTTTTCAGCCGAACCACACAAATGTGGAATGCCCGTTTATGTGTTTCTGCCTCATTATAATTTACAGATCTTCAGTCTCTCTAGTTCTTATCCTCTCTCTCGTATTCCGTGTCCGCTCTTGTCGTTACTCCCTATTTTTACCAATCAGTTTTATGGCTGTCATGTATCATGATATAAGGATACTAATAATTCCCTAAGGGTGTGTTTATCATAGAAAATGCTATTCGATACTCAAGGGTACCTCAACTTCTTTTGTGCGCGCGTTTCTTATAATTTAAAAAATTCAAACAATATTTTACGATCTTAGATTTAAATATTTAGATATTTAAATATTTAGATTTAGAATTTAAATATTATTTTACGATGTTAGTTTTGGTAGGTTTAATAATTTGCGATTCGTATCTTTTCTTTACTATATTATTACTATTAATATTGCTTGACGGTTGTCTTATGTGTCCTGAGGAATTTGTCTATGATCCCGTTCACACCAAAAACAAGGAGATATGCTTGTTGCGCCTTTCAAGGCAATCCGACTCGGATTACGATTCATTTTCCAAACGTCCACAGATATATTTATCAAAATCTGTTTTGCTACAGAACTGGAAACTATGAAATTTCCTTCGGGTGCGAATGTTCCTAGAGGAACTATTCAAAAAAATTCCAACTGTTGGTCTAATATTATGTCAGGACTCTGACCCAGCGCTATAGTTTTACATATCCTGAGGGAATTTTAAAAAACATAAATATCAATTTATTCTATTTTAAGGGTGTGTTTGCAATGCCACAGTGAAACCTACAATAAGAAAACATCGTAACAACCGAACGAGCCCTTGTAATGATTCCCCGACTCCCTGCGATGTTGCCACTTTTACTGTATATTGAGCTTTTCAAAGGGCAGCTCATGGCCTATGAACTATGCTCTGCGTTGTTGCCGGGCTTAGTTGCCGTGTAGATTTTCGGGAATACACATCAATTATTAGTGTCAGTCGAAATATTTTTGCGTTTCGTGATCTGTTGTTTTTTTCTTCAATTCAACGATAATTGCAGGACGCTTATAACGCTTAGTATAAGTGCAAATTTAAATTAGCGCAACATGGAGTCATATTTACCAGATAGAGAAGATACCGGTGCCCAAGTTGAAGTCGGTTCTAGCACAGGTACGAATTTTGCAGTAGTTACACCGTCATCACGTGCAAATATTATGGTTTCAGATATGGAAGACGAATTTCACGATGTACAAGAGTTGATCACGGCAAAGATAATTGATATCATGAGACGACGATGCTCTAACCTCGATATGAGCCGCATCAAATGGGAATTTCAAATTAACTCTAACCATACCGACATCGCTTCCCTGGTCTCTAACATTAAGTCAACGTTCAAGATATCTTATCGGTCTAAGAGGATCATACACAATGTGCCTAGTCTAATATACTTTCGAGCGGACGTATTCCTTTTCATGGATACCTTGGTCGAAAACTATCGGGCGGGCTAATTTAATCATCGGAATCTGCGTCCGGCACAGACTATTGGAACCATTATTTTTTACTTATGTTCCAATAATTTTGATTTGCTTAATATAAAATATTTTTGTTGGGGAATGCGTTTAGTAATTGTATATTATTTCTGCCGCTTTTAGTTTAGGTACTCGTTCTGACACATTGGAATTGATTTGTATTAAATAGTCGTCAATTCCTATGTTTTGGGTTCTATTTGATGAAAACAGTTGTTCAGCACATCATTGCCTTAAAATGTCGTCTACCTTCAAGGGAAGTTGACTTCAAAGTTCTGACTTTAAGCAGCTTTGCTCGAAAGTCAAGTGAATTTTATTTTTTTTTTTGGGAATTAAGATTGGTGGTTATTATTCCGCAATGACGATATTAAGGCTGTAGCCTACACAATAGATACGATTCTATTAGGGTATCCGGACACACACAGTACAGGATGCCAAACACAAATCGAATACAAGGTTTAATTCCGGCGGCAAGAAGGCTATTAGCGCTAACGACACAAGTTAGAGGAAAGGGTAAGAATGCCTGTCGTGCGCATATTCAACGACCAAAATTCTTCCACCGTCAGAGAATGAGGATAAAAAAAAACCATGTCTGATTGACGTTAGCTCATAGAAAAATTGAAACTTCTATGATAAATTGTGTTAGACAAAATATACAGAACGTCCCAAAAGTCGTTTTCAAGTTGTTTTTATCCCTGTACCAATTTAACTGCTGGGAGAGACATATTATACATACCGAAAGCTAGTTCCGTAGCTGAGAATTCAATCACTATGGATTATTTCAGAGGAGTGAAGTTTTACAAAAACAACAATTCTACTTTAATTGCGTGGGGCAAATTTGGCAATCTGTATCAAGTTCGTTATATTAGAGAAACACCGAAAGCTCAACCCAATAAAGCATGGAAATCGAAGTTTGGGGAGGTCGTCAAGGCACGAAGAAAAGTATACCAATTTGTCCGCGAGACTCCGGATCTCTTTGGTCATAAAAGGCCGCGTGTCTTAAATACTCCTAATAGTCCCTTGTATTGAATAATGCATAAGGATTTGCGCCATTATTTATATAAGATAGTTGGCACAAGAACTAGAGCCCAGGGGATCCAATTTGGTATCCAAGCGATTGACGATTGATTGATAAGCTTTTCGACAACATTTTCTTCTCAGATGAGGTTGTGGGGATGGATGGTCTGTGCGTCGGCATGGACGCGGATTCTACCATCCACCCACTACTTCCACTATCGTAATCCAGCAATTGTGATTGTTCCGCCGGACACAAAAGGAAAAGCACAAACAGAACTCGACGACGCAGCGTCCACAACAGGAAAAGGAAGTAAAACGCGCTGATTTTCTATTGTGATTGGTTTTGTTTTGCGTTTTTTATTTTATGGATGTAGTTTAATTTTATTGAACTTAATTGGGTCAAACAAACAAAATAATTACACCGAAGGTAAAAGGACGCACAGAAACAACAAATGAGACATTAAACTTATTTTGATTAAAAACGCGCTTTCTCGACTCGACGGGTTTACGACTCGGGGGGATATTCGCGTCTCCGTGCGCATCGGGAGCGGGAGATCGTGCGACCAGCGTGGTCTGCGGATAGTAAAGAACTCAACGATATTTAATCGTTTGGGACGAGTTTTCCCGAGAGAGAAAGTGTTTCTCTCGTGGTGAAAACAAGGAAGAAAGACTTGGCAATGCATGTGTATGTGTGAGTGAAGATCACATTGGTTTTTTTCATACACAAGGCCATGGGAACTAACCTGAAACAAGGAAAGGGAAAATGTGCATTCATTAGATGCGAGTTCGGTAAAGCAAACAAAACCGAAACTCGTCGGATGCAAATTGGATCTTTGTTTGAGATGTGCGCCGCGGCTAAATAAATAGACGCGACGCATCGAAGAAATGGTGTCAATGGGTTTTCGCTAGATTACCGGGAAATGGTGTTTATGGCATCACTGGTAAGGGTAAGTATTGAATCCCTATTTGCATTTGCTTATGCTGTAGGATTTAATTGGTGCCAAGAGGTGCGTATATTTGTTTTGGTCTCTTGGGTGTAGATCGCCAGCCAATGTGTTTGTATGGTGATTTGTGATACACATGATGAAGCTGGGATAAGCCAACTCAAGGGTAAGATTTCCTGATTATGCGGTTGTATTATATATGAACCGATGAATTTTCTTTCAGGGAAGTTATGATAAGCTTGGAGAGAACTCTTATAGGGGATTTTAAATGCGAAGTTATGCATGCAAGTAAGAATTCTCTTTTTCATGGACTTTTGGTTACAGATTTGATCTCTTTAATGCGTGAAGCGTTTAAGATGCTAATGCTATTGCATTAGCGAAAGCTTATGCGGACTGAGTTGTAGGAATGGGGATTCTTTAGGTAAGTAGTCAGTGGGGTTTGGCGGAACCGCCACAATGTCCACTTTCAACTTAATTCCCACATAATAAAAATAAAAAGATGTGCCGATATTGGTGTGTCGAAGGAAATTAACAAAAGACTACACTCCGGCGATTGACGATTGATTCATAAGCCTTTCGACGCCATTTTCTTCTCAGATGAGGCCCACTTTCAACTTAATTGTGACATAATAAAAATAAAAAGATGTGCCGATATTGGTGTGTCGAAGGAAATTAACAAAAGACAACACTCCAGCAACACTAGTTGGCACGCACTCAGTAAACTCCTGTAATCCAAACTGCTATCACGTAACATAAAGCTCCGTGTCTATGGAACCATAATCATGCCGATTGCTCTATACGGATGCGAAACATGGGCTCTCACAAAACGGAAAGAAAACAAATTCCGCGTATTCGAGAATAAAGTTTTAAGGTCACGAAGATTAAGATGGTGCGTAGAATTCTTGACGGTAGACCAACGAGAAAGAGACCGACAGGACGGCCCGACGGAGATGGGGGGACAATGTTAGGTTTGACCTTGAGGAGATGGGATCGCCTGGTCAAGCGTGGGAGGAGAGTGCACAGGACAGGGGACGATGGCCAACTCGCGGCGGTGAGGTCATGAACTTCCGGGTTCCTACAGGCCAATAAATAGTAAAAGAGCCAATATTGGCGTGAAACGTATTTAAAACACAAATTTGAGAAAGCACTTCATCAGGGAAAAGTTACTTCTTGGCCAACAAGGTTGGCGCGAGAAATAATCGGGACCCGTATTCTCTGAAGAAAATGATCTATAGTTAATGTGAATTCAAGAAAATATCTATCAATAATTAGGAACTTTGTCACCCTAGATTCGCACAAGATTATCTAGCTCGCAACTTGTTGCTAAGTAAAAAAGTAAAATTACCGTTTATGTTTGATTTAGCTTAAAGTGTCCGTTGGGAACCAGTGAGTTAAGATTTAATATAAATAAACTAGAATTTAAGTATGTTTTATCTAGTAAGTACGTTAAAAAACTAAGAGAAATAATAAAATAAAAATATATAGAATATTAAAAAAAAAACCATAGTCGAACCGCATGATTTGAGCTTCGAATTGCTTCTTCATCCACCGTATTCTCTAGATCTGCCCCCCAGCGACTTCTAGCAGTCCTTAACAGAAAGCTTAGGGGGAAGAGATTTTGTTCCAATGATGAAGTGAAATTTGAAACTGAGGAGTATTTAGAAGACAAAGGCAAATTGTTCTTTAAAAAAGGCATCGGATTGTTTGAGAAGCGTTGGAATCAGTATATTACCGTAGAAGGAGACTATGTTGATGAATAAAGTCGAACTTTACCTGAAAGTTGTTGTTGACGATGCAATTTCCCAGCACACAAGTACTCGGCAGAACGATCGCCTGTAAAACCACTCAAGAGGGAAGCCCAACGAAAACCACTCAAGAGGGAAGAGCACGACAATCAGCTGTATGCCGATCGCGATAAATCACTCAGGAGGAAACGAGTGATTGGGAAAAACAAAGCGAACGAGGAGACAACTGCGGGCTATAAAAGGCGAGCGCGGCGGTGAAGCAGAAGGAGCCACCCACCGGTCTTGTACGATTTCTTTCCCACCATCCTCCCATCCAAGTAGTTAGAGAACTAATCCTGTCCACACTATCCTTAGATACCACCTTCCCCCTTTCTTTTCAGATATCTCGAGACCGAGCCCAACATCCTCACGACTGTGGGTGATTCTGGTTATCGCAAGATGACCAGAAGCCAGAGACAAGATGAAGGACACATTTGTCTTTGTCTCCCTAAAGTCGGCCTCTCGCCACCCCATTTTTTTTTTGAAGTAGAAGGAGTCGTCACAGGAACTCCTACCCAACAGGTCTTGTCAAGACCAGCTTTCAAGGAAATCAGCAGAAAAATAATAATTATACAGATTTCATCATTACTACTAATAATAATCAGGATTTAATAAATAAGGAAATAGTCTAATTGGGTCGTCTTTGAATATCTCCTTTCTGGGTCGCGTTTTCACTTTTGGTCGGTTAGCGATCTTTATTGGGCAAGACTCAAACGCCCGTTTCATCCAGAGAAGAGTCCAGCTCTGGAGGTACAATCCCTCGAATTACAAAGCATCGTTGGCCGGCCAGCGCCGGAAAATACAGCCGGCTAAAGGCGAAAACTGTTGGGACGTCCCTGGAGAAAGCGCCGTTCGCGATTTCGGTTTTTTCCTTTTTCATTGCAGTAACAGTTGTTGTATTATTGACTGATGGTCCTGGACTTATTGAGTACAGTGAACGTTTCAGACCTGTGACATCTAATCCCTTCATGGTTTCCCCTAGGGTCTCTCAAGACAGTCACTCTCTATATTCTCTTTTCGTTCGCCAACTTCTCTCTGGCTCCATCGACTGTTCCAATCTTCTCAAGTCAACTTTTTTCAACACAAACCCACACAACATACGTAATCCTCTCCAGCTCTACATTTCCCCCCACCATACCGCTTACGACTCCAACGAACCCATCTCCCGAATGCTACGAAATGTCAACTGAAAGTCATCCATCTTTGACTTCAATATTAGCATCTTCACTCTATAACACCGCCTCCTGAATGTCTCCCTCTAACTCCTGTCCTATCCCTCACCATCGTAGAGAAGATATTAATTAAGTTAATTCATAAGTTAGATTTAAGAATGTTATTGTAAGCTTGCTCTAAGCCAATAAACGGGATGTAAAAACTTAATACCTTGTACTAAAAGCTAAAACTTTATACATTGAGCCCATTATGTTAGATTTATTCGTACCTGGAAGACAAATTCCACAGTGTATGCTTCAGTTATGGGATATCTTATTCCTTATCGGTTATCTCTGAGGTCCCCCAAGGCAGCCACTTAGGCCTTCTACTTTTTGTATTAAGCATAAACGATATTGATATGGCCATAAAGCATTTCTGTGTCTCTCTCTCTCTATACTGAGGACACACAATTTTTAAAGAACATCATATCATCATTTTATTCTGCCCTGATACAAACAGATCTTGACAATTTCTCGGTTTGGTATTGCGACAACCTGCTTGAGGCTTAATATCGCCAAATCCTAATTTAACACATTTTCGTGAAAGCCCCTCCTATCTCTAATCAGTCACTATTCCCATCATAAACAAATCCTTATCATCGTCCAATTGTTCTGAGACCTTGGTATTTTATGTGATCATCATCATCGGCACTACAATCGGGATCCGGTATTGGTCTTATTTAGCAAGTCTCTCCACCGGTATCCGGTCCTTATCCGAGACTTGTTAAATTGTCCATAATAATTTGTTTTTCCGGGTAAGGTTATTAGCCTTTTTATTTTATGTGTTAGGGGGATTAATTTCCTGTCACATATTGACGAGATAATCCTTAAGGCGAACTCAATCCTCGGATTTGTGAACCATTGGTCTGAAGAATTCTCCAACCCCAAAGTCAACCGATTTCGCTACATTTCCTTTGTCGGTCCATTGCCCGAATGTATTAGTCAGGTATGGTTCCCTTATCAACAGATTGGTCTAAAAATTCTTCAATTCCTATGTCAATCGATCCCTATGTATTTACTTTGTCTGTCCACTATTCCAATGTCCTGGCCAGGAATGGTTCCCTTGTCAACAGACTCACATACATAAAATCCACATTATTCAACATCGTACCTTATGATTCGCTCTCCGTGGATTGGAATGGGAAAACCTTCTGGTGCTGTCCTCTTACCCTAACTATTTGAAATTAATTAACCAGAAAACCCTGTAAGGACGTTGAATCCTAGCTGATAGTCTCTCCATTCAGTGACTTCTCTCAGGCACGGACGGCTGCACTAATCTTCTTAATTTCACTCTATTCAATACACTCTATTTAAATGCTTCTCTGCACCCCCCCCCCCCCCCGCCCGCCCACACCCTTCTTACCGTTCCAAAGAACTGATCCCCCGAACGCTGCGAAGAGTCAACTCCAATTCACCCACTTTCGATCTCAATATTAGCACCCCAGTCTAAAACATCGCCTCCTAAATTCCTCTTGCGACCCATTTCTACTTCCTCCGTAGGAACCTCGACTCGACTCTGCCCTTTAGGCATTACCCCATTACACGATGGCCCGTACTCAGAACGGCCCACCCCAAGAGGATCAGGAACAACCCGAGTCCCTCGAGTTTCACGACGCCTCCAGCATCGAAATGCCTGCTGCACAGGTCGCCACCAACCATTATGCGACAGCACAACCTGCTCTCCTAGCATATCACAATGCCCCCAACGTCGTTAACCAACCCCATCCTCCAAACGTTAAATTGCCACCATTTGCCAAGGAGAGACCTGAGCTGTGGTTCGCCATCGTTGAACCAATTTTTACAGCTCACGGTCCAATCTCTGAGGCCCTTCGGGCGGCCAAACTAGTCAGCGTTCTCGGCCCCAACCAGCTACTACACGTAGCACACATCATCAGATCGCCTGGCTTCACACCGTACACCTACATTAACACCTCCCTCCTGAGAGCTCTTAATGTACCACAAAAACGACTAGGCAGCACCAGTCGGCTCGGGAAACCAACAATACTTGTCTACGTCCCACACACTACCTCGCACACTTACGCTCCATAGCGGGCCCGGAAATGCAAGACGACCAGATTAGGCCGCATGTCCGAGGTCCCTCAACTCAGGCAATTTTGACGGTCCTAACGGACCAAAGTCTGAATCACCTGGCCCAGATCGCCGAAGATATTCAGGCGATCCACCCTGCACAGGACGAAACTCCAGCCTCCCACGTGGACGCAGTCAATACCCACTCTATTCCCCCACAGCTCGCTGCACAGACACGCACATCCTTCAGAAGGTCCGCAGCCTCCAGCGCACCTCACCTTCTTCGGAGTACCCAAGACTGCAGGCTCAGCGAATCTCCACTAGACCGCTCCCATGCACGCGTCACTATATCGGACCTTCTCGCGCTTAAGGCCTCACTCCGCCGCGATTTAAACCAAATTCGCGCGGAGATCAGAAGCGCCCATCATATCGCACAGAACGGCCCAGCGCACCGGAAGCAATCATCCCAGAATCTCGCACCAGCGGAGCAAACCACGTCAAACCAAGACGCTTGTCGGGTGTACCTGATAACTGCATGCATGACGTGCAAATTTTGTAATGAAAAGGGTCACCTTTATGACGAGTGCCTTAAAAGGCGTAATACACCTTTGGCAGTATGGCCACGACATTGTAGAATGCAGTGCGCACCATGCTCCACTCCCACAGGATAGGTCACCCCACCAACCCGCCACCTATAACAAGCCAGCAACATCCAACCTCCGAGTGTCTAGCATCCGGAGTTGCTGCACGTTGTGTAGCCGTACAGGTCACACGGAGGACAAGTGCGGAGGTAAGGTGAGAGTGGAAAAAGCCAGAATTTCCACAGTAACACCCACCCCAACGCGAACCCGAAAGGCCAAGACTAAACGTCAAAGCCATTGCCCACCAACTCACACGTCTGTCGTATCCCTCGCCGAGTATACACGCGTTCGAGGAGTCGGGTTTTGATGTGCTACTGCATACACACCATTCGAATAATAAATCGCTGCACGAGTCTATAGCGTTTGAAATAATAGTGAAGAAGAACGTGTGATTCGAACTGACGCTATGACAGTTTGAATCACCAAAAATTGTACCTAAGCGTTACCCATCAGGCCACTGGCCGATTTTAGAATTTGATTTTTAGACTCGACTATACTCCACTGATGTGAATTGTTATGTTATCGCTAAGGTATACGGGTCTGATGTATTTTCTTATTCGATTTTTCGTTCGGTGTTCTTCACTATTTTGCTTGTGAATTGTGTGTGTATCTGTTAGAGTCGCCACAAGTCCACCAAGTGAATGACTTCTTTTGAGAGTCAGAGAGGTCAACGTTTTTCGACACCTGAAGAAGCGGTTGCTGCATTCAGAATGCATGTGTTGGAGATACCTCAATCAGAGTGGCAAAAGTGCTTCGACAATTGGTTCAAACGCATGCAAAAGTGTATAGATCTTCATGGGGAATATTTTGAAAAACAATAAAGTGATTTTCGATGATCATTATTTGTTTTTGTTCTCTAATCCCGAAATATGAAAGGCAACCCTCGTATTATTGGTGGTGTGTTGACGCACTAGTGGAAACCGCCACAGTTACTTCATATATACAGATAAACAAAGTGAATCATTCTTTAGTCGACCTACACAAATGCGGAACACTATACTGGATCATGCATTACATCATTGTTATATGTATACCGTTGAATCCCCGCCTTATCCTCTCCTTGAAACTCTTTTGTGGGGACGTTTTACGTAAAAAATCAATAAGACCCTGCAGGGACCTGCAGCCATAAACATAGCATCGTATACATTATGGCAATTCTGTTACTCTGAAAGACATGATTGATCACCCGAGAAGCACCAGTAACATTGAATCGAGGTCAGTTTCCGAAAACTGGATTTTCATTTCGCTGTAAACAGTCCTACACTTATAGAAGACAATCAAACTAAAAACAGAAGAAATAAACCACAAACACAAGGTACGTGTTTGCAAAAAACTTTTTAAGACTATAAAACCACACAAAAAATTAACGTTTTATTGAATATTTACCCGAAATTCAAAATTGAATGATCTCGAATAAATACTTAATAAGAGATATTTATAAATGCGGACGGAATAGTGTGTCCTTTTAGTGAGACAACAATATGTGTGTGTCCTTTTAGTGAGACAACAATATTACATACTAAGCAGATATAGTCATCGGTATGGTCATAACCTAAAATGTTGTGTGGGGAAAGATATGTCAATCAACACTTTCAATGTCATCTGATTGGTGTACTATTTCCAACTCAGAAGGGGTATCTGCGTTATTCCGCATCCTTGAGCAATATTTTCCGGTAAAGTTTTCCAGGTAATCTAAAACGTCAGATCGGAAAATGCCTAGACCGGGCACTGTTTCCCTGTAGCTATTCCCTAGCCGATAGTGTACTTTAAATGTTGACTTTATTCTCCTGATCAGAGAATAGACGTCGGCATGATCTCCGTCCGTCTTAAAGTACCATACCACTTCCGAGACTTCAAGATGGGAACATCGGTATTCAAGGATTTGGGTAATTTCATCCGTAATCAACGCACAGACTATATCGAATGTGTTCTCTTTAACTGAAATTATAATGTCGGATGTCGAAGACAATGATGGTGTAAGTAGGGTGAAATTCATACCTAGTTGGCTTTGGCTGACAGAAGTTGGTCTGCAACGTTTGAAACGAAGACGATAGTTAGGAGTCATTGGTTGTCGGTCAGGAATTTGGTTTTTCTGTAATTGGGAATTAGTTTGTAGTCTTCCTGATGGATATGAATATTCTTTTTTCGGTTTACCGACATCTTGAAAATTGAATGAATATGTGCGATCTAATGAATTACACTACAAGACTATCTATATCCTTTATCTTAAACTACACCACTAGATTATCTATTTCACGAATAATCCTTTCAAGTCGCTTTTGAAAACTAAAATGGCGATAGGGGCGGAATATAGTTCTTATGGTCACCACGGGTGGTCGTTTAGTAGCTAAGATGATTTGCAATTGAAGCTTTCATATCGTTGCAGTGTGAATGCAACAATTCATATTCACACACACACTTATAAAAGCCAAAGGACAAGAAGAAAGAAGAAAGCGATATTTGGCAGGTGTAATCAAAATAGTACATGTGTTAAGGATTCGATGTCTTTTAACGGCGAAATAGATGGGCCTATGATTCAATTTTGTTTTGATGCTAATTTATACAAAATCGTGATAGAAGTCGCTCAAAAATAATGGTAAGTTAAATTTTTTTTTAATAACATAGTTTATTGGATATGAATAGTACAATCTTAACAATTTAATTTAATACTAGGTTTAAATTGTACTTAATTTAGTTTAATTAAGTAGAGCGTGTAAGGGTTTACTGGACCAGTGTTCAGCTCCCAACTCGATTTTAGTATGTTAGATTTTAGCATATTAATTCATGAGGTTTCGTCCGTTTTAGCCGTCTCAATTCGTGCGTAATAACCAAGAGCTGAATGGCTTCTACGTTGGTATGATTATGTAGGCGTCTTTCGTGTTTGACAGCATATTCTTGGATAACTTCATAAATCCATTTCATCTCTAGGTCATCATGAATTTCCTGATTTGTCACAAAACGGTAGGCATTCGTGATAATGCGAAGGAACTTATTCTGGCTTCGTTGGATTATATCTCTATTGGATTGCTTTGTACAGCCCCATAATTGGATTCCATATATCCAGATCGGCTTGATGATAGATTGATAGATCAATCTTTTACAATAGAGATTGGGTTGAGAGTGACTCCCGATTAACCAATACATCTGTCTATGTTTCAGCTTTATTTGCTCAGCTTTTTGTTTCACATGATGTCTCCAGTTTAGTCTGCTATCTAGATGTGTACCGAGATATTTCGCTGAATCTGCTTTGGGAACTGGAATTCCGTTGAGATATGTAGAAATATTGTTATCTGATCGTCGCAATGTAAATGTTACGTGAATAGATTTCATTTCGTTGAGTTTAATTTTCCAATCAGTGGTCCATTGGCTAATTTCGTTGAGTGTCTGTTGCAATTGTTGTGTAGCTTTTTTTTTATTTTCGTCAGCTGATATTACAACTGTATCATCTGCAAAGGTGCCTATGAATGTGTTCTTGGTTGTTGGGATGTCCGCTGTGTATACTAAGTAGAAGACAAAAAAAAAAAAAAAAAAAAAAAAGGAAAGGCCCCAGGACACTTCCTTGTGGCACGCCTGCTTCTATTAGATAGAAACTAGAGTGAGCTCCTTCGTGTGTTACTTTGAACGTTCTATCAGACAAGTATGATTCGAGTAGATGGCAATAGTTTGCTGGAAACAGTTTACTCATTTTATATATAAGACCTTCATGCCATACTCTGTCGAACGCTTGGGAGACATCAAGAAAGACAGCTGGGCAATATTTGTTTTCTTCGAAAGCCTTTTCTATTGCTGTGTTCACGCGGTGAACCTGTTCAATAGTTGAGTGTTTATTCCTAAAGCTTAATTGAAAGTCTGGAATATTGATGAAAGGCTTGAGTCGCTTGAGGAGTATTTTCTCAAACAGTTTTGAAATGGATGGCAATAGCGATATGGGTCTGTAGTAATTTAGTACTAATGCGTCAGCACGGACGACAATTTTAAAAACGATAAATACACTTTGCGGTTTTTGTTTAGTAGTTTTTTTATTTCGACCGATGTCAATTGTTCACAACTCTTGAATTGGCATTACTGAAGGTAATGTTGCTAATGTACTTAATTTAGCTGATTACTTGTTGCAGCTTCAGATCACTAATTTGTAATTACCGAAAGTTGTAATAATACTTCAACTAATTGTTCGTTCCTCGATAGTATAGTGGTTAGTATACCCGCCTGCCACGCGGGAGACCGGGGTTCGATTCCCCGTCGGGGAGCCTCTGCGCAAGACTAATGACCTTGCCCGGAAAAAACAAATCATTATGGAAAATTTAACAAGCCTCAGGACTTGCTAAATAAGGCCAAGACCGGTTCCCGGTTGTAGTGCCGATGATGATGATGAATTGTTCGTTCCTAGGTTCGGATTAGGATCACGACTTATTCTCTAACTCGAAATTACCGAAGATAATAGCGACAAGACTCTATTGATCAGCAACCGCACTCCGACGTGTATCAGTCGAGGGATGAAATCTGACTCCGTAAAATTGGCCCAGCCTCCGGCGATTGTGATGGATTTCCACCGCACACCATCGCAGGAGAAACATCCCTTCCGTCATGCATGACCAATGGGAGCCGATCAGCATCCCATTGGAAAGTCCATCCACAATATCTTTTCTCTTGGAACGAATATCTTCCTCTTGGAAGGAAGGGCAAACGAACGCACATAGAAAAACGAATAGAAGGGAGATATGCAGCTGGGTACACATAAACATTGGTAGCCCAAACATCTCTATCCTAACAATAGAGGATATATTGAATACCGAAACGGAATCCAATGCTTAAGCGCTAAAATGCGGCTTGTTTGAACAAGCCAATAAAAATACATTAGGATTGTCTAAGCAGTGGTGATCCGTGATAATTGGATGCAGCTGCATGGGCATCGATTTGCATGATATGCTCGTGGGATCGGTGATTGCTTGGGAAAAGCAGCAAAGGATTTCTGTGAGCATGATTGCAATGAATTGCGATAAGGGGACTGCATAAGATTTCCCAAAGGTTGGCAATGGGCATGGGCGCCTACCAGAGGAAACAAAATGTTTTAAAGGGATACAGCGATGTGGATGATGCTGTGGCAAGGTGATGATCTTGCCATGGAATGTTTTGCAGGAAATTAAGACTTGCAGGTAGCTTAATGCTGCCTAAATGCAGGTAAGTACCATGGGGTAAGATGTAAAGGGGAAGGTTTAAGAGGGTTAAAGCGATGGGTGCTTCTTCGGCGCCTTGAAGAAACCCTATAGCGTTAGAAATAATAGTGAAGAAGATCGTGTGATTCGAACTGACGCTATGACAGCTCGAATCACGAAAACAATTTTACCTAAGCGTTACACACCAGGCTACTGACCGTGTTTAGAATTTGATTTCCAAACTCGACTATATTCCACTGGTGTGAATTATTTTTATTTATCGCTTGGTATACGGTCCTGATGTATTTTTCTTATTTGATTTTTCGTTCGGTGTTCTTCACTATTTTTGCTTGTGAATTGTGTGTGTATCTATTAGAATCGCTACAACCCCACAGGTCTATAAGACGTTACTTCTTCTGCTGGTTTCTCTAGTTTCTTGAGCATTATTATCTGGGCTGTTTGGAATGAATTTGGAATGTATCTCAGTCGAAAGCAAGCATTAAACAGATATGTTAGCATAATGACAGCTTTTCGAGGTAATTCCTTGTACACGCCAGGTGATATTGCATCGATGCCTGGTGCATTTTTGTGATTCAAACTTTTGTCGATTCCTTGGGCAATCTCCATTGGGGTTTGCTCAGTTTGATACCTGGGTGAAGGATCAATACTAATGTGGATGTTGTGTGGTTTGAACACTGAAGCCAGGTGTTATGCAAATATTTCAACTTTATCTTCAGTTCTGCGTACCCACAGTCCCTGCGTATCTTTTATAGGTGGCACTTGGATAAGGGGACGTTTAAATTTACGTGTTGCCTTCCAGAGAGAGTAATCCTTATCCGCTGACGGACTTAGTTCACTTAGATACTCATCTAAACAACTCTGTTTATGGTCTTTAATTAATGTGTTAACTAGATTGCTCACCTTGTTGAATATTTTTTTATCGTTAGGGCGTCTGTATCTGTGCCAGGTTCGTCTAGCTTTGCCCTGTCTTTGATTAGATCTCTAATCTCAATAGGGTATGTGGTTACTGGTTCTGGTTTATCACTTGGCACCGGAGTTGCTGTTGCGGCTGCGCTTTTCAATGTTTCGATAAATTGTTGTACTTGTTCCAATTCTTCACAATCTTGAAGTTTAGCCTTTAATTCAATCTGACTGTCAAGCTCTGTTCGGAATTTTTCCTAATCTGTATATTTGTTTGTAAGATTTAGTTTTCTGTTCTTTCTGGGAACAGCCGCATTCAGTTTTAGTAGTACTGCAGTGTGGTCAGACGTTAAATCAACTAAACTCTCCGTTTCAATATAATTCGATGACACTCCTTTCGAAATAAAGAAGTCGATCAGGTCAGGAGTTTTGTTGCTATCAGTAGGCCAGTATATTGGTGAACAGACCAATGAAATTCGCACTTTGCTTCTTTGATGGCTGTAAGCAATTCTTTTCCCTTGCCTCGAGTAATCAACCTTGACCCCCAAGCAGTGTGCTTGACATTGAAATCTCCACCAATTATAAACGTTGGTTCGAGCTTCTTGAAGATATCCGTGAATTGTTGTTTGGAGATTGTGTGTCTAGGTGGGCAATATACAGCACCTACATTTAAATCAGCTCCATTAAGGTTGATAGTGACAATGGAGGCTTGAATAAAAGTTTCTTTTATTTCTTCTTGTTGGAAGTGATGTATATTTTGTTTGCTGGGGTGCGTAGTCCAATAGGCCATATAACCCCTGATTTTTATGAAGCTCATATGAGAGAAGTGTGTTTCTGATATCAACGCAATATCTATGTTGTGCTCTCTTATAAATATTTCTAGTTCTTGAGCCTTTTGGTTGAGCCCATTTGCGTTCCAAGTGATTATTCGTAGGAGCCGATTACTCATTGTCTTTATTTCTTGAATTTCTTGGTCGGTCGTTTTTGAAAATTTTCAAGTGTACCTACCCTTTCTGTTAGCTGGTTGATGCTTTTTTTTATGTCGTCCTGGAATACACTGAGCATCTTCATGATATCCATGATGGTAGGCTCGTTATTGACAGGTTGTTGTCTGCTTTTATTATCTGTTTTCTCATTTGGTTTGTTGTTCATTCGTGTGTTGTTAGTACCGTTTGTGGTTGGCCCCGCTCGCTCTGTATTTTTGGATTGCAGTCTTTGAGTGACTGTAATTTTCTTTGGATGCTGTGCTTTTAGTTTTTTTTTTTGATACACTGAGCATCCCTTGTAACTAGCTGGATGGCCATTCTCGTGGCAAAGCGCACATGTTGCTATGGTGTTGCGTTGTTTCGAGCACTGGGTTGTGTGGTGAGGCCCAGCACACTTAACACATCTTGAATTATAGTTGCAGAAATTTTTTGGTATGACCAAGCTGTTGGCAATTATTACATTGAGGTATCGATCTGACCTTTTTGGGTGGTTCAATCGATACTTTGCACCATAATAATTCTTGGATTCCATAAACTGATTTATTATTCTCTTTTTGAACTATATCGACATAAAACAAAGGAAAGGCTTTAAAGATTTTTTCTCCATTCTTTGACGTGGGGCTTTTCCTGATGTTTGTTACCTTTACCACTTTATGGTTTAGTGAGCATAATTCGTTTGCAATCATATCTATGGACATTGAAACTGGAAGTCCTCTGATTACGAATCTAAATAGTCTCTCACTTTTTAGTTGGTAGGTATGATACTCTAAATCATGGGTTCTTACATCCGTCTTAAGGGATTGTAATTTCTCTTTAACTGCTCTGTATGCATTTTCTGTTTCGCATGATATTTTTATATCATTATTAGATAATGCTTTAAATTGAAATTTGTCTTTCACTACAGACAAAATGGCATTTCTAAATGCATTAAAATCCCTTATATTCCTCACATTGATTGGTGGTGGCAGGGGAATTTTCCTTTCTTTTGTAACCGCATTTGTTGATTCACGAACTGACGTCATATTGTTTACAGTTGGTATTGTAATTTGTTTATGACTGTTGTCAGTTTTTCTTTTGTTATAAACTGTAGAAGTTTCCCTTTCCAGCTCTTCTTCATCTGTATGGTATTCTGTTGGCAAAGGGATAGTGGCACATACCTGCGATTGCATTTGGTTTTCCATTGTGTTGATTTTGTGGAGCATTTGATTTATCATCGCTTGTTGTTGTTGACACATAGCTGCTTGTTGTTGGTATGCTGCTGCTAGCTGTTCATACGTCATAATGTTGCCGTTATTCGTATTACTTAGCTGGATATTTTGTTGGTTGAATGATGTAGTGTCCATTATTAATATTATGTATTATTTTACACCTTTTTTTGTTTTGTTTTTCAAACGTTTTTTGTCGTCGTTTTTTGCACTTTTTTTGTGATTTACACTTTTCACTTAGCACTATTGATAGAGAACCCGCGTACGCGTTTATTTACTTTCAGTTTTGTTTTTATTTTGTTTTTTGTGTGTGTATTCAATGTGTGGCGAGGAGCGCGATTTAAAACGTCTTTGCCGTTCGAACGTCAAGTGAACACTGAGAGACTAGACCTGACTAACATATTCAAAAAGAGGGTAATTTTAATTAAAAAAGAAATAAAAAAAAAATTTCGGACAATTGCAGTGATTTTGAATGTTTAATTTATTTGTGACTGTTATGGGTGTTAGGTGCGGTCGCCGGATTTTACTTTCTCCACACTCCATTGTGTGATTTCTTATTTTTTGGGTAAAAAACGAAACTGTTATTTCCCTATTCAGACACCATATTCACCCTGTTACTTCTTTCTATTTCCGAGGCACCAGAGAGACATTATTCCACGCAAAAACTGTCACCCACAAATACTTATCCATTGGGTTTTTTTGTGTTTGTGGGGGGAGGATAGTCGCGACGCCAGCATAGGCGAGAGTCCTATTATCAACCCACTCGCCGTATATTATAAAGTTCCGCCGAACACCAAAAGAACCGAATTCCAAGCACGATCATCAGGGGAACAACAATAGAAAAATGAAACACCCAGGAACGGCAGCCGGGAAATTAAACACACTAGTTTGTAAGTTGACAAGTTCCTTTTATTTGATATCTTCAACCATTCAGTTGACAAGTTTCTTTTATCTAATCACTTGGAAACTTTAAAGAGTATTAATTGTGATATTACTACGAATAAGTATCCTTAGACGATTTTTTCTTTACACCAATAAGTATCCTTAGATTATTTTATCTTTACACCGCTTCTGCGAGATTTTTATACGGGACGGATACGAATACTAACTCGTAATTATTTATTGTTATATTCGCACTTATTTCAAAGAAAGGAAACTGGCTCTCGTAAATAAATTTAAGAACGCGTCCGCGTCACTAACGAGGACGGAAAAACTGACAGGACAGACGCGACTCTGATGTGTTCGCATCACTGGAGACAGAAGTTGACTTTGGCTCACACCGTATGGGCGCCGGTACGGTGGATGGCGGACGACCCGACCGCTTCGAAGGCTGTGTAACGACACCATGATTCAACCCTCGTTTGGGGTGAGTTTGTGTTGTGGTGTTAGCTCTCCACTAAGGACATCGTTTTTACCTACCACCAGAGAAAGGTAAAGTCTCTCTTGGTGGCATAGAAAACCAGATCTCGTAATGGAGATCATGGTGGTATGTGTGTGATCGTTCAGATCTGTGTTGTTTACTCATGCTCGAAGGCAATGGAAAAACAAAGCAGACAGGCGGCAAGGACAAAGGAATCGAAAAGATCGTTGTCTATGAAGTGCATCGAGTCTAAAATAGACGACGATGCGTCAAAGAGATGTGCTAAAAGCAAATATGGGGCGAGAGCACCATAAAAGTCCTAGATGAGTGATGCCCTTGTGTAAATAGGCGAATAGCCATTGGGAAAAGGTGCTAATGGGTTGGTGAACGAAACGAATCCCTTGCGTGCATTTGTATATGCAGGGAAACTCGTTTGTGGGAAACGGATTCTTGGGAAGGACATTTTTTTGCTGCGGGGAGATTGCGGTGCAGGTGTGGGAAGGTTGGAATTTGCCTGACAACCGAAGGTACCGAATAGGTTTTGGTTTATGCACCTGTATAATGGAAAAAATTCTTGTAGGGAATTGGTATGCCAAGAGATGCATGAAAAGGTAGGAATTCTTTATCAGGGACTTTTAGATTATAGGTTTTATAACCTAGATGCGTAAAACACTTAAGGTGCTAATGCGATTGCATTAGCGAAAACTTATGCCGATTGGGATGTAGTTATGGGGGTTTTTCAGGTAAGTGGGCCGTGGGGTTTGTCGGGGCCGCCACATTTGTACTAACGCGCGCACAAAAGGGAATTTCGAAGTAGGTTAAAATGGCAGAGCAGAGTGCGATCGGAAAAAGAGGTAGAGAATAAGGAAAGTTGATATCGATCTACACTGTTTTTAAAAGCCAGGATATTACAACGATGAGAAAACATATCATCAGGCAGAGCATTCCACATTCGTGTGGTTCGACTACAGAATGATTCTTTATGTGCATTTGTGCGACTGAGGCATTTGTGCGACAACGTGAACTGATGCGTATTCTCAGATTGATCGGTGTCGGAACACATTCAGCAAGATCACTTGGCAACAAGCTGATAATATGATAGAAAATAGATAGGCGTGAACGCGAATATGTTTTAACGACGGAATTGAACGACTTACGGCTTGATTCCTAATAAGTTTGACTGCTCGTTTTTGCAGTCTATCGAGCACGTGCAGTGCAGTTTTGGATGCGTCTGACCAATATGGAAACTGAATTCGATTTTAGGGCGAATGTACGGCTTGTAAATAGCTGCCAGGTTGGATGGAGTGAAGTATTCTGTGCATCTCTTAAGGAACACCTTACATTTGGTCGCACTTTTCGCACCTTCAAATATGTTGTTGTTCCAATGAAGAGTGGAATTAATTCAAGTGCTGATGATTGATATTTCATCATCATCATCGGCACTACAACCGGGAACCGGTCTTGGCCTTATTTAGCAAGTCCTGAGGCTTGTTAAATTTTCCATGATTTATTTTTTTCCGGGCAAGGTTCTGGGGGATCTATGTATGCGCCAGCACGGACGCGGCTTCACCGTACCTCCAACACGTCACTGGAAAAATAAAACCGACAATGTTCACCAACGGGGAAGAGAGAAAAGAAATAAAACGCACTGGTCCGGTTTTAATGTTAATATTTCTCTTTTTATTTGCCCTCACTTATCTGTTTACTGATTAATTCCCCCTTTTGCTTGGGATTACTCCAGTACTATATTCTACTTAACCACGGTTTCGGGAGCACTTAGTTTTGGTTTGGTTTTGATTCCCTAAGCGACATTTTTGCAATTCAACCCGATTAACAACGAACGCGGACTCTCGTAAATAGCACCCGAGACACTTCGCGACCTTCTGCGCCTGGTGGCTGGGTAAAGCCGCGTGCTCCTAACAGTTGCTCGAGTCGCGCCGCGCTATATTTCAAGAGGCGGTTTGATACGGGAGGGTAGTCCAAACGTAAGGTGGCCGAAACGCACGTCAGGCTCTGGTGAGCGACTCCTTAAATATACTATGTTAACACCGACTGGGTGGTTTGAATGGAGACATTTGTAATTAGGCAAAATGCTTGCAGGCGGCGATTCGCACTCGATGGCGGTTGGATCTCGACTGACTAATGAAATGGAAAAAATTTCATAGCAGAAATAAATTTACTGTCACTTTCGAGGAATTTCGAGAAGAGTTGCTATGCTCGGATAAGAATTCAGTTCCAGCGAATCCTCGCCGTACAAGCTGAGTTGGATTCGTTGGTTGCGTATACCGGGAAATTGAAAATGGTTGGGTGCAGGCAAGGAATATCGCTTAGATAGGATATTAACCGAAGTCATTTCGTGCTTCAGCGGCGGGGTTCACCTACGGCCCCAACCTTCTTCTACCAGGTGAACTCTTCCTGGACAGTGAAACATTTCGTGACCAACTTCACGAAGTGGGCCATCTCCGTGACCTGCTACGCAAGGTTAGGGCAACCCATGTGGCCAGGCACGGAAGAAGAATTCTACGAGAACGTCAAACGGGCCCTCAATGCCTGCCCAAGATACGATGTGAAAATCGTTCTTGGTGATTTGAATGCCAAAATAGGTCGGAAGCCGGTTTCCAGACACTACACGGGTTCCCATAGTTTGCATGAGAACACTAATGACAATGGACTAGGAGTCATCGAATTGGCAGCATCGAAAAACATGGTTGTTGCGAGTACCAGGTTTTCGCGTAAAGATATCCACAAAACCACCAGGGTGTCACCTAATGAAGCCACTCGCAAACAAATTGACCACGTGTTGATAGATCGCCGCCACTCCTCGAGCCTGATGACGGTACGAACGTACTGAGGTGCCAACGTCGACTCGGAACACTATCTTGTTGGTACAATTGTCCGAGCGCGGATTGCCTTACGGAGACGTATTGAATCCGCGGATCAGGTTCAAATCAACACGGCTGCCTTACGGAATGAGAATACCAGCAATACCTTTGGTCACGCGTTAAGACCCGCCCTCAAAGAGCTCGACGGAGGGAGAGTAAGTCCTGGGGCAAGAATGCCGGGTGTAGAAGAGAAATGGACACGCCTTAAGAGTACTGTCATTAGTACTGCCAACTCCATCTTAGGCAGTAGTCGTAGAGATCGGAGCGACTGGTTTGATGATGAGTGTAAACTAGCGACTAAACGTAAGAATGCTGCATACCGGGCAAGGCAGCAGTCTCATAGGACGCGGGTACGCGAGGAGAAATACAAAGAGCTCAAATCTGAAAAATGGCTTCACAGACAAAAGAAAACGGCCTGGGAAAAAACCTTGTCTGTGAAATAGAGAAAAGTAGACAGCGAGGTCCGGTACACACAACGCTACACTTACTGCAAGGATAAAGGATCTGATCTAAAGGATCTGATCACCGATCCTGAAGGCATTCTGGAGCGATGGGAAGAGCACTTCAATGAATTGCTAAATGGTCAGCTCACAAAAGAATTGGAGGCTCCCCCAATGCTAGATCAAGACCAAATGCTACCGCCAGCAAGGATTCAGGAAACATTAAAAGCCATTAGACAGCTCAAATCAAATAAAGCGCCTGGAGCTGATCAAACAAGGAGGGACAGACTCGCTAAGAGATATTTACAAAGACACAATCAAACGACAACAAGCTGATCAGGGGGGCACAAAGCTCAACGCCCCCTGCAACCTACCAGCAGCAGACCCCACAGCAACTACAGCGACCACTCCACGGTCGATCAAGTAAGTCGCTTTTACTTACATTTAAAATACCTTTAAATATATTTAAAAATATTACATATATATTATAATTAAATTTTGTGAAAAAAAGAACTATATAATGCCATGTGAGAGGACGGCATTCCAAACAAATTGATACGACTTTGTAGGTTGACCATGACCAAAGTCACTAGTTAAGTAAAAATAGCGGGATTGATGTCCAAACCAATAAACATCTTTAATGGGCTCCGACAAGGGGACGGTCTGGTCTGTCTCCTATTCAACCTGGCGTTGGAGAAAGAAATCCGTGACTCTGGCGTTACAACTAGAGGGACTATTATCACCAAGTCCGGCCAGGTACTTGCCTACGCAGATGACATAGACATCATCGGTAGAACCGAATCGGCTTTACAGGAATCCTTCACCCGGATCGAGCAGGCGGCACATTAATGAGGGAAAAACTAAGTACATGGTGGCAACTTCTGCGAAGAGAAGACCTAACGTTGGTCAAACTATCAGGGTAGTGGAGCACGAATTTGAAGTAGTGCAATCCTTTAACTACCTTGGGTCAATAGTATCAGCCGATAACAATATGGAAGAAGAAATACACGAACGGCTGATCAAATCCAACAAAGCCTACTATGGTCTATCAAGGCTCTTTAAATCCCGAAATTTATCCAGAACATCCAAGCTACTACTGTACAAGACCATGGTCTTACCAGCACTCACGTATGGATCCGACAGCTGGGTGCTCAATAAAAAGCACTCTGAACTCTTAGCTCCTCGATAATATAGTGGTTCGTATACCCGCCTGTCACACGGGAGACCGGGGTTCGTCCCCGTCGGGGAGCCTCCGGCCCAAGACTAATGACCTTGCCCGGAAAAAAAAAAATTATTATGGAAAATTTAACAAGTCTCAGGACTTGCTAAATAAGGGCAAGACCGCTTCTCGGTTGTAGTGCCGTTGATGATGATGAACTCCTAGCCGCGTTCGAGAGGAAGATCTTAAGGAGAATTGTTGGCCCCGTATTTGAGGGAGGACGATTCCGGAGATGCTACAACCATGAGTTGTACGCAATCTACCTTGAAGCTAATGTTGTAAGAAAAATCAAGCTCGGTAGACTCCGGTGGGCGGGACACCTAGCTCGAATGAGCGAAGAGGAACCTGCCCGGAAAGTCCTTTGTGACAGGATGTATGGAAGGAAACAGCGTGGGAGACCTTGTCTGCGATGAAGGAATGGCGTAGACCAGCCCGGGAGTGTCAAACTGGATGACATCGGCTCGAAATCGGAACCGGTGGAGAGATTTGTTAAATAAGGCCAAGACCTGATCCCGGTTGTAGTGCCGGTGATGATGATGAGTGATAGTGCCGATAGAAGTGGAAGCAAGAATAGTGGCGTCATTCATACTGAATGTCACAAGTTGCAGAACGAGGACATTATTCTTGCAGGACAAGTTAGCGGTGCAGTGGATGCGACCAACGTAAGAGTGTTAATTTTGAGCACAAAAAGTGGATGAGAATGGCTTGACAACGTCATACAGAAGTTTCGCAGCTTCGAAGCCTACAAAGACCGTAGAAAGACTTGCGATGAAATAATTCAACGCTCCCCAAGAAAAAAAAACAAGCCATCTTTGAATGTTGTTAATATGTTTGGAACACTGCACCTAAGCACACCCTTAACAAACACGATAACGGTCAGGGTGGTGCAATCTAATTAATTGAGATCACATAAGTAACACTAACGCTCCAGTCATTGTGGCGTCGAATGCGTGTATTTTGTTTATAGATATTACTACTGTTCCATGGAGATCCGAAATATTGTTCCAAGGTATTCGGTTAATTTGCGTCTCACAAGGCAATCAGATTGATCCCATCAATTTGTAATTCATCCCTCAAGGACACGCATACCTTTATATGGAAACTTATATTGCTTTTGACTGAAATTTCTCCTTGGACTCCTTTTCAAAACGAGTGTTTCAATTTTCAACTGTTTAAATATCAAAACTTACAGATTCACCCTGTCAACAAAATACCTGGGTAATTTTCCACCATCAAACTCCGACGATTATTTTTCTTTGTTAGCTTATGCTATGACTCTTATCTACGCCAACAGTTTAGAGGTAGGAACATTAAAAAATCGGTCGTTCTTGGGGATATAGATATATGTGGAAATGTAATCAAATATTGCTACAAAAGGACCAAAGGTACCAATAATTTTTCAAAAATGGACTAACTGACTGATACCCAAATCTATTTATAATGTAATCCTTTCTATATGTTTGCTTCATTGAAAATCAGTGACAACCCCTTGAATGAGTGTGCTTAGTTCAAAAGAAAAGTTAGAATCAGAAATTGGAGCAATCCATAGCAAAACAATGAGTTCGATGTAATTGATATCAATATATTAGTTTTACCAGCAACGACAACCCATTTCTAGAAAGCATTTCAACATTAGACATGTTTCAGAACGAGGTACTATATATTCCGAAGTGCGTGTGATAATTTACACCGAGTTTTTGTTTCGATCAATCTAAAGGTTATGAGATCGAGAATAGCCATTCATAGGTAAGATACCTTTCCAGCAGCTCATCAACAATGATTACCATATCTGCTTTTTTGAAGGTGAGTACATGTGATAGCTTGAATAAGTTCGGGTCAAAGAAATTCGTTATGTGCAACAATTGTTACAAAACATCTTGTACACTAAATTAAAGATTTATTAAAGATAACAGAATATTCAACAATGGAACAATTTTTGCAAGCAAAAAATAATTTTGATCTCATGAATAACCCAGATTGGATATCCACAACAAAACGACAAATGAAGCCATAAACTACAATGTTGGCTGACGTTGTTGAACTAAATTTTATCCTCTTACAATTTCTCCTACAACAACTATCAAATGAGATTCTTAATTTCTTCTCATTTCTGCCTGGCGTGAAGTTGACGGGCCAAAAAAATCCATTGGTTCTTGAACCTGTCTATATCGGGAATAATATATACGAATGAATTCATCCAGAAAACACATAACCTCTTTCTTAAAATAATGTAGAGTTGGTGCTCCCTTAACTAGACTCTCGGAGTTTCGATAATAAACCCTGAATGTTGATTTTATGTTTCCGATCAAGGATGGCATGCCTGTATGTTCACCATCGCGTCGAAATGTCCATTTGATGGCCATGGCATCCAGATAATTATGGCGTTTTAGTATATCCATAATATTTTGAGCGATTAGTATACAGGTTTCATCAATTGCATCTTCTCTCTCTGAAACATAATATCTCTATTCGATAAATGACTGAAAAACTTCTAAAAAGGTTTTACCTTGGAACCCGTTTCGACTAAGAATATACTGCATCCATTGGTCTGGCAGCTGATAACTATTGTTCCCTTCATAGAAGGGTTGCGACTGTTCAGTTTGCTGATACATATTCTCTGGTTCCCCGAATAAATTTTGTATCGACTTCCCCATCTGGCCTCGGTTATGAATGACTGCTGCGTATGTATTGTTATGTGCTACCCTGAAAATCGCAGCCAATGTGATGTGTCGTCACAGTAGCGTCGTGTATAAATCGTACAATGGGAAAACAACAACAAGACATGAGTTTGATTTCCCCGCTCACTACAAGGAGTCGCTTTTGAATTAAGACCTTAAGGTCATTTTACACTGAGATTTTTTCCCGACTTAATTTTCTAAGAAAATGATAGAATAATATGGAGTTGATCCTTAAATAAAATCGCTTTTTATGGGTTTCCAAAAAAGCTATCAATTAACTTAATTAGTGTGCTTTCTCCTTCATAGAATGTTTTTGTCATTACCTTCTTCATCTGTCTTTACAGCTATCAGTACAGAAACAGATAGGAGAAGATTTAGAAGTCTAGCGAAGAATACGTGTCAGCAGAATCACAGGATTCCAAAAGAGACATTTCGCCCCGATTTGCATATGAACAACACAATCGTAACGAACTGTTGTGACTCTATGACAGAGATTGTCATTATTTTATAACACTATGTAATGCTAAACGACTACAATGGTAAATTAAATGGGAAATTCCAAAAGCTACTATAATTAATTTTAAACTCGCTAATCTGTAAACCTTTTTACACACCCTGCCCAATTGCTTCCAATGAACAGAGTTGTTTACTGAACCTTCGCTCAACCACACACATTCCTCATCTTGAGCTTACCAACTGAACCACTGATCACCACGCAGCTGTGATGATCATCATATGGTTGAATACCATTGTATTGGAATGTTGCCGGGGTGTGGAAGATTGTGGCGATCTTAACAGTCAGATGACCACCCCACACAAAAATCGGATAAAATTCATAAGTGTCGTATTTCAGAGCAATTAACGTAGCGATCACACAGTTTAAGTAGCGGATTGAAACATCTTCGTGTACATGCGGCCGTGATCTGATATGTTGATGGTTTGGTTCTAACTCTTTCATACATGCCCTGTAAGTAGGGCGTTAGAATTTACTCACAGCTAGGCCGATTTGTCGTAAGAGGCGACTAAAGGCCGAGTGGTAGCCGGGGTCCCAACGCCCTGTCGCCCGATGAAATACCACCCCATCAAGCTTTAGGCTCCGTGAAATGGTCGGGAGAAATCCCTGGCCATCATTCGGAGCCCTGCTGATGGACCGGTTCGAGAAAAGGTTGGTTAGGTGGTAGTCGGTCCCAAGGTGAGATACCACCCCGTCACGCTGTACATTCCGCGATATCGCCGAGAGTAATCTTCGACGGTGTTTCGGATGTGTGGCTGATGGCCCGGACTGACACGGAGACAAGTCATGATGGTACCTTCTGATATAAAGAATTCCGGAGGTAAACTAGTCTCCCATTCGGATCTCCGGGGTACTATGTCAGGGCGAACATCGTGCAGATATCATGATAAATAACGGAACTTTAAGAAGTTCGTCATCGCATAACCGGGCTCGCTCTCGAGGGTCTGCCCGCGCCCGACTGGTGACGGCATTTTGTAACATCAGGGGCATCGGTTTCACCAATACCAATGTAAACGCCGTCCACCAATATTTGCAAACAACGAAAGCTGATATCCTTCCCCTAACTGAGACCCAGGTCGATTCGTCAACTAATTCGACATATCTTCGTTACTCAGGATACGACTTGCATTCGAGATTCCGTTTTAAGGGCGGAGTCTGCGTCTTCACGCGGTCCGATCTGGCTTGCCAGCGGATGGAGGCGTTGGAACCCAATAATAGAGACATCATATGGTTGAGGGTCGTTCTGAGGAATTCTGTTAAATTTCTTTGTTGTCTTTACCGCTCACCGAATGACGATCGACCAGCGACATTTTTCGAACATCTTTCACATACCATCGACTGGATACTGATCAACCACAGAGCGTCTGAAATTGTCGTCCTTGGCGATTTTAATGTGCACAATTCCGACTGGTTGTTACATTCTAACAGAACCGACGAGGCTGGGAGGCTGGCGGAGATGTTTGCTGTAAGCCACAACTTGACTCAACTCGTGGAGGAACCAACGCGAGTGCTGGACGTCCGAGGCGATTATGCGAACACCCTGGATCTGTTTTTGACATCCGAACCGAGTATTTATACCGTAGAGGTTTCTGCGCGACTGAGAAACTCAGATCACTGCTTGGTATCTGTCGCGCAAGCACTTGCATATCAAGCGAATTACCGGCCTAGGCAGCTTCGCCATTTATGGAAGCATGGGGCTGCTAATTGGGACGATTTGCGAGTTTTCTTCGCATCCTTTCCATGGTCCGGGGTGTGCTTCGGAAACTCCGATGTTAACGCTTGCGCGGAGTCGGTATCAGAGATTATTCCTCTGGGGATGGAGATGTATATTCCACATTCCATCAAACGAAGTTCGTCTGATAAACCTTGGTTTGATACAAAATGCGAACTGATTACAGCGGCAAAAAATGGAGTTTTTAAGCAATGGCGCTCTAATCCCACCGATGTTAACAGAACGAATTATGTTAGAATCAGAAACGCGTGCAACCAGGCGATTGATACCGCGAAGAGAGCTTGTGGCGTCTCTAACAGATACACACAATACACAATCAAATAGTGAAGAACACCGAACGAAAATCGAATAAGAAAATACATCAGAGCCGTATACCATAGCGATAACAAAAATAATTTACATGTGGAATATACTTGAATTTAAAAATCGAATTCTAAAATCGGGCAGTAGCCTGATGTGTTACGCTTCGGTTCAATTTTTGGTGATTCTAACTGTCATGGCGTCAGTTCGAACCACACGTTCTTCACTATCATTCCAAACGCTATAAGCTCACAACGACAGGGTGATCAATAAGCTCCATCGGTGCCCAACTGGTTCGCGCTCCTTCTGGTCAATGACAAAAGCTGTCAGCAGTAACTTCGCTTCCTCCTCTTTCCCTCCGTTGGTGACGGACAGCGGGATGTTAGTCACGAATTCAAATGATAAAGCTAATGTGTTCGCGGGTTTATTCTCCGCGAATTCAAACCTCGATCCTGGCCTTTTGGAGCCACTTGTGGTGGCACCGGTACGGCCTTCGATGCAGGATGTGAGATTTCGTCCGCGCACTATTCAACGCATTCTACGTGAACTGGATTGTAGGAAGGCAACCGGCCCGGACGGAATACCGACAATAGTCCTTAAGAACTGTGCTCCAGAACTATCGCCGGTTCTTGGCAGACTCTTCCGCTTATCTTATGCACGGCGGACCTTTCCTGCTGCTGGAAAATCGCTCGAATTGAGCCAATCCCTAAGACGGGAAAAGAGTGTCTCCCACAAAATTACCGTCCGATAGCACTGCTGTCTATTTTATCTAAGGTAATGGAAAAAGTCATCAATACAGAGTTAGTTAAGTATTTGGAGTGCAACGGACTTTTGAATGATCGTCAATACGGATTCCGTGGCAGGCGGTCAACGGGAGACCTTTTGACACTTATAACCGATATATGGACATCTGCGATTGAACGGCATGGCGAGTCAAGTGCGGTCGGATTGGATATCTCCAAGGCTTTTGACCGTGTCTGGCACGCGGCATTGCTGAGCAAACTTCGTTCATATGGACTTTCCCAACAGCTTTGCGACTGGACCAAGAGCTTCCTTGAAAATCGATCGATCCGGGTTGTTGTGGACGGCGAGTGTTCGGACCTGTATCCTGTTAATTTGGGGGTGCCTCGAGGTTCTATTTTGGCCCCAACCTTGTTTTTGTACATAAATGATTTGGTGGAGACAACGGATAACAAAGTGTTCAGTTTTGCGGATGATAGTACGATTGTTTCCTCTTTTTCTAGTGTTCGGCCGATTGGTGCATCTACGTCGCATCAGCTGAGATGTAGACAGATTGACTCTCTGAATCAGGATCTAGATAGGGTCCTGCAGTGGGGAGGGGCCAATCTCGTCGACTTCAATGCAACGAAGACACAATATACAACATTCACAAAGAAAAGTGGATCATCGGTTCCACAGCTGATGATGAACGGCCTGGCCCTCGAATCTGGGGAAATCTTGAAATTGCTCGGCGTCATTCATTAGGATGCTAAATCTATTCGTTAGTTCGTCTTCGGCACCTTCACGCGCCAGTGTAAACATACCCGTTAGTTTCGATAACTTGATGTGGGAGTCGGACTCTCTGAAGCAAGACCATGTCCATTTTATATTGTTTCGCGTTTTCTACGACCGTCTGTATCGCGCCTGGTTTATAGAACACTCGAACATTCCACGTGCCGACGCGTATATCCCGCTTTTTCCGTTTTCCCGTACGTCGTCTTTTTGCCGTGTCGGTGTTGTCTTGATGATTTGTTCCCTTTTCAAAAGTTGAAAAATAACGCACGTTTGAAAGATATCGGGAAGCTGAATAATATAGCCCAGTTGAAAAAGGTCGCACAGCTGAGAAATATTGCACATGAAAACTTGTCGAGTGGTTAAAAATGTCGTCCAGTTGAAAAAAGACGTACGCTTGAAAAATGTCACAAAGTTGAAAACCATCGCGCGGTTGAAAAATATCGCGAAGCTGAATAATGTAGCCCAGTTGAAAAAAGTCGCACAGTTGAGAAATGTTGCAAGATAAAACCTGGCGCGCGGTTGAAAATATTGACAAGTTGAAAAGTGTCAAAAAATTGAAAAACGTTGCACAGTCGAAAAACGTCGCGCAGTTGAAACATTCCACGGCGTAAAACTTGTTGCACAGTTGAGAAAGGTCGCGCAGTTGAAAAATGTCGCGAAGTTTAAAAATGTCACGAAGTTGAAAAAAGTCGCAGGGTAAAATTTGCCGCATAGTTGAACTGTATTCCAAAGTAAAACATTGTCTCTCTACCAGAAACGTTCCCACACAATAAGGCTGTTCAGAGTAAACGACTTTTCTACTTCAGTACATTTTGTTACACCAAGAGCTCACAGTAAGAAAGTTACTCATAGTACACACTTGTTTTGAAATGTTAGTCATTTCGTTGTAATAAAATTAATCTCAGAAAAAACTGTTTCCAAGTAGAATACTGCCTGATCACGGAAAACGTTCTCACAGTATATGACTGCCACACAGAGAAATACTTTCCACCATAGACAACTGTCCCTTCAGCGAAGGGTTGTGTGTCAGTAGATCACAATCGATTGATGTTACACAGTTTTCTAATTTGAGTATGACTTCTACTATAAAACAATATTGTCCTATGAGACAATATTTTACTGCAGGTTTTAAACTGGAAAACAGACTTATACTGTAAGACAGTCTTATACTCTGAGACAATCTTACACTGTGAACTGGTAAACAGTCTTATGCTGTAAGGCAGTCTAATACTTTAAGACAATCTTACACAGTGAACTGGAATACAGTCTTATACTGTAAGACAGTGTTATACCCTAACACAATTTTACACTGTGAACTGGAAAGCAGTTTTAATTATGCTTGATACATTGAATTCAGACCTCAACAAGATGTAACAATGGGGATTATCTAACCGAGTAGAATTCAATGCCTTAAAAACTCAGTGCTGCCTCTTTTCGTCAAAGGCGATTCCCAAAGTAAATATAATGTCTATGAGCGGCACTTGAATCGGGAACTATCAATCCTCGACACTCGAATTAATTCGACTCTTAATTGGACTCAATTCAGTTGAAAAATGTCACGAAGTTGAAATATGTCGCAGGGTAAAATTTGCCGCACAGTTTAACTGTAGTCCAAAGTAAAACACTGTCTCTCTACCAGAAACCTTCCCACACAATAAGGCTGTTCACAGTACACGACTCAAACGAGAACATAATGACCACATATTTGAAGCTGCAAAAATGGCAGCCAAATGTATGGGGTGCCTTAAGAGATGCAAAAGTTACTTCACTCCATCTAACCTGGCCACCATTTACAAGGGGTATATTCGTCCCAAAATGGAGTTCAACTCCCATATTTGGTCAGACGCATCCCAAAATGCAGTACACGTGCTCGATAGGATGCACAAACGAACAGTGAAACTTATTGGGGACTCACCTTTAAGTCGTTTAATTCCGTCATTAGAACATTGGCGCAAAGTATCATGCTTATCTCTTTTCTGTAGGTATTAGCACGGTCGTTGCTCGACTAAACTTGCTGAATGTGTTTCGCCCCTTCAGACATTTTCCCGCGATACCCGTCAATCTGAGAATGCACATCAATTCACGTTGAAAGTGAACTTCAGGCTCACAAATAAACATTAGAGTCATTCTTTAGCCAAACCACACGAATGTGGAGTGTTCTTTCTGTTCATGTGTTTCCTCGTCGTTGTAATGTCCAGGCATTCAAGACCAATATATGGTACATCGACACTTCCTTTCCTTATCCACTTTCTCTCCATCCCCTGGCACTGTGCTCTGACATTTAACGGCCCTTCAAAATCCCCTTTTGTGTGCGCGTTAGTGTAAAAAAAAATACTCTAAGGCGGACTAGTGCCTTAAAACAATCCTAGACTGCAAGGCGGTATAGTATTGTAAGGCAGTTATAAATTGTGAGGCAATCATAACACAGCATTATACTGCAAAACGGTATTATTCTATAGCAGTCTTAAAGTATAATAGTTTTATACTGTAAAGCAGTGTGATATTGTTTCATTTTGAGACAGTGTTATGAAATGGACTGTCTTAGAATAAAATACTGTGTGACATTATAGGACTGTATTAAAGTTAAAACTGCCTTAGAGTATAAGACTGCGTTACAGCATAACACTGGCAGTATCAGCCCGCTTTAAAAAATTATAATGCCTTCGAATTTAAGACTATTTTAGAATTTTAGACTATTTAATAGTAAAAGGCTGTTTTGCAGGGTGGAACTGTCTTACTGTATAAACCCGCTTTGCAGTATAACACTGTCGTCGTTTTTGAGACTGTTTTAGAGTTTTAGGAGATTTTTCCGTTTAAAAATGTCTTACAATTTTACACTGCCTTACAGTACGAGTATAAGAGCGCTACGAGACAGTTTTAGACTTTGACACTGTATTGCAGTGTACTAATGCCTTATTGTTCAAGACTGTAAAGGACTTAGAAAAAAAGGACTACCTTACACTAAAATACTGTATTAGGGTTAAAAATCTGCTTACCGTTTGAGACTCTCTTAGCGTATAAAACTGTCTTATAAATGATTACTACTGCTATTTATTGGTCTAGAGGAATCCGAAAGTTCATGACCTCACTAGCTCAACTATGCCACCGTTCTTTGTTCTGCGCACTTTCTCTCCACGCTCCGCAACCTGATTTAATTTCCTCAAGATCATGCATGACATTGTTCTCTCATCTCCTTCCTTCCAGTTTCTCTCCTGTTGGCCATCTGTCAGAAATTCTATGGACGGTTCTGTGGTTACCGATTGTCGCTATACGTGCCTTACAATAGAAGAGTGTTTCATAGCATAAGAATGTCATACGACATTAAATTGAATTACAGTATAAGATTGCCTTACAGTATAAGACTATAGTGACGAACGTGTGATTTAAACTGACACTATGACGGTTAGAATCACTAAAAATGGAAACAATGCTCAACGCACCAGGCCACTGCCGCGTGTACGAATTCGATTTCTAAGCTCAAGTACACTCAACTGATGTGGAATTGTTATGTTATTGCTTGGTATACGGCTGATGCATTTTCTTATTCGATTTTCGTTCGGTGTTCTTCACTATTTGCTTTTATATTGTGTGTGTATCTGTTAGAAACGGCACACTACTCCCTCCTCAGTAACTTTGTTACGACCAACTTCGTGTGCGAACGACGGAACGATTAACGGGCGAGCGAGAGGACGTCGGAGCAGGCGAGTGTGCCGGTGCTCTATGCGGAAATGATGATTGTAGTAGTAAAGTCCTGTTTACCTATGGGAGATTGTGTGTTGTGTGTATACAGATTACGTCGGGGTCACCAATTATAGCGTTTGCTACGATAATTAAGAACGTGTGATTAGAACTGACGCTATGACGGTTAGAATCACTAAAAATTGAACAAAATGTTCAACACATCGGGCCACTGCCGCGTGTACAAATTCGATTTCTAAACTCAAGTACACTCAACTGATGTGGAATTGTTATGTTATTGCTTGGTGTACGGCTGATACATTTTCTTATTCGATTTTCCTTCGGCGTTCTTCACTATTTGTTGTATATTGTGTGTGTATCTGTTAGAAACGCCACAAGACCGTCTTATGGTATAAGACTGTTTTATAGTGAAAGACTATCTTATAGTATAAGACTGTCTTATAGTATAAGACTGTCTAATAGTATAAGACTGTCTTATAGTATAAGACTGTATTATAGTATAATACCGTCTTATAATATATGACTGTTTTATACTATAATACAGAGAGAGGCAATTTCATACTATAAGACAGCCTTATGCTATAACACAGTCTTATACTATAAAACAGTCTTATAGTTTTATAGTATAAGACTGTCTTATAGTATAAGATTGCCCCTCAGTACGAGGCTGTCTTACAGCATCAGTCTATCTTACAGTATAAGGCTGTCTTACAGTATAAGTATGTCTTAGAGAATAAGACTATCTCACAATATAATACTGTCTTACACTACAAGCCCTACAGTATAAGATTGGGTTACAGTGTTAGACCCTTTCACAAATTAAGGCTTTCTCAAAATTTGATATTGTTTTAGATTATAAGGCTGTTTTAGAGTTTAATGTAGTGATCCGAAATCACTACTCTCACCCACGTACCTATAATCCCAATCCAAGTGAATCATATGAGCGACGGGTTAAACCAAAAGTTAGTTTGCCGCACATTGATTCAATTTCCGAATACCTTACCCTTACTCATAATTCCAATCCAATTGAATCATATGCGCTTTAGATTTAAGCCACAAGTTAATTTGTTGCGCATTGATTCAATTTCCAAGTACCTTACATCCCAATCCAATTGAATCATATGCACAACAAAATTAAACGAAAGTCCATTTGTCGTGCATTGATTCAATTCCCTATAACTATTGAAATTATGAAATGCGTAATACTAAATGCATTTCATGATTTCTCCTTCCGGGAATTTGTTCAAGTAAAATTCGTATACCCTTCCGGGAATCCTATTCCAATTGAAGCACACAAAATTTTGTTTGGGCTTCTTGGAATTTTTAAATAATATTTTTAACAAATCTCTGTTGCCACAGAGTATAAAGGGGGAGTGCATTTTGGATTCGTAATTAAGTCTGTTTTCCCTTCTTGGTTTTTGTTTGTTCCTCTTTTCGTCTCCTTGCGCCCCACGCGTTTTTTGTTTCTTTTTCGTGCTCGATGTTTGCGTACTCGCAATAGATGGACACCTGGTCTTCTCGTGGTGTGGGCCATCAGCCCGATCAGGGCATGATGGCTCTCATAAAGAGATTAAGGGAGGACCTCGAGGCCCACAAGGCTGAGAACGCCGTCTTCTCCCGAAACTGCAACATGGGTCGCCGTTGCGTTCGTTGCGGAAAATCCCACGATATTGGCAAGTGCGAACTTCCGCTAGCGAAATACGATCCCGCAACAAATGTGCAGGATGAAATAACACTGCCAACTTGCTGCAACTGCGGCAACAAAGGGCATCCGGCTAGTTACAGAAATTGTCCTAAATATAAGGAAATTATACAAAGATCCAAGGAGACTCGAGCTAAGCAAACAGCCAAGTCAGACTTCGGAAAACAGGCCACACAAAACCTCATCCAAAATGGATTCACATTTGCCGACATGCTTAGGGAACAGCAGGCAAAGAATATAAAAACTCGTCCAACACCTCCCCCTCAAAAACATATTCAAGTCCCTAAGCGGGCCCCGGTAAAGGCCAACACGACGCCTCAAATTCAAGCGGCGGTGCAAAAGCCTCCGAGGGGGCAATCTTCAATGCTCGAGAAACTACTTATTTTCTCCCGCTTGATTGAAGATATTCGACCCCGATATGAGAAACTATCAACCGAGGCTGAGAGGGAGGCACTCGTTTTCACTGCATATGCAAGACATACGCTTCACAATGGATTCAAAAATTAAAGTTATCCTCATAAATGTCAACTCCCTTGTTTCGCATTCCAAGCGTATGATAGTCTCTGACTTCATAAAGGAAAACCGGGCGGACGTGGTACTTGTAACCGAAACTAGGCTGCATCCATGTCACCGTCCCGTATTCCCAAACTTCTCCATGATTCGAAGAGATCGAACCCTCACTGGCGGTCCCACCATCAACGGAGGAGGCACTTGTATACTGGTTAATAGCGGGCTTCGTCATGAAGCTATTGACCTCCCACACTTTGAGTCAATAGAGGTGTCTGGGGTTGAACTGCACCTGGCTAATAATGGTAGAGTGAATATATACTCCGTATACCACTCGCATAAAACCAATAATGGCCCCATTAATCCCGAAGATAACGGCAAACTAATAAGGACCTCTGGGCATACACCCTTCATCATGGGCGATGATTTTAACTCTAGACATCCCCACTGGAACAGCTCTGTTTCTTGCCCAAATGGCATAAAACTGTACCGATGGTACACCGAAACCACCTATGACCTCAACTTCGAAATAGTCGCACCTACGGTTGGTAGTCGAGGTTACTCAATCCTGGACATATTTTTTGTGTCCAAAGACTTACTTCCACAAATCACTCCAGCTCAAGTTTCAGTGGGTGTATCTGACCACAACGCTGTGACCACATTCATTCGTGGCTATCGAGCATCCCGGGCTCATATCAGATACATACCCGATTGTGGGCGGACAAATTGGGACAACTTCAATATTACATTGAACGATAAACTCCACCAATTCTCTCTTCCCAGTGACAGGAACCTAACGACGGTTGAGATAAACAACGCTGCAAAACGACTTCACGAGATTCTAGTTGAAACTTCGGAGACTCATGTCCCGAAGTACAAACTTGAAAAGACCTATCAGATTCCCCAGGACGACATCACTCTTCGTCTCATCCGGGAGCGTAAAAAGCTCTGCAGAATGAAATATCGTCACCGCTTTACGCAAAGGGAGCCATTATTGCGATCCATTATTCACAATATTGGTACACTGATAAAACAGAGAATCCAAAACAATCGTACCCGACAATTGGAAGACAAGCTGAAGGGTATTCACATGGACCAGAACGTTTATAAAAATGTTAAAAAGATATGTGGCGCTTCCCGTATCACTGGGCCAATTATATACAATGGTGTTGTTGTTAATAACGACACCAATAAAGCAAATATCATTGGAGAGACCTTCGAAAATAATCACAAACTTACTCTCCAAGATGGCGACCCGGATACTAATGCGATCATTAGTTCAGAGGTCCACAGTAAGTTGGACGACTTCAATGAGCCAATTGTTGTCTTTAACCCAACTAACAGTGCATACTTCAATGAAACACGTGATAATGGGCACGGTTTCATCGCACCAAATACCCTAGAGAACCTGGTTAAATCTCGAAACCCTAAGAAGTCACCCGGTATTGACAACATGTCATACCACTCGATGTGAAGGCTTTCTGCCTTCTTCTTTATAAAGCTCTCCATTCTGTTCAACCATGCTTACAACATGGGGTACTTCCCCCAAGCTTGGAGGCACGCTATTATTTGCCCAATAGCAAAAGTTGGGAAACCAACGTATCACCCCTCAAGTTTTCGCCCTATCTCGCTTCTCACTTGCATCAGCAAAATAGATGAAAAATTCATATACGAGAAACTAAATAACTTTGTCAGTGCCAGGCACCTAATACCTGATTTCCAATTAGGATTTCGAAGAGCGCACAGCACCACTATGGCTCTCAACATATTTCAAAACCACGTCTGCGTGCGGCTCTTTAATAAGGAACCCACCGTTGCGGTGAGCATGGACATTGAAAAAGCTTTTGACACGACTTGGATCGAAGGTCTCGCTTTTAAATTATTGAATACTGGCCTCAGTAGAACGCTATGTAGTATCATCTACCAGTTCGTTCGAAACAGAACCTTCCAAGTTAGAGTGAATGGAAAGCTTTCCCGAACTTTTCACGCCGCTGCAGGTGTACCACAGGGCTCCATTCTAGGCCCCATCTTATTCAATATTTACACCTCCGATATTCCCCGCCCTGTGGACGGGAGAGTAAACCAAATATGCTATGAGGATAACGTCCTGGTGTACACGTCAACCAAAGCCCCTAACCTCGCAACAAATCGACTCAACCGTCACTTCGACGAACTGTATCAGTATTACAGTCGATGAAAAATCCGACTTAATCCATCCAAAGCAGTAGCCATAATTCTGAGTAGTAAACACTCCCAACCTGCTTCTCGATATTCACAGAATATTCGAATAAAAATGGGAGATACTACGATTAGACCACAGGACAGGATGAAATATCTTGGGGTCACTTATACCCCAAAACTGAATTTCATCAAACATGTGACCCACACTCTTCAAAGGGGCCACTGACACTGCACAATATCTTGAAGTGGAGCAACAAAGTTGACACCAAAGTTAAGGTTCTCTGCTATAAGCGGCTAATCCGATCTGGAATATCGTACGCCTTTCCCATATGGTCCTGCATATCTTCGGCTCAAATGGAAAGACTTCGGGTTTTCGAAAGGAAACTCCTCAGAAGATGCACCAATCATTCTAGAAGGCCTGACGGTCGTCATTACCCCAACTCTCACCTGTGCGAAGACGCCTCCATTACCCCCATCGACGAGTACTTGCTTCAATTAGCATACAAGTACCTCGAAAACACTCAGAACAGCGAGAACCTACTTGTACGGGACTCTTGCGTTTTTGACCCTTCCCTCTCTCGATCTCTTCGGATCAAACCCCCACAATTTCTTGTTCAGTACAAAACTGAAGAAAGCACCCTTCCCAACAACATTCCCCTCTATAATAGAGGATTCCTGGATCCATCCCATAGGGTCTACTGTTAAGAAACCACACACACGCGGACGCAAAGTACAAGACGGCACAAACATACACACACCGACCAAAGCGCAGATCATCAGACGCCAAAGACGTGATCTGCGTCTACTACCGCATCCAAGACCTACCGGTCTTGTATGATTTCTTTCCCACCATCCCTCTATAAAAGTAGTTAGAGAACACCTGGACCAACACTGTCCACACTATCCTTGGATACCCCCCCCCCCCCCCCCCCCCCCGCCTTTTTTTTTTCTTTTCAGATATCGCGAGACCGAGACCAACATCGTCACGGATGTGGGTGATTCTGGTTATTGCAAGATGTCTTGGAGCACAAGACTTCCTTACAGTATAAGATTGTCTTACAAATTGTAAGAATATCTTTTCTTACAAGACTACCTCGCAATCTTATAGTACAAGAGTGACTTATAACATTCGTCTGTCTACACTATAAGACTACCTTAGAATATGAAACTGCCACATCATGTGACTGTCTTACGATTGTAACTATAAATGACAATGCAACAACTTTGTAAGGGTGTGTTACAACACAGTATAAGGCTGCCTTTGGATATAAAACTGTCTAACCGAATAAAACTGTTTCAGTATTAGACTCTTAAAAGAACATGTTTTCGAAGTGTGCGACTTTCACGCAGATTATTCCATCTCTCACAATAACACACTATATGAAGGTTACAAAATCTCTTTAAAAAAAAACATTTCCTCACATTAGAAAATTGCCTGATTGAAAAATAATATTTTACTGTGGAAAACTGACCTGTTGTAAACTACCGTCGCATGTTACTAGCGTGCTCCCTCGCTGTAGAACAGCGTTCCAAAATCGAAAAATATTTTATTGTAGAAGAATGTTTCAATGTAGACCACATTGTAAATATATTATACCGCAATATGCCTCTTCCACAGTACACAAACGTCTTACAGCAAACGAATGGACAATAGTAGATTGTCATATAATATGTTTATGTGAGAGTAGAAGACTGTGGTCGACCGTTCTGTTGGTAGACCAAACCACTTCTGTATGTAAGCACAAAAATTAAATCATTAGATCTTGGTTCCTCCTCTTTAATTCCTGCCGTAAATGCAGCACACTGTTTGCTTAGTAGAGTAAAAATCCTGTGAACTTTGCCACTTGTGCTTTTCAAAATGTTTTTAGTAACAATATTACACAAATTCTATTAATAAAGACTTACTAACCGACAATATGAGACTTCATTCGAAGGACACATCAAAAAGAAGATTCTATTATTTAATCGCTATGAAAACTTCCCAAATGCTCCCCTTTAGTGCCGTAAGTGGTTTAAATAATCGGCCACCCGAATGGAATAAATTCCTATAACTCTAAGTTCGACTCTATTCGAATGATAGGAATTGTAAGCAGAAGATGACGTTATCTGAGACGACGCCTACTAACTAGGGCTCCGTTTAATTCGCTCGCCCGAACCTCAGCAACGACTGGCCAGTCGCATTTTTCTAATCTGCAATCCATCTCAAGCATTTACCGCATCAACACAGCTAATTGCCAACCGACCCGCGTCACGTACTGCCGAAACAGGCAATCACTTAATGTCCACGATCACTTAAGCAATCGAAATTATCCGCAGTTAGCCGTTCCCCAGATGATGGATCCTAGCTGCAGAATCTCTCCCCACAGGACCGCACCGACACAACGCCACTAATAATGACAATGCAACAACTCGATGCAGATAGAACGTTCCTTTTACTATTTCACCCCAAATATCCGTAATAAGTGAAATTAGTGGGGCGACTGCCTCCGCCGCCATGTACGATTTCCGAGAAGGGAAGACTAATGCCGAACGTCTCACAGTCAAGAAGGACTTTTGCCCCTTTCTCCATTTCTTCTACTGCTCCACGGTTGGAGAACGTTCATATCGCTGTGTGTGCTGAATGGATTCCTCGAATCTTTTCAGTTGATTTTATGGTTTTTCATTTTTTTTGCTGTTGTTTTCTTTTATTTTTACGAGGTGGTGGGGGTTTTTTTTACCTGCTTTATTGTTAGTGTTTATGCTGTTGTCTGGTGGTAATCTACCTCTTACCTCGGCGGGAGCCCAAACACATACTCAAGGTCTGCAGATAATAAGAAAATTATACAGATTACATATACCCCCAAAAGTGGTTGTTCTGCAATCCCTTATTATTTACGGTTAACTGTAAAAGTATATTCCCTAGTCCGCTGACGAAATAAAGGTTACAGAATGTCTGGCAAGGAGAACGGGGCGGGAAACGCTGGAATGACGTGGAAATATCCTTGCGAGAGAAATAAGAAGAACGTAAATTTTGATGATGATATTTTTTGAACGAAAACAAAGTCAAAGTGAACTAAATAACAGGCACAAAAAAAAACAGTCAAGAAAAAGTATAGAAGAAAAAGTTTCAGAATTACAGCGGCAGGACGGCGAATGAAAGACGTCTCAGAACAAACGGAAGAATGCCAAAGGAATGCCAGCAATTTAGGGCTTTCAAATGTGTTTTTTCCTGCCCTTCCTTTATTGTTCTTCCCAGAATTTAGCACTCCTCCACCGCCGTGTCCTTGCTGTTTCTTTATATTATATTCCTGCCATTCAATCGTTTTCAGAGGACTCTCGTTTACCATCTGTAGACGTTTTTGGTATCATCCACCCATCGAAAGAGGTAAACACAATGAGGTTGGGAATTTACTTCGACCAGTGGTTGCGGATGTAAAAGGAACCATTCGTTTCCAAGGCAGAACTAAATTTTAGGGAGGAGAATGCCAAGGCACCAGTTGTTTGGGGAGAGCTTTTACTGAAGTGAGTAAGTAAAGAATAACAATAAAACGACGGAGAGGGGAAGCGTTCGAAAAGAGATACCTAAAGGAATAGGAAAGAACAAGAAAAGAAACTCAACTTTATAGAGGTTATCGATTTTTATTCTTCCAGTTTTACTATGGGATGCATTTATAAAGGATTCCGTAGACTAGCTATCCAAAAATAGTGCCAATGTTATACTTTAACGAAACGTGTTGGGGAAAGTTGGACGTACATATACATGAAGACATTAAAGTGTTTCGAGGTGATGCAGGATGAATAAACCAATCTTCTTTAAAACAGGCAAACACTTCAACAATCGCCAACTCATTGTCAAAAATTGTGATATTTTGGGTTTATTTCATAACTGTAAGTCGCTCGGGATAAATTCTGATACGTGTGTTTCAAATAATTTAGGTACAACCTAAGCAATGAATGTTGTATAGTTGCTCCGAAAGTTCAACTCATTCCATACATCGACTAATAGTTGACACTTATTTATCAATATTTATCATTTTATGTAATATTAAGTGTTTTTTGACAAATTTAAAACATAATAGGCATAACAGACGAGAAAGCCTTACATATAAAAAAAATAGGGGTTCGACTGCGTTTCTGCTCATTACCATCAATTCACTGTGTCACTGCGAAGACCCTGTGAAAGGGGTTACAAACGATGTTTTACATCTTCACCCCGAAGCGGTATTGACCTGTTGTGCTGGGCCGTTGCAACAACCACTATATCCTCAGTGGCTTAGTGTGCAAATTATTTGCTGTGTCTGCCCAGATATAAGTCAATAAATTAGTGTTACACGCAGCAACTGCCGCCCCAAATACTTATACAATGGGGCCACTCCCAACAATAATAAGATTCACTTAACGTGAATCCTTTTCCCTTTCTTGTTTAATTTGTGTTTAGCCAATACACCAAACTAGTTGTGGGTACCTGTAAAAATACATAAAACTTGAAAAATAAGCAATGAAATCATACAGTCCAGAAACCTACATATGGAAAAACTCGATGATGGCACAAGAAGTAAATACGCTTTACGGACAAAATAGTGCGAATATGTGGGCATAATGCCAATATGTCAAAATATATTTACTAAATACCTATGGTATCGTTGTAATATTACATCTTAACTCTCTTTAACATTATTCAAAGCAACACGTGTTTTAGCCAAACAAGTCGAGGGTGAAAGTCTCTGTTAGGTAACTTTCTTATTGGTTGCTTTAACCTTCAAACATTAAAGACTTAACTCTGGCCTATTCTATTTTTTATCATCATCACCTTAAGACATCAATTACAATCTAAAAGTTATAATAATTTAGGTTATTGTTTTGAAATACTTCCACCCAACATTCATCATCCTCATCATCGGCACTACAACCGGGAACTGGTCTTGGTCTTATTTAACAGTATCTGGAAGCCCTAGAATACATCAATACACTTAGACTGCAGATGAAAGAACTCCACGAGGAAATTCACTTCCTACAAGCACCCACTAATAGCAGAGATGACGTATACTTGGAAGAAACACCTGCTCAACGCTCAGGACTAGCCCCATCACCTCCAAAGCAACAATCATTGTCCTCCAACGCACCATCTCCTCAACAAAAGAAGACAGCCGGAAATCAATTGCCTAACACACACTCCAAAAATATAAGACTGTGGGGGTTCTCTATATCACATGGAGAACCAACCCACAATTCCTACCTAACTTCGACCGCTAACAGCGCGTCACCCTAACCCATCTTGTAATCCATGCGCAAACACACAAAAACACATCCCAATATACAACAGCATCCGTCCTCAAATCCCCAATCGCATACATCCCCCAACCTACCAAGAACCCATTTCCCAAGCTATAATAAATGCATATTCAAATTTACAACGGAATACTCATGTAGTGATCCTAAAACACTACCCCCATCCAAATCCCCAATACTGCCAATAATCCCATTCAAATCCCTAATACTTCCTGTAATCCAAATTCAAATTCCATATTGAATCATATGAGCGATAAATTAAACCACAAGTTAATTTGTCGCACATTCATTTAATTTCACATTAACTCATACCCCAATGCAATTGAATCATATGCACGATAAATTTAAACCAAAGTCCATTTGTCATGAATTGATCTAATTCCCAATAATCCTGGCATCATGGAACGCTTAACTCAAAATGCATTTCATGATTTCCCTTCCAAGAATTTATTCAAATAAATTCCTAGTCATTTCCCAGAACCCTATTCCAACTGAAGCACGCAAAACCTTGTGTGTGCTTCCTGGAATTTTTAACAATAAAATGTTTGTCAAATCCAAACGACGAAAATAATAAAAGGGCGGTACGTTTCAATTTCACGATCAGTCAAGTTCTAGAAGGCCGAACCTAAGAAACTTAATCGATAAAGGTAAAATAAAAAGACAGTCTAACTTCAAACTAAAGCCGGACCATTTCATTTCCGCGGAATATTCTATCACAAAAAAAGGAAGTTGCGAAGGCACACCTTTCACGCCGTCCACTCCAACCGATAAACGGCCTCCCAGTAGATCGCCCCAAAGCAGATGACCCAACAACACACACAAAAGGAGGTAAGCTAAAGTTCTTAATTCAAAATATAGCCCCCCAACACTCACCATCTCCATCAACTACATCGAGCCGCATACATTTTCCCAAGACCGCTTCGGTTAATTCTCTATCTAAATTATATTCTTTACTTGCGACCAAGCAATTCTAATTTCCCCCGAAAATCATTCCGGCTCACTTCTTGCTTAAACTATCTCCTCGCTTGTAACCAAGCAACATTTAGTTCCCTCGAAAACCATTTCGGTTCCCATGCCACCTAAACGATGTAGAACCACACCAATCCCCTCTTACTGGCAAGCCACCAGCATGATGCGTCGCCCTTCCACGAAACGACCATCGCAACGATCAAGGCCCTCGACCATACTTGGCTATGCCTCCGAAACCAATTTCCCGGTACACACAACCAAAGAATCCAACTTAGCCTATACGGCAATGATTCTCCGGAACTAAATTCCCTATACAGGCACAGCAACCCTTTTCAAAGCTCCTAGTAAATGGCAGTGAGTTTATTTTAGCTATGACTCCACTGGCACGACGCGACGAACTTTTCCTCGCTAGTAATTAGTCAGTCGAGTCACAACCACGGTCGAGCGCACATCGCTCTCCAAGCCAAGCGAGTCGAGTTTTAACGATCAATCGTCACAGGAGTCGCAGTTCAAAAACCCTAAGAGTCGAGTCATGTGGGAAACCAGCGCCGGTATATTGATGAAAGAAAGAGAATTTAATAAACAAGGTAACACTAGTTGTAAAACAAGTGATCGCGGGCACGGAGAATTTAATAAACAATGTAATACTAGTTGTAGAACAAATGATCGTGGATACAGAGAAAACCCAAGGTACGGATATCAATGTAATAAAGACAAATTATAACTAAGCAACTCCGAGTGTTTTATTTGTAGTGTTTCCGCCTCGCGGACGACAGTTTCGCATTAGGTTCTCAAGTGCTCGTAACGTGCCCGAAGTGCGACCTTCCAGCGGATAGCTACCAGTGAATAACTTCAATGTGCGATCCAATCAGTCAAACCCTTGAAATAATTGCAAACGATCTAGACTGACTCAGTGGTGACTGTTCCTTGGCTGTGAGTTCCGAATGAGAAAAGAAAAATAAAAAAAAACCGAAGTGCGAACTAGCTTACCATTACCGGTGCGATTACCCGCAACTATTTGCCGTTGCCCGGATTTCTGTCGGTGGGTGAGAGTGAACCCGTGCCGTACGTCGGCACCCGTACTTTCAACCCCCACAAGATCACCACCCATCTACATTAAAAATATAACGAACATCAAGGATCTAATTAGAATGCTAGAAAGTGCCTTTGGCCACCGTAATTTCACCACAAACGCAAGAGGAGCTTCGACTATCATCACAACAACCACTTTAATGGATCTATAACGTTTGCAACGATAGTGAAGAGCGTGTGATTCGAACCGACGCTATGACGGTTAGAATCACTAAAATATGAATGCGCATCAATTCACGTTGAAAGTGAACTTCAGGCGCGCAAATAAACATAGAGAGTCACTAGCCGAACCACACGAATGTGGAATCCTCTACCTGTTCATTTGTTTGCTAAATGTCCAGGCATTAAAGACCATGTACATCGACACCTCCTTTCCTTGTCCGCTTCCACTCCTTTCGCTCGCACTGTGCTCTGACACTTAAGGGTACTTCAAAACCCCCCATTTGTGCGAGCGTTTGTGTAAAAAAAGAGAAAGATATTGACATACACTTTTATAAAATCCACCAACAAAACGATTCCCTCTCAGTGTCCAATTTTCAAGTTACCGTAAATGACTACATCTCACGCACAGTGATTCCATTATACAAGCAGAAATCCAATACTCTACATGTATGCTATACGCAAAAATCTGCAAATACAATAATGTTGCATGCATATGGGCCATCTTTTATTCACTTTAAACTGAAAGAGTGTAGCATCAAATATAATTTCCTGCTGCAACCGATGGAATCCTTTCGGTGTAGCTGTGAAACCTTATCACATGCATACCTGTTGCTAAACGCATTTCCAGTTCTCATAACCAGAATTGCAGTTTCCACGTTCCATCTATGGCCTACAAGCAAACAAAACATTCTCATCACCTTGATGATCACCCAACACCCCATCACCTGCAAGGTAATTCCACCCATGCACATGCATGCTATTGGCTATGGGCAAATCAGATTCGCATCACCTTGAATCGAAATTTTTCCATGGCCTTGGGATGGAGCTGCAGCCAGAGTAGGCGTAAGGTTGCCACCTCAGGGTGAACGGCGACAAAATTGCAACGTTGCAGTTCCCATCGTCGTTGGTATGGCCTTCGACTGGGGGCTGGCATCCAGTGGCTGTCTCAAGGTGAGAAATGAATCGTGGTGAAGAATGTAGGATTCGGACTGGATTTTGGGGTATAAATGGGGAGTTCTGTTGGAGGCACAATGGGATCTTAATTTAATAGAAATAAAATAAGTTACCGGTGCGGCGGTCCAAGAAAAAAAAGGTGTTTGAATTTAATTTTGGCTGTGCCCACTGGACCCGTAGGACACTCTGTTCGGTAGATCAACTCCCAGAAAAGTTCACCCACGGGCTAGAGTTGTTGCGGACTCCGCCTGCAAAGGAAAGAAAAATCGTCAAGTAGCTAATTTGCATAAGCTACTTTATGCAAATTCTACTTGGCAGTAAAAATAATTTTAAAAAAGGCGTTGGTGCTGAATAAAAAATAGAAACGTCAACGGCAAAAAATAACTTTGACTTCAATTTCTCACAGTCATTTAGAAGAACAACGGCGACTAAGTTTGTGCTTATAAAAATATTGTTACGGACTCCGCCTCCGTGTCCTCGCCCAACACCCACTAAGTTACGTAAATCGCCTCTCTTTACCTGTAAAGGAAAGAAAAATCGTCAAGTAGCTAATTTGCATAAACTACTTTATGCAAATTCTACTTGGCAGTAAAAATAATTTAAAAAAAGGCGTTGGCGCTGAATAAAAAGTAGAAACGTCAACGGCAAAACATAAAAATAGACTTCAATTTCTCAGATTCATTTAGAAGAACAACGGCGACTGAGTTTATGCTTATAAAAATTACATTAAACAATAGTAGGTCTGTGAAAAAATAATTGTGAAAAGTAAAACCCACCATCCATCATCAACAAACAGCCAGCTGAACAGGGGTCACAGGGATCAACGCCCCCTGCACCCTGAATACCGGTCAACAAGCAACGACCGCTCCACGGTCCGCTCTAAAATTATTTACATAAATTTTTAAAATTATACAACAGAGTAGCCGGAAGCCGCCTCAAAGGCGGTAAGCAGAAATAATAATTCCACACCACCCTTCATCCCTTCCATGGCAGAATTCAACGAAACAAACAAAGCGTCACATCCTCTGGATAATGCGCCATTCCTAACAGCAGGCGAATTATCAGAATTAATAACATCACGCAACAACAAAAAGTCGACAGGCTTAGATGGAATTCCAAATCTTCTGTACAAAAGACTTCTCCCGTCAAATCTAATCCCTATTCTCGTTCTTCTCAACCACATAATTAAGGCATTACATTTCCCCGACAAGTGGAAAACCACGGTTATAGTCCCTATCAATAAATCCAGCCCTTCCAACAACCCCAGCAACTATCGTCCGATATCGTTATTAAACACATTAAGCAAGATACTGGAATGTAGGATATATCAAAATCTCCTTTTATTTGCTGATGACAACGCTATTATCCCAAATTCACGGTTTGGCTTTCGCTCACAACACCCCACCTACCATGCTCTGTTAAAACTAACGCACGATGTCATAACTAATCTTCAAAACCGAAGCCCGACGGTCTGCATCTCTCCCGACATATCTAAAGCATTCGACTGTGTTTGAATCTCAGGACTGCTTTACAGGATGCACTACATATTTGGATTAAACACCCACATCACAAAACTTCTCGCTTCTCGCGTAGGGGTTCCACAGGGCCCAACTCTTGGACTACTGTCGCGTTTCTAACAGATACACACACAATATACAAGCCAATAGTGAAGAACACCGAAAGAAAATCGAATAAGAAAATGCATCAGCCGTATACCAAGCAATGACATAGCAATTCCACATCAGTTGAATGAACTGAGTTTAGAATTTGAATTCGTACACGCGGCAGTGGCCTGATGCGTTGAGCTTTGGTTCTATCTTTTAGTGATTTTAACCGTCATAGCGGCGGTTCGAATCACACGCTCTTTACTATCGTCGCAAACGCTATACCACCATTATACCTCCTCTATACTTCAGACATACCGCAGCCTCAATCAGCCAATACAGTAATGCTGAATTCCACTGATGACATCATAGTCTACTCCAGTAGCAAGTTTCTAAAGGAGGCAAGAAACCGCATTAATAACTTCCTCCCAAATCTATCAACATACTTTAACAAATGGAAAATTCTCCTAAATCCTGATAAAACCCAACTTATATCGTTTAAGGGTAAACATGAGCACTGCACAAACAAACCAGGTGCACCAACAACAAAATTAGACTTAAACTAAATGACACCCACATAAAATCTTCCAAAACATAAAAATATCTGGGAATAACCTTTTCCCATGACCTTTCATTCTCCTCCCACATTAATAAAAATACTTTACGTAAAGCCACAACAACTGAATCTCTGTAGAAGAGTGATATGGAAACCTAAGGGTCTCTCCCACAAAGTCGAACTGCTCATATATAAACAAATAATCAGACCCACACTCACATATGCGTATCCACTGTGGTATCATACAACACCCGCCCAAATGGAGACGGTACGCACTTTCGTAAGGAAATGCTTCAGGCTGATCACTGGCCTCAATTGACAACCCAACTCTTACAAATATTACAATAACAGCTTGCTATACAATGCCGCTGATATTGACCATCTCGATAGACGTTTCCTAGAGCTGTCTATCAAATTTATTGAAAACCTCCCAAATAAAACCAATCCATAATAACTTCACTACTACCAACTCCTCTAGATAACAGGGCTCACTACCTGAATAGTCTCCACATCAGAACTCTTTTCACCTCTGGAAGATTGGTTAATGACTCCAACAGGGTAGTGTACTGTGAGGGTTCTTGAACTTTACGCAAGATCCACCCACAATTTCAACCCCAAACTCCCTTGGCAAATTTGCAGTTACCTGCAAAAACCCCCTTCACCAAGGACATTAAGGTTTTATCCCATGTCCCTGTAAAAGAATTCGCTAGCATTCATCCATCCAAAGCATCATTCTAAATTTCCGGAAAGAATTCTTTACAGGTAAACCATTAAGAATCTTATTGATTCTTCTAGCCGGCAATTGCTGTCCTACACGTGCACAGTAATTTTACGTACACGCACATTGGACGGCGACCCTTTTGTCTTACGACAAAGCAACGCCAAGCAGCTTGTTTGCTCAGCTGCAATAGACCCTGTGGGGGTTCTTTAAGGCGCCCGAACAACCTCCCATCGGCCTAACCCAACTCCCCTTTCCCCTACCTGCAAATCTCATTACCTACCATAAGCAGGTTACCTCAAGATGAGCAGTCAAGCTCCCCTGCAACAATACTTACCTGGAAGACATTAGCCGTGGCAAAATCATCTAGAACGATTACCGTTTGCTATTTTGTTATCGCATTAGCATCTATAGAAGTTCACGAGGGGCATGCTTGCATACAAACCATCATGTCCTAAAATTCAAATCGGTTTTCTCATCGTGTAACCGATATAAACATCCGAACATGTCAATACGCATGGCTGAGGAGCATTTTCCCCATATTCGGCATGTCATGCTTACGCTTGCCTTATCGGCAGACTCATCGCCCTATCGACAACAGATAGCATAGCCACCGGTGGCTACCCACAAGCGATCGAGTGTTATTTAAAGTACACACACACTCGACCCATCGACCTATGCGACGTTACATTTCGAGTAGAATCAAAATGACGCTTCACACCATGGCAAAGGTGTAAACAAACACTGCCTCCATGCTCACCAGATACAGCTGCAGCCGATAGTTTCCCTTCCACTCGGTAATCTTATATTGCACCCATATCCTGAGGTTCGCAACACTGGCGACCAATTCCCTTTCATCGGCTATCAACCGACCATAGAATTTGGGCATGGATATGATCATTGTTTAGACAATCTTACCCATGCCATGCCCTATGATGACCCACCAGCAAATCAAAGCAAACACACAGTACCTCACTGCGTTTGTTTTGTTTACTAACCGCTGGTCCATGGTTCCCCTGGGTGAGACGTTTGCTTGCACATCTGCCGGTCAAATCCCTCACCACCATGAATAATTTCCCGCCTTGTTCTACAGAACCATACGGCTAAAGCAAACACAACCCAAATCTCCGGCTGAACTGGGATCTCCGGTACATCGCATCATTTGACCCTTCAAATAGCGTTTTTGTTTACTTTGAAGCAAAAACCTATTTCGTTCTCAGGCGTGGATCATCGACGATTTATGACCACAATGCCTGCAGCCCAATATGTTCGTACATTTGTTTGATCAGGTGTTGGCGATCATTGTCTGTATTGCAGGCAAAAGCGGCACTGTACGCGTCCCTATGCGGCATTTGGGAAATCCTCCCATTGAACCCTTTCCTCGATCACCATTGGCCGCTGCCAAGTTGATCCGTTTCGCTCTTCCCATATCGATGTGATCCACCACCGTTGAATCTGACGGATGAAGATTGCATCGATGAGTCAGATTTCAACCCCCGAAGGCAGCACACGAGTCGAGTGTTCACCGCGCCCGAGTTGTCAAACGCGAGTCCAGTAATTGTTAAATTTCTATTCAAAGTGGACGCGTATGTCCAAAACAATTCGGTTACATTCCAGTGAATGTTAAGTGGTTATCTTATTAAGATGAACGTTTAAATGTTTACTCAAAAACGGTATTGTATTAGACTGTAGTGATCGTTAAATTGCTGACTAATATATCAAAGGAACAATTAAAAAAATAATAAAAGAACGTTCAACAGAACAACAACATCTGTGTTTTCATTTGACATTTTTCTGTAGTGCGCAATCTCCAGGAACTCGAGTGCGGAGGTCGGTGTTCGTTGACATAATTTTCGTTGATAATTTCCTGTGAACAATCCGTATTGTTTTTGCTCAACCTGCGTCCGTGCCGACTTCGCGTAGCAAAACCCACCACAACCCGACCCATGATCTGCTTGTCTAGCTGACGAACAATACCAATTCTCGCGCTTTGCCGCCGAAAATCTAATTCTTCTGCATAAACAAATGTAAAAAAGAATCCGATTCTGTCCGCTGGCAGAGATCCTATAAACAAATTGCCTACGTAAGCATCGCAATCCCTTTTAGCACCTAATGAGTTGCAGCATATTTGCTCAGCTGCACCCCTCATTACACACGATGCCCTTGGACGATTTTCCCTTTGTCATCTTCTCTTATCTCAATTTCGTTTTCCCATGACTTTCGTGCATGAGTAAAACAATGTGATCTACACGATCACGCACACACACCACCAGGATCCATTCCGCGAGATCCTCTTACTGCTTACTTGTCATAGAGAGATATTTTCTCTCTCTTCCACCAATTTCACCTCGAACTGAGGGTTGAATGCAAAGTCGGAATTCAACCCTCGATGAGTCGTAGTTCAACCATCAAGGCGGTCGGGTTGTCTGCCATCTACCGTACCGGCGCCGGTACGGTGTGTACACGAAAAGTCAAGTATCAATCGAGTGAGTCGGTTGCGCGAACGCTAGTAAAGTGTTAAAAATTGTTGCTCACATTACCTGGTCCCCTTGACTGTAATATATGGAAGTATGGGGCTGCTAACTGGGACGGTTTGCGAGATTTCTTCGCATCCTTTCCATGGTCTGAGGTTTGCTTCGGAGACACCGATGTTAACGCTTGCGCGGAGTCGGTAATGAAGTTCGTCTGCTAAACCTTGGTTTGATAAAAAATGCGAGCTGATGACAGCGGCAAAAATAGAGCTTTTAAGCAATAGCGCTCCAATCCCACCGATGTTAACAGAACGAATCTTGTTAGAATCAGAAACGCGTGCAACCAGGCGATTGATACTGCGAAGAAAGCTCACAACGACAGGATGATCAATAAGCTCCTTCGGTGCCCAACTGGTTCGCGCTCCGTCTGGTCAATGGCAAAAGCTGTCAGCGGTAACTTCACAACCTCCTCTTTCCCTCCGTTGGTGACAGACAGCGGGACGTTAGTCACGAATTCAAAGGATAAAGCTAATGTGTTCGCGAATTTACTTTCCGCGAATTCAAACCTCGATCCCGGCCTTTTGGAGCCACCTGTGATCTCGCCGGTACAGTCTTCCATGCGGGATGTGAGATTTCGTCCGCGCACTATTCAACGCATTTTACGTGAACTGGATTTTAGGAAGGCAACCGGCCCGGACGGAATACCAGCAATAGTGCTTAAGAACTGTGCTCCAGAACTATCGCCGGTTCTTGGCAGATTCTTCCGCTTATCTTATACAGGGCGGACCTTTCCTGCCTGCTGGAAAATCACTCGAGTTTAGCCAATCCCAAAGACGGGAAAAAAGTGTCTCCCACAAAATTACCGTCCGATAGCATTACTGTCTATTTTATCTAAGGTAATGGAAAAAGTCATCAATACAGAGTTAGTTAAGTATTTGGAGTGCAACGGACTTCTGAATGACCGTTAATACGGATTCCGTAGCAGGCGGTCCACTGGATGCCTTTTGTGCACTTATAACCGATATATGGACATCTGCGATTGAACGGCATGGTGAGTGAAGGACGGTCGCATTGGATATCTCCACGGCTTTTGACCGCGTCTGGCACGGAGCATTTCTGAGCTAACTTCGTTCATATGGACTTTCCCAACAGCTTTGCGACTGGACGAGGAACTTCCTCGAGAATCGATCGATCCGGGTTGTTGTGGAAGGCGAGGTTTCGGATCTGTATCCTGTTAATTCGGGGGTGCCCCAAGGTTCTATTTTGGCTCCAACCTTGTTCTTGGTTCACATAAATGATTTTTTGGAGACAACGGATAACAAGGTGTTCAGTTTTGCGGATGATAGTACGCTTGTTTCCTCCTTTTCGAGTGTTCGCCCGTTTGGTGCAGCTGCGTCGCATCTGCTGAGATGTAGACAAATTGAATCTCTGAATCAGGATCTAGATATGGTCCTGCAGTGGGGAGGGGCCAATCTCGTCGACTTCAATGCAGCGAAGACACAATATACACCATTCACAAAGAAAAGTGGATCATCGGTACCACAGCTGATGATGAATGGCCGGGCCCTCGAATCTGGGGAACGATTGAAATTGCTTGGCGTCACGGTCTGTGGGAATGTATCATGGCATAAACACGTGTCGAGTATCGCAAGGTCAGCCTCAGGAAAACTGAGTTATCTTTTTAGAGCCAAGAAATATTTTACTCCGGCCCAACTACTTCTCCTATATAAATCCCAAATTAGACCCGCGCTCGAATATTGCTCTCATGTTTGGAGCTCGGCTCCTAAACATACCCTCGACCTACTTGAGAGCATACAGAGACGAGCGATCCACCTGATCGGGGAATCGGCGGTGACGTCGGGACTACAGTCGCTATCACGTCGAAGGCGCGTAGCCGACCTCTGTCTGTTTTACAGATATTATCACGGGTACTGTTCTTCGGAGATTCTTTGCATTGTTCCACGCAATTCGGTTTATATGCGTTCCACAAGACAATCCGACGGATCGCACCCGTTTGTGGTTCATCTCCCGACGGCGTGAACATCCCTGCATCAGAACTCGCTCCGTTACAGAGCGGGGAAGCCGTGGAACTCCCTTCCCACGCAAGTGTTCCCGGAGCGTTACAACCTGCAACTGTTCAAAAAGAACTGCAACAGTTATTTGATGGCATCTCGGGGCGCCCACTCGGCGCTATAGATTCGCCGCTCCCGAGAGAAGTCTAATAAAAAAAAAAAATAAAAAAAAAAATGATCGCTTATTCAGTGTTAACTGAGTGTTAACGTAATTATAAATATTTTTGCACCTAAAACAGAACATGTAACCGATAAAAACCAAAGAACCTCACATAAGATAAATTAGGTTCGAACGAAGGACTTCCATACTCTTATAAACACAGTTGCAAATATAATAAAAAAAACCTTTTGCAATAGACAAACAGTGCGTTTTATTATTCCTCTCTTTGGTGAACAGTTTGCTGCGGCGGAAAAATTGGTGAGTGGCAGTGAAAAGTTTGTGGGGTCGTAGTGTCGTAACCCAGCACCCATGCCGGCGCAATCCGACAACGCCCCCCACAGTACCATAACTCTGAGCTGGCACCCAATCAGTTCAAATACTGGGACATACAACCATTCTCCAATATTCTGCGTTTTAACGAACAACCGGAAAGTGTTACCCCACCCGAGACCACCAACTGACCATAACCCACGATAACCTACCTCCTTAACCACCAATCCCTATGTTCCCCAACTCACATTACATATTTAATTTATTATAATATTAATTCCGATTGCTCTATACGGATGCGAAACATGGGCTCTCACAAAACGGGAAGAGAACAAATTCCGCGTATTCGAGAATAAGGTTTTAAGGGGTATATTTGGCGGTAAATATGACGAGGAGGCAGGACAATGGAAGAAACTCCACAACCACGAATTGGAAGAGCTATACCACAAACCTACAATAGTGAGAGTAATCAAGTCGCGAAGATTAAGATGGGCCGGGCATGTGGAGCGAATGGGCGATGATAGAACCGTGAATAGAATTCTTGACGGTAAACTAACGGGAAAGAGACCGACAGGACGGCCGCGATGGAGATGGGAGGACAGTGTTAGATTGGACCTCGAGGAGATCGGGTCGGATGATCGAACGTAGAAGGAGAGCGCACGGCACAGGGAACAATGGCGGAATCGAATCGGTGAGGTCATGAACTTTCGGGTTCCTACAGGCCAATAAGTACAAAATAAAAAATCCTCGATAGTATAGCGGTTAGTATACCCGCCTGTCACCCGGGAGACCGGGGTTCGATTCCCCGTCGGGGAGCCCCTGGCGCAAGACTAATGACCTTGCCCAGACAAAATAAATCATTATGGAAAATTTAACAAGCCTCAGGATTTGCTAAATAAGGTCAAGACCGGTTCCCGGTTGTAGTGCCGATGATGATGATGAAAAAATAATATTAATTAGGTTAACCTAGATTAAGTTAGAGTTAAGTTAAGTATTAGATTAGATTAAATTAAAAAAATTAAAATCCTGGTTTTCTGACCTTTTCCAGGAAGACTATCAATATTAAAATCTATAATACTCAAATAGTTATTCACACACTCAGTTATGTTTGAAAAATGTGTAATTTGTAATGTGTAAAAATTGATTATTGGTCAAATAAATACAGTATGTTAAAAAAAAATTGAAATCCGTAACCCGCGCTTAAATCAAGTTCTCGAAAAAGTCACTGCGGATAAATGAGCAGGACGTCATCGCCGTTTATAATGTCAGAGAAAACCAAAAAGAAAGTCAAATGATTGAAAAAGGTGCGAGAAATCTATTTTTTTTACGGAAAAATACATAAAATCATTCTTCAGCCGAACGCCTCGAGTTTTGGATGTCCCACCTGTTCAATTATTTCTTCGCCATTCGAATTGCCAAACATTCAAGGCCAATGTATGTCGATACACTCACTTATCTCTCCCTTTTCTTCTGCCCTGCTTTAACATTTAAGGGCACCACAAAATCGTGAGCATCATAATTAAAAACATTAGCATCAGTAAGGACACCGAGTACCGGCGATATTTCATGTTCAGAGTGGTGTCAACCGAGACTCACTGTCTCTCAAGTAATACTCAGAATCTGTGTCTAATTCGTAATTCATTATTGTCGGCTACCGCCCAGAAATCTATACAACCGATGACGACTCGTTATTTGTCCAAAAAAGTCGCATGACATGACAACAGGGGACACAAAGAAAAAAAAAAGCAGAGTACAAAACATAAAGGTAGAAAAACAACCTAAACAATCAAACTGATTGCGTCTATTTTCAGAACGATCCGTTGTAATTGCCGCCAATTTATTACTTAATACCCTTAAAGACTAGCGTTTAGCGTTGAATACGTGTCCCGGGTGTTCCATTGTTGTATCGATAGTGGTAATTAAAAAATCAATTGCTCGCACCTTCAAACCTCTAACGTGGTGACACGTTACCGAGCCTAGGTGATTTCTGGAGCGAGCGCCTAGCTGATGGCATGCATGCATTGTTCGATCCTGTACAGGATGTAAACGGACACGTATTCGTGTGTGTATGACAAACCATCAGGATTTTTGATGAGTGAACACAGGTATCGCGCCATTATTGTCCGGTTTTGCTTTTATATTTTCTGCAGTTATGTCGCCATGCATTCAAATCGCGCGTAGCGTGTCGACAAAAATAAAAACCTTCAGAAAAAAATAAACCTCAACACTGCAATAAATGACGGCCGTTGCGCTGGGCTTTTAGTGAATGACGGTCGTCCCAAGCAAAAACAACAAAGTAGCAAAATCCATTAAAAAATTAAGGGGAAAAAAATACAAAAGCGAAATACTCAACAACATGAGGGAGAAAAAGTGGAGGAAGAGCGAAACGAAGGCCAAAATTGGTGAGGTGCACCGATGAGGGCCTAGCTTAGCGGCTACGACAGGCTCCATAATGATTATGTGGATACTCTACTGTTTGGTCGAGCGGGCAGCATTAACATCGATTTTAAAAGGCCGTAATGGCATCACCACCATATAAGCTGGTTACTCCCGGCGGCTATGCGCCACCTACCGCGAGCCGCCTGCACCTTACCGCCTACCACCTGTCGCCAGCGCCGTCTGGGGCTAGTGGCATGCGTTTTCCGTCTATCCCTTACCGGTCGCCATCTTATCGTCGTTTGTTGTCTCTCGAAATTGCGGTGTGTAGTGGAGCTAATTTTCTAAAAGCTTATTATTTGAATATATTGATTCACGGGTTATGATTTTTAGAACGATAGTATCGTAACGCAGATAGGAATCCGTACACCTGCAGTGGATAAAAGAGATTTTCCCCGAAAACCGTCTGTCAACAGCAGGTCAATGTTGGCTGGCGGGAAGTGGCCTAATAAAATCATAAAAATCCATCATCACCACCACCACCACCGCCATCATCAACAACAACATCGACATCTACGGCGATGTTGTTGTCGTGTTCGTTGTAGTCGTAGCGGTCACTGCGGTTGCCGTTCCATAGCTGACCAAGTAGTGGGAGCAAAAAGTTCGCTATCAAACAATAAATGTTGAGAATGAGTATATTGAGGGCGAATGAATGACTCTTAATTGTTTTACAACAGCCTGGAATATCCTTGAATAGAGCCTTATCCTGTGCAGCTTTAGATTTACGAAAAACCTCGGCAACAGGAAGGAGGCAACATTTGCTTTTATAGTTAAATGTAAATCAATCCCTTTAATCCGTGACGTTCTTAAACGGTTTACTATATCCATTTCATTCCACCCTGGCGGTCGTATCCATGATGGACGGATAAACGGATAGACGGATAGATAGATGGACGAATAGAGAATTAATCTAATTTGCATATTGGCTTACGTCCACCTAGCGATTTGTAGACCCGATGGATTAAGCTTAGAGATTGGAGGAAACGGTCGCGAAGCAGTCACTTACCTTCGAGTATTACTTTAGTATTAGCGCATTAAAAGGGGTTATTCCATTAACAAAATCCTTTTAGTAATCTAGATAATGGAGATTTTGCCTTTGCTAGCAGGGATATGAAACTAAGGTTGGAAACATTGTTTCTGATAGCTATGAAGTCGGTATGGCAGCAGATTGTCCGGCATTCCATCAACATTCAGTTGGTCATGTAGAGTTAATCCTTTAACTAGCATTGAGAAAACTAACATTTAAAGCTCTTCGACGTTACGGGGATTCAATTATTGGGCTACAAGGGATAAGTAGTTAAAGTATTAAGCTTGATGAACCTTTTTTCCTTAAAGAACGTGCAACCCATTAAAAGAGGAATAGTTCTTTCCAGTGGCGCACCTTGGGATATTATCTTATTGTCCGCCATTCTGATGTCATCCAGTAGACTGGGTTTTCGATTAATTAAAACAGTGCTAATAAGTTTTCTTGGTGTGTTCATCCGAACTATGACCAGAATAGTCTACATTAAGGGTGTCAAAGGTAGACGGGTGACATTGTAAATATTCGTACTTTCTCTGATGTCAAAAAGATTAGATTGTATTAGTATTTCTAATACAAAGAAAATGATGGAGAATAAGAAAATATCTACACTAACAATTATCAACTAGATACCTAATCGTCAAGTTAAGATTGTTTTCTATAAGTATGGTCAAGACACAGTCACAGCGAATTGACTACCAATGAGTCCCATAATTACCTACTTATGAGTCAACAAATCTATCAATAGATTAAATGTTCATAACGTTTGGAGTCATACTGGTAAACGCTTTTGTGGCTGAATCTGAGAATAAAAAACAAACAAGGGCATTGCCACTAATGTCAGGCGAAAACCTCCTCATCAAATATTATGTAGTAAAATTATTTAGTAGTTTTAGGGTCCAAATGTCCCGCATTGTGCAAAATATTGCCCAGACAAATTCGGTTAAAGAATAATACAGACGAAACGTCCAAATAACCTTACAACACCAATATTTATGCCCCGCGAATAGTCTCTGTTCGATTTTCGAAAAAGGCCGAATACTTAATTGGATCCCAACATCTAGCAACGCGATGGAATACCAACCCTTTAAGCTATGGCTTGTGACGGTTCCGTCAAACCCCACGGTTCGCTTTCCTTAAAAACCTCCATATCTTCCATCCAATCATATAATTTCGCTAATGCAAACGCATTAGCACCTTAAATGCGTTACGCATCTAGGATTATCTAAGGTATAATCTAAAAAGTCCCTGTAAAAGAAAACTTACCTTCATGCATCTCTTCGCAAATAATTTCCTGTAAGATTTCTTTTCTCCCTTTTCTGGGATCCCAAAACCTATTCGGTACCTTTGGTTCCCAGGCAAATTTCAATTTTCCACACCTGCACCGCAATCTCCACCCAGCATACCTGAAACATTTCATTTTGCAAGGACATTTAATGCATACAACGCGTTAGATAAGGATCCAGGAAATAATTCTTTAAACTGCATACGGCATCATGAATCCCAAGCCAGTCGGCACTCTTTGTCTGTGTTTAAATCCTATGTCGGACAGCTTGTTTTTACAGATGCCATAAACCATATTTCTACGCATGTAAACATGCATCAGTTCCAACTCATCGTTTGATTTCCCACTAACAAACAATCTTCGATTTCTTTCCCTGCCGCAACTAATTACCCTGCATATACAAAGGCATACAAGGGATTCGTTCGGCCACCAATCCCATTAGCACCTTTTTTTCCGATCGTCGATAATAGCGACGACGCATCGCGTAAACATTGACCCGCATTACCAACCGCGCATTTGGTCATTTCTCCCTTTTGTCTTTGCCGCCTGTCTGCTTTGTTTTGCCATTGCCTCCGCGCATATGTAAACCACTCAGATCTGAACGATCGCACGCATACCACCATGAAATTCATTACAAGATCTGGTTCCCTATTCCACCAAGAGAGAGTTTACGTTTCTCTGGTGGTAGGTAAAAACGATATTCTTAGTGGAGAGGATATCTACCAGGACACCACAAACTCACCCCATAAGCGAATCATCTCTGCACGAGATGATTATCGCTAAGTCCTTTCCATCCGTCGACCGCCATGGCCGTTGCCGACTTCCGCTCTCCGGTGCGCACGGAGACGCGAAAATCACCGAGTCGCATGTGTGTAATAATTTTGAAACAAAAAAGAACAATCATCATCTACGGCACTACAACCGGGAGCCCGTCTTGGCCTTATTTAGAAAGTCCTGAGGCTTGTTCAATTTTCCATAATGATTTGTTTTTTCCGGGCAAGGTCATTAGTCTTGCGCCAGAGGCTCCCCGACGGGGAATCGAACCCCGGTCTCCCGCGTGACAGGCGGGTATACAAAGAACAAAAAGAACAATAAAATAAGTAAAAACCATGTGCCTCATAGACATAACTCGTATTTCCCACGTACAGTGCGGTGTTTGCAACCGCCATGTCGAATAATATATTTGCTGCAGTCTTCGAAGATTGTGTTTTTATTGAATTCACACTGTAACTTTCACGCAGTGCTACCGTAAAATAAATAAAAATAAACAAAAGAAACCCTGTGTTTAATTTTTCCGCGTTGTCTTGGCGAACAGTTTTATTTCTCCTGTTTGTGCTTTTCTTTGATGCACGTTGGAACTTTGTCTTTGTGATGCTGGTAGAAGGAAGTGAACTGAGTGCCCGTGCCTGGCACAATACTTCCTTCCCCACAGGTTCAGCGGTCGGAAAAAATCTTTGGGCATCTGTCGAGAGCTCGGTTGATGCTCGAAAAGTTGGAACAGTCAGTAGGTCGGCCCCAACTCTACCCCTACCTTCTCATGCTCTATGTTCCTGGAATGGTCGAGCGAAATCCTTGGCCAATTTTCGGAGCTTAGCTGATGAACCGGTCGAAAATTCGACCCCCCCCCCCCCCTCACCCGCCCACCGTGGTATCCACGATATAGGATCCGTGATATGATTGAGGTTGGCGCAATGCTAATAACCTTGCCCGGAATAACAAATTATTATGCACAATTTAACAAGTCTCGGATATGGACCGAATACCGGTGGAAAGACTTGCTCGACCTCAGTAAAGCATTCGACAACATCTCCAACAAGCTAATCACCTCCAAATTATCCACCCTCGGCTTCGAACCTGGATTGCTGAAATGGAGTTCTTTCTACCTAAGGGATAGACTTTATTCCGGTCGATTCAAATCCAACCTCATCCTAGTCGCCCCTGAAGTCTCTCAAGGTAGCCACCTAGGCCCTCTCTTATTTATACTTGCCACCGATGACATTGAGAAGGTCATTAAGAATTCCAGCTTGTCCCTATACGCTGGTGATACCAAGATATACAAGATCATCGAGTCATCACTTGATTCTGCACTGCTGCAATCAGACCTTGACAAATTTTAGACTTGGTGTGACAAAAATTGCCTTCTACTTAACATCACCGAATGCTAATTTATAATCTTTTCTTGTAAGCGTATTCACTTACCCCCGTGTCCCCATTCTCTTCATAACCAACCGCTGACCATTGTCCAATCTATTCGAGATCTTGGGATCCTTTGCGACAGGGAGCTTAACTCCCTCTCTCACATTGATAAGACGATCCGGATGGTCAACTCCGCCCTCGGATTCGTGAAACGATGGTCTAAGGAATTCTCCGACCCCTACGTAACTCGATCCCTTAACCTTACCTTTGTCCGTCCACTGCTTGAATATGCTAGCCAGGTATGGTCTCCATATCACAAGATCCATCTCTGTAGAATCGAAAGTATTCAACGTCGCTTTCTTTGGTTCGCCCTTCGAGGGCTAGAATGGGAAAACCCCTTAATTCTTCCACCGTACATTAACCGTCTCAAATTAATCAACCTCAGAAGCCATGAGGGGCGCTGGCTGACATAGTGTTCATCCAATCCCCATTATCTCCGATAACGTTGACCATATCCCATAGTGAATCATTGAGCGAACCTCCACAATTTCTTCTTCAGTACAAAATTGAAAAAAGCACCCTTCCCAACAACATTCCCCTCTATAATAGAGGATTCCTGGATCCATCCTATAGGGTCTACTGTTAAGAAACCACACACACGCGGACGCAAAGTACAAGACGGCACAAACATACACACACCGACCAAAGCGCGGACGCCAAAGACGTGATCTGCGTTTACTACCGCACCCAAGACCTACCGGTCTTGTATGATTTCTTTCCTCTCTACCCGTACTCTTAGGCACCGCCTCCTAAACCATTCTCACCACCAATCTTTAGCGGCCCTTTCTACACCTTACTATAATCTGCCTCCAACTCCTGCCCCTACTCTTGTCTTCTTAAGTTGTCGTGGTTACCTTAGTTTTACGTTCTACAGTTTGTAAGTTATATATACTTTAGTTGTAGGTGCTTATGTTGGTTGAATTAAACCAATAAATTGGATGGTAGCCCCACTAAACTAATCTATATGATAGGGACCTTAACTTCATCCCACATATTGATGACATTATCATCAGGGCCAACTCTGCCCATCACACTTCTTACGGCTCTAACGAACCAATTTCACGTATGCTGCGGTGGGAACATTTATCCCCACCTTATTTAATTTCAACCTAACCTCTCCCGTTCTTAAACTTCGTCTCCTGTGTTACCTCTCCTGAAGACGGCACAATCTCCACGCATGCACTCTTACAACCCGCATTCATACCAATATCCTAGCCGCCGGCCTATCCTTCCTTGTCCTAACACTTAACTATCGTCTTTCCAACAGGCTCCATTCACAAGCTATCATTTAAATAAACCCCTTTTTTTTTAAGGGTCCAACAAATAGTCATCATGTCTATGCTATTAGCTTTGAAACTGCGTAGATTGACCGCTAGATGGAGTGGACGCATTTCGTAAGCTATTCCCACTGTGATTTACAACATTGCCATCAAACAAACACATCGAAGTAGACCATCCTTGAATTAACTAACCTAAGCATTCGTTGATTTTCGCAATTGATGCGATATTTTTCAGTCGATTGCGTGAGTTCAATTGGAAAGGACATATTTGCAAATTTTAAGAAAGCATTTAATAAATATCAAGGATATGGAGCTAGCACGCGGACCGCCAAGAGGATGCAGTCGCAATGCAGGTAATAATCCTTTGGTAGCTAGTGAGTCATAAATAACTAAATAGAACATTCCAGAGCAACAAAGAGCATTCCAAGCTGTCTGCACAATGATTGGGGAGGCGATCACCAACATTATGATAGAACATAATTATATTGACTACGACGCCATTGATTGGAGTTTCAGGAGCGATGGTCCAATTCCAGACCCCATAGCTTTGGTTAGGAGAATCCGGACGACTTTTAGAGTTTATTATCTCGAAGGGGAGATAGTCTCACGTAATTGGCCTAGCCTAGGCCACTTCCAAAGGGATGTCTTATTTTATTTGGAAGATCTACATCGCTACTATACTGCAATCCAGGACCATGAACACATGGAAAAAGTCGATTGAGGTTGGAACAGGCTGTGACTATTATACTCGCAAATGTTGATGCTTTAGATATTAATGTTCTTGTTCTGTATTCGAGTTATAGCCTTAAATAAATAAATTCCTCAATAATTTCTGTTTCAATTTCAAACATTTCTAGGGAAGGATTTCTGTACAGAATTTGCAAAAGTAAGCTGTATATAAAATTCACTAAAACCTAATTAATGAAAGTCAAAAAATACGCAAATAAATAAATAAACGAATAAATTAATAACAAATTAGTAGATAAAGTATCATTATGTAAATAACTGTTATGTTATATAATAAATAAATAAATTCGATTGTCGCCATTAATTGTTATCCATAGCATCTCGGTAATCAAGGACATTTATCGAATGTTCGAGAAGATATTTTGTAATGCAACAGAAGCGTAGAGGTCCGACTTTTGTACACGGTGGCGGGAGAACTTAGCAAAGAACATGTGATTAAGAATATCCTTTGCTCGTCAATTTGTCTCAATTTCACATAACTCTAGGAAAGGATTTCTGTATAGAATTTGCTAAAGTAAGCTGTATATAAAATTCACTAAAACCTAATTAATGAAAGTCAAAAAATACGCAAATAAATAAATAAACGAATAAATTAATAACAAATTAGTAGATAAATAAAGTATCATTATGTAAATAACTGTTATGTTATATAATAAATAAATAAATTCGATTGTCGCCATTAATTGTTATCCATAGCATCTCGGTAGTCAAGGACATTTATCGAATGTTCGAGAAGATATTTTGTAATGGAACAGAAGCGTAGAGGTCCGACTTTTGTACACGGTGGCGGGAGAACTTAGCAAAGAACATGTGATTAAGAATATCCTTTGCTCGTCAATTTGTCTCAATTTCACATAACTCTAGGAAAGGATTTCTGTATAGAATTTGCTAAAGTAAGCTGTATATAAAATTCACTAAAACCTAATTAATGAAAGTCAAAAAATACGCAAATAAATAAATAAACGAATAAATTAATAACAAATTAGTAGATAAATAAAGTATCATTATGTAAATAACTGTTATGTTATATAATAAATAAATAAATTCAATTGTCGCCATTAGTTGTTATCCATAGCAACTCGGTAGTCAAGGAGATTCATTGAATGTTCGAGAAGATATTTTGTAATGCAACAGAAGCGTAGAGGTCCGACTTTTGTACACGGTGGCGGGAGAACTTAGCAAAGAACACGTGATTAAATAAATCCTTTGCTCGTCAATTTCTGTCTCAATTTCACAGAACTCTAGGAAAGGATTTCTGTATAGAATTTGCTAAAGTAAGCTGTATATAAAATTCACTAAAAGCTAATTAATGAAAGTAAAAACATACGCAAATAAATAAATAAACAAATAAATAACAAATAAATAATAGTATCATTATGTAAATAACTGTTATGTTATATAATAAATTAATAAATTCAATTGTCGCCATTAGTTGTTATCCATAGCAACTCGGTAGTCAAGGACATTTATCGAATGTTCGAGAAGATATTTTGTAATGGAACAGAACCGTAGAGGTCCGACTTTTGTACGCGGTGGCGGGAGAAATTAGCAAAGAACATGTGATTAAGAAAATCCTTTGCTCGTCAATTTGTCTCAATTTCACATAACTCTAGGAAAGGATTTCTGTATAGAATTTGCTAAAGTAAGCTGTATATAAAATTCACTAAAACCTAATTAATGAAAGTCAAAAAATACGCAAATAAATAAATAAACGAATAAATTAATAACAAATTAGTAGATAAATAAAGTATCATTATGTAAATAACTGTTATGTTATATAATAAATAAATAAATTCAATTGTCGCCATTAGTTGTTATCCATAGCAACTCGGTAGTCAAGGACATTTATCGAATGTTCGAGAAGATATTTTGTAATGGAACAGAAGCGTAGAGGTCCGACTTTTGTACACGGTGGCGGGAGAACTTAGCAAAGAACATGTGATTAAGAATATCCTTTGCTCGTCAATTTGTCTCAATTTCACATAACTCTAGGAAAGGATTTCTGTATAGAATTTGCTAAAGTAAGCTGTATATAAAATTCACTAAAACCTAATTAATGAAAGTCAAAAAATACGCAAATAAATAAATAAACGAATAAATTAATAACAAATTAGTAGATAAATAAAGTATCATTATGTAAATAACTGTTATGTTATATAATAAATAAATAAATTCAATTGTCGCCATTAGTTGTTATCCATAGCAACTCGGTAGTCAAGGACATTTATCGAATGTTCGAGAAGATATTTTGTAATGGAACAGAAGCGTAGAGGTCCGACTTTTGTACACGGTGGCGGGAGAACTTAGCAAAGAACATGTGATTAAGAATATCCTTTGCTCGTCAATTTGTCTCAATTTCACATAACTCTAGGAAAGGATTTCTGTATAGAATTTGCTAAAGTAAGCTGTATATAAAATTCACTAAAACCTAATTAATGAAAGTCAAAAAATACGCAAATAAATAAATAAACGAATAAATTAATAACAAATTAGTAGATAAATAAAGTATCATTATGTAAATAACTGTTATGTTATATAATAAATAAATAAATTCAATTGTCGCCATTAGTTGTTATCCATAGCAACTCGGTAGTCAAGGACATTTATCGAATGTTCGAGAAGATATTTTGTAATGGAACAGAAGCGTAGAGGTCCGACTTTTGTACACGGTGGCGGGAGAACTTAGCAAAGAACATGTGATTAAGAATATCCTTTGCTCGTCAATTTGTCTCAATTTCACATAACTCTAGGAAAGGATTTCTGTATAGAATTTGCTAAAGTAAGCTGTATATAAAATTCACTAAAACCTAATTAATGAAAGTCAAAAAATACGCAAATAAATAAATAAACGAATAAATTAATAACAAATTAGTAGATAAATAAAGTATCATTATGTAAATAACTGTTATGTTATATAATAAATAAATAAATTCAATTGTCGCCATTAGTTGTTATCCATAGCAACTCGGTAGTCAAGGACATTTATCGAATGTTCGAGAAGATATTTTGTAATGGAACAGAACCGTAGAGGTCCGACTTTTGTACGCGGTGGCGGGAGAAATTAGCAAAGAACATGTGATTAAGAAAATCCTTTGCTCGTCAATTTGTCTCAATTTCACATAACTCTAGGAAAGGATTTCTGTATAGAATTTGCTAAAGTAAGCTGTATATAAAATTCACTAAAACCTAATTAATGAAAGTCAAAAAATACGCAAATAAATAAATAAACGAATAAATTAATAACAAATTAGTAGATAAATAAAGTATCATTATGTAAATAACTGTTATGTTATATAATAAATAAATAAATTCAATTGTCGCCATTAGTTGTTATCCATAGCAACTCGGTAGTCAAGGACATTTATCGAATGTTCGAGAAGATATTTTGTAATGGAACAGAAGCGTAGAGGTCCGACTTTTGTACACGGTGGCGGGAGAACTTAGCAAAGAACATGTGATTAAGAATATCCTTTGCTCGTCAATTTGTCTCAATTTCACATAACTCTAGGAAAGGATTTCTGTATAGAATTTGCTAAAGTAAGCTGTATATAAAATTCACTAAAACCTAATTAATGAAAGTCAAAAAATACGCAAATAAATAAATAAACGAATAAATTAATAACAAATTAGTAGATAAATAAAGTATCATTATGTAAATAACTGTTATGTTATATAATAAATAAATAAATTCAATTGTCGCCATTAGTTGTTATCCATAGCAACTCGGTAGTCAAGGACATTTATTGAATGTTGGCGAAGGTATTTTGTTATGGTACAAAAGCGTAGAGGTCCGACTTTTGTACACGGTGGCGGGAGAACTTAGCAAAGAACACGTGATTAAATAAATCCTTTGCTCGTCAATTTCTGTCCCAATTTCACAGAACTCTAGGAAAGGGTTTCTGTATAGAATTTGCTAAAGTAAGCTGTATATAAAATTCACTAAAAGCTAATTAATGAAAGTCAAAAAATACGCAAATAAATAAATAAACAAATAAATAATAGTATCATTATGTAAATAACTGTTGTTATATAATAAATTAATAAATTCAATTGTCGCCATTAGTTGTTATCCATAGCAACTCGGTAGTCAAGGACATTTATTGAATGTTGGCGAAGGTATTTTGTTATGGTACAAAAGCGTAGAGGTCCGACTTTTGTACACGGTGGCGGGAGAACTTAGCAAAGAACACGTGATTAAATAAATCCTTTGCTCGTCAATTTCTGTCCCAATTTCACAGAACTCTAGGAAAGGGTTTCTGTATAGAATTTGCTAAAGTAAGCTGTATATAAAATTCACTAAAAGCTAATTAATGAAAGTCAAAAAATACGCAAATAAATAAATAAACAAATAAATAATAGTATCATTATGTAAATAACTGTTATGTTATATAATAAATAAATAAATTCAATTGTCGCCATTAGTTGTTATCCATAGCAACTCGGTAGTCAAGGAGATTCATTGAATGTTCGCGAAGATATTTTGTTATGGAACAGAACCGTAGAGGTCCGACTTTTGTACGCGGTGGCGGGCGAACTTAGCAAAGAACATGTGATTAAATAAATCCTTTGCTCGTCAATTTCTGTCCGAATTTCACAGAACTCTATGAAAGGGTTTCTGTATAGAATTTGATAAAGTAAGCTGTATATAAAATTCACTAAAAGCTAATTAATGAAAGTCAAAAAATACGCAAATAAATAAATAAACAAATAAATAACAAATAAATAATAGTATCATTATGTAAATAACTGTAATGTTAGGTCACCATCATCGGCGGAACTACAACCGGGATCCGGTCTTGGCCTTATTTAACAAATTTCTCCACCGGTCCCGATTTAGAGCCGATGTCATCCAGTTTGGCACTCCCAGGCTCTGGGCGTCCTGGTCTACGCCATCCCTCGATCGCAGACAAGGTCTGCCGCGCTGTCTCCTTCCATACATCCTCCCACAAAGGACTTTGCGGGCAGGCTTGTAGCGTCTCTAACAGATACACAGACGGTACACAATACAATAGTGAAGAACACCGAACGAAAATCGAACAAGAAAATCTACCATAGCGATAAAATAACAATTCACATCAGTGGAATATACTTGCGTTTAAAAATCGATTTCTAAACACGGCCAGTAGCCTGATGTGTTACGCTTAGGTTCAATTTTTGGTGATTCTAACTGTGATAGCGTCAGTTCGAATCACACGTTCTTCACTATCATTCCAAACGCTATAATTGGTGACTACGACGTGATCTGTACACACAGCACATACTTTCCCGTAGTAAACAGAACTTCACATACGATCATGACTTCCGCATAGAGCACCAAGGCACACTCACCTGCTCCGACGTTCTCTCGTTCGCTCCGTCGTTCGCACCGAAGCTGATCGTAACGAAGTTACTGAGGAGGGAGTGGTGTAGCGTCTCTAACAGAAACACACACAAACACAAGCAAAAGTGAAGAACACCGAACGAAAATCGAATAAGATAATCCATCAGAGCCGTATACCATAGCGATAAAATAACAATTCACATCAGTGGAATATACTTGCGTTTAAAAATCGAATTCTAAACACGGCCAGTAGCCTGATGGGTAACGCTTAGGTTCAATTTTTGGTGATTCTAACTGTCATAGCGTCAGTTCGAATCACACGTCCTTCACTATCATTACAAACACTATAGGCTCCTCTTCCCACATTCGCGCTAGGTGTCCCACCGGAGTCTACCGAACTTGATTTTTCTTACAACATTAGCTTCATGGTAGATCGCGTACAACTCATGGTTGTGGCGTCTCCGGAATCTTCCTCCCTTATATACGGCACCAACAATTCTCCTTAAGACCTTCCTCTCGAACGCGGCTTAAAGTTCAGAGTGCCTTTTATTGAGCACCCAGGTCTCGGATCCATACATGAGCATGAGTAAGACCATGGTCTTGTACAGTAGTAGCTCGGATGTTCTGGATAAATTTCGGGATTTAAAGAGCCTTGATACACCATAGTAGGCTTTGTTGGATTTGATTAGCCGTTCGCGTATTTCTTCTTCCATATTGTTATCGGCGGATACTATTGACCCAAGGTAGTTAACTACCCACCAAAACTCAATCGAATTGCTTTCCGCCTCCTAAATCTAAAACCTCTCCCAAAAACAGTTTCCTCTAACTATAATCCAATCCTTCGTTCTGTTTCAAAAAAAAAAAAAAACCACTCGTTGCCTGCCACTTTCCTCCGGAAGTGTACGCTTAAGAATTATTCAAATGTTGTCGGATGTTATTTTCAGTTTACCGAACTTTACAATATCGATGGTGTAGCGCAAGAAGGGCCAATCTGTATACGCAATCTGCATGAGATTGGCCCATTTGCGCCACATTGTTGATTTGCTCTACCAAAAGTACTTAATCGATACACAAACTAACCTACAAAAGACCCGAAATCCTTTTTTCAATTCGTCTATTACAAACAATGATCCGATGGCTACCCCACTTCATCTACCTACAAATCGGAAACCTCAACTGACCCGCTTACTATCGTTAATCTCTTTGCTACTCACTTCAAACAGTCTTTCACCAAAGACTCTTTGGCTCTTCACTGTGATGTGACGCTGTTTGTGGACGGTATCAATTCGCTCGGAACACCTTCCCGAAGGATTAAATCAAAATCTGACTTGATCTTTGCTATATTCAATACTTTATATGTTCTTCTCATTTATGTGTTGATTATAATCTAATTTACTTTATTGTTTTAGTTTATAATGGTAATTTGGTTTATAATGCACATATATTTTACGTTAATATTTTCACGGCATGAGCCTTAAATTAATTCGATATTTATAATTCTGAAGGGTTGATTTGACTTTAACTTAAAGTAATTTTATCCTTGGTTATTATTGTTCATCTTTTCGCTTATTCATTAATCGTATATTTGAAGTTCACTAGTATTGTTTGTTTATTAATACAATTCAATGTCGTTTACTTGTGTTAAAGTATCTACTCACTATGGTTCAGTGTTGAAAGGGATGAATATGTCTGTCGGTTGGTTGGCTCGAACAATTCACTCCTTAATCGTTGATCAACTCCGGCTATGCTTGCTAATCCGGACACCAACTCTTTTCCAGAGAAAATTATTCCGTTATATGCAAAATTGGAATTCTTACACTTTAAGCAAACCACTGCAAAACCGATGGATAACAATCTGATTCAATTCCGGAAACTGACGTTATGTTGAGTCTATTATAAATTACGTTACACGCCAATTAATACCACTTTGTATTAGAAACTTCGTATTTACTAGGAATATGAGAATTTATGCATAATATGCCAAATATAACCGGTTGGTCGCCTTTAATCCCTGTTTTCTCATCGCTCGCCGCTAATCTCCTTTGTTCTCGACAAAATGTTATCGTCGCTCCTCTTCTCTCCAGGGATTTTGTGCAGTTTACGATCAAGAGATCGTAATACCGACTTTAGCAAGGCCTTCCACAAAATCTACCATAACCGCATTCTCTTCAAGTTACCTCCCCTTGGTTTTGAACCCCTGCTTATTAAGTGCATCTCATCCTATCTCAGCTATCGAACCTGCCGCGTGCGTTTTAGATCCACCCTCTCCGATCCTTTTTTCCCAACCTCAGGTGTCCCCCAGGGCAGTCTTCTCGGCCCTCTCCTATTTATCCTAACCATAAACGACATAGGCTCTTGGATTAATCACACCTTCATCTCGCTTAACGCGGTTGATTTCAAAATTTTCAAGACAATCCACTCTCCCCTGGACTCCTCACTTCTCCAATCGGATCTTGACAGCTTCTCGACTTGGTGCCAAAATAATTGCCTAGAAATGAATATCGCCAAATGTCACACAATCACCCTCTCTCGGAAGAGTTCCCCCATTCACCCACGCTCCTATCTATTACTGAACCAACCGATAACATCGGTTGAATTGATTCGCGATCTGGGCGTCCTATGCGACAAGGAGCTCAAATTTACTGGATATATTAATTACATAATCCTCAAGGTCAACGCCGCCCTTGGGTTTGTCAAACGCTGGTCGAAGGAATTCCTTAACCCCTATGTCACCCGATCACTCTACACAACTTTTGTCCGGCCGCTACTCGAATACGCTAGTCAGGTCTGGTCCCCGTATCAAGTGACTCACATTCGCAGGATTGAGAGTGTTCAACGTCGTTTCTTGCGCTTTGCCCTTCGCGGACTGTCTGACTGACTGTGAATCCGCTGATTCTACCACCATACACAAGCCGGCTCCCTCTAATCAATCTCAACACACTTGAAGAGCGCAGAATCCATGCCGACATCATGTTTGTCCCTCGCCTTCTGTCTGGCTCAATCAATTGCCCAAGCTTGCTCTCCACTTTAACATTGCACACAAACCCCCGTAACGTACGTAACCCTCGACTGTTTTACGTGCCCGCCCATCACACTTCTTACGGCGCTAACGAGCCCATCTCGCGTATGCTACGACAGGTCAACTTTTTCCCCACCTCTTTTGATTTCAACATCTCCACTCCCGCTCTCAAACGACGTCTCAGAATAAACCCGTCCTAAATCCGCCCCCTCCCTTCAATAACCCCTCTACCCTGCAATCCTCTCCTCAACCTCCCCCAAACTCGTTCTCACCCACAACACCCCCCCCCCCCGCCCATTAACCCCCGCCCCTGTATCAGTCCGTACACATGCCCTCCACTGTCGCACAAAGGCCGCGGTGACCACCCCCACATACACTGGGTCTTCCCTGGCTTCCTGCCTCCCCTATCGCCCAGTATTCTTCAACTTCCTGGTTTTCTTCTCCTTTTTTTCCTTCCTATATAGATCGTTTCATATCCGCAACATCTAATCCCTTCCTGGCTACCTTCGAGGTCCTCCAAGGCAGTCACATTGGTCCTCTACTTTTCATTCTAACTACAAACAACTTCGACAGAGTCATCAAGCACGCTTGTGTGTCTCTCTATGCTGAGGACACAAAATTCTATAAGACTATCATGACACCACTAGATTCTGCATTACTTCAAGGTGATCCTGACAACTTTTCTGTTTGGTGTCGCAAAAACAGCTTAGATCTTAATATCGCTAAATGTCAGTCTATAACCTTTTTACATAGACGCATATCTACTCCTCCCCGTTCTTGCCCCCTTCATAATCAAACACCCACCATCGTCCAATCGCCCCACGATCTTGGTATTTTATGTGATAAAGAACTTAATTCACTTTCACATATTAACGAGATGGATCTTAGGGCCAAATCAACCCTTGGGTTTGTAAAACGGTGGTCTAAAGAATTCTCTACATTTCATTTGTTCACCAACTGCTCGAATATTCTAGTCAGGTATGGCCCCCTATCAGGAGACACACATTCGCAGAATCGAGAGCATTCAACGTTGTTTCTTACGTTTCGCTCTCCATGGATTAGGATGGGAACACGCTCTGATCCTCCCCCCTTAACACCAACCATCCCAAATTAATTAACTTGAAAACCCCGGAAGAACACAGAATCCTGTCCAATATTCTATTCGTTCACAAACTTCTCTCTGGCTCCATCGACAGTTCCAACCTTCTCAACTCAACTTTGTTCAACACAAGCCCACAAAACATACGTAATACTCGTCCGTTCTACATTCTCCCCACCATACCGCTTACGGGTCCAAGGAATCCATCGCCCGAATGTTAGCCAATGTCAACCCAAAGTCATTTATCTTTGACTTCAATATTAGCACCCTCACTTTTAAACAACACCTCCTGAATGTCTCTCTAACTTATTTTTATCTCCCGTACTATCCCCCACCATTGTAGTTAACTTATTAATTAGATTAGTTAACTTATTAAAAGATTACTTAACTTATTAATTAGATTAGTTCATAAGAATCTTTTGTAAGCTTGCACTAAGCCAATAAATGGGATGTAGCCCCACAAAATCCACAACAAATTCTCTCTTCGACCTCAGAACGGGGGCAAAATATTCCACAGTTCTCACAGTCTTAATCGTAAAAACTCTTGCAACTCCATATCCTCCCACCCACCGGCCAATCTGAGCCGAATTCCGCGGAACAATACCACGAATCTCCGAAGAACACCACCGTGATAATATCTGTAAAGCAGACAGAGGTCGGCTACACGCCTTCGATGTGATAGCGACTGTAGTCTCGATGTCAGCGCCGTGTCCTCGATCAGGCGGATCGCTCGTCTCTGTATGCTCTCAAGTAGGTTCTAACATGAAAGCAATATTCGAGCATGGGTCTAATTTGGGATTTCTACAGGAGTTGGGCTGGAGTAAAATATATCTTGGATCTAGAAAGATAACTCAGTTTCCACAGGCAGGCGCTGTTCCACATGTGTTTATGCGACGATACATTCCTACAGACCGTGACGCCGAGCAATTGTATGCTTTCCCCAGATACGATGACCTGGCCATTCTTAATCACCAGTGGAAACGCTGATCCACTTTTCCTTGTGAATGTTGTATATTGTGTCTTCGTTGCATTGAAGTCGGCGAGATTGACCTGTGGCGGTTCTACGAACCACACAATCCACTATTGGTCGAGACGTCGTCGTTCCACCAAGGAACGCACTCACCTATAGATAAAACACACGTGCCCACAGACAAGTGTCCTCAAAAGTCCTCCACCACATCTGAAACAAAGGTAACATACATCTGGGAGGCAACAACCCCACGTGCCCACAAACACGTGGGTCACAAGTCCGACCAATCGTCCTACGCCTGCACGGCGATCGAAGGACACAACAAACTGACAAACATTGCCTTACCAAGGACATTTAACGCATCGTCATAATTTCCTGAAAATAATTCCATACATCATACAGGCATCGTAAATTCGAAAACCTTATCGGCGCCCTGTTAGCCAGCGTTTACTGCAAACGTGCAAACATAACCTGAGCCTTGCCGCCAGCTAAGATACGGGACACAATTACCATTGTATACCGAAATCCCTTATAGCACCATTGTCCTAATTGCGTTGCAGGCTATTAAGCAGCTACGCAATGATCCTATGATGCCCCTTTGTTCCTTCCTCTTTTCTCAATTCCGTTTTCCCATGACCTTCGCTGCATGAGAAAACAATGGATCTATTAGCACACGTGCTAAGATCAACCAGAGAGATCCTCGCCAATTCGCCACGACAAAGAGAGACTTCACGTTTCTCTCGGAGAAAGAAAACTCACCGCACGTCCTTCGAGGTTAATCCTTGAGTACAACAGTCGATATAAAGAACGGTGGAGATACAGGATCCGCGCAACGCAACCGTCGCTATAGTGAGTCATCAGGTAACATTCACGGAGGTCAGATCCTCCATTCCCAACGAGAGTCGTTTCGTGTGTCGTCGCAGTCAGAATTGATAAACGAAAAGTAAATCAACCACTAAAGGTCGCGAGTGTGTCGAGTGTAACGTGTCGGCGAGTAATTAAGTGCTATATTAGTTAATACCTTTTGTAAAATCGCCACGGGCGTTCCAGTATAGCAAATCCTGGATTTAACAACAAATAAATAAGGAAAAATATAAAACAAACCTTTCGCAGTGTTGTCATTAAAGTGCCGCTTCGCTCCGTTGTGCCTTCGTGTGAACAGTGTTCGGCGGAACACTTCACCGTCATCATCAAACATTCCACGTGACCACAAATCCGCCAAAGACCTTTCCCCACTGCAGGACCCTATTCAGATACCGATTCAGAGATTCGATCTGGTTACATCTGAGCTGGTGCGACGTTGATGCATTTATCAGCCGGTCACTCGAAAAAGAGTAAATAAGCGTACTATTATCCACAAAACTGAACAATAGGTTATCCGTTGACTCCAACAAATCATTTATGTGAAGCAAAAACAAGGTTGGAGCCAAAATAGCACCTTGAGATACCCCGAAATTACTGGATACAGATCCGAACACCCGCCATCCACAACAACCCGGATTGATCGATTTTCGAGGAAGCTCTTCGTCCAGTCGCAAAACTGCTGGGGAAGTCTGTATGAACGAAGTTTGCTCAGCAGTGCCCCGTGCCAGACGCGGTCAAGAGACTTGGAGATATCCAATGCGACCGCTCTTGACTCACCATGCCCCTCAATATATCGGTTATAAGGGTCAAAAGATCTGTGGCGATTCCGCCAGATCCCACGGCTCGCCTTCCTGAAAAAACCCCCATAACCATAACCCGGGTCTGCACCAGCTTTCGCTAATGCAATTCGCATTAGCATCTTAGATGCTTCACGCATCAAACAGACCCAATTATTATAACCCTAAAATCCCTATAAAGAAAACTTACCTTCATGCATCCCTTCGCATACAATTTTTCATAAGATTTCTTTGTTTTCCTATTTGGTATTCTGAACCAATTCGGCACCAGACAAATTCCTGTAAACAAAATAATTCGGATTGCAATCAATGTAACCGTCATGACAGGGACCATAAATATCGCGCCGTCTATTTTCCCAGCCGCGTCATATACCTTTACATACACATTGCCTGGCAACCTTTTTTGTTTGTCTTACCAACAAACAACCCAAGCAGCTGCATATAATTAGCGCAATGGACGCCGAAACCAAATTCTCCAGCATTTCCTAATGCAAATATGAACCCGGTTTCTACTGCAGCCAGAGATGCCATAAACATCCAATTTGCTTTTAGCACCTTTTCCTCCAAACGTCGAAAATAGCGACGAGGCATCGTGTAAACAATGACCCGCATTACCAACGGCGCATTTGGTCGCCTTTTCTTTTGTCCTTGCCGCCTGCCTGTTTCGTTGTTCCACTGCACGTGTGAATAGCATTGATCTCAACGATCCCACACATACCACCATGACCTGTATTACAAGATCTGGTTTCCTATACCACCAAGAGAGACTTTACGTTTCCCTGGTGGTAGGTAAAAAACGATATTCTTATTGGAGAGGATATCGTTGGAGTCTCATTCCATCACCAGACCAAGCCGGTCGTGTCTCCACTACGCTACCTTTGCGCTCGGTACGCGTAAATACGATGGGCCACCCTTTTACCATCGAGGGGTGCGTCGGAGTTCGCACCCCCGTGAGTCGTGTGTGTTTTATTTTTCAACTCTAGGAAGTTTTAGTTTATTTTTTTCCACGTAAATTTATCCGTGAATCTATGAAATAACGTAAATTTATTGATCCCAAATTGTTTATTATCGAAAACATATAGTGCGGCAAAAAAAAAAAAAAATCGGTATGCAATAGTCTCTTTGATAAAACAATATCCTTAAGTTCATACGAAAGTGTTCAATAGTTTTTGTGAAAACGAATAAATCATACAAAAATGTAAAAGACAAACAATAAACAATTTATAAATTTCATTAACTGTTTAATTTTCAAAATTTAAAAGTAAATTAAATTCAAAACTAGACACATTTCATTGTTAAAGCGTGTTTCCTGTGCTGCTGCCCAATAAAACGTTTTCAAAAAGAAAGGTAATCCCCCAACATTCGTTTCTTCCGGGTGAACAGTTTTCCTAGTGCTTGGCGGAACATTTGTGGAACTTTTAGTAATTATGATGGAGGAGGAAGCTAATCAGCGCCGTACGCCGGTGCACTTACTTCCTCCCCACAGATCTCCCGTGGACCTCCTGCCATGGCTTCCGTATTGACGATCATTCAGAAGTCCGTTGCACTTCTAATACTTAATTAACTCGGCATTGATGACCTTTTCCATCATCTTAGACAACATAGACACTTATGCTATCGGCCGGTAATTTTGTGGAAGACAGTTTTTCCCTTCTTTGGGATTGGCTGCACTCGAGCCACCTTCCAGAAGCTAGGAAATGTCCTCCGTGCATAAGATAAGCGGAAGTCTGCCAAGAACCTAAGGACTACTGCTGGTACTTCGTCTGGGCCGGTTGCCTTCATTCAGTGCTGTTCACGTAGAATGGGTTGAATGGTACGCGCGACGGAACCACATCCCGCATCGAAGACCGTACCGGCGCGATCACAGGTGGCTCCAACAGACCGGCATCCAGGTTTGAATACGCGGAAAATAAACTCGCGAACACATAAGCTTTATCTTTTTAATTTGTGAGTAACATCCCGCTACCCATCACTAACGGGGGAAAAGAGGACGAAGCGAAGTTACTGCTGGCACCCCATGCCATTGACCAGAATGAACGCGTACCAGTTGGGCACTCAAGGACTTTATTGGCCAGTTTGTCGTTGTAGGCCTAACAAAAGTCGTTCTTTTAACAATGGTGGATCGTCAATTTTAAACGCTCTATTTTTTGCCACTGTCATCTGTTTGCATTTTTTATCAAACCAAGGTTTATCAGATGAACTTCGTTTGATGGAATGCGGAATGTAGATCTCCATACCGAAAAGAATAATCCCTGTGACTGACTCCGCGCATGCATTACCATCAGAGTCTCCAACGCACATCTCCGACCACGGAAAGGATGCGAAGAAATCTCGCAAATCGTCCCAGTTGGCAGCCCGATACCTCCATACATGGCGAAGCTGCCTAGCTCGGTTTTTCGCTTTGCAATTGATGACATACTCGAGAGACAAGGTTAAAAAGACAAGGTGAAAGGCCACTCCCTGTTTTAATCCGTCGCGGGTTTCAATTGGATCTGAGAGGCGGTTACCTATTCTCACCCGTTCTTCGTTCTCATTCATGCGGATTTGAATGAGTGTGGTGTATTTTTCCGGGACTCCCAGCTCATTTACAACATGGTAGAGTCTTTGCCTTGCGACGGACTTAAAGCACAATGGATAATCTTTTGCTTCAACCACCGTACTCCACTGCGATTATTTCCTATTTCGTGGCCTTTATTTGACTATGAAAGGAAACCATTTCGCATCAATTGAACACATTCGGCGGACGATGACCGCCATCGTCAACAACGACATACAGAATTAATTTGATGCACAAAATTCATTTGACCTCTATTTGGTGCAGTTGTCGAAAGAACAAATCAATGTACTTGAGTTCACCGAGAGAATTTCAAATCAATAAAGTGATTTTTTTAAAAATTGATTAACCATTTGTTTTTAAAGTTAAATCCGGTTTATTTTGGGACAGATAGTATACTAGAAATTAAGGAGATCACAAATTCTTACTAAAAGAGCGATTTAACCTTCCGTAGGGTATTAGTTGGTGGTACGGATCGGGAGAAACTGGACGGAGGACGAATATCGTTAACAGTTTTAAGGTTGAAAACATTAAACACACATTTTGATTAAACACTCAATTTATAAGCCAAACATTAAAAACGGAATTTTTGTCACGTTAATTAAATTTGTCGCCGCATAGTTCCCAATTTTATTTTAAAATTCAGTCTGAACCATACTATCGAGAACAAGAGCACAATGATTTTGCCTAATACCTAATACAGATGTGCCCAACATTCCAAACTTGACATGGTCCCAACATAAATCGATCACATTTTACAATATCCTTCGAAACTGCTATCGGCGTCTACTTGGAGAGGAATTCCTTGTAGGGTAGGACACTTTGGGTTCTGTTGGCGATATCTTGCAACAAAGTCGTCCAGATAATCGATGACCTCCACCCTAAAATAACCTAAGCCCGGTACGGGTTGTCTGAAATCGGGACATAACTTATAGTACACCCTGAAAGATGTTTTAATCTGGGATACCATGTCATGCATATTGGCATATTTATTTTCGCATTTAAAATACCACTTTACTGCGCCGATGTCAATAATTGCACGGTATCGTTTCAAGATCGCCATTATATTTTCTGCAATCACTAAACAGGCTTTTCCATACGCCTCTTCCTTCTCTGTAACTATAATATTGGGCGTCAAAACAGTATAAATAGTGCGAATTTTATACCTTTTTTTTGTCTGTTTGAGCGGATCCCATAACGACGTCGAGGAATGTTATGAAGAACAAGTGATGTAAGAGGTTGTATAAAGGAGCAACGTCGCGAAGTTAATGCTTCTATCGTCCCATTGTTTTTAAAAATCACATTTGCAGACATTTTTAAAGCTATACACAAAGTACGAAGTAAAAAAATTAACTAGGGCCAGTGATTGACGTGCAGATCAATGTGAACGTGTGAATGTGAATGAATAAAATTTCAGTTATTTCGCTATAAACAAATTCGATCTCGGCAAATTGCTACGTTTAGTAGAAACGGGAATGGGGTTATTGGGTTCTTCGACAAAGTGATGAACGTGATTCGAACCTACGATATAAGATGATTAGAACCGAAACATCAACACATTAGACCACGGCCGGGTGTACACGACGATGCATTTGCTCGTTACTTTTCTCTATACCTTTTGCACAGACAACTTTTTGTGTCCTGTTGGAAAAGTTTGCGGATTTATATCAAAGAAAGGGCAAATCGGTTTACCTCGAAATGACTGGCCTTCTGTTTGTGCTATCCAAAGTGATGAAGAAAGTCATCAAAACCAAGTCGATTAAATATGTGGAATGTAACGAGCTCGTGAGAGTCTGTGGGGGTATGAAGTCGCGACGCCGCGCGGGCGAGAGTTCTACCTCGTCCCCACAATTCACTTAATGAAAGTTCCGCCAAAAGTTAATCACAAAAATAAATGAACGAAACGCCGCCACGTTTGTCCACAACCGGGAGTAAGGGAAAACGTCTTCGAAATACCGTCCACGAGAAGTAAGCAAACACCTTAACAACAACACCCAGGAGCCGCTGCCGGGAAATTAAACACTCGGTTATTCTGTTGAAGTAAATGTTTTTTTATTTTATTTCACTTTGGTTATTAACTCGTTCTTAGCCGTTATTAAATACTTAGTGTTTTTATACTTCACTTAGAACAGGTTATTAATATTAACTTGATTTTTATGGATTTTAAACTACTATACACACTGGTGCGGCACAAACTCGCCAAACAATTGGAAACCGAACATTGTTCAAAATACTCCTCACGACTCCGGATATTTTTATTTACACGTCTCCGATGCCGGCGGAGAGCGGGAGTGACGCATGACCGTGGCTGTCAGCGGATGAGATAAGACTCAACGATATTCAATCGTTGTTAAAAGAAATTCCGCCAGTGAAATTGGCTCTCTTAAATTAAGGGTGCATTTCCTGTTCCGAGAGAGACTTAAAGTCTCTCTTTGCGGTAACCAACAGATCTCATACAGAAGATCGCCACAGTACACTTGTGTGTGTGTACACTGGGTATTTTATGGATCAAACCAATGGGAAGGAATATAAACAAAGAAAAGGGCATAGGGTACTTTTAGGCTATAGATGGAGCTACTTGATGCGTGAAGCATTTATGATGCTAATGCGATTGCATTAGCGAAAGCTTATGCAGACTGGGTTGTAGGGATGGAGGTTTTTTTAGGAAGGCGAACAGTGGGGATGGGTGCGAACATACAGGGCAAAGTCTCTGATTGCCTTCAACCCGGCGAAGGCCAGGACGATCCTTGTCCCTGTTCAATCCAAGTTGACATGCAGTCTCCACGTGACACCCCTGGATAGCTACTTTGACACCCGCCAAGTAGTGAACCAATGCATGCAGCGACATCCCGAGAAAGGTTGGCGCACGGCTAATAACCAGGCCCGTAAAAATGAATTATTATGGCAAATTTAACAAGCTTCGGATATGGACCGGATACACGACGACGACCTCGGAAACGAAAACGGCTAAATGATTTAAGGATTTTTTCACGGAACATACGCTCACTATACAGAGCTCGAGCTGCACAGCAACTAGCCGATGCCCTGTCCGAATATAAGGCTGACATAACAGCATTACAAGAAATAAGATGGACGGGGAGTGGTGTTTTTCAAAGAAAAGAGTATGACATTTATTACAGCTGTCACGCAAAACACCATGTGCTCGGGGTAGGCGTTCTAGTCAGCCAAAAACTGAAGCCTGCCATCATCGGCTTTAATGCAATCAATGAAAGGCTATGCACTCTTCGCGTGCGAGGCAAATTTAAGAACATAAGCCTCATAAACGTTCACGGACCTACAGAGGAGTCCCCTGACGACGAAAAAGAAGAATACTATGAGAACGTCGAACGGGCCCTCAATGCCTGCCCAAGATACAATGTGAAAATCGTTCTTGGGGATTTGAATGCGAAAATAGGTCGGGAGCCGGTTTTCAGGCACTACGCAGGTTCCCATAGTTTGCATGAGAACACTAATGACAATGGACTACGAGTCATCGAACTGGCAGCATCGAAAAACTTGGTCGTTGCGAGTACCAGGTTTCCGCGTAAAGATCCAGCCACCTGGGTATCACCTGATGGAGCCACTCGCAACCAAATTGACCACGTGTTGATAGATCGCCGCCACTCTTCGAGCCTGATGACGGTACGAATATACCGAGGTGCCAACGTCGACTCGGATCACTATCTTGTTGGTATAGTTTTCCGAGCGCGGATTGCCTTACGGAGACGTATTGCATCCACGGATCAGGTTCGAATCAACACGGCTGCCTTACGCAATGAGAACACCAGCAACACCTTTGGTCATGCGTTAAGACTCGCCCTCGAAGAGCTCGACAGAGGGAGAGTAAGTCCTGGGGCCAGAATGCCGGGCGTAGAAGAGAAATGGACACGCCTTAAGAATACTGTCATTAGTTCTGCCAACTCCATCTTAGGCAGTAGTCGTAGAGATCGGAACGACTGGTTTGATGATGAGTGCAAACTAGCGACTGAACGTAAGAATGCTGCATACCGGGCAATGCAGCAGTCTCATAGGACGCGGGTACGCGAGGAGAAATACAAAGAGCTCAGAAGATCTGAAAAATGCCACAGACAAAAGAAAAGTGCCTGGGAAAAAAATCTTGTCTGTGAAATAGAGAAAAGTAGAGAGCGAGGTCCGCACCAGGCACGGAAGTTCTACCAAATAATCCGCAGTATGACGCGGTACACACCACGCTGCACTTACTGCAAGGATAAAGAGGGTAATCTGATCACCGACCCTGAAGGCATTCTGGAGCGATGGGAAGTGCACTTCAATGAATTGCTAAATGGTCAGCTCACAGAAGAATTGGAGACTCCACCAATGCAAGACCAGGACCAAATGCTGCCGCCACCAAGCATTGAGGAAACATTAAAAGCCATTAGACAGCTAAAATAAAATAAAGCCCCTGGAGCTGATGGCATACCAGCTGAGCTGATCAAACAAGGAGGTACAGCGTTACATCACGCAATTCATGAGATCGTGGTGCACGTATGGGAGCAAGAGGAGATGCCGGAAGATTGGCGTCGTGGTATACTTTGCCCCATACATAAGAAAGGAGATATCACACTGTGCAGCAACTATAGGGGTATAACATTGCTGAGTACCGCCTATAAGATACTCTCCACTATGCTACAAGACCGGATATCCCCATACGCTAAAGCCATCATTGGTCAATATCAGTGTGGCTTCATCCCAGGCAAATCAGGAATTGATCAGATATTCACTCTTAGGCAGGCGATGGAAAAATGTCTGGAATTTAAGATTCCACTATATCATCTGTTTATAGACTTCAAGGCCGCCTACGACAGCATAGCCAGGGTAGAACTATATAATGCCATGAGAGAATTCGGCATTCCAAATAAATTGATACTACTTTGTAGGTTGACCATGACCAACGTAACTAGTCAAGTAAAAGTAGCGGGATTGCTGTCCAAACCAATAAACATCTATAATGGACTCCGACAAGGGGACGGTCTGGCCTGCCTCCTCTTCAACCTGGCGTTGGAGAAAGCAATCCGTGACTCTGGCGTTACAACAAGAGGGACTATTGTCACCAAGTCCAGCCAGATACTTGCCTACGCAGATGACATCGACATCATCGGTAGAACTGAATCGGCGGTACAGGAATCCTTCACCCAGATCGAGCAGGCGGCACAAAAACTGGGACTGCGCATTAATGAGGGAAAAACCAAGTACATGGTGGCAACTTCTGCGAAGAGAAGACCTAACGTTGGTCAAACTATCAGGGTAGTGGAGCACAAATTTGAAGTAGTGCAATCCTTTAACTACCTTGGGTCAATAGTATCAGCCGATAACAATATGGAAGAAGAAATACGCGAACGGCTGATTAAATCCAACAAAGCCTACTATGGTCTATCAAGGCTCTTTAAATCCCGAAATTTATCCAGAACATCCGAGCTACTACTGTACAAGACCATGGTCTTACCAGTACTCATGTATGGATCCGAGACCTGGGTGCTTAATAAAAGGCACTCTGAACTCTTGGCCGCGTTCGAGAGAAAGGTCTTAAGGAGAATTGTTGGCCCCGTATGTGAGGGAGGACGATTCCGGAGACGCTACAACCATGAGTTGTACGCAATCTACCTTGAAGCTCATATTGTAAGAAAAATCAAGCTCGGTAGACTCCGGTGGGCGGGACACCTAGCTCGAATGAGCGAAGAGGACCCTGCCCGGAAAGACCTTTGTGGCAGGATATATGGAAGGAGACAGCGCGGCAGACCTTGTCTGCGATGGGGGGATGGCGTAGACCAGGACGCCCAGAGCCTGGGAGTGCTAAACTGGATGACATCGGCTCGAAATCGGGACCGGTGGAGAGATTTGTTAAATAAGGCCAAGACCGGATCCCGGTTGTAGTGCCGATGATGATGATGATGATGAACAGTGGGGTGTGTTTCGCAGCGACGAGCAGTCGCATTGGTGTAGGCTTAATTCATATGGGCTTAATTCATATGGACTTTCGCAGCACCTTTGCAACAGTATAAAGAGTTTCCTCAAAAATGGATTGATTCGAGGTTATTGTACGATTTATTATCTTGGGATTTCTCTTCCATCAATTCCGATGCCTCAGTTACTTATTTTCGTCCCAGCTCTGTTTAGTTTATGATATATTATTGCCCAATTAAAATGTAGGATTCAGCTTCAGGTGAAAATGCTGAAAACTCTAAAAGAAACGAGTGCCCATTCAAGGAGTCCGTTTGTGCTAATGCACCCGTAGCGTCTCTAATAGATACACACACAATACACAAGCAAATAGTGAAGAACACCGAACGAAAAATCGAATAAGAATATGCATCAGAGCCGTATACCATAGCGATAACATAACAATTCACATCAGTGGAATATACATCACACGTTCTTCACTATCATTCCAAACGCTGTATTCTATTGTCAATTGTCGATCCTTTCTTCAAAAATTATATTTAAAAATGCCCCCCTATGCGAACGTGTTGACTAGGACTACCAATTTGATTCGCCAAGAGCCTCAAAACGCACAACAATTGAAAACAAACAAATTGGACTATTTCAAGCGTTTGGAAAAATCTATGAGGCCGGTAACATGAAAGAAAAAAACGGATATCATGGGCAATAAGAAACCCTCTACTCACACGAAGAACATCGTCTTGGCAAATTGTAAATCCAGTGAGCCCGAAGTTGAACTCTTACCCATTTTAATGGGTTGGGTAAAAAGTCATTGCGTTTTTTTTTTTTTTTTGCAACAGATGATATTAGACCAGGTTTGACAGAACTGGAATCATTCACACATTTGTTTGTCATACGTCGTTTAATAGCTGACAGTTTAAGCTACATTCTCAAAAAAATTGAGCGATTTAATTGGGTTTTGGAGATTTTACAATAAGTTGTAGGTCGAAGACCAAGCTGTCCAATTTTGCCATATTTTACTGTTTTATTTCCGTAAAAGGAATAACGTGCGAGTTAATTTTACCAATTATAACGAAGACAAAAAATAATATTTCACGGGACCGAGGTCTTTTATTGATTTGTGTCTTAACGCTACTTTAATATTCCATCTATGAACCCTGTTCTGGGTTTTACATTTGGTATTTACACTTAGAGCTAGGTCTTTTCTTGGTTTCCAACCAAATCTTATCTCGGTTCCCAAGAGGCTTATGTGGCGGTTCTTTAAAACTTTCCCAAAGAACCATGCATTTCTTTAAATCAATCTGCTTTTCCCTCACTCCACAAGACACCGTACCTACCTGCAATTTTGGGCAGCGTAAGCTCTCAGCAGCATTTTTTATACCTGAAAATAAAACCCCAGCAAGCATGCACATCAAACAAATTATTTCATTCATATTACATGAACCGTGCCAGACAATCGGCTCGGCTTGTCAGCAATTATAAACGATAAACACTCACTGGTCAGCGTAATTGTTGACACAGCTGTAGCCGATATTCTTGCTACGGTTAATGAGTCAATATTGCTCCAATCCCAAGGTTCGCTACAGTTGCGACCAATTTCCTTTATCGGTTATCTACCGATCATGGGTTTTGGGCACGAATATGATTGACGTTAGATAATCATACCCATGATCATATCTAATGATTCGTTGTCTAAACAACGACCAGCCACTATTCTCACGCTGGCTATTCTAAACGAAATGCTCCTGTGTACTCTACGTAAAGAGAGGAAATTATTTTTGCCTGCATGCCAGTATTCCTGTGCATTATCCAATGCCTAAAATAAACATGCACCCAAATCTAGTAGCCTTTGTCGTCGCAGCAAAGTTCTGTTGACTTATCGCCAAACCAAATCGATTCCCTATCGTACGATGGGAATACACTTAGCCGCACACCGATCATCATATTTGACCAGCTGCATGTTTGTTTTTCCTTTCCTGCGCCCAACGAGTGTTTGGGTGTCTTTCTTGAAAAGGAAAGATTGTTTTTTACCCTGCGATGACATGCGTGGAAACTCATCGCAATCACGAGAGGCTGGGTCAACGTCGCCCAACTCGGGGAGTCAGATTTTATTCTTTGAAGGGTGCGCACCCCCATTACTAATCCCCGCGGAGAGTTGCCGAGAGTTTTTGTCCGAGAGTTCTCTTTTTACTATGTAATTTCTTTTTGTGTGCGTGTTTTTGGCCGTACCGTGTTTCACCAACTGTGATTAATTAATAAAATGTCATAACTATAAGTGTCTTTGAATTGTTATTTAAGTTATTACCCACTGAATAAAATACAATTGTCAATAAAATCTAAGACACAGTGTTAATGGAAATCAACCTATCCGGTAGTTCACCAGAGTTAATTAGTAATTGAAAAGGTGTAAAGTGAAGTTGAATAAAAAGAACGTTTTATAACCGGAAACCATCAACTTGTTTCATTCATCGATTTCCTCAGGTGATCAGTGCTTTGTCTCAACATCGTTGGTGTTCCGTCGACTTTTACTCTGTGGGTGTTTACTGAATCCGCGTCCGTGCAGACGCACAAGTAATAACACCCCACACTTATATCAGCAGTTGCTATTTTCCATAAGAGTCTTGTGGTGACCGATCACCCCCCCCCCCCGCCCCCCCCCCCCCCATCACTTCAACAAAATAATCCCGATTTTATTGCTGGAGATGTGTTATTCTTTTTTGTATCTGACATTAAATTGTTCGATGCTCCCTTGTCTTTTGATTTCTAATATGCACTTTGTTAACTTACATGATATGATTCCCCCCCTTGTTATAAACCTTGACGTGGAGCGGGCGCCTAAACTATAATGAATAACTCAGGGTATACTGACGGAAGCATATGCTTCCCGTACGGTCACCCATGACAGACAGGCTAGCGAGGAGTAACACACAAATATCTATCACCCCTAATCCAGGGTGTTATGAGTCACCGTGCCCATTGGAAGGTTTGCAGCCACAGGTATACCGGCTGTATTATAACAGGGCCTCTCTTACACCGGGTCGAATCAGAGCAGTAAGCAGACCTTACCATATCAAAGCGGGCCCTGATATGGCGGACTATTTGAACACCAAGATCTGTGTGAACAAAAATGAATAATCATTATACACAAAACGAAAAACACGGTAGGCGTAGGTGTGATGAGCCGACACTACCATAAGGGAACAAGTCATCAAGAAAACACCGCCTCGGCAAAAAGAAGACGTAGGGAAAAACGGAAAAAGCGGGATATACACGTCGGCACGTTGAATGTTCGAACGTTATATAAACCAGGCGCGATACAGACGTTCTAGAAAACGCGAAACAGTATAAAATGGACAACGTCGTGCATCAGGCAGTCCGACTTCCACATCAAGTAATCGAAACCAACGGGTTCACCCTGGTATGTATATATATATACACATAACCTCGGAACCGGCTTCATCATAAGCAAGAAGATTACGCCCCATGTAAAAGATGTGAAATTCATTAATGACCGAATGTCTGTGCTAAAAATATCCGGACCCATGGTACAATTATGTACTTATAAACCTAAACCCGAACACGTCCCAACATAATTTACCGACGACGAAACGAAGGACACGTTCTACGAGCGCCTAGAGGAAGTATTTGATGGGATCTCATCATTTGGTGTTAAAATCCTCCTTGGGGACCTCAATGCGAAAATTGGAAAGGAAGATATCTTCCAACCAACTATAGGTGAAGAAAGCCTACACGCCGTTTCAAATGATAATGGAATTCAAATTATCACGTTCGCAGCCTCAAAAGATCTCGTAGTGAAAAGTACGATGTTCAAGCACAAGCAAATTCATAAAGCCACATGGATATCACCCGACGGCGTAACGCGTGACAATAGACCACTTCCTCATAGACAAAAGACACTACTCGAACACCCTCGACGTAAGATCATATAGACGAGCAGTTTGCGATTCGGACCATCTTCTAGTGATGGGCAAAATCAGGAGTCGGGTCGCAGCAAACCCCCATACGAGACGAGCAAAAAGTTCGACACTGATAAACTTAAAAACCTGCGCAAAAGGGCTGAATATCAAGACGAACTAGCGAGTGTTCCCGGAACGTTACAACCTGCAACTGTTCAAAAAGAACTGCAACAGTTATTTGATGGCATCTCGGGGCGCCCACTCGGCGCTATAGGTTCGCCTCTCCCGAGAGAAGTCTAATAAAAAAAAATAGAATAGATTTAGCATCCTAAAGAATGAGAGTAGTGAGGAAGAGGAAACCAATAATGTGCACACTAGATGGGCATCGATCAGAGACGTAATCAAACAAACACTCCAAAAGGTATTAGGAATTAAACAAATTAAAAGCAATTAAGTCCAATCCTTGGTTTGACGATGAGTGCAGACCGAAGATCGCACAACGTAAACGCCTGAGAGTAATTCACTTAGAAAGATATGATGAAGTCAACGCAGAAATATACGCGACAATTCGGAGAGACAATGAGACTCTTCAAACGCAAAAAACGGGAATGGGAGAAGACTCAGATCGAAAAAATCCCAGAAAATTTCAGAGCAAAGAACATCAGAGGTATGTATGCCGGCATAAATTCAATTAGAAATGGCTACCGAGGGAGAGCCAGAATAACTCGACCACCCAAACGACTGTCCTATCACAGAAACAAACAATATCGTGACAAGATGGAAGCAGTACTTTGAAAACCTTCTCAATGTGCGCACTCATTAACCACAAATAAATGCACCAGACGTACATACAGTCGAGCCTCAGATCCCGGTGCCCTCTTTTAACGAAGTTGTCGACGCAACAAATCGATTGAACAACAACAAGGCTCCCGGAGTCGATTGCATACCGGCAGAACTTATGAAGCATGTAGGAGAGGCAACCGCTCGAATGATCCACCAGCACATCCAAACAATATGGGATGGGGAAGTCACTCCGGAAGAATGGAAAACCTCAATAGTCATCCCCATTTTCAAAAAAGGCGACAGATCTGACTGCGAAAACTACAGAGGAATATCATTGCTCCCAACCGCATACAAAATATTAACAAATGCCATTCTGGCGAGAATCATACCGTACGCAGAAGAGATACTGGGAGACTACCAATGTGGATTCCATAGGAACCGGTCAACAAGCGACCAAATGTTCACAATAAGATAACTGCTGGAAAAGAAGTGGGAATACGGAGAGACCGTTCACCAACTGTTCGTTGACTTCAAAAAAGCCTACGTTGAGCTGTGAGTCCCAAAAAATATGCCGCACTCATTCAAATTTGCATGAACGAAAACAAAGGGCGAGTCAGAATAGAAAACCACCTCTCAGAAACATTTGAAATCCGGGACGGACTAAAGCAGGGAGATTGTGGCGATTCCGCCAGATCCCACGGCTCGCCTCCCTGAAAAAACCCCCATAACCATAACCCGGGTCTGCACCAGCTTTCGCTAATGCAATTCGCATTAGCATCTTAGATGCTTCACGCATCAAACAGACCCAATTATTATAACCCTAAAATCCCTATAAAGAAACCTTACCTTCATGCATCCCTTCGCATACAATTTTTCATAAGATTTCTTTGTTTTCCTATTTGGTATTCTGAACCAATTCGGCACCAGACAAATTCCTGTAAACAAAATAATTCGGATTGCAATCAATGTAACCGTCATGACAGGGACCATAAATATCGCGCCGTCTATTTTCCCAGCCGCGTCATATACCATACATACACATTGCCTGGCAACCTTTTTTTGTTTGTCTTACCAACAAACAACCCAAGCAGCTGCATATAATTAGCGCAATAGACGCTGAAACCAAATTCTCCAGCATTTCCTAATGCAAATATGAACCCGGTTTCTATTGCAGCCAGAGATGCCATAAACATCCAATTTGCTTTTAGCACCTTTTTCTCCTAACGTCGAAAATAGCGACGAGGCATCGTATAAACATGACCCTCATTAAAGAGCGAACCATTTGGTCGCCTTTCTTTTGTCTTTGCCGCCTGCCTGTTTCGCTGTTCCACTGCACGTGTGAATAGCATTGATCTCAACGATCCCACACATACCACCACGACCTGTATTACAAGATCTGGTTTCCTATACCACCAGGAGAGACTTTACGTTTCCCTGGTGGTAGGTAAAAAACGATATCCTTATTGGAGAGGATATCGTTTGAGTCTCATTCCATCACCAGACCAAGTCGGTCGGGTCTCCACTACGCTACCTTTGCGCTCGGTACGCGTAGATACGATGGGCCACCCTTTTACCATCGAGGGGTGCGTCGGAGTTCGCACCCCCGTGAGTCGTGTGTGTTTTATTTTTCAACTCTAGGAAGTTTTAGTTTATTTATCCTTAAGTTCATACGAAGTGTTCAATAGTTTTTGGAAAACGTATAAATCATACAAAAATGTAAGAGACAAACAATAAACAATTTATAAATTTCATTAACTGTTTGATTTTCAAAATTTAAAAGTAAATTAAATTCAAAACTAGACACATTTCATTGTTAAAGCGCGTTTCCTGTACCTGCTGCGATATTCGGCCAAACTTAATTAGTGAATGATGGAGGAGGAAGTTAATCAGCGCCGTACGCCGGTGCACTTACTTCTTCCCCACAAGATGGTCTATCACCGTGTCTTTTTAACCTTGTGCTCGAGTATGTCATCAGAAAGGTACAAGACGACAACATGGCCGGATCATCCCTGAACGGGGTCACACAAGTGCTCGCATATGCGGATGACATCGGCATTCTGGGCGATAATCTAGAAACTGTTAGTAAAAACTGTGAAATCATCATGCAAGCGGCAGAAGAGGTGGGCCTAGAAATAAATGAAGACAAAACAAAATACATGATTACGGCGAGAGCAGGTGGACCTCAGAGAACACATATAAACGTCAGAGGTAAGATATTTGAAAAAGTTAAAGAATTTAAATATCTGGGAACGATACTGACGGCCAGTAACGAAATGTCGAAGCAAATTAACAAGAGACTGCATTCCGACAGCGCTAGTTGGCACGCAGTCAGAAAACTGCTGAAATCCAGACTGCTATCACGTAACATAAAGCTCCGTGTCTATAGAACCGTAACCATGCCGATTGTTCTATATGGATGCGAAACATGGGCTCTCACAAAACGGGAAGAAAACAAATTCCGCGTATTCGAGAATAAAGTTTTGAGGGGCATCTTTGGCGGTAAATATCACGAGGAGGCAGGACAATGGAGGAAACTCCATAATCACGAATTGGAAGTGCTATATCGCAAACCTACAATAGTAAGAGTAATCAAGTCGCGAAGATTAAGATGGACCGGACACGTGGCGCGAATGGGGAACGATAGGACCGTGCATAGAATTCTTGACGGTAGACCAACGGGAAAGAGACCGGTAGGACGGCCGCGACGGAGATGGGAGGACAATGTTAGGTTTGGCCTTGAGGAGATCGGATCGAATGGTCAAGCGTGGAAGGAGAGTGCCCAGGACAGGGAACGATGGCGAAGCCGAGTCGGTGAGGTCATGAACTTCCGGGTTCCTACAAGCCAATAAATAATAATAATAATAATAATAATTTCCTGTAATATACTGCTAGTTTGTCAAGAGCTGCTTGCATAGAGTTGTAGACGTTAGTGAATAAGGCACCCGAAGAGAAAATAGCCGTATCATCGGCAAACATAGCTACCAGAATGTTTTCACCTAGACATGGTAAATCTGCGACAAACAATGTGAATAATATGGGACCAAGGACCGAGCCTTGGGGTACACCATAGTGGATTCGGTGAGTAGGGGATTTGTCGGTTCCTATACTCACAACAAATTTTCTCGAACGAAGAAAGCTCTGGATAATTTTTATAAGCGGTATTGGCAGCTTAAGATTTAGTAGCTTATAAATCAAGGCATCGTGCCATACCCTATCCAAGGCTTTTTCGATGTCTAGAAGAATCAGTCCCGTTGACTCCTTGTCGATGAATTTACCAGCTATGTGGTTTTAATGCGCAAGACTTGGTGGATTGTGCTGTGACCACTACGGAAACCGAACTGAAAGTTTGGTAGGATGTTATTTGCTTCCATGAAACGATCAATCTTTTCCTTAATGATTTTTTCTAGGAGCTTACTCAGACAGCTAATTAGACTAATAGGTCTGTAGCTTTCGGGGCTGTTCTTTGGTTTGCCGGGTTTCGGGATAGGTATTACTTTGCTGTTTCCCAACAGTCCGGAAAATAACAGTTCCTAAGACAAGCGTTGAAAATGAACGTTAAATAGTTACTTGCAGTAGGTGGAAGTGCTTTAATTAATTTGTTGTTAATACTATCAAGACTAGCAGTTTTTTTTTATTTCGATTTTTTTACCAATTCTTTAACTTTGCTAATATTAGTTGCGTAAGTACTTTCAGCTGGTGATTGAGAAAGTACATGGATAGTGTTAGCAACTTCAGCCTTCAATCAATTGAATCAAGTAGAGCCTACGTGGAAAACGACAAATTGAACGTTAATCGCAGAAAAGGAAACAACAGGGGAACAACAGATCAACACCCCCTGCATCCAGGCGCAGCACTCACGAGCCACTGACAACTTCTGCAACGATCGCTCAACGGTCCAACTCACGTAAGTCATTTTACCACCCTTTCTTACCTATATTATAAAATAAATTGTTATAACCACACATAACATACTCATGTATGGATCCGAGACCTGGGTGCTCAATAAAAGGCACTCTGAACTCTTAGCCGCCTTCGAGAGGAATGTCTTAAGGAGAATTGTTGGCCCCGTATGTGAGGGGGACGATTCCGGAGACGCTACAACCATGAGTTTAGGCAATCTATCTTGAAGCTAATGTTGTAAGAAAAATCAAGCTCGGTAGAATCCGGTGGGTGGGACACCTAGCATCCAATAACATGGACATCATGTGGTTGAGGGTCGTGCTGAGGAATTCTGTTAATTGTTGTTGTTGTCTTTACCGCTTCCCGAATGACGATCGACCAGCGCCATTTTTCGAACATCTTTCACTTACTGTCGACTGGATTCAGATCAACCACTCGGATTCTGAAATTACCGTTCTTGGCGACTATAATGTACACAATTTCCGCTGGTTAGTACATTCTAACAGAACCGACGAGGCTGGGAAGCTGGCGAAGATGTTTGCTGTTAGCCACAACTTGACTCAACTCGTGGAGGAACACACGCAAGTGCCGGAAGCCCTAGGTGATTATGCGAACACCATGGATCTGTTTTTGACATCCGATCCGAGTATTTATACCGTAGAGGTTTCTGCGCCACTGGGAAACTCAGATCACTGCTTGGTATCTGTCGCGCAACCACTTGATTTTCAAGCGAATAAACGGCCTAGGCAGCTTCGCCATGTATGGAAGTATGGGGCTGCTAACTGGGACGATTTGCGAGATTTCTTCGCATCCGTTCGGTGGTCGGAGGTGTGCCTTGGAGACTCCTATTTTAACGCTTGTGCGGAGTCGGTCACATAGATTATTCTTCTCGGGATGGAGATCTACATTCCACATTCCATCACACGAAATTCATCTGATGAGCCTTTGTTAGATAAAAAATGCGAGCAGATTACAACGGCAAAAACAGAGCTTTTAAGCAATGGCGCTCCAATTCCACCGATGTTAACAGAACGAATTGTGTTAGAATCAGAAACGTGTGCAACCAGGCGATTGATGCCGCGAAGAAGGCTCACAACCACAGGGTGATCAATAAGCTCTTTCGGTGCCCAAGTGGTTCGCGCTCCTTCTGGTCAATGGCAAGGGCTGTCAGCGGTAACTTCGCTTCCTCCTCTTTCCCTCCGTTGGTGACAGACAGCGGGACGTTAGTCACGAATCCAAAGGATAAAGCAAATGTGTTCGCGAATTTATTTTCCAAGAATTCCAACCTCGAACCCGGTCTTTTGGAGCCACCTGTGATTTCGCCGGTACAGTCTTCCATGCGGGATGTGAGATTTCGTCCGCGCATTATTCAACGCATTCTACGTGAACTGGATTGTAGGAAGGCAACCGGACCGAACGGAATACCAGCAATAGTCCTTAAGAACTGTGCTCCAGAACTATCGCCGGTTCTTGGCAGACTCTTCCGCTTATCTTATGCACGGAGGACCTTTCCTGCCTGCTGGAAAATCGCTCGAGTTCAGCCAATCCCAAAGACGGGAAAAAAGTGTCTCCCACAAAATTACCGTCTGATAGCATTACTCTCTATTTTATCTAAGGTAATGGAAAACGTCATCAATACAGAGTTGGTTAAGTATTTGGAGTGCAACGGACTTCTGAATGATCGTCTATACGGATTCCGTAGCAGGCGGTCCACAGGAGACCTTTTGACACTTATAACCGATATATGGACATCTGCGATTGAACGGCATGGTGAGTCAAGGGCGGTCGCATTGGATATCTCCAAGGCTTTTGACCGCGTCTGGCACGGGGCATTGCTGAGCAAACTTCGTTCATATGGACTTTCCCAACAGTTTTGCGACTGGACGAGGAGCTTCCTCGAGAATCGATCGATCCGGGTTGTTGTGGACGGCGTGTGTTCGGATCTGTATCCTGTTACTTCGGGGGTGCCTCAAGGTTCTATTTTGGCTCCAACCTTGTTCTTGCTTCACATAAATGATTTGTTGGAGACAACGGATAACAAAGTGTTCAGTTTAGCGGATGATAGTACGCTTGTTTCCTCCTATTCGAGTATTCGGCCGCTTGGTGCAGCTGCGTGGCATCTGCTGAGATGTAGACAAATTGACTCTCTGAATCAGGATCTAGATAGGGTCCTGCAGTGGGGAGGGCCAATCTCGTCGACTTCAATGCAGCGAAGACACAATATACAACATTCACAAAGAAAAGTGGATCATCGGTACTACAGCTGATGATGAATGGCCTGGCCCTCGAGGCTGGGGAGTGTTTAAAATTGCTCGGCGTCACGGTCTGTGGGAATGTATCATGGCATAACCACGTATCGGGTATCGCCAGATCACCCTCAGGAAAACTGAGTTATCTTTTTAGAGCCAAGAAATATTTTACTCCGGCCCAACATCTTCTCCTATATAAATCCCAAATTAGACCCGCGCTCGAATATTGCTCTCATGTTTGGAGCTCGGCTCCTAAACATACCATCGACCTACTTGAGAGCGTACAAAGACGAGCGATCCGCCTGATCGGGGACTCGGCGCTGACGTCGGGACTACAGTCGCTATCACATCGAAGGCGCGTAGCCGACCTCTGTCTGTTTTACAGATATTATCACGGGTGCTGTTCTTCGGAGATTCTTGGCATTGTTCCACGCAATTCGGTCTATATGCGCTCCACAAGACAATCCGACGCATCGCACCCGTTTGTGGTTCATCTCCCGACGGCGCGAACATCCCTGTATCAGAACTCGTTCCGTTACAGAGCGGGGAAGCTGTGGAACTCCCTTCCCACGCGAGTGTTCCCGGAGCGTTACAACCTGCAATTGTTCAAAAAGAACTGCAACAGTTATTTGATGGCATCTCGGGGCGCCCACTCGACGCTATAGGTTCGCCTCTCCCGAGAGAAGTCTAATAAAAAAAAAAAAAACCTCTTGTGTTCGGCGTGATATCACCCCAACCACTGTGTTTGGAGTTGAAATCTCCCGCCAGAACGAAATAATTGTTTTCCGAGTCTAACTTGAGATTACGGAAAAGGGTATCCAGTTCGCTGATAAATTGCGAACACTGAGGAGCTTCAGGTGCATACACGGGTACCACGTATAGATGCCTTTGACTTTTTAAAGGTATATCTATAATGCAAGCTTCCAGCAGCTGAAATTTGTGTACAGCTGTGCTGTAAACGACCTTGTGGTGAAGGCCTTTCTTAATTAAGATAGCAACTCCACCTCCTTGTGTGGCGTGTGGACGATCTCGTCTAATGACTTTATAGTTTTTGTAGCCCAATTTGTGCCTCTGGTTTAGCTTAGTTTCGCTAGCTAGAAGCACATCGGGGCATTCGGCTTCAAGCAGGTTACCTAGATTATCCCTCCTTTCCACGTGGATTTGTGAATTCACATTCACAGCAATAATTTTTAGAGTTAAATTAGTTGGATAGTTCATTGTGATGTAGTGCTCTAAAAAGCCCTACTACCTTTTTCCCCCATTCCTACATCCAAATCCTAGCTATAATACGCTAAAACGCCAAAATCTTATCAAAACCCACAATAACCCAAACATGAACCAAAATTCGCAATAAACGAATCAAATATTCGTTTATCGCATAACATTTGCCCCCACGGCATAATTAAATCCAAAATCTTGAATTAAAATCAAATTCGCAATAAACGAATATAATATTCGTTTACGTTTCACATTTGCCCCACAGCATCACCCAAATCCAAAATTCAGAGATCATTATCTCGATCTGAAAATTTTCCATTGAGGAAAACAAACAAAAACTCAAAAGCAGATACATTCCCACATCTGCGCAATAGTTCCATATGACTTCAAGAAATTGAATTCTTATCTAAAGTAAACACAACATCTCACTCGAAATATCGAGATTGTTGTACGAAAATGTGTATCTTTGGGATACAATTTTCGATTTGTTATCCTTTATAAGGGAATAGTTAAGTGATCTCCGGGCCGCAGTCTAAATTCGTCTACAGTCCCTGGAGGAAGTACCACAGGATAATCTTTGAGAAAATAATAAAACAAATTCCAAAGGAAACAAGACGTGCTTTCATTTTTACCCAACAACGGATAGCTAAGTATCTCCTGGCTCCCACGGAAGACCAAGTGAAGACCAAGGACAGAGGCCGAATCCAAGGACGTTGCTCTTCCCTTTGAAATCAGAGGAAGCACGACAATGACCCCTTTTGTGGGACAAGTTTTCAGAAGCTATTTTAAGAGATCACTTAGACCTTTTAAGGACTAAGAAACACGCTTCCTGAAACCAAACCCCTACAAAAAAACATAACAGTGGTATGTTGGGTTGTCTGAGAACAAGGACGAATAAATAATATCTATTCGGGCCGTTTGTTCAGTCAGTTTTATTTCAAATCCAGCAATCTGTCCTTGTATGGCTAACAGGATATCTCTTATATCTGAATTTGCCCCTAGGGCGGGCGCTTTTATGACGTTGGGTGAAAGTTCCGCCGCCGTTGTATTAATTGGATTTCTAGCCATTTGAGAAAATGATATGCTAGGTGCGGAAGGTTTTGTGACATTACTTCCCTGTGCCGCGAAGTTTGAGTTTAATGGACTACCGGCAATTTGAGCGAATGATACACTAGGTGCAACGAAGTTATTATAAGAACGAACCTTCATTCGTTTCTCTTCTTCAAGTTGTTTTTTTTTTAAATTCCAACTTGGCTTTTAGTTGTTGGAAATTCGGACAACCTCTAAAGTTGGCCGGGTGACCTGTATTTTTGCACAGGACGCAAGATAGTTTGCTCCTATCCTGAACCTGTTCTTTACCCAAGGGGCATTCTCCTACGGCATGATTCATACTTTACACATCTAAATTCCATACAACACCGCATGCACCGCAACACACGGTCAACCTTCCGTATTTTTTCCCAAATTATTGTTTGGTGGAAAATAACTTTAATATTCCTAAGTGCATCGAGTTTGCTGTTGGGACTTAGGGAGACAATGAAGAACGGCAACTTGCGGTTGCGACTTCGGGAGAGAGAAGTGGAGAATGGCTTCACATCAATCAATTTTAAACTGTCATTTTCGACAGTTTGTAGTTCTGAGAGGAGTTCTTCGGAGGAAAAAGAAGGATCAACTCCTTTAAGTAACATGGAGATAGTTTTCTCTGATTTAGGTGTGTACGTGAAGTACTCACTACTTGCTTCCCTTAGAGCAGATTTAATTTTATGATAATCATCTAAATTATCACATAAAAAACTTATTTTATTATTATTTTAATTCTTCGTTTTAAAATTTCTACATGTTAACTTACCCAATTTGATTAGGTCCTTAGCTTCCATAAAACTAACTATGATGGGAGGCACTTTCTCCGTCTTATTGGCTGCTGCTTGTTGTTTTTCCAGCAGTTGTTGCTGCTGCTGTTGCTGTTGCTGTTGCTTCTGCTGCTGTTGTTGTTTCTCCTCTTGCTGTTGAATGTTGCTTTCCGATAAGGCTTCTTTGATTTGTAGATCCAAATAGTTCTTCTTTTTTGAGAGTCCTCTTTCTTTTTATATAGCTCCGCAATAAATTGAGCACGGCTCCTGTATGGTGTAATTGTGCTTGCACACACAAAATAAAATTGCAAAGGTGAAAATAAAATATTGAAAATATTGCTGAATTTGCCATGGCATTATTCGACACATGAACTACATGAAAACGCTAACGTTAAACCGGTAGAATTCCTTATTGACAAAATCAATCGAAACTTCTTCGTCAATTGTTCTTTTTCTGACAATGTTCTCGTTTCCCGTCTTGCGTTATGCTAAATCACTACATATGTACTCTGTCTATGAAAATTATATCGAGGTCATTATTACATAAAATAACCGGAAACCTGTGCAATACGAGGGTTTCCTCTGTCGTAAAGTTGGACATTTTTGAGGATATACGCACTCAGAACGTTTTGACATACGAGCGCTATTTGTGTTGTTTACAGTAACTTAAAAGATTCATCTCGGCCCAAAAATGGAATTAAATCGTCAACATTTTCGTGCGATTATTTTTTACAACTTTCGGCGTGGATTAACTCAGCAACAGTGCATGGATGAACTTAATTCAATTTTTGGCGATGAAGCTCCATCAAGGACCAGTGTTTATCGATGGTATGGTGAATTCAATCGTGGTCGTAGTTCACTCCAAGATGAATTTCGTGAAGGTCGTCCAAAATCAGTTGTTGTTCCGAAAACCATTGATGCTGTGCGCGAACTGATATTGGAAGATCGTCATGTGACCTATCGTGAGATTGAGACAACCTTAGGCGTTAGTGGGACCAGAATACATTCAATATTGCATAAACATTTGACTGTCAAAAAAATTTGTTCGCGTTGGATCCCACACAATTTGTCAATCGCCCAAAAAAAGGCTCGTGTCAATTGGTCGAAAGAAATGCTCAAAAAATACGGTCGCGGTGTTTCGAAACACGTCTATGACATCGTGACAGGTAATGAATCGTGGATTTACGCGTATGGCCCCGAAAGTAAACAGCAGTCGACTGTCTGGGTGTTTCAAGATGAGCCAAATCCAACAAAAGTTGTTCGCGCACGAAGCACTTCCAAGCAAATGGTCGCCTCTTTTTTTCGGAAAAACTGGACATGTCGCAACCGTACCACTAGAACAACGCAGAACAGTCAATTCTGAGTGGTACACAACCATTTGTTTGCCAGTTGTCTTCCAAGAAATCAGGAAAACCAACCGCTGAAGACGGATCACTCTTCACCACGACAATGCGAGCTCTCACACATCGCCTGCGACAACTGCATTTTTGAGCACCCAAAACATCGATTTGATGGGTCATCCGCCGTATAGTCCTGACTTGGCACCGAATGACTTCTTTTTATTCCCGTACGTAAAAAACAAACTGAGAGGTCAACGTTTTTCGACACGTGAAGAAGCCGTTGCTGCATTCAGAATGCATGTGTTGGAGATACCTCAATCAGAGTGGCAAAAGTGCTTCGACAATTGGTTCAAAGGCATGCAAAAGTGTATAGATCTTCATGGGGAATATTTTGAAAAACAATAAAGTGATTTTCGATGATCAATATTTGTTTTTGTTCTCTAATCCCGAAATATAAAAGGCAACCCTCGTATTCCAAAAGTGTCTCACTTGGAGAGCCATACAAACCGATACAGAAACGCAACGATCGACGAGCTGTATAGGCAAAACAGTATTCTGCTCTCTAAGTTAAAACTGCCCTACAGACAGTTCAGCGATCCAAATTTCCGCTGAACATTTAAGTCACTAATTAAAAATCTTCAGAAACTGATACGTGACAACTATAGATCAGTAATTAATGCAGACTGGGACAACAGAATTCATGATATTAAAACTAGTGGACCGAATATGTTCCCACAAATAAATAAAGTATTTCGAAGGAAAGATTATAATGACATTCCATGTCTGCGAGTTCCGCGGAGTTCCGAGAATAGTCAAACTCTGCTGAACGGAGGACTCACCCTAGAACACATTAACTCTAACGAAGAGTTCATAATAGTCGAGGATCCGCAAAAAAAGCGAACTCAGTTGGTGCTTGTTTCGAAGCAGTGTATAGATTGAATGAATCGGGTCATTCTAACCTTGACTTGGAAAACAGGGCTCTCCAAAAACATATTTCGCTACGCAATGCCCTTTACAATTGGCGTCTCTTAAGTCGGAGTTTTTAGAGAAGACATAACGTTGGTTAAACTATCACGGTAGTGGAGCACGAATTTGAAGTAGTGCAATCCTTTAACTACCTTGGGTCAATAGTGTCAGCGGATAACAATATGGAAGAAGAAATACGCGAACGGCTGATCAAATCCAACAAAGCCTACTATGGTGTATCAAGACTCTTTAAATGCCGAAATTTATTCAGAACATCCAAGGTACTACTGTATAAGACCATGGTCTTGTGGGGGTTCTCTATATTACATGGAGAACCATCCTATAATTCCAACCACAATTTCCGCCTTATTTCGACCGCTTTTAGCGTGTCATACTAACCCCTATCCCACCGTTGGTATTCACCTGAGAATCATTGATTTCTCAAAGGACGCATAGCTAAACTCATTATCCTATGCAGATAATGCATAATTGAGTTTAGCTATCTTTTTGCCATACGGCAACTGCATTTTTGCTAGCCCATGAGATTTCTATAGGAAATCACATCATGTCGGTTAGCAACAACAAGTCAAAGCAGACGACACTGTTACATACTCATGCAACCGCTGGGGAATTTATCGAAATATCTAATTAGTTCTCAGGATAAATTGCCCTAGCCAATTTGGCGTCACTTCGGCTTTGCCGTAGATCATCCATTCGCTTGGGATCAATGATCTCTTTTCGCAGGTGAATAGCACCGACCACAGTTCCTCTCCTCCATAATTCTGTCTCCCTGCGGTTCAACACACTCTGAGATCACCACAGCCGTAACACTCAGGCAGTAGGTCGGTCTCAGAAGCTGCGTTGATTCATGCACACACAACCAAACCCACCCCCGAGATCATAGTACATCGTGTGTCTGTTCTCTCATTGTACCATGTTCGTCGACTATCGAATTAACCGATGTATTCACCACACATCGACGGGCGTGGCAATGAGAGAGCAGAAGTATGATCTCTATTGGTTGTCCGGCGCAAAAAAGTAAAGTACCCATCTTCATCCCTTTTTCAATTAGTCACTATCCAACTACCACCGTGCCAACTCACGTCGCCCGTTCTGAGAAAATTTTATTTTCGCGCCAGTAGCCACTCAGCCACTGTGCATACACTTTCCCGAGTCGTCTTGCCGCAGAGAATTAGTTGTGTAGAGTATTGTCGCCAATAAGTAATCTAGAAATGAATAAGTTATAAATTTATTTGTGCATGTGGAACCATTGAAGAATCAATAAAAGCCCCCAAAAGTCAAAGTGTAAATTTGGCAACGATTCTTGATCGCTTATGTTTGGACGCCAAGTACGAAGTATAAAAAGTATCAACTTACGTGTACCTGTAACAGTATAAATTCAAATCACCAGAGAACAATAAAGAATAAAAATCTAAACCTACTACTGAACCCCAGTGCATTTTTATTAAACATTTTCGCGTTTTGTGGACATCGTTGGAGAACAACTTCTTACTTACGGAGTAACAGTGTTTGGGGAAGAAGTGAATCGTGTGCCAGTGTCTTGGTGCAATACTTCTTTTACCCCCACAGTCTTACCGGCACTCATGTATGGATCCGAGACCTGGGTGCTCAATAAAAGGCACTCTCAACTCTTAGCCTTAGGAAGAGGAAGGCTATAAGGAGAATTGTTGGCCCCGTATGTGAGGGTGGACGATACCGGAGACGCCACAACTATGAGTTGTACGCAATCTACCATGAAGCTAATGTTGTAAGAAAAATCAAGCTTGGTAGACTCCAGTGGGCAGGACACCTAGTTTGATTGAGCGAAGAGGAGTTTGCCCGGAAGGTCCTTTGTGACAGAATGTATAGACGGAGACAGCGATGGAGGGATGGCGTAGATCAGGACGCCCAGAGCCTGGGAATGCCAAACTGGAAGACATCGGCTCGAAATCGGGAACGGTGGAGAGACTTGCTAAATAAGGCCAAGACCGGATCCCGGTTGTATTGCCGATGATGATGACGAAGAATATAACAGGTCAATTGAATGTGCCGGCCTGGCACATAGATGGCGGCACTAGAATTAAATCCATATGATTTTTAGTTAGCCCGAACCTTCAAAAGACGCGTGTATAAATTTGACAGATGTCGGATCATTAGTTTGTGAATTATAGTATATTGAGTGAAGCAACTTCTGTTATTGTGAAAAAAATGGATAAAAGGGAATTTCGCGTGTTGATGAAATATTGCTTTTTGAAGGGAAAAAATACAGTTGAAGCAAAAACTTGGCTTGATGACGAGTTTCCAGACGCCGCCCCAGGAAAATCAACCATCAAAGATTGGTATGCTAAGTTTAGACGTGGTGAAATGAGCACCGAAAATGGTGAACGCAGTGGACGCCCAAAAGAGGTTGTTACCGACGAAAACATTAGAAAAATCCACAAAATGATTTTGAATGACCGTAAATTGAAATTGAATGAAATAGCAGGCACTCTAAATGTTGTGTTCTGTAGGGGTTAGTTTCAGGACGCGAGTCTCCTGATCCTTAAAAGGACAAGGCGATCTCTTAAAACAGACCGCTCCTGAAATCTTGTCCTACAAGGGGTCGTTAACCGTGCTTCCTCTGATCCAGAGGGAAGAGTAACGTCCTTTTGGTTTGGCCTTCGTCCTTAGTCTTCACTTGGTCTTCCGTGGGGGGCAGGTGATACTTAGCTATCCATTGTTGGGTAAAAATGAAAGCACGTCTTGTTTCCTTTGGAATGTGTTTTTTATTATTTTCTCAAAGATTATCCTGGGGTACTTCCTCCAGGGAATGTACACGAATTTAGACTGCGGCCCGGAGATCACGAAACCATTCCTTTATAAAGGAAAAGGAATCGAAAATTGTATCTCAAAGATACACATTTTCGTGCAACAATCTCGATCTTTTGGATATTTCGAGCGAGATGTTGTGTTTACACAAGATAAGAAATCAATTTCTTGAATTCTTACGAAACCATTACGCAGATGTGTGAATGTATCTGCTTTTGAGTTTTTGTTTGTTTAACTCAATGGAATTTTTAGGATAGAGATAACAATCTCTGAATTTTGGATTTGGGTGATGCTGTGGAGCAAATATAGAACAATAAACGAATATTAGATTCGTTTATTGTGAATTTTAATTTTAATTCGGATTTCGGATTAAACTTCGCCGTGGGGGCAAATATTATGCGATAAACGAATTTTGATTCGTTTATTGCGAATTTTGGGTTATGTTTGGGTTTTTGTGGGTTTTGATAGGATTTTGGGTTAGGAATGGCGGAAAAAGATGGTAGGGCTTTTTGGAGCACTACATCCTCCCCTCCTTGAAAAAAAGAAAATTGATCTTTATGAGATTAATTTTCTGGAAAATGGCGTGATTGGGAATAAGGATGACGGTATCGTGATTCCGTTACATATGCCTGATATTTTCTAACATAGTAGCTTTTTGTATACAATATTTATTATAAATGTGTAATTTTTGTTCTTTGTTTTTTTTCTTAATATTTATGTATTCGTATTTATGGTCGTGTATTCAAGTTTCCACAATGGTTATATAATAAAATATTTTCTTTTTTTTCTGAGTGTAAGGTTAATTGTAGAATGTTTTATAATTACATAAGTATTTGAATTAATTATATTAAATTTAACTTTGCGTTTTTTTTTTTTTTTTTTTTTTTTTTATAAAGTACTATTTGTAAAAAGATACATAGATAAGTAAGGTTTTTATGGTTTATTCTTACAATTTGTATATTACATAGAATTTTCATTGTTTATATACTCGTATAAATTTATTTACATATATTATTTTTGTTCTCTTTTTTTTCATTGTCCTTATTAGTCGGGCGTTTATTTATTTATATAATTTTTTCCATGTATTTGGACGTACAATTTAATTCTATAACTTTTCCTTTTTGTTTTTTGTTATATAAAAATTTTCTTACTTTCTTAGTATTTTCTTAGTTGAAAACTGTTTTGAATTTATATAAATATTAGAAGTTCTTATTTTAACACTGTTTTGTAAGTTTTATTTTTGTATTTTCGTTTTTTCATATATATATAATGTGTTTTTTCTTATAACCTAAGATTATTTATTATTATTACAAAATTTTGTTGTTGTTGTTTATTTATTTAAGTTAGTGGTGGTTATTTAAAACATGATATAAACTTATTTTATTAAGTGCGGTAATATTTGTTTTTATCTATATATTTATTTTTTTTGTTTTGTTTGTTTTTTTTTTTTTCTTTTTTTTTTTTTTTGTATTAAAAGTGTTGTATACTATTTACAAAATTATTTTATTCGTATACAATTATTTGAATAGAAAATTTTTTTCGCAAATTTTAAATACATTATCGTGGTATTTTGGTACAGTGTTAGTTTATAATTTTTTTTTTGTGTTTACTATACGTGTATGCATTTATTTATTTCTCTTTTTTTTTTTTTGTTATCTATACATATATACATTTTTCTCTTCAACTTTTATTTTTCTTTGGAGTTTCTTATTCGTGATTGCCTAATCCACAAATAGTTTTATATTATTGTTGTGGACTATTCGAGTTCCTTTTCCTATTTTGAGGATTGAATTTTCTTCGGATAGGATCTTTACAATTTCATAGGGGCCTTTCCACAGGGAGGTTAGTTTGTTAGGTCTTGAGTGATTCTTTAATAGAACCTTGTCGCCAACATTAAATTTCTTACGGCCTACTTTTTGGTCGTAGTATGCCTTAGATTTTTGTTTTTTCTCTATCAGTATTCCCTTGGCTGTACGATAACCATGTTGTAATCGCATTTTTAATTCGTTTGCGTAATGGTCGTAGTTATAAGAGCTTTCGGGGTTTTGTCTGAGAGAACTGGGTATTTCGGCTGGGAAACCATATAGTAATTCATGCGGCGTGTAGCCTGTATTACTGTGGGGTGTAGTATTGTACACAAACATTGCGTAAGGTATCCAGGTGTCCCAAGTGAGAGGATCCTGGTTTACATAGTGGCGGAGGTATTCCACCAGAGTTCTATGGCTCCGTTCTAGTGCTCCATTCGTTTGTGGATGGTAGGGTGCTGTGTTTAGTTTTCTCATTTTAAGTAAGGAACAAATGTCCTTAAAAAGTGCGCTGAGAAAATTTGCACCTCGGTCAGTTAATAGAGAAGATGGTATGCCGTGCTGGCAGACGATATTTTCAACGAAAATTCTGGCCACGTCCTTGGTTTCGGCGCTGGCCAGTGCGTAAGCTCCTGAAAATTTAGTCAAATCGTCTTGAAACGTTAGTAGGTATTTATTTCCATTATAGCTGACTGGTAATGGTCCTACTATATCTAAAGCAATTCTTTCGAAAGGTTTTGAGCTTGTTGTGGTTATCTTCATAGGAATTCTAGGATTCCTTCCACTTTTGTGTATCTGGCAGGAAGCACATTTTCGAATATACGCCGCGACGTCAGCGGTCATTGTGCGCCAGTAATATTTTTGCTTCAATCTATTGATTGTTCGGGTGGCTCCTTGGTGTCCTCCGAAAGGTGAGTTGTGGTATCCCGCGAGTAAATTTTGTATTTCGTTAGGATCTGTTAGAAGCTTCTTTTTATTGGAGAAAACGTACATTGTCACGTTGAGGTGAGCAAAAGTTTCTTTTAGCAAGTTATTAAGTGTTACTTTTGATTCGTTTTCTATGAAGGGGACTAAAATTCCAATGGAATTGAAATTCCGGTCTTCGCAAATCTTCTTCAGATCAATAAGGGAACTCTTAGCGGTTTCCTGGTCGCTTAGGTTTCTGAAAGGCAATGGCAATGTGATGGCGCATAACCCATCTTGCTCATGAAACGTAATTTTACCTACGTCTGGCTTGGTGAAGTTTGGGATTCTTCCTGCCAGGTTTTCTTCCTCAGCAGAGTCTATCAATGGGAGGATTATAATACGTAGTCCAAGTTTTTTCTTGGTATAGATGGACCCTGTTTGTTCTTGCCATACAAGATTGGTAGTATCTTTGTATGATTGTGCAGCCACATCTTCTTCGAGTTTGGCTTTACTTCGTGTGGTGACGAGGATATTATTTTTGATGGGATTGACTGGGGTAGTCGTTGTTATACGGCTGAGAGCATCAGCATTTGCATTTTGCTTTCCTTTTTTATGGACGATTGTGTACTCATACTCTTCGAGTAGAATTCTCCATCGCATAAGTCTGGATGTAGGATCCTTTCGTCCTATAAGCCACTGTAGAGAGCTATGGTCAGTTACTATTGTGAACTTTCGTCCGTAGACATATGGTCGGAACTGGGCTAGTGCAAAAACGATTGCCAATAATTCCTTTTCGGATGTTGTATATCGAGTTTCTGCGTCGTTTAAAGTTCGGCTAGCGAAAGCAATAGGTTTATCTTGTCCTATTGTACCTTGAGATAGCACTGCTCCTAACGCAACATTGCTAGCATCCGTAGTTATTATAAACTCCCGGTTAAAGTCTGGATAAGCCAGTATTGGTGGGGTAATAACCTTTCTTTTTAGAGTTGTGAATGCCTCGTCACAAAAGGCATCCCAATAAAATGGAACATTCTTCCTGAGCAATCTGCTTAAAGGTTTTGCCAGTTCGGCGAAATTAGGGATAAATTTTCTATAGTAGCCTACAAAACCGAGAAAAGATTTTACATCTTTTTGTTTCTTGGGCGTTGGAAACGTTTTCACCGCTTTAGTTTTTTCTGGATCTGGTTTTATACCTTCCTTTGAAATAACATGCCCTAAGTAGGTGAGCTCCTTCCTTATGAAGTGACACTTTTCTGGTTGTATTTTCAGATTGTGCCTTTGTAATCGCTCGAAAATTCTGATAAGTCGGGAATTGTGATCGTTCAGATCGTATCCGTAAATTACAATATCATCTACATAGACGAAACATTCTATTCCTTGGAGACCCATGAGTACATTATTCATAAGCCTTTGGAATGTGGCGGGTGCGTTTTTAAGTCCGAAGGGCATTCGATTATATTCGTAATGTCCGAAGGGTGTGCTAAACGCTGTTTTTGCCTTGTCTCTATTGTCCATGCGTATTTGGTGGAAACCATTTGCTAGATCTAAAGTGCTAAAATATTTAGCTTTTCCTAGCTGGTCCAAAATATCTGTAATATTGGGCAATGGATATGCATCTCCGACTGTTATTTTATTTAAGGCTCTAAAGTCGACAACCACTCTCCACCGTTTTGTCCCATCAGGTCCTGCCTTCTTGGGTACTAGTAAGAGAGGGGAATTCCAAGGACTGTAACTTGGTTGTACCACGCCATCCTGAAGCATTTCATTCACTTGTTTGTGGATTTCTTGCTTCGAGCTATCTGGGAGGCGATATGGTCTTATGTAAAGTGGGGGCTTTCCTTCTTCAGTGATGATCTGATGCTCTATGGCGTCAGTGTGTGTGAGATGGTCGCCCTCTAAGTAAAAGAGATCGTTAAATCTGCGGCAGATGTCTAGGATAGATATCCTTTCCTCCTGGTTACAATGACGCAACTCTAGGAGTGATTCTAGCCGTTCAAGCCTATTTTTTAGAAAGTTCTTAGTTTCATCCGCCTGTAACACATTGTAGTCATCCAGATCTTCCCATTCGACTTCTATGTCGTTGGTGCTTACTTCTTGATCGGTGTCTAATGTGTTCATTAATAATACCTTTATTTTGTTGTCCTGTGGTGTTGTCAAACTATTACCCAGATATATCCCTGGCATGATCTCGGATTTTTTTATAATCAGTTCTTGACTGGATTTTTCTTTAAAGGGGATCTCCATTATTTGTTGAGATCGTGAATGCAATTTTATGTAGTCGACCGTGGTGTTTTGTTTTATTTTTACTGAGGATATTAGAGTTTCAGGTTCATGTTTTCCTGAACTTAGTTTTTCAGCAGTTTCCTTAACTTTTTCGTTACCACAAACTTTACTTAAATGGGGAGAGGAAGATTCAAGGGTGGTTGGTTTCGTTGTGTTTGTCACAGCATCAGATCCGGCCCGTAGACAAACGGATTCGGATGTTGACTCACGAACGGTGTTATCCAATTTTTCAAGAATGCCTGTATTATCCGTGGAAGATACCTCGTAAGGCGTGGCCTTCTGAATATTTTCCTTGACCTCATTTTTGTTCCCTAAAGGCTGCTCGAGTTCTACCATAGTTCTCTTCTTTACAGCGAATTTAAGGAATCCCTTTTCAAAGTTAATGTGGCACTGGTGCTTCGTAAGGAAATCGCTTCCCAGTATGCCATCGTGTTGGAAGTCTACGTTGCTTCCCACTACAAATAGATTATGCTTAAAGGGTATGGAGTGCCTATCAGTTCTGAATTCGAACTCCCCCAATACCTTTCCGCATGTGCTGACCGTTTTTCCAGCAATGGTGGATATAGTCACTGGGTCTGAATTTTCTACAGATTGTTCAATATAAAGATTATCTAATTTGATCAGGCTGATGTCGGCGCCTGTATCGATAAGGAAAGTCGAGTATTGTTTATCCGATGGATTAAATTTTACACGTATTACTGGCTCCTTAAATTCAGGGCAGAAAAATACGCGCATTTGAAAATTTACATCGGGATGGGGTGTATATCGGCGATTGTCTGAACTCGAGAAGGATTGCCGTTGCTCGCTGCCCGAGTGAGTTCGTTTCCCTGTTGTTGATTGGATACCCTGTTAATATTTTGATTTTGTCGGGTATTACGATTTTCAATGCGGGGCGAGTTTGCTATTGTCCTATTTTGAGATTGATTGGATTGGTTAAGATGAGTTTTAAAGGGATTACGACTCGTCGAATGTTGGTCCTGGTTTCGCATATGAGCTAACCTGGTTCTGCACTCTGCCTGAGTGTGATTATACTTTCGACAGTATGTGCATTGGAGACGTTCAGCCTCAGTCTTAATGCGTTGGGGGACGAAATTAGGAAAATTAGTGTTGCGATAGCAAGTCGCAGAAGTATGTCCCCTCTTGTTGCATGTTTGGCAAACAATTTGTTGGTTATTTCTCCTAAAATTGTTATTGGAAGTTAGCATTGAGTTATCGTTACCTAATCTTCGAGATTGTTCTAAAGCGTAGCTGATGGCTGCTTTTAAATTTGGGGCGTTGTGAGACTTCACCAAGATTCTGAGGCTGGAATTTCGTATCCCATCCTCAAACGTATTCAACGCGAGTCTCTGATTCTCAGCCAGAAGATAACTTCTGACTGCAGGCTCAGGTGAACTAGCGTATGTGGCGCTGTCCAATTCATGCAGGTGGTGTGTGAGTCTAGTTGAAAATTCTTTCACACCCTCCTTGCTATCTTGTTTTGTTGCCACTAAGTTATTTTGGGCAGCAGACCTAGAGATGAGAGCTTTAAATTCTCCCTCTAATTCTGAAACAAGATCTTCCCAGGTAGAAATGATTTTATGCCTGATACAATCACGCGCCGGTCCCTGCAATCTGGTTTTGACCACCCTTAGAATAAAGGACTTCTGATTGTCATCTTGTGCTTGTGAGAACAAAATGTCTCCACAAGAGACGAAACCCTCTAATTCGTCAGGATTACCGTTAAATATCGGCACGAGTCCCAGTATGTCACTTAATCCTATTGGTAAGTTCATTCTAGAACTCTGTTCGCGTGTTTCCATACGTACGGTTTCCGATATTTCGTCCTCGCGATTTTGTATGAGCTCGGGCTCAGGTCTCTGCGAACGCGTACCCGGTTTATTTTTGTCGCTCACGACATATTTGTGAAACAGACCTTCCCAAATGATGGTGAAAAGGGGTAGAGAACAAAGAGATGAGATCTTCATCGTTCCTAACAAGAAGAAAACACAAGACGAAAAAGCTTCTGCAAACTCGTTTAAATTCGATCCTATATGAGGATGTTTGTTCTGTTCAAAGTGAAAGAAATCAACCCTTTCGCCCTATGGAAAAAGTGTCTAAACTGTCGAGAGAAAAATATCCCAGAATAGATTTTCAAAAGTCGCAGATGATTCAGAGGAAAAATTCGACCTAAAGAAAACTTTCCAAAAAAGACGCTAAGGACAAAGACCAAGGATTTAAATTTTGTTCATTATTGTTCAGCTTATCACGTAAGAAAAATCTTCCCAAAAGAAAATGTATGTATATATGTTTATGTGTATAATTAATTAAAATATATATCAAAAAATAAATAATAAAACCAAATTTGTAGTTAATTTTTGTGTGGGGTCTTTTATATTGTCCCCTTTTGAAGAATAAAATGTTGATATTTTGGGAAAAAGTTTTTGGAAAAAATGTGTATATGTATATATTCGTGAAGAAAGTTTTGAAAATTGTCAAAAATATGTGGTTTTTAAAAATGCGTTTAAGAAAGATACGTTTATTAAGAAAAATGTATTTAAAATGTTTGCCTCTACTAGCCGAAAAGTAAGTGCGTACTTGTATATTGTATATGCTTGTGTGAGAGAAAAATTTCTTTTATTAATTATATTTATCACTTTGGGCTTTTTTATGCGTATACTCTTCTTGGAAAAATGAGAACAACTTTGCTTATTATTCTTAGAAAAACAAGTTAAATTTAAATGCACTTGCACAAATTATTAATAAGCTTTATCCCAGTGTAAAAGAACAATTAAAATAAATATTCAATTTATTCTTGGCGTCCCCTTTTAGTTAACAATTCAAACATTTAAAAATTTACTTATTTGGGAGCCAATTTCCAAGACAAAATGACAAAAATGACAAAACTGAATTTAATTTTAGTTCACTTTTTGTTTCAACTAAGTTACCTTTATATCACTTTTCACTTAACAAATAAATAAAAATTTAATACCTGTGTTTTCTAGCTGCAGGTTTGTTGGGTGTCCTGTTGTTTGTCGTCACTAGCTGCTTGGTCCTGGTGTTGCCGCTGCATCAGGAATCCCGGTCTATCCTTGGCTGCTCGTTGTTATTTTTCACACTGTTACCTCTCCTCGGTGTATGCCCCAGAGGAACGCTTTTACCACTTTAGAATATTTAAAATTTACTATTTTGTAACTATTGCCGGTGTTTAGCCCCGGGCACGCTGTTTTTATCGGAATTTATTTTCCTGTTGGTAGCGGGATCTATAGATATCCCACTCGTGTATTCTCCCTCTGGTAGGGGATGTTTGGACCAGTCTAATCCACTGCCTAGTTCGTATTTTATTGGTAGGGGATGTTGGGATCCCAAACCGCTGCCACCATAATTTTTTGTTGTGTTCTGTAGGGGTTAGTTTCAGGACGCGAGTCTCCTGATCCTTAAAAGGACAAGGCGATCTCTTAAAACAGACCGCTCCTGAAATCTTGTCCTACAAGGGGTCGTTAACCGTGCTTCCTCTGATCCAGAGGGAAGAGTAACGTCCTTTTGGTTTGGCCTTCGTCCTTAGTCTTCACTTGGTCTTCCGTGGGGGGCAGGTGATACTTAGCTATCCATTGTTGGGTAAAAATGAAAGCACGTCTTGTTTCCTTTGGAATGTGTTTTTTATTATTTTCTCAAAGATTATCCTGGGGTACTTCCTCCAGGGAATGTACACGAATTTAGACTGCGGCCCGGAGATCACGAAACCATTCCTTTATAAAGGAAAAGGAATCGAAAATTGTATCTCAAAGATACACATTTTCGTGCAACAATCTCGATCTTTTGGATATTTCGAGCGAGATGTTGTGTTTACACAAGATAAGAAATCAATTTCTTGAATTCTTACGAAACCATTACGCAGATGTGTGAATGTATCTGCTTTTGAGTTTTTGTTTGTTTAACTCAATGGAATTTTTAGGATAGAGATAACAATCTCTGAATTTTGGATTTGGGTGATGCTGTGGAGCAAATATAGAACAATAAACGAATATTAGATTCGTTTATTGTGAATTTTAATTTTAATTCGGATTTCGGATTAAACTTCGCCGTGGGGGCAAATATTATGCGATAAACGAATTTTGATTCGTTTATTGCGAATTTTGGGTTATGTTTGGGTTTTTGTGGGTTTTGATAGGATTTTGGGTTAGGAATGGCGGAAAAAGATGGTAGGGCTTTTTGGAGCACTACATAAAGATATCAACTGAACGTGTACATCATATCATTCACGAATATTTGGGTATGAGAAAGCTCTGTGCAAAGTGGGTGCCGCGCGAGCTCACTTTTGACCAAAAACAACGACGAGTTGATGATTCGGAGCAGTGTTTGGAGATGATCAAGCGTAATAAACCCGAGTTTTTGCGTCGATATGTGACAATGGATGAAACATGGCTCCATCATTTCACTCCGAAGTCCAATCGACAGTCATCCGAGTGGACTGCACACGATGAACCCGCCCCAAAGCGTGGAAAAACGCAACAGTCGGCTGGCAAGGTTATGGCGTCTGTATTTTGGGATGCGAGCGGAATAATTTTCATTGACTATCTTGAAAAAGGAAGGACAATCAACAGCGACTATTACACAGCGTTATTGGGCCGTTTGAAGGACGAAATCGCCGAAAAACGACCGCATTTGAAGAAAAAGAAAGTGCTGCTTCACCAAGACAATGCACCGTGTCACAAGTCAGTGAAAACGATGTCAAAAATCCATGAATTGGGCTTCGAATTGCTTCCGCATCCACTGTGTTCTCCAGACCTGGCCCCCAGCGACTATTTCCTGTTCTCAGATCTCAAAAGAATGCTCGCTGGGAGGAAATTTTCGTCGAATGAAGAGGTGATCGCCGAAACTGAGGCCTATTTTGAAGCAAAGGACAAATCGTACTACAAAAAAGGTATCGAAAAGTTGGAGGGTCGCTATAATCAGTGTATCACCCTCGAAGGGAATTATGTTGAATAAAAAAAACGAATTTTGGCAAAAAAATGTGTTTTACTATGGAAGGCCGGGGGCTTTTCAATTGATCTGTTATATTGAACTACCTTCAGAAGTGAATGCAGTTTTAAAGCCAAAATCTCCGTTTTTCACTATTACTTCAAGACACTGTCCTGTGTAGACATCAAAATCATCTTTTCAAGGGTCGCATTTATGCAAAACATATAAATAGAAACGATTTTAATATGGGAACGATCCAAGCCTGTGTGTCATCAATGGCCGTATGGACACTGATATTTCCCAATGTTTAATCGAAAACCTCCGTTCAATCATCCAATTGATCTAAAGGAGCAATAACTTCATATATTACGCAGGAAATCACACATCCTTCCGTATCCATCGAAATCGAAGGTTGAATATGCGTCAACTTAAATATTCAAAGTGCTTTGCTGGATCGCTCTACGTTCGCTGACATATCAATTAAACTTTTAAAAAGGGTGCTATTTAAGTTCAGGTACTAACAACTATGTAGGACAGTGCAGGGATATCCGTAGCTAAGAAAGTAAAATAAGGAGTTGAAACGCCGACGAATTGCCTGTCTTATCGCGCGTATCGAAGCAGGTGATACTTCCCTTTTAGCTCTGCGTTCGTTTCTCTGTAGGGTAAGTCACTTACTCATTTTGATTCTGACTGAAAGCAGTGTATCTATATACATATTCCCGTCCACAGAACGGCGGCATACACTATTATATATCATTAAAATAGAAAACAGAAAAACGGAAAAAAAGAAATCTTTTCCTTTTCTTATTAAGGACTTGTCGAGGGCGGTCGCCGTGCAGGACGAAAAAAAGAATACAAAAAAAAAATGAATAAAAGGAGGAAAACTATAAAACAAAAAAGTAGTTGGAGATACTTTATATTGTTATTCGGTTTGACGGTTGCTAAAACCGTCCGTTGTCGTTATTGTCGCCGGTATGTACAGCAACCAACAACAAACACCACGAAGGAAACATCATCGGTCGCCCGAACGCCCCTCGGAATCCTTGCTGAGATCCCAAACAAGGGTGAGCCTTGAGGACAACTTGACTGTCGTCGTCATTTATTATCCTGAATACGGGAACGAAAAAAGAATATACTCGTATTCCTAACTAGCGGCACAAGGAGAACATGAAATAAAACATCGTAATGAAAATCGCGAATGTTTAATCGATAAAATTTACTTTGGCATTGTAGTGTAGCAGTTTGTCTGTTTGTCGCTTTGTCGCTTTGTTGTTGTTTTGTTGGCAGGTCAGAAATACTGGTGAACTATGGTCTTCTTGATATTATGTTATATTTGTCCGTACGTACTACTGAAGAGCTAACGATTATTTATGACAAATTCCTTGGGAGTGTCGTAGTTCGACTTGGAACAAATGTTTCTGTTAATCTTCTCTCATTTTATGTTGACTTGACAGTTGCCAGGATTGGCTAGAGCAGACAGAGCTATGGGCAAGGCCATAAATAAATTGAGTTATGATACATTGACAATGTGCGGTTTCCCAAAGTAACACAATACAAAAAAATACAAATCCTGGTGTGTGGGCCAAGCTTTCTGATCAGCAGTCAATTGCAAATATTAAAATTTTAATAGAGGTTGTAATTTTCAGTGGACAACCGGTTTTTTTTTTTTTTGGTTTTGGTTGAGTCAACAATATTTTTTTTAATAAACACACAGAAATAAGGGAATTTTCAAGTTCATGGAAAGTATCATCATCATCATCGGCACTACAACCTGGAACCGGTCTTGGCCTTATTTAGCAAGTCCTGAGGCTTGTTAAATTTTCCATAATGATTGGTTTTTTCCGGGCAAGGTCATTAGTCTTGCGCCAGAGGTTCCCCGACGGGGAATCGAACCCCGGTCTCCCGCGTGACAGGCGGGTATACTAACCAGTATACTATTGAGGAGCTGGAAAGTATGGCCAGCAGAAAATGGAGAGAGTTACGAAAATAGCTTCAGTTTAAGGTTACCCATAGAGAAAGTACCAGAAAAAGTTCGCGTGTCACATAAAATCTCAAAAAGACGACATCCTTCTGAAAACTACCGCAATGTGCAGGAATAACAATTGTGTGTTCCTTCAAATTTAATTCCGATATTTAGATAAGGAAATCAAATCAACTTCAAATCTATATAGAATTTATAGAACCCGGATTACCCGGTGCAGTAACCGGGATGCTGGAAAAATGAAAAACACAAAAACAGAAGAATTCAAGGAAAATGTGGTGAAAAGGATGTGTGGTGCATTTCTGTACGTTTCTCCTTTAATTATATAAAGGCTGTTTCATTTCGAGGTATAGATCTTTAAGCTAGCAAAACTTTTGCCTGAGACAACCAATTTGACAGCTGACAGTTTATTTTCGGTTAGTTCGATTTGCCATTTTACACAGATGTAATGATGATCTTTATAAATTGTTCAAATTTACTTTAAAAATATTGGTTCAGTTCATGAAACTTATCACGTAACTATGAATGCAAAATTTTCTTCAGTCGAATGACGATGTCAATAACCAGAATTGTTGAATTTGGAGTGAAAATAATCCACAAGCGCTACATCCTTTATGGGCGGCCGAAGGAATCATCGGATCATTTTATTTTTTTCTAAAATGCTGTTGGTGAAAATGTGAGAGCGAACGGAGACCGGTAAATAGACATCGTCATTAATTTTTTTTGTACTTCAATCGTATAGTTTTGACATCAGAGACATGCGGTTCCTACAAGACAATGAAATTACTGAAAAAAACGTTTGATGGACGATTAATATCGAGAAATGGATCTACAAACTGGCCACTTCGTTTGCGATTTAATACTGTTGAACTATTTTTTGGGGATGTCTGGAGTCTATACTGATAAGTCAGAGACTATTGAATACTTGGAAGCCAACAATTCGACACGTTATTGCCGAAATACGACCAGAAATGCTCCGAAGAGTGATCGACCAGATTACATTGTGGCGGTTCTTTAATACATTCCCAAAGAACCGCCCATCCTCTTAAATTAACCACCTTCCAAACCCATAGTACTTACCTGCAATTAGGGGCAACGTAAGCTCTCCTGCAGCATCACACCTGAAAGTTAAACCTCATCAAGGCATCACATTGAACTATTATATGAACCGTACCATATCTCCATCGGCTCGGCTTGTCAGCAATTATAATAGATAAATACTTTCTGGCCAGCGTAATTGTTGACACAGTTGTAGCCGATGGGTTCTGCCACGGTTCATAACCATTTATTGCTCCAGTCCCGGGGTTCGCAACACCTGCGACCTTCATCGGTTATCTACCGATCATGGGATGTGGGCACTAATATGATTGACGTTAGACAATCATACCCCAGATCATGCCTAACGATGCTCCGGCCTGTTAAACAAACAAACACACAGTAGCATCACTGTGTTTATCCTATTAATCGACCGCTGGTCCATGGCCACCATGGGCGAGATGTACGCTTGCACATCTGCAAGGCTAATTCCTCGCCATTATACTCATGTACCGGCACCGTCTTGTAAACAAGGCCCAAATTTTCGGCTGACCTATTGTCACCAGAATGTATAGCCTACAATGGCATTAGCATGAACGCCTGAGTAAACACGATGTGCATATCTTCGTGTCCCTTGAAATAGCGTTTTTGTGTATCTTAAAGCAAAAACCTATTTCTTTCTCAGGCGCAGGTCATCAAAGATTTATGGCCCTCGAAATAGCGTTTCTGTTTATTTAAGACTCAGAAACCTATTTCTCCCTTTGGCGAACTTCGCTAACGCGTATCTCTATCATACCAATTAAGTACACCAGTCCATGTTTATTCAGGTGCATTTTTGCCGTTGCCGATATGCAGGCTGAAGGGCAACGTACTTGTCCTATACGGACGCATATACAATCCTCCCCTATCGATGCAATTTGCGGCCATCGAATCTGATGGATGTGAATTGCATCGGAGAGTCAGATTTTAGCTACCGAATCGCGCGAGAACGGAAATTTTAATCAAGCGGAGCGTGGTCGAGTGCAACCCTAATCTCGTTTGTACGTCCTAATTATTGGTGCATTAATTCTCCGGTCTATCTGTACAATTTTTCCGCGACGAGAGCGATTTACAATCAATAGTTGTCATTTAAACATCTTGTTAATTTCAGTTAAATTCCACTTGTGTAACTAATCAAGTGTGTTTGTAATGTGTTATAATTAAGTGAATAGTTTGTGTGTAAAAGTAAAACCTTTAGTAAATTTCAGCGTTTCACCCTGCCTATTGACTGTTGGTGGCAAGTTTTTAGTGTTGAAAATAACTTTGTGTCCTTAATACAATCCACGAAACTTTATCTCTGTAACAACACATTGCTGTAAAAATATCAAAAGATCGATTAAAGGAACATTAAAATTAATTCAGTGCGTTTTCTTTTGCTTTTGGACTTGGTCGACATCATACGTTGGGGATTAAGTGAATCTGTGCCCATGATCGGCACCACTATTTCCCCACAACATCATTTACGCACCGAAGAGAATTGAGCAACAGGACACGTGTTGTGTTCCATCAGGGTAGTGCCAAACCACACATATTAATAATGATTCATTAGAAACTCCAGGAGTTTGGTTGGGAGGTTTTGATACATCCACTTTATAGTCCGGGTTTAGTGAAAAATGTGATTCAAATTCATGCTAGGAAAGCTTAGGAGCAAAGCATCAAACTACGGCCACATATATGCGTAGATATCATAACTCGATACTTAAGCCGTGATGGTTATATTAATGCTCTGGTTTAAGACGCTGGTGAATTTTTCGATTCTTTTTTCTTTCAATTGCATTGCACGCTCCTTTTTTTGTTGAGGTCAATTTTATGGCAGCAAAAGAGTATTTCAGAGATCGAAGTAAATGATAATCTGACAGTGGAATGCCAGTGATCGGATCGTGAAATTGTTACACACAATGCCTATTCTCCCCAAATACTCGCCCTTTTGGGGCTACCCCCCACGATTAACAGGATTCACCTTCACGTGAAGCTCCATATGTTGATTGATCCTAATCACCATATCCAATACAATGAGCTCCTGTAAAATTGCATTAGATACAAAATGCATACACGGGCGAATCATGGAATGCAGATACCACATCTGCGAAAAGTCTATGACGGCACAAAGAAAATAATGTGCTACTCAAAACAGAGAACAATTCCATGGTAACGAAGCAATAAGGTATAAAAAATATCTTTACCATCGTTGACCATAAATGAACACTTGTGTAAATACCAGGTTCTAAGAATTGTATCACACGCATCCACACAATCAAGTCTCGTAGATCGTAAGCAATTTCAATGTTAGATAAACAAAATATGTACTGCGAAGCATACATCTGTTGTGTGGGAAAAAGATCTATTATGCGTGTAAACAATGGATGCATCCTTCGGTCTGCACGATCGAGGGAGAGATAATAAGGCGGTCCGTGTGCGAACGTCGTCCGGTTTGGACATTTTATTTTGAGTCTGTACACAACCGACACGAAAAAAAAGCTCATCGCGCTTGAAAAAAGGGTCTGATTCCAATCGTGATCCAAGTCGGACATTAAAAAACAATCCTATCGCGCTTCAAAAACCTAGAGTCGCGAGCATTACCCGTCGGCATCGATGACGGAAGAAAAAAATGAGTGTGTCGTGCAGTGCGGTTTTATTTCAATAAATACTTAAAGGAGGAGTGTGTAAATTAAATAACAGAGTGCGTTTTATTTTCAAAGTGTGTTATGTGTTATAAAGTGTATAAGGTAAGGAAAGTGTGTTGTTATGAAGATTTGTGTGTGTAAAGTGCAAGTGCTACATACGCACACATCGTAACACATCGTGCTGAACGGTGGGTTGGACCCAAATCCCAGCCGCCCAGTGAAATCAAACTATCATCATCATCATCATCATCGGCACTACAACCGGGAACCAGTATTGGCGTTATTTAGCAAGTCCTGAGTCATGTTAAATTTTCCATAATGATTTTTTTTTCCGAGCAAGGTTATTACTCTTGCCCCAGAGGCTCCCTGACCGGGAATCGAACCCCAGCCTCCCGCGTGACAGGCGGGTATACTAACCACTATACTATCGAGGAGCCGAAATCAAATGATAGGCTCCGTCAAATAGTTGGGAGAAATCCTTAATTATCTTTCGAAGTGTGGTTGATGGATCCGCTCCAGAAAAACTAGCATCTTGGGGTGCCGACTCATCGTCATATGTTCGCTTTCCTGCGAGAAGTAAAATAAAATAAAAACGGTGTCCCGAGATGCCACCAAATAACCGTTGCAATTCTGTTTGAACAGTTGCAGGTTGTAACACTCCGGAAACACCCGCCCGGAGAGGCAGTTGCACAGCTTCCCCGCTTTGTTACGGAACGAGTTCTGATGCAGGGATGTTCGCGCCGTCGAGAGATGATATTGGTGCGATCCATCGGATTGTCTTGTGGAGGGCATGTAAACCGAATTGTGCGGAACAATACCACGAATCCCCGAAGAACAGTATACGTTATAATATCTGTAAAACAGACAGAGGTCAGGTATACGTCTTCGATGTGATAGCGACTGTAGTCCTGATGTCCCGATCAGGCGGATCGCTCGTCTCTGTATGCTCTCAAGTAGTTCGAGGGTACGCTTAAAAGCAGACCTCCAAACATGAGAGCAATATTCGAGCGCGGGTCTAATTTGGGATTTATACAAGAGAAGAAGTTGAGCCGGAGTTAAATATTACTTGGCTATAAAAACCTAACTCAGTTTTCAAGAGACGGATCTGGCGAAGTTCGACATGTCTTTATGCAGGGATACATTCCGACAGACCGTGACGCCGAGCAGTTTCAGGGTTTCCCCATATTCGAGGACCTGTCCATTCATCATCAGCTGTAGAACTGATGATCCACTTTTCTTTGTGAAAGTTGTATATTGTGTCTTCATTGCATTGAAGTCGACGAGATTGGCCCTTCCCCACTGCAGGACCTTATCCAGATCCCGATTCAGAGAATCGATCTGGCTACATCTCAGCTGGTGCGTCACTGATGCACCAATCGGCCGGTCACTCGAAAAGAGGAAACAAATGCACTATCATTCGCAAAACTGAACACTTTGTTATCCGTTGTCTCCAACAAATCATGTATGTGAAGCAAAACCAAGGTTGGACACAAAATAGAACCTTGAGGCACCCCGACATTAACACGATACAGATCCGAACATTCGTCGTCCACCACACCATCACCATCATCGGCTCTACAACCGGGATCCGATCTTGGCTTTATTTGGCAAGTCCGGAGGCTTGTTAAGTTTTCCATAATAATTTATTTTTGCGGACAAGGTTATTAGCCTTGCGCGGCGTCTACAACAACCCGGATCGATTTTCGAGGAAGCTCTTCGTCCAGTCGCAAAGCTGCTGAGAAAGTCCATATGAACGCAGTTTGCTCAGGAATCCCCCGTGACAGATGCGGTCAAAGCTAGGGAGATATCGAATGCGACCGCCCTTGACTAATCATGCCGCTCAAGCGATTCAGAGAGTCGATTTGGCTACATCTGAGCTGGTGCGACGGTGATGCACCAATCGCCCGATCACTCGAAAAAGAGGAAACAAGCGTACTATCATCCGCAAAACTGAACACCCTTTTATTCGTTGCCCCCAACAAACCATTTATGTGAAGCAAAACCAAGGTTGGAGGCAAATAGAACCTTGAGGCACCCCGAAATTAACAGGACACAGATCCGAACACCCGCCATCCACAACAACTCGGATCGATCGATTTTCGAGAAGGCTCTTCGTCCAGTCGCAAAGCTGCTGGAAAAGTCCATATGAACGAAGTTTGCTCAGCAATGCTCCGTGCCAGACGCGGTCAAAAGACTTGGAGCTATCTAATGTGACCGCCATTGACTCACCATGTCTCTAAATCACAGACGTCCATACATCGGGTTAAAAGGTCTCCCGTGGACCGCCTGCCACGGAATTCGTATTGACAATCATTCACATGTCATTGCACTACAAATACTTAATTAACTCGGCATTGATTACCTTTATAATATAGACAGTAATGCTATTGGCCGGTAATTTTGTGGGATACACTTTTTTCCTCTCTTTGAGATTGGCTGAACTCGAGCAATTTTCCAGCAGGTAGGAAATGTCCTCCGTGCATAAGAAAAGCGGAACAGTCTGACAAGAACTGGGGATAGTTCTGGTATACTGTTCTTAAGGACTATTGCCGGTATTCCGTTCGGGCCGGTTGCCCTCATACAGTCCAGTCCACGTAGAATGCGTCAAATAGTACGCGGGCGGAACCTCACATCCCCCATGAAAGACCGTGCCGGCACTATCACAGGTGACTCCAGAAGACCGGCACCGAGGTTTGAATTCGCGAAAATAAATTCGAGAACACATTAGCACTATCTTTTTCATTTGTGACTAGTGTCCCGCAGCCCGTCACTTACGGAGGAAAAGAGGAGGAAAACGAAGTTACTGCTGACAGCCCTTGCCATTCACCAGAAGGGACGCCAACCCGTTGGGCCCTTAAGGAGTTTATTGGTCACAGAAGGGACGCCAATCCGTTGGGACCTCAAGGAGTTTATTGGTCACTCTGTCGCTGTAGCCCTTCTTCGCGGTATCAATCGCCTGGTTGCACGCGTTTTTGATTATAAGAAAATTCGTTCTGTTAACCTCGGTGGGATTGGAGGGCTATTTTTGACAAGCTATATTTTTTGGCGCTGTAATCTGCTCACATTTTTTATCAAACCAAGGCTTATCAGATTAACTTCGTTTGATGGAATGAGGAATGTGTATCTCCGCCTCAAGCAGAATAATCTCTGTGACCGACTCCGCACATGCGTCTACATCGAAGTCTCAAAAGATGCAAAAAGCATTGTCGATATAGTTAAAGAAAATCTTCCATCTTTGGACACAAGTAATTCATTCAAACTTGTATGCAAGTGGGGCTTTGATGGCAGCTCCGGGCACAGCTACTACCAACAAACATTTTTAAACAGTGGGCATACGGATAGTTTCTTGTTTGTTACTGCTTTCGTGCCACTTAAATTAGTGGATAACATAAATGGCAAAGAAGTTTGGATAAACTCCCGGCCAGGGTCAACCTATTTCTGTAGACCTATGAAATTCCTAGTATTCCAGAAAGAGGATAGTACTCTTATTCTGTCCGAACAAAGCCACATGGAAGAATTAATTGCACATCTTCAACACTCCGAAGTCAGTATTGACGGCAGAAACATTAACATCAATTTTACTATGCTTATGACAATGCTTGATGGCAGTGCAATAAATACCTTAAGTGGAACTAATGCTGCTCAAAATTGTTTTATCTGCGGAGCCAAACCTTCCCAAATGAATCTACCTTCTGTAGAAAATCGGACGACAAACACAGATAATTATAAATTTGGCCTTTCATCTTTACATTGTTGGATCAGATGTTTCGAATGCTTGCTGCACATCTCCTACAGATTGCCTTTTAAAACTTGGCAAATACGTGGTCAAGAAAATAAAACTGCATTTGCAGAAAGAAAAAAAGAGATTCAAAAAAATTTTAGGCTCAAAATGCGATTACTTGTCGATATCGCTAAACCAGGATACGGAACCAGCAATGACGGAAACACGGCTCGACGCTTTTTCGCAAATCCTGAATTGAGTTCAGACATTACAGGAATTGACAAGGAACTCATAAGCAATTTCGGAATAATATTAAGAACGATTGCAACTGGTCGTGAAATCAATGTCGAAAGATTCGCGAAGCTATTGGAAGATACTAAAACTATGTATCTTTCCAAATACAGCTGGTACTACATGCCTAGCAGCGTTAACAAGCTTCTTGTTCATGCAAAGGACATAATTTCATTTTTCGATTTGCCTATAGGTGCCCTTTCAGAAGAAGCTTTAGAAGCTAGGCATAAGGAAATTCGAAAGGCCAGACTAGATCACAGTCGAAAGTGCTCTAGAATAGATTCAATAACTGATTTAATGAATCACTTATTAATTACTTCGGATCGTTTCATTTCAAATATACGATTCAAAAGCTCATATATGCCTAAAATAGATCCACATATTGAACATTATCTACTTCGAAATGGTGCAGACAGTTTTACGCTACCAATAGACTTGGCCGATATAGGTGGAACATCATCATCGGAGAGCGATAGCCATTAATAATTAACATACATATGCACATATTTGTTATTTCAAATTAATTTATTATACCTATACACAATTCTTTTATATTAATGTTTTGAAGTTTATTAAACTATAAAATTGTTAACATACTTAAATTTTTAAATAAAGTTTAAAAAAACATGCGCAAGCTTAGAAAATAAATTTCGAGTTTAAAAATAAAGTTCGCTGCATTTTTGCAGGTTGATACCTTTTTTTTAGGTCGTTGCATAGATATCAAATGTAAAAAGAGATTAAATGCAAAATATTCATATTTTAGTTACTAAAACCAGAGATATTAATTTTGCCGTTTTTCCCATAGACTCGTCTCACTGTGTGGCGCAGCGACCTGCACGATACAAATGCTCGGCTCGGTTGTCAAAAACAGATCGCATAATTACCTCGGGCATCCGGCACTCGTGTAGGTTCCTCCACGAGTTGAGTTAAATTGCGGGCAACAGCGAACATCTTTGCCAGCCTCCCAGCCTCCCAGGCTCCCAGGTTAGAATGCATCAACCAGCCGAAATTGTGTACACTAGAATCGCCAAGGACAACAATTTCAGGAGGCAGGTGGTTGATCTGTATCCAGTCGACGGTATGTGAAATATGTTCGAATTATATCGCTTTCGATCGTCGTTCGGCGAGCGGTAAAGACAACAAAGAAATTTAACATAATTCCTCAGCTCGACCCTCAACCGACAACCGTTACTTTTACCGTACACTTAACGATTTCTTGACTTATCGCTTACTTATCGCGTTCTTGACTGCTTACTTCTTACTTCTTACTTTCTACTTTACTCCATGATCTGTGTGCGACGTATTTATACCGCTTCCTCACATTCTGATTCGGTGTTTCGTTTCCGTCCGTTCCATAGCCTTGAATGTTCTATTGTTCATAGTCTCCAGTTTTCCAGTACTTTATAGAATATTCTAGTACTATGTTTCGGACTTTCTCGAATATCCTAGTACTGATTGTCATATGCGTCACAATATATATATGTATATATATATATATATATATATATATATATATATATATATATATATATATATATATATATATACATAAAGTATATAAAGTAAAATCACCAGTAAAGAAGACATAAAGACATAACAGAAAGATGCACTTCAACAAAATATGCTAAAATATGCCTCCACTGCTGCATCCACAAAACGGTGCATATTTGGACCAAATCGGATCATTCTAACTATGCTAGATAAAGCGTTCAATTTCTTGGAAAAAAAATGGACTTCTTTTTACTACAACTTATATATCACTACAGCTCTCTAGGGGAAAAGTAATAGTTTTCTTCCTCCCTAAATTATTATTAAATGTTTAATGGTAAAGGCGAAGCCTAGAAAGTAAAGAAGAAAAGTAGGCTTTTAGTAGGCTTATCTACACTCTATTCGTCCTTTTCATAGAGCGAGCTTATCCAATCGTAAGTTGGTTAATTAGTTCAGCACAGGAAATTAGACTAAGATGCTTCGTGTTTCGACAAAAGCGATAACAACCGACTAGTTGTTTAAGATTACTCCACGAATAATTTTTCCCCTACTCGTGTCTCTTGCCTATAATCATAAAGGCGCATCCAACCAACGGCTATTCATTTTAAGATCTCACATCGCAGCTGCAGAAATGATTATCCTTAAGCTTGTTAATGTTACGAAACTACAATCAATATATTGCCCCTTACCGCATGTCGCTCATTCTCTGGATAATGTTTTTAAAATCAAATTAAAATTCAGAATAATTAAGAGCGACTGAATGGGACACATTAATGTCGTCATCATCAACAACACCATCGTCGGCATCGGCATCGTCTTCAGCACAACATCAACGCGACCGCCACCGACAATCGATTCTGTAAAAATATACTGAAATCCATTTTCGTAAGATTAAGATTCACTAACAGCGATCAAGTAACTAAACGCAAAGCGCCAACCCAACTTAAAGACCGGCTACTGTATAAACAACGATTAAAATCCTCGAAAAGCCTCGTTGTTGTCCGCCTCATCCTCACCATTCTCGTGAATCTCCATCCGGCGGTCCGTTTAGACCGACACACCAATAAAAATCCAACAGAATGTCATTAATTTCATGTTCGCATTGCTCGGAGGACACCTCCTAAAAAATAATGTCAACGGCGCGACAAAACAACAAAAGATACAGCGCAACTTATGCAAAGATCTGGCGAACGGTTGCACCTTCGCCAAGGATGTCGGCTATGTGCAGGTTTTTTGTTAAATGGCACAGAGCGGAAAGCCGAGATAGCCTGTCGATAACCCGGGCTTTCAATACTCTGTATACAGGTATATATTGTAGCAAAGACAAAACGGGAGCAATTTCCGAGATCAATTCGATCCTTGTCTGGGACGGCGACAAAAGGACATCTTCATCTCGTCGCTGAATGCGAGTGAGTGTGTTCTCTGCTACCACACGTGCTGTTCAACGTTACCAACTGCCTGCTGACTTTAATGTAAATTCTTTGTTCAACATGTCACACGTTAATCTGAGACCTTTCGGAGGGCTTCTTCGCACACCTTCCATCCCTTACGAAAGTCAAGTTTTTGACTCTAATTTGCATATTAATTGTGGGGAACGGGAGCAGAGGGGGACCTTTTAAATGCAGGTGCAGACTTATTAACGCATCTCAAGGTGATAAGTTCTGCGAAAGCCCGTCACCAAGTAAGTAAGCGACCAAAGGACTCTATGTCATTCCAGGTATTTTAGCTTGGTGCCTAACGACAGCCAGATAAGTACAACCAAGCCATAATACACACGTTATGAATAATTAAAGGGTAAGTAAGGCAAAGAAGGCGACTGGCCTGGTGGTAGAGGCCGAGTTATGCGATAGCACAATTTGTAGTAATGTGCCTGTCTGGCACAAAGCAGATACGAAGGAATACTAACTTCACTTACACTACAACAAGGTGACAAGTGGGCACTCTTGCAATATAAAGAGAATGTGTAGGGCGATGGACATTTGTGCAAATGTACGTAACTCTGCGTCCTTTTCAAGGTTGACGGGAATATAATAATATCTCATGTATGGAAGCATCATTACGAAACTAGGAAAAAACGTTGATAACGGCGACCGCAACGAACCTAACGACTGGCGAATTTCCTCACTGGCCGTTCATGGAGTCCAACAGGTAAACAATACCCTGTCTACATATAATACTGACACAATAACTGTATACGAAATGGACAGGGAAGGAAGTCTTATATGAGAAGAGTTTTGAAGTGAATATCGCGGCTATCATCCAGGATACCACGTGCTCAGTTTGGCTTTGATGATTAGCAAAAGCCTAAAAACTCTCAATTGTCGGTTTTCAGTTAATTTCCGAAAGGCTATTCCCCCACGCCTGCGTCATACATGTAAGTAGAATAACTATATAGCTACACAAGAAGCATTCTTCGAGTTTGCCCAACAAAACTTCACTATCTGTCCCATGAAGGCCAAGTGTGGGCGAATGAAAATAACAATAAAGGTCTCAGCAAACAAGGACTCAAATGTCTCAAGTACGAGGTGATTCATTTATATGGTGAGTACTTTTTTAAAGAAGCAAATATAAAAAACGTTGGCTTTCGCCGGGTAATATTTTTTTTCATATCATAAAGAACTATTCTTTAGATTTATTTTTAAAAGATTACTTTTGTTAAAAGTTGGCTGTAGCTGCGTCTAACATGGCCCATTCTGGGGTTCCAACCATCGATCATGCGTTGGACTATTTCGAATCGAATTTCTCGAATATAGCTCGCGCTGCCGTTTTTTCTTTATTTCGTGTTGAATGTGATCTTTTTTGTCGCGTTTTATATAATAATTAAAATTGGGTTTCAAATTTTCCGATGGTATATCGAATTGTGCGTTGGGTAGGCCATTTATGTGAACTAGAAGTTAGTTGATCAAAGCGCACGGATGCTTATTTTCGTAATATAGCCGAATACTTTGTGGTTGGGTCTGTGGGGGTTCTCTACACCACATGGAGAACCAACCCACAATGCCAACCAATCTTGACCGCTAACAGCGCGTCACCTCAACCCAACTCCCCATCCCAAACCTGCAATACACATATTCGCAACCATGCAAAACCTGCAAGCGCACCCATCCCAATATGCAACAGCATCCGTCCCCAATCCGCAATTGCACACATTCCCCAATTTACCAGGAACCCATTTCCCAAGCTGAAAGAAATGTATATTCCAATTTACAACGGAATATTATGAATCTCCCTCAATTACATCACCCCACATACAATTTTTCCCAAAATTGCTTCGGTAAATTCTTTACTAAAGTTATATTCCTTCTTTGCGACCAAGCAATCTTAATTTCCCCGAAATTCATATGCTGTAATAAAACGCATATTCAAACCTACAACGGAACATTAACCATCACCACCAACTATACCGAGCCGCATACATTTCCCCGAAATTACTTCGGTTAATATCTTATCTAAATGATATTCGTTGCTTGCAACCAAGCCATTCTAATTTCCCCCGAAGATCATTCCGGCTCACTTCCTGCCTAAACTATTTCCTCGCTTGCAACCAAGCAACAGTTAGTTCCCCGAAAATCATTTGGGCTCCCATCCTACCCAATACCAATTCCTCGTATACATCGCCCCAGAGGAATTTAACTCAGCCTATACGGCAATGATCCTCCGAAATCCAATCCCCTATACAGGCATAGCAACTCTTCTCGAAATTCCTCGTAAGTGGCGGCGAGTTTATTTCAGCTATGACTCAATCGCCACGACGCGATGAATAGATTTTTCCCATTTATTAGTCAGTCGTCATTCAATTCCCAACACGCGCACGTCGAGGTTCCCCTGATAACCGCCGCGACCACACGGGGGCACGCACGCCCCCCGTGTGGAAAGTAAGGCCGAGCCGCACCGCGTGAGTCTGCTGCGCGAGTCCCAACCTAAATCGAGTTTGATACGTCGCGAAGCACGCCTACCCCGGGTCGAACGTTTCCCTTTTATTCCTGCGGTCACGGTCTCGGGAAAGAAGTGTTTCATCTTGTGCCTAGTGCGTAAAAACCAATCTAATAACATTAACAAAATCTAAGTGAAGAAAGGAGGGCCAAACGATATTCGTGTCACCTCGGCCTAGTTTGTAAAAAATCAATCTAATAACGTTAATAGTAATAAAAAGAACCTCACGGCAAATTAATGTGTTTCATTTTTCCTTGCGTATGTGGACAATGCGCTGGTGATAGTGAACTGGTGCCATACATTGGCGCACCGACATCGTAACCCCCACAGGTCTTTCTGTGATGAAATGTCAAGCAATACCAGTTTGACAGTTCGATCTGTCATGAAATCTCTATTGGAAAAAGTGCCTCCAAATGAATCATCCTATACAAAGTTTGTAAGTTCGCATATCTTTAGAGTTAAGGATATACGTACTCGCAATCTTTGTATAGGGTGGGTCATAAATTTTTACATATGGCAACACTTGAGCCTCTGGCTTTGCCATTTGCAAAAGTGTATGGCCCACCCGATCACCCATCTTCATCGGCACTACAACCGGGAACCGGTTTTGGCCTTATTTAGCAAGTCCTGAGGCTTGTTAAATTTTCCATAATGATTTGTTTTTTTCCGGGCAAGGTCATTAGTCTTACGCCAGAGGCTCCCCGACGGGCCCACCCTATATATGGCGATTAATTTGGAGGTATTTTTTCAGAAGGGAATATCTTCGGTACTCTTAACCAAATAGACCAAGTCTTGATGGCCCATTTCCACATCGAAAACCTGACGACGGTAGAAAGGTACCAAGGTGCTATTTGTGTTCGGCTGCCATACGTAACAAACCGGTCAAAAAACAATAAATCCAGTAGCGTACTAATGTACGAATCTACTAATAACCTACAGAGGTTACAAGTGGTGCCAAAGCTCTGCCATCCGTTGTGAAACCACATCACCAGTCTATAGGCCCCACGAAACGGCCGACGGAATCGGTTGACCATGTTTTTGAGACTAGCTGATGAACCGTTCGGAAAGCAGAGTTGAAAAAAGGTTGGTCTCAACTCTGGCACTCCAATGACAGATTGCACATATTGTTATAGGTTCCGCGAGAGAAATGTTTGACTATATTTACGACCTTGACGGATGTTCAAGTCTAAGGATGGTACAATGGTATAATGGTACACCCTGTTGAGGTAAGCGGAGGCATGTTGGGTAAAAGTTGAGGTAAGCGGAGGCATGTTGGGTAACACCCCCGGTTAGCCCGCAAAATACCAGCTCATCATGCTACAGGTCTGTAAGATGATGAGAAGAAATTCTTCATCTTCTTCCTGAATTGGACTCATTGACCGATGGGAAAAGTTAGAATAAGGGTCACAACGGCCAGGGACAAAGCTCGACAGCACCACATCATTCTGTATATCTCGCGATATGATCGAAGAAAAGAGTATGGAGAAATCTTTGACTGTATTTTGAATCTTGCTGGATAGATGGTGGTGGATACAGTTAAGAAAACTGTATCAAGGCACTACATGAAATCATGACGTAAAATAATCCTCTATCGAATATACGCGTTAATTTTACTTTTTGCTTAGCAACAAGTCATCATCATCATCATCGGCACTACAACCGGGATCCGGTCTCGGCCTTATTTAGCAAGCCCCGAAGCTTGTTAATTTTTCCATAATAATTTGGCTTTTCCGGGCAAGGTTGTGCCGGTTCCGCCAAACCCCACTGTCTACTTACCCGAAGAACCCCCGTAACTAGAACCCAACTTTCATAGTATTCGGCTAATGCAATCGCATTAGCACCTGTAAATGCCTCACGCATCAAGTTTATCAAATGTATTTATCTGAAAGCTCCTGGAAGAGAATTCTTTCCTTGATGCATTAAATTGCATTCAGAACTCCCTACAAGAATTCTGTCCAAACTTATCATAAATCATATGCATTTTCCCTAGACAAATTCCTGAAAACGAAACAATTTGGTTTACATATAATGAAACCATCATAACAGGGATAATAAACATCGAGTTTTGTATTCCCAGCCTCAGCATGTGTACAATAAATCCCTTACATACACATTGGCTGGCGACCTTTTTCTCCCTACTATAAACAATCCAGGGCTCCTCGATAGCATAGTTTTATTTTTTTTTATTTTTATTAGACTTCTCTCGGGAGAGGCGAACCTATAGCGCCGAGTGGGCGCCCCGAGATGCCATCAAATACCTGTTGCAGTTCTTTTTGAACGGTTGCAGGTTGTAACGCTCTGGCAACACTCGCGTGGGAAGGGAGTTCCACAGCTTCCCCGCTCTGTAACGGAACGAGTTCTGATACAGGGATGTTCGCGCCGTCGGGAGATGAACCACAAACGGGTGCGATCCGTCGGATTGTCTTGTGGAGCGCATATAAACCGAATTGCGTGGAACAATACAAAGAATCTCCGAAGAACAGTACCCGTGATAATATCTGTAAAACAGACAGAGGTCGGCTACGCGCCTTCGATGTGATAGCGACTGTAGTCCCGACGTCAGCGCCGAGTCCCCGATCAGGCGGATCGCTCGTCTCTGTACGCTCTCAAGTAGGTCGAGGGTATGTTTAGGAGCAGAGCTCCAAACATGAGAGCAATATTCGAGCGCGGGTCTAATTTGGGATTTATATAGGAGAAGAAGTTGGACCGGGGTAAAGTATTTCTTGGCTCTAAAAAGATAACTCAGTTTTCCTGAGGCTGATCTGGCGATACCCTATACGTGTTTATGCCATGATACATTCCCACAGACCGTGACGCCGAGCAATTTCAAACTTTCCCCAGCCTCGAGGGCCAGGCCACTCATCATCAGCTGTGGAACCGATGATCCAGTTTTCTTTGTGAATGTTGTATACTGTGTCTTCGTTGCGTTGAAGTCGACAAGATTGGCCTTTCCCCACTACAGGACTTTATCCAGATCCTGATTCAGAGAGTCAATCTGTCTACATCTCAGCTGGTGCGACGTTGATGCACCAATCGGCCGATCACTCGAAAAGGAGGAAACAAGCGTACTATCATCCGCAAAACTGAACACTTTGTTATCCGTTGTCTCCAACAAATCATTTATGTGAAGCAAGAACAAGGTTGGAGCCAAAATAGAACTTTGAGGCACCCCCGAATTAACAGGATACAGATCCGAACACTCGCCGTCCACAGGAACCCGGATCGATCGATTCTCGAGGAAGCTCCTCGCCAGTCGCAAAGCTGTTGGGAAAGTCCATAGGAACGAAGTTTGCTCAGCAATGCCCCGTGACAGACGCGGTCAAAAGCCTTGGAGACATCCAATGCGACCGCCCTTGACTCACCATGCCGTTCAATCGCAGATGTCCATATATCGGTTATAAGTGTCAAAAGGTCTCCTGTGGACCGCCTGCCACGGAATCCGTATTGACTATCATTCAAAAGTCCGTTGCACTCCAAATACTTTACTAACTCTGTATTGATGACTTTTTCCATTACCTTAGATAAAATAGACAGTAATGCTATCGGACGGTAATTTTGTGGGAGACACTTGTTTCCCGTCTTTGGGATTGGCTGAACCCGAGCGATTTTCCAGCAAGCAGGAAAGGTCCGCCGTGCATAAGATAAGCGGAAGAGTCTACCAAGAACCGGCGATAGTTCTGGAGCACAGTTCTTAAGGACTATTGCTGGTATTCCGTCCGGGCCGGTTGTCTTCCTACAATCCAGTTCACGTAGAATGCGTTGAATAGTGCGCCGACGAAATCTCACATCCCGCATGGAAGACTGTACCGACGAGATCACAGGTGGCTCCAAAAGGCCGGGATCGAGGTTGGAATTCTTGGAAAATAAATTCGCGAACACATTTGCTTTATCCTTTGGATTCGTGACTAACGTCCCGCTGTCTGTCACCAACGGAGGGAAAGAGGAGGATGCGAAGTTACCGCTGACAGCCCTTGCCATTGACCAGAAGGAGCGCGAACCAATGGGGCACCGAAGGAGCTTATTGATCACTCTGTCGTTGTGAGCCTTCTTCGCGGTATCAATCGCCTGGTTGCACCCGTTTCTGATTCCAACAAAATTCGTTCTGTTAACATCGGTGGGATTGGAGCGCCATTGCTTAAACGTTTTTTTTCTGCCGCTGTAATCAGTTCGCATTTTTTGTCAAACCAAGGTTTATCAGACGAACTTCGTTTGATGGAATGTGGAATATACATTTCCATCCCCAGAAGAATAATCTCTGATACCGACTCCGCGCAAGCGTTAACATCGGAGTTTCCGAAGCTCACCTCCGACCATGGAAAGGATGCGAAGAAATCTCGCATATCGTCCCAGTTAGCAGCCCCATACTTCCATAAATGGCGAAGCTGCCTAGGCCGGTTATTCGCTTGATATGCAAGTGTTTGCGCGACAGATACCAAGCAGTGATCTGAGTTTTCCAGTGGCGCAGAAACCTCTACGGTATAAATACTCGGTTCGGATGTCAAAAACAGATCCAGGTGGTTCGCATGATCGCCTCGGGCATCCGGCACTCACGTTGGCTCCCCCCCGAGTTGAGTCAAGTTGTGGCTTACAGCAAACATCTCCGCCAGCCCCCCAGCCTCGTCGGTTCTGTTAGAATGTAACAACCAGTCGGAATTGTGCACATTAAAATCGCCAAGGACGACAATTTCAGAAGCTCTGTGGTTGATCTGTATTCAGTCGATGGTATGTGAAAGATGTTCGAAAAATGTCGCTGGTCGATCGTCATTCGGGGAGCGGTAAAGACAACAAAGAAATTTAACAGAATTCCTCAGAACGACCCTCAACCATATGATGTCTATATTATCGGGTTCCAACGTCTCCATCCGCTGACAAGCCAGATCGGACCGCGTGGAGACGCAAACTCCGCCCTTAAAACGGAATCTCGAATGCAAGTCACAAGTATCCTGAGCAACGAAGATATGTCGAATTAGTTGACGAATCGACCTGGGTCTCAGTTAGGCGAAGGATGTCAGGTCTCGTTGTTTGCAAATATTGGTGGACGGCGTTTACATTGGTATTGGTGAAACCGATGCCCCTGATGTTACAAAATGCCGTCACCAGTCGAGTGTGGGCCAAGCCTCGAGAGCGGTTAATATACCCGCCTGTCACGCGGGAGACCGGGGTTCGATTACCAACCTTTGGAGTAAAACTTTTCTTGAAAAGTGAATTAAGAATTGCATATTGAAGACCTTGAGACTGTTCTCAGAAGGTAACGATTAAAAAGATGATTAAAAATATGCTGTTTTTTTATTAAGTCGCCGACAAATCTCCAAATACATAAGTTGCTGTAATTAATAATTTAAGTATAATAAATGTCATAAACTCTGACCAGAGTTCAGAATAGTCATACCAATCTACCAAATCAATTATTTAATTACTAGAGGGCTTCGCGCCCTGCGAAGTAACACTCGCCAACCAGATGGCTGTAGTGTCATTTTGCTCCATCACAGTATATTACATTTTTATTAATAGTCATTCAAATTTTAAATCTTTCAAACTATACTAAATTTAATTAATAAAGGTTCCCCCACATACGACCTCAGTTTTGATCGTTTTTGTAAACTCCCAATATGTTCCACAATATATTTTGTAATATGTTTCATAATGTAATTTACACTACAATATGTCTAACAAACGTTTGATGGCTTGCTCCAATTCTGTCGTCGAATATACAGTTTTTGTCGCCCGGAGAAAATTCTTTTTATCAAATAGAAGTAAAGGAAATACAAATTCATTACTTTTTGCCAACCACTGTGTATATATATATATATATATATATATATATATATATATATATATATATATATATGTATATATATATATATATATATATATATATATATATATATATATATATATACAATAAATTTGGCGCAAGGCTAATAACCTTGTCCGGGAAAACAAATTATTATGGACAATTTAACAAGTCTCGGATAAGTATCGGATACCGGTGAAGAGACTTGCTAAATAAGGCCAAGACCGGATCCCGGTTGTAGTGCAGATGATGATGATACAATAAATTTACTCATCATTTTATCGAAGTTGTATAAACTGATGATTATATTATGAGTTGAAATTATATATATTAAATAAATTGATGAGATTAACTTTTATCATCTGAAGCTCATCTCTGTTCAGCCCGATAAACGTTGTTTTTTAATTGAAGTTTTGTTTTGTGGTTTCACTGTGGTCTTACACTCTACACCAAAAACAAATCGATGTCAAGTTCATCTGAAAATAGTGTTACATGACAGTAATTAACAATATCGCAATTTTTATCGTGAGTGAATGTATAAAAAAAAGTCGTCCCTGGGCGACCTTTTCCAGATCGTTCAGAGATTTAGTCCTGAATAGAATTTGGCAGCATTTGAAAGGACATTTTAACCACTGAATGTGGTGTTGCCCCTTGAGCCGGACAGCAATTAATAACATATGATGAGAAAAGTGTTTGATCTGTACCTCGTATTTGTCAACTTCGTTCACTTGGTTTTATCTGTTTGATAAATGTCTCACGCAGTCTTAGGACTATAGTACTGGCTTTGTTTTTGTCGTTTGGAAAGCTTCATACCCTCTACTACATTTGTTACGTGTACTGTCCAGGCCATATGTTACTAGATAGCCTAATTAAACAGGACAATGAAAACGAAACGGACAATTTAAACAAAGACACAGTCAAGGAACCCTAGACAATTTTTGGAAAGGGCTTTTTCGTAATAGTTGATTATTTGAGTTGAGTTTTAAAAAATTAATTAGCATTGTACCGCATCACCCAGCAGGAGTGCCGCCATATGGATTCAAGGGCTGACTAATAACGTACAGGATCACAGTTCCCTGTGCCTGAAGGATAATTATAGTAGCAGCATTAAACAGTGTTTCCCAAGTGAACACGGTATTGTTCACAGATAGGTCCTGCCATATGTTACCAGCGATAGGGTGCCTCGTTTTGTATCTTAACTCTAAATAGCGTTTGTGTGGGGGAGAGAAAATTATATTCAGGGTTCAGGTGTGTGCGTGGCGCCTACAACAATGTACAATATCCAAGTGTACACAAATATGAGTATAGTTGGGAAAACGATGAGGAGTGGCTCGTCATCTGGTGTTTGTCTGACGAACATTGGGCCCCAACTGTTGGGTGGTGGTAATTGTTTAAAGAAACCGCAACAGGAGGAAGGAACGCATAGTATCGGCGGTTTTTCGTGTATTACCTGAACACGATTTACACCTGACCTACTAAACTGGAAATCGAATTACGGGGTCGGTCGCTGTCTTCCATGTTGTCTTCGACTCCGTCATTTGTGTCTGTCTCGCATGGTCTAACTTAGATTTGTACGCCAACACGCTACTTTGCGTTTTGTGCAAACATCGCCGGTTAACTGTCCGTGCGTCATACAGCCACATGCGCATACAGGCACAGGCCTAATCACAGGTATACAAATATACGAGTCAGCCTTACATGCTCGTCCATTCAAGAATGTGGGAGATACTGGCATTGGCTGGCAACGACTTGGCGCCTTTTTCACCAATTGACGTGGTTATCCTAAAAGTGAATGAACCGGCCTCCTCAATTTTGCGTCATCCGTCTCGCATGCTATAGGACATCAAGTGCAACCCTTTGACTAAGGCATTGAGTTGCACACTTGCTGTATACGATTCGTAGTTCCGATTCAATTCGGCCCAAGTCAGGATTGCGTGTCATTTGTTTATAAGTGTTGCCATCCAGCTATGGACACATGATATACCCCCCTCCCGGGACGACCCAGCCTACTGCATTGATGAGACGGTTATTGCGCGACGACGATCAAATTGTCACACGATAGGTTGCTCGTGATTGCCAATGTTTTTACTCCTTTTTTTCTCATTTGTATGTGTTGTATGTTGGTTTTGTTGGTTTGCTTCTTGTTCGCCTTGTTGTTTGTTGTTTCGCTTTGCAGAGCACGAGAAAAATCCTTTAATTCCACTTTAAATAGCAACAAGACTTGAAAGCAATATATCACAAGCCGATTAAGGCCGACCTTACTAGCAGTAGTTGTGAAATTGGTCAGCCGTTTGGATGAAGGATTTTACAGGACAATTGCATATTGCATATATTACCCTATTCAGGCAACAAGCTTAGGCCGACGAAGTCCTGGAATTATCAGGATGTCTTTCCATTACCATAATAGATTTCGAAGTAAAATCCATTGCGAGCAATTGTTTCTAATTTTTATTCTACTCAGTTGTTTGTTGACAATTTGGAGAGTCCTTATCGCAATTTTACGAAGAGGTGCAAACTTTTTAACAGTGTGGCATCGGCAATCTCGATCTCGATGAATAGTTTACTATGGCGCCTGCCAATGTTTTGATTTTAGATTACACAAGTAGATTATATCTACGTTATCAAGTGGAGATTGCAGCGTTTAAAACATTACTTTCAGCTCTGTAAAGGGTCTTAACAAGTCTACTAGATAACCCTATCATTCAACCGTGCATTCAACTCGGCCAACTGCCGTCACATCCTAAAAGAGTTGGAAAGCCTGTAGATTCCAGTCTATTTTGCGAAAATAATAACTAACTACCTCTCGGATAGAACAATACTAAATGACACCGATGAGGTTGCAGAAAAATACAATCTATAGGTTGGTGTGCCGCAGGGATCTGTATTGGGACCGTTGTTATGAAACGTAATGGATGAGGGTATGCTCAGAATTAATTTGCAGAAGGGCCAGGCATTGGTATATTAATTGCTTAACCATGCATGCGTAATATATCCATTATTTCAACAATTGTATCACTTAGGCAAAGGGGATAGCCTAGCCCCGGAGAGAATGTCTTAAATGTATAGAAGAGTAGGGTATAAAAGAGAAAGGCCGGAGTACGAAACGCTTACCAAACGGAAGGTGTCAAAAGACACTTGAAAACGCCAAAAAGAGGCGTGAAATAAATGGAGGAAGTTCAAAACAATAGAGTAGATCACAAATGGTCTAGAAGATGGATCCTACAAAGAGCTATGTACCGAATTGGCCATTTTATATACTACACTCAAAAGTCCTAAATTGGCCAACTTTATTGTGATCAACGTGCTCCTGAGCGACAGACATTTCTGTGTTCAGGGCGTAAGGACGTACTGGTCCGTGCCATTCATCATCAGCATCGGCACTACAACCGGGAACTGGTCTTGGCCTTATTTAGCAAGTCCTGAGGCTTGTTAAATTTTCCATAATGATTTGTTTTTTTTTTCGGGCAAGGGCATTAGTCTTGCGCCGGAGGCTCCCCGACGGGGAATCGAACGCCGGTCTCCCGTGTGACAGGCGGGTATACTAACCACTATACTATCGAGGAGCCTATGCGAAAGCTTTACCATATGATAAAACGGGCTCGAGATTAGCTCACAACTGATTGGACTTAGAAGAATGCCAAACTGAAGTGATGATGACGTCCAACCTTAAGTGTTTTTTGGGCACGTAATCGAATCGAGCCATAATATAAAATTGCAAACGATTGTTCTGGGTTACTGTATGGGCCCTGGACACCACTTGTGCACTACGGCAGCGTGACGACCCAAATAAGTATAGCTCTGCAGAGATTAGTGCCAAATGTTGGGTGGCCTAAAGACTGTCTAAGTTAGCTGGCCTAATAGATCCGATTACTAATGTAGGCTGGCGTAGTAGAACGTCCTAGTTGACCCCTTTATATGTAGCTCCTGTAGAGCGTAGAGGAACGGAATTTTCAGCTCATCCACTCTATCCGTTCAATGAAGAGGAACCTGAAGAATCTGCAGCGACTATAAAAGCAGACACAGTGGTTGTGGTCTGCTTGTTGACAGAAGCGAAAGCCAAAGCAGCGGGGGAAGTATTTCGTCAATTTCTTCAAGGTCACCTACATCACTATATCCAAATTCGTCTTATTACACAACAGAAAATCTGTGGAACTCCCTTGCAACATTAGTATTTCCAAAGCGTAACAAATTGCAACTGTTCACAAACACTACAACAGTTACCTAATGGCATCTCAGGGTGCTGATCGTTATAGTTTCGTCCGAATGAAATACAGGTTGATGCAATAAAAAAGATCGATGTTAAAATAAAATACAACAGAGTGCATATGATAAATTGGTGCTTTCTCTATTTATTCATTCGATTTGGTCTATGCCAATTATATATGAATAATAATAGTGGCTAAATGTTAGCCACGGCACCTCGAAACGATGGTCTGAATTTTTGATAGCATCACTTTTTTGTTTCAATATACTGCTCTCGGGTGAGGCGAATCTATAGCGCCATCACGGGGCCCCGAGATGCCACCAAATAACTGTTGCAGTTCTTTTTGAACAGTTGCAGCTTGTAACGCTCCAGGAACACTTAGGCGGCGAGGGAATTCCACAGCTTTCCCGCTCTATAACGGAACGAGTTCTGATACAGGGATGTTCGCTCCGTCGGAAGATGACCGGGAAGTTGGTGCGATCCGACAGAGGTCGACTACGCGCCTTCCATGTGATGGCGACTGTAGTCCCGACGTCAGGGCCGTGTTGCCGATCAGGGTGGCTCGTCTTTATATGCTCTCAAGTAGGTTGAGGGTAAGCTTAGGAGCGCAGCTCCACACATGAGCGCGATATTCGAGTGCGGGTCTAATTTCGGATTTATACAGGAGAATACGTTGAGTAGGAGTAAAATATTTCCTGGTTCTAAAAATAGAGCTCCGTTTTCCTGAGGCGGATCTGGCGATGTTCGACGCGTGTGTATGCCACGATACATTCCCATAGACCGTAACGTCGAGCAATTTTAAACTTTCTCCAGATTTGATGGCCTGGCCATTCATCATCAGCTCTGGAACCGATGATCCACTTTTCTTTGTGAAAGTTGTATACTGTGTCTTCGTTGCATTGAAGTCGACGAAATTGCCCCTATCCCACTGGAGGACCTTATCCAGATCCCGATTCAGAGAATCGATCTGGCTACATCTCAGCTGGTGCGTCACTGATGCACCAATCGGCCGGTCACTCGAAAAGAGGAAACAAATGCACTATCATTCGCAAAACTGAACACTTTGTTATCCGTTGTCTCCAACAAATCATGTATGTGAAGCAAAACCAAGGTTGGACACAAAATAGAACCTTGGGGCACCCCGACATTAACACGATACAGATCCGAACATTCGTCGTCCACCACACCATCACCATCATCGGCTCTACAACCGGGATCCGATCTTGGCCTTATTTGGCAAGTCTCGAGGCTTGTTAAGTTTTCCATAATAATTTATTTTTGCGGACAAGGTTATTAGCCTTGCGCGGCGTCTACAACAACCCGGATCGATTTTCGAGGAAGCTCTTCGTCCAGTCGCAAAGCTGCTGAGAAAGTCCATATGAACGCAGTTTGCTCAGGAATCCCCCGTGACAGATGCGGTCAAAGCTAGGGAGATATCGAATGCGACCGCCCTTGACTAATCATGCCGCTCAAGCGCAGATGTCTCTATATCGATTATATGGGTCAAAAGATCTCCCGTGGACCCCCTGCCTCGGAATCCGTATTGACGATCATTCACAAGTCTATTCCACTCCAAGTACTTAATTAAGTCGGCATTGATGACCTTTTCCATCATCTTAGATAACATAGACAGTAACACTATCGGTCGGTAATTTTATGAGAGACACTTTTTTCACTTTTTGGAATTAGTTGAACTCGGGCGATTTTCCAACAGGTAGGAAAAGTCCTTCGTTCATAACATAAGCGAAAGAGTCTGCCAAGAACCGGTGACAGTTCTGGAGCACCATTTTTAAGGACCACTGCTAGTATTCCGTCCCGGCCGGTTGCCTTCCTGCAGTCCAGTCCACGTAGAATGCGTTGAATAGTATACGGGTGGAACCTCCCATCCCGCATCGAAGACTGTACCGGCGGGATCACAGGCGGCTCCAAATGACCGGGATCGAGGTTTGAATTCGCGGAAAATAAATTCGCGAACACATTAACTTTATCTTTTGAATTGGTGAGTAACGTCCTGCTGCCTCTCAGTAACGCAGGAAAAGAGGAGAAAGCGAAGTTACTGCTGACAGCCCTTGCCATTGACCAGAAGGGACGCGAACCAGTCGGGCACTCAAGGAGTTTATTGGTCACTCTGTCGTTGTAAGCCTTCTTCGCGGTGTCAATCATCTGGTTGCACGCGTTTCTGATTCCAACATAATTCATTCTGTTAACATCGGTGGGATTGGAGCGCCACTGCTTACAGGCACTATTTTTTGCCGCTGTAGTCTGCTCGCATTTTTTATCAAACCGAGGTTTATCAGATGAACTTCGTTTGGTGGAATGAGGAATGTATATCTTCATCCCGAGAAGAATAATTTCTGTGAGCGACTCCATGCATGCGTTAACATCGGAGTCTCCAAAGCACTACGGAAAGGTTACGAAGAAACCTTGCAAATCGTCCCAGTTGGCAGCCCCATAGCTCCATACATGGCGAAGCTACTTAGATCGGTTATTCGCTTGAAATTAAGTTCTCCTTAATTTCAGCAATATGCATTTTTGTGTCACCCTTCAATAAATGAATTGTTGTTGGCTTATTGGAATAGATCTTGTTCTTAAGACAGAATAAAAGTCATGATATTGGGGTCCAACTAACTTCGCTATTTCGAGAGACTCTGCGATGAGGAAACTTCTTATTCAGTAAAGCCATTGTGACATGGACTGTGTGCGATCCCCTTGAAACCACATCTAGACGATATAGATAACACCCAATTTCGGCTAAAAAAAAAGTTGCTTATCCGCTCACACTGTGCTCTTATTTACACTTATGTTTTCACATCTTGTATGTGCATCAGTTCACATTAACAGTTAACTTCAGACGTACAAGAACTACACTCAGTCGTTCTTCAATCGAGCCACACAAATATGTGTCGATCTGATCATAATGACATTGGATGACCGTCAACTCAAAATGCAGGAGATAGGACATTTGAAGGAGTGATATTTAGACCCGCGACGTGAACTCAATAATATATATATTGTGACGCATATGACAATCAGTGCTAGAATATTCGAGAAAGTCCGAACCAAAGTACTAGAATATTCTAGAAAGTACTGGAAAACTGGAGACTACGAACAGTAGAACATTCAAGGCTATGGAACGGACGGAAACGAAACGCTGAATCAGAACGAGGAAACGGTATAAATACGTCGCACAGAGATCATGGAGATGAGTAAGAACTAGAAAGTGAAGCAAGCGATAAGTAAGGAGTAATATAGTAAGAAAGTGAAGCAAGCGATAAGTAAGAAGTAAAAGACGCGATAAGTACGGAAGCGATAAGTCAAGAAATCGTTGTGTACGGTAATAGTAACGGTTGTTATTAACGAACTAATAAAGTGTTATATTAATTCAAAATTGATTTAACGGCCCTTATTTATTAAAAATAATTAATTTAGCGAACCCTAAGCTCGCTACAATATATATATATATATATATATATATATATATATATATATATATATATATATATAATAACTCAAGGATGTTTTAATTAAGTACAAGACGATGTTTTGGAGCAACGAAATCCAGTAATTAATGTTGATTTATAACAGTTGATCAAACGTGGATCTATGAATTCAGGTATGAGAGAAAAAAACCTGTCCAAACAATCAAAAGGGCTGAACTGTATGTAATAGTTATACATAACAATAAAAAAAAAACAAACACAAATTAATAAAAACACAATTAATCAAAATTAAAACGTTACGTTCACAAATTAATATGAAATTATTTATTTATTGCCTAATACTTAATAAATAAATTCTAAGATAATGTAAATTTCCTCATAAGTTTAACCACAAAAGAGGGAATTTTTAATAGGCGGTGCCACTATAAAATTAACACAACTCATTTCAAGGGGCTCATCTGTCACTAGTTTATGTGTGAAGCTTCGTGACATTTCGTCCATTCATTTACAACCTACAGTCGGTTGGGTGACGCTACTTTCGCCTTCGTGAAAATTGGAAAACAGGAATATCGCATCCTGATCAAACTTTGTTTTTGATGGGAAAAACTTCTGAATAATCAATGCAAAGAAATGTTATCCCACATCTGCTCCTTCGAGAACAACAGTTTATCGGTGGTTTCGACAACTTAAAATGGGTCGTACAAGCACCGAACATGCACCCTGATCTCGAAGGCCTTAAGAGATTACGAATGCGGAAATCGTAAAGTAAGCGCATCGAATCGTTTTGAGTGATAGTAAAGTGAAGTTGCGCGAGTTAGCTGAGGCCGTGGGCATCTCAAAAGAACAGACGGGATACATATTGCGCGCTCCTTTGGAGATGAAAAAACTATCGGCGCGATGGGTGCCATGTTTGCTGACCGTCGACCAAAAACAGCAGCACATTGAAGATTAGACGGCCGGTTTGGCATTGTTGCAGCATAATCGAGCTGAATTTTTTCGACGTTTTGTGACGATGGATGAAAAGTGAGTCTATTACCATGCGCCTGAGTCCAATAGGCAGTCTGCAGAGTGGCTGGAAAGCCACTAAAATCGAGCAAAGTCTAAAGACCAACACTGGGCGGAGAGAGTTATGGTCTCCGTTTTTTTTTTCTTGGATGCGCAAGGTATAATCTTCATCGATTACCTGTAGAAGGGAAGAGCAATCACAGGAGAGTATTATGCTGCATTATTGGCCAAACTGAATGACGAAAGAAAGACAAAACGGCCTATATGGCGAAGAAAAAAGTTCTGTACCACCACGATAACGCACTGTCACACACGTCCTCGAAAGCAATGTCCATTTTGGGTCAATTCGGATTTGCATTGGTTGCTCACCGACTTGGCCCCCAGTGACTTGTGGCGACTCTAACAGATACACACACAATTCACAAAGCAAAATAGTGAAGAGCACCGAACGAAAGATCGAACAAGAAAATACATCAGAGCCGTATACCATAGCGATAACAAAAATAATTTACATCAGTGGAGTATAGTCGAGTTTAAAAATCAAATTCAAAACACGGTCAGTAGCCTGATGGGTAACGCTTAGGTACAATTTTTGGTGATTCAAACTGTCATAGCGTCAGTTCGAATCACACGTTCTTCTTCACTATTATTTCAGACGCTATAGACTATTATCTCTTTCCAAACCTCAAGCGGTGGCTCTGGGGAAAGACATTCAGATCGAATGGGGAAGTCATCGCGAAAACCGATGCGTATTGCAAAGGCTTCGGCATTTCGTACTACAGAAAGGGCATCAGAAAAGCTTGGAAAATCGCTATACCAAGTGTATCGCCCTCGAAGGCAATCATGTTGAGGAATAAATATTATTTTACCCAAGAACGTTTGTTTTCATTAAAAATCGCGGGACTTTCCAGCCTATGTAGAAATGTAGACTCTACGGTTGTTCAAAAATTACTTGAAAACTCTAATGCGTTAAAAATCAAGTCCAGGACACTGGCGGCCTAACGAGCACCCACCGTTTGGGTCCAGTGTCATTTATCGGCTTATCTAGCACGTGATCTATAGAACAAGTCAACTTCTACCTGTAGTTGATTTGTTGTGTCCATAGAAAAGCTTGACGAATAATTGTGTGCAGTCATGTGGCATGTGGTTAGTCGTGTAGATTTTCGCCATTGCCAACAGCAAACACCAGGGTGACAATTCTAATTACAGGTGTACATTTCCACTATACACTCTCCAGCGATGCCCCTGCTGCCAGCGAAGGGTTAAATTGTTCTTGTTTTTTGTCCTGCCCGTAACTACACATCTGCATACTCCAAATATATCTCTGTTAACCCAGTCGCCGTCATCGTTGTTATGGTTGCGCTCGTCATCATCTTTACATCAAATATATGTAAAAAATGATGGCAATAAAATTATGAAGATCAGCATAACACAACGACACCACCAACACCAGCAACAACAACAGCAACGTAATACGAATACCTATCGCGAATCTCCCTTTTGCGCTGATATGCGCAGATCACACATATTGTTATTGACATAATTGCAGATGGCGTCAAGGACCGGAAGGTGGAAGATTCAACTGAAGAGGGAGCGGTGATGGGGAGACATAAAGCCGGAGCAAAAAGACCAAAGGATAACAATGAATATTTATATTGGGCAGCCAAGCAATTACTCTCATTACCGGCCCCGTTGAGTGTCTTTCTCATTATAATTGATAGTCGCGCTGGTGTAATGGCTGTAAACGACGGTGAATAATGTGCCGTGCTCACATGCCCATGAGAAGACACAAGTGTTGGAGTCGGATGCAACATATCCATCTAGGAATCAAAATGTTGCTACTACATTTGTGCTTTTATTGCTAGTTACATGCCACTTGTGGTTGTATCCCATGTGAAGGTCTCTAATCAGGGAAAGATTTACAATATCTAGCCAAGATGACGTTTTTAAACTCAATTACACGATGTTCGAAAAAACGAGGTGTGATCCCCAAATAATGGATAGTTTTGGTTTTTTTAAATAATCTTTATATATTAATCAATATCAATTTTGTCCTGTTCAAAGTAATCCTCGTCAGATATTAGTTTATCCATTTCATAGTTCGGAAGATATGGCTCTGTAATTTTTGACAGCTGTCAAATTTAAATATTGTCATTGTGACTTGTTTAGTTTGACACAATACCAATTTTGAAACATTCAGAGTAATCCTCCTTAGATATTAGTTTATCCATTTCATAGTTCGGAAGATATGGCTCTGTAATTTTTGACAGCTGTCAAACTTAAATATTGTCATTGTGACATGTTTAGTTTGACATAATACCAATTTTGTCCTGTTCAAATCAATTCCAGCCCTGTGAGTAGGCCGTTAGAATATACTCACAGCTAGGCCAGCTTCTCGTAAGAGGCGAGTAAAGGCCGAGTGGTAGGTGGGGTCCCAACGCCCTGTCGCCCGGTAAAATACCACCCCATTACGCTATAGGCTTCGTGAAATGGTCGGGAGAAATCTCTGACCATCTTTCGGAGCTTGGCCGATGGACCGGTTCGAGAAAAGGTTGATTTAGGTGGTAGTCGGTCCCAAGGTGAGATACCACCCCGTCACGCTATACATTCCGCGTTATTGCCGAGAGAAATCTTCGACGGTATTTCGGATGTGTGGCTGATGTCCCGGACTGACACGGAGATAAGTCATGATGGTACCTTCTGATATAAGGAATTCCGGAGATAAATTAGATTCCCATTCGGACCTCAGAGGGAACATCATGCAGATATTATATTAAATAACCGAACATTGGTTTCACCAATACGAATGTAAACGCAGTCCACCAATATTTGCAAACAGGGAAACCCGATACCCTTGCCCTAACGGAGATCCAGGTCGATGCGTCAACTGATTCGACATATCTTCGTTGCTCAGGGTACGACTTACATTCGAGATTCCTATTTATGGGCGGAGTCTGCATCTTTGCGCCGTCCGATCTGGGTTGCCAGAGGATGGAGACAATAACATCATGTATGTCAATGGACATCAGGTGGTTGAGGGGTGTGCTGAGGAATTCTGTTAAATTTCTTTGTGGTCTGTGGTAAATTTGGTAGATTTACTACTGCACTGTCTTTCGTCATGTACCTTCCAAGGTACTGTTTCACGAAACTGTCCTCGTATACCAGTTCACAATCAATTAACTGTGGTGACTCTTCTTGTCTTTAGTTTAAATCAGAGCACGAACATTTACTTTATCTATTTCGACTTGATGATCTATTTCGATGGTGGCATCTCCACGTAGTCGAATTCTCGATGGTAATTTTTACATTTTGAGAACTCGACTTGCTTGGGCGATCAGCCATATACCTTCATGTATTTGTCGGCCGGATGACCGATCAATGTAGGCATGTATGCAAAAGGAAAAGCTAAAACATTTCCTGCATGTGTGCGGCTGGCGCGTAGGGGTATATCTCATTGATATTATTATTATTATTATTTATTGGCCTGTAGGAACCCGGAAGTTCATGACCTCACCGACTCGGCTTCGCCATCCTTCCCTGTCCTGGGCACTCTCCTTCCACGCTTGACCATTCGATCCGATCTCCTCAAGGTCAAACCTAACATTGTCCTCCCATCTCATTGATATAGTTCGGGTAATGTTGGTTGCTAGGTGATGCAACCAAATTGCCTTTATGTGTGGAAGATACCTGTTACATGATGGAAATCGTACCGAGACATGTTCAATGGATTGGTTCGGTTCATGTTGGTTGCGTGGTGATCCAACCAAATTTCCCATACGGAACATGCCTGTTTGGTGCTGATGGATTTAGCATCAGCAAATATTGTGATTTTATGCGTTTTAAAGCTTTATGGTTCAACTATAAACAGGTAAGTACTTGCTTTCCAGGTTTTGGTATGCCCTAGGTGGGAGTTTTTACATGGTTAATGGGATTATGATTGGTGGCGTTCAAGGGAACCGCCACAGGTCTTTATCGCTCCCCGAATGACGATCGACAAGCGACATTTTCCGAACATCTTTCACATACCATCGACTGGATACAGATCACCCACAGAGCTTCTGAAATTGTTGTCCTTGGTGATTTTAATGTGCACAATTCCGCCTGGTTGGTACATTCTAACAGAACCTACTCGGCTGGGAGGCTGGCGGAATTGGTTGCTGTTAGTCACAATTTTACTCAACTCGTGAAGGAACCTACGCGGGTGCCAGATGCACGAGGTGATTATGCGAACACCTTGGATCTGTTTTTGAGATCCAAACCGAGTATTTATACCGTAGCGGTTTCAGCGCCACGGGGAAACTCAGATCACTGCTTGGTATCTGTCGCGCAACCACTTGCAATTCAAGCGAATAACAGACATAACCACCTTCGCCATGTATGGGCGTATGGGGCTGCCAACTAGGGCTATTTGTGAGATTTCTTCGCATCCTTTCCATGGTCGGAGGTGTGCTTTGGAGTGCGGAATCGGTCAAAGAGATTATTCTTGTCGGGATGGAGATCTACATTCCTCATTCCATCAAACGAAATTCATCTGATAAGCCTTGGTTTGATAAAAAATGCGAACAGATTACAGCGGCAAAAAATAGACCTTTTAAGCAATGGCGCCCCAATTCCACCGATGTTAACAGAACGAATTTTGTTAGAATCAGAAACGCGTGCAACCAGGCGATTGATACCGCGAAGAAGGCCTACATCTACAGAGTGACCAATAAACTCCTTGAGTGTCAAACTGGTTCCAGTTCCTTCTCGTCAATGGGAAGGGCTGTCAGCAATAACTTTGCTTCTTCCTATTTCCCTATGTATGCTGCGGGCAGCGGGACGTTAGTAAAAAATTCAAAAGATAGAGCTAATAAAAGCGAATTCCAACTTTGATGTCGGTCTTTTGTAGCCACCTGTGATGGTGCCGGTAGGGCCTTAAATGCGGGATGTGAGGTTCCGCCCGCCTACTATTCAAGGCATTCTACGTGGACTGGACTGTAAGAAGCCACCCGGCCCGGACAGATTACCAAGAGTGGTCCTTAAGAACTGTGCTCCAGAACTGTCACCGGTTCTTGGTAGACTCTTCAGCTTATCTTATGGACGGAGAATGTTTCCTACCTGCTCGAAAATACCTCGAATTCTGCCAATCCCAAAGAGGGTGAAAATGTGTCCTCCACAAAATTACGGGCCGATAGCATTACTGTCTATGTTATCTAAGGTGATGGAAAAGGTCATCAATGCCAAGTTAATTAAGTACGAGTATGAGGGTGAATCAAATATAAATGGTAACTTGAATTTTTTGCTTAGCAACAAGTTCTTAGCTAGATAATCTTGTGCGTGGCTGTTGTTGTTGACTATATTTACGACCTTGACGGACGTTCAAGTCTAAGGTTGGTACGAGGGAATCGGTTGACCATGTTTCTGAACCTAGCTGATGAACCAATCGAAAAACAGAGTTGAAAAAAGGTTGGTCTCAACTCTGGCACTCCAATGACAGATTGCACCTATTGTTATAGGTTCCGCGAGACAAATGTTTGACCTTGACGGATGTTCAAGTCTAAGGTTGGTACAATGGTATAATGGTACACCCTGTTGAGATAAGCGGAGGCATGTTGGGGAACATCCCCGGTTAGGCCGCAAAATACCAACTCATCATGCTACAGGTCTGTAAGATGATGAGAAGAAATCCTTGATCTTCTTTCGGAATTGGGCTGATTGACCGAAGGGAAAAGTTAGAATAAGAGTCACAACGGCCAGGGACAGCACCACATCATTCTATATATCTTGCAATATGATCGAAGAGAAGAGTATGGAGAAATCTTTGACTGTATTTTGAATCTTGCTGGATAGATGGTGGTGGATACAGTTCAGAAAACGGCATCAAGGCACTACATGAAATCATGACGTAAAATAATCCTCTATCGAATATACGCGTTAATTTTACTTTTTGCTTAGCAGCAAGTTGCGAACTGAATAATCTTGTGCGTGACTGTTGTTTGGTTTATGAAGAGTAGGGGAACCGGCTTGGCTACCGGTCGACCTCAACTTTGTAATTAGTATGAGCGAGCGAGAGAAACATACTTCCATTGCGCAATGGTTTATTATAAAATGTTTAACAAATGAAGGCGTTAAACCTTTGGACATTTTTTCTCGATTGAGAGCACACTTTGGTGATGATACCCTGTCTCAGAATCGTGTGTACACGTGGGCCAAGAATTTAAAATTATCCGAGAACGTATCGAAAACGAAAGTCATGATCGACGCCCAAGGACAAGTCATACAGATGACAATATTCGTGCCTTTCGATAGCTTATTGAAAGTGATCGCCGCTTAACTGTTGGAGAAATCTCATCAGAAGTGGGTATCGGCTATGGAACTGTTCAATTCATTACTTTTAATAAGCTTTACTGGCGAAGCCAAATCCCAGGCCATAAAATACCAAAAAAAAATCCAAATCTGCGTTTTTTTATTTGAATTTCCTAAGCGTGTCCAAATCATTTTCCTAATTTTGAAAGCACTTCTGAATCTCACCTTTCGGTATCCTTCAACGGTTCTGTTTTTATTTGATCAATGGTACCAATACATTGTTTTTTCATGTTTCTCTTCCACCTCAGGAATAGAAAGAAGTCGTGGGTTTTCCCGAAAATTCGCAAAAAAAAGCATTGTCATAACGGAATTCCACGAGAGATTTTTTGCCAGATTTTTTTACGTGCAAACGAAAAGAGATTTTGAACCATTCTTAAATGTCAGATCACAGTGCTATCGAAAGAGGAGGGAGAGTATAAGGAGATGATGTATTTTATTGTCAATGTCTACCAAGTGAAAAAAGGTTGAATAGTCCCATTTGTGGATAAAGCACATCAAAGAATCACCCGGGGATAATACTATGGTCTTTTGGTTCTTGGGTCGGGGATTATAGGTTCTTGTGGACCAGTGACGGGAGTTTTGCTTATTGACGCGACCATTTAAATGAAAATGGCCCTCATCACTCCAAAAAATGGAATTTATAGTTCAACGTCTCTGCAACATCTATACTCATCATCATTATCGGCACTAGAACCGGGATCCGGTCTTGGCCTTATTTAGCAAATCTCGAGGCTTGTTAAAATTTCCATAATAATTTATTTTTACCGGCAAGGTTATTAGCCTTGCGCCAGCATCATCTATACTACACAGACCAATAAATAGTAGGTCTGTAGGAACTCGAAAGTTCATGACCTCACTGAGTTGGCTATACCATCGTTCCCTGTCTCGTGCAACATAATTTGACAAATTTTCTTGCGCGAAACGTCTTTTTCTTTGAGTCCTTGGACGATTTGAATTTTAAAAGAAGTCCTATTCAAAATGTCATATACGGCTACTTTTGGAAGTCCCAATGTGGCTACCATTTGCGGAATTCAAAGTTCAGGATTTTCCCTTAAATTGTTGTCCATAGCTTCGATGTTTGTTGGGGTCCATGAAGATCGACTAGGCCCGGGCCGAGGTGTGTTCATAGCCGACTAGTTACGTGGAATCCCTGCACCCATGAGCGAATATAATTAACACTCGGTCTTTTACTCAATCATCGAACAAGGAATGGTAAACAAATTGTCGACGGTCGACAAGGTTTGAATCGACGCCTTAAAATGTTTCGACAGCGAACTGTAAAACTCCCACGATCCGCGAGTAGAAAGATGTTGTGGCGTTTCCAATAGGTACACACAATACACAAGCAAATAGTGAAGAACAGCACCGAAAGAAAATCGATTAAGCAAAGCATCAGAGCCGTATACCATAGCAGTAGTATAGCAATTCCACATCAGTTGAGTGTACTTGAGTATAATGATCGGACTCGTTGATGCGGCAGTGCAGTGGTCTGATGTGTTGAGGCTTTGGCTTTATCTTTTATCATGTGTCATAGGGTCGGTTCGAATCACACGCTCTTCACTATCGTCGCAAACGCTATAATGTCACCGCCCTCCTCCCCCTGCTTTTTGCAGTAAAGGCATTTAAGACATAAATCTGCCGCCAGACACTTTGTATGGACATTGGAGTTAATATTCGACGACAAGAGCCAGCACTGGACTTTCAAGGCATGGAGTTCTACTCGGTTAGATAATCTCCATTGGTATATGTTGTTGATGTCGCATTCCAATTAATTGAGCATACTTTGTTGATAGTGAATTCCGAAAACGTTGGTCGGAAACCTTCATATGAGTATTAGAAAATCAAGGTGTTATCATCCCCAAACGAGTGAATTGGGTTGTGGGCAATGACAAAGAGATTGTTTATGTACGGAGTGTTGGGGAACACCAGCGTTAATTCTATTGGAAGCAGATTTGACACCACCAAGAACCACTTAGATTAAACGGCCAGAAAGATAGTCTCTGATTCATTTGATCAGGATACTCAGGATGATTTGTGGTTTTTTTTTTTCATTTTTTAAACATTTTTTTATTTTCTTTTTATATTCTTATTTTCTAAATTAAAGGCTAGACAAAAAATGCTTAAATTCTAGCTTAAATATCTTATATAATAACTTACTGGTCCTTCGCAGACGCTCTAAGCTAAACATTACTTAATATTTGTATAATTTGCCTTTCGGCGACAGAACTTTGTGGCATAACTTATAATTATTTGAAAGACAAAGAAAAATTTGAAAAACTTTGTAAATTTTTTTTTTTTTTTTTTTTTTTTTTTTCTTAAAATTTAACTTACTTAACTTACCTAAACTTATCTACTTTTTTTTTTTTTTTTTTTTTTTTTTTTTTTTATGTAAAATCATTTAGCCTAACTTAACTTAAATCTTATACTACCCTAATTCTAGAAAAGCTAAGTCTATGTAAGCTAGCTGATGATAGTGTGATTCTATACCGACTTTGGTATCCAGGTCTTTATATGCCATTCAACCACCAGAACTGTTGACGCTGTCTAATACTATCGTCCCGGTCTCTGCGGGAGATAGCCCTACTGAAGCGCAGGAGCTCTTCTTCGGTGCGCGCTACTTCCCGGTCATAGCACAATCGCCCGTCTACAGATGATCTACTTACATGATAGATCAGCGGAATTCCGGATCTATCCTGTATAAGCCCTTTCATATCCAAGTCAAGGAACGCCTCTGGTGGAACAAAGCCGTTGCGACGCACGCTCTCATAGTATAAGGTGTTTGGATAATAAGCCCCGAAAATTAGGTCATTGGACGAGCTTATTGCTCTCGCAATATGTCCTCTGATTAATTTAATCATAAAATTATCCACCCTATTTATGTACGCTTCATTATATAAAGTCTCATTTGAGTAATACTTTTTATAGTCCGATTCCGGTGTCCGATATAATCTGAGACAACTTCTGAGACACTTTCTTTCGAACACCCGAATCTTTTCTATCAAATTTGGGCCTATGTTGAACCATACTGGGCAACCATATATGAGCATTGGCCTGATTAGCGTCATGTAGCATATGACTTTTACCCTGCTGTCAAGATGGCTACTATGAAATAGCCTCCTTGTCATAGCAAAAGTTTTCCTCGCTTTGAGCAAAGCAGCCTCTACATGTCTGTTGAAATATAGATATTGGTCTAGCCAGATGCCCAGGTATTTAACTAAACTCTTGGTTTCCAGTTTATCTCCATGCGGTCCCACGATAACTAGCTTTCGCCAGTTTTTCCTTGTGTCGTACGTGGCTTTATATAATGGAGTTCTAAATAGGATGGCTTCACATTTCTGGAAGTTGATCTTAAGTTTCCAGTCATCGCAATAGCGCTGCACTTTGTTGAAGTCTCGCTGTATTAACCTATTTATGATCGCAACTTTCGGAGCTGTTCTGTAAATTATGAGATCGTCTGCGTACGCAATAGCCTGCGGAAGTGCATCTAATAAGTCGCTAATGTAAATGTTAAAAAGAATCGGAGAGAGTACGGATGATTTGTGGTCCTTTTTAGGAAATGGTTGAAAACTCACTGACTTCCATTTCTTCAGAACGTGACTAGTTGGATAGAATAGATGGAAGAGTTTCCGCAGCGGTTTAGCGAATGAAGAGGAATATGTGATCAAAGGTATTGAGAAGATTCTATCCAAGTCAGCGGATTTGCCAATTTTCAATACATATAGTACGTGTTTGAAAGCGAACCTGGGTCATTGCGTGCTGTTTGTACCCAAATTAAGGCGCAGCTGATGTGGAATGTTATCACGTAGCGTTGAGTTGACTGCGAAATGTGTAGCAAGTAATTTCGTCGTCTCTATTGGGTGATTGTTTGGACGGTCATAGACCATAAGCAAGGGAAAGGATGGGGGGATAGAGTTTCTGGTAGCCTTCACAAATGACCAGAAATTGTAACTGCCTGCGAGAGAATGTGGTATTGTTAGTTTAAATTTCTTGTCGTGTGAAAACTTTGTGCTTTCCTTCTCTATATATTGTTCTATTTATATAACCGGAAGTTTAAGTCCTTGGCCCTAATAGTCTCCCTGCAGTCGAAATCTTACTAGATATTCATTTAGGGTTGGATACCCTCCACTTTATGTGGAGTAAAGGTCCGCATACAAAGTAGAAACATACTTGTTGTTGTGTCAGCTATAATATTGAATATTCCAGTACTGACTGTCATATGCGTCACAATATTAACATCGTTATTGAGGAAGAAAAATAGTAGTTTAGGTTCAAGATCCTATCAATGGAGTCGATTTGAGCATCAAATTCTTTAAAGGATGCATTTCTAACCAAGTCCGGGCTTCTGTATAGGAAATTGATATGCTTATGAATATGTGATTTTAGCCACGAGATGTTAAATTCTGGTCTGGGGCATCCCATCTTCTGGCAGAAGGTGATAAGTAATGGGACTTCTTATGCATGCAGTTAAGCGGCAGTGTAAAATAACAGGGACTACAACCAGGCAGATTGAAGTTCGAAAGATCTATTCTATTTCAATATATTTATTAGTCTGTAGAAACCTGAAAGTTGGTGGTCTCACTAGCCCGGGCACGCTGTTTGGTTCTGTAGTGGTTTAGTTTCAGGGAGCGTGTCTCCTTGTCCTGATAAAGGATGAGGGATCTCTTATAGACCGCTCCTGAAAAAACGTCCTACAAAGGGGTCGTCGCCGTGCTTCCTCAAACCTTGAGGGAAGAGCAATGTCCTTAGTTTGGTCCTGTCGCGTTTTCGTCTTTCACGGTCCTCGTCTCCGCAGGTTTCCGTGGGGGCAGGTGATACTCAGAATCTGTAAGGATGGTTTTTTCTTGTGGAGGTACCACAGCTTTACTCACCAGTTGTCCGCTAATTGAAAGTCTCACTTTTCTTCGGTAAAAAGTGTTTTATTTCCAATTAAATTCCTTGCATCAATTTTTATAAAGTTGTTGAGTTTTTCTACTGGGGTATTTCCTCTAGGGACTATGATCGATGTTATACTGTGGCCCGGAGATCACTTTACTATTCCTTTATAAAGGAAAACAAATCGAGATTAGTATCTCAAAAATGCACACTTTCTTACAAGAATCTCGATTTTTGTATCCTGAGTGAGATGCTCAGTGTTTACTTAAGATAAGAATTCAGTTTCTTGAATTCTTATGAAACTATTGTGCAGATGTGGATATGTAAAGGGATTCGGTTTTCTGTTTGTTTAATTTGATAGAATTTTTCCAGATAGAGATAACGATCTCTGGATTTTGAATGTAGCTGATGCCGTGGGGCAAATGTGAAACTATAAACGAATGTTTGATTCGTTTATTGTGAATTTTGATTTTAATTTGGATTTTGGCTTAAATAATGCCGTGGGGGCAAATGTCAAGCGATAAACGGATGTTTGGTTCATTTATTGCGAATTTTGGATAATGTTTGGGTTTTTTTTTTGGGTTTTGATTGGATTTTAGGTTTTGGAGTATTATTGCTGGGATTTGGATGTAGGAATGGGGGAAAAAGGTGGTAGGGCTTTTGAGAGCACTACAACGCCGCTGTTTCTTGTCCTGTAAAGTTTCCCGCCATTTTTTTCAATGCGATTATTTCTGGTTTGAGATTAGAAATATGGGCAAACACAAGGCTCTACAAAGTCATAAGAGACTGTGACACGACGACTGATTATTTCACCAATTTGACAAACTAAGTGAATTCTGTCTAAACTTTTGAACAAGTCTAATGGATTCGTTGTTTAGCCTTTAACCTGGCATCCACTAAAGAGCTGACTTACGCAGACGACATAGATCTCATTAAATGAACTTCAAGGGCTGTACCAGAAACTTTTACCCAGATCGAGGGGAAATAAAAAACAGCGGAAGGATTTATGTTGAACAGCAGTAGAGATGGCGTTAACCATGGCGTAAAAAATATGGATATGGAAATAAGGATGGAAGGCAATGTTTTAATTCGTGAGTTAAATTATTAAAGTTCGTTTAGGATCGGTCAGCAAAGTTTTTATTTAGGCCAGCTTAGCCTAGCTAGTAAGTTGCAAGAAGACTTTTGAGAAAATACAAAAATTGTTTTAGAAAACTGAAAGAGAAATGTACCAGCCACGCCCCGCAAGGCTATTAAGATTTAGATACGTGTATCGTAGAAAATACAGCTGCCACTCTTTTCAAATCTGGAGCGTAAGGTCCTGAATAATGTTCTTTATCGTTTTCAATTACTGTACGTTTCATCGCCAAGCCAACTTAAGTCGTTCCTAAAACGCAGTTTAGGAAATCTTCTTTGGCGATGACCTACAGATCCCCTAATGATTTATGTTCCACCGAGGACGACGTCTTATACTCTAAACTGAATCTGAACTCACATCCTTAACTGCGACCAATTGAAGAGTGAATTATTTACAAATATACGGTCACCTGCAAAGATGGATTAACTTTTCGAGATTCAAAAGAGTCTAAGCTCGTTGTATCAGAAAATGATTTGCCACAGAGGCACCTCGAATGTGCCTGCCCTCACATCACATCAAGCAAGCACATTGTCGCATCTCAGGAGCCTACTCGGTGCCATTGTCGATAATCGATATCTAAATTATTAGTGCGCTACCATAACTACAGTGCGGCAGGTAGTTGAAGCCCGATTGCCGCCTGTTTCACTGGGGCACCAAGTGCCTGCACTTTGGGGCAGTCAATTACTGGCCGACGTTCACCAACTGCCTTCGGCAGTACCTGCCAGTATGTGTACGCGCAATTCGATCCCGACAGTAGCTGTACTTTGCGAATGCACTCAGAATTAAATTCTAATAAAATTTTTGCACGCAACGGTATGTTCAAATACTTGACAAGGATACGGAGGATGGTGGATAGCAGCAGAGGGGCTGGAAGTACATGCCGGCACATGGAAATCCGAGGTAAACTCTGTGGGGTCATATTAAAAATGAACAACGATGATAACAGCCAAGAAGCCAAACAGTGGCACTATTAAGCCACCTATGGAGATCCCCTTATATTTAAGGACACAAAAGGACACGCTCTGTTGGATCATTAATTTTATGTGGCAACAACAATGTCCCTGTGCAATTGGGTGGATGGGTATATGTCTCGCACAGATTGATGGATGGAAGAAGCTGGCGATAGAGTCAGCATGTGGGCCTGATGGCGCTCCTTGACTCCGGTTGATGATTGAAGTGCTTCAATCGGTCGCACGCCGTTGATGCAGCACCCTGTGGTGCACGAAAGGAGGTGAATTTGTTGAATTTCAATTATGAGATATATAATTTGAACAAACAGAAAAAGGATGCGTGAATGAATGGCACCTACCTTTTGCCGTTGCGTCGCCGCCGCTTTGTGGCGTACACGGTGCCCAGTTGGCTCATTGCGAGGGCGCTGCTGTTCGTTATTGTAGCTGCCGTTTTGCTGCTCCTTTCGTTGTACAGTTTTGTTCAAAAACAATGTCACTTCATGGATTCTTATGCGTGAGGAGACATCATGTTCGCCTTGGTGGGTATATATCCGCATATACATAGACACGTATAAATATAGATATCTGCATATAGTGCAATTCTTTCTTTCGTTTCACCGGCACTCGATTAACAACAGACCATTGATTTTTCTGGAAGAAAGTTTTCTCCTTTTTTAATATTTATTTCACGTCGTCTTTTTTAATATTCAAAACTCCTGTCAACAAGGTTCGGGACTGGAAAAGGGATAAGAATAAAGAAGGATACACCAATGCTGCTATATACAACGACAGAGAACGCAGACTTATCATGATCAGGCATTAGTGTTGTGAAGGAAAAAGCCTTATTAAGCAGCCTAACGTGTGGCGTAGGATGAGTAAAATATGGGTATTTGTTCATATTAAACGTTAGCAGGAAATGGGAGAATGATATTGTCTACATGTGGTGACCCTGCCCTTTTAGAACATCTATACCCCAGTCAGCCAAGTCAACTGGTAGGAGTGATGTGATGTCCACAAGTACCCTGTTTCCTAGCCTCCGAGGGGTTTTGTTCAAATTGGAGAAAGAAATCAGCGCCTAAATTTTTATAACTTCAGGTTGCTGACTTGTTCTTGTTGAGATCAAAATTCAGCGAGATCTACATACACTACTGTCTGACTGGGAAGCAGGGTGGGATTGGCTGAGCATTCTCGAAGCAGTAAAAGGAATATAACGTAATATCGACATGAAAAAAGTGGACTGGATTTGGGTGACAAATAGAACGTAGTTAATGAACATAAAAAATAGACTGGGTGATATCATCCAACCCTGAGGGACAGCAGGATTAATCTAATAAGGTGCACATTTTACCACAGTAAGATTGAGCGTAACTTAAGATAGTAGCTGTCCTATTGGATAAGAGTTTCATTAATTACATAAGATTTTTTGACAAATGGTTGGGGTTGCGAAGTTTAGTTTGAAGATTTGAGACAACCAAGCTGTTGCCGAGATGGTACGTAGTGTGACTCTGCTCTTTCATATACTATTACTTGTTTGTGGTTCTGCTGCCGCGAAAACCGTATTGGCGGTCACGAAGGACGACGAATATTTCTAAATTTCACTGTAGTTGATGATTTATTGACAACATTTGATAAAATGAAAGTAAGCGCTACAGGTCGGTAGGAAGAAGAAGACCAATATATCCTTTTTTATGAATTGCTTTTATGTTCGTAGTTGATAAAAAAATATTAGCGCTCACCATTTCATATTCCCTATTACTACGAGGGCGAATCAAATATAAACGGTAATTTTACTTTGTTGTTTAGCAACAAGTTGCGAGCTAGATACTCTTGTGCGTGACTGTGGTTTGGTTTATGAAGAGTAGGGGAGCCAGCTTGGCTAGCAGTCGCGCTCGACTTTGTAGTCAGTACAGCCATGAGCGAGCAAGAGATACATACGTCAATTGCGCAACGGATTATTATAAACGTTTTAATAAATGAAGGCGTTAAACCCTTGAAAATTTTTTCTCGATAGAAGGCACAGTTAGGTGATGATACATTGTCTCAGAATTGTGTATATACGTGGGCCAGAGAATTTAAATGTGGGCAAGAACGTATCGAAAACGAATTTCGTGATCGACGCTCAAGGACAAGTCGTACAGATGACAACATCCGTGCCGTTCGAGAGCGTATTGAAAATAATGAATTGAATACTTCCATAGTTGATACCCACTTGTGATGAGATTTCTCTAACCGTTAAGCGGCGATGACTATCGTACTAATTATTGGCCTATAGGACCCCGGGAGTTCATAACCTCACTGACTCGGCTGCGCCATCGTTCCCTGCCCTGTGTACTCTCCTTCACGCTTGACCATGTGATTCGATCTCCCCAGGGTCAAGCCTTGCATTGTACTCCCATCTCCGTCGCGCCGTCCCACCGGTCTCTTTCCCGTTGGTCTTCCGTCAAGAATTCTACGCACGGTCCTATGATTTCATATTCCCAGTTGATAAACAAATATTAGCGTCATTCTTTATCCTTAACAAAAATGTTATGACTTTGCCTCAGTGGGCGCGACTTGGAAACTAAGGATGTGTCGAAATTCGTGAGACCCCGAGCACACGTAAAACCTACTGTAGTGTGGCCAATACGTTGAAGAAAAAGTATTCGGCATTGTTCTGTTTATTCGATTTTGGAAGTGTAATAACTATAATGGCTTAAATGCTTTTTTACCAGGAATGGTGATTCATATTCTGAAAAGAAAACCCAAATTTCGCCCACCTGTATCTGTTATTACCTGGGTTTCGTTAAGTGCAAGGATAGCTACTTTGTTAGAAACGTGGGCAGACACAGACGAGAAATTTCATCTCAGCCAGCGAATGTTACAATGATCGACGTGAAATTTCCGTTCCACTGAAATGGTCCGACACAGAAAACCGAGTCAGAAAAAATGAAGGCGGTAGGTAGGGTCTCAAAGCCCAGCCGCCCGGCGAAATACCACCCCATTCGTAAAATGTTTGGGAGAAATCCTTGAGCATCTTTCAGAGCTTGGCTGATGGACCCGGTCGAGAAAAAAAAGTAGCATCTCAGGGCCCTGACTCAGCGCTATAGGTTTGCCTTTCCTGGGGGAAGTAAAATAAAAACAAAAATACTCAGACAGATACGAGAGCGAATCAAATATAAATGGTAATTTCTTTTTAGACATTTATTGAATAATGTTACACACTAACTATACGATCAACATTTTCCAATATAGTCTCCTGCGTTAACTACACACTTTTGCCACCGACTTGGAAGCTTTAATATACCTTATTCGTAGAAAGATTTAGGGCGAGTTGTTAGCCAATTGTGGCGCAAGGCTAATAACCTTGCCCGGAAAAACAATTATTATGGACAATTTAACAAGTCTCCGATAAGAACCGGATACCGGCCAAGACCGGATCCGGTTGTAGTGCCGATGATGATGATGATAATAAGGATGTTAGCCAATTGCGCACGTGCTCCTTGACTTCTTCATTACTTTGGAATTTTTTTCCTCCAAGTGATTCCTTCAAGGATGCGAACAAAAAATAGTCCCGGAGAGACAAGTCTTGGCTATAAGGGAGGTGTTCGAGGGTTTCCCAGCCCTTGTTTAGGGCGCGGTGTGAGGCCTGACGTTGTTGTGAAGAAGGATGACATCTCGAATGGGCATACCTCGTCTTTTGTTTCGATATGCGATAATGGATTAAATACTTCCATAGTTGATACCCACTTCTGATGAGATTTCTCCAACAATTAAGCGGCGATCACTTTCAATAAACTCTCGAAAGGCACGGATGTTGGCACCTGTACGACCCGTCCTTGAGCGTTGATCATGACTTTCGTTTTCGATACGTTCTCGCCTACTTTCAAATTCTCTGGCCCACGTATACACACGATTCTGAGAGAGTGTATCATCATCAAACGGTGGTTTCAATCGAGAAAAAATTTCCGAGGGATTAACGCCTTCATTTGTTAAAAATTTTATGATAATCCGTTGCGCAACAAACGTATGTACCTCTTGCTCGCTCATGGCTGTACTAACTACAAAGTCAAGCGCGACCGCTAGCCAAGCCGGTTCTCCTAGTCTTCATTAACCAAACCATAGCCACGCACAAGATTATCTAGCTCGCAACTTGATGCTAAGCAAAATAGTAAAATTACCATTTATATTTGATCCACCCTAGTATTTATACTTGTATATACGAGGGCAGATCATTAAGTCTTTAGAAAATGAAAACGGTTTTCTTTTGTTTTCTCATTAAGCAGACCTAATAATGACGCATAATACTGTCCAGTTATCGTCTGTCCCTTTTCCAAATAGGGAATGAAGATAATACCACGTGCATCCCAAAACACAGTAGCCATAACTTTTCCAGCTGATTGCACCGTCTTTGCCTTCTTTGGAGCCAGTTCGCCTTTAACAATCCGCTGTTTTGACTGTTTTTTCGTCTCGGGAGTGTAGTGGTATCCATGTTTCATTTACATTAACTAATCTGCGCAGAAACTCATCTGGGTTGCGACGCATGCGCTCCAAACGTTCTCAGAGCAAATGCGGCACCCATCTCGTAGATACTTTTTTTATAGCCAATTTATCATGCAAAATTGAAAGACAAGACAAATTGAAAACTGACAGATAGCTAGTGAGGAATGATGCTTACTAAAAACAGACCATTAGCGATGCGGCGAGCGCAATCGTAGGCGTTTCTAAAGACTTATTGACCTAGCCTCTTATACACATTAAATATAACAATATTTGAATTATAAATTTTCTTCTAAATGAACAGTGGTTGTTTTTAGATATGTATTAGGTCGTCATGGGTCAAATTTGTAGAAAAAAGGTAAAGCTGGTAGATGACTTCTGGCGCAAGACTTAATCACCTTGCCCGGAAAAAACAATTCATTATGGAAAATTTAACAAGCCTCAGGACTTGCTAAATAAGGCCAAGAACGGTTCCCGGTTGTAGTGCCGATGATGATGATGGTAGATGACTTACAAATATAAAGAATTATTTTATTCATTAAAGTATGTTTTTAACACTTTTTAGAGCTTGCTATAATTTCATTTAACAGTGGAGATAGGTAACTTTCCAAGAAATAGAACGGTAAAATATGAAGCCAATAACGATCTATCACAAATTCCATACTTGACAACCTAATATACCAGGTGTGCCGGTATGAAGTGAGCGTCAATGTATCGATAGGGAACGTTTGTTGTGAATGAGCCCTTATTTTTTTTTATTTGGTTGCTATGACATCTGTCAAACATATTTAGTATGCATCAAGTCATTGTACAATTTGGTGATGATACACTGTCTCAGAATCGTGTGTATACGTGGGCCACAGAATTTAAAAGTGTGCGAGAACATATCGAAATCGAAAGTCATGTTCGAGGCCCAAGGATAAGTTGGGCAGATGACCACATCCGTGCCGTTTTGAGAGTTATTGAAAGTGATCTCCGCTTAATTGTTGGAGAAATCTCATAAGAAGTGGTCTCAGCTATGGAAGCTCTCAATCCATCACCTCGTACAAACGGCTATCTTAGGGGAAATAATATGCGAATGATAGGGTGGCGTTTCTAACAGACATAGGGAGAGGAATATATAGATGACCACCTTGTGAATAGACAACATGATTTTGACCGTCCTATACCCAGTAGGCGAAGCATCACATGGCGTAGCCCGCCTCGTCATTTACAGGGTGGTCATCTATATTTTCCTCTCCCTGTGAATTACGAGGCGAGTTACACCCTGTGTGATCTGTTCCTTTGTCCTGTCTCATCAGGCTTTCCTTTTTTTTTCACCTCTGAAAAAGGGTCGGTTGTGTACATGTCTGGTGTTGTGTCCCTAGTTAAGTAATAACCTTGGCTAAAATTTTCCTCCCTACTGGCGATCTTGGGCAGCCTATTGCTCTGGACATGTCCGTCATACCATAGGGGTCCTTTTTCCCCTCTAATTCCCTTTGTCTCCCCACCATTCTGAGAAGCTGTGACATAATGCCTTCGAGGGTTTCTTCCTTAATTGCCAACAACTGGTTTCGGAACGGGTCCTCTCGAATTCCGCGCATGAGTACGGATTTCGCCAGCTTTTCTATTTGTACGGCGAATGTGGCACTGCTTGCTTTCCGTACGTGCGCGTGGCAGCTTCCTTGGATCGGCCCAGAGGTATCTTTTGAAGATTTCCACCTTCCTACCGAAACCAAAAAAAAAAAAGTACACAACACAAAGTGAAGAACAACACAGAAAAAAAATTGAACCAATGCTCAACACATCAGGCCACTGCTGCGTGTACGAATTCGATTTACAAACTCAACTGATGTGGAATTGCTTTGTTATTGGTTGGTATACGGGTTTTTTTTTTTCTGTGTTGTTCTTCACTATCTGGTCTATGCACACGTTTGTTTCCGGTTCCTTTGGTAAAAAAAATACTTAATTTTCTAGGGAAATTAATTTTTTTTATTTAAAATATTAGCCATCGGCTGCTATACATTTCGCCCATCTTTCAGGTAATTAATGAATAGCATGCCAAAAAACTGCTTGTCTTTCGCGGCAAACCATTCGTCGAGCCATTTTCCAACTTCCTCGAGATCGCTGAAGTGTTGCTCTGCGAGCGCGTGCCCCATTCATATGGTACGAGTAATTATTTGCTTATTTTTGACTCTAACATCTAGACAATATAGCTTATTGCTTCTCCGGAATCATTATGTTGGGTGCCCGGTAATGGAGGATACCAGCGTCCAAGAATCATATTTAAAGCAATGCGTTCAGTGTGGAAAATATTTGCAAGGAGATCAATGTATGAGTATTTCCCCACAACTATAACCTTCAAACAAACGATATTTTCCGGTTTCGAGACTTTTGTTGTATCAAATAGAGTATTTATTGCTAAACTGAATTCAGCTCGCGCACAGATATGAACTGCATGTGCGATAAAAAATCCTGAGCATAGCCTGCTAGTCCATTGAAAGAACATTCAAAACTAATGTTCACCGATGGATTATTTCTATATCACCTGCCTCTGCTATTAGCAGTACTTTGCTTTGACATTTACGCGTCTTGTAGATGATTTCATCATCATCAGCATGGGCACTACAACCGGGAACCGGTCTTGGCCTTATTCAGCAAGTCCTGAGGCTTGTTAAATTTTCCATAATGATTTTCTTTTCCCGCAACCATTCATCGAGTCATCGATATCCATTGTATTGGCATACCCGTATTGTCGACGCTATCGTGTACAAAGTTTAGCAACCAACTCCGACTATTCAGTTTATGGAGCCCTAGAATGGAAACTTTACCGGAGTCCTTGGAAGTCTGTCGATATTCATCGTATTAAAAACTTATCGATTACTTCGATTAGAAACTTTATCAAACATCTGCAAATATTTACTTTATCGGCTGCTACGACTAAAAACTTTTGTCCATCTCCTTGGAATTCGACCTGTGGTTATCCTGTGGGGAGGAAGTATGTACCAGCATGGGTACTTGGTTCACTTCCATCCCCATCGTCTGTCACTATAATTTCCAAAAAAACTGTTCCGTCGAAGATTGCTCTCCAAAAGACATCGGTGCACCAAGAAAACAAACAAATAAATCTCCACAACACAAGTCATTCAACAGGAGGAAGGAAGTAAAACACCGTTTGGGTCTATTGAATCGAATGTTCTTTTATTGATTTTACTTAAGGATCACACGGTTGGATGTCAATTAATTTAATTATTAAAAGAAAAGTTCGCTTGCAGTTAATTTAATCCCGAACACTTTAATCTTCACTACCGCTGTAAATGTGAGACGAGCTATCAAGTCAACCAGCACTTCACAAACGACCCGTTTATAAACGCATCTCCGCAGCCGGCGGAGAGCGGGAGTGAACCGACCGTCGCGAACGGTGGTTGTAATAGGACTCCTCGAGGATGGAACTCTGACATGAATTCCATCCTAGGTTAGGGCTAAAAAACAAGGGAAGAGAGAGAACAACTTGTCTCTTAAAGGTGCGGCCGCTGTAGGAAATGCACTCTTTCAGTGCAATGGTGTGTGTGCATGGTTCTTTCACGGATGAGAACGAACCTAGTACAAAGAAAGGGCATAAAGTGCAATCATATGATACGATTTCGGTAAAGCAAATAAAACCGAAATCGTCGGATGCTAAAGGGATATTTGTTGGAACATGTGCGTCGCGGCTAAACAAAGAGACGACGATACGATGTGGAAATGTGCTAATTGGTTTTAGCTAGGTTACTGGGAAATGATGTTTATGGCATCGCTAGTAAGGGTAGGTATTGAATTATTTGCGTATCGCCAGAATGCCTGATGAAGGACAGCGGTCTTTTGTTTACTCATGGTGTGAGTTGGGGAAATAGGCTTCAGCGTCGATTGCGCTAATTGAATGCGGCTGCTGGTATATTATGCTGGGAGAAAAAGGTCGCCGGCCAATGTGTACGTTAAGAGATTTATCATACACATGGCGAAGCTGAAAAATAGACAGCACAATGTTTATGGCCCCTGGTGAAGGTTACATTATATGTAATTCAAATCCTTTTGTTTACAGCAATTCGTCTAGGGAGATTTGCTTGACACCGAAGGTGCTGAATTAGTTTGAGATTCCTGATAAGGTAAGAAAGAAATCTTACAGGAATTGTATGCGAAGAGATGCATGAAAAGGTACCTTTTCTTTGCAGGGGCTTTAAGATTATAGATTTGATCTAATTAGTGCGTGAAGCATTTTCAGGTGCTTAATGCGATTGTATTAGCAAAACTTATGCGACTTGGGATGAGGTTATGGGGTTTTTTAGGTAAGTGTACCGTGGGGTTTGGCGGCACCGCTACAATCCCAAATCACTACTCCTCCCGCAACCTTAAAATTCATAGCTATGATTTATGGCAATAACTCATAACATTTCAACCAACCGAATCCTGTTTCTGGGAATAGTTTAACAAAGTTTTGTCAACGATTCACAGAGATTTTGTACTAAAGAGCGATGCATTTCAGTTTCGAAAATCAGTCTCAGAGGTAACGTCCAGCAGTGTGGACTTTTTTTAAAGATAATAAATAGATGAATAAGTAAAAAACTTACGACCGTTTTTTTTTTTTAACTTTTTTTCTCAACATCGGTCACCACTCGTCCCTCTGGATAGCGGAAGTATGGTGGTGAAATGTAACGAGTGATAGGGAGGAATCTCTAAAGAAAGTTGTTTCTTTTTCCGCTCAACTATCGCAGCACATCGATATCCATCGTATCGATTCCATTGAGTAGAAACTTTAAGAACCTAGACGAGATATTTATATCATCGATTTCTCCGACTAGAAAAGTTACCAAATTTCGTGTTCACCTAATTAAAAAACAAAAAACAACCTTTTTCGTATGGACAATCTATCAGTGTTCTTCGAAATTCAACCGACTACTTGAAGTATAATGCGATTAATTAAAAAAAGACTTGAATTGAAACTATAGTCCTCGGAGTAGAAACTACACTGCATTTCTCGGAAACCACGTCCGATAATTACTTTATTGAACTTATCGAACAGCAAATTCATCGATTTTGTCGAAAAGAAACTTTAGAGATCTTACTTCGAGGAGACACGTTATCGGTATCCCTGACTTCCTCAGCAACATCTTTTAGTAAAACACGTTGGCAGTGTTAATTATGACTCAAAAAAGAAGAACAAAAACACTTCTTGAAATGAATCATAATCGACCTTCTTAGAGCAGAATCTTCATGGACGTTTTTCGGAATAATAGAAACGCTTATACACTTTTGAATAGACAATTGGAATGGACATCACCACTATTTCGAATACAAAATTTATATATTATACACCGATCTTCTATAAATAAAATTTAATTGACACCTTCAACCTGAAAATGGTGATCGACCATTTTGGACAGAAACTTTAGCGACCTTTAGTGGATATTGTGTTATCGAACTTCTGTCATAAAAAATGTTCGACTAGAAACTCTTAATTTCTTCGATCAGAAAATTGGGATCAAACACTTATCGTTCGAATACAATATTTATCTGTTTTTTCGACTAGAAATTTTCTTGATTTCTTCCACTAAACAATTGGAATGAAACACTTATCGACTCTTTCAAGTTGTTTAGCTTTAGCGTTGTTCTTGGAAACTTCTGCCAATATTTATTTTATTGAATTCCTAATAGAAAATTTATCGATTTTCTTGAGTAGACATTTTTGCTTCTTCCAATATTCATTTAGTGAAACTTCAACAGATTATCGAATTTATCGACTAGGAGAGGAATTTTTCGCAAACTTCTTCGATTATTCAAGTCATTGATGTCCTTCGAATAAGAAATTTATCCACTATTATATGAGAAGAATTTAAGGATTACGAGGGTAGGCTGAAAAGTTTCCGATCTCAACGTGTAGATAGCGGCACTCGTCAATCAAAGTTAGAGAATGTAATTGTGCATCTTTTGAATGTTACTCACCAAAATTGCAGCCATTTTGGATGCGTAGTTTTTATTTGACAGTCGTTTGAGTGAGTCGATATGAGTATTTTTGTGGAAATGGGCAAAATTGAGTTTCGAGCTGTCATTAAATTATTGTTTTTGAAAGGCGATACTCCTACGCAAATCAAAGATGAGTTGAACTCTGTGTATGGAGACTTTGCACCATCATTTACCACAGTGAAATTTTGGGCAGCTGAATTTAAATGTGGCCGTGAGAGCTTGGGAGACGATGAACGTTCGGGACGTCCAAAAACTGCAACAACTGACGATAACATCGCTGAAGTTCACCAAATGATGCTAGGCGACCGCCGGGTTAAAGTGAGATAGATAGCAGAGGCTATGAAAATTATTGACGAGTGCTCCTATACGTTGAGGTCGGAAACTTTTCAGCCCGCCCATGTATACTTCGGATATTAATTTCATTAAATTGTAATGAATACGCGTACAACATTTATCGACCCTTACGACTCGAGTGAACATTATACAAAACAATCTTCTCCTGTTATTCAATTTATCGAATAGAAAAATTATGTCTTCTTTTGTATGGAAAACCATGGACTTCTCTGAGCAGAAGTTTAAGAGCAAGAGCGCGTTCCTTCAGAGCAAACTCGAATAAAGGCCAACAAGTACTTTTCACACTTTGCAATAGAAAAAAATCTGCAGCAATACTTTCGAACGTACTGAAGTCTTTTGGATATACAATGAATCGACTCCCTTGAGTAGAAAATTCTTCCAAATATTCATTTCATTGACTTCTTCGAGTAGAAATGTGTATCATCATCATCATCGGCACTACATCCGGGCACCGGTCTTGGCCTTATTTAGCAAGTCTCCAGACTTGTTAAATTTTCCAAAATAATTTATTTTTACGGGCAAGGTTATTAGACTTGCGCCAGAGGGGAATCGAACCCCGGTCTCCTGCGTGACGGGCGGGTATACTAACCACTATACTATCGAGGAGCCCCCAAGCTCTCACGGCCACATTTAAATTCAGCTGCCCAAAATTTCACTGTGGTAAATGATGGTGCAGAGTCCCCATACACAGAGTCCAACTCATCTTTGATTTGCGTAGGCGTATTGCCTTTCAAAAACAATAATTTAATGACAGCTCGAAACTCGATTTTGATTTGATATTTGATCAAACTGAAATATTGAGAACGGGGCGTGGGAGCGAACATACAGGGCTAAGTCCCTGATTGCTTTCAACCCGGCGAAGGCCAGGACTATCCTTGTCCTTCTTCAATCCAAATTGACATGCAGTCTCCATGTGACACCCCCGGATAGCTACTTTGGCACCAGCCAAGTAGTGAACCAATGCATGCAGCAAACGTTCATCGTCTCCCAAGCTCTCACGGCCACATTTAATGTCACCTGCCCAAAATTTCACTGTGGTAAATGATGGTGCAGAGTCCCCATACACAGAGTCCAACTCATCTTTGATTTGCGTAGGCGTATTGCCTTTCAAAAACCATAATTTAATGACAGCTCGAAACTCGATTTTGATTTGATATTTGATCAAACTGAAATATTGAGAACGGGGCGTGGGAGCGAACATACAGGGCAAAGTCCCTGATTGCTTTCAACCCGGCGAAGGCCAGGACTATCCTTGTCCTTCTTCAATACAAGTTGACATGCAGTCTCCATGTGACACCCCTGGATAGCTACTTTGGCACCAGCCAAGTAGTGAACCAATGCATGCAGCGACATCCTGAGAAAGATTGGCGCAAGGCTAATAACCTTACCCGAAAAACAATTTATTATGGACAATTTAACAAGCTTCGGATATGGACCGGATACACGACGACGACCACGGAAACGAAAATGGCTAAAAAATTTGAGAATTTTCTCATGGAACGACCGCTCACTATACAGAGCTTGAGCTGTACAGCAGCTAGCCGATGCCCTGTCCGAATATAAGCTGACATAACAGCATTACAAGAAATAAGATGGACGGGGAGTGGTGTTATTCGAAGAAACGAGTATGACATTTATTATAGCTGTCACGGAAAACACCATGTGCTCGTAGTAGGCTTTCTAGTCACCGAAAAACTGAAGCCTGCCGTTATCGGCTTTAATGCAATAAACGAAAGGCTATGCACTCTTCGCGTGCGAGGCAAGTTTAAGATCATAAGCCTCATAAACGTTCACGGACCTACAGAGGAGTCCCTAGACGACGAAAAGGAAGAATTCTACGAGAACGTCGAACTGGCCCTCAATGCCTGCCCAAGATACGATGTGAAAATCGTTCTTGGTGATTTGAATGCGAAAATAGGTCGGGAACCGGTTTTCAGGCACTACGCAGGTTCCCATAGTTTGCATGAGAACACTAATGACAATGGACTACGAGTCATCGAATTCAACCTGGCGTTGGAGACAGCAATCCGTAACTCTGGCGTTATAACTAGAGGAGCTATTGTCACCAAATCTAACCAGACAACAGCCTGCGCAGATGACAGCGACATCATCGGTAGATCCGATTCGGTTGTACAGAACTCCTTGGCCCAGATTGAGCAAACGGCACAAAAACTAGGACTGCACATTAATGAGGGAAACACTAAGTACATGGTGGCAACTTCTGCGAAGAAAAGACCCAACGTTGGTCAAACTATCAGGGTAGTTGGGCACGAATTTGAAATAGTGCAATCCTTTAATTACCTTGGGTCAATAGTACCCGCCGATAATAATATGGAAGAATAAATACGCGAACGGCTGATCAAATCCAACAAAGCCTATTATGGTCTATCATCATCATCATCATCAGCATCATCATCATCATCATCATCATCATCATCATCATCATCATCATCATCATCATCATCATCATCATCATCATCATCATCATCATCATCATCATCATCATCATCATCATCATCGTCATCATCATCATCATCATCATCATCATCATCATCATCATCATCATCATCGGCACTACAACCGGGATCCGGTCTTGGCTTTATTTAGCAAGTCCTGAGGCTTGTTAAATTTTCCATAATGATTTGTTTTTCCAGGCAAGGTCATTAGTCTTGCGCCAGAGGCTTCCCGACGGGGAATCGAACCCCGGTCTCCCACGTGACAGGCGGGTATACTAACCACTATACTATCGAGTAGCCGATAACAATCTGGAAGAAGAAATACGCGAACGGCTGATCAAATCCAACAAAGCCTACTGTGGTCTATCAAGGCTCTTTAAATCCCGAAATTTATCTACAACATCGAAACAACTACTGTGCATGACCAAGGTCTTACCAGTACTCATATATGAATCCGAGACCTGGGTGCTCAATAAAAGGCACTCTGAACTCTTAGCCGCGTTCGAGAGGAAAGTCTTAAGGAGAATTGTTGGCCCCGTACATATGTCAGGGGGGGAGGATTCCGGAGACGCTACATCCACGAGACGTACGTGATCTACCTTGAAGCTAATGTTGTAAGAAAAATCAAGCTCGGTAGACTCCGGTGGGTGGGACACTTTGCTTGAATGAGCGAAGAGGAGCTTGCCCGGAAAGTCCTTTGTGGCAGGATGTATGGAAGGAGACAGCGCGATAGACCTTGTCTGCGATGGAGGGATGGCGTAGACCAGGACGCGCAGAGCCAGTGGGTACCAAACTGGATGACATCGGCTCGAAATCGGGACTGGTGAAGAGATTTGCTAAATAAGGCCAAGACCGGATCCGGGTTTTAGTGCCGATCTTGATGATGATGATGATGATGGAATATTGAGAATGGAAATTTGGTAGGCCTCTTTAGACAGAAGCTTCATCGACAATCTCCGGGTATTCATTTTATCTATCACCTGCAATAGAAACATTATCGCCCTTCACAGAAAATTTCTCAGTATCTTTTGTGTGGACACATTTTTCACTCCATTAAATAGAAGGCTTAACTATGTTCTTAAAAGAATCACACATATATTAGAGTGGATACTTTTACGAGGGTTGATTAAAAAACGAACTCAAAAATGAACTTCGTTACCGATCTTATTCAAATTTAAATTTTATTGATTCGATCCAACGGCGTATTCAGTGCAATCATTTTATCGTCTCCTTTGCATCGAAACATTATTAATATCGGGTTGATCTGCTTCGAACAGAGGAGTAATTTTAGCGACCTTCTTTGGAAATTCATTTCATCTAATTTCTACCAATAGAAAGCTTATCGGCTTTCTCAGCTCGACATTTTTCCGATGTTTGTTCGACGAATAAGCCCTATATCGACATCTTTGACTACAAAAGTTATCGATTATTTTTGTATTTCTTTTTCTACACTAACGCGCGCATAAAATGAAGGAAGTACCCTTAAATGTCAGAGCACAGTGGGTGTGGACGGAGAGGAAGTGGATAAGGAATGCGGGTATAATAGCGTTTGCGACGATAATGAAGAACGTGTGATTCGAACTGGCGCTATGACACTTAGAATCACTAAAAATTGAACCAATACTCAACACATCAGACTACTGCCGCGTGTACAAATTCAATTTCTGGAGTCAAGTACACTCAACTGATGTGGAATTGTTATGTTATCGCTATGGTATACGGCTCTGATGCTTTGCTTATTCGAATTTCCTTTCGGTGTTCTTCACTACTTGCTCGCATATTGTGTGTGTGTGTGTATATATTAAGAACGCCACAGGGGTGTGGATGTATATTTGCCTTAAATGCCTGAATATTACAACGGCGAGGAAACGCATGATCAGGTACAGCATTCCATATTCGTGTGGTATGGAGGGAGAAAATTAACTACTTCACTCTTCTTGGAAACTATATGGTTCACTTTCGTATAGGAGATTTATCCAATAGGTATTTGTTTTCCAGGATTCACTTCATCGAAACATTCCAATAAAAAGCACATTTAATTTCTTGAAAAATCGGTTCGAATATATCGGGTTTCCAATAGGGACTTGACAACTTTAAATTTAATTTGTGAAAGCACCCTTTCACTAATCGTCCAACTGTCACTGTCAGTTTATTCAGTAAACTCAACATTATGGTTAAGTACACGAACGAACAACGTCTGCAACTTATAAAAAGTTACTACCGAAATTTGGAGTCGGTGACCGCAACTTTAAGAGCGTTAACTCCAATTTTCTGTCGTAATTCTCCCCCTAGTAGACAGGCAATAACAAGTTTAGTGCAAACATTTTAGTCTACATATTCGTTGTGTGATGTTGCCGTATCAGTGAGACAACGGGTTGGTCGAAGTGTCGAAAATATCTCTGCCGTTCAGGCGTCCGTAGCAAACGATCCAAATCAGTCAATTCCATGGTGTTTCAAGAACAGGGCGTAAGGATCTTGGTTTACACCCATACAAGATCAAGCTGACTCAAGAATTGAAGCCGATGGACCATTTGAAGCTACGTACGTTCTCCGACTGGGCTCTGGAAAAGATGCGCCAAGATGATGAATTTCATTGCAAAATCATTTTCAGTGACGAAGCTCATTTTTGGCTCAATGGGTTCGTCAATAAGCAAAACATGCGTTATTGGTCGGATGAAAATCCACATGGGCTTCATGAATCACCACTTCATCCACAAAAAATAACTGTTTGGTGCGGTTTGCATGCCGGCGGCGTTATTGGGCCATATTTTTTCGTCGACAATAACGATCGTCACGTTACTGTGAATGGCCATCGTTATCGCGCCATGATTACCGATTATTTTTGGCCCGAATTGGTAGATATGGACTTGGGCGACATGCGGTTTCAACAGGATGGTGCCACAAGCCAACCAGCCCACGATACAATCGATTTATTGAAGAGTAAGTTTGATGAGCGTGTTATCTCAAGAAATGGGCCAGTCGGTTGGCCACGTCGTTCGTGCGATTTAACGCTTCTAGACTATTTTCTTTGGTGCTACGTCAAGTCATTGGTCAATGCCAACAAGCCGACGACGTTGGAAGAGCTCAGAGCCAACATTGAACGCGAAATAGCGGCCGTTTCGGGCGAAATGTGTGGCCGAGTCAGCAAAAATTGGGTCCAACGAATCGACTGCTGCAAACGTGCCCGCGGTGGCCATATGAACGAAGTCGAGTTCCATTCATAAATGTTTTGATTATGCTTCAAGCCTATTATCGGCTTTTGAAATATTATCAGTTTTTGAAATATCTATATTTTGCGTTTTATTTAAAAAAAACAATTGTCAAGTCCCTATTGGAAAACCCGGTATTTTAACTCTTTCGAGTAGAAATCTTATTGTTCTCTTTAAAGACTATCCTCGGAGTAGACACCTTAGTGATTGTTTGGAATTCTTACCGAAAACTTTAGACTCATCGATTATGAAATAAAATCAAAAAGAAACATGGGTACAACTTGCTACTTGGAGTGGCATTGTGGGGGTTAAGAAGTATGATGCCGATCATGGACACAGATTCACTTTCTTCCCCACGACGTCACTGTATAAATAATATCAAACATCCCAAACACAAAGTAAAGAACAGGAGAAAATAGAAGGCACCGATTTTGATTGCATTTTTTTTTGTTATTTTTATTTTATACTAAGTTTATCTCTAATTATACACTTGTTACTTTTGTAGTTCAGCAACAATACGATTCTTCAGCCGAGAATATTTTTCTCGTTGCTCTATAAGCAACAAATTTAAATAGCAAATTTCACGTTTCGATTTAGCTAGTGCACTATGAAGTTCTTGATTATTAAATATTAACTTACGATAGATTTCACGAATCGCGGCGGCGCGGCGTGACCTCCGGCGGTGATGAATGACAAGCGACTGATCTAATTAGGGGTGAAATTCTGTGTTCTATTTTTGCACACAGAACAACCAAAAGAGATCACGCCTCTGCTCCCTCATTATCACGCCCGTCGAAGTGTGGTAGAAAATCGGTTAATTGATAATCGACGAACATGGGATAATGAGAGAACAGATACGCGATATACGATGATCTCGGGGTGGTTTTGGTTGTGTGTGCTGGTATCAATTGCAGTTTCTGAGTATGACCTACTACCCTAGTGTTACGGCAGTGGTGATCTCAGAGTGCATTGAACCGTATGGAAACAGAATTATGGAGGAGAGGAAATGTAGCCGGTTCTATTCACTTGCGAAAAGAGATCGTTGATCCCAAGCGAATGGATGGTCCGGGAAAAGTCAATAGGACGCCGTTGATGCTTGGGAAATAATCACCGTGAGAACCAGACTCTGAGACGCTAAAGTAACCCCAGCAGTTTCGCTATGATGCAACGGCGTCGTTTGGTTAGATTTATTGTTGCTAACCGACATGATGTGATTTCCGATGGAAATCTCATCATCATCATCATCGGCACTACAACCGGGAACCGGTCTTGGCCTTATTTAGCAAGTCCTGAGGCTTGTTAAATTTTCCATAATGATTTATTTTGTCTGGGCAAGGTCATTAGTCTTGCGCCAGGGGCTCCCCGACGGGGAATCGAACCCCGGTCTCCTGGGTGACAGGCGGGTATACTAACCACTATACTATCGAGGAGCCCAATGGAAATCTCATGGGCTAGCAAAAATGGAGTTGCCGTACGGCAAAAAAGGTAGCTGAATTCAATTATGCTTATCTGAATAGAAGAAAAAATTCAGCTATGTGTCCATTTGGGAAATATGATATTCCAGGTGAATAGCATGAACGGTGGGATAGGGGTTGATGTGACGCGCTGTTAGCGGTCGAAATTGGTTTAGGATTGTGGGCTGGTTCTCCATGTGATATAAAGAAACCCCACAGCATCTTTATCAACCTCTCTCGTTTAGCAAATTTATAGATCTTCTTCTACTGTTGAGGACCTTCTCGAATTGAAACCTTATCAGACTTCTTAGAATCCCTACCAAAATCCGTCGTAAAATTGATTATTCTTCCTGGAAAATATATCGATAACTTTGAATTAGCAAATTTGTCGATTTGTTGGCAAAGAAACTTTAGTGATCTTACTTCGTAAAGATAGGTTATCGAAAATCTTGCCTTCCTTAGCAACTTATTTTACTAGAACACGTTGGGAGTGTGATTATGGGTCAAAAACTAAGAACAAAAAAAAACTTCATGCAAAAAATCATTCAGTAATCTTCTTCAATTAAAAAACATATCAATTTCTTCAAGTAGCAAGTTTGGCGGCCTCTTCTAGACGTTCACTTAAACAACTTCTTCGAAGTAGCAATAACATTAACTTCATTAGAAGTCAGTAAATCTCCTTCGGAAAGAAAATGTGTCGATTACTTTGTATAGAAACTTTATCGTTCTGCTTTGAAACTTTATCGATTACGTTAACGACGTTTGGTGACAATTACTGACCTTTCTAGTAACCATTCGAGTAGGAACCTTTACACGTATTGACTATAAACTGCACTAAGAAAGGAGAATTAGTACACTTTACTCCTTGGCAAAAGAATTTCAACAAATGGGAGTTTAATGAAACTTCTTAGAATCGCAATCGACTAGAAAATTTGTCGACACTTCATATTCGAACATTTTAGTTACCTTTTCCGAATAGAAACTTTATTAAGTGACCTTGCCCTGATAGTCGTGTTATTACTTTTTTCAAACAGAAATTCCTCGTCCTTGGAAGTATATCGATCTCGTTCGAACAGAAATCGATCGACTTTTACGAGTAGACATTTTCTCAATATTCCCCGGATAGTCATTTAATCCTGACCTTTCGAATAGAAACTGTGTAGACCTCGTTAAATGTCAGCCATTCTTTTTGCAAACGATCGATATCGTTGATTATGACTTTTCGATTCCTTTAAACATAAATTGTATCAGAATCGTTGGAAGTTTAACGACTTCGATGAATTAATATTTAAGCGACCTTTTCGGAATAATCGTTTATCAACTACTTCGAGTAGAATTTCTATCGATCGATTAGAAGTCTAACAATATCCCTCGTGTAGAAAATATTTATTTATTTATTTATTGTTAACTAGTAGTATAAAATTACATATCAATAACTTAACATAATGAGCCTAGCAGCGGGGACTATTGGCAATGTATCATCATCATCATCATCGGCACTACAACCGGGATCCGGTCTTGGCTTTATTTAGCAAGTCCTGAGACTTGTTAAATTTTCCATAATGATTTGTTTTTTTCCGGGCAAGGTCATTAGTCTTGCGTCAGAGGCTCCCCGACGGGGAATCGAATCCCGGTCTCCGGCGTAACAGGCGGGTATACTAACCAATATACTATCGAGGAGCCATAGGCAATGTATATAAGAAAATATGTTGACTCCTTCTAGTAGGAACTTTACCAATATTTTTGGCAGGTTTACCATTCCTTCGGGTAGAAAATTTTAAGCGCATTTATTAACTAGTTTGAGTAGAACGTCTATCGATCAATTGGAGGTCTGTCAATATTCTTCGTGTAGAAAATATATTGACTCCTTCTAGTAAGAATGTTACCAATATTTCAGTCAGGATTACCAATTCCTTTTGTAGAAAATTTTAGGATCATATATGAACTCAAATATATTACTTTTCGACATAGAATCTTTGTCGACCTCCTTTGAATAGTAATTTCTGCGGTTGTTGCGAACCTACACAACTGGAGGGGAATTGTTTAAACTTATCAAGTGTCTTAAAGTTAAACGCCGCATTACCGTCACAGCTACGCAAAATAGTCTCAAAACAAGTGTCGTTGGCGCTTCAATATGTCAAATAGATAAAAGTGCTGCTCAACAGAGGAACAGCTCAAAGATGTATGTTATTTTGAATCGAAAGTATGAAATAAAGGAATGGCATTTTACTCTTTCCTTTTGGTCACTTCTTGTGCGCCGATACTTTTCATAGATCGAAAAATCAGTATTCGATATTCTCATAAGGAGATAAATATCTTTTTTTGAACCCGCCATTGTGGTGAGATAGTTGCAGCTGGTGAAAACTGTGTAGTACAATGTCGGCTAAGCAATGAAGGTAGTGTTTACTACTGTGAAATTGTGACAGGTCACGAAGCCCAAAACTGATTTTAGGAGGTTTGGATCCTTCGAAGGCTACTACACCTTATTTGTTGCATAGGGACGACTACGAAAATAGTATGTCGCTTATTTTATCGACCCCCTGAGTATAGAAAACTTCGACTAAAGGAGCTATCGATCTTGTTTTGGTGCTTTACCGGCATTTATCGACTCTTTCGAGTGGATACTTTTTTGATTCCTGTGGAAGCCTACTGACATTTATCGAATGTGACATTCGTCGTCTCCTATCGAGCTTTTGTGATATCCTTACTGACCTTTATCGAGTAGATATTCTTTTGATTGCTATGAAAGTCTATTAAATGATTGCTATGGAAGTCTATCGAATGATCATCGAAAGATCGTATGTGACAGTTCTCACCTCCCTCGGCTAGAAAAACTATCCACCTTTATTTGATACCTTATCGACCTATGGAAGCCTATCGCATGATCATCGAATGTGACAGTTCTCAACTCCCTCGGCTAGAAAAGCTATCAACCTCTTTTTGATATCTTATCGACCTATGGAAGTTTATCGAATGACCATCGAAAGATCATATGTGACGGTTGTCATCTTCCTCGGCTAGAAAGGCTATCAACCTTTTTTGATACCTTATCGAGCTATGGAAATCTATCGAATGATCATCGAATGCTCGAAGGTGACAGTTGTCAACTTCCTCGGCTAGAAAAGCTAACAACCTCTTTTTGATACCTTATCGACCTTTAGTCTTTTGATTTCTATGTAAGTCTTTCCATATTCACCGATGTGACAGCTGCCGATTCCTTCGGCTAGAAAATATCTCGATATTTTTGTTGATACCTTACTGATCTTTATTCTCCAATTTTCATAAAAGTATGTCGATATCTATTGAAAGAAAATTGATCGGCTCCTTCGTCTAGATAAATTTTCAACATTTTGATGAAGGCACTATTTTTGTTGATACCTTACTGATCTTTATTCTCCAATTTTCATAAAAGTATGTCGATATCTATTGAAAGAAAATTGATCGGCTCCTTCGTCTAGATAAATTTTCAACATTTTGATGAAGGCACTTTAATCAATTTATGGTATTGGATGAACATATTATCCATCTCGTTTAAACAGGAAATGTATCAATCTCCATAGAAATCTATCGATACATATCTGTTGAAAAGAAAATTTATCGACTCTTTTGACTAGATAAATTTTTAACATTTGATGAAGACACTTTAATCAATTTATGGTATTGGATGAACATTTGATCGATATCCTTTGAACAAGAAATTTATCAATCTCCATAGAAATCCATCGATATACATATAAAAATGTATAGAATGTTTCGACTAAAAAAGATATCAACCCTTTTCTTGGTACCTTATCGACCTCTATCGAGGCCTTCGAGTAGAAAAATGTTCCCGATTACCATGGTAGAATTCGGATATCCATCGAATAGTAAATTGATCGACTCCTTCGACAAAAAATGAATATCATTCGTTTTTGGTAGAAACTTTAGCGAAATTAGCGGATGGACATTTGATGGAAGTCAATCGAACAGGAAATGTTATCAATCGGAAATTTCGAATCTCCTTCGAATAAAAAAAGGATCGATTTCTTTCTTCGAATAGGAAATTTATTCATCTCTTTAGAAGGCTATCGATTAATGAATAGAATAGAATTTGCTAAAAACTCCTTGTAAAAAAGTTATCATTTGTTTTAGGTAGAGGATGGATGGATACAAGTCCTTTGAACAGGAAATTTATCAATCTTCACAGACGACAACCAATATTCATTGAATAAAAAATATATCGATTCATGAAAATGTATCAATCTCTTTCGATACCTTACCGCCCTTAATGGACTTGGAGCGTTTCTAACAGATACACACACAATACACAAGCAAATAGTGAAGAACACCGAACGCAAATCGAATAAGAAAATGCATCAGACTCCATCGACAAGAAAAATTATCGTTTGTTTTCAGTAAAAACTTTAGTAAAATTATCGGATGGACATTTGATCGAAGTCCTTCAAAGAGAAAACTTATCAAGCTGCTTAGAAGTCTGCCGATATCGATCGAATGAAAATTGTACCGACGTGTACCGATACCTGCTATAACTTGAACATTTATCAACCTTTTGCTCGATACCTAACCGCCCTTAGTGGATTTATTCAAGAAGAAACATTTTCGATTTCCATGGAAGTTTTCTGAGTAGAAAAGTTTCCAACGTTTTCCTTGATAACTTACTGAGCATTATTGATTCCCTCTAATAGAAACATTTACGATCTTCATGGAAGTCTATCGACATATCATCATCATCATCGGCACTACAACCGGGAACCGGTCTTGGCATTATTTAGCAAGTCCTGAGGCTTGTTAAACTCTCCATAATGACACGTTTTTTCCAGGCAAGGTCATTAGTCTTACGCCAGAGGCTCCCCGACAGGGAATCGAACCCCGGTCTCCCGCGTGAGACGCGGCTATCGAGATATACCGAATAGGAAATTGATCGACACCTTCGACTAGAAGTTTTATTAACCATTTTAGGTAGAGGCTAACCTTATTTGGATATAGATGTAATCGAAGATTTTTAAACGGTAAACTTATGAATTTCCTTGGAAGTCTATAGATATGCTTCCAATAAAGAGTGTATCGATCCCTCAGACTTAGACTTTTATCAACCGGTTCCATATCGTACTTAATTGACTATTTAGAATAGAAATTTCTTTTGAAGTCTATGAGATATCCGATATCCGTCGAAAAGGAAATCTATCGAATCCTTGGACTAGAAAAGTTATCAACCGTTTTAGATAGAGACTTTAGCTTTTTTATTTAGTGGATGGACATTTTATCTTAGTTCTTGGGACAATAAATCTCCTTATCCTCGAACTCTGTCGAATTACAAGTGTGACGGCTCCGTTGACTAGAAAAATGTTCGACATATTCTTTGATATCTTACCGACCATTATCGATTCACTCGAATGGAAACTTTTACGATCTCCATGGAAATCTATCTACATCCACCGAAAAGGATGTTTATCTACTTCTGTTGTAGGTAAAGGATGGATGGATATAAGTCCTTGAACAAGAAATTTATCACCCTCCTTAGAAGTCAACCGATATCAATCGAATAAAAAATGTGTCGATTCCAACAACTTGCAGCTTCATCAACATTTTTGTCGATAGCTTACCACCCTTAATGGATTCCTTCAACTAGAAAAGTTATCATTTGTTTTAGGTAGAGACTTTAGTGAAATTGCCGGTAGGACATTTCGATGGTGTAGCGCAAGAAGGGCCAACCTGCATAAGCAATCTGCATCAGATTGTCAATCGAAAATTTAGGACACAAAATTATCAATTTCCTTCGAAACCTACTGATATGCATCGAATAAAAAAGGATCGATTTTTCCGACTTAAACTTTTATCAGCATTCCTTCTTGATTCCCTGTCGTATTTAAAAGACTGTAGAGTAGGAAATTTGTTCGATTTCCAAGAAGATCTACCGATATCCACTGGAAAGGAAATATATCGACTCCTTCGATTAGGACATATCAACCATTTTAGGTAGACATTATAGGTATAATATATATATACATATATATGGGCTCCTCGATAGTATAGTGGTTAGTATACCCGCCTGTCACGCGGGAGACCGGGGGGCGATTCCCCGTCGGGGAGCCTCTGGCGCAAGACTAATGACCTTGCCCGGAAAAAACAAATCATTATGGAACATTTAACAAGCCTCAGGACTTGCTAAATAAGGCCAAGACCGGCTCCCGGTTGTAGTGCCGATGATAATGATGATGATGATGATGATATATATATATATATATATATATATATATATATATATATATTTATTTATTTATGTATATATATATATATATATATATATATATATATATATATACATATACATATATATATATATATATATATATATATATATATATATATATATATATATATATATATATATATATATATATATAAATAAAGTTTTTCGCATGGAAAATTTATGAATCCTATCGATATATATCGAAAAAAAAAAATCAATTCCATCGATTTGAACTTTTATTAATCTTTTTGCCTCTACCTTACCATCCTTAATACACTCTCTCGACTAGTAAGTTTTCGATTCCCATAGAAGTCTAGCAATATCCATCGAACAGGTAATTTATGGGCTTGTTCGAGCACAAAACCTATCGCCTTTTTTCCTTATCCTACCAACCATTATCAAGTCCCTCGAATAGAACCTTTATCGACGTTTTATCAATATCCATCCAATAAGAAACGTCGTCACTCTTGTAACCTAAAAAGTTATCAAGCCTTTTAGGTTGAGACTAATAACGAATTTTGTGTATGCGCATTTTACCGAAATCCTTTGATCGATAGCTTCCCGATCTGAATCAATTCCCTTGAGAAGAAGCTTCTCCGATCTCCATGGAAGTGTATCGATATACATCGAATGTGTACTAATATCCATCAAAAAGGACATTTATCGACTTTTTTGACTAGAAAACTTATCATCTGTTATGGGTTTAGGATAGATATTTCATCGAGGTTCTTCGAGCAGGATTTATGAATTTCCTTGGGAATCTATCGATTTCCCACAGAAATGTATCGACTTCTTCCACTAGAAATACATCAAGTTCTTCGTGAAGAAAACTTATCAATTCTTTTTATTAGAGACGGATAGCGAATTGAGTGTATGTACATTTTATAGAAGTTTATCGAACATGTGATTTATGAATCTTCTTAGAAGTCTATCGATATCCGACTTCTTCCACTAGAAATATATCGAGTTCTTCGAGAAGAAAACTTATCAATTTTTTTTTATTAGAGACGAATAGCGAATTGAGTGAATGCACATTTTATAGAAGTTCTTCGAACAGGAGATTTATTAATCTTCTTAGAAGTCTATCGATATCCGATAGAAATGTATCGACTTCTTCCACTAGAAATATATCGAGTTCTTCGAGAAGAAAACATATCAAGTTTTTTAGGTAGAGACGAATAGCGAATTGAGTGAATGCACATTTTATAGAAGTTTTTCGAACATGAGATTTATGAATCTTCTTAGAAGTCTATCGATATCCGATAGAAATATATCCACTTCTTCCACTAGAAATATATCGAGTTCTTCGAGAAGAAAACTTATCGATTTTTTTTATTAGAGACGAATAGCGAATTGAGTGAATGCATATTTTATAGAAGTTCTTCGAACAGGAGATTTATGAATCTTCTTGGAAGTCTATCGATATCCGATAGAAATAGATCGACTCCTTCTACTAGAAATGTATCGACTCCTTCGACTAAAAACGTTATCATTATTTTTAGGTAGAGACTTTAGCGACTTTATTCGGACATAAACTTTATCGAAGTCCTTAGAATTAAAATTTATAGATTTCCTTATCGCGTTCCGATATACAACGAATAAACAATTTAGCGATCTAATAATACAATTACATATCAATAACTAATAAAGAAATGTATCAGCTCCTTCGACTAAAAAGGTTATCATTATTTTTAGGTATAGACTTTAGCGACTTTATTCGGACATAAACTTTAGATATTTCATCGAGGTTCTTCGAGCAGGGTTTATGAATTTCCTTGGGAATCTATCGATTTCCCACAGAAATGTATCGACTTCTTCCACTAGAAATATATCGAGTTCTTTGAGAAGAAAACATATCAAGTTTTTTTATTAGAGACGAATAGCAAATTGAGTGAATGCACATTTTATAGAAGTTTTTCAAACATGAGATTTATGAATCTTCTTAGAAGTCTATCGATATCCGATAGAAATGTATCGACTTCTTCCACTAGAAATATATCGAGTTCTTCGAGAAGAAAACATATCAAGTTTTTTAGGTAGAGACGAATATCGAATTGAGTGAATGCACATTTTATAGAAGTTTTTCGAACATGAGATTTATGAATCTTCTTAGAAGTCTATCGATATCCGATAGAAATATATCCACTTCTTCCACTAGAAATATATCGAGTTCTTCGAGAAGAAAACTTATCGATTTTTTTTTAATAGAGACGAATAGCGAATTGAGTGAATGCACATTTTATAGAAGTTGTTCGAACAGGAGATTTATGAATCTTCTTGGAAGTCTATCGATATCAGATAGAAATAGATCGACTCCTCCTACTAGAAATGTATCGACTCCTTCGACTGAAAAAGTTATCATTATTTTTAGGTAGAGACTTTAGCGACTTTATTCGGACATAAACTTTATCAAAGTCCTTAGAATTAAAATTTATCGATTTCCTTATCGCGTTTCGATATCCAACGAATAAATACTTTAGCGATCTAATAATACAGTTACATATCAATAACTAATAAAGAAATGTATCGACTCCTTCGACTAGAAAGGTTATCATTATTTTTAGGTAGAGACTTTAGCGACTTTATTCGGACATAAACTTTATCAAAGTCCTTAGAATTAAAATTTATCGATTTCCTTATCGCGTTTCGATATCCAACGAATAAACACTTTAGCGATCTTCAGCTAGAAAGGTTATCATTATTTGTATGTAAAGATTTTAGCGGTTATATATTTTATCGATGTCCTTCGAACAGAAAATTCATCTTTCTCTATCGGTATCTATCGAATAAAACATGCAGTTACTCATAATAACAGAATCTGCAGTCCAATGCTTGATTTCGATCATAGGACTTTTTTTTTAATTATCCATTCCGATAGAAGTAACTGAACTCGAAGCCCAAGAGTAGATGGTTAATAATATGCAACAAAAAGAACTCAGGATACTTATAAATCCGCCGGGCTACTATTATAACTGAAATGGTCTATCAGAAAGGGATAAGTAGCTTACGACAACTGGCGTCTTAAATAGGAATAACAAGAACTTCAAACCCCTTAAGACGTACTAATAAAAAATAAATAAAAACGTTCGGTTCTGTAAGGAACAATAGCAAGCTGAGAACTTACCACAAACTACAATATATTAACAACCCTAAGGGGAAAAAAATTGTATACACAGGAAGCTATTGTAATCTAAAACACATCCGCTTTGGAGGTAGAAGCTTCATAAGCTAGACTAAATTCCACTGAACTCCCGAATCTCAGCTAAAAGTAGAGAGCGAATGTAGTCTTATGATACGAGTATTGAGTAACATACAAATAATTTTGGAAAACATACAAACGTCAATTTCGTCAAGAAGTTAAAAACTTGTGGTATCTTAGATGTCTGAAAGAGGGCGAGTACGTATCCTCGATGTAGAGTGAGCGAGCTTATTAACCTTCTAATAGAAGAACTTGGCGCGAGGCTAATAACCTTGCCCGGAAAAACAAATTATTATGGACAACTTAACAAGTCTCGGATATGGACCGGATACCGGTGGAGAGACTTGCTAAATAAGGCCAAAACCGGAACCCGGTTGTAGTGCCGATGATGATGAACAGACGAACTAATACCTCATCAACCGTCGCTGGGGATGTTTATCTTTAGCATATCCGTCGGTTTATAAAGAACAATGAATTGTGCAAGAACCCGGTACCTCTATAGCCAAGGCTAATCAGCGAAGTTTAGGACGAATTTTAGGACAGTCATCCCTACATGATAGGGTTGTTTGTTGTTTAGAGGCGGACAAAAAGGCAGTCAACCCCACACAGTCCCTCGAAAACACTACACCAGCAGCTCATAAAAGTGCGACAATGTTAAACCTAGCCATAACTACATTTCCACCTTTAGTAAAAGTTAAGGGCAACATTTATCAGAGATGGACAGCAAACCCTCGTGAAAATAACCATAAGCACCAGTGTTACTACATCAACACCTAACCGTCTACACCTAGACTGGCTCCCGATCAGTGAAGCGCTGAAGGCGCAATCGTGGTGCCTACCTTAAACACCCTTAAACTACGTTGGCAAGTTACGCTAGTCAAAATGCTATCCAATTCCAATTCTAGAATAGCTGGCCCGATGGGCTTTCTGCTAAATCAGTTAAGAAGTCGAAACTTCTCGATTGGATGCCTGGTTCTCTAAACGTAACTTGCAAACACCCACTGAGAAAATAAGGATACGCAAAACTGAATAAAAAAATAATAGACAATAAAACTAAAAACGAAAACAAAACTACAACAAACATTAAAAACAAAGAAAAAATGAGAACTGATTGAAGGTCACACAGATCCTGTCGACCAGGGGTGAAGGAACCTTGTTGACTGGAGATCGCTCATAGACGCACTTGACATCGCACCTTGTTATCTTATTTTAATTTGTCGCAGGTTTCACTGCAATCTTCACAACTCTACCTGAGAGTCCTTATTTACATTCTTTCCTATGCATTCAGCAAAAAAAAAGGACACACGAACCAATGACCGTGATTTATTTACTTATATATTTGTTGCGGTGTTGTTATTAGCGGTGGATATCAATTGGCTGACACAAACTGATAGGATACACAACGCGAAATTGGACTTAAAGTCTAACGCACACCACTGGAGCACACTGCGGAATCATGTTAACTGCACACACTCACACAATCGATACGCAATCTAAGGATCATTGATCCTCTTCGATGATGTTGCCCGCCTTACACCAATGACATTCATCACTTCGTCATCCTTGGCGTGTTTACAATATCTATGTGTGTATGTGTGTGTGCGCGGGCTCACGCACCTATACACGACGGCAACGATAAACTACATTCACACGCGTACGACAAAACAGCGATTCAAGGACCAGCGAATCCTAGATCACGTTCCAGTTGAAGGTCCTGCGTCAAATCGCGTCGGGTATTCGCCCGAATTCGTACCTAGATCAACTTGTTTCACAACCTTAATTGCTTTGTTGTCGTATTTGCCCGTGGCTGCGATATCCTTCCGAGGAACAATGCACAACTAGTTATTTTTGGCGAACCGTCGATAGTACGCTAGCTGGCCTGCGGGCGGGACCCAGACGGAGAGAGCGAAACACTGAATCATTAACCAACACGTGAACACTAGCGATGGGCAACAGTCCTCTTCTCTTCAATATGCATCCAAGGTACGAACTCTTTGAGAATCCAACAAGAACTGAAATGGAAAACCTGTCCTGTGGGCCACGGGCGAGTTTCGAATCGAGCCGCTCCAGTCGTCGGTCCGTCCTCCTAGCTCGTGTTCTTTGTTTTTCCTGCTTCCACTTTTTGGTTCGTCGTGTCTTGTTGGCGTAACCCCACCGTCCGGTGTCATTAGTGGGAAAGAGACTTCGTGTGGTGCTTTGGAGAGACATCCAATTACGGATGCGGTTGCGTGGGAGAGAAGGAGAATGAATTTGGCTAAACAATGAATTTCATTGGTGAGAGGTGTCCAGTAGCTGGAAGCGAGCTCAGCCCGTGTGGGGTGGATTTGGAAGTGCATAGCAGCCGTTCACGGCACAGCTGATTCGCTGCGTGGGGAGGAGTTAACGAAAGGGATTAGAAGAGTATTCGTGCATTCTGGGTGGTTGGCCCATGGAGTGGGGTTAGAATGGAAAGTGAAAGTTTCCATGGAGCGGCGAATAGTTGTTGGGCATCTTTTGGCTGTGTGCGGAGTGCAGTTGGTGACTGGCCGCACTCGGCTGGCGATTTAATTTAATTCTTAGAGTAATTGAGTCGAATACTTGACGCCAAGGTGAACCGATAAATAGATGGATGAAGAGGCTGCAGCAGAAATGCCTAAAGTCATCGGGTATTGGGATGTACGTCGTCATGTCACGCATATCCGCTGTTCAGCGTTTCAGTGTATGTCTCGGAGGCAGTTTGGAATAGCGTGATTTGGTTAGAATATGCTGCACCAGCAGACCAAAGGGTTTTCTGTAGAGGTCTTTCCCTGGGGATATGCGACAGTGACATTTTCTGAAGGTCTACACATCAATTTAGAAGTTGAAGTGAAAACAAACGGATCCAATTTGACTGTCGAAGAGCATGACATGGTTTGAAATAGAAGACCTACAGTTGCCGTAGCGACAGGTCATCTGGAAAATTGTCTAAATGCCAGGCCCGCCGAGATTCTTTCGGTTTGTTATTTCTGCAGATTGCTTTTGGTCAAGGCGGCTTCGCTGCGGGCTGGACGGGGAAGTTGGTGGATCAGATCAGCAATCAGAATATTAAACATGAAGGTATGCTTTGATAGTGGTATCGACTTTCAAGGCGAAATCGGTTTAGTTACGCCAGGTTGACCAGGTTATTTGAATTCAAATATTTAGATGTAACACTTCTTAGGGGAATATACAGTTAGAACAGTTAATGCTGATCGGCTTTTTCATGACACCTCTAAAGAGAAACGAAGTGCCGAGCTGATTTTCTGGACGCCATTTCACAATAGAGCACTTAGACTGGACTTCCAAATGCAATATCTATAACGTCGTCGCTGTCGCAGTTTCTAGACTGAATTTCAGCATACAATCTTTGACCGTAATTTTTTTTTTCCTGGGAGAGAACCGACACGGCGCCCCGAGATGCCACTAAATAACCGTTGCAGTTCCTTTTAAACAGTTGCAGGTTGTAACGCTTCGGGAACACTTGGGCGGATCGGATGCAACGATCTATGCGCCGTGTGGAGTTACAGGTAATGTGTCAAACATGGACACTAGTTCTTTCCTCACCCCGACAAACACCGATGTTAATCCGTTGCACAATTATCCGACAAATGAAAGACACATGAAAATTCTTGTTTATTAGTTTTCTTTATTTACAATTTAAAATAGATGGATATAACACTAGCAGCTACACTCGATAATATAACACTAAACAGGTGATTATTTCCTTATAATACTTGGTATAGATAAAAGAATTGTCCACAAAAGCGACACGTGATAATAAACGGTAATTGTTTCTTTACATTACTTAATATAGATACAATTGTCCACAACAGCGACACTCGATCATTTTGAAATCAATAGACCGCACAATGATATCCACGACTCTATTGTCTTTGAAATAAGTAAACTACACAGCTCGACTGTTGGCGAAAGATCACTCACGACCCTTGTACACTCTACCGTGGTTAAATTCGGCTCTCGACGCTTGGTGCATGTGCACACTTCGGGATAAGAAATCTGACTCCTCGATGCAACTCACATCCATCAGATTCCATGGCCGCGAATTGCATCGATAGGGGAGGAGCAACGGATCCACTTGACTGTGTAGGGCAGGTTCGATGCCCTGCGATGAAGACGATGATCGGCGGACACCTGATTAAACAAACGCACGATCATCGGGGGCTGCGGCGATGTACCCATACATCGTTGATGATGTATGCCAGGGATCGAAATAGATTTTTGTTTCAAAGTAAACAAAAACGCTATTTCACAGGTCAAATGGTGGCGCGCATAATGTACATGATGTGCCTATGTTACAAAGGGGTCGTCATTGTATTTGCTTAAGATTCCGTGGAAATACCGATGTAGGCAATATCTACTGGTGTCAACAGCTCGACCAGATATTGGGAATCTGTTTACTTTAGCCAATGGCTCTGAAGCAGAATGGGGGAAATTGGTCCTGGACGTTAAGTCCACAGAAAACTCGACGACGGAGCCTATGGATTGTTTGTTCGGGTTGGATGATGGGTCTTTGGCGGTGCTTTAATACATTCCCAAAGAACCGTTCATCCTCTTAAATTAACCCCCTTCCTCTTTGCATGCAAACCCATAGAACTTACCTGCAGTTAGGGACAGCGTAAGCTCCCTGCAGCATCATACCTGAAAGGAAAACCTGCCCGACGGCATCCACACATTCTGAATTTCCCTGGTTCATATTCCATGAACCAGTTCATCTCCTATCGGCTCAGCCTGTTTTCAATTACGATAAACAAACGCTGGCCAGCGTATTGTTGACATAGCTGTAGCCGATATTCTTTCCTTAGTTCACGATTGTATATCGCGCCCATACCATTAGGTCCGCAACAGTTGCGGCAATTTCCCGTTATCGGCTATCAACCGATCATGAATTTGGGCATGGACATGATCATTGTTAGGTAACCTTACCCATGCCATGCCTATGACGACCCGCCTGAAAACCTAAATTAAACATACAGTATCTCACTGTGTGCGTTTTACTTACCCGCATATTAATCAAACATATAGCCATTCTGCCTGACCCTTTGCCGCCGTCGACGAGGTTTCTGCTGACTTATGTCAACAAAATAATTTGCCTCCTTGTGCACCGGAGCCATACGGCTAGATTGGATATCGGTGTTTCCAAGGAATCTTAGGCAAATACCATGACGACCCCTTGTATCATAGGCATATCATTTACATCATGTGTGCCACCATTTGATCTGTGAAATAGAGTTTTTGTTTACTTAGAAACAAAAATCTATTTCGATCCCTGGCATATATCATCAACGATGTATGGGTGCATCGCCGCAGCCCCCGATCATCGTACGTCTGTTTAATCAGGGGTCCGCCGATCATCGTTTTCATCGAAGGACAACATACTTGTCCTATACGGACACATATAGAATCCTCCCCTATTGACGCAATTCGCGGCTACCGAATCTGATGGATGTGAATTGCATCGTTGAGTCAGATCTTAACCACCGCGAAGCGTACACGTACCGGGGACGTGGCGTTTAGTGGGCGCACGCGCCATAGAGACGATCGAGTCTTAATCGAACGATGTCGAGTCCGTTGCGTTATCAGAGTCGGGAAAATTGTCCTTTTTACGCTTGTGTAGTTGCCTAAAACGAAATGTAAACTTGAAAGTGCTAAATAATTAAGAACAGAAATAAGACCGGATCCAGGTCACAGTTTATACCCTAAGAACATCAGTGTTAATAAAGTTTTAAAAAAACTATAAGTCCAGCGTCTTACTTCGGTCTGCTTTTGTGACAGTGTGTTTGGTTTTTCTCCTTTTCCTTGCGGAACAATTTAGTGCACCATTTATTGTTGTGGGGTATTTCGCTTGATCCGCGTCCGTGCTGACGCCCTTGGTAAATACCACTCACAGGTCTTCATGGGACATGAACGTGAGTAAATAAACGATCACGTTCATGCTCAAATCAAATGCATGGATGGGTAATGGTTAGGGAATTGGTCGCACTAAAGCGGACCTTAGGGTAGCATAAGATATACGATTAAGTAGGTATATCGATTGCAGCTGTGTCCGCAATACGCTGGCCAGCGTTTGTTTATCGGTAATTGAAGACAAGCTGAGTCGATAGGAGATGAACTGGTTCATGGAGTATGAACCAGGAAAGTTCAGGATGTATGTATGCCGTCGGGTAGGTTTTCTTTCAGGTATGATGCTGCTGGGAGTTTACGCCGCCCAAAACTCCAGGTAAATACCATGGCTTTATATGGGAAGAGGAAGGTGGTTAATTTAAAAAGGATGGGTGGTTCTTTGGGAATGCTTTAAAGAACCGCCACACCCGTCGGAAAATGAACCGCAAATTGGTGTTATCCCTCGGATTGTCTTGTAGAGTGCATTTAAACCGAATTGCGCGGAACAATACCACGAAACTCCGAAGAACAGTACCCGTGACAATATCTGTAAAACAGATAGAGGTCGGCTACGCGCCCTCGATGTGATAGCGACTGTAGTCCCGATGTCAGAGCTGGGTCCCCGATCAGCCGGATCGCTAGTCTCTGTATGCTCTCAAGTAGGTCGAGGGTGCGTTAAGAAGAGAGCAATATTCGAGCGCTGGTCTAATTTGGGATTTATACAGGAGAAAAAGTTGGGCCGGAGTAAAATATTTCATGGCTCTAAGAAGGTAGCTCAGTTTTCCTGAGGCGGATCTGGCGATATTCGACACGTGTTTACGCCACGATACATTACCACAAACCGTGAAGCCGAGCAATTTTAAGCTTTCCCCAGATTCGAGGGCCTAGCCATCCATCATCAGCTCTGGAACTGATGATCCACTTTTCTTTGTGAATGTTGTATATTGTGTCTTTGGTGCATTGAAATCGACGAGATTGGGCTTTCCCCACCGCAGAACCTTATTCAGATCCCGATTCAGGAAATCAATCCCAGCTGGTGCGACGTTGATGCACTAATCGGCCGATCACTTTAAAAAGAGAAAACGATAGTACTGTTGTGGCCACTCTAACAGTAACACACACAATTCACAAGCAAAGTAGTGAAGAGCACCGAACGAAAAATCGAATAAGAAAATACATCAGAGCCGTATACCAAGCGATAACATAACAATTCACATCAGTGGAGTATGGTCGAGTTTAAAAATCAAATTCTAAAATCGGCCAGTAGCCTGATGGGTAACGCTTAGGTTCAACTTTTGGTGATTCAAACTGTCATAGCGTCAGTTCGAATCACACGTTCTTCTTCACTATTATTTCAAACGCATACTGTCATCCGTCAAACTGAACACTCTGTTATCCGTCGACTCCAACAAATCATTTATGTGAAGCAAAAACAAGGTTGGAGCCAAAATGGAAACTTGGGGTACCCCGAAATTAACCGAATACATATCCGAACACTCGCCGTCCACAGCAACCCAGATCGATCGATTTTCGATGAAGTTCTTCGTCCAGTCGCAAAGCTGCTGGGATTGTCCATATGATCGCAGTGTGCTAAGCAATGTTCCGTGCTAAACGCCGTCAAAAGCCTTAGAGATATCCAATACGACCGCCCTTGACTCACCATGTTTCTCAATCGCAGGCGTCCATATGTCGGTTATAAGGGTCAAACGGTCTCCCATGGACCGCCTGCCACGGAATCCGTATTGACGATCTTTCAGAAGTCCATTGCACTCTACTACCATTTTTTACTATTTATTGGCCTGTAGGAACCCGGAAGTTCATGACCTCACCGACACAACTCCACCATCGTTCCCTGCCCTATGTACTCTCCTTCCACGCTTGACCATCCCATGCCATCTCCTCAAGGTCAAACTTAACATTGTCCTCCCATATCGTTCGCGGCCGTCCTGTTGGTATCTTTCCCATTGGTCTACCGTCAAGAATTCTACGCACGGTCTTATCTTTACCCATTCGCGCCACATATCCGGCCCATCTTAATCTTCGCGACCTGATTACTTTCACCGTTGCACTCCAAATACTTAATTAACTCGGCATTGATGACCTTTTCCATTACCTTAGATAACATAGACAGTAATGCTATTGATCGGTAATTTTGTGGCAGACACTTTTTTACCCTCTTTGGGATTAGCTGAACTCGAGCGATCTTCTAGCACACAGAAAAGGTTCTACGTTCATTCAGATAAGCGAAAGAGTCTGGCAAGAAGCGGTGATACTTCTGAAGCACAGTCCTTAAGGACCACTGCTGGTATTCCGTCCTACAGTCCAGTCCACTTAGAATGCGTTGAATAGTACACGGGCGGTATCTCACATCCCGCATGGAAGACTGTACCGGCGCGATCACCGGTGGCTCCAAAAGACCGGCATCGAGGTTTAAATTAGCGGAAAATAAATTCGCGAACACATTAGCTTTATCCTTTGAATTTGTGACTAACGACCCGCAGCCCGTCACATACGGAGGAAGCGAAGTTACTGCTGACAACCCTTGCCATTGACCAGAAGGGACGCGAACCAGTTGGGCACTCAAGTAGTTTATTGGTCACTCTGTCGTTGTAGGCCATCTTCGCAGCATCAATCGCCTGGTTGCACGCATTTTTGATTCTGACAAAATTTGTTCTGTTAACATCGGTGGGATTAGAGCGCCATTGTTTAAAAGGTCCGTTTTTTGCCGCTGTAATCTGCTCGCATTTTTTATCAAACCAAGGTTTATCAGATGAACTTCGTTTGGTGGAATGTGGAATGTATATCTCTATTCCGAGAAGAATAATCTCTGTGACTCGTGCATGCATTAACATCGGAGTTTCCAAAGCACACCTCCGGCCATGGAAAGGATGCGAAGAAATCTCGCAAATAGCCCTAGTTGGCAGCCCCCTACCTGGCGAAGATGGTTATATCTCTTATTCGCTTGAAGTGCAAGTGGTTGCGCCACCGATACCAAGCAGTGGTCTGAGTTTTCCGATTGGCGCAGCAATCTCCACGGTATAAATGCTCGGCTCGGTATCAAAAACAGATTCAGGGTAATCACCTCCGGCGTCCCGCACTCACGTAGGTTCCTTCGCAAGTTGAGTCAAATTACAACTAACAGCGAACCTTTCAGCCAGCCTCCCAGCGTTCCAGCCTCGTCGGTTCTGTTAGAATGTACCAACCAGCCGGAATTGTGCACATTAAAATCGCCAGGGACGACTGTGGCGGTTCCGCCAAACCTCACTGTTACTTACCTGAAAACGCTCATAACTGCTACCCAACTTCCTTAAGTCCACTAATGCAATCATATTAGCACCTGAAATGCTTCACGCATCAAATAGATCAAATTTATTTATCTAAAAGTCCCTGTAAAGAATCCTTACCTTTCATGCATCCCTTCGCATACAAATTCCCTGTAAGAATTCTTCCCTAACTTATCAGGGATTCCAAAATCAATTCGGCACCTTTGGTGGCAAGCAAATCCCCCTAGACGAATTCCTGAAAACAAAATGATTTGGTTTACAACCATCATAATCATCATCATCATCGGCACTACAACCGGGAACCGGTTACAACCATCATAACAGGGACTATAAACATTGCGTCGCCTATTACCCGTCCTCACCAAGTGTATCATAAATCACCATACATACACATTGGCTGGAGACCTACACCCAAAGGACCAAAACAAATTTACGCATCTCGCGTCTCTTCGCACCAATTAAATCCTACAGCATAGGCAAATGCAAATAGGTATGGTATACTTACCCTTGGCAGCGATGCAATAAACACGAATTCACTGTAAATAAGCTAGAATCAATTAGCACCATGTGCATGGGCATTGCGGCTATCGTTACAGCTGCAATGCATAGCTTGGACAATGATCTACCCGATCTCTTTGCCTTCCCATATTTCTGGATCTGTTTTTCATGACTAGCGGCATTGAACAAACAGAAACCCCAATTAGCCCCCAATGAGATTCGGCTTGTTTACTTAACCGAACTCACATCTCATTGATGCACATCATTCCTTTTCTTGTTTTCAGATTCGTTTCCATGGCCTTGTGTATGAAAAAACCGATGTGATCTTCACTCACACATACACATACATTACCAAGTCCTTCTTCCTTGTTTTCACCATACCACCGAACTCAACCCATTAGCGACTCGGCTCTGCACGAGCCAAAAATCGCGGAGTCGTCTTCCATCCTTGAGTGCGCGCACATCGAGTCTTATTACATCCGCAGACCAGCACGGTCGTGCCGCTCCCGCTCTCCGCCGCGCGGCGGAGAAGCGTAGGTCGTGTCGAGATAGGAGTGTTTCACCGTGTTTAAAATTTATAAAAATCAATTTAATATTAAATATAAGTTTTAAGTGAAGTATAAAACACTAACATATTTAATAATGACTGAGAACAAAGTGGTTTTTATTTACAGAATAAAACGTAACAAATAAAGAATTAATATTGACCAAAACTGAGTGTTTTTTTTCTGTGTTGTGTCCGCTCGGTCGCGAAGGTCAACCGTCGTTTTCTTCCTCCTTGCGTTGTGAGCAGTGTCCGCGTGAACAATAGACGATGGGGATGGAAGTGAACGGAGGGTCCATGTTTGGCACAATACTTCCTCCCCACACGACAATTTCAGAAGCTGGGTGGGTGATCTGTATCCAGTTGACGATATGTGAAAGATGTTCCAAAAATGTCGCTTGTCGATCGTCATTCGGGGAACGGTTAAGGCAACAAAAAAAATTTAACAGAATTCCTCAGCAAGACCCTCAACCACATTATGTCCATTGACATACAAGATGTTATTGCCTCCATCCTCTGGCAAGCCAGATCGGACCGCGCTAAAACGCAGACTCCGCCCCTAAAACGGAATCTCGAATGTAAGTCGTATCCTTAGGAACGAAGATATGTCGAATCAGTTGTCGAATCGACCTAGGTCTGGGTATATCAGGTTTCGTTGTTTGGAAATATTGGTGGGCGTGGTGTACATTCGTATTGGTGAAACTGATGCCCCTGATGTTACAAAATGCGGTTATCATTCGAACGTCGACAGGGCCTCGAGAACGAGCCCGATTATGCGATGGCGAATTTCGGTTATTTATCATAATATCTGAATGATGTTCCCCCTGACATAGTCCCGCCTGAGATCCGAATGGGAAACTAATGTTTATCTCAGAAGGCATCATCATGACTTGTCTCCGTGTCAGTCCGGGCCGACAGCCATAAATCCGAAACATAGTCGAAGATTTCTCCCGATGATATCGCGAAAGGTACTGCGTGACGGGGTGGAATCTTACCTTGGGACCGACTACCACCTAACCAACCTTTTCTCGAACCGGTTCATCAGCCGAGCTCCGAAAGTTGGCCAGGGATTTCTCCCGACCATTTCACGGAGCCTAAAGCTTGATGGGGTGGTATTTCATCGGGCGACGGGGCGTTGGGACCTTGGCTACCACTCGGCCTTTAGTCGCCTCTTACGACAAGCCGGCCTGGCTGTGAGTATATTCTAACGCCCTACTCACGTGTGGACTAAATTGTGTACCCAAATGTTTGGACTGAGTTTCGCCATCGAACTCAACAACCGAAGTTATACATCGGACTTCTAAATAAAGGATCTAAACATTTATACCGAACTTATAACCACGACTTACGGGCTGAATGGCGTAACAGGGTTCTGCAACTAAATTAATATGATGTAGTGCTCCGGAAAGCCCCACAATTTCCTTACCACATAGAAACAATATCCTTCCCCCACCTACAAATCCCTACACCCAAATCAACATTGAATTCAGTGTCAACCAAATCGAACTAAACGTTCAAACTCTCAAACATTGAATTCAATTCAATTCAAATTCCTAACAGATCCAAAGCCCAAAACGTGCATGTGTCTAAACAAAGGCATATCTATTTTCCGCCGACACACAATTCGAGCAATCATAAACATCCTAATGCATATCTTCACATGCCTGATGTTTTATGACTTGTAAATGCACCAATACAAAAACCAATACCTAATTCCCACGGATCTTGTATTACCCATCCGAAGGACACGCAAACTTTTGTCTGCATAAGCCAGACGGATAACAAAAAGCAAAAACCCAAATTCCATTGCATATCCTAATTATGCATAATAGTTTTATGAGAACTCATAAAACCGAACCATTACCCTAATGAGCACATTGAACACCACACCCGAAATCGAGATTTTCCATCTCCGATGAACTGCCGTCTATGATAGCTGCAATGCACAGCATAGACACGGATCATAAATCTCCTTTGTCTTTGCCGCTTGCCTGTTTCGTTGTTCCACTGCTTTCGAGCACGTGTAAATAACATCGATCTGTACGGTCACACACGCATACCATTGCATTGAAAGAGTGCATTTCCTTGGCGGCCGCACCCTTAAGAGAAAAGTTTTTCTCTCTCTTCTTTTGTTCTTAGCCCTAACCTAGGATGGAATTCGTGTCCGAGTTCTATCCTCGGGGAGACCTTTGCCATCCGCCGGCCGCCATGGTCGTTGGCGCTCCCGCTGTCTGTAGCACCAGCAGACACGCGAATATAATAATACCCGGAGTCGTGAGAGGTGTTTCGAACTTGTCGGTTTCCAATTGTTTGGCGAGTTCGTGCTGCAATTCGTTTGTAATAGTTAATGTAAATAGAATTTGTCGTGAGTTACCGCTTAAAAATAAAACCAATAACCATATAATTGTGATCACCCCTGATTTTAATCGATTTAAATAAATCAAAAGTATTGCAGTACTATAACCAGTGTTTCAATTCTTATTCCTCCTTGTGTACGGTGCCGTCGTGGAGTTTTGTTTGTGCTCTCCGTTTGGTGTTCGTCGGAATCATTTCCGGCGAATTTCGGCTGAACTCATTTTTGGAAACTTTAGTGATTTGTGGGGACGAGGTAAAACCCTCTCCCATGCTGGCGTTGCGATCTTGTACCCCCCACATAGATGTACATGCTCCCTGGAGGAAGTGCTGCAGGAGACCATCAGGATAATAAATAATTGATTTAACAAAATAAAGAAAACCCTGTACGCCTAAATAAAGCCTAGTTTTATTCTGATATGGTAAATAGAGCTGTGGCTCTCGCCCCTTTCGTTTTTCTTCACAGATTGTCGCTGATGCTGAAGATCACTTGCCCCGCGGAAGCCAGCAGAAGCCGCTGGCGGTTGACCACAGAAGTTTGCGGCACTAGAACCGACAACGATCGGTCGCTACTCTTCCCTCAGGTTTGAGGGAGCATGGCGGCGACCGCAACGGGTCCCCTCAGGAGCGGTCAATAGAGATCCCTCATCTTTTTCAGGACCAGGAGACACGCTACCTGGGAGCGCGGCCAATAACTAATAACAACAATGGGGCACCTATAAATCAAGCCCCTGAACAAGTAAACCGAACTTATACCCTTAGTTTTTGAACTGGGTTTGGAAATTAAGACTTTGAACGCGCAGACTAAACGTTTACCTACACATTTTGATCTCATTTTCTAGATTGGACTAACTCATGAGCCTTAAGCACGTCATGTGAACGGAACTTAAGGCCGAAATGTCTGGACTAAGTTTCGAGAATGACCCCCATTCTGAAGTTATTAGTCAGACAGACAAACCAAATTTCTGACCATTTAGACCAAACTCGTGTTTGGAACCAAACTTATAAACTCAATTTCCCGTCTCAGTTTCTAGGCCGGACTTCCCCACACAATTTATGAATTCAAGATGAAGGACTACGTACTACTACTACATTTGTCCTTGTCTCCCTAAAGTCGGCCTCTCGCCACCCCATTTTTTTTTACACTAACGCGCGCACAAAAGGAGATTTTGGAGTACCCTTAAATGTCAGATTGATGTCCACTGCAAACGGAAAATTGTTGGAAAATAGCATTTTCAAATATAGAAAGATATTGAAATATCTAGAAAATACTTGAATCGAAATGTAAACAAAAATATAGAGAATAAATGACAACAACAGTCAAATCCATTGGTCTCAATCATTCCAGATCATTCGGTCAATCAGTATTCAAAAAAGAAAGAAACTTTGGTTACAAAGCGTTTGTAAAAGGTGTTTGTGTTTTGGAGCAATACAGTGGGGAAGGAACGTTACCGTGATTTGCACTTTATCATTTATCTTTTATATTTTATATCTTCTTATTTATTCTGTTGCTCATTCATTATTTTATTCTTTGTCTTTTATTATTCTAAACTCGTGTTTTAATTCCCAAATTTAGGTTTCTTATTACGTTTGTTTAGGATTAAGTTTGTCTCTTTCGGTTCCTGTTTCTTTTTTTCCTCTTCGTTTGTGTTGTTCCCTTTTCATCATCTTAACGTGCCGTAACTTCAAATATGAAGGCCCGGCTTTCTCGTGGCATGGGCCATCAGCCCGATCAGGGCATTGTGGCTCTTATAAATAAACTAAAAAATGACCTCGACGTTATCAGGGCTGAGAACGCTGTCCTTAAAAAGCAGTTATCGGCATTAAAAGCCAACTCATCCTCACCCCCGCCCTATGCCGAATTGGAAACCTCTGATTCGGAATCAGAATTCGAGCCCGAAATAGAAAACGTCAACGACAGTCTTGACGCTTCAATGGATCACGGTGACTCGCGTACCCCCACCCCAAATTCATTTAGGGCCCCAAAGCGCAAAACGCCGCTGCCAACATTGAGCTGTGAGGGAGGCCCCTCCAGTAAGCGTATCGCCAATGGCTGCACGCCAACACCACTCCCATCATCTTCAGCATCGTCTGTCGTCGATACAACCAATAACCTCAAATACGCAAAAAATCCGACCTCCGCAGAAGTCTTGCCCACCAAGGGCAACTCCGGCAATTGACCCAAAACCAAAGGTCGCTTGTTTTTCCAACAGTGTGCAGCCAGCAGCCGAGGTTCGCGCACGTGTCTCCAAGAAGAAACAGCAACCCGGGGTCTTTGCACAAGACCTCAATCTGAAGTACTTCGTCGGTGACCTGACTCGACTAGGGATTTTTAACTTCAAGGCAAAGACCTTAAGCTCATCCCTAAACAAAATTGTAACCTACGATAGGGAAACCTACCGTAAGGTTAACGACAACCTCAAGGCCAAGGAAGTAAATTACTACACTTTTACTCCGGCTGACGAAAAGTCAAGGACCACTCTTTTAAAACGAGTCGCTTCTTGCTGGGAAAGGAACGACATCACAATTGCCCTTGAGGCAACATTTCCCAACGTCAAATTCACTGATGTTAAAAAATTCTGTCCCTCACAACGGTTTGTGAAAATCAGACCAAAAAAATACAGTAAGGTGAACATATGGGAGCTTCACCTTGCCCCAGGGACCGACATAGATTTCATAATACGGACAAAGTCGCTTCCAATCTTGCATCAGCATCTTGCCTTTCCTCTGCCTGTCATTCAATTCATGTGGCATCCAGTTTCCACACTTTTGGATCTTTCCCATAGCTTTTAAACGGTCAGAAATTGTTTGTTGTGCAACATTTAACATGTGTGACTTAAAGTGTCATCTTGATCCAATATTGCTTGCAATTCGGCGTCTTCAAACTTTTTTGGTGGTCTTCCACGTTATTCATTTCGCACATCAAAATCATTATCTCTGAACCGCTTAAAACATCTTTTGCATGTTGCTTCCGATAGAGCATGATCACCATAAGCCTCGACAAGACAAGCATTCGATGCGACTCTGCAGCACTTTTCTTCAAATGAAAACAAAAAATTAATGCTTTCCGCAAATCATCATTTTTTGATACAAAATCCGACATTTTTAACAGGATAAAAAAAATTATATTGTTTGTACAATGACTTGATGCATACTAAATATGTTTGACAGATGTCATAGCAACCAAATAAAAAAATGTAAGGGCTCGTTCACAACAAACGTTCCCTATCGATACATTTGTATCTTGACGCTCACTTCACACCGGTACACCTGGTATAAAAGCCTTCACCTCAAAAACATATTCAAGCCCCTAAGCGACCCGCTGTAAAGGCCCACAGAACCCCAAAAATTCAAGCGGCTGCCCAAAATCCTCCCAGGGGGCAATCCTCAATGCTTGAGAAACTACTTAGTTTCCCCGCCTGATTGAGGATATCCGACCCCGATATTAAAAACTAACAACCGAGGCCGAGAGCGATGCACTTCTTTTCACGGCATATGTAAGACGTGCCCTCCAAAATGGATCCCAAAATTAAAGTTATCCTCATAAACGTCAACCCCCTTGTTTCGCTTTCAAAGCCTGCGATAGTCTCCGACTTCATAAAAGATAACGCGGCGGACGTGGTTCTTGCAACCGAAACTAGGTTGCCCCCATCTCACCGCCCCGTATTCCCAAACTTTTCCATAATTCGAAGAGATCGAACCCTCACTGGCGGTCCCACCATCAACGGAGGTGGCACCTGTATACTGGTTAATAGCAAACTTCGCCATGAAGCTATTGACCTCCTACGTTTTGAGTCCATAGAGGTTTCTGGGGTTGAATTGTGTTGCAGATTCACAATTATATGCTCGGGGAGAATCTAGTACATCGTCTAGTACTCTCCCCGAAAAATATTCACCACACTTGCCGACAACTCGATGACAGTGCACAAACAACTGTCATACTTTGTTTACTGTTTTTGGTGCATGATCGGCAATTTTCTACACTTCTTAAGATATTCTGTTGGTGCATGAACAACCGTCATTGCTAATACATTGTTTTACGGCTTTTTTTGGCGCTCGATTATTGAACAAGAGCAACGTTTTGTAATTTACATTTATAACAACATTTAATTGATACGTCGCACGCCACCATGTGGCCTTTTAGTGGTTAACAAATAAAGTTGTCTCCTTCGAGAACTCAGTCAAACTTTGTCTATATTCGCCTAAAAGCATTCGACAGTCGTATCGGCTTTACTGCAAATTTAGTTAATGAAGTTTTAATTTTCATACTTAAACACAAATTCCAACAAATTATACATCTGTTCAGCGCGGGAACTTCAACCAGATTGCATCGAAGAACCTGGACTGGATTTCGATCATCAACAGGTATTGCCGTTCTTTTCAACTCTAACCCATTTGGTTTCAGGCAATGTTGGTTTCCTCAACATCAACGTGCTCGTTCGCTATTCCCCAACGACATTCCCCGTTCGGCGGAACATCAGCAACGATCTCGGCCGACGACATTCCTCGTGCGGCATCGAGACACATCGCACAAATTGCATCTAGCTAATAACGGTAGAGTGAATATATACTCCGCTCCTCGATAGTATAGTGGTTAGTATACCCGCCTGTCACGCGGGAGACCGGGGTTCGATTCCCCGTCGGGGAGCCTCTGGCGCGAGACTAATGACCTTGCCAGAAAAAAACAAATCATTATGGAAAATTAAACAAGCCTCAGGACTTGCTAAATAAGGCCAAGACCGGTTCCCGGTTGTAGTGCCGATGATGATGATGATGATGAATATATACTCCGTATACCACTCGCATAACACCAATAATGGCCCCATTAATCCCGAAGATATCGGCAAATTAATAAGGTCCTCCGGGGATACACCCTTCATCATAGGCGGTGATTTCAACCCCAGGCATCGCCGCTGGAACAACTCCGTCTCTTGCTCAAACGGCACAAAGTTGTTCCAATGGTACACCGAAAACTGTCATGCCCAAAATTTTGAAATAGTCGCACCTACCGTTGGTACGCGAGGTAACTCAATCCTGGTCATCTTTATTGTGTCCAAAGACTTACTTCCCCAAATCACTCCTCCCCAAGTATCGTCCGGTGTATCTGACCACAACGCTGTGACCAGGTTCATCCGCGGCTATCGAGCATGTCGGGCTCATATCAGATACATACCCGATTATGGGCGCACGAATTGGGACAACTTCAATATTGCATTGAACGAAAAACTCCACCAACTCTGTCTTCCCACTGACAGGAACCTAACGACGGTTGAGATAATAAACGCTGCAACTCGACTTCACGAGATTCTAGTTGAAACTTCTGAGACTCATGTCCCGAAGTACACACTTGAAAAGACTTATCAGATTCCCCTAGACGATTTCACTCTTTTTCTCATCCGGGAGCGTAAAAAGCTCTGCAGAGTGAGATATCGTCACCGCTTTACCCAAAGGGAACCATTATTGCGATCCATCATTCACAATATTGGTACACTGATAAAACAAAGAATCCAAAACAATCGTACCCGACAATTGGAAGACAAACTGAAGGGTATTCAGATGGACCAGAACGTTTATAAAAATTTAAAAAGATATGTGGCACCTCTCGTATCACCGGCCCAGTCATACACAACGGTGTTGTTAATAATGACACCAATAAAGCAAATATCATCAGAGACACCTTTGAAAATAATCACAGGGTTACTCTCCAGGATGGGGACCCGGATACTAATGCAATCATTAATTCAGAGGTCCACAATAAACTCGACAACATTAACGAGCCAATTGTTGTCCTTAACTCAACTAGCAGTACATACTTCGATGACACACGTGATAATGGTCACGGTTTCGTCACGCTAAATACCCTACAAAATCTAGTTAAATCTCGGAACCCCAAGAAGTCACCCGGTATCGACAACATGTCGTACTCGTTGCGAAGGCTTTCTGCTTTATTCTTTATAAAGCTCTCCATTCTGTTCAACCATGCCTACAACATTGGGTACTATCCGTAGGCTTGAAAGCATGCTGTTGTCTGCCCAATAGCAAAAGTTGGGAAACCAAATTATCACCCCTCAAGCTTTCGTCCTATTTCGCTCCTCACCCGCATCAGCAAAATATATGAACAGTTCGTATACGAGAAGCTAAATAAGTTTATCAGTGCCAGGAACCTACTACCTGATTTCCAGTTTGGATTTCGAAGAGCGCACAGCAGCACCATGGCTCTCAACATATTTTACAACCACGTTTGCGTGCGGCTCTTTAATAAGGAACCTTACCATTGCGGTGAGCCTGGACATTGAAAAGGCTTTTGATATAACCTGGATCGAAGGTCTCGTTTTTAAATTACTGAACACTGGCCTCAGTAAAACGCTGTGTAGTATCATCTACCAGTTCGTTCTAAACAGAACCTTCCAAGTTCGAGTGAATGGAAAGCTTTTCCGAACTTTCAACGCCGCTGCAGGCGTACCACAGGGCTCCATTCTAGGCCCCATCTTATTTAATATCTACACCTCAGATAGTCCTCGCCCTGTGGACGGGAGAGTAAGCCAGATATGCTATGTCATCCAAAAGTCCTAAACTCGCAACAAATCGACTTAACCGTCACTTGGACGAACTGTATCAGTATTACAGTCGATGGAAAATCCGACTTAACCCATCCGAAGCAGTAGCTATAATTCTGAGTAGTATACACTCCCAACCTACTTCTCGATATTCACAGAATATCCGAATACAAATAGGAGGTACTACGATTAGACCACAGAACAGGGTGAAATATCTTGGAGTCATCTATACCCCAAAAATGAATTTCATCAAACATGTGACCCACATTCTCCAAAAGGGCCTCGGTCGGTCTAAGCAACTGCACAACATCTTGAAGTGGAGCAACAAAGTTGATACCAACGTTAAGCTTCTCTGCTATAAGCAGCTAATCCGATCTGGAATATCATAAGCCTTTCCCATATGGTCCTGCATATCTTCGGCCCAAATGGAAAGAATTCGAGTTGTCGAATGAAAACTCCTCAGAAGATGCACCAACCACTCTAGAGGGCCTGACGGTCGCCATTACCCGAACTCTCACCTATACGAAGGCGCCTCCATTATCCCTATCGACGATTACTTGCTACAATTAGCATATAAGTACCTCGAAAGCATTCAGAATAGCGAGAACCCAGTTGTACGGGAGTCTTGCGTTCTTGACACTTCTCTCAGTACAAAACTGAAGAAAGCCCCCTTCCCAACAACATTCTTCCTTAGAATAGAGGATTCCTGGACCCATCCCATAAGGTCTACTGCTGACACACTAGAAACACGCACGCACAGTACAAGACAGCACAAATTTTCAAGAATAAATACACTTGGTTTATTGTCCATACACCAGAATTGTGCAAAATCATCAATTGAACTTATGTACTGTCCACAGCAACGCACCTGACCTCGTATTCTTATCGACTGAATTGGCTTTTTTTCAATTAAAGGTGTTATAAAAACAACACCCAATAAATTAAAAATGATTATGGTCGGACAAGTTGTTTACTTCAGCGGTCGTTTTTCTTCAGCCCTCTTTTTCAATGGAGCGCAATGCACTCTGTGAAGGGGAAATGGAATAGAATGAAAAGTATTTTTGTGCTATTCACCTGACTAAAGAGTTTATTGATCCCCAGCAAACAGCCGTGTCTGGGAGAGGTCGAAGGACGCGCGGGATAATATCAGCGTGAGAACTAAACTCACAGAATTTGAAATTACCCCAGCGGTTTCGCTATATAGCAACAGCATCGCTTGCCCAGACTTTGCTGTTGCTAACCAAACATGAAATTGTGATTTCCGGTGGAAATCTCATGTGGTTTATGAAATAATGTTGTCGTATGGCAAGAAAGGGTTTGAATTTAATTGTGCATTATCTGCATAGAATAATGAATTCAGGCTATGCGTCCTTTTGGGGTATACCTTTTGCAGGTGAAATTGGCCGACGGAAGGGATTGGGGTAGACGTGGCGCGCGGTTAGCGGGCGAAATTGGTTGTAATTGTGGGTTGGTTCTCCGTGTAATATAGAGAACCCTCAGAGACACTTTACGGTGAGCCGATCTTTACACTTCAATTGACGACTTTCGCAGGTGTATGCTTGTGGAGGCGGATCACCACTTTCATTGCGATTCAGTAAGGTCATATCCCGTCTGATAATGAGTGGGAAAAGTGCTTTCGACAATAAGGCAAACTTCCCTGAACGTTTTGAAGATGTTCAGTAAAACACTATAAAAGTCTAACTGTTCGAAAAGTTTCTTTGAGTCTATCGTAATAACTTTACGACTGCTGAATTGGTAACACAGCTCAATTGTGGAACAAATTTGGGTTGTTGTTGCAAGGGGAGGGTGGTAGTTGTCAAACAGCTCCAAATGTTGGATCAAGCCAACACATTAACACATGTATGCGATGGTTAATGAGAACAGTTTGGGGTATCTCAAAGGTTGGACCAAGCGTTGGCACATGTGTGGCATGGCTTATAAGAACAGTTTGGCGTACTTCAAATGTGGATTAAAGTGGTGATTAGCTAAGACTTCGTGACATACGAATACACTCATTATGCCTCGAATATTGCCTGCGAATCCCTCACTAAATTTGTCATATAATTGGCATTGCGGCAGCGGGATCGACGAATTAAAAGCAATTCTATGACGTCTTTTATATTCAACAATCTGCTTTTGGACCTCCTACTCCAGAAGATACTTTCGGTAGTTACGGAAGTTCATAATTAGTATCAAGCTTTTCTGGTGTTTTATTTTCAACGAACGACTAACAGGGGGAGTTTCCTATCGCGCCGGTCTCATCACTAAAAAACCATCCCTTTGTATCTTCGTACAAAGCAAATATCCTTTGAAATCAGAAGTCCTGAATCAGCAAAACCAAGCACCAGCCATACCAACTCCATTCCATGCCAGTCACATTTGTCTGGTTGCGCTGACAGAACTGTCAGTGGCTCATGCGCAATGCAATACATACACATCTACATATATCATTGAAGGACCTTGTGATCCAATCCCGCCACTTTCTCACCAGTTGGAGTCAGGCATTATTCCTATACTTATCCCAGCACCCGCAATCTGTCCATACACATGTCATCCAATCTGACGCCGGTTATAAAATATTATCCCGGATTATCGCTCGGTTCCTACTCTATCGACAAGATATTCGTAATATGCGCACATTAACATTAACACACAACATAACCAATGGAACGGTTAGGCTGCGAAACATCACATTTTGAAATATCCTGACTCCCCATTGAGGCAGACATTCGATATGTAATTAATTTCGTTTGCAATGTTTAAAGGCCAAAACATTCGTTTTGGGCCAGGACCATCATCGGTCTGTCCTTTTCTTTTCTTTAAGCGATCGAGCGCGCTCCACAGCGATCGGGCGACGCGCTACACCGCTGCTATTTATGTCGGCAACTACCGAATAATTTTCGACTCCAGAACGTACAAACTCTGAAATCAATACCAACGGCCATAAATTCTGGAAAAATGTTCATTAAATTATGATTCGTCTCACGGAGCGTGCGCCATTCGGCTGGCCGCCCTGGTATGTGGGATGTGGGTTGTGGAGAGCGGCGCTCTCATCCCAGTAGTCCCGGCAATTTGTAGTGCGCGCTGTGGATGTCCCTAAACTGGTGTTCAGTCGAAAGGAGCTTCGCTCCTGGAGCCTCTTCCTCTTCCTTTTCCTCTTCCTCTTCCTCTTCTACTTTTGGTCTCCGATGTTATTCTCTTTCCTTTTCTGTTTTATTTATTTTTTTGTTGTCGAAATTATGACACCGACATGTTGAAAAAATGTTGTAAGCCCGGCCAAGACAGCCGCTGAGCGCGAGTGAGGGTACCGACTGGTGGCTGGGAGGATAGCGTATGAACATCACCAACATGCGAGTAAATCAGCAAACAGCTCCTGGCCAAGAAGGCAGACGAAAGAGCTGTCCAACCAAAATCGGATGCCCGACTTAAGCCTGGATTCCCCTGTGGTGGTTGGTGGTTCAGTGTGGAAGTCCGGTACACATTTAATTTGTAGAGCGCGGGCTCGCGCTCGCACTCGCGTATTAGACTCGCGCTCCAAGCGGATCAATGAACACGCTCAACATGTTGCCCATTGGAATGTCGAAGGGGGCTGTTGCGCATGGCATATGGATGGTATCTCCACTGACGTGATGAGCGAATTAATTGGACTTTATCTAGACAGAGCTCAACGAGGATATGCGAGATGTATCAATCAGGAATGTACATTCGATGTTCGATCGGACAGAGTGGCACATGTCAATGAGATGCTGCAAGTTCCACATCACAGAAAGACGGTACGATAACGATAACGTGCTTCTAGTTTAAGGCATTTTAAAGTCCTTATTTAACTGTGAGGTAATGGAAGTGTAACGGCGGAGCTATGTCAGACAGGGCGTCTATTGGTACATTGGTTCATGGAGTAGAACCTAGTGCCGTCGAAGACTGTAGCTGTTACTACATAAGTTTTAGGAAATCGATTTAACACATGTGATGTGGAATATGGGTACACTTATGATATCTGGCTATTTATTGTTGAGGGGGGTCTTGTGGTGACTTTTGCAAAAGTCACACTGTCGTGAAATCCAGTGACGTTTGCTGATGTTGAACTTAATAGTTTAAAAACGTCAAATCAAGTGTGTAATGGCCGAATTGGGATCAAATTGGTTTGAGGGGTGTTGTGCGGTTAGGTTAGGTTAATCGGTATCAATTTGGAAATGTTCAGTGTCCACACACCGGCTGTGCACATTATATTTCTATATGGTAGCCATGTAAGCTCATGAGTTCCAGTGTTGATGGATATAGAATATAAGGCGCTTTCATTCATTATTATACCCTTCATAGCTAAAGTTTTAAGATAGTTATTATTTGGAATGCCAGCCTATGGAACGTCACAGGGGGATTGTTCGCCTTTCGAATCTTTTTCTTATCAATATTAATTTTTGGAACATTAGTTTGCGAAGGTCACTCTGTAGCAAGATCGTTTTTGTAATATTACCTGAATATCATTCTTCGGAATAGTGGTGTCAGTTTTCTAACTAGTCAGTCTATAGGTTGTCAGTTTTTGGATTGGCAGTTCGGATTGCCGGCCTTCGGGTTGTGGGCACTTGGTTTTTTGTCCTTTCGATTGTCGATCTTGAAATCGTCGGCCATCTCTTACACCATCTTTCGTTCTCACAATTTAAGTTAAGTTAGGTTAATGTAGCTACGTTAGTTCGTAAGCTTAGAAAGATTTATATTGTTCGTTAAACTAAATAATACCAGTTGGCTGTGTTGATAAATGGGTATTGTTCGTTGCTTTATTAGCATAACATCAGTCTTTAGGAGTCGACTGGAGGGTGATGAAAGTTATACTCGGAATGTCCGCCTCGAGAGTCAATCTTCGCAAGATGGCTTTTTTGAATTTTACTCTTGGTGTGACAGTACATTCCGTAAGATCGGCCTTCTTTGTGGGTCCTCCAAACGTTTTTTTTTTTTGCCTTCGGATTGTTGCTCGAAAGATCGATATTATGAAGGTCAATCCTCAGATCGTTGGTATTCACCACCAATTTTCTCTATTTCAATCTTCAACAGGTTTACCTTTAGTTTAGTGAGGGCAGAACCCTCATTTATTTAGCTAAATGCAAGCTTAAATTAACTTACATAAAATTAATATAAAAACCTTAAACTATCTTAAATCTAGAGTAAGAAGGAGAAAAAAAAAAACAGGAAGAGGACGAAGACTGGGGGATAGGGGAGGTAGGAGGCTAGGGAAGAGCGAGTGTATGTGGGGGTGGTAAATTCGACATTTGTGAGACAGTGACAGTGAAGGGCATGTCCACGTACTGGTCCGGGGGCGGGGGGGGGGGGGCTGAGTTGGCGGGAGAGGTTCAAATTGTGGGTGGGGCTGGGAAGGTGTAGGGGAGAACTATTTTGAGGGTAGGAGAGGAGAGGTGGCATTGCAGGGTAGAGGGGATTATTGGAGAGAGGGGGGGGGGGGGGGTTAGGACGTGTTTCTTCTGAGACGTCGTTTGAGAGCAGGAGTGGAGAGGTTGAAATCGAAGGAGGTGGAGAAAGACTTGACCTGTCGTATCATACGCGAGATGGGTTTATAGCGTTTCAAATAATAGTGAAGAAGAACGTGTGATTCGAACTGACGCTATGACAGTTTGAATCACCAAAAATTGAACCTAAGCGTTACGCATCAGGCTACTGGCCGTGTTTAGAATTCGATTTTTAAACTCGAATATACTCCACTGATGTGAATTGTCATGTTATCGCTATGGTATACGGCTCTGATGTATTTTCTTATTCGATTTTCGTTCGGTGTTCTTCACTAATTTGCTTGTGAATTGTGTGTGTATCTGTTAGAGACGCCACAGGTTCGTTAGCGCCCTAAGAAGTGTGATGGGCTGGCACGTAAAACAGTCGAGGGTTCCGCACATTACGGGGGTTTGTATGAAATGTTAAAGTGGAGAGCAAGCTTTGGCAATTGATTGAGCCAGACAGAAGGCGATGGACAAAGATGATATCGGCATGGATTCTGCGCTCCTCAAGTGTGTTGAGATTGATTAGAAGGAGCCGGCCCATGTATGGTGGTAGAGTGAGTGGGTTTTCCCAGTTTAGTCCACGGAGGGCAAAGCGCAAGAAACGACGCTGAACGCCCTCGATCCTACGAATGTGGGATAATTGATATGGGGACCAGACCTGACTAGCATCTTCGAGTAGTGGCCGAACAAAAGCTGTGTAGAGTGATCGGGTGACGTAGGGGTTTGGGAATTCCCCTGACCAGCCTTTTACAAAGCCAAGGGCGGCGTTGGCCTTAAGGATTATGTCATCGATATGTGCGGTAAATCTAAGCTCCTTGTCGCATAGGACGCCCAGGTCACAAATCTATTCAACCGATGTTATCGGTTGGTCCAGCAAGAGATAGGAACGTGGCTGGGTGGGGGAGCGCTTCCGAGAGAAGATGATTGTGTGACATTTTGCTATATTCAATTCTAGGCAATTATTTTGGCACCAAATCGAAAAGCTGTCAAGATCCGATTGGAGAAGTGAGGAGTCTATGGGGGGCGCATTGTCTTGCAAATGTTGGTATCATCCGCGTAAAGCGAGATGAGGGAGTGATTGATGCAAGAGCCGATGTCGTTTATGGTTAGGATAAATAGGGGGGGGGGGGGGGTGAGATGACTGCCCTGGGGGACACCTGAGGTTGGAAGAAAAGGCTCGGAGAGGGTGGATCTAAATCGCACGTGGCAGGTTCGAGAATTAAGATAGGATGAGATCCACTTAATCAACAGGGGTTCAAAACCGAGGGAAGATAATTTAAAGAGAATGAGGTTATGGGAGATTTTGTCGAAGGCCTTGCTAAAGTCGGTAGTGACTACATCGACCTCATCGCCGGTTTCTAGGGCAAGGAGTGTGTGGGATGTGAATTCGACAAGGTTGGTAGTAGTGGACCTGCCGGAGAGGAAGCCGTGCTGGTTAGTAGTGATGATGGGTGTGCAGCGAAAACATAACGCATCATATAGAAGGCCTTCGAACAGTTTGGGAATGTGCGAAAGCTTAGCAATGGGACGATAGTTGGATATATCGTTTTTTGGCCCCTTTTTATGTATGGGGGTTATGTAAGAGGATTTCCAAATGTCGGGGAATAGGCTGTGCAAGGGATAGATTGAAGATTGAAGCGAGCGGGAGAGAGAGAGAAGAGGAGCATTTTTTTTAAGAAGATAGCAAGGAGTCCATCCGGGCCGGGACTGAAATCGTCTTTCAGTTGTTCAAGTTTTTTAATAACTTGGTATTGTTGAATGTGTAGAGGGATGAGTGAGCCGAGGGAGAATTCAGACATGCCAGTAAACTAGGATGGGTTAGGCTCGAACGAGTCGTCCGTGAAGGATAGTTTGAAGGAGGACGAGAAAAGATTGGCTATGATGTGGGGGTCAGTTGTACTAGTTGAGCCCTAGAAAAGAGAGGTGGGGTAGGCATCAGATTTCCGTTTGTAGTTGATGAAGTGGTAGAAAGATTTGGGGTCATTGATCAGGTTGAGTTGAGCTTTGGCAAGGTAATTGTGGTAGAGGGAGCTATAAAGCTCCGTGAATTAGTAAAAGTAACCGAGATAGTTGGAGTAGTCCAGGGGAGAACGTGTATTTAAGAAAGTGTTCCACAACTTATTCCTCTTGTTACGAAGTGTGCGGAGTCTGCGGTTATACCAAGGGGGCGATGAGAATGATAAGCTGTGTCGGGTATATGGGACATATAGGGATATGGCGTTGTAGATTACTGTGTAGAGCGAGGCTGTAGCGACCTCTACACTTATATCGTTTAAGCGGAATGTGATATTGCTGAGGTACTCATTTATGAGGCAGAAATTAACATTTCGGAAGTTGAAAGAATATCGGTAGGGGGGAGGTGTGCTGTGGGCTGTGTAGTCGTGGTATGGGGATAGGAGAAGCGGGGAATATCGATGTCAGTTGGGTGGGTATTCAAAATATCGGTATTCAGATTGTTAGTCTTCCGATAGTCGTTCTTCGGAGTGCTTGTTTTTTGGATTGTCGTCATTCAGATGGTCGGCAATCGAATTGTTAGTTTTTCGGTTGTCGGTCTTTGGGTCATTGGTTTTCGATTATCAGTCTTCAAACTTCAGTATGCGGATTGTTGGTTTTTGGATTGGTCGTCTTCGGATTGTCGTTCTTCGAATTGTCGCTCTTCAAATTGTCGGTTTTCGGAATCTCGATTGGATTTCAGTTTTCGGATTGTTAGTGTTCGATCTTTCGGTGTTCGGATTCTCTGTCTTGGATTACAGGTCTTTTTTGGATTTTTCTGTTTTCGGGCCCTCTGTCTTCGATTATGGGTCTTGAGATTTTACTATTCGGCTTCTTGGTGATTGTTCATCTTCGAATTTTCGCCCTTTGGATTGTCGGTTTTTGGGTCATTGGTTTTCGATTATCAGTCTTCAAACTTCAGTATGCGGATTGTTGGTTTTTGGATTGGTCGTCTTCGGATTGTCGTTCTTCGAATTGTCGCTCTTCAAATTGTCGGTTTTCGGAATCTCGATTGGATTTCAGTTTTCGGATTGTTAGTGTTCGATCTTTCGGTGTTCGGATTCTCTGTCTTGGATTACAGGTCTTTTTTGGATTTTTCTGTTTTCGGGCCCTCTGTCTTCGATTATGGGTCTTGAGATTTTACTATTCGGCTTCTTGGTGATTGTTCATCTTCGAATTTTCGCCCTTTGGATTGTCGGTTTTTGGGTTGTTATATATTTATTTTTATAACGCTTACCTACTACTGTGGCTTGCGGTTTGGTTAAGCCCGTGAGTAGCTGGCTTCCGACTTGTAGAGTCCGTAGTAGTTTCCCTTCGGTTGATTTTGATTTCTTTACTATTTTGGTTGTTAAGTGAAACGCTGGTTGTAATTTTTTAATCGTGATACGACCATTTATTTTATTTTCTCTAGTTAAAGCAGACTACCGTGATTCTAATACGGTGCACAGTTGGGTTGTTGAATTCAATTGTAGGTGTTTGGATTGCAGGTGTTAAGAATGCCGGTTTTCGGAATGTCAGTCTTTGAATTATCGGTCCTTGGATTGTCAGTTTTCGAACTGCCAGTATTCTGATCATCACTGCTCGGATTGCCAATATTTGGATTTCCACTTTTCGGATTTTTGGTCTTCGGATGCTCGGTCTTTGGATTTGCGTTTTCGGATTGTCTGTATTAAGATGATCGGGCATAGGTTTATTGGCCTTTGGATTATTCTTCTTCGGCATTGCCATCTTCGGATTTCCCGCCTTCTGATTGGCGGTCTTTGGACTGTCAGCCTTTGATTTGTCGGTCTCCCGATTGTCGGTCTTTGGATTTTTGGTCTTCAAATTGTTTTCGCGGTCTCAGTATTCGGATTGTCATTATTCGTGTTCTAGGCATATGGATTGTTAATATTCGAATTCAGTATCCGAATTATTATACTATTTGGATTGTCAAAATTCGGATTTTCTATCTTCGGATCCTCTGTCTTCGATTAACGGTCTTGAGATTTCATTATTCGGATTATTGGTCTGTGGATTATTCGTCTTCGTGTTGTTCGTCTTCGGATTTTGAACCTTTAGGTTGTCGGTCTTTGGGTTACTGGTGTTCGATTGTAGACGTGGGATTGTCGGTGTTCGGATTGTAGGTCTTCAGAATGTTAGTGTTTCGATTATCAGTCTTCGGACTATCGGTCTTTAGAGTATCAGTATTCGACTACCACTTTTCGGAATGCCATTTTTCGGATTCCCACTTTTAGGAAGTCCACTTTTCGGATTTGCATTTGTCGAATTTCCACTTTTCGGATTTTTGGCGTTCAGATTCTACTTCTTCGGATACTCGATCTTTGAATTTCAGTTTTCGTGTTTTCGGTGTTCAAATTTCCCTCATCGGATGGCTCTTCATCGGGTGGGTCTTCATCGGATTTGCCATCTTCGGATGTCCCTCAATCGGATTGTAGGCCTTCGGATTGTCGGTTTTCAGGTTATCAGTCTTCGGACTGTTTGTCTTCAGATGGTCAGTCATCAGATTTTCGGTCTTCAGATTATTCATCTTGGGATTGTTGGTTTTCCGATTGTCAGTCTCCGGATTATTGATTTTCAATTTGAGGTACTCAGATTTCAGTATTCAGATTGTCGTTATTTGAATGTGGGTCTTCGGATCGTTAATATTCGGATTGTCAGTATGCGAATTGCCTGTACTCGGACGGTCGCAATCCGGTATTTTCCTTTTCGGATTTTCGAGCTTTGCATTTTCGTTTTTCGAATTCCAGTTCTTTATTTCAGTCTTTGGAGTGTAGAACTTCAATTATCGGTCTTCGAATAGTTGGTTTTTGAATTGTTCGTCTTCGGATTACTTGTCTCTTCGGATTACTCTTCTTCGGATTACTCGTCTTCGGATTACTCGTCTTCCGATTGCTCGTATTCGGATTAATAGTTTTCGATTTACTCGTCTTCGGATTACTCGTCTTCGGATTACTCGTCTTCGAATTGCTCGTCTTCGGATTACTCGTCTTCGGATTACTCGACTTCGGATTACTCGTCTTCGGATTACTCTTCTTCGTAATACTCGTATTCGGATTGTTCATTTTCGGATTGCTCGTCTTCGGATTACTCGTCTTCGGATTGCCAGCCTGCGGATCGTCGGTGTTTGGATTGTTTGTCTTCGGATTCTTCGTTTCCGATTGGTTCATCTTGGTATTGTCGGTGTTCGGATTGTCGGTCTTCGGACTTTAGTATTTGGATTGTCCGTCGTCGGGTTGTCGACGTTTAGATTGCTGGTCATAGGAATTGTCGGTCTTTGAATTGTTGGTCTTCGGACTTCCCGCTATCAGATTGTTAATTTTCGGATGATCGGTCCTCCAGTTACCGGTCTTCGAGTTATCGGTCATCTATTGTCGGTCATCTATTATCGGTCATCTATTATCGGTCATCTATTGTCGGTCATCTATTATCGGTCATCTATTGTTGGTCATCGTATTGTTGGCTTTTGGATTCTTAGTATTTGAATTGTTCGAATTGTTTGTATCGAATTGTTAGTATTCTAGCTGCCAATATTCCCTCAAAGACCCTTAGTCTTTGTATTTCAGTTTCCCGATTGTCGGTGTTCCGAATGTGGGTCTTCGGGCTTTAGTGTTTAAATTGCCCGTCGTCGGGTTCTCTGCATTTAGATGGCCGGTCACAGGAATTGTCGGTCTTTTAATTGTTGGTCTTCGGATTTCCCGCTATCGGATTGTCAATTTTCGGATGATCGGTCCTCGAGTTCTTCGAGTTATCGGTCATCTATTGTCGGTAATCGTATTGCTGAGCTTTGGAATCTTAGTATTTGAATTGTTCGAATTGTTTGTATTCGGATTGTCAATATTCGGACTGCTAGTATTCCAGCTGCCAGTATTTCCACATTCTTCGGACCCTTAGTCTTTGGAATTCAGTTTTCGGATTGTCAGTCTTCGGATGGTCGGCCTTCAAGTTGTCGGTTTTCGAATTGTCGTTTATCGGATTTTTAGTTTTCAAGTTGTTTTATTTGCTTGTATTCGGATTTACTGTCTTACGATCTTAGTCTTTGGATTTTAGGACTTCGATCGTCAGTTTTCGGATTGTCAGTCTTGGGTCTATCAATGTAGGTCTTCAATTACTGACCGTGGAATTGTCAGTATTCGGGTTGCCACTATTTGGATTTTTGATATTCGGCTTTTTGGCCGTCGGATTGTCGGTATTCGGATGTTAAAGTGTGACATGTTGTACATATTGTAGCGACATGTTGTACATATTGTCCGAAACCGGAATTGCGTTGTTGAAAATGTGGTCATTCGGGTATCATTTGAATGCCGCCTTTAGGTATTCAACCATCGATACACTAGGCTGTAGGGCTAGCTGTAGGAAATAATTTTGTAGTTAATAGACTGGCTGGTAATAGGCATGCCATTCAAACCTACGCGGTGGCAGACCACGATAAAATTAAAGAGGTCTTAAAAAGGGCCACCGCGGAATTCTACTCGTTCACGCCGAAGCAAACAAAGAGGGTAACGGTTCTATTAAAGGGTGTCGACCCTGAGGTGGAACCGGAGGCTCTGCTCGAGATGCTTCAAAAGTTGAGGCACGACGATCTCGAGTTTACCGCCGTAAAACCGTTCACCACAACCAAGGCAAGAAGGGAAAACTGCAAGCTACCCTTCTTTTTGGTTCAACTAAAGCCCAGCAGTAGAATTGGTGGTCTAAGAAAGATTACAGTCTTGGATCATCAAAGTGTCACATGGGACAAGTTAAAAAAAGGCAGAGACATCCTGCAATGTGTCCGCTGCCAAAGGTTTGGTCACGCGGCGGCGAACTGTGAAATGCAGCACCGTTGCGTAAAATGCGGAAAAGACCATAAGGCAGAAGAATGCCCTCTGGGAAAAGAAAGGATAGAAGACAAAGCCCTTCTAAAGTGCGCAGTATGCCGGAATGAGGGACACCCCGCTAATTGTCGAGGATGTCCTAAATTCCGAGAAATAATGGCAAGAAGTGCGACCCGGCAAAAAAACACAAAGCCAGCTCGTACTACAACAATGCCCGTAACATCGCAGCGGTCGTACGCACAAGTTGCGTCGGGTGGGAGACCATCAAACCAGGCTACAACATTGGTAGCCACAAATACTCCCACACAGACTGAAACAACATCGCAAGCAGACGTGGTCACGGTTCTGCTTAATCTGCAGAGACAGATGACACAGCTGCAAAATCAAATAAACGAGATCTACTCGCACTTGCCCAATCTAAACAAGAAGTCAATATAAACCCTCTAACCACAACATCAATAAAAGCTCTTGTCGTGAATGTAAATTCACTAATAAGAACTGAGAGAAGAGCCAATCTTTTCAACCTGTTGCAAGTTGAACAGCCTGATGTACTTCTGGCGGGGGAAACAAAGTTAAACCAGAGACACAAGATATGGCATAAAAACTACGATATTATACGAAGAGACCGACCTAACTCGTCTCAAGGGGGGGGGTGTCGCAATCTTTATTAGAAAAGGGATCTCTCATAAAGTTATATATAGTGGAGAAGTGCGCAGGTTCCGGGTGCTGGAAGCCTGTATCGTACGCATACCCCTTCAGCAAGGAAGGGGTTTGTATGCGATTGCGGTCTACGCACCTGAGGAGCACCAACATAATCTATTTATAGCGGAGCTCGAGACTCTCTTCCGATGCTTACAATTGCACCTGGGCAAAAATTACTTTATTCTAGGGGGAGATATGAATGCCAAGCATAGAAATTGGGGAAATTATATATCTAATGCCAGAGGAAATCAGTTGGCTGGTTGGTTAGATCAGTTTCGTATTGAATATAGAACTGACCTGCTAGCTACCGAATATCCATCGTTCCCTAGAGGTAGATCGTTCTTAGATATCTTGCTAATCGACTCACGACTGAGATTACTTAACACCAATAGACGAAATACAAACTGTTTACGGACAATTGAATACGATAGTGACCACCGTGCATTCACGGCAGTAATAGAGCTTCCGAACGAGCTCGCAGATCTGGAGGAATTCGTGATCCCGCAACCCTATAACTACGGGGCAATGCGATGGCCGCGGTTCACCAGATCATTAACAAGAGAACTTCGTTCGAATGACTTTAATCTGCCAGTAAACAGAAACCTGACTAATGTCGAAATCGACAAATACATTCAACAAATGGACGAAACCGTAAAACGAACAATGGACAAAACAATTCCAAAAACAACAGTTACAGATCACATTGACATGTACAGAAACGCAACAATAAACGCACTCCACAAGAAAAAGAGCAGACTGCTATCGAAATTAAAACAATTACACAGACAGTTTACAGACAGACAAGACCAGGAGATAATATCACTGAAATCTCAATTAAAAAACCTCCAACAATTACTTAAAGCTAATTATAGATTAGCAACAAATTTGTATTGGAACAACAGAATTCGAGCTATAAAAACTAATAACCCGAATATGTTCCCACAAATAAATAAAATATTCAGGAGAAATAATCAAAACGAGATTCAGTGTCTCCAAATTCCACGTACTGATGTAAACAAGCAGCTGCTAACCAACATTGGCATAGATACAGAGAACGCTATCTTCAATAGTGAGCTCTTCGTGATCGAAGATCCTTTGGAAAAGGCGAACGCTGTGGGAGCTGTCTTTCAGGAAATGTAGAAGGTGAATGAAAGCATTCGCCGAAATCATGACCTGGAGGACAGAATTCGACTGAATCACCTGCACCTCCGGAATGAAATTTCACATTGGCAATCGGAGAATCCGGGTTTTACGGAATTCAGTGACGATAATCTGTCAATTCACATTAATGCCAATGGTGGGGCTAATAGCCTTTTAATCACAAGGGAAGGAATCCAGAGTATCTTCGACTCATTAAGAAGCAAAAAGTCAATGGGAATAGATGGAGTACCTAACATCGTACTCAAGAACCTGCCCCCAATGGCAATAGATATTTACACGGTCCTGTTTAACAACGCGTTGAATAATGCATGTTATCCCGCGCGTTGGAAAACGGCTATCATTCAGCCCATCGCAAAAAAGGGCAAAGACTGCACAAACCCAATGAACATGCGTTCGATAAGTTTACTCCCAAGCATCAGTAAAGTATTTGAAAAAACCATTAACAAAGCTCTGGTAAAATGGGTAGACGACAACAGCATTATTCCAAATAACCAGTTTGGCTTTAGGGCGGGTCATGAAACCACACATGCCGCAGCTAAACTGGTCTCCGACATACAATGGAATAAATGTAAGAACCAATGCACAGGTGCCTGTCTGATCGACATGGAGAAAGCCTTTGATACCGTCTGGATCGAAGGGTTGTATTACAAACTGGTCAGACATGGCATACATAAGCCTTTACTATATGTACTTTACAATATGTTAAAGGACAGGAGGTTCGTGGTCAAAAGTGGTAATGTGGCCTCTAATAAAACGTATAATATCAAGAATGGCTTGCAACAGGGCGCGGTACTCTCTCCGATTCTTTTTAACATTTACATTAGCGACTTATTAGATGCACTTCCGCAGGCTATTGCGTACGCAGACGATCTCATAATTTACAGAACAGCTCCGAAAGTTGCGATCATAAATAGGTTAATACAGCGAGACTTCAACAAAGTGCAGCGCTATTGCGATGACTGGAAACTTAAGATCAACTTCCAGAAATGTGAAGCCATCCTATTTAGAACTCCATTATATAAAGCCACGTACGACACAAGGAAAAACTGGCGAAAGCTAGTTATCGTGGGACCACATGGAGATAAACTGGAAACCAAGAGTTTAGTTAAATACCTTGGCATCTGGCTAGACCAATATCTGTATTTCGACAGACATGTAGAGGCTGCTTTGCTCAAAGCGAGGAAAACTTTTGGTATGACAAGGAGGCTATTTCACAGTAGCCAACTTGACAGCAGGGTAAAAGTCATATGCTACATGACGCTAATCAGGCCAATGCTCATATATGGTTGCCCAGTATGGTTCAACATAGGTCCAAATTTGATGGAAAAGATTCGGGTGTTCGAAAGAAAGTGTCTCAGAAGTTGTCTCAGATTATATCGGACACCGGAATCGGACTACAAAAAGTATTACTCAAATGAGACTTTATATAATGAAGCGTACATAAATAGGGTGGATAATTTTATGATTAAATTAATCAGAGGACATATTGCGAGAGCAATAAGTTCGTCCAATGACCTAATTTTCGGGGCCTATTACCCAAACACCTTGTACTATGAGAGCGTGCGTCGCAACGGCTTTGTTCCACCAGAGGCGTTCCTTGACTTGGATATGAAAGGGCTTATACAGGATAGATCCGGAATTCCGCTGATCTATCATGTAAGTAGATCATCTGTAGACGGGCGTTTGTGCTACGACCGGGAAGTAACGCGCACCGAAGAAGAGCTCCTGCGCTTCAGTAGGGCTATCTCCCACAGAGACCGGGACGATAGTATTAGACAGCGTCAACAGTCCTGGTGGTTGAATGGCATATAAAGACCTGGATACCAAAGTCGGTATAGAATCACACTATCATCAGCTAGCTTACATAGACTTAGCTTTTCTAGAATTAGGGTAGTATAAGATTTAAGTTAAGTTAGGTTAAGTGCTTTTACATAAAAAAAAAAAAAAAAAAAAAAAAAGTAGGTAAGTTAAGTAAGTTAAATTTTAAGAAAAAAAAAAACAAAAAAAATTGACAAAGTTTTTCAAATTTTTCTTTGTATTTCAAATAATTATAAGTATTGCCACAAAGTTCTGTCGCCGAAAGGCAAATTATACAAATGTTAAGTAATGTTTAGATTAGAGCGTCTGCGAAGGACCAGTAAGTTATTATATAAGATAATTAAGCTAGAATTTAAGCATTTTTTGTCTAGCCTTTAATTAGAAACTAAAAATATAGAAAGAAAATAAAAAAATGTTTACAAATGAATGACACTAGGCTGTAGGAACTCAGTGAGCAGGATGTTTGCTCTTTTCACACAAATGCCCCAATTTGAATTACAGTTAGAATACTTGTCTTCGAGATATTAGTCACTGTTGTCTGAGTTAAAAACATATTAAGTAAGAAATTTTGAGAGTTGGTTGATAGAATGTCAGACGTTAGGAGTTCGGCCGCCACAATACCTACCTTGGGCACACTTTTACTGGATATTCTACTTTAAATGAAGACTCATATAATTCCGTCACGCCAGATAGTGTGTAGTGACGCATTTTAAAAATCAATTTCAGCAGTACGGATAAGCACAAAATATAGATTTTCAGGTGAGTCGTATTCAAGACCACTGTATACTGATATCCTATTTTCATGCTCTCCTCGTTTTGTGCGCACGTTTTTCGACATTCAAGTGCACCACAAAAATACCCTTTGTGTTGTGTGTTAAATGAACACGGGGATATACTTATGTGGGTTCCAATACACAAATGAACACCTTCACGAATGAAGAGATCCTCTTTAGTGTTCATTCAACCTTCAAGCTAATATTTAATTTTCAGTTTATTTATTAATAACACAAAAGAAAGTGATGTAAAGTAGGAACTCGTTAACTATGTCTAAATACTGAATGTGCATTAAACCTTTTTACCCAACTATAGAATTGCAGCTTCCGTCTTAAGAAAGAATCAAACACCAAATGTTTTCTCCAGTATTTAGCCAACGATCTGTTATGCGTATCTTCATATTCACAGTTCCAATTCCAGCCCTACAAAGAGCGTTTAAGAGTACTTCTCAAAATCCGATCCGGGTGGACATGTCATCCATCTCATCTCATCCAGGTGTCCTTCCAAAGCTTTATTTCCTACCACTGAACACATAACCTAGGACCAGGGGCGTTGACAGCATGTCTGCGCTCCTCCTTTCGAAAACTTGCAGCCTACTGCAGTCACTTTATGAACATGCACAGCAAATGAACTAGTACAGGAATCAAACAAGGAACAGATTCTACGCAGGCAACGCGTCCAATTAAATGAGTGTCCTTGAATTCATCTCTCCATGGTCCCTTATTCCAAATTCCAGTTAATAAAACCGAAGGAGAAATCCAAATTTGATGCAATTTTGTATTTAAGTTGTCAATCAATGAATCCTTCGCTGAAGGTGGTTTTTGTTAGGAAACAACAAATCGGTGGGACTCACTGCTTAAGACGTCGAACCGATCAAAATTACCCTTACGGTTAACAGCGGTACGGAAAGGAAATGCTACAAGGTGAGTCTTCATCTCGGAAGATTGATAGGAAAATTATACACTCGTCTTCAGGAAATTATATTCAATTCGACGAGTTGAATTCGTGGAAAAAGAATATCAAAAAAGAGGGTCGGGCGGTACTCATATAATTGAGGCCGAACTTTTGGTGTCGATATTTTGGCCTTTCACTTATTGGATTCGACTTTAACCTTTTCTGCGGGACCTTCGTCAATGTAGTCGAGATGCAGGTATCCATCTGCAATGTCGAATCGATCAGAAAATATGTAAGGATAATGCGGTCAATGTTATACAGTGGTCTGCAGCGCTTTTGTCTGCACTCGGGATGTAAATACAAATACACGTACCTCTATAGCTATCTCTCTATAACTTTTCTCTGGTGATATATACTATACCTGACTTCCTCCGTCCTAATACACACAATATATGTAGGTCATACTACATGTAGGCTGGATACTATTGTATCTTTTGCATTTACACACTGTTTTTGCGTATTTCATATATAAACAAATTTCCCGCGCCGACCGGGACGCGATATTGGCTTATAATAGTCCCGTACTCAATTTAATATCATCCAGTTGGGCATTCAAATGTTTTTGTGTCCTAGTTAACATCATCGCCGCAGCGGAATTGTGATCTTATCATTTTCTTTATCAAAGATCCGAAGGTCTGCTTGTGTTGTTTCCTCGGCGCTCATATGAGTTAGGCGTCAAGCTTAGTTTCTTTTGACAACAATATCATGGTATCAATCATAGGTATAAATGTGGTATCGCCCTCGAAATCGTCCACTCTCAAATATGGGATCAATAATTTGCCCAAGGACTTTTCGCTTGAACTGCTTTAGAGAATAGTGTTTCGTCTATGGAGCCATATGTTAGTATCGAGGTCCTATATAGCAGCAAGTTAGATGTTATATATAATTTTCACGAATTGAAAAGGTTTGACAGACAATAGTAAACCGCACACTTCACCTTTTCAGGTGAACTTTATTATTGCCCAGCGTTACCATTTTCACAGTCGTGCGAATTTGGGTAATGACGACCATCAGGCCTTCTAAAGTGGCTGATGTATGCCCTGGTGGGGTTTCCTTCCGAAGAGTCGAAGTCTTTCTATTTGAGTTGAAATTATGCAACACCTTATTGGGAAAACGTCTGTATTCCGATGGTCCAATAGATCACATGCTCGCTGAAACTCAATGTTGGGGTATAAATGGACCTCAAAATCCCAAAGGCTAACTACAGTAGCTTTCATTTGTTTTTAAAAATCCTGCGAATACGGGGAAGTGGGTTATAAAAATTTACTGTCAGAACTATGCCAGTAACTTTTGTTGAGTGAAGTTGGTTTTTCTATCGAATGTACTAACAAAACCGTAATACTATTGCGGATTTTCGAGAGGAAGATGCTGGCACGCTTCAAAATTCCAGGCGGTGCAAGCGCAATAGAGGAGGCATCAAACATAAACTGATTTTATGATCTCCTTTGAGCCAGTGCCGACTGGGTGTCCTTCATGGAAATTGTTCCAATATGAACAACAATAAAAACTATTGAAAGGATATTAACGCTGCTCTTATATTGTGATCCACAACTCATGATATATCATTCCCTCGAACAAACCCATCGAAAATAATAATCGTAGCGAAGAGATCATAGGTTGTCAATTAAACAGCGGAAAAAGAACACCGTCAAAGTGTAAAAATCATGAGGAGAGGAGAAGTAAATCAGTATAGCAACAAGAAGAAAATGAGACGGACGATAAAATTGAGTACGCGTGTTTTAATAGAGAATTAGAATAATGTTAAATATTCAAGTTGCGATAGTTAGTACAACAACGTGCGTTCTGCGAACATAAATCGCATGATAAGGAGGTCTGCCTTACAGATTGATAAAATTCCAACATAGCGAATCGATTTTACGATGGTTAAGGGTTGAGTATGTAGGAAATAATGACGGGAGGGAGAATGGAAGCGCTTATGTGAAAAATAATTTGACGTAATCTTTAAGACACCAAAATTAATAGTTGCCGAGACATTTCTGAGGGCCAATCTTCCAAACCATTTTATGAGGATTGGTGCTACATAATCCGGCCTTACAAATATTATCCATACATAACTATGGTCTTGCTGCCTCAATGGCTGAGTTGGTAAGGAGGTTGTGTCTTGTGCTTGATTGTGCAAACCTAGATGCCACTGACGACTTTTGCTATTGTGCAGTTCGGCACAGTTATTGAGTAGTAGGTAGGGTCCCAAAGCCCAGCTGCCCGGTGAAATAACACCCCATTAAGCTATAGGTTTCGTGAAATGGAGAAATTCTTGAACATCTTTCGGAGCTTGGCTGATGGACTCGGTCGAGAAAAAAATAGCATCTCAGGCCGTTGACTCAACGCTATTCGTTCGCCTTTCCGGGGAGAAGTAAAATTAAAAAAAATATCAATGAGCACGCGAATTGAAGATTTTCTTAAGACTAACATTCCTAGGCCGACAGTCCAAGGATCATTCTTGCCAAGTGACTTTTTAGCGTTTGGGATGATAGTGAAGAACGTGTGATTCGAACTGACGCTATGACATTTAGAATCACCAAAAATTGAACCAATGCGTAACACATCAGGCTACTGGCCGTGTTTTGAATTCGATTTTTTTTTTAAACTCTAATATATTCAACTGATGTGAATTGTTATGTTATCGCTATGGTATACGGCTCTGATGCATTTTCTTATTCGATTTTCGTTCGGTGTTCTTCCCTATTTGCTTGTGTATTGTGTGTGTATCTGTTAGAAACGCCACAACTTCACAAAGGAACACCTCATAGAGGGAGCTATACAAAGATTGATCTCACCTTCCGTACAAAGACCGAGCTTATAATCTACATGCTTATCAGCACTGGTTTATTGTGATGAATAACATTTTGTAGGCCAACAGCCCGAGCTCTGTACACCGCCTTTCTGAGGTCTTATGTTGTTAAATTAACTTTGCTAAGAGCGTTATTTCGAAGATCGATATTCTAAAATCTTATATTTTAATATCTACTCTACACAAGAATAATCTTAACGAGTTTAGCAAAGCCGGTTTTTCGAAGACTTTACCTAGGAAGAACGAGTTTATGAATCTTTGGTTATTCTGAAGGCTTAATTATTTAGGGCAACAGTCCGAGTTGCGAGTAATATATTTGCAAAGAGTGATTTTGTGTATTTCAAAACATGTTTGTCCAAAGAACGATACTCCAGAAACATTATGCTGAAAAGTAATATGCAACTGGGTGTTTCAGTGACATTCTAAAGGACGACAATCCGTACAAGAAAATTCCGAAGAGTGATTCCGGAGTATGATATTCTAAGGAACGACATTACGAAGAGGAACATTTGGAAGAATGACATTCGGAAGAGAGACATTCCAAAGGACGTCATTCCGAAGGACGACATTCTGAAGGACGACATTCCCAAGAACGACATTCCAAAAGACGACATTCCGAAGGATCACATTCCGGAGGACGAAATTCCGAAGGTCCAAATTCCGAAGGACAACATTCCAAAGGATGACATTTCGAAGGACGACATTCCGAAGGACGACATTCCGAAGGACGACATTCCGAAGGACGAAATTCCAGAGGACGACATTCCGGAGGATGAAATTCCGAAGGAGCAAATTCTGCAGGACAACATTCCGAAGGATGACATTTGGAAGGACGAAATTCCGAAGGACCAAATTGTGAAGGACAACATTCCGAAGGATAACATTCCGAAGGACGTCATTCCGAAGGACCACATTCCGAAGGACGAAATTCCAATGAACAAAATTCGGTGGAACGACATTCCGAAGAACAAAATTAGGAGGAACGACATTCCGAGGAACAAAATTCGGAGAAACGACATTCCAAAGAACAATATTCGGAGGAACGACAGTAAGAAGAAGAATATTTGGAAGAGAGACAGTCCAAGGAACGACATTCCGTAAAACGATATTCCAAAGTGCAACACTGCAAAGATAGGCATTCCGTAAATCGACATCCCAAAGGACGACATTACGAAATTTGGAAGGACAATATTCCGAAGAACAAAATTCGGAAGAAGAACGACGTTACGAAGACGAACATTTGGAAGAATGACATTCGGAAGAACGACTTTCTAAAGAACAATATTCCGAAGGACAACATCCCGAAGGACAACATTCCGAAGGACGAAATACCAAAGAACAAAATTCGGAGGAACGACATTCCGAAGAACAAATTAGGAGGAACGACATTCCGAGGAACAAAATTCGGAGAAACGACATTCCGAAGAACAATATTCGGAGGAACGACAGTAAGAAGAAGAATATTTGGAAGAGAGACATTCCAAGGAACGACATTCCGTAAAACGATATTCCAAAGTGCAACACTGCAAAGATAGGCATTCCGTAAATCGACATCCCAAAGGACGACACTACGAAATTTGGAAGGACAATATTCCGAAGAACAAAATTCGGAAGAAGAACGACGTTACGAAGACGAACATTTGGAAGAATGACATTCGGAAGAACGATTTTCTAAAGAACAATATCCCGAAGGACAACATCCCGAAGGACAACATTCCGAAGGACGACATTCCGAAGGACGACATTCCGAAGGACGACATTCCGAAGGACGAAATACCAAAGAACAAAATTCGGAGGAACGACATTCCGAAGAAGAAAATTAAGAGGAACGACATTCCGAGGAACAAAATTCGGAGAAACGGCATTCCGAAGAACAATATTCGGAGGAACGACAGTAATAAGAAGAATATTTGGAAGAGAGACATTCCAAGGAACGACATTCCGTAAAACGACATTCCAAAGTGCGACACTGCAAAGATAGGCATTCCGTAAATCGACATTACGAAATTTGGAAGGACGTTATTCCGAAGAACAAAATTCGGAAGAAGATCGAAGTTACGAAGGCGAACATTTGGAAGAACAACTTTCCAAAGAACAATATTCCGAAGGACAACATCCCGAAGGACAACATCCCGTAGGACAACATTCCGAAGGACGACATTCCGAAAATATGCCTAAGATCGATCTTCCCAAGGTTACTTTTACCGAGATTAGGTAGACCGACCTTGTAAATATAAACATTCTGTTTTGTTACCTTTAAGGTTTCAGGTTTTAACTAGGCTTGTGTTAAGTTTTAGAATGCCGTAGTACGTAGCTCCAAATAAATCCAATAACACTTCATTGCAAGCAACCCATTAAACTGTATACGAATAATCTTCTCGCAAAACAAATTAATTGTTTTGTCTTGACCAAATGACCAACTTGTTATGTAGCAGAATAATTATCAACTTATCGATGGATTCTGGCAACCGATACACATGTCAGCTGATTCTGCACTGATTTGTTTTGTTGGTATTTGTTGCTATTGCTGTTAATGTTTTTGTACAATGATTGACTCCTTACAGTGCATCCATCATAAATGCATTCAACCGGTCATCTATTCAATGGGGTAACCCGAGGATGTGGTGACGTGACAGAAATTGCAACTCAGTATTCCCGATGCGGAAATGAATCACTGAGCACGCACATTCGACCACGGACCACAGGCTACCCCGTCTGGTGTATTTGTTGTGTACACTTACGAATTCTATGTGCCGTGTGATATGTACCGTGAGTTCTAAATCAGGACTGTTATGCTTTTTTCCCAGTTGCAGTCGTGTCCTTCGTGCAACTCCTATAAAAACAACACAATACCAACAAACAAGCAAAAACTATATATAATGCAACCCAACACAAAACTGCTAAACAAAAACATAAAAATTCACCAAAACACAAAAAACAGAAAACAAAAGCAAGAGCAAGAAAAGAAAACTGAATGAAAGAAAAAACGGAAGAAAAGACATCGGACCGAGTAGTGGACAAACGATATCGTGCTAAGGTTGTTTCCTTTGCCCTTATCGGACGCCACTTTGATTTAGGGCGCTGCCTTGCGAATCAGTGTCAGATTAAAACACTTTAACCATCGAGTATGAGGCTCTGATTGAAGTGCAAAAATGCAAATTGGCTGCGCGATGTAATGATATCTTTGCAGCGTGGAATTTCACCGAGATTGCCGATCCGCTTTAGCCGGCGTAATGAATCAAAACCAGAATTCTTTATGCAAATCATCGGGTGCAGGTGCCTGTGCTGTGGTTTGACATTGATAGCACTAATTTACAAGCCCACGAATGAGGAGGCTGGCTCTAAGGGTGGGGGCCATTTTAAAAGCGTTCCATAGCAAGGTTTATCGTCGAATCGAAATGTGGCTGCCGTGTCCAACTTCCAGGTTTCATATGCTCTGACTAGCGTGCCACTCAACCGATGGGAATCTTACCAACCTAGGATTCCGATGAGACTTAATCGATTACCACCTCAACAAAGTTTCTGCGAAGCGCTGCTCCCGAATTCCAATCGAAAACTTTCAGGCAGTTTGTTCAACGTTCTTCTCTAAATTAGATCCTAAGAATTAATGTTATTGAGATTTGATTCGCTTAGCCAGGGAATCAGTGGCTTCAGTGAATGTATCCCTGCTGCACTGCAACCGCAGTGTGAATTACCAACCAAACTAAAACCAAGTCCAGTGGCAAGACATCGCTCCAAAGATGTACTTTAGAGATTCCCAATGAGTGCCTCAAGGAACCCATTCACACAGTATCATCACCTTCGTCACCGTCGTCACCTTAGTAAACGTCGTCATCCAGCAGCTCCTCACCAGAAAGGCACGAGCGACTTAGAATCGATTCGTGGATACATCGCAACGGAGGTAAACATCGACGACATCATTTTGCCTCGATTCGGGTTAAAAAGGTTGCAGCAAAAAATTAATTGGCTTCCACATTCATTGTGGAAGATATAAATTTTGCAGGTAGCTTCGTCAGTCGGTGCGGTCGGGGTCGCTCGGTCATCGATTGCAATACGTCTGTCCAGCATAATAATATACGTACAGCTACATAACTACAATGACCGAGTGCTCTTATTAAACGCTTGCCACATCAACTCAATACCAATCGCCTGTGAGTCCTGCGCCGTAAGTACATTCAATGTATTTCCGTGCATTCTACTCTAGCCCACAGTGGCTCCCCCTTGAATACGCAAATATAACTTAGTTCCTGCTGGTGTTCTAATTTATTGTGTGCGTCTCGATGGCACTTGCTGGGAATTTCCACTCGTTTGCTTTTTTTCTTCCCTTCTTCTAATTAATTTGATATCCAAACACTGATCTCATCTTCTGTCCACTAAATCCACACTTCACTGATCCTGAACCCAGTTGATACTGATCAGGTTGAGGGTGGTTTAAATGTTCGCGACATGCACGTGTGTGGGCGTTCATCAAAGTACCGTTCTGACGAAAACCGCATCCAAAGATATTGCGTTTCGAAAACCGCAGCGATACACCGCGACCTGTTGGCATCATCGCTGCTAATAGCCTTCTCCCAACGATGCTTCGAATTTCCTCAGTTATGACACTACGCCCCCACAATCGACATTCGATACGAACGATATCGCAATTAGGTAATTGGCCGTGTGATGAGTAGGAAGCCCCACAAAGTACTTGTCTGGAGATATACGCAATCCCTTGATTTTTGACGCATGGCTTTCGAAGCGTCTTGTGGTCAGAAGACACGATCCCACCCTCACTATTGTAACCGATCCAGAGCGGCAGTGGCCCGGCATCGACAGCAGGGAGCAGGGCTTAATTAACCTTTTTGTGTGCAGCTTCGTCTGCAATTAGCCCAGAAGTGGCTTATGTTAATATTTCTCCGTGTACTGCGGTAACGTTGTCTCCTTGACACCGATGTGCGTTGTGTGTGGATTCCTGTGGCGGTCTCATGTTACGTTCTCCTGCCAATTCAGTTGCCCCATCAAGTGCCATGCTAACTGATCCGTGCGACTGCAATTCTTGATATGGAATTTATGTCTTCCTTTAGGTCCTTCAACCAAAAGCCCTGAAAACGAAATGACCATGTCATTAATTGTCCATATTCAGCATAATTACATTTAACAGTAATAATATTTAGGTAGTTCATTAATCGTAAATAATTCTATATTATATAGTGAGAATATTTTAAGTAATCATATTGACATATTAGGACCTTGCCCAAGTTATCGTGTATTTCAATAAGTTCTCGCTGGTTTTAACTCGCACCCAATGTGCTTTGCTGTTGATTGTAATGACTAAAGTCTTATTTTATTATATTGATGTAAATGTATAATTGACTATATTCTAAACAAAAATAAATCTGAGAGCATCGCAGTCCACGTAGGGCCAAAACCGCCTCTAGTTTCGTCAAGTTACCATAATTTATGGGAGCAGCACGTCTACTTACAACCCGCTCCCAACAAATAGATGGGACAGACTAATTAATGTTAGAGGATCCCAGCTAACTAGACTAAGAACGGCATCACTAAGGCCACCTGAATTTAGATGACCTGAGCCAAGACCACCTAAACGAAAGCCACCTGAACGAGGTTCAGGAAAATTAAGGTCGAATTTAAACGAACTAGATTACCCATGGATAGAACTAAAGCCTCTACACTTGCCTTTGCGAGCTAAACGAAGTTAAACTAAAAGCAGTTAAACTAAACGAAATGACACTAAAAGGATTTAAATTAAAGACAGTTAAACAAAATCCGCGTATACTAAACCTAGGTGAGGTAAGTTTAACTAACGGCAACTGAATTAAGACTAACTGCAACGAAGCTAACTGAAGGGAGATTAATAGAAGTAAGGCCAACTAAATTCTAGCTAACCAAAATAAATCTAGTCGACATGAGATTATCCGAACCAAACTTAGCTGAACTAATGTTTCTAAATTTAGGCTGCCTGAATTAGGGATGGCTGAACTAGAATTCCCTGAACGAAGGCGAGGTGAGCTAACTTTAATAGAACTAAAGTTAACTGAAATAAGGTCAGCTAGACGTGTGACTAATCGAAACACAGTTAAAGTTAACTAACATAAATCTAGCCGAACTTAAATTCTAGAGGTAAGAGTCGTTTATCGAACTCCAATTGAACCAGCCAGCTAAACTAAGCCCAACTTACCTAAGAACATTTAAAGTAAGGCTGCGTACCTTAACACCATCTGAACAAATGTTTGGTGATATAAAACTGAGTGAACTCAAGCTAGATAAACTCAAGCCTACGTAAGTAAGCCTTTCTGAAATGTGATAAGTTGAACTAAACATACGTGAATTTAGACTAACTATATATATCTGCTCCTCGGTAGTATAGTGGTTAGTATACCCGCCTGTCACGCGGGTGACCGGGGTTCGATTCCCCGTCGGGGAGCCTCTGGCGCAACACTAATGACCTTGCCCGGAAAAAACAAATGATTATGGAAAATTTAACAAGCCTCAGGACTTGCTGAATAAGGTCAAGCCCAGATCCCGGTTGTAGTGCCGATGATGATGATATATATCTGTATTTGAGCTGATTGAACTAAGAGTAGATGAGCCTAACTAACCTTGCTTGTAATAAGATTATTTGAATTAAGGCTACTAAATAGCGGCAGTTAGGTAGCTTTAATTCTATTATTACCTCCTGATTTAAGACTAGCTGAACTAGGTCTAGGTCAAGCACGGCTAGCCGAAGTAAGACTAAACTAAGGCCGTTTGACCTAATGGTAGCTGAGGTAAGACTAACAGAAGTAAAATCGACTGAACCAACCTATATTCTAAAGGTATATGGTCTAATCCTATTCCAATCTAAGGCTATCTGACCTAAGGCTACTTGATCTAACATAACACTGTTTGATATAAAGCTGTGGCGCTTTGCGAAGAAGTGAAGAATGTTATTCGAGCTACAATAAATAAACTATGATTATCTGAGCTAAGGTTATTTGATCGGAATCTATCTGATTTACCATTCTTTGGCTTAAGGCTATCTGATCTGCGGCAATCTAATTTAAAGCTGTTTAATCGAAGTCTATTTGATTTAAGACTGCCTGAATTAAGGCTATCCGATTTAAAGTTATCTGATTTGAAACTGTCAGACTTAAATCTATGCGATCTAAGGCTAACTGATCTAAGGCTGTCCGATCTACGGCCGTCTTATTTAAGTCTGTCTCATTTAAGCCTATTTTTCCAAAGCTATCGCATCTACGGCTGTCTTATTTAAGGCTGTCTGATTTAAAGTTGTCTGATTTAAGGGTGTCTGATTTAAGGGTGTCTGATTTAAGGGTGTCTGATTCAAGGCCGTCTGATTTAAGGGTGTCGATCTAAGCATATCTGAATAAGGGCTGGCTAGGTCTCTCTGATTTAAGGCTGTCTGATTTAAGACTCTTTGATTCAAGGCTGTCTGATTAAGGGCTGTCTGATTCAACTTTGACTGATTTAAGGCTGACTGATTAAGTGTTGTCTGATTTAAGGCTGTTTGATTTAAGGCTGTCTGATTTAAGGTTGTCTGATGTGAGGCTTTCTGATTTAAGGCTGTGTAATATAAGTCTGTCGGATTAAAGGTTGTCTGATAACACTGTCTGATTTAAGGCTGTGTGATTTAACGTTGTCTAATTTAAGGCTATCTGATATAAGTCTGTTTTATTTAACGCTGTCTCATTTAAGGCTTTCTGATTTAAGGTTGTCTGATATAAGGCTTTCTAACTTAAGATTGTGTAATATAAGTCTGTCTGAACTAAGGTTGTCTGATTTAGGGCTGCCCGATAAGGCGGTCCGATTCAAGTCTATTTGACTTAACGCTGTCTGATTTAAGGGTGCCTGATATATCGCTGTCTGATGTAAGGCTGTCTGACATAAGTCTGTTTGATTTAACGCTGTCTCATTTCAGGCTTTCTGATTCAAGTCTGTCTCATTTAAGGTTGTCTGATTCAAACCTGTCTGATTTAAGGCTGTTTGATTTAAAGCTGTCTGATTAAAGTCTGTCTGACTTAAGGCTGTCTAGTTTAAGACTGTCTGATTTAAGACTGTCTGATTTAATGCTGTCCGATTTGAGGCTGTCTAGTTTAAGGTTGTCTGATATAAGGCTTTCTGGGTTAAGCCTATGTGATATATGTCTGTCTGGTTTAAGGTTGTCTGATTTATGACTGCCCGATTTAAGGCGGCCCGATTCAAGTCTGTCTGAATTAAGGCTATCTGATTTAAGGGTGTCTGATTTAAAGCTTTCTGATTTAAGGTTGTCTGATTTAAGACTGACTGATTTAAGGTTGTCTGATATAAGGCTTTCTGCCTTAAGGTTGTGTAATATAAGTCTGTCTGATTTAAGGTTGTCTGATTTAGGGCTGCCCGATTTAAGGCGGTCCGATTCAAGTCTGTTTGACTTAAGGCTGTCTGATTTAAGGTGGCCTGATTCAAGTCTGTCTGAATTAACGCTGTCTGATCTAAGACTGTCTGATATAAGTCTGGTTGATTTAACGCTGTCTGATTTAAGACTGACTGATTTAAGGTTGTCTGAAAAAGCCTTTCTGAGCTAAGGTTGTGTAATATAAGTCTGTCTGATTTAAGGTTGTCTGATTTCGGGCTTCCCGATTTAAGGCGGTCGGATTCAAGTTTGTTTGACTTAAGGCAGTGTGATTTAAGACTGTCTGATTTAAGACTGACTGATTTAAGGTTGTCTGATATAAGCCTTCCTGACTTAAGGTTGTGTAATATAAGTCTGTCTAATTTAAGGTTGTCTGATTTAGGTCTGCCCGATTTAGGGCGGTCCGATTCAAGTCTGTTTGACTTAAGGCTGTCTGATTTAAGACTGTCTGATTTAAGGGTGCCTGATATAACGCTGCCTGATGTAAGGCTGTCTGACATAAGTCTGTTTGATTTAACGCTGTTTCATTTAAGGTTTTCTGATTCAAGTCTGTCTCATTTAAGGTTGTCTGATTCAAATCTGTCTGATTTAAGGCTGTTTGATTTAAAACTGTCTGATTAAAGTCTGTCTGACTTAAGGCTGGCTGTCTGATTTAAGACTGTCTGATTTAAGATTGTCTGATTTAAGACTGTCTGATTTAAGATTGTCTGATTTAATGCTGTCCGATTTGAGGCTGTCTGGTTTAAGATTGTCTGATATAAGGCTTTCTGCCTTAAGGTTGTGTAATATAAGTCTGTCTGATTTAAGGTTGTCTGATTTAGGGCTGCCCGATTTAAGGCGGTCCGATTCAAGACTGTTTGACTTACGGCTGTCTGATTTAAGGTGGTCTGATTCAAGGCTGTCTGACTTAAGGCGGTCTGACTTAAGGCGGTCTGATTTAAGACTGACTGATTTAAGGTTGTCTGAAAAAGCCTTTCTGAGTTAAGGTTGTGTAATATAAGTCTGTCTGATTTAAGGTTGTCTGATTTAGGGCGGTCCGATTCAAGACTGTTTGACTTACGGCTGTCTGATTTAAGGTGGTCTGATTCAAGGCTGTCTGACTTAAGGCGGTCTGATTTAAGGCTGTCTGATTTAAGACTGACTGATTTAAGGTTGTCGAATATAAGCCTTTCTGCCTTAAGGTTGTGTAATATAAGTCTGTCTGATTTAAGGTTGTCTGATATAAGCCTTTCTGAGTTAAGGTTGTGTAATATAAGTCTGTCTGATTTAAGGTTGTCTGATTTCGGGCTGCCCGATTTAAGGCGGTCGGATTCAAGTTTGTTTGACTTAAGGCAGTGTGATTTAAGACTGTCTGATTTAAGACTGACTGATTTAAGGTTGTCTAATATAAGCCTTCCTGACTTAAGGTTGTGTAATATAAGTCTGTCTAATTTAAGGTTGTCTGATTTAGGTCTGCCCGATTTAGGGCGGTCCGATTCAAGTCTGTTTGACTTAAGGCTGTCTGATTTAAGACTTTCTGATTTAAGGGTGCCTGATATAACGCTGTCTGATGTAAGGCTGTCTGACATAAGTCTGTTTGATTTAACGCTGTCTCATTTAAGGTTTTCTGATTCAAGTCTGTCTCATTTAAGGTTGTCTGATTCAAATCTGTCTGATTCAAATCTGTCTGATTTAAGGCTGTTTGATTTAAAACTGTCTGATTAAAGTCTGTCTGACTTAAGGCTGTCTGATTTAAGACTGTCTGATTTAAGACTGTCTGATTTAAGACTGTCTGATTTAAGACTGTCTGATTTAAGATTGTCTGATTTAATGCTGTCCGATTTGAGGCTGCCTGGTTTAAGATTGTCTGATATAAGGCTTTCTGGCTTAAGCCTATGTGATATATGTCTGTCTGATTTAAGGTTGTCTGATTTATGACTGCCCGATTTAAGGCGGCCCGATTCAAGTCTGTCTGAATTAAGGCTATCTGATTTAAGGGTGTCTGATTTAAGGGTGTCTGATTTAAAGCTTTCTGATTTAAGGTTTTCTGATTCAAATCTGTCTGATTTAAGGATGTCTGATTTAAGGCTGTCAGATTGAAGTCTGTCTGACTTAATGCTGTCTGATTTAAGGCTGTCTGATTTAAGACTGACTGATTTAAGGTTGTCTGATATAAGGCTTTCTGCCTTAAGGTTGTGTAATATAAGTCTGTCTGATTTAAGGTTGTCTGATTTAGGGCTGCCCGATAAGGCGGTCCGATTCAAGTCTATTTGACTTAAGGCTGTCTGATTTAAGACTGTCTGATTTAAGGGTGCCTGATATAACGCTGTCTGATGTAAGGCTGTCTGACATAAGTCTGTTTGATTTAACGCTGTCTCATTTAAGGCTTTCTGGTTCAAGCCTGTCTCATTTAAGGTTGTCTGATTTAAGGCTGTTTGATTTAAAGCTGTCCGATTAAAGTCTGTCTGACTTAAGGCTGTCTGGTTTAAGACTGTCTGATTTAAGGCTGTCTGATTTAAGACTGTCTGATTTAATGCTGTCCGATTTGAGGCTGTCTGGTTTAAGGTTGTCTGATATAAGGCTTTCTTGGTTAAGCCTATGTGATATATGTCTGTCTGGTTTAAGGTTGTCTGATTTATGACTGCCCGATTTAAAGCGGCCCGATTCAAGTCTATCTGAATTAAGGCTATCTGATTTAAGGGTGTCTGATTTAAAGCTTTCTGATTTAAGGTTGTCTGATTCAAATCTGTCTGATTTAAGGATGTCTGATTTAAGGCTGTCAGATTGAAGTCTGCCTGACTTAATGCTGTCTGATTTAAGGCTGTCTGATTTAAGGTTGTCTGATTTAAGACTGACTGATTTAAGGTTGTCTGATATAAGGCTTTCTGCCTTAAGGTTGTGTAATATAAGTCTGTCTGATTTAAGGTTGTCTGATTTAGGGCTGCCCGATTTAAGGCGGTCCGATTCAAGTCTGTTTGACTTAAGGCTGTCTGATTTAAGGTGGCCTGATTCAAGTCTGTCTGAATTAACGCTGTCTGATCTAAGACTGTCTGATATAAGTCTGGTTGATTTAACGCTGTCTGATTTAAGACTGACTGATTTAAGGTTGTCTGAAAAAGCCTTTCTGAGTTAAGGTTGTGTAATATAAGTCTGTCTGATTTAAGGTTGTCTGATTTAGGGCGGTCCGATTCAAGACTGTTTGACTTACGGCTGTCTGATTTAAGGTGGTCTGATTCAAGGCTGTCTGACTTAAGGCGGTCTGATTTAAGGCTGTCTGATTTAAGACTGACTGATTTAAGGTTGTCGAATATAAGCCTTTCTGCCTTAAGGTTGTGTAATATAAGTCTGTCTGATTTAAGGTTGTCTGATTTAGGGTTGCCCGATTTAAGGGGGTCCGATTCAAGTCTGTTTGACTTAAGGCTGTCTGATTTAAGGTGGTCTGATTCAAGTCTGTCTGATTTAAAGCTTTCTGATTTAAGGCTGTCTGATATAAGTCTGTTTGTCTTAACGCTGTCTGGTTTAAGACTGTCTGATTGAATGCTGGGTAATATAAGTCTGTCTGATTAAGGATTTCTGATTTAAGGCTGTCTGATATAAATCTGTCTGATTTAAGGCTGTTTGATTTAAAGCTGTGTGATCTGAAGTGATCTGACCGAAGCTCATCTGATCTAAGGAGATCTGGGCTATGACAATTTGATCTAAAGCTCCTGATCTAAGACCGACTGATCTCACCCTACTTGATATAGAGCTATGTTATCTAAGGCAATATAAGCCAAGGTAATGTGACTTAAAGCTATCTGATTTAACGCAATCTGATATAAAGCCATGCGACAGTTATTCGATCTGAGGCAGCCTGATCTGAGGTTGTCTGATCTATAACAATTTGAACTAATGGTAGTTACACTAGGGCTAGTTAAAGGAAGTGAGACCAACATTACCAAATCCCGCCGAACTAAAACCAACTAATCAAATGAAAGACTTGCCGAACTCAAACTACTTAAACTAACTTATTAACACAAAGCTAACCAGTACTAGTTGATATAAAGTAACTAAGTTAATAGTACCTGGGGTATCCATATATAAGAAAATTGAACTAATGTAATGAAAAGTAAGACTCTCGAAAAACCACTAAACTAATTATAGTTAAACAACGAGTAGCTGAAATACGACAAGCTACACTATAGTTTGACGAATTAAGACTAACTGAACGAGGAGTAGCTAAGCTAATACTTCGTAATTTAAAGTTTTACACATCAAAAATGAGGCTTTCTCCATGATCACAGTATTATTATTAAGAACGCGTCCTATATAAGTCTAAACAGTGAAACTCGGCTCGCTGAATGCAGATGAAATTCTCACACACTCTTATCAAAACTTTGGAAACACAAAAACTACAGCTTTAGTTCAAAAAAAAAAACAAAGACCAGCTAAACTAAGGCTATTCTATTTAATGCTAGGGAAGATGCATTATCTATCAATTCAGTGCCATTTGCCAGACCCCAATTAATCCTCTAAAGGTCTGCTAGGCGCAAAGAGCGAATAAGGCAAAAGTACGCTGCGTACATACGTTGTATGGCTATAGAAAGGTCCTTCATTCCTTACTGGACAACCATACGATAAGAGCTTGACCCAGAGTAAACTGATGGGGGTTCACAGTGTGCCCATCATTGTTGGTGAAGGGGCTCTGCGTCCATCTAATAGTAAGGGTTTGATAATCATTTTTTCATAAGTCCCTTGTGATAAAACAATTATAAACACCTTCCAATACTTTACAATAATACAAATAGAGAAAAGAGTAGTATATTTTGAAACAAATATTGTAAACAAGTCCTCATAAAACCCTATGGCATCAGTAAATGTTGAACACAAGCTCAACACTACTAAACAAGACCATCAGCAACTTCTCGTTGAGTTTACTTGTAGGACGGCAATGGAAGCAGCCCAGGCCAGGAAATAACTGTGGGCACTGCTGCTAGTGTAGGAAAGAAGGAGGTTATGATGTTCATGAATATTATAGACCAGATTATATTAGAGGACTTCCAGGTTCGCCGCAAGCCCGCGCGCAATACCAATCATGCGTTCACAGTTTAACTACGCCAATGACTTTGAACACTCCGTAATCGCTCGATGTGCTGACACCTGAACGTACCACTCGCCCTGCTAGATGCTAGAAGATGGAATTCATATACCCTATATACCTCTTTCGTGAATTTTGGGGCACCATGTACTTATATTTCCTGCGAATAGATGTAATAAGTTTAGGGAGCACCGCATGGTTTAATATGCACCAGCACCAACTCATCTTGCACGTCTAACGATATACGCACTACATGTTGATCACATTATAACATTCTCCTTGGGGGCTTACGCGTATAATCAGTAGTACGGTCTGGTTTAGAGAGATGAAACTTGCATCATTTTTGAATGACGAAGTGACTCAGTTATCTGCTGACTCTGGTTACGTTCTATAAACAACACCAGCGACACGGTGTGGTAAGAGCATTTGCAGCCCCCATCATGTCCCCATTGTTACAAGGTGTCACATCTTGTTTTCATCTCGCATAACCGAAGAACACTCGTAGAAGTGAGCGAAACAAGAGCAACAACAATTGTAACAAACACATTCCAGAAGATCTCCTTCGCTTGATAGGAGACATTTAAATGCTTCTCCCCAATAAGACAGTCCAAGCTGCCAACGACGTAGCCAGCGATGGTCTGTGCAAAGCCACTGTCCCAGGAGGTGGCTTGCGCATATCCAAAACAACGTGTGCATAGAGCTACTGCACTCCGCGACTGGATAGCAGTAGTCGAGTATCTGATAACAAACCTTTGCCGCGCCAGTCAAGTCCGTTGGCCGAATTTCATCAACGAATGAATGAAATGAATCGACCACAGGATCCAGTCTCTGAGTGTCAGATTGAATTTGAATAAACACACCGGCCAGCAGTTGGTGTTAAACAAATTCGAATGCAGTAAAGCAGAAATGTTCGGAGATCGGTGTGGCGCGATACCGCTGCAGAAGGCAATTTCGTTTCTCCTCAGGTTTTCCTGTATATTAATCAAATCTCTAATTAATCAGGCACAACCCCCTTCTCTGAGGTTGAGGATGCCCGGGCATTGGCTATCAGATGGAGCCAAGAGGTCTCGTCCAATATAGGCATACGCACACACACACGCATCCATGTACACATCCCATTGCAAAGCCGGAAACAAGGAGCACTAGGTAGGAGGTGAGATCGGGGGAACGGGCAATCTGATAGAGGAACGTGGAATTATTTTTCCGACCCTCGAAAGGATAGATCATACCCAGTGCGCGCTCCTTGAATGATCGACTGATCAGTAGAAATGATTAAATTACGGTAACGTTCATAAAGAGAGTGGTGCACGTTGTAAGCTCTGTACTCCAAGAAACCACTGTTGTAGTCCAGCTGGGCACATAAGTTGTCTATGACACATTTAGGCCGGTCAGTCGGTGCGCCCAACGTAGACTGTAGTCCATTTGTCCTCCGGCTGATTCACAAAATACGGAAACGAGCTGTTTCAATAAAACAACTACAACGGCGAAATGATCGAAAAAGAAAATATTTTGCGACCTTAGTCTCCCAATCGGTCTTACACTCGGGATTAAATCAGTTGCTAAGCACCTCGACTGCATTCGTTTATTACACCTTGATTACGAAAATGCGCTATAGGAGAATACAACCTTTTACGTTGCATGCCCTTCCAGCGGGCGAGTCTGACAAGCCACTCTGTGGATACTATTAAAATGCATTTACTGATCGGTCAAACACATTGATTTCTTTTTCTCTTTAGTGTGCGCGCTCTATCTCTTTTCCACACCCGCATCCGATTGCTCGTTCTCTGTCTTTTTGGGCGCCGGTGCCAGTGATCGCTATTTGTCGGGTTATTTATGACTCATTGTTTGCACAAGAGCCAACAAGGCAAATGGCCAAATAACCAAACAAACGGCCAAGAGCTGCGGAACGATCTGGCAGTTAACTGATTTTGGTGCCGCATCTCGCACCAATGAGTATAAGCCAATGTCCGGTCCGTTAACGTTCGTCTCTCGACAATCTATCTAACTTAATGGCAAGTGTGGTGGCGATATGATGAGACCATTTGGCTGGGAACCACATTGATCCAAAAGAAGATGTTTTCTTATGGATGTATGATACGCAACGTTCCGGTCGGTGCAGCAGCCTATAAATCATGCACCTCATCCAGCAGATATTGCCTTTAACCTCTTGGTCGAACGGGTGGACCAGGCGAGTTACCAAAGACCAGAGACCAGCGATCAACGATCAGACATAAGACACCACAGACCAGAGACTAAAGACTATAGACCCGAGACCCGAGACCATAGACCATAGTATATCAGACTAGCACGGTTGTTGGCTTGTTTGGTTGGCGAACTACCTAGTGGGTCGAGCAGATCGATCGCTTACTCTACCAAATGGATCTTAACCAGGATTTCGTAATAGAAATGCTGTTCCCGGCCACTTTATCGTATTCCCATAGCGTAGCTGACTAGTGCGAGATGGTTGTATGGACGCGGGAATTAAGAAATATCTATTTGGAGATCTGTGCGCGTTCGCGCATCCCCAATTGACCTTCGGGCCTAAAAGTAAACAATTTCAAAGTACCAATACCAACAGTAACAACAACTGCAGTAACTGCTGGAACTGCAACAACAACTCGTGCACGCTCTCCAAGTGCACTATTAGCTTCGTGATTAGATATCTAGGTAATGTTATTGCGGATTAACAACTCCACCGCCTCCCCAAACCCCCCAAGCCGATCCAACATCCACACCAATATCAAAATCATCCAATACAATTTCATACAGCGCTGAGTCCATGGAAGCACTCGTGTATCCGGCGATCGCACACAAGCACGGGTTAAGTGAGACAAATGCCCCCGCCGCCGACTGCATGACGATTTAATTGTCGCTTCTTAGGAAACGGAATCCGCTGTTGGCGATGTGACAACTAATTATCAGCGGTCAGCGGGCGGTTCGCGGGCCTCCTCAACGACCAAAGCGACACCGCCGGCTGTGTACGCGCTCGCGATCACCATCGCCAACGTGATCGCGATCGCCATGGCCGGTCACGCGGCGCTACAAAGATAAACTTTTCCATGATATACTGTGGGAAGAGTCATAAATCATTTTGATTGACAGGCTCTCTCAGTGCCTGCTGTCACACATTGGGCATCCCTTTGGGTTCTCTCACGTCAAGGAGGGCTGGAAGGGCATACGATCGAGGGTTGATAGTAGCCTACCGACTGCCAGTGGGGGCAGACGAATAACATAATTTTTGGGGAGAGATCTCTGCAGTGGCGCTTATCAAATAAACAAATAGCCATCACAAAAACAACAAAAGACAAAGGGAAATTCCTCCCGGATGCCGATCAGTTGTCAGTTCGAGTATCAGATGGAGTAATTATGGGGTGTGTAAGTTCTGTTGTCCGCGTCATCTGCTCGAGACATTGTGTTGCAGATGAGTGATGGATTGGACGCTGGCCTCGATTAATAAATATATACGTATAACAAACAGCAGTACCAACATCGGCGGTCATTGCTTGATGACGTGATGACTATCGCTACAACTCCAACTTCTGTGTTGGATTTAATTGTCTGCTGGTAGAAGAGGACAAATCACCGAAAGTCCAAATTTTTAAATGACACACAATGGTTACACTTATAACCATCAGCTTGACATCACTGCTGCAGGAGGGGGCTATCCTTTTCTGTATCAATGAGTTGCCGAAGAGACTGGCAGGTAATCGAAGGCTAGCTTCGACTAACAGTTCGGAAAATGTGGATTTTTAATTTCTTCTCAAGTACAGTTAACATCTAAAACTTGGCTCCCCTGTTTTAAATAACTGTGAGGCGTCACCCAAGGGGCGGTTTCGACTGCTTTCTTGGAAGATCATGAACGTTATGGGTAGCTGGTCAGAAAGACAAGGAAACGTGGAAGGGTGATTTTAATGCCTTAATCAGGTTACAGTTTTTGGCTGTCTTGCTAGCACGTGCGTTATAAAAGGCGACGGGAGAGATGCATTTAGTCTTTGCTGAAATATAGTGTACCAACTTAAGTACCAATAAGGTAGTCAGAAAAAAAGGGAAATGGGGTGGCAGCCTCAAGAATTAAACCCCTATACAGTCATCACATAATGCTTGAACTTGGGTAATTCGGAGTTGATAACAGAATATTATTAAGGAACAATCTGGCAAAAAACATTGGCTGACAATTTAAGTATCAATATGATAAGACCTGGTCAGAAAAAATATGAGGTGAGAAGGCACACAATACACAATACAGTCAACATACATCGTTATAATATTCATTACTGTTTCCTGTATAGATGGCATAACTTGTTTAGAAACGCATACATAAACGAATTCGATGTTTTATCAGACGCTTTTGAGAGAATCTTTAATCTTTCAATTTCCAGAATGCTCAATGGCTCAGAATTCTAGACAGAAAATATCTGAAACTCTTCGTCGATTCAAAATTATTTTCTGGTTGTAAATGAGCCAAACGGATAGCGCCAGAGACGGTCGTTCCATTAACACATTGAATTCCTTCCTCATCTTCTCAATCTCCTCAATTGTGCGATTCAGTTTTTAGTTATAGGGTGAACAATATGGAAATGTTGTTTATTAAATTTGGCATACTGTTAAATTCGGCTTTGATAAAGGTTAGAATTAAAACCAGGCGACTGAAATTGTGAAAGGCACATATTGTCTTGATATTGTAGCGAGCTTAGGGTTCGCTGGATTAATTATTTTAATAAATAAGAGCCGTTAAATCGACTCTCTTTGCAAACACTTTATTAGTCTGCTAATAACAACCGTTCCTTGATACTTCGCTTCTTTACTTTTTGCTTCCGTACTTATCGCTTCCTTACGTATCGCTTCCTTACTCATCGCTTCCTTACTGCTCACTTATTACCTCTTCATGATCTGTGTGCGACGTATTTATACCGTTTCCTCACATTCTGATTCGGTGTTTCGTTTCCGTCCGGTCCATAGCCTTGAAGGTTCTATTGTTCATAGTCTCCAGTATTCCAGTACTTTATAGAATATTCTAGTACTTTGTTTCGGACTTTCTCGAATATTCTAGTACTGATTGTCATATGCGTCACAATATTGTCACAACAATTTATGCGCAATTTTGGTTTCGTCGATTTGGTTCCGGCATTTTCGAAGGTAATAATAAAATATAAATATAATAATAAAATCATGGAAATGTTCAAAAGGTCGCACCATCGTCGGGGACCTTAATATCGCCCAAAAGACAGTTATCAAGTGTCTGCATAAAGCTGGAATCTAAAAGAAACTCGATGTTTTAAGGCCACACGAATAAAACGTGATGGATTTTATTAGCCAAGTTTTTGCTGAAAGAGATGGAACCGACCCATTTCTTAAACAGAGGGCGACTGGGCATGAAGAATGAGTGACATATGACAGTACTGTAGCGTTCTAGGAACGCACAATTCCACCCAGGTAGGGTTCCTACCCTTCAAGGAACATACCTACCCTGAAGACGTTACGCGCGCCCACAGACGCGGGCCACTAAGTCCGCTAGGGCCTTGAAACATTTGGTCAACGTTGAGCCCGACACGAAAAAGCAAGGAACTGAACGTCCCAAAGCTTTCAATGTCAAGCTCAACAGTTCGAATAAAGCATACCTGAAACAAAGGAAAACATTCATGCATCCGATCCTCAAAGACCGAAATGCGCCGCACTCCAGCACTGCACAATCGAAAATCCTGAACATCTACACGATGTTACAAGGATTTGTTATCGCCAGCAAATTAGCCGATCAACAGATGCACGTGCGGGTGGTCTGCCACAAAGACCACCAAATCCATCGGCAAACAAAAGAAACGGCAACCGTAATTATCTCAACGAGATAATTCGAAAATTTTATGAGGTTTAAAACCTACAAGGGAACTACTCCTGTCCCACGGTTCCTTTTTTGTATTTCACACCCATTAGAAGGATCTAATGGATTTCGGTGTATGTTTACAAAAGGCAAACAACCCGCGGACTGTACGTCCGAACAATCATCTCCGTTCTGCACGCCAGATGTGCTGCGAAAACAGAAGACCGTTGAGATGAAATGCTATCACCACCACCGATGGCGATGATGATGTATGTGTTGATCCCTTTCAGGCATCCAAATTACCCCTGGGATTAAATAACATGCTGCTAACAGGGATTCGGAAATTCTGTTAGCAGATCTAATGGGAAAAGGTGTGGATGCGGATATAGATACGATCCGTATCCGGTCTATTTTTTGAATTGAGATAGACAGTGCCATTTTGATCGCCACCGCGACGAAGAGTCTAATTTGATAGTCATCGCGGCGAGAGGTCTACTTCGAAAGACCAGTAGGAAGCGGTCGAGTCGGAAATTACCAGCGATCAGTATAATCCAGGCGAGGTCCGAGAATAAAATCGAGGAAGTGGTCTTTAGCGCGTACTCGGAATAGTAATTCAAAATCGCTCGGTGAAGCAGTAATTTAAACATAACGTACGTAGAAAGTTAGTGCGCAATTTTGCTTAAATACTGGGCGCAATCCAATGTGTAAATTCTTGTGTGTGCTGCGAACATTAATCGGCAAATCAATGAAATGAAGTTTTATAATGTGTCTTATCCATATCATCATCATCATCATCATCGGCACTACAATCGGGAACCGGTCTTGGCCTTATTTAGCAAGTCCTGAGGCTTGTTAAATTTTCCATAATGATTTATTTTGTCTGGGCAAGGTCATTAGTCTTGCGCCAGGGGCTCCCCGACGGGGAATCGAACCCCGGTCTCCCGGGTGACAGGCGGGTATACTAACCACTATACTATCGAGGAGCCCATATAGTGACGGATAAATAAGTAGTTTGAAAAATCATCGACAATAAATGGAAAAACAAAATTACAACAGAACATTTTTCGTGTTTTAATGGTGCAAAAGTATTCACTCTGTGTTTTCTTGCGATCTGTGTTCGGCGGAACACAACTTTCGACCAAGACGAAAATCCGCCAAAGTGGTGACCCCGACGTGATCTGTACACACAGCATACACTTTCCCATAGTAAACAGAACTTCTTACACGGTCACGACTTCCTAATAGAGCCCAGCCTCCGATGTTCTCTCGTTCGTCCGTCGTTCGCATACGAATCTGATCGTAACGAAGTTACTGCGGGGGGAGTGGTGTGGCGACTCTAACAGATACACACACAATTCACAAGCAAAAATAGTGAAGAGCACCGAACGAAAAATCGAATAAGAAAATACGTCAGAGCCATATACCATAGCGATAACATAACAATTCACATCAGTGGAGTATAGTCGGGTTTAAAAGTCAAATTCAAAACACGGTCAGCAGCCTGATGGGTAACGCTTAGGTACAATTTTGGTGATTCAAACTGTCATAGCGTCAGTTCGAATCACACGTTCTTTTTCACTATTATTTCAAACGCTATAGTACAACCGTGGTCAAAACGTGGAGAAGCGGCAGAAAACAGGCGCCAAACCAGGACTAAATAAGGTTTTGTGGTGCATTTGATGGCTGTGTTGTGGTCCTTCTCTCAGGGAGCGTGTCACCTTGTCTTGAGGGATCTCTTTAGACCGCTCTTGAGGGGACCCGTTGCGGTCGCCACCGTGCTTCCGGGGCCTCCGGGAAGGATGACAACCGATTGTTGAATTTAGTGCAAGAAGAAAATGTTTTCCTTTATTAATGACTGCTTTTATTATTTTAAATTCGTATTTTAAATTTATTAGATTTTTTGGCGTCCTTTCCAATCGGGACTGCTCCTCGAATAAAAAAAAAATGGTTTGGCGAGAGGGCCGACTTTAGCGAGACAAGGACAGATGTGTCCTTCATCTTGTGTCTGGCTTCTGGTCATCTTGCGATAACCAGAATCACCAACATCCGTGAGGATGTTGGGCTCGGTCTCACGATATCTGAAAAGAAAAGAAAAAAGGGGGGTATCCAAGGATAGTGTGGACAGTGTTAGTCCAGGTGTTCTCTAACTACTTGTAAAGAGGGATGGTGGGAAAGAAATCATACAAGACCGGTAGGTCTTGGGTACAGTAGTAAACGCAGATCACGTCTTTGGCGTCTGATGATCTGCGCTTTGGTCGGCGTGTGTATGTTTGTGCCGTCTTGTACTGTGCGTCCGTGTGTGTGTGGTTTGTTAACAGTATGCCCTATGGGATGGATCCAGGAATCCTCTATTATAGAGGGGAATGTTGTTGGGAAGAGTGCTTTCTTCAGTTTTGTACTGAAGAAGAAATTGTGGTGGTCTGATTCGAAGAGATCGAGAGAGCGAAGGGTCAAGAACGCAAGAGTCACGTACAAGTAGGTTCTCGCTGTTCTGAATGCGTTCGAGGTACTTGTATGCTAATTGAAGCAATCGATAGGGGTAATGGAGGCGCCTTCGTATAGGTGAGAGTTGGGGTAATGACGACCCTCATGCCTTCTAGAGTGATTGGTGCATCTTCTGAGGAGTTTCCTTTCGAAAACTCGAAGTCTTTCCATTTGAGCCGAAGATATGCAGGACCATATGGGAAAGGCGTACGATATTCCAGATCGGATTAGCTGCTTATAGCAGTGAAGCTCAACTTTGGTGTCAACTTTGTTGCTCCACTTCAAGATGTTATGCAGTTGCTTAGACCAACCGAGACCCCTTTGGAGAATGTGGGTCACGTGTTTGATGAAATTCATTTTTGGGGTATAAATGACCCCAAGATATTTCATCCTGTTCTGTGGTCTAATCGTAGTACCTCTTATTTGTATTCGAATATTCTGTGAGTATCGAGAAGTAGGTTGGAAGTGTTTACTACTCAGAATTATAGCTACTGCTTTGGATGGGTTAAGTCGAATTTTCCATCGACTGTAATACTGATACAGTTCGTCCAAGTGACGGTTGAGTCGATTTGTTGCGAGTTTATGGCCTTTGGATGACATTAGGACGTCATCCGCATAGCATATCTGGTTTACTCTCCCGTCCACAGGGCGAGGGATATCGGAGGTGTAAATATTGAATAAGATGGGACCTAGAATGGAGCCCTGTGGTACGCCTGCTGCGGCGTGAGAAGTTTGCGAAAGCTTTCCATTCACTCTAACTTGGAAGGTTCTGTTTCGAACTAACTGGTACATGATACTACATAGCGTTCTACGGAGGCCAGTATTCAATAATTTAAAAACGAAACCTTCGATCCAAGTCGTGTCAAAAGCTTTTTCAATGTCCAGGCTCATCACAATGGTGGGTTCCTTATTAAAGAGGCGCATGCAGACGTGGTTTTGAAATATTTTGAGAACCATAGTGGTGATGTGCGCTCTTCGAAATCCAAATTGGAAATCAGGTATTAGGTTTCTGGTACTGATAAAGTTATTTAGTTTCTCGTATATGAATTTTATATTTTGCTGATGCAAGTGAGAAGCGAGATAGGGCGAAAGCTTGAGTGGTGATACGTTGGTTTCCCAACTTTTGCTATTGGACAAATAATAGCGTGCCACCAAGCTTGAGGAAAGTACCCCATGTTGTAAGCATGGTTGAACAGAATGGAGAGCTTTAGAAAGAATAAGGCAGAAAGCCTTCGCAACGAGTGGTATGACATGTTGTTGATACCGGGTGACTTCTTAGGGTTTCGAGATTTAACCAAGTTCTGTAGGGTATTTGGTGCGATGAAACCGTGCCCATTATCACGTGTGTCATCGAAGTATGCACTGTTAGTTGGGTTAAAGACAACAATTGGCTCGTTGAAGTCGTCCAGCTTACTGTGGACCTCTGAAATAATGATCGCATTAGCATCCGGGTCGCCATCTTGGAGAGTAAGTTTGTGATTATTTTCGAAGGTCTCTCTGATGATATTTGCTTTATTGGTGTCGTTACGCCATTGTGTATGATAAGCCCAGTGATACGAGAAGTGCTACATATCTTTTGAACATTTTTATAAACGTTCTGGTCCATCTGAATACCCTTCAGTTTGCCTTCCAATCGTCGGGTACGATTGTTTTGGATTCTCTGTTTTATCCGTGTACCAATATTGTAAATGGGCTCCTCGATAGTATAGTGGTTAGTACACCCGCCTGTCACCCGGTAGACCGGGGTTCGATTCCCCGTCGGGGAGCCCCTGGCGCAAAACTAATGACCTTGCCCGGAAAAAATAAATCATTATGGAAAATTTAACAAGCCTCAGGACTTGCTAAATAAGGCCAAGACCGGTTCCCGGTTGTAGTGCCGTTTGATGATGAATATTGTAAATAATGGATCGCAATAATGGGTCCCTTTGCGTAAAGCGGTGATGATATCTCATTTTGCAGAGCTTTTTACGCTCCCGGATGAGACGAAGACTGAAGTCGTCATGGGGAATCTGATAAGTCTTTTCAAGTTTGTACTTCGGGACATGAGTCTCAGAAGTTTCAACTAGAATCTCCTGAAGTCAAGTTGCAGCGTTAATTATCTCAACCGTCGTTAGGTTCCTGTCAGTGGGAAGAGAGAGTTGGTGGAGTTGAAGTTGTCCCGATTCGTGCGCCCATAATCGGGTATGTATCTGATATGAGCCCGACATGCTCGATAGCCGCGGATGAATGTGGTCACAGCGTTGTGGTTGGATACACCGCGCGATACTTGAGGAGGAGTGATTTGGGGAAGTAAGTCTTTGGACACAAAAAATATGTCCAGAATTGAGTCACCTCGAGTACCAACCGTAGGTGCGACTGTTTCGAAGTTGAGGGCATACGTGTTTTCGGTGTACCAGTGGTACAGTTTTGTGCCATTTGGGCAAGAGACAGAGTTGTTCCAGTGGGGATGTCTGGAAATAGAATCGCTGCCTATGATGAAGGGTGTATGGCCCGAGGACCTTATTAATTTGCCGATATCCTCGGGATTAATGGGGCCATTATTGGTTGTATGCGAGTGGTATACGGAGTATATATTCAATCTACCATTATTAGCCAGATGCAGTTCAACCCTAGACACCTCTATGGACTCAAAGTGCGGGAGGCCAATAGCTTCATGGCGAAGTCTGCTATTAACCAGTATACAAGTGCCACCTCCGTTGATGGTGGGACCGCCAGTGAGGGTTCGATCTCTTCGAATCGTGGAGAAGTTTGGGAATACGGGACGGTGACATGGATGCAACCTAGTTTCGGTTACAAGTACCACGTCCGCCCGGTTATCCTTTATGAAGTCAGAGATCATGATACGCTTTGATAGCGAAACAAGGGAGTTGACATTTAGAAGGATAACTTTAATTTTGGGATCCATTTTGAAGCGTATGTTTTACATATGCCATGAAGAGGAGTACATCCCTCTCAGCTCTCATTACACATCTCAATTATCCATATGATTTATTTTTCCACAATTTAATTTGTTTTGGGGATTCTCTGGGTGCCCCTTTTTTAAATGAATTTTTAAATGTGTAAAAATATGTGTATATAGATTTAAATTTATTTTGGGGTTTTTTTTGTCCACTTGCAAATGTGTTAACAAATAAAAATGGATATAAATACCTGTGATCTTCTTTTGTTGTGTTGACCGCTACCGTTGCAGGCTTCGTTGATGAGTATTTGACTCTTGCTTTGTTGAAGATTAGCCTAGTTGTTGTTGGTCTTGCGGGGGTAAAGTATTGACCCCACAATCTCCTGAAGTCATCGCTGTGATTTGCTGATCTTGGCTTATTCCGGAACTCATTATTTATGATGATGTTGGTGAAAATATTTCTTTTTGTTGCTTATACTGTTGAGTGTGTCGCTGTTATCCCTGTTGACTCACCTCAATGATTTGAGTACCCTGGTTTTGTTTAGCTCCTCCGCTTGTTAGGGGACTTTTTCTGCTTCCTCGCTGATGATGTAGTTGTTGATGTTATTGAGGGCCATTATTGCACCACTGGTTGTCTCGCTCCTACTAAATCCTAGCATCCTGTCACTAACACTGTCGTTTCTTATTTTATTGTAAAAGGTTGTTGGTGAAATCATTGTGCAACTGCTGATGATGAACGTCGCCTTCTATCTACCAACTGTGTCGATTAAGGGGTGATTTTAGTCTTATTTCCTTCGCATAGGGGATGGTTATCCCATTCATATTCTTCGTCTAGATGTCACTGCTTTTGTTTATATTATGCCCTGTGCTGTATTTCCAACACCTCAAGTCCAATCCACCACCATCAATCTTCTTTGTAGGGCATAAATGAATCAGTCCGATCCACTGCTCAATTCGTTTTTTATTTTATTGCTATGGGATGTTGGCATCCCACCGCTGCCACCATTTTTTTGTTGTGGCCCGTCTGTGGGGGTAGAACAGTGTGGGGGTAGAAGAAGTATTGCACCAAGACTCGGGCACACGGTTCACGTCTTCCCCACTGCACGTCACTATGAAAGCAAATGTTCGCCAGAAGAAAATCCAGGAAAGAAAATAAAAATTCACTGTGGTGGTTTGTATTGATGTTTTCTTTATTTTAAATAAGTCCTTTTAACTTGTTAGCTTTAACTGTACATTAATTTTTTTTGGACGATTCACTTTAGTTTCTATTTTATCATTTCATATTTTTTTGTTAATTTTGCTTAAGGGAATCTGAACAGAACGTGTAACATAACGCAACGACCTCGACTCTCGTGTAGTGTGCACGCTGCGGTGATTGAAACGCGACTCGAAGCGGCGGCGTGACTGTCCACTGTGATGGTTGGATAGCGACTGATTGGAATTAGGGATGGAAATTGGGATTTCTGCTTTTACACAACGACCAGCCAATGGTAATCGTGCTCTCTTGTGCATCCTTCAATTCCCCACGCTTATCGAGGTGAATAAGTACTTGCGTATTCGTTCGACGTCGATGGGCGTAGAAAGGATGAAGAAATCAAAGGGAAAACACAATAACCCAGGGTTGATCTGGTTTAGTGTGTGTGTATTAATGCAGCGTCTGAGACTGATCCACTGACCCAGTGCGGTGATTGTGGTGATCTCAGAGTGCATCGAACTATGGAAAGACAGAATTGTGGAGGAGAGGAAAATGTAGTTTGCGCTATTCACTTGTAAAATGAGATCGTTGATCCCAAGCGAATGGATGATCTGAAGAAAACCCGAAGTGACCTCAAATTGGCTAGGGTAATTTATCATGAAAACCAAACTCGAATAATTTGGAATTACCCCAGCAGTTGCATGGTTATGCAACAGCGTTGTTTGCTTTGACTTGTTGTTGCTAACCGACATGATGTGATTCCCGGTGGAAATCTCATGGGCTAGCAAAATGGAGTTGTCGTATGGCAAAAGGGTAGCTAAACTCAATTATGCATTATCTGCATAGAATAATGAGTTTAGCTATGCGTCCTTTGGGAAATCAATGATTCTCAGGTGAATACCGAACGATGGGATAGGGTTAGTATGACACACTGAAAGCGGTCGAAATAAGGCGGAAATTGTGGTTGGAATTGTGGGTTGGTTCTCCATGTAATATAGAGAACCCCCACAGTACCCCCACACTTCTCTCAGGGAGCGTGTCTCCTTATCCTGAAAAGGATGAGGGATCTCTTTAGACCGCTCCTGAGGGGACCTGTGGGATAGGAAGTATTGTGCCAATACACGGGCACCCCGTTCACTTCCTCCTCCATCATAAATTGTTCGCGCGGTAACTGCTCACTACGCAAGGATGAAGCAAACTATGGTCGACCTTCGCAACCGAGCGGACACAACACAGAAACAAAACACTCCGGTTTGATAAACAATAATACTTTATTTGTTACCTTTAATACTTTCACTTAGATTTATTTTTAGTTTTGAAGGTATATCCAAATCGAACAACACGTAAAATGACAGATTTAAATCAATACTTTCACCGACTTTAACTAAAGTTACTTGAACAACGCGAACACGACTCAAATTGGATTTTTATGGCATCTTTGGCTGCAGTCGAAACCGGGTTCATATTTGCATTAGGAAATGCTGGAGAATTTGGTTTCGGCGTCTATTGCGCTAATTAATATGCAGCTGCTTGGGTTGTTTATTGATAAGACAAACCAAAAAGGTTGCCAGGCATGTGTATGAAAAGGTATATGACGCGGCTGAGAAAATAGACGGCGCGATATTTATGGTCCCTGTCATGACGGTTACATTGAATGCAATCCGAATTATTTTGTTTACAGGAATTCATCTGAGGGAATTTGACTGGCGACGTAGATGCCGAAATTGATTGGAAATTCCTGGTAAGTTAATAAAGAAATCTTAAGGAGCAATGGTATGCGAAGAGAATGCATGAAGGTAAGTTTTCTTTACAGGGACTTAAAGATCATAGATTTGATCTCTTAAATGCGTGCAGCATTTTTAGGTACTAATACTGTTGCATTAGCAAATTTAAAGGAGTTGGGTAGTAGTTATCGGGGTTTTCAGGTAAGTAGACCGTAGGGTTTGGCGGAACCGCTACAGACCCGTTGCGGTCGCCACCGTGCTTCCGGGGCCTCCAGGAAGAGTGATAACCGATTGTTGAAATTAGTGGAAGAAGAAAACGTTTACCTTTATTGATGACTGCTTTTATTATTTTAAATTCGTATTTTAAATGTATTAGATTTTTTGGCGTCCTTTCCAATCGGATGCCAATTAAGACTGCTCCTCGAATTCAAATTTCATCGTCCTTTCATACAAAATCTTATCGGGATTTTGTATCGCGGATGCATCGAAATGCAAGCAGAATTCCGAAATGTACTTCGACTGGAGTCGAGTACTGAAGAAAAAGAATAGGATATCTATTTTTTAAGGATTTTAGAATTGTGTGTATGGAAACGAAATGGATATCTTTTAATGTGTGTCTGTTTGCATATGAAGATATGCATTATGGTGTTTGGTTTTTAGGAAGGATTTGGAAATATGAGTATGGTAATTGTACATCTGGTTCAACTTACCGTGTGTTTGTTTTGGTTTGGGGGTTACTGGAAATTGGGTGTATTTTGTATTTTTGAATTTGGGTGATTGATTTGTTTGAATCATCGTATAGGTGTTGGAATTTGGATGTATGTGTGGGGAAAGGAGATGGTAGGGCTTTGTAGAGCGCTACATCTGTACTAAGAAGGAAGGTACATCTATACTAAACATTAAATTCGGATCTCTACTCTTTTTTGTTAATATACTTCCTTCAGGGAGGCGATCCTATAGAGCCAGGTCATTGCCCTGAGATGCCATTAAATAACTGTTGGAGTTCTTCTTGAACAGTTGCCGTCCGCCCTTGCTGCTCTAGGTTCCAGGGGGAGTTAAACAACGTTTTAGTTTTATTGGGTGCAATTTTTTTTACTTTCTTAATATTTTTATTTAGCAGCAAAAGGCCCGCTGTACGTTTTGCGAATCCGCGATCTTTTGTGCTTACAATTTTATTGCTTGTTATTATTTATTTATTTCAGAGTAAAGGGCTCGCTGTACTTATGTGATGCCGCAACTCATTCTCAATTATTCACCTTGCAACAACTCTTTGTATACCCAAATTATATTTTGATTTAACGGCGTGCGAATCAAAGTAAAAAAATTTTTTTTTTCGTGCTAATCAAGGTAAAAAGTATTGTTTTTTTCAACAATTAAAAAACAAGTTAACAAACTAAATAGAGAACAAATTAACTCAATAAAAAACACAAACAACAATATACAAAAGGCTACCTGGGGCTAAAAACAACCGGAAAAATGTTAAAAAATAAAAAAAGAGGAAAAAAAAACGAGGAGAGGAAACGTCAACCAACAGAATCAGCAACGAAACCCACTATACACCAGATAAGCGTGACAAAAACAGTAGTCCAACAACCGCTGCGAGCAGCAACGGACAGAAGCAGCGACAACAGCAGCAGAGTCAACAACAGCAGCATTTTTTTATAACAGATTAATTGAAAAGTCCCCGGCCTGACACATAGGTGGCGGCACTAGAATTAAATCCATATGATTTGTAGTTAGCCCTAACCTTCAAAAAACGCGTGTATAAATTTGACAGATGTCGGATCATTAGTTTGTGAATTATAGTATTTTGAGTGAAGCAACTCAAAATAGGCCTCAGTTTCGGCGATCACCTCTTCATTCGACGAAAATTGCCTACCAGCGAGCATTCTTTTGAGATCTGAGAACAGGAAATAGTCGCTGGGGGCCAGATCTGGAGAATACGGTGGATGCGGAAGCAATTCGAAGCCCAATTCATGGATTTTTGCCATCGTTTTCACTGACTTGTGACACGGTGCATTGTCTTGGTGAAGCAGCACTTTCTTTTTCTTCAAATGCGGTCGTTTTTCGGCGATTTCGTCCTTCAAACGGCCCAATAACGCTGTGTAATAGTCGCTGTTGATGGTCCTTCCTTTTTCAAGATAGTCAATGAAAATTATTCCGCGCGCATCCCAAAATACAGACGCCATAACCTTGCCAGCCGACTGTTGCGTTTTTCCACGCTTTGGGGCGGGTTCATCGTATGCAGTCCATTTGGATGACTGTCGATTGGACTTCGGAGTGAAGTGATGGAGCCATGTTTCATCCATTGTCACATATCGACGCAAAAACTCGGGTTTATTACGCTTGATCATCTCCAAACACTGCTCCGGATCTCGTCGTTGTTTTTGGTCAAAAGTGAGCTCGCGCGGCACCCACTTTGCACAGAGCTTTCTCATACCCAAATATTCGTGAATGATATGATGTACACGTTCAGTTGATATTTTTAGAGTGCCTGCTATTTCATTCAATTTCAATTTACGGTCATTCAAAATCATTTTGTGGATTTTTCTAATGTTTTCGTCGGTAACAACCTCTTTTGGGCGTCCACTGCGTTCACCGTCTTCGGTGCTCATTTCACCACGTCTAAACTTAGCATACCAATCCTTGATGGTTGATTTTCCTGGGGCGGCGTCTGGAAACTCGTTATCAAGGCAAGTTTTTGCTTCAACTGCATTTTTTCCCTTCAAAAAGCAATATTTTATCAACACGCGAAATTCCTTTTTATCCATTTTTTTTCACAATAACAGAAGTTGCTTCACTCAAAATACTATAATTCACAAACTAATGATCCGACATCTTTCAAGACACGCGTTTTTTGAAGGTTAGGGCTAACTACAAATCATATGGATTTAATTCTAGTGCCGCCATCTATGTGTCAGGCCGGGGACTTTTCAATTGACCCGTGAACTAACCTTTTTCTCTATTGTTAAACAATATGTAAATCTTACACTTCAAATCAAATTAGTCATAAGTTATACCCCGCCCCACAAATTCATCTCCATATCTACATATTGTGCGTCCGCTAATCTTTGGGAAACATTTCCACTCCCATATAAATAGCAAGATAATTGTAGTGCTCTGAAAAGCCCTACTATCTCCATCCCCCGCACATACATTAACTCCATCAAGCTATACGCTCCGTGAAATGGTCGGAGCTTGGCTGATGGACCGGTTCGAGAAGAGGTTGGTTTAGCGGGTAGTCGGTCACAAGGTGAGACACTACCCCGTTACGCTGTACATTCCGTGATAACGTCGAGAGAAATCTTCCAGGGTGTTTCGGATGTGCGGCTGATGACCCGGACTGACACGGAGATAAGTCATGATGGTACCTTCTGATATAACGAATTCCGGAGGTAAACTATTTTCCCATTCGGATCTCCGGGGGACTATGTCAGGGGGAACATCATGCAGATATCATGATAGATAACCGAACTTTTAGAGGTTCGTCATCGCATAACCGGGCTCGCTCTCGAAGCTCTGCCCACGCTCGACTGGTAACGGCATTTTGTAACATCAGGGGCATCGGTTTCACCAATATGAATGTAAACGCCGTCCACCAACATTTGCAAACAACGAAACGTGATATCCTTTCCCTAACTGAGACCCAGGTCGATTCGTCAACTTATTCGACATATCTTCGTTGCTCAGGATACGACTTACATCCGAGATTCCGTTTTAAGGGCTGAGTCTGCGTTTTCGCGCGGTACGATCTAGCTTGCCAGAGGATGGAGGCGTTCGAACCTAATAACTTGGACACCATGTGGTTGAGGGTCGTACTGAGGAATTCCGTTAAATTTCTTTGTTGTCTTTACCGCTCCCCGAATGACGATCGACCAGCGACATTTTTCGAAAATCTTTCACATACCGTCGACTGGGTACAGATCAACCACCCGTCTTCTGAAATTGTTGTCCTTGGCGATTTTAATGTACACAATTCCGGCTGGTTGTTACATTCTAGCAGAACCGACGAGACTGGGAGGCGGGCGGAGATGTTTGCTGTTAGCCACAACTTGACTCAACTTGTGTAGGAACCCACGCGAGTGTCGGATACCCGAGACGATTATGCGAACACCCTGGATCTGTTTTTGAAATCCGAACCGAGTATTTATACAGTAGAGATTTCTGCGCCACTGGGAAACTCAGATCACTACTTGGTATCTGTCGCGCAAGCACTTGCATTTCAACCGAATAACCGGCCTAGGCAGCTTCGCCATGTACGGAAGTATGGGGCCGCTAACTGGGACGATTTGCGAGATTTCTTCGCATCCTTTCCATGGCCGGAGGCTTGCTTCGAAGACTCTGATGTTAACGCTTGCACGGAGTCGGTCACCGAGATTATCTGATAAGCCTTGGTTTGATAAAAAATGTGAACAGATTACAGATTACAAAAATATGACTTTTAAGCAGTGGCGCTCTAATCCCACCGATGTTAGCAGAACGAATTTTGTTAGAATCAGAAACGCGTGCAACCAGACGATTGATACCGCGAAGAAAGCTTGTGGGAGGAGGTCTTTGTGCCGTCGTACGACACCGAGTTCTACCTCGTCTCCCAGCATCACTAAAGCTTCGTTGATGTTCCAAAAGAAATATGTCAACTGTCACGCGCCGAACACTGTGCACCCAGAAGCAACAAAATGTAAATAAGACACCCAGGAACTGCTGCAGGAATACTAAAACGCTGAGTGTTGTGTTGTTTGTGATTTATTGATTTTTTATTTTTAGTTTATGGTTTTGGTTATTACACTTAACAAGTTTCAACAAATTTGGACGAAGAAAAAAGTCAAAAAATATTGTTAAATGTTGTAATTGGTCGGCAGCTCAAGTAAACGACGTCGCCATTACGGAATGTGCACAGCACGTACTCGCGGAGACAACAACTCAAACGATTACAGCGGAACTCACAAACGCGCTCGACTACAATTGATTATCGTTTCCCCGTGCGCACCGGGGTAGCGAGCAGCAACGGCCTGCTCAGGTCGAATGATGGAAATGGACTCCCCGAGGATAGAACTCTGACATGAATTCCATCCTAGGTTAAGGTTAAGAACAAAGGAAGAGAGAGAAAAACTTTTCTCCTAAGGGTGCGGCCGCCAAGGAAATGCACTCTTTCAGTGCAATGGTATGCGTGTGTGACCGTACGGATCGATGTTATTTACACGTGCTCGAAAGCAGTGGAACAACGAAACAGGCAAGCGGCAAAGAGAAAGGAGATTTATGATCCGTGTCTATGCTGTGCATTGCAGCTATCAAAGACGGCAGTTCATCGGAGAAATGTGGTAAAAGCAAATAAGGGCATCATACAGACATGGATGAGTGGTGCCGATCCGTAAGTAAATGTATCACCATTAGGAAGAAGTGCTAATGGTTTTTCTATTTACACAATGGGAAATGTGTATCGCTGGTGTTGCTAAAGGGATCGAATTGTATACATGATTACATGCGAAGGAATCCGTTTCATGACTCTAGGGTAAGATGAGAGTATTTGCTTTTGTCCGATGGCCAAAGAGCTGCCACGGGCGTGGAAATGCCAGGGACATGTGGTATGCACATGTACGGCTGAATTGCATTGGTGGAACAAGGGTGCCTAATGGTCGGGAATCTATGATGCATATGCACATTAAAGAATTGTTTTTTAGGAATTTCAGATAATGCGTTGTATGCATCAAATGTCCTTGGAGAAGGAAATGTTTTCAGGTGCCAATGCAAATGCATTGGCGGGAAACAATGGGAGTTATAGAATTCCTAAAAAGGTAATGAAGAATTCTTACAGAGAATTGTATGCAAAAAAATGCATGATGGTAAGTTTTCATTTACAGAAGCGTTGAAATAAATAAATTCGGTAAGCTTGATGCGTGCAGCAATTACAGGTGCTAATGAAATTGCATTAGCGAAGTTAAGAGATTGAATGGGAGTTATGGGGGGTTTTTTAGGTAAGTGTACCGTGGGGTTTGGCGGAACCGCCACAAGCTCACAACGACAGAGTAACCAATTAACTCCTCCAGTGCCCGACTGGTTCGCGCTCCTTCTGGTCAATGGCAAGGACTATTAGCAGTAACTTCGCTTCATCCTCTTTCCCTCCGTTGGTGACGGACAGGTGGGATGTTAGTCACAAATCCAAGGGATAAGGCTGATGTGTTCGCGAATTTATTTTCCGCGAATTCAAAACTCTATGCCGGTCTTTTGGAGCCACCTGTGATCGCACCGGTACGGTCTTCCATGCAGGATGTGAGTTTTCGTCCGCGCACTATTCAACGTATTCCACGTAGGAAGGCAACCGGCCGGGACGGAATACCAGCAATAGTCCTTAAGAACTGTGCTTCAGAACTATAGCCGGTTCTTGGGAGACTCTTTCGCTTATCTTATGCAAGGAGGACCTTTCCTACCTGCTGGAAAATCACTCGAGTTCAGCCAATCCCAAAGATGGGGAAAAAGTGTCTCCCACACAATTACCGACCGTTAGCGTTATTGTCTATTTTATCTAAGGTGATGGCAAAAGTCAGCAATACTGAGTTAATTAAGTATTTGGAGTATAACGGACTTTTGAATGATCGTCAATACGGATTCCGTGTCAGGCGGTCCACGGGAGACCTTTTGACACTTATAACCGATATATGGACATCTGCCGGCATGGTGAGTCAAGGGCGGTCGCATTGGATATCTCCAAGACTTTTGACCGCATCTGGCACGGGGCATTGCTTAGCAAACTCCGTTCATATGGACTTTCCCAACAGCTTTGCGACTGGACGAAGGGCTTCCTTGAGAATCGATCGATCCGGGTTGTTGTAGACGGCGAGTGTTCGGATCGGTATCCTGTTAATTCGGGCATGCCCCAACCTTGTTTTTGCTTCACATAAATGATTTTTTTGGAGACAACGGATAACAAAGTGTTCAGTTTTGCGGATGATAGTACGCTTGTTTCCTCCTTTTCGAGTGTTCGGCCGATTGGTGCATCAACGTCGCAGCAGCTGAGATGTAGACAGATTGACTCTCTGAATCAGGATCTAGATAAGGCCCTGCAGTGGGGAAAGGCCAATCTCGTCGACTTCAATGCAGCGAAGACACAATATACAACATTCACAAGGAAAAGTGGATCATCGGTTCCACAGCTGATGATGAATGACCAGGCCCTCGAGGCTGGGGAAAGCTTGAAATTGCTCGGCGTCACGGTCTGTGTCATGGCATAAACACACGTCGAGCATCGCCAGGTCAGCCTCAGGAAAGTTGAAAGTTTTCAGAGCCAAGAAATATTTTACTCCGGCCCAACTTCTTCTCCTATATAAATGCCAAATTAAACCCGCGCTCGAATATTGCTCTCATGTTTGGAGCTCGTCTCCTAAACATACCCTCGACCTACTTGAGAGTATACAGAGACGAGCGATCCGCCTGATCGGGAACTCGGCGCTGACGTCGGGACTACAGTCGCTATCACATCGGAGACGCGTAGCAGACCTCTGTCTGTTTTACAGATATTATCACGGGTACTGTTCTTCGGAGATTCGTGATGTTGTTCTGTTCTACAATTACAGCCTGCAGCTGTTCAAGAAGAGCTGCAACCGTTTTTTTTTGGTGGCATCGCAGGGCGCCCACTCGGTGCTATAGGTTCGCCTCTCCCGAGAGAATTCTAATAAAAAAATATAAAAAAAATAAAAAAAGGTGTAGCCTAAACACAAGAATCAAAGAAATCGTTTGGCCGGCTGGCGCCCGAAGTACAGTCAGAAAGTACAGAGACAAGTGGGAAGGCCGCGATTGAAATCAGAGGTCAATTATATTAGGCGAGACTGTATGGACCGAAGCATTGTGCACCGACGTACGGCGCTTATTCTCTTCGCATCCCCATCATTCACTAAATGTTCCGAAAATGAGTTCAGCAGAAATTCGCCGGAAATGGTTCCGACGAACACCAAAGGGAGAGCACAAACAAAACTCCACGACGACACCTTACACAAGGAGGAATAAGAATTGAAACACTGGTTATAGTTCTGCAATGCTTTTGATTTATTCAAATCGATTAAAATCCGGGGTGTTCACAATTATATGGTTATTGGTTTTATTTTTAAACTCACGACAAATTCTATTTGCATTAACTACTACAAACGAATTGCAGCACAGACTCTACAAACAATTGGAAACCGACAAGTTCGAAATACCTCTCACGACTCCGGGTATTATCGCGTCTCCGCAGCCGGCGGAAAACGGGAGATCACGTGACCGTGGCGGTCAGTGGATGGGAAACGACTCACGAGGATAGAACTCTGACATGAATTCCATCCTAGGTTAAGGTTCAGAAAAGAGGAGAGAGAAAAACTTTTCTCTTAAGGGTGTGGCCGCCACAGAGATGTACTCCTTCAGTGCAGCGGTGTGTGTGCATGGTTCTTTCATGGATGAGAACGAACCTAGACCAAAGAAAGGGCATAAAGTGCATTCGTAGGATACGATTTCGGTAAAGCAAATAAAACCGAACTCGTCAGATGCTAATGGCTTTGCTTGTGCATCGTTCGGTAATGAGGGTTAGCTAAATAAATATCAGCCGCTCATTAAATGAAAAAATGTTTTTCGGATACCACAAACGATATGAATTTTTTATGGTATCACAGGAAACCTATGTAGGAACATCGTTCTTCTGTTTGCACATGGTGCGGGTTAGAGAATTTTATTGCTGGGAGAAAAAGGTCGCCGGCCAATGTGTACGTAAAGAAATCTATCGTACACATGGCGAAATTGGAAAATCATCATCATCATCATCATCGGCACTTCAACCGGGAACCGGTCTTGGCCTTATTTAGCAAGTCCTGAGGCTTGTTAAATTTTCCATAATGATTTGGTTTTTCCGGGCAAGGTCATTAGTCTTGCGCCAGAGGCTCCCCGACGGTGAAAATAGAAGGCGCAATATTTATGGTCCCTGGCATGACGGTTACATTGTATGCAAACCGAATCATTTTGTTTACAGGAATTGTCTGGTACCGAAGGTGCCGAATTGGTTTGGAATACCAGACAAGCAAAGAAAGAAATCTTACGGCAAATTGTATGCGAAGAGATGCATGAAGAGGTAAGTTTTCTTTACAGGGACTTTACGATTAAAGCCTTGATCTAATAAATGCGTGAAGCATTTTCAGGTGCTTAATACGATTGCATTAGCAAAAACTTATGCGACTTGGGATGAGGTTATGGGGGTTTTTAGGTAAGTGTACCGTGGGGTTTGGCGGCAACGCCACAAGACCTTTTGAAAATCGAATCAAGTAGCGAAGCGTGAAAGGAAAATTCGCAGAAGCGTGGAGTAGTCGAGGTAGTAACGTCATGAACTTTCAGGTTCTTATCGACCAATATATAGAATTTGAAACTGACTATGCCATGATGTGGCAAGGACATCGGCACTAAGTTGGAATCACAAATATCGCTGGTTATGATGTGATTATCGGTAAGTCCTAAAATTTTGGTTTCGGGTTATATATAATATGTAGACAAACACATAGATGAGTTGCTCCTTAAGGCAAGGATGTTGCACTGGCCGCCGCGAAACCTCTGTGTCATCGCGCCGTTCCTGCACATAAGACCAATAAAGCCGCGAACTGGGATGTAAGCTAAGATCTGCAAAAAATAAGCGAAAGTGGCCACTATAGGTATTACACCCTATAACAGTTATCCCATTGAAAGTTTGGAAAAACTCAGATCACAAAATAGTAAGGCCATTGTGAACAACCATCCCCAAGTTCAGCCAACGAACCTGTAGCAATATACCAATTATTGCCTTAAAAATGTTGCGAGCTAAAATGAGTGTCAATATGGTTTGGTCCTAGACAGGCTGTCTTTCTAGCCTAACCACATAGTGCAGGTTCCAAGACATGTGCAGTGGGTATAAAAGAGCTGGAAAGCTGAAGGTATTTCTTGGCCCTGTTTCTATGGGCAGGAAGTTTCTACAAGGAGGAAATCCCAGTGGGATGGAAATTTCTGTCTGATGGAAGTTGCTGTGAGATGGAAGTTTCTGTGAAGAAAAATGCTGCAATTAGTGTACTAAACAATTCAAAGGCAAGTGTTAACTCATAGAAGAGGACAGTGATCACAGTCACAAATCTTCCTAACATACCATTTATTTAGTTTATATGTCATAAACAAATATTCGTAGGTGGTCTTACTTGCAACTGACGATGGAAACTCTTTCAATTCATCCCTTCATAACTTTGTTGTATGACAGAAACAGTTGGAAGACTAAATTACCACACATTCTCTCAACCAATTTACAAGCACAGAATAAGGAGGATTCACCTCCATTTCGATCCAAGGTGTTCTGCGAATTCCTTGATTGTGAAGAATGAACATCCAAGCGCTAGCCAACCGGAGGGCTATTTCAGACCTTTCGAAGGTGAGTGCATCTTCCAGCAACAACAGAATCCCAATCAAAATATTCTCCATTCGAATCCACCATAAATGGCTTCTGTAGAATTTTTTGATTTGATCCAACTGAGGTAATTTGGAAAATTATACTGCAATCGGGGAGTCGTATCCGTTGGTGCTGGCAGCTTATTTGTCGGTGTTTCGTTGACGTCGCCATTTTTTCTTGCGTATGGACCTCTACTAATTGGCCCAATGCGTCCATGATGACCAGTGCGATAAAACACAACAAATCGAAAACGACAAATTAAAAAAAAACAACATAAACAGCGAAACGCAGAAAACAACAACAAATAAATAAATTTAATTCAAGTTGGTAGTTTTTGGTCCAGGGCCGAAGAGCGGGCAACACTCGTAGGGCCTTCCGATTGGAAACGGAAAACGGTTATTTTTAATTGCGGTCATTATTCCATTTGTGTGGAGGAACACCGCCGCAGCATGTACGAGTAGTGGCAAGGTCTTCTCGGATACACATAAGTGGGGCCAGGTACATAGGGGCAACACGCAACGGAACGCGGCTAACCACAGTCAGGCGGTCAGTGGAATACGTGGAGCGTAATTCTCAGGCCCGACGACATAGAGACACAACGACGGCGACGACGGCGGCAGTTTTTATAGCAATTATCGAATGTTTCAGCCCTCTTTATACATTTTTGTTTTTGTTGTTGTTATTCTTTTGTTTTTTTTTTTTGTACTTTTCATTATTTTTTTCTTTTGCGTTTGTTTTTGTTTTTGGTTTTTATTTAATTTTCATCAAACTTTTGATCTAAGACGTCGGCTGATGTTGAGATGCGAGTCGCCCGTCCCCCGGACGACCTGCAGATGGTAGGGGGGCAATTTTGTGAACAACTTAAATGGTTCCTTTGGTCGAGACCGATTCTAATCGTCGCGTGATGTGTTCTAGGTGCATCAGATAAGATGGCAGCTACTAATAGAAGCACGGAATGTTCGACCTTTTGGAAAAGTATCCGTTGCATTTTTCGGGGAGGACATTATTTTATTTCCTAAGCTGGCCAACTCTCCGGTATTTCCTGTCCACCCACCGAAATCATGTAAACCGGCCCAAAGTCAAATGCTAGTGAATCTGAAGGCTGCACTTTGTCATTCGGTTCTCGTTACCTTCACACAGAAACCCTGTCAACGGAAAAATTATCAGGTACGACGACGTCCAGAAAGTACCGGTATACGCATTTGGACGCTGCGTCCACTGATAACGACGCTACTAAAAAAATGAATTAGAAAAAAAATAACAAACAATGACAATGTGAATGTGAACAACAATCAGAATAGGATCCGGTCAACCGTGTTACTCGTTATAGTAGTGGGTGCGGGATACAGACGCAGGTGAGACTACCCAGCAGGGAAGTTTGCAAACTGCGTTTCAGATTTTTCATCGTCGATTACCTGAGTCAAGCAGTTTATTACTACAGCATTTAATAGGTTGGTAGTTACTATCTGGTAAATGCACAACATAGTATTGCCAGCAACTGTCAAATCACATGTGAGTTTGACGTTGAATTGTGGGTCTTTGTCATAAGTAGGACTATCATCAGTTCAGTGCCGCCTTTCAAATTACATTGGATGTGTCTTACAGCACGTTTTCGACATTGAAACACGTTTCATGACGAGGAAGCACGGTAGTGAGGGGCGTGATGTTCACGACGTTGTCTAAGGCTATAAGTAGTAATCAAACGAATCAAATGCGCCATTTGGCGGTTCTGCCCTTCACCTTGTGAATGGTATAAGCCGTATATTTGAATGAAAACACGTTCGTTCAAAATATGTCGTTACAATACAACACATTTCCCAACCAATTGAACTGTCTCCCATTTTTCTGCTAACAAGTCAAAGTATCCACTAACAGATTTATTAGCAAAACGTATAAACGTTTTAAATAGTCTGAAGTGAGTTATCTCTGAAAAAAAGACAATTAGGCTGTCCGGTGCCCGGAGATACATTGATCTTATAAAGTGAAGTCAATCTTCTGCACAGTTCAAGGCCAAACTTTAGAGGAATGACCAGTCGTTGAAAATAAAACACCGATAAGCTATACAATTTAATAATTTTTGAAGACCTGGTAATTGCTACTTGGTCTAAGAAAGATGACGTTACAAGCAATGGCAGTATCATATATGTATATACCATCTGTCCCAAAATAAGACGGAATTGCTTTCTACATATAGAACCATTGACATCATCTGTTTGCTGGTGATTGATTTATCTAGTGTGAAGTTTGCTTAACAAACCACCAAAGTTTGACGACAGCTCGTTCAGTGGAAATCGAAATGCAACCTATTAAGGGGACATTCCGGTTTGTCGGGTGAAAAAATACGTTATTTTCATGATTTTTTTTAAGAGAAAGTATTAAAGATATATCAACAATTTTTTTTTTAAACATTTTATTCGTCTTTCGACTACGTTTGTAAATTTTGTCGAGTCACTCCGGAACCGGATCTCCCCCCACCCACCCCCCCACCCACCCAGGTGTTCAAAGTTAGCCATCCGTTCTGCTCGTGTAAGGGTTATTTTCGTCCACGGTGAAAAAATACGAACATTTTGTGGGTTGGTTCTCCATGTAATATAGAGAACCCCCACACATTCCACCGTGATTTCCTGTGACACTGTTTTGACATTAGCATCTTCCTTTAGTACTTGTTGTACCTTTGCTTTCAGTGTCTCGGGGGTGGCCTCTGGACGGAGTTTCAGTTCTAGCAGCAGTTCCCCTTTTGCTGTCTTTCTAACTTTATTTACGCTATTTCCGAGTTCACTTAGCTCGGGCTTGGCTTTCATAAACTTCAGTGTATCCGCATATGTTTTTTCCCCGGTTTTGGATATTATTTAGCGTCCGGGCGTGGTCTCCTTCTTTTCATTATATTGGCTTTCCCAGTATCGCCTTTTGGAGCCTCTTCGCCCTCCAACCTCAAATCCCCCTTCCTTCCCCTCTGGCCAATTGTAAACCAATTATAATTGGACGACTCAACATTGGTCTGCCCCGGTACCCTGCTTCCGCCTGTGTGCGAGTCCTGCTTTGGCTGGATTTGCACGTTTCCACAGCTTGCTTCAGCCGGCACAGATGGCTTCTTTAAGGGGACATTCCGTTTTGTCGGGTCAAAAAATAGGTTATTTTCATGATTTTTTTTTAAAGAGAAAGTATTAAAGATATATCAACAATTTTTTTTTAAACATTTTATTCATCTTTCGACTACGTTTGTAAATTTTGTCGAGTCACTGCGGAACCGGAACGCCCCCCCCCCCCCCCCCCCCCCGGTTTTAAAAATTAGCCATCCGTTCTGCTCGTGTAAGGGTTATTTTCGTCCCCGGTGAAAAAATACGAAAAATGCAAAAAGTTTATTGAACCTAAATACATTTAGCCCAATGTGAGTGAAAAAAATTTTTAAATTAATAAAAAACAACAAAATGGCGGACTATTGAAAAAAAATTGATTTTTCGGTCCTTTTTTGCTCTACTTTTTAGCTATAACTAAAAAAATAAATAAATAAATAAAAAAGTAATTCACTCACAATTTGCGTGTGCTTGTTAAAAATAAGTGTGCGAACTTTCACAAGAATCGCATGCACCGTTTTCGTATTATCGCTTACACCGCACTCAAAAAAGTCGTTTCGAGAAAAACGCATTCAAAGTTTGGAGATAAATTAGACAAAAGATAAAAGTGATTTTTTTTAATGTAATCATCGGGATTTGTTATACTAACAGCCAGACATCTATTCCTGGACCATAAACAATTCCTTCCACGACTTCGAGTTGGTCCTCCAGTTGCATTTTCGCCTTTTTCCTCGCTGTTCGTGCCTCGTGCGAGTTGTATACTAGGCTGCGGTCAGCGTCTTGCAGCCGATCTCTGTCCCTCTCGTTCGCAAACGCTCTCGCAGCGTACTCAATTTTGATGCCCATGACTTGCATTATTAGCAATACGGGTAAAAACCCCTCACTAAACATACAAGCTGCGGTAAGAGCCGCAACTTCAATGATTCTCTTACCACTGTATGCGTGTTTTGAAACTTTCGTTGTTATTTTACGTGAAACCTTCCTCGCATTTTTTTAACAAATCGGGATCTGTCAGTTTTACGTAAACTGGGTAAATAGCTGTTCGTACTTTAGGATCCAAGGGAGGTTTGTCGTGGTGGAACTTTGACAGCTCATTCGCAGACTCCGGGCCCTCTGGACAGTTTTGATGTTGCGAATTTTATCGGTTGATATTTTGTGGTAGTATGTTGCCCAACTTTCTTTCGCCATTTCTTCAGCAGAGTGAGCATTGCGTCTAATCGCAAGTTCGTAATAAGTCGTCAGTTCTGTTATCATGTTTCCCGTAAGTTTGCCAGGACCAGCTCCTCCTAATTGGTCTGTTTTTTTTTTTTTTTGCTTTTTTTATTACACCGCGTAATTGCGAACCGATTCGCTTTCCCACGTGATTGATACACTCGGCCTTTACAACATTTGGAAATGATTTCTGCAACGCATTCATTATTTTTACATCCTCGTCTCCAACGTACCTTTCGTAAATGCGGCCGTGCAGATGAAAAGCAATCTCGAACATCCCTAACATTCCGTCAGGGTCCATTTTACCCGAACTTCCATTGTGATCCAATGTGCAAACTGGTTCGTGCTCATCCCACCAAGTATCATATTCAGGGGTGCCTTTCTTTGTTTTCATAAGGTTGCAGCCTTGGCAATAACGCGATTTCACAGTAAGATCAAGAACTTTGTTTGTTTTGTTGCCGATCAATGTCATAACGCCATAATTAGCAGTATGACCCCTTTTCTCCAACTACCATCTCCAGAAGCAGTACATTTTTTATCTTCACTTTCATCCGTTTTTTCTTTTTCTTCTTTGCTAGCCTTTTTTATCACGGAAGAAAAAACGCCGACACAAGCAGTGTGTGCATTATCGAGAGCAGCGTAGTAGATGTGTTTCGTAAATTCGCCAATATCCATCAGTGAAGTGAAACAATGTAATCCATTTAACCCGACAGCCAAGATGCGCATTACGAATACTATTCTACGACTAATTTCGTAAGCTTTGTTGGCGATTCGTGGACAGGACTCGATGACGCTCTCACCACAGTTGCATTCGACGATCAGTTTGAATCCTAGGCCTATCTCAGATTTTTTTGAAAAGTTTATCGAACCATCACAGTTTTTACACTTTATAATGTTTGAAAGTTCGGAAAAAAACTGAAAGAAAATGTAACATCACGCATGCTTCCGTCACTGTGACCGTTGGAGCGAAGTCGGGCGATGTAGCCAATTTTTGTGCCGATGTAGTTTCGAGTTCATGTACAGTTCCCATAAATCCTTTTCGTTTTTTATATCGACTCCCTGGACGCACCCCTGACTTACGCCAACCTTTAACGTTTTTAAACATTATGTTAGAAAAATTTACCGTTGAAAAAGTATGAAACGGACGCCTAAACGCGAGCACTGCACGCTCTGAGACCACGTTTACTCTAAATACTTTTTCCTCCTCATGAAACAGAAACAAAGAAACATCACAAATACCTACCCCGCGACGTCACCGGTAGGAACATCTTCCATAGTCATCAAACAAGAAAAAACCACCAGCACCATGCAACGGGCAAGTTAGTTTCATATACTCAGGCAATCGCAGGTCACCCGCAGTACGCCCGAATGTAAAAACAACATACACAGGAGCGACTATCCATTACCGTTTATGAACATTTTGTTAAGTCACACAAGATTGCGACAGATTCAAAGAAGTGGCAGCGAAGCAAATTAATGCCCATAAATGGATAGTCTGCATCTTTCTAAATACACGATAGATGCCACCTATGATACGAATTTGTATCCGCGGGAGACCCGACCCTTTAATGACCTATAACTTTGGAACCGCCGAAGATTTCGTTTCCAAATTTTAACATATTATTATGGTGATAAGTTTTTATCCAAAACATAAGTGTTTGAATGGTTTTGACGATTGAAAGCTAAGGAAGATATGTGTGACGATAAACGTACAAGCCGCCCCTCTGATGTATTTTCCGAAGACTTCGACAAAGTACGTACTTTTGTGTGTATTTCTAAGAAACCTTCATTGGATTCATTGAAATAGAATTAATTATACAAAAAGAAAAAAACAGTTCATCGTATTTGAACTGGAATACTTGGTCTAAAGAAATTTAATTTATAGTTTCTTCCATATTAACTGAACGATGCCAAATATTGCATCTAATTGAACACGTTCGAAATGAAAACTTTTTAAAAACTATTGGAAGCAGTGATGAAACATAACGTTTTCAATACCAACCAGAAACAAAGCGTCGAAGTGCTAAACAGTGGTCAGGAAAGACGAAAGGAAATCAAAAAAAAAAGACGCGTTTGAAGAAGTCAACTGAAAACATTTGCTGGATGAAGACCGCCATCTTCAACAACATCCCAATCAACGACGTACAAAAGTCACTTGATGCACTTGTCCAACGAGCAAATCAATGTATTTCAGTTTAGGGAGAATATCATTACATTTACACAATAAATAAAATGATTTTTGTAAAAATTAATTAGCTATTTGTGTTTTTTAATCAATTCCGGTTTATTTTGGGACAACGTGTGTGTAAAGTGTTCCAGATATTTTCTTTCAAAATAAAAATTCCTTAAAAAAAAATGAATATCTTCAATGGGTTATGATTTGTGTGTCGTCTTTTCAATAAAGACTAACATTGCTGTCGTTGTAGACGAATAGGTACCATTACCGCCACCTTGTGATATGCGCCTGGATAGGAGAATAATTTGGTGACGATAGCTTGGACCACCCAATTGAGTATACTGTGATTATATTCAAAATTTCATCGCTAAAATTGTGTGATGTCTGCGTTTTTCTAGAAATGGTATGCGACATAATATTGTGTTTGGCGTATGCTAACACCTACCAGAATTTATGAAGAGTTACGTAAGGCAGTTCGCCATGATACGATGAGTAACATAGGGCGGAATTGCAGGATCTTGATAGGCTCGACGATGTGATAAATTCTACAGAGGAAGTAAATACGGCCACATAGCTCTGCGCCAACACGAATAAAAACCACTTTAAACGGGTTGAAAGCCAAGCCGCCTCAAACTGCGAATTATTAAAGACTTTCGTAGAAAAGGTCATCAATAACCAGGTACATGACCTCCAATCAGACTTTAGGACACAGTGTAGGACCATCGACTGCCAAAACAAGTGATAGAGAATATCAACTGGCTTAATATTAACTCCAAGCTTCCAGCCTATTTTTGTACCCTGTCTTGCCACTCACACCACCCTCTCTCTTCCCTCTTTAAATTAATTATAATTAATTTGTTAATCTCTAGTTTTTAAGTTAGTTCATAAATTTATTTTTATAATCGTAATTAAACCGCTTGTACTAAGCGTAATAAATCAGGGTTCTGCCCTCACCAAATTAAATTAAATTAAAGGTGACATAGATATTCTCCTCCAAAGCTCCACTCAGACACCACCAAACTGCCCATGCAAAGTGAAACCGTTCCTATCGGAACTCGCTAATAATTTGATTGATATGAGTAACGATCTGGCGCTAATCAAATTACTGATCACCGACCACTCCAATCCAATTCACACTGTTGAGCGTCAAAATAACATCAGCCCACCGCCCAACAACGTTCGCCTTCCGGCTGACATAGATTTGTAAAGTTATGTTTTGATAGTGTATTATATTTCCTTTTTCTTTATTATATTTTTATTAACGAGTGTTACCTGAGGAGGGGGGGTGGGTGTGAACATACAGGGCAAAGTCTCTGATTGCCTTCAACCCGGCGAAGGCCAGGACGATCCTTGTCCCTGTTCAATCCAAGTTGAAATGCAGTCTCCACGTGACACCCCTGGATAGCTACTTTGACACCCGCCAAGTAGTGAACCAATGCATGCAGCGACATCCTGAGAAAGGTTGGCGCAAGGCTAATAACCAGGCCCGTAAAAATGAATTATTATGGCAAATTTAACAAGCCTCGGATATGGACCGGATACACGACGACGACCACGGAAACGAAAATGGCTAAATGATTTAACGATTTTTTCATGGAACATACGCTCACTATACAGAGCTCGAGCTGCACAGCACCTAGCCGATGCCCTGTCCGAATATAAGGCTGACATAACAGCATTACAAGAAATAAGATGGACGGGGAGTGGTGTTTTTCAAAGAAAAGAGTATGACATTTATTACAGCTGTCACGCAAAACACCATGTGCTCGGGGTAGGCTTTCTAGTCAGCCAAAAACTGAAGCCTGTCATCATCGGCTTTAATGCAATAAACGAAAGGCTATGCACTCTTCGCGTGCGAGGCAAATTTAAGAACATAAGCCTCATAAACGTTCACGGACCTACAGAGGAGTCCCCTGACGAAGAAAAAGAAGAATACTATGAGAACGTCGAACGGGCCCTCAATGCCTGCCCAAGATACGATGTGAAAATCGTTCTTGGGGATTTGAATGCGAAAATAGGTCGGGAGCCGGTTTTCAGGCACTACGCAGGTTCCCATAGTTTGCATGAGAACACTAATGACAACGGACTACGAGTCATCGAATTGGCAGCATCGAAAAACTTGGTCGTTGCGAGTACCAGGTTTCCGCGTAAAGATATCCACAAAGCCACCTGGGTATCACCTGATGGAGCCACTCGCAACCAAATTGACCACGTGTTGATAGATCGCCGCCACTCTTCGAGCCTGATGACGGTACGAACGTACCGAGGTGCCAACGTCGACTCGGATCACTATCTTGTTGGTACAGTTTTCCGAGCGCGGATTGCCTCACGGAGACGTATTGCATCCACGGATCACGTTCGAATCAACACGTCTGCCTTACGCAATGAGAACACCAGCAACACCTTTGGTCATGCGTTAAGACTCGCCCTCGAAGAGCTCGACAGAGAGAGAGTAAGTCCTGGGGCCAAAATGCCGGGCGTAGAAGAGAAATGGACACGCCTTAAGAATACTGTCATTAGTACTGCCAAGTCCATCTTAGGCAGTAGTCGTAGAGATCGGAACGACTGGTTTGATGATGAGTGCAAACTAGCGACTGAACGTAAGAATGCTGCATACCGGGCAATGCAGCAGTCTCATAGGACGCGGGTACGCGAGGAGAAATACAAAGAGCTCAGAAGATCTGAAAAAAGACTTCACAGACAAAAGAAAAGTGCCTGGGAAAAAAACCTTGTCTGTGAAATAGAGAAAAGTAGAGAGCGAGGTCCGCACCAGGCGCGGAAGTTCTACCAAATAATCCGCAGTATGACGCGGTACACACCACGCTGCACTTACTGCAAGGATAAAGAGGGTAATCTGATCACCGATCCTGGAGGCATTCTGGAGCGATGGGAAGTGCACTTCAATGAATTGCTAAATGGTCAGCTCACAGAAGAATTGGAGGCTCCACCAATGCAAGACCAAGACCAAATGCTGCCGCCACCAAGCATTGAGGAAACACTAAAAGCCATTAGACAGTTAAAATCAAATAAAGCCCCTGGAGCTGATGGCATACCAGCTGAGCTGATCAAACAAGGAGGGACAGCGTTACATCACGCAATTCACGAGATCGTGGTGCACGTATGGGAGCAAGAGGAGATGCCGGAAGATTGGCGTCGCGGTATAATTTGCCCCATACATAAGAAAGGAGATATCACACTGTGCAGCAACTATAGGGGTATAACATTGCTGAGTACCGCCTATAAGATACTCTCCACTATCCTACAAGACCGGATATCCCCATACGCTAAAGCCATCATTGGTCAATATCAGTGTGGCTTCATCCCAGGCAAATCAGCAATTGATCAGATATTCACCCTTAGGCAGGCGATGGAAAAATGTCTGGAATTTAAGATTCCACTATATCATCTATTTATAGACTTCAAGGCCGCCTACGACAGCATAGCCAGGGTAGAACTATATAATGCCATGAGAGATTTCGGCATTCCAAATACATTGATACGACTTTGTAGGTTGACCATGACCAACGTAACTAGTCAAATAAAAGTAGCGGGATTGCTGTCCAAACCAATAAACATCTATAATGGACTCCGACAAGGGGACGGTCTGGCCTGCCTCCTCTTCAACCTGGCGCTGGAGAAAGCAATCCGTGACTCTGGCGTTACAACAAGAGGGACTATTGTCACCAAGTCCAGTCAGATACTTGCCTACGCAGATGACATCGACATCATCGGTAGAACCGAATCGGCGGTACAGGAATCCTTCACCCAGATCGAGCAGGCGGCACAAAAACTGGGACTGCACATTAATGAGGGAAAAACCAAGTACGTGGTGGCAACTTCTGCGAAGAGAAGACCTAACGTTGGTCAAACTATCAGGGTAGTGGAGCACGAATTTGAAGTAGTGCAATCCTTTAACTACCTTGGGTCAATAGTATCAGCCGATAACAATATGGAAGCAGAAATACGCGAACGGCTGATTAAATCCAACAAAGCCTACTATGGTCTATCAAGGCTCTTTAAATCCCGAAATTTATCCAGAACATCCACGCTACTACTGTACAAGACCATGATCTTACCAGTACTCATGTATGGATCCGAGACCTGGGTGCTCAATAAAAGGCACTCTGAACTCTTAGCCGCGTTCGAGAGAAAGGTCTTAAGGAGAATTGTTGGCCCCGTATGTGAGGGAGGACGATTCCGGAGACGCTACAACCATGAGTTGTACGCAATCTACCTTGAAGCTCATATTGTAAGAAAAATCAAGCTCGGTAGACTCCGGTGGGCGGGACACCTAGCTCGAATGAGCGAAGAGGAGCCTGCCCGGAAAGTCCTTTGTGGCAGGATGTATGGAAGGAGACAGGGCGGCAGCCCTGTTCTGGGATGAAAGGATGGCGTAGACCAGGACGCCCAGAGTCTGGGAGTGCCAAACTGGATGACATCGGCTCGAAATCGGGACCGGTGGAGAGATTTGTTAAATAAGGCCAAGACCGGATCTCGGTTGTAGTGCCGATGATGATGATGACTCAAGAAAAGCAAACCTATAATGCTGGGTTAACACCCTGAAATGCTATTAAATACAACAACTTGTGAAGTTGTTTTTGAACAGTTCCACAGTTTTAACTAGTATTTAGTCCCACCAGCTCATAAACCACACCAAATCGTTGTTTTGTGTGGATGTAATGTGAGCTCTTAAATCTCCGAGGATGGATCTTCAACCAAGATACGGCAATTTCATAGGTTAAATTAGTTATAGGTTAAGTAAATAAGCAAATTAGTTATAGGTTAAGTAAATAATTATATCCTGGTTTTCTGACCTTTTCCAGGAAGCCCCACCTACTCCTATCTTGTCCACCCATAAAATATGTAACTTTATAATAATGTTTGAAAAATGTACTAGCAAGTATGTGTAAACGATTAAAGCTAAGCTAATTATAAGTTATCTGTATTACTTATTGTAACAAATCATTTATGGTCAATAAATACAGAAATGTAAAAAAAAAATAAAAAAAAAATAAAAAAAAAGGAGACAGCGCGGCAGACCTTGTCTGTATTAGTATTACGTAGACTTAACCTAGGCTTAGTAGACTTAATTTAGTCTTAGTTAGATTTAAGTTCTACAAGGTTTAAGTAGTTTTATTATAAATATAAAAAAAATATTTATAGGACAACTCAAATAAAATTTAAAAAAAAGAAAACATCATACAGTATATGTAGAAACGATTTGTAAGGCTAAGGACAAAAAATTATATGATAGGTATTTGGTGCCACTACGACTTTATACATTAAAACAACAACAACAAGACATTATAGTTTTATGTTTATTTAGACTAAGAAACAAAAAAAAATTTAATAATATTTAAGTAGAATAAATAAACGTTTAAAAAAACATTTTTTGATATCTTCATATGTTGTAAAGTGCTACTCGGACAGACCATGTGCCATGGATCGAAATAAGTGATAATCAGAAGGGGTAAGGTCTGGTGTATAAGGCGGGTGGGGTAGGACTTCCCAATGAAGTGTTTCCAAATAGTTTTTCACCGGCACCGCAACATGCGGACGAGCATTATCATGGAAAAGAATTATTTTGTCATGTCCGGAGTAGTAATGAGGGCGCTTTTCCTTGGGTGCTCGGCTCAATCTCATTAATTGTGTTCGGTAGAGAACTTGTGGGGGTGGTAGATGTGGGTGCCAGCACGGGTTCACTCCTAACCCCAAGCTCGTTCCTTCGCAAACCAATGTATCAACGATAAAGGAAACACTTTGCTTGTCTCTGATTTCGATGCAATATTCACATTTATTGTTATTATTACTGCGTACAATTATTACTATGTAAACTAAATATTATTGATGGCAATTTCGATACAAAACGTCACTCAAAATTGATGTCTAACTTAAACGCCAAATTGTCTTTGATCTAAAAGAAGCATTGTTTCCTTAACTTGAACGAACGTAACGTTATTTTCTTCAGTTGAACACTAATTGACTTTAATTCGAACGTAATATTATTTTCTGAACTTGAACACTAATTGACTTTAATTCGAACGTAATATTATTTTCTTCACTTGAACACTAATTGACTTTAATTCGAACGTAATATTATTTTCTGAACTTGAACGAACTTAAGGGGGTATTCTGGTCTAGACGCACGAATTTAACGCAATTTTTGAAGTGCTGTAAAAAAAAGCAATCAATATTTTTACTGTTCATTTTTTTATAGGATGTTTATTAATATTTCAAGAATACAGTAAAAAAAATTGAAAGTAAAAAATTCAGAATTCAAAAAGTTAGCAGCTGATGAAGTGGGGGATATCAAAAAGTTGGCACGCGACCATACTCACGATTCAACCCTCCTAGCAATTTGAAAAAAAAAAGATTATTAATTTACAGAAATGCCTCTATGGTTGGAACTAAAAAAAGTTGAAAAAATTTTTTTTTTAACAAAATGGCGACTGTTTGGAAAAAAAATTATTTTTGTACCACTTTTTTTTAGTTTTTCGAATTTTTTAAAAATAGGTAACATTGAAATTTTGGGATGAGGATAGTTCATGCAATAGAAAAGCCTGTAAAGAAGACATATACTAAATTTGAATAAAGTAAATCGGTTCAGTAGAACTTGAATCGTAGGTATTGTTTTAAAAAAGACAGTTTCGAGAAAAACGCGTTTAAAGTTTCACGTAAAGTCCGGAATGAATATGTTTCGTTTAGACGACGCGTCAGCAAAACAGCCATACCTCCGAAAATAATTTGAATTTTCTAAAATCCTCTTAAAGACATATTCTTAGAGGGTTAAGCTTTGAAAATATGAAAAAAAAATGATTTTTTCAAATTTCTAGACCAGAATACCCCCTTAACATTACTTTCTTAATTTGAACACCAATTGACTTCGATCCGACCGTAACGTTGGTTTGAACCCAATTTTATTTGCTTAACTTGAACACCAATTGTCTTAGGTTTTGACGAACCAGTTTCAAGGGTTACACGCGACTCGGTGAAGGGACACACTCACATACGACTCCTTAAAAATGTACCTTTGCGCGCCACCCTGATGCGCTGGCGAACGATCCTCGCCGTGGTTGAATTTCGAGTCAATCTTTTAATGACTCGTGCAGAGTCAGCCATCCGCTAAGGGTGGGTTTTCGTTTTTTTTGCTAGAAACATGAAGTTTCTCTTGCGGTGACCCATCAGAGAGGATCACCCTGAATTGACCACGGCGAGGATGCGTGATTGCTCGTGTTGCCAGGCAGTGGGCAAATAAAAACGAAAAACGAGAAAAAGGGGCTTGGTACTAGGTACATCATAATGGTGTGGTTGCAACTGCGCAAATAGGCGGCAAGCCATTAGAGCAACTCGTGCCACTAGCAAATAGGATACTTGCACAAAGATGATTGTGCACCGTATCGATGCCGGTGGCCTATGTCGAACTTTTGTGTGCATGTTTACATGCTGTAGAATTTGTTTCTCGGCTATTAGACGCGCAATGCGTGATCTGGTTTTGTCGGTTGGACAAAAGCTGGGGGTGACTGTAAATAAGTCAGGGAAATGTGCTGCGCACGTTATGGTGATGCAACATATGAGCGAACGATATTTCGTTTTCGGGGAATTTGGATGATGCCCAATGGTGTTGCAGTAAATGCATGAACGGGGTTTGCTTCCATGGAGGTTCTGGACATGCGCTGAATGCATGTTATGGGGGGGGGGCCCTGGTATTGTGTTGTGAGGGCGGCGTAGTGGATGTGCCCGGCCTCTTTAGTGGGAGCTCCCCGATGTACCGATCTCCTAACGGAAGTTCCTTGGATGTACTGCTTGTTTCCGGTGGTAATCCGCCAGGGCGAATGGGTTTCCTTGTTAGCGGTGGTGCCGGCAGCGTTGCCAATCTCGGGGAGATGGATCAACGGTTGATACGTGAGCGTACCCGCAATCGTCGGCTGAGGGGGCGTAGGAGCAGAGTGCCCACCTTTCTTCTTCTTCAGCCTTCAGGATGGGCCGCACTGTCGCCGATTGCTCCATGAGGTTAAGGATGTCCGCAAGAGATAACGGTCGCCCTATCTAGCTGTGATGCAAACAGTCTTGGTCGTCTTTGTGGAGCGAATCAACAACTCATGACTGCTCAATGGGAGAAGGTACCCACAATAATCCAAGATGTCACGATAATCCAAGAAATCACGATAAACGAAAAGGCAACTTTCTATTTTCTAATATGCAGCTTTTAATGATTTAATTTCGTTGGGAATTATTTTACTTTGTTACTTGGTTTTATTTTTGGTCTTCTGGATTTAGCTCATGCGCGACCAGGGATTCAGCCTCTGGAATCCTACTGATCACGAAATTAAACAAAGAAAAAAAAAAAAAATGAGCGGCGAGAGGGCCGACTTTAGCGAGACAAGGACAGATGCGTCCTTCATCTTGTCTCTGACTTCTGGTTATCTTGCTATAACCAAAATCTGCCACATCCGTGAGGATGTTGGGCTCGGTCTCGCGATATCTGAAAAGAAAAGAAAAAAGGGGGGATATCCAAGGATAGTGTGGACAGTGTTAGTCCAGGTGTTCTCTAACTACTTGTATAGAGGGATTGTGGGAAAGAAATCATACAAGACCGGTAGGTCTTGGGTGCGGTAGTAAACGCAGATCACGTCTTTGGCGTCTGATAATCTGCGCTTTGGTCGGTGTGTATGTTTGTGTTTGTGCCGTCTTGTACTGTGCGTTCGTGTGTGTGGTTTGTTAATAGTAGACCCTATGGTATGAGTCCAGGAATCCTCTATTATAGAGGGGAATGTTGTTGGGAAGGGTGCTTTCTTCAGTTTTGTACTGAAGAAGAAATTGTGGGGGTTTGATCCGAAGAGATCGAGAGAGAGAGAAGGGTCAAGAACGCAAGTACAAGTAGGTTCTCGCAGTTCTGAATGTTTACGAGGTACTTATATGCTAATTGAAGCAAGTACTCGTCGATAGGGATAATGGAGGCGCCTTCGTATAGGTGAGAGTTGGGGTAATGACGACCGTCATGCTTTCTAGAATGATTGGTGCATCTTCTGAGGAGTTTCCTTTCGAAAACCCGAAGTCTTTCCATTTGAGCCGAAGATATGTAGGACCATATGGGAAAGGCGTACGATATTCCAGATCGGATTAGCTGCTTATAGCAGAGAAGCTTAACTTTGGTGTCAACTTTGTTGCTCCACTTCAAGATGTTGTGCAGTTGCTTAGACCGACCGAGGCCCCTTTGCAGAATGTCACATGTTTGATGAAATTCATTTTTGGGGTATAAGTGACCCCAAGATATTTCATCCTGTCCTGTGGTCTAATCGTAGTACCTCCTATTTGTATTCGGATATTCTGTGAATATCGAGAAGTAGGTTGGGAGTGTTTACCTCTCAGAATTATAGCTACTGCTTTAGATGGGTTAAGTCGAATTTTCCATCGACTATAATACTGATACAGTTCGTCCAAGTGACGGTTGAGTCGATTTGTTGCGAGATTAGGGCCTTTGGTTGACGTGTACACCAGGACGTCATCCGCATAGCATATCTGGTTTACTCTCCCGTCCACAGGGCGGGGAATGTCTGAGGTGTACATATTAAATAAGATGGGGCCTAGAATGGAGCCCTGTGGTACGCCTGCAGCGGCGTGAAAAGTTCGGGAAAGCTTTCCATTCACTATAACTTGGAAGGTTCTGTTTCGAACGAACTGGTAGATGATACTACATAACGTTCTACTGAGCCCAGTATTCAATAATTTGAAAGCGAGACTGTAGCGTTTATATAAACATGACCCTCATTAAAGAGCGAACCATTCGGTCGCCTTTTCTTTTGTCCTTGCCGCCTGCCTGTTTCGCTGTTCCACTGCACGTGATAATAGCATTGATCTCAACGATCCCACACATACCACCACGACCTTTATTACAAGATCTGGTTTCCTATACCATCAAGAGAGACTTTACGTTTCCCTGGTGGTAGTTAAAAAACGATATCCTTATTGGAGAGGATATCGTTGGAGTCGTAATTCAATCTTCGGAGAGGTCGGGTCGCTCTTCATCCACCGTACCTGCGCAGGTACGGTGGATTAAAACGTTTGTGCCGCAGTTCGTGTGTAGAAATAAGATTTGTGTCCGAAATCTATAAAAAAAACCCACTTCCTAATAAACAGTTAATTAATAAACAAAGTAAAGCAGTGCGTTTCTTTCATGCGTTGCAGTTTCCACCAGTATATTTGAATCGTACTTTTCTCTTCTTGCGTTGGTGGACGGTGTTTTGATGTTTCCTTTTGTGTCGGCGGAACGACGGATTTCCTTCGGTGGAACATTTATTGACGGTGGAGATGAGGTAGAACTCTCGCCCATGCTGGCGTAGCGACCTTCCTCCCCACATTGGTGACTCCGAGTCGGAGCAATCGCGCCTTCTGACTAACAGACAGACTCCATGGTGGAAATAGTTTTTTTATTAAACAGTGCTAAAGTGCAGAAATTAAAAAAAAACATAACATCGCCGGGAGCAGCCGTAAACACCATCAACGGCTGGGAGCAGCAGCCCAACATGCGCCAGTTTCCATCACCGGAACAGCAAAAGCAACGGATAGGAGTTTCAATACATAACACTCCCAACAATTCCTGCACAAGAAAGGCAAGTAATAATTAATAATCAGGGCCTGGTAATTGCATTTCAGCTAAGGTATCGCTAAGTAACAAGCGGTCTAACAAACAACACAACGCTCACCAACCGATAGGATCGAGCTGTTCCATCGGCCGTCTACAGAAACTTAATTCTTTGTATTTTAATTTATGGAAGGATTCAAGCCTGAATACCTCGCCGCTAAATCACAAAAAACCAAGGAAAACTACACCAAAGGAAACTGATAAAGATCGTTCACCTGTTGTGAATTTTCTTAAAATAATATATTATTATCTATCAAACAGCGATTCAGACAACACCACCAAGTTATATCCGGAATTCTATCCAGCTTTCACACAATGGCTACCTCACGAGAAAGCAATAAAAATGTGACACTGCGAGGAAATGTTCCAAATTCATCGAAAAGAAAGGAGAACTAGTTTCCTGTTGGTCCGTGGCTCTTGGCATGGTTTATCTTCGTTGTTGTGCGTCGGCTATTTTCCAGATAATCCAGTCAATTTGTGTAGGGTAAACCCTCTCTTCGTTCCAGTTGTTTATCTATTACCAATAATTAATCCACGTCTTTAAAGCTCAAAATTCCATACAATTTTATGTATCGAGTATCAATATTAAACCCCTTTATTTTCTTTTATACTATGCAGTGCAAAATTTTTTTATATACATTGATAAGGGTTAAACAATCCGTTGATTTCGCCCGCATGACAAGTTATAGTAATTTTGGATACATGGAATTAATAGGATTAATTATTCACCTTGTGTTTTAAACAGGAATTAATTAGTGATTTGAAGTGCAAATTTCCACATACAGTTCTCATTGGTTAAAATCTCTTTAATTTATTTATAAAAGATATCGGCATTCGTATAGATGGATATATGTCCGGAAATATATTCGTTTGTATAAGTGCGTTTCTTTTATTTTCTTTTGAAATGTACAAACCAACATGAACAATTGGAAATTTCCAAAGCACATTACCATCAACGACTTAAAAAATAACATTAAATACAGAAATAGTGTAAAATTTTTTTTCTTTTTCATTGCACTTCACTGTGTCGTGCTGACAAACTAAATCAAAACGAAATATTAATTTCATGTATTCGAATTAGTAAAAATAAATAAATCAATTTAAGATTTTCTGTGTATCGTTAAACAAATATGAGTAGTTGTAACGTTAATAAATTATTTTCTATTAACGAAATATAGTAAAAAGGGATAAAAACTGAACAATTAAGATCAATTAAACTAACGATTTTAAGAAGAGGCAACGTCAAGTATATTTTTAATAACCGTCCTAAATGTATCATACCCGAAATTGGTACCATTTTACTGTAATAATTATTCCAATTGTAACGTGCTTGCTCTTAATCCCTGTCACAAGTACCACTTAAAGCAAAAGGAAAGTTAATTTTTTGCGAAGACTGCCATTTTATACACTAACGACATTACGTAATTGGTATTTGTATTTTATTCTAAATTGAACGTTTTATTTATCAGAAACCGATTGTCTTATATTTTTCATTTATATTGCGCTCATTGAATTTTAAAAATATGTACATTTATTTGTCTCCCTCATTAAACCACTGACAGTGTGTAACGAAAATAATTTACGAGTATGCCAAATAACAATAAAAATTGTAATTGACTTAAAAGCAACCAACAACAAAAATTTTTAAATTTATATATATATACATATATTTGCAAGCACCATCATATTGTTTAAAAAATAAAAATATTTTCATTGTATTCCTAATCCCTTACTTTTAAATATTATTTTAACTGCTTCTCCTAGTTTTTTATTCACGTTTAATTCAAATTAATATAAATATATACACACAGATTAATTCTTACCAAATTATTGGAAAGCAGTTTTCAATTTTTACTTTACTTTTAATCCGTTTTAATAGCAAGAAACACTTTGAAGTTTAAGCATTATAAGCAAATTAAAGCATCACCGCCAATTAAATTACAAGCATTGTAAACCGCTTCTGGGTACACATAAAGATACAATCGTTTTCGCTAGTATACACGACTCCACATGACTCGGCTCGCTCGCACTCTATTTTGACTCCGCCTTGTATTGTCTTGAACACTATTCGACTACACACGACTCCGCTTCCTACTTCTCTCGACTACTCGCGACAATACCCGACCCCTTTTCAACCTCTTCCGACTACAGTTGCTTTCTTTTTCGACTTCACGTCGCCCACACTCAACTCCACTTGACTCCCCGTGACACATTCAAACCTTTCGACTCGACATTACGCGACCCACCTCACACCCGACTTCTTTTCACCCTTTTCGATTTCGCTCGGGTTTATTCAATCCCGAAGCCTTCTCAACATATTGGCGCACACGCTCGCCATTACCAACACCCATTTTCTGCAAACCGGCCCCTTAAGTAACAACAGCTACTACGTGTAGTATATAATTTATAGGACGCCCGGTTTTGTCTCGCGTGAAACACCCTCACCCTTTTCTGTCTCTTTTCTGAAGGTTGGCGCTCACGCTCACCAACCATAGCCTTCACGCAACCCCATGCATCCCTTCTCGACTCTGCTTGACCTCTAACACCTTTTTCTGTCTCTGTTCATATATTGGCGCCCATCTACGCCAAAAACAGTTATCACGCGAAACTGTTCATCAATGCTCGACCTTTCTACCCGATTTCAGCAAGCCAGCTTCCCTCGTTACCACAGCTACTACGCGTAGCAGCACCCATCAGGGCACCTGGTTTTGCCCCTTTATTTAAATTTCAGGACATTCGTCCTTAGATCTCCTACGTCTCCCAAATGTCTCAGCAACACCGGTCCACAAATTAAACCGATACCACCGGACTGAGACAACATACCTGGTTCCCCAATCCTTTAGCCACCATGGCTCACCTTTAGCGGCAACTAAAGGCTATACACGCCCCTCTACGCCGCCTCAAATACCTAGGTGCATAATACTTCGGAGCGCACATCTAATAACCCTAGGGCGCCCTGGGGTTGGACACAATTAACCACCCACCAGGAGCCCCCTAAGCAAAGTCCCCTATTTTCTTAACAAGCTCGACAGCCGGCACCTCACAGCAAGTTTCCATTCGGTCGAGGTCGCAGCTACCGCTACATTGGCACCAATGTACCGGTCCTCCCTCGATAGGTAAAACGTGCAATCGAGGGCCCGCCCTCCTCTACCAGTCCCAGCGGCAAGCAAATCGCCATACAAACGTATGGACAAAAGACACCCGCTCTGGACTTGGTCCCTTTCCATTCCGCACACGGCAACCCGTTACTGCGGATGGGAATTACCCTGGGATAAATTCCCCTCCATCTCGCACACGCCATTTCGTCACTGCGGATGTGAGCGGATTTCCGATGGGTTCCGACCTATTCGGACGATAAGCCTGTTGGTCCATGAGACCCATAACAGGCCTATGGACCACGCCGCACGCCTTTGCCCTTGATGGCATCAAGCGGTAACAACTGTGTCCATCTTATCGATAAAGGCCCAAACAATAGCCAGGGACTGGTCACCACGACAGTCCCTTAACATTACCACAGCGCATTCCGAAGCAAGCACCCTATCATCACAGCACCCACCATCGAGCATTCCTTCGCCCCTACCTTTTTTCGTGACTACGTCACTGGGGGGGGGGGGGGTACTGTAGCGTTTCCGCCAAACCCTACGGTCCACTTACCTAAAAGCCCCCATAATTACTACCCAACGTCCTTAAGTTTGCTAATGCAACGGTATTAGTACCTGTAAATGCCTCACGCATTATATAGATCACCATCTGTAATCATAAAATCCCTATAAAGAAAACTTACCTTCATGCATCCCTTCGCATACAATTTTTCATAAGATTTCTTTGTTTGCTTATTTGGTATTCTGAACCAATTCGGTACCAGACAAATACCATAAATATCGCGCCGTCTATTTTCCCAGCCGCGCCATATACCTTTTCATACACATTGCCTGGCAACCTTTTTTGTGTGTCTTACCAACAAACAACCCAAGCAGCTGCATATAATTAGCGCAATAGACGCTGAAACCAAATTCTCCAGCATTTCCTAATGCAAATATGAACCCGGTTTCTATTGCAGCCAGAGATGCCATAAACATCCAATTTGCTTTTAGCACCTTTTTCTCCTAACGTCGAAAATAGCGACGAGGCATCGTGTAAACAATGACCCGCGTTACCAGCGGCGCATGTGGTCATTTTTCCCTATTGTCCTTGCCGCCTGCCTGTTTTCGAACACATGCAACAACATTGAATCTGTTCGATCGCGCACATATACCACTGCGCCACTAGTTACACCCCTAAGAGAAAAGTTTTTCTCTCTCTTCATTTTTTTTCCTTAGCGAAATCATCTCTGCATGAGATGACGATCGCTGAGTCTCATTCCATCACCAGACCAAGTCGGTCGGGTCTCCGCTACGCTACCTTTGCGCTCGGTACGCGTAAATACGATGGGCCACCCTTTTACCATCGAGGGGTGCGTCGGAGTTCGCACCCCCGTGAGTCGTGTGCGTGCAAAATGGTAAAACGCCAATATCCTCCGTCCTGTCTGTTGGAAGTGATATGTAAAATCGCGTAGAGTTAAATAGCTCCCAATTATGAGCAAATGTTGTTTCGGTAATAAGTTTGATGTGTAGCCTGATAAAGTGTGATGTCTTCATCAGCGCAGTCACTAATTGTGCTTATTTTGAAGGTAGTTTGTTCTACGCCAAACCATTAAAGGAAATAAAGTGACGATCTAATCAATAGCTTAAATCAGTGCGTTTGACTTTCTTTGCCGCGGAACCTTAGTGACAATACCAGTGAATGAAGGACGGAGGAGGAAGCGAACGGAGTGCCCGTGTATTGGCACAATACTTCCTCCCCACAAGACCTTCGATCCAAGTCGTGTCAAAAGCTTTTTCAATGTCCAGGTTCACCGCAACGGTGGGTTCCTTATTAAAGAGCCGCACGCAGACGTGGTTTTGAAATATGTTGAGAGCCATAGTCGTACTGTGCGCTCTTCGGAATCCAAATTGGAAATCAGGTATTAGGTTCCTGGCATTGATGAATTTATTTAGCTGCTCGTATATGAACTGTCCATATATTTTGCTGATGCAGCTGAGGACCGAAATAGGACGAAAGCTTGAGGGGGCTGATCACGAAATTGAAATTTACTGCCCTTTTATTCTTTTTTACGTGGAGATGTGTCAACGATTTTAATGTAAAAATTCCAAGAAGCACACACAATATTTTGTGTGCTTCAATTGGAATTGTGTTCTGGGAATTGGTTAAAGGTTTAGTTGGATAGGTTCCTGGAAGGGAAATCATGAAATGCGTTTTGAATTAAGCATTTCATGATGTCAGGATTTTAGGAATTGAATCAATGTGCGACGAATTTACTTTTGGTTTAATTCGTCGCTTATATGATTCAATATGGAATTTGGATGTAAGTTAATGGGAAGTATTGGGGATTTGGGTGGTGTTATTGGTAATGTTGGGGATTTGGATGGGAGTGGCGATTTAGGATCGCTACACTGGGAAGGGGGAGTGCTTGCAGGTAATTGCAGGTAACGTAAGAAGTTGGGGCTGCCATTGCGGGTAGAATTGTGGGTGGACCCGTGTGCAGGAATTGTGGGTGAAATTGTGGTTAGGGTTGTGGGTTGGTTCTCAGCGTGATATAGAGAACCCCCACAAACTCCAGTTATGGTTTCACTCGGTTTCAGCAATTCCTAATACGCGACACCACTCTGATCCCACCAAATACACAGCATGAGTTTTTTCCCATGAATATTCGGTTTTGCTTTCGATGTTGAAGTAATGTGGTCCCCACGATTTTCTCTTCTTTGGGTTATCGTAGTGGATGCAGATTTCATCCCCAGTGACTATACGATGGAAAAAACTTTACTTTTTTGCCTGGCAAGCAGCATTTCACATATGCAAAATCGGCGTTCAGCGTCTCTCGGCTTCAGTTCGTATGGAACCCAATTTCCTTGTTTTTGATCCATCCCTAACGATTTTAAAAGATGTGAAATTGCTTGTTGAGTTACATCTAATGTACGTGCAAGTTATTTTTACGTTTGGGATGGATCTGGCTCCAATATTGCTTCCAATTCGGTGTCTTCGTACACTTTCGCCCTTCCACTTCGTTCTTTGTCTTCCACGTCAAACTCACCGTTTTTAAACTTTTGAAACCACTCACGTCAACTTCTCTCATTCAAAGCAGCCTCACCATAAGCTTCTACAAGGCAGATTCCTTCAAATTGAAAAAGTAAATCAAAAGTTCCGGCAAATGACGCTTATTTGGCATAAAACTAGACATTTTTGCACGAAAAAAATTATCTAAAGCGGATACAGTCACTAATATTTTGACGTTATGTTGTTATCACGCGTTCAAGCTCACGAATATTACGTTTGACATCTGACAATTTCTACATGATTTTCTGGTGGAACCAGAACCATCTTTTGCCCACTTATTTGTACACCTAATATATTGACGGTTTTTGAGGTACGGAAAAATCTATTTAAGTAACCTAGGACTGAAGCTGAATTAGAAGAGCTTAAACAGTATCCAACGATGAAAGATTTTGTCAAGAGTTTTTCTAAAATTATTGTAATGGCGATTACATCGTGGAGTGTTTTCAATACAGTGAGACAATAGGAGACTAATTCGACAAGGTTTGTAGTGGCGGATCTTTTCTTACAAAAACCACGTTTCTGCGAAGATGTCATTGATTTGAATTGGAAAAAAGTGACTTATATAAAATGCTTTAGAAAACATTGGCGATGGGAAAGAGTTTAGTTCCGGGTCTATACTTGGAAACATAATTTTTTGAATATTTTTAAGAATATATGTAATAAAGGATTGTCAAAACATTCGCTGGAAAAAGATTGGTTGAACAGGTTACTAATTAAAAAAGCTAAACTCGAGCAAGATTTTTAAAGTAATGGCGCGGAGATCATATTTGAACGTAAAGTATATTTTGACAAGGCCTTTTAGGATCAGTGAAGAATCAAAACTGAACCAGTAATTCGACCAATTAGCACATCAAATATCGCACCCGATGAAGATCAAAGAGATCGACTCCATTTGAACAAATCTTACAACAAATACAAATATCGTTGATGTCAATCCGACAAAAACGCAATTTAAGAAATTTAGTGCAAAAAAAAAACCAGATCGACAGTGACACCGCTTATAACGGGCCCAGGTCGCCAAACCTAAGATAAAAATCCATCTGTTCAGTGTCCAAGCTATTACAGGGTGGCGCAAAATTAATCATCCAATTTTGTTTTTGAATTACTTTTTTTCTAAATAAAAAAAAATGATTTTGAGTAATGGAAATCTTTATTTGGACCTTTACAATTTTTTCTGTTAAGGGGACAAGATGATATCCGTCAAGTGGCTGCCGCCAATGTTGATACACATTTGTACCCGTTTTATCTCATTTTCCATGACTTTCCGCAAGATGGTGATAACTGTTGGCATTCCTGTCCAATATTCTCCTTAAGGGCTGCGATTGTCTGAGGCTGGTTGGCCGTGACTTCAAGTAGCCCCAAAGAAAGAAGTCTGGAATGGTTAAATCGGGCCATGCCAAATCGCCAAAACGGGAGATTACGCAACCAGGAAACGTTTTCTTCGCAATATCCATTGTGACTCGTGCTGTGTGTGCGGTCTTGTTGAAACCATATGTTCACGAAGTCCCGCTCATCCAATTCCGGCAGTAAGAAGTCGTTTATCATGGCCCTGTAGCATTCGCCAATAACAGTGACCGTGTGGCCGATGGCGTCCTCAAAAAATACGACCCAATCACTTCTCCCGCAAGTTAAATAATCTTGACTATGTCCAAAAGAAAAAAATATATTTTATTTAATTTAAACTTAAACGTAAGATTATAATTGTTGATAGTTCTGCTGCGAACTCCGGTGAGATCTGCTCCCCGAAGGTTGTGATGTTGGTTTTATATTCATCTGCTGCTGTGTGGATGAAGTTATCTTCTGGCTGTGTGCTTTGTTCTGCAAGTGATGATTGTTATTATCTTGTGGGTGATTGGGTGATTCAACTTTTGGGTATCAGTAAGTGATTAGTGTTTGGGCGATTCATCTTTTACCATATCAGTGAATGATAGGTGTTTGAATGATTCTTCTTTATCAGTAAATGATTATTGTTTGGGTGATTCTTATTTCTAATCTTTATATTCTTATAAGGATATGAGTAAATGGGGCCTTAACTCGCGTGAACGCCGCACCATATAGTGGCTTTGATTGGATGTAATGGCTTGTGGGGTACGAGGTCGTGACACCGGCATGGGTGCGAGTTCTACCTCGTCCCACTAACACTCTGCTGTTTGACAAGGTTCCGCTAAACCGAATTGTCAAGGATTAAGTCCAAAACGCAGCAAGACACGCAGATGCCGGCCGAGAGAAATAAAACACTAGTGTTGGTTGGTGGAGTAAACGTTCTTTTTTATTGGTGCCGTTTTGTTTAGTTTTATTCTTTATTAAAAAACCACTACTTTAGTTAACAATATCGAACGTGATGCCAACCAATATTAACACAAACTTATATAACGTATTTCTTTTTGTACCGTCGATGAAATATATACTTAAACAAAATCCTTCGGAATCAAATAACCGACAAACTACCGCTCAACTTTATGGATGATGACTAAAATTTACTACGCCAACGACTCCGTATATTATCGCTTCTCCGCCGCGCGACAGAGGAGCGGGAGCGGCAACGACCGTGGCGGTCGGCGTATGGAATTAGACTCAGCGATAAACCTTCGTTTGTGGTGAGTTTGTGGTGTGGAGTTTGTAGTGTGGATGTAGTGCTCTGAAAAGCCCTACCACCTTTTTCCCCCATTCCTAATCCTAAATCCTAGCTATAATACGCTAAAACATATAAACCCATCAAAACCCACAATAACCCAAACATGATACAAAATTCGCAATACACGAATCAAATTATTCGTTTATCGCTTTGCATTTGCCCCCACGGCATAATTAAATCCAAAATCAAAATTAAAATTCACAATAAACGAATCCAATATTCGTTTATTGTTCTACATTTGCTCCACAGCATCACCCAAATCCAAAATCCAGAGATCGTTATCTCTATCCCAAAAATTCCATTGAGTTAAACAAACAAAAAACTCAAAAGCAGATACATTCACACATCTGCGCGATAGTTTCATAAGAATTCAAGAAATTGATTTCTTATCTTATGTAAATACAACATCTCGCTCGAAATATCCAAAAGATCGAGATTGTTCCACGAAAATGTGTATCGATACAATTTTCGATTCCTTTTCCTTTATAAAGGAATAGTCAAGTGATCTCCAGGCCGCAGTCTAAATTCACAGTCCCTGGAGAAAGTACCCCAGGAAAATCCTGAATAATATAATAAAATCATATTCAGAAAGGAAACAAGACGTGTTTTCATTTTTTATGGACGATGGATATCTAAATATCACCTGGCCCCCACGGAAGACCAAGTGAAGACATCAGGACAAAGGCCGAAGAAAAGGACGTTGCTCTTCCCTTTGAACTCAGAGGAAGCACGGCAACGACCCCTTTTGTAGGACAAGTTTTCAGGAGCGGTCAAATTTTAAGAGATCGCCTTGTCCTTTTAAGGACTAGGAGACACGCTTCCTGGAAATAAAAACCCCTACAAGAAACACAACATGGATATGTATTTGCTTACCACCAGAGAAACGTAAAGTCTCTCTTGGTAGAATAGAGAACCAGATCTCGTAATGGAGATCATGGTGGTCTGTGTGTGATCGTTCAGATGTGTTGTTTACTCATGCGCGGAGACAATGGCAAAACAAGCAGGCAGGCGGCAAGGACAAAGGGATCGAGAAGATCGTTGTCTATGAAGTGCATCGCGTCTAAATAAATAGACGACGATACTTCGAAGAAATGCGGTAAGAGAAAAAATGAAACGAGGGCATCATAAAAGTCTTAGATGAGTAATGCCCTTGTGTAAATATACGATTAGCCATTCGAAAGAGGTACTAATGTATTACAATACTTTATACAATGAGAATTGTATATCGTATCTTGGGTCGGTGGCCGAAACGAATCCCTTGCTTGCATTTGTATAAGCAGGGAAATTCGTTGCGGCCGAGAAAGGAATTGGATATTGTTTGTTAATGGGAAAACAAATCATTGGTTGGATATTATACATGTTTACATGCATAGGAATTCGGTTTTATGGCACTAGACGCTAGATGCGCGTATTGCTTTTGTCCCTTGGACAAAGGGTCTGCAGGATACGTGCATGTGGGAAGATAAGGGGGCAAAAGAGGAACAAAATTTCTTGGCAAACAATGGTTCCGGAATAGTTTTCCTACTTATAATACATGTATGCAAGCGAATTATTTTCCACCGAATTTTAATGATGCATTAGATGTGTGAACAGAATCTTTCAGGAATTTTCATGTAATGCGTTGAAAGCTTCAATGTCCTTGTAGTAGGAAATATTAATGCTGGGTGGAGATTGCGGTGCAGGTGTGGGGAAGTTGGAATTTGCCTGGCAACCGAAGGTACCGAATAAGTTTTAGGATACCTGAAAAGGTATAAAAGAAATCTTACAGGGTATTGTGTGCGAAGAGATGCATGAAAGGTAGATTTTCTTTTCCAGGGACTTTTAGATTAAAGATTTGATATCTTTAATGCGTGAAGCATTTAAGGTGCTAATGCGATTGCATTAGTGAACTTATGAGATTGGTTGGAGAATATGGGGGTTTTTCAGGTAAGTGAACCGTGGGGTTTGACGGAACCGCCACAGGCTCTTCGTGCAACACACGCGAATTTTTAGTGCACCAGAAACGAAGACTTTGCTTGTTGACGTAACCGCTTAAGTGGAAATGCGCTTCGTCGCTCATGATGATTTGCGACACAAAATCGTCCTCTTCGTTGTTGAGATTAAGGATGGCTTGACTGTAATTCACACGCGCTCCATTGCTTGTCTCTTTGTATACTGCAGCTGTCTAGTTCACAAATGTCAAATATGATTGACCTACGACACCATTTGGAAAATTTATAACATCTTCCGATAGGATGATTAATTTTGCGCCACCTTGTATAATTATAATGTGGGATGGACATGGTCAAGTTCGCCTCGAAGAAACGGAGTTATCGTTTTAAGTTGAAAATACGAGAGTCGTTCAATAAGTCCGTAGAAAAAGGAGAACATTTTTTCTTGAATTCTTCGCTGGACCAATGCAATACTGAAGCATAATGCTCTCCAGTTATTTAATCTACTCAGTGTCACAGTCATTAGAAATTTGACATGAACATGGATCAATTAACGCCAAGTTTGCCTTAAAGAAATGGAGTTATCTTATCTAAACTATTGTAAAAATACGAGGGTCGTTCAATAAGTCCATAAAAAAAGGATTTTCAGATAAGTATATTTTTTCCTTAATTCCACGCTCGAGCGTTGCAATAATAACGTATAAGACTCTCCAGTTAGCAGTTATAGATCGCAATACAAACGACCTAGATAAAGGTCCCCAACACAACAGAACCTAATAAAGTATTATAATTTTCTCACCTTGCACAAATTCTTCCAAAGAGAGTCTTAATACCTGTGATATCCGACACAGAGAAATCTTGGAATCATTTGTGCAACGATGCAATCCACATGGTGGCAATAAGTTTCGTTCCAGATATATAATAATTATGAAACATATGGTAGCAATAAGTTTCGTTTTAAGTATGTCACAATTTAATAATCAGTCTAAAGGTAGATTCACGAGAGCGAAGACATCTCGATACAATAAAAACTTAAAATAAATGAAAAGTATAGAAATTGTTTCTTCTTTTTCGTAATGAAATCCTTTGTGAAAAGTGTTAGCTTCTTCTTCTTTTTTCAAATAATCTATGTAGATGATTCTGAGTGCTTCCCGAAATACGGTTGCCTTCATATTGGCGGTCGATTTCATAATGTTGGTCTTCTACGGAGCACGCTCCCCACCAAAACCACACTGAATCTTTGTCTCTGAGTTATAGTAGTGTGCCCATGCTTCGTTCACAGTTATGTATCGGCACAGAAACCCGTCCAAATTTCGATAGCAAAGCAAGAAAATAGCTCCAGAGTCGGCCACACGATTGCATTTATTCTTCATTGAGAGCAGACGCGGCACCCATCCTTTGGAGACTTTGTCTACACCCAATTTTTGTTCAGCAGACTAGTGAGTACTGATGCTATGAGCGCCATTTTTTGGCGGTTCTAAAGACTTATTGAATGAATCTTGCATTTTGCTGGCCTCGAAATTCAATGAGTTGAGCATACTCTGTTGACTGATAACAAGTTAGTCTAGTGAGTAATAATGCTTACTAAAAACAAAAAAAAATGCTAAATTATGAGCGCCATTTTTTGGCTGTTCTAAAGACTTATTGAATGAATCTTGTATTTCGCTGGAGCATACCCTGTTGAGAAGCATTGCAGCTAAAGAAAACGCTGCGTTGCATGCGGTTTCACGAGACAATCTCCGGCGAATGTCACAATTAGAGGTCTCAAGCCTGTGCAACGAAGGCGGGCTTCTTCCACCAAAGGAAGGTAGACCTGTGGGGGGTGAGAGAAGTAGGATGCCGACGTACGACACTGGTTCTCTTAAATCCTCAACAATATTTACGCCGAACACTGTTCATAAATCATCAAAGAAACACCGGTATATTGTTTTGTATAAATGTTTTTTTTTTTTTTAATTCTTCCTTTTTTTGTTTTTACAGCGATTAACGTTTTATTGACCAGCAGCTCAGGAACATTCTTCCACAATTAAAGGTGTCAAGTTTCGAATTAAATTCACTTCGATTTTTGTGCCGCACTATTTGTTTTCGATAATAACGATTAATTTACGTTACTTCACAGATTGACGGATAAGTTTACGTGGAAAAATAAACTGAAACTCTCCCGAGTTGAAAAAGAATAAAACATACACGACTGCGCTCGACGTTATTCGATCTTCGATGCTCACTCCATGCAGTGTGAAACTCGACTCTATGTGCACCGTTTGGTGGATGAATAGCGACTATTTAAAAATCCGTGAAATTATGTTTTTCCCCTGAGCGGCGGCATGACCTACCGCGGTTGTGGTTGACTAATGACTGATCCCAATTAGGGATGAAATTTGGATTTTTGATTTGCACGACGATCAGCCAATGGTAATCGCGCTCTCCTGTGCATGCTTCAATTCTCTACGCTCATCGAGGTGGATAAAATACTTGTGTACTCGTTCGACGTCGATGGACATAGAAAGGATGAAGAAACCAAAAGGAAAGCACAATAACCTAGGGTTGATCTGGCATTGGTGTGCGTGTATCAATGCAGCCTCCGAGGATAATCCACTGACCTAGCGCGGTGACTGTGGTGATCTCAGAGTGCATTGAACTATGGAAAGACAGAATTGTGAAGGAGAGGAAAATGTATCTTGTGCTATTCACCTGTAAGCCGAGATCATTCATCCCCAGCGAATGGAGAGTCTGGGGAAAGTCGAAGTGACGCTGCTTTGGGTAGGGTAACATTATCGTGGGAAACATGCTGAGGTATTCGATAATTATCCAAGCCGTTGGATAATGGGGCACCCGCGTCGTTTGATTCGACTTGTTGTTGCTAACCAACATGAGTTGGAATTTCCGGTGGCAATCTCATGGGTTAGAGGACTGGAGTTGCCGTATGGCAAAAATGTACCTGAATTAAATTATGCATTACCTGCATAGAATAATGAATTTAGCTAAGCGTCCATTTTTAAAACATGATTTACAGGTAAATATGTTAGTAGGAGGAATTGGGGTTGATTTGACACGCTGTTGGCGGTCGAAATAAGGCGGAAACAGTGGGTTGGTTCTCCATTTAGTATCGAGAACTCCCACAGACCCACACCATAATACCTGATGTAGAAACATGGGTGAAAAGAAAACATGGTGTGCTGAATTACCACTTGACTCAGCTCATATCAGGCCATGGATGTATAGCGTTTGTGATGATAGTGAAGAACGTGTGATTCGAACTGACGCTATGGCAATTAGAATCACAAAAAATTGAACCAATGCTTAACACAGCAGGCTAATGGCCGCGTGTACGAATTCGATTTCTAAACTCAAGCCCACTCAACTTATGTGGAATTGTTGTGTTATCGCTATGGTATACGGCTCTGATGCTTTTGCTTATTCGAATTTCCTTTCGGTGTTTTTCACTATTTGCTTGGATATAGTGTGTATCTGTTAGAAACGCCACGCTACTCCCTCCTCAGTAACTTTGTTACGATCAACTTCGTGTGCTAACGACAGAGCGAGGACCAAACAAGCGATAGGACGTCGGAGCAGGCGAGTGTGCCGGTGCTCTATGCGGGAGTCGTGATCGAGTAGTGAAGTTCTGTTTACCAATGGGAAATTGTGTGTTTTGTATATAGATCACGTTGGATTGTTGCGTGCAGCAAGAATAGTGAAGACGGTGATTTGAACATACGATGAAACGGGTGAGAAGCGAAGCATGAAGCATCAGGCTACTGGCCGCGTGTACGAATTCGATTTCTAAACTCAAGTACATTCGACTGATGTGGAATTGCTATGTTACTGCTTGGTATACGGCTGATGCATTTTCTTGTTAGATTTTCGTTCGGTGTTCTTCACTATTTGCTTCTGTATTGTGTGTCTATCTGTGAGAAACGCCACAGATGCTTTCGGCAAAACTTGCACAAGTATAAGCATGTGAATCGCCCATACTGCTTGTATTGCGGAGGCAAAATAGAAAATGTGGTACACGTACTCACAGGGAGCTTGAGATTCGAGACCACACGAACGATTTTGGAGAGACATATGAGGCGTACAATCACTCTGGCAGGAGTAATAGAATACATGCTGAGTTCAAAACAGGCATGGTCCGTAGCAAATGATATTTTATTCACATAATGCAGCAGCTGTGACACGACGAGCGGAGTAACAGGTAAACTCCACTCCGCCCCGCGATGGAATATCTAAAAGAAAGTTCCGCGGGGATCAACGGGAATATATACCTGGCGGGGGGTGGTTTTGGTCGGTAAAAAACCGGCATCCCTTTGGATCGGTCCAGAGGTATCTTTTGAAGATTTCCACCTTCCTTCCGAAAAAAACACCCTGTTGAGAAGTTAGTTTAGTAAATGATGATACTTACTGAAAACAAACCACTTTGGTTACTACGAGACCCATCTTTTGGCTGTTCTAAAGACATATTAAGCGACCCTCGTACTTTGCTGGGGTCGGAATTTAATGAGTTGAGTGTATCCTGTTAATTAACAACGAGAAGTTAGTCTAATGAGCAATGATGCTTAAAAAAAACAAAACGAACTGTTCTAAAGACTTATTAAGGGACCCGGTTAGTACTTTGTTGGGGTCGGAATTTAATGAGTTGAGTGTATCCTGTTAATTAACAACGAGAAACTAATTAGTAATTATTCTTAAAAATAACAAAAAACGTTGTTCTAAAGACTTATTGAACGACCCTCATATTTTACTTCAAAAGAACTTTTCTTCATATTCAAATCCCAAACTAGATCCATGCTTGAATATTGTTTACATGATTGGAGTTCTGCTCCCAAGGACATCCTTATTATTCTACTTCTGCCAGGAAAGGCGAATGTAGATCAGGTCAGCGCCCTTATTTGCAATTTTTTCTCGACTGAGTCCAGTGATTAAGCTCCCCCCAATTTCTCGGAACTCGTAGCTTAATGGGGTGGTATTTCATGAGGTGGCTGAGTATTGGGGCTCAACCTCTCACTTCAGCTAGATGAGAGTATTGCGTTTGCGACGATAGTGAAGAGCGTGTGGTTGAACCGACCCTATCACATACTGCCGTGTGTACGAATTCGATTTCTAAACTCAAGTACACTCAATTGATGTGGAATTGTTATGTTATCGCTATGCTATACGGCTTTAATGGATGTGCTTTTGACTGTTCCACTTGTCTTTTAGATGGTGTTGTTCTTCATTATTGGCCGTGTGTATCTGCTAGAGACGCAACAAGAGCATACAAAAACCAGCAATCTGATTAATATAGTACTGACTCCACAGTCTGTGACACATATTAACTTCAACGCCACATTGGGTGACATATCAAAGAGTGTGGCGGGGTTTTGCCTCTTTTAGAAATATTAACCCTGTTCCTTAGAGATCCATAAAGTCTTTTAAACAATTCGGTTTATTTGCACCTAACAAGGCAACCCGAGAGATCCCATCATAGAAGTTCGGCACCTACATCTGTATGCCAAATCTAGGTTTGCCACAGAATGAAATGTCTCTGGAACTCCTTTCCAGCACGAATATTTCTAAAGCGTTTCAATTTATACTTCTTAAAAAAAACCAGCGGTTACCTATTGGCATTTCGGGGCACTGTTGAGAGGTTCGTCATCGCATAAACGGGCTCGCTCTCGAGGCTCGGCCCAGGCTCGACTGGTTACGGCATTTTGTAACAGCAGGGGCATCGGTTTCACCAATACTAATGTAAACGCCGTCCACCAATATTTGCAAACAACGAAATCTGATATCCTTGCCCTAACTGAGACCCAGGTCGATTCGTCAACTGATTCGACATATCTTCGTTGCTCAGGATACGACTTACATTCGAGATTCCGTTTTAAGGGCGGAGTCTGCGTCTTAGCGCGGTCCGATCTGGCTTGCCAGAGGATGGAGGCGTTGGAGCCCAATAATATGGACACCATGTGGTTGAGGGTCGTGCTGAGAAATTCCGTTAAATTTCTTTGTTGTCTTTACCGCTCCCTGAATGACGATCGACCGGCGACATTTTTCGAACATCTTTCATATACCGTTGACTGGATACAGATCAACCACCCAGTTTCTGAAATTAATGTCCTTGGCGATTTTAATGTACACAATTCCGACTGGTTGTTACATTCTAACAGAACCGACGAGGCTGGGAGGCTGGCGGAGATGTTTGCTGTAAGCCACAACTTGACTCAACTCGTGGGGGAGCCAACGCGAGTACCGGATGCCCGAGGCGATTATGCGAACACCCTGGATCTGTTTTTGACATCCGAACCGAGTATTTATACAGTAGAGGTTTCTGCGCCACTGGGAAACTCAGATCACTGCTTGGTATCTGTCGCGCAAGCACTTGCATACCAAGCGAATAACCGGCCTAGGCAGCTTCGCCATGTATGGAAGTATGGGGCTGCTAACTGGGACGATATGCGAGATTTCTTCGCATCCTTTCCTTGGTCGGAGGTGTGCTTCGGAAACTCCGATGTTAACGCTTGCGCGGAGTCGGTATAAGAGATTATTCTTCTGGGGATGGAAATGTATATTCCACATTCCATCAAACGAAGTTCGTCTGATAAACCTTGGTTTGACAAAAAATGCGAACTGATTACAGCGGCAGAAAAAAAACGTTTAAGCAATGGCGCTCCAATCCCACCGATGTTAACAGAACGAATTTTGTTAGAATCAGAAACGAGTGCAACCAGACGATTGATACCGCGAAGAAGGCTCACAACGACAGGGTGATCGATAAGCTCCTTCGGTGCCCAACTGGTTCGCGCTCCTTCTGGTCAATGGCAAAGGCTGTCAGCAGTAATTTTGCTTCCTCCTCTTTTCCTCCGTTGGTGACAGACAGCGGGACGTTAGTCACGAATCCAAAGGATAAAGCTAATGTGTTCGCGAATTTATTTTCCGCGAATTCAAACCTCGATCCCGGCCTTTTGGAGCCACCTGTGATCTCGCCGGTACGGTCTTCCATGCGGGATGTGAGATTTCGTCGGCGCACTATTCAACGCATTCTACGTGAACTGGATTGTAGGAAGGCAACCGGCCCGGACGGAATACCAGCAATAGTCCTTAAGAACTGTGCTCCAGATTTATCGCCGGTTCTTGGCAGACTCTTCCGTTTATCTTATGCACGGAGGACATTTCCTGCCTGCTGGAAAATCGCTCGAGTTCAGCCAATCCCAAAGACGGGAAAAAAGTGTCTCCCACAAAATTACCGTCTGATAGCATTACTGTTTTATATAAGGTAATGGAAAAAGTCATCAATACAGAGTTGGTTAAGTATTTGGAGTGCAACGGTCTTCTGAATGATCGTCAATGCGGATTCCGTGGCAGGCGGTCCACAGGAGACCTTTTGACACTTATAACCGATATATGGACATCTGCGATTGAACGGCATGGTGAGTCAAGGGCGGTCGCATTAGATATCTCCAAGACTTTTGACCGCGTCTGGCACGGGGCATTGCTGAGCAAACTTCGTTCCTATGGACTTTCCCAACAGCTTTGCGACTGGACGAGGAGCTTCCTCGGGAATCGATCGATCCGGGTTGTTGTGGACGGCGAGTGTTCGGATCTGTATCCTGTTAATTCGGGGGTGCCCCAGGGTTCTATTTTGGCTCCAACCTTGTTCTTGCTTCACATAAATGATTTGTTGGAGACAACGGATAACAAAGTGTTCAGTTTTGCGGATGATAGTACGCTTGTTTCCTCCTTTTCGAGTGCTCGGCCGATTGGTGCATCAACGTCGCACCAGCTGAGATGTAGACAGATTGACTCTCTGAATCAGGATCTAGATAAAGTCCTGCAGTGGGGAAAGACCAATCCTGTCGACTTCAACGCGACGAGACCCAGTATACAACATTAACAAAGAAAACTGGATCATCGGTTCCACAGCTGATGATGAGTGGCCGGGCCCTCGAGGCTGGAGAAAGTTTGAAATTGCTCGGCGTCACGGTCTGTGGGAATGTATCATGGCATAAACACGTATTGGGTATGGCCCAAAATACTTTACTCCGGCTCAACTTCTTCTCCTATATAAATCTCAAATTAGACCCGCGCTCGAATATTGCTCTCATGTTTGGAGCTCGGCTCCTAAACATACCCTCGACCTACTTGAGAGCGTACAAAGACGAGCGATCCGTCTGATCGGGGACTCGGCGTTGACGTCGGGACTACAGTCGCTATCACATCGAAGGCGCGTAGCCGACCTCTGTCTGTTTTACAGATATTATCACGGGTACTGTTCTTCGGAGATTCTTGGCATTGTTCCACGCAATTCGGTTTATATGCGCTCCACAAGACAATCCGACGGATCGCACCCGTTTGTGGGTCATCTCCCGACGGCGCGAACATCCCTGTATAAGAACTCGTTCCGTTACAGAGCGGGGAAGCTGTGGAACTCCCTTCCCACGCGAGTGTTCCCGGAGCGTTACAACCTGCAACTGTTCAAAAAGAACTGCAACAGTTATTTGATGGCATCTCGGGGCGATCACTCGACGCTACAGGTTCGCCTCTCCCGGGAGAAGTCTAATAAAAAAAATAAAAAAAAATAAAAACGGTCTCGATGTTGTAAATTCTTTTCTCCTTGTTTGTTCTGCTTTGAGTCATTCTCGGTGAGAACAGCAAAATGGTTTTGGCGTTATAACCCAGCAAAATGCAAAAATTAAACTTTTTCAATACACTATTTTTATCTTTATTTTACACAAAAAGGTTCAGTCATAAAAACAGTTGCTGAAGGCACCGTATACATGTTCGATTCAACAAAAACCTTAAAAATATACTGTCAGAAACAGTACAACAAAAATCAAAACTGTGTCGAAACAGTAACAATGAAACACTTAATGAATAGACAATTTTCTTTTTCGTCTATTCAGCAACTAGCAGCATTCAGTGCCACTACAGACATTTATGCTGCAAACTTTATCGTTGCATACTCTGAGGCGCTATAAGTTGGTAGTCGTATAAATTGTTCGATCGGCTGTTGCGTCTGCAACATCTTCCCGGGCCAGCGACAATGGACCAATAGGCATTTCTTCCTTCCTTGTATAGGTGAGGTGTATCAGCGCAATGGTCGTCTTGGGTCCGGGTAGCACGGGAATCCTTGCAATTGAGACACAAGTAATTTTCGGTTTTGTCTCGTTCATCGGAGACACCGTATTGAGGTAGGGCGGCATTAATTAGTTATATTATACTATATACTTGGTTAGATTAATTGTAATTGAATTATAATATAATTGGTTATGGTATAGTGGCATACTTGATGTTATCAGTGTGTGTGGGTGTGTGTGTGTGTGTTGTGTGTGTTTAATGTTGAATGGATCGTAAATCCCTGGTGTCATCGATGACCTTCTTGGACGTAGTCCTCTCCTTGGATCGTAAATCCATATGTAGAGTATCAATATGTTGGATGTAGTCCCATGTTGGATCGTAAGTCCGTAAGTATAGTATAAATATTTTGCACGTAGTCCGATGTTGGATCGTAAGTCCGTAAGTATAGTATAAATATTTTGGACGTAGTCCTATGTTGTATCGTAAATACGTAAATAGTAATTGAGCGATGTGGTCGTCAATATGTTGAAGTGTTTGTGTTTGTCCTTGGTTGGAAATGTGGCCATTTGGAAATAGTTAAAATCAAGGTGAGCTAGATGGAGCTGTTGATTCAACCCAAAGACCGCTTAGTTGGGTTAAAGTCGGCCGTGCAATGTTGTTTTTTCATCATCTTCTGAATATGGCCAGCCTGTGCTGATATTAGAAGTGTTAGAGTTGCCACCAACTGCATAGGATCATCTGCGTCTCGAATCCAAGGTGATTGCTGTGCCTGATGCTGCTGCAGTTGGGGATGTGTCCCACCTACGCCGCTAAACCAATGCTCGGCGTTGGGCGAACTTCTTGATGGGAGCTGAGATTGACGTTGGCCACATTGCCTGACGGAGGATTTGATCGACCAGTCGCGTGATTGTGTTGATGATGGTGACTTCGGTAATTGTTATAATGGTCACCATAGAAATAATCTTGTTGGCCTCGAGAACCAGAAGAAGTCGATATGTTCTTTGAATTGAGCGAATTCGCTAGTTTTCCCATGATCAGAAGGGATTGTATTGTTCCCTTAATGGCAGTTCGTGGTTGAACACCTTACGGAATATTGTATTGAATTAGACTGGCACTTGATTGAGCCAGAGAGGTTGCGTATCCGGGTTGCTATCAAGAAGAATACTCTGCTGATCGATAGAAGCCTTCGTTCCATTGTGCCGCAGGATGAAATAGTCCTAAAGCCAGGTACTTTTCTTCTTCGTCTGGTGGCTGGACCATATGTTCACGATTCGTTTTCTGTTGGTCGGATTTCCCGAAGGGTGCCGGCGTCTTTCCTGTTCTTCTCCTTCTATACTCCCTAATCTTGGCATCGAAAGTCCATCTTAGACACCGACTCTGTTGGAGTGGTGCCCCCGTGGCAGCGATGTGCAATGGGCGATGCTAAGAGGGTACCCCCAGAGCATTTCGTCCAGGCGGCGAAAGGCGAAGAACCCCAGACACGTGGCAGCGATGTGCCGGGGTGGCGAGAAGCGACAATCCTGGATGCTTGAGCGATGAGTCCAGGTGACGAGAAGCGGTGAACTCCAAATCCGCGACAGCTTTCCGATGGCATGCTTTTCCGAAGGGTGCCGGCAACTTTCCTTGTTCTTCGTTTTCTTTGTCCCTTAATCTTACAACCGAAAGCCTATCTTAGACACCAACTCCGTTGGAGTGGTGCCCCCATGGCAGCTACGTGCAATAGGCGGTGTTAAGAGGGTGCCCCAGACCATTTCGTCTAGACGGCGAAAAGCGAAAAACCCCAGACACTTGGCAGCGTGCCCAGGTGGCGAGAAGCGACAAATCCTGGATGCGTAAACGATGCGCCCAGGTTTCGAGAAGCGGTGCCCAGGAACGGATGTGGATGAAGCGGTGAAATCGCAATTCCCGGCGTTCTCGGATTTATTCATCTGCAATTCTATTTGGGTTGATACTGGCAGGTATAGGACCGGATGTGCCTTTGTTGACAAAATCTTTCTTTGGTATTGACCGCTTGCTTTACTGTGAGAGCTTCAGCTCTGTCGTTGAACCTGATTTCACACGTTGGATTTGTCCTCTTCACTATTGCCCGATGGGTCATCGTCCTCTTCTTGAGGTTCTTTCAGGTGCACGCGGGGCGTATCTCAGTGGTAGCGTGGGTCGTGCCAATTACCTGCAACTTCATTAAAAGGGGAGCCGAATGATGTCCTCAACCGAAACACTGGAACTGATTAGAATATTTCTTGATGTACCTGCGGTGAATTCTGCAGAATTAAGACAAATGAAACAATCTTGGACTTTTAAGAAACTGGGCTGTAATTGGGCTTTGTTGTTGATTATTATATTATGTAAATTGATTATTATTTAATTTGTTGTTTGACTTGTGCGTTTACTGAGATGTTGGTTCGTTTATCTTGGAGTTTATAAGATGGGAAAAATAGAAAGTGTTTATCATTTTATTTTCCGCCGATTACAAGAGAAAATAATTATTCGAATAAAAAGCAGAAGTTAGTTTTCAGGTAGTTCACAAAGGTAATGAACTATCCAACCAATACGGGCTCGCATATGTCCAGTCCGATTGAAACTCAGGAAATATATATGTGGTAAGCATCCTCCACTTGACCACGGTGTCTTCGTTTTCAGAAGCACATCTACCGGAGTTCCAATCATATGAAGTGCTTCATCATTTTGTTTATCAACAGCGCTTGGTGATGTAATAACCTGCATCATGATTTCCATAGGTTTGGTAGACTTCCTTTCCGCGTTCTACCTGATGTGTGTTGAACGATTTGTGCTGCAGGAATTGGACAAACAAAATACTAAAATATGTTAAATATTGAAACATTCGTGCTGCAGGAACCAGACAAACGAAATCTTAAAATATGTTGAATATTGAAACATTTGTACTGCAGCCACTGGACAAACAGATTCTTAAAAAATGATTAATATTGAAACACTTTTGCTGCAGGAACCAGACGAACAAAATCTTCAAAAAATGTTGAATGCTGAAATTCAATCGAATAAATTCATGTGGGTCGCTTTCCCAGAGGTCTTTGTCAGACTCCCTGAAGAACATGACTGAAAATATAGTATCTTGAATATTTGCACCCATGTGAAGTTTAATTAACTCCACCCAGGAATACACATGAATCAGCATTTTTAGGTACATTAGCATATGTGCTAAGACTCGCGGTGACACATAAACGCTGTTACGATATTGGTCGAAACCCTAAGTGATACATCCAGAACACTTGACGTGAACGTCAGAAAGTACCATTCCGTAAAGTTCAGGTATTTCTCATTAACGAATTCGGGACTTCTATTTCTTCCAAACACGCGGACGATTATGTCGGGAGCATGCACAACTGCCTCCACAATATTGCCCCGAATCACTGCACAGTCCTGATCATGAACTGAGAAAATACTTGTTTCCTTAGGTTTTGTCTTCTTGTCGGACCAGTGGGAAGAAATGAAACTCTTGATGTAGGTAAAATCCACTTGTCTAACCGGTAGTTCAACATTGTTCTGTGGAGACTGTGGCGGTTCCGCCAAACCCCACAGTACGCTTTCCTTAAAAACCCCCATAACACCCATCTTCCCATATAATTTCGCCAATGCAATCGCATTCGGCACACAAAAACGCCGCACACATTTAAGAGAACAAACCCATGATCTTAAATTCCCTGTTAAGAAAATGTACCTTCATGCATCTCTTCGCATACAATTTTGTGTAAGAATTCTTCATGCCCTTTTTAGGAATTCCATAACTCCCATTGTTTCCCGCCAATGCATTTGCATTTGCCTCAGAAAACATTTCCTTTTCCAAGGACATGTAATGCTTTCAAGCATTATCTGAAATTCCTAAAATTGTTCCTTAATGTGCATATGCACCATAAATACCAAACATTCGGCGTCTGCGAAGGACCAGTAAGTTATTATATAAGATAATTAAGCTAGAATTTAAGCATTTTTTGTCTAGCCTTTAATTTAGAAATTAGGAATATAAAAAGAAAAATAAAAAATGTTTTAAAAATGAAAATGAAATACCAAACATTCGGCACCCTTTGTCTGAGTTAAAATACTATGTCGGTCAGCTTGTTTTTACAGCAGGCACACTGCTCAACTCCTCTCGACTTCTTTTCGACTCAACATTACGCGACCCTTTTTAGACTCCGTTTATACAGTCTTCCCAAGATATTGGCGTACAATGCCATCACACATTGCTGACTCGACTAGACGCCACAAGCCTCAACACAATCTCGACCCCTCTCATTATTTCGGCGCAACAATGCCCATTACTAGCTGACTCCACGCGACCCAGTTCGCCTTTCCTCGTCTCTTCGTAACCCTCTAAATTTAACTTCTTCAAACCGGCTCCTCATCACACTTTAGCTACTCCGCGTAGCACATAATCAACAGGACGCCGGTTCCGTCTCGCTCGAACATTTCGATTCCGTTCTGGTCTTCTGTAATACGGGCAAAATTCGCCTCTGCCCACCTTTTTTTGTAAGGCCCTTTTACAAATATTGGCGCACACGCTCGCCATTGCTCTACACCCATCTTCCACAAACCGGCTCTTTAATTAACAACGGCTACTACGAGTAGCAACACTCAATAGGACGCCTGGTTTTGTCATAAATCGACTTTTTCTGTCCCTATTCTGGAGGTTGGCCCTCATGCTCGCCAACCACAGCCTTCACGAGAGCCCGCTCGCCAATGCTCGTCCTTACTTTACCTTCTTCTACAGCCTCGGCTCCTCACTAAACCACAGCTACTGCACGTAGCATTATGACCAGTAGGACGCCCGACGCCCAAGCCGGCTCCTTACTATCCACCAGCTACCCTGCGTTGCAATCATTTAGTGGGACGCCCGGCCCTACCTCCTTACATAAACTTCAGGACCTTCGTCCTTAGGTCTCTGAACGTCTCCCAAATGTCTCAGTAACACCGGTCGACAAATCGAATCGATACCACCGGACCGAGACAATATACCTGACCACCTCATGCAGGTACCCTAATCTTTAGCCGCCATGGCTCACCTTTGGCGGCAACTAAAGGGAATACACGCCCCTCTACGCCGCCTCACATTTACCAGGTGCATAATACTTCGGAGCGCGCATCTAGTACCCTAGGGCGCCCTGGGGTTGGACACAATCAACCACCCACCAGGAGCCCCCTAACCAAAGTCGCCCATCTTTAACATGCGCGACCGGCCCCCACTAGTTGCCGTTCGGTCGAGGTCGCAGCTACCGCTACATAAGCGCCGATGTACCGGTCCTCCCTCGATCGGAAAGCCGCGCAACAGAGTGCCCGCCCCCCTTTCACCAGTCCCAGCGGCAAACAATTCGCCATACAAACGTATGAGCGAAAGAAACCGGCTCTGGACTTGGTCCCTTTCCATCCCGCACATGGCAACCCGTCACTGCGGATGCGAGCGGATTTCCGATGGGTTCCGACCTATTCGGACGATAGCCTGTTGGTCCATGCGACCCACAACAGGCCTATGGACCACGCGGCACACCTTTGCCCTTGATGGCATCAATCGGTAACATCTGCGTCCACCTTCTTTATCGACAAAGGCCCATACTATAACCTGGAACTAGTCACCACGACAGTTTCTCCGATTTAATTATAGAGCCTCCCGAAGTACGCAGGACCACCTTGTTCGTCAAGTGTCCAGCCCTCCGTCCAGCATTGCACCATTCATTCGAGCACCCCTTCAGCCCTGCCTCCTTTATTTCGTGGCTACGTCACCGGGGGGGGGGGGGGGGGGGGGGGGGGGGGATACTGTGACGGTCCCGCCAAACCCCACGGTACGCTTTCCTTAAAACCCCCATAACACCCATCTTCCCATATAATTTCGCCAATGCAATCGCATTCGGCACACAAAAACGCTGCACGCATCTAAGAGATCAAACCCATGATCTTAAATTCCCTGTTAAGAAAATGTACCTTCATGCATCTCTTCGCATACAATTTTGTGTAAGAATTCTTCATGACCTTTTTAAGAATTCCATAACTCCCATTGTTTCCCGCCAATGCATTTGCATTTGCCTCGGAAAACATTTCCTTTTCCACGGACATGTAATGCTTTCAAGCATTACCTGAAATTCCTAAAATTGTTCCTTAATGTGCATACGCACCATAAATACCAAACATTCGGCACCCTTTGTCTGAGTTAAAATACTATGTCGGTCAGCTTGTTTTTACAGCTGCAACACTAGCGATTCAATAGACAAACAATCATGCATTTCTTTCGTCGCCACACGAATTGCTTGGCATACCCAAATGCAAGCAAGGGATACGTTTCGGCAATTAACCCAAGATACGATATACAATTTCCATTGTATAAAGTATCGTATCCCATTAACACCTTTTTACCAACGTCCGTCATAGCGAGGTTGCATAAACATGACCCTCGTTACGGAGCGAACCATTTGGTCGCCTTTTCCTTTGTTCTCGCCGACTGCCTTTCTCGTTGTTCCACTGCTTTCGAATACGTGCAACAACATCGGATCTGAACGTTCACACACACACAACCATGATCTCAACTACGAGATCCGGTTTTCTTGTTCCCACAAGAGAGACTCTACGTTACACTCGTGGTAGATAAAACATATCCTTGGCAAGAATATATTCACACCCTTAAGAGAAAAGTTTTTCTCTCTCTTCCTTTTTTCTGAAATTTCCCTTTTTAGCGAAATCATCTCTGCATGAGATGATGATCGGTAAGTCCTTTTCCATCTGCCGACGACAACAGTCGTGCGGACTTCCGCTCCCGTTCCGCGGACAGTACAACAAAAATCGAAACAGTAACAATGAAACAGTTAATGAATAGACAATTTTCTTTTTCGTCTATTCAGTAAATAGCAGCTTTCAGTGCCACTACAGAAATTTATGCTGCAAACTTTATCGTTGCATATTCTGAGGCGCTATAAGTTGGTACTCGTTTAAATTGTTCGATCGGCTGTTGCGTCGCAACACTCCTTAAAGAAATATTAAACAACAAAATGAAAAAGCATCACAATACTTTTTAGCTAGTAATATGAACCTATGGGGACTTTACGCATCCTTCGCCCTTTATTAAATTTCATTGGCCGGGTAGGCCACCACAACGGGGCAAATTTCCTGCGGCCAAACGGTCATGAATTCATCTACGTGGCATAGAAACACTGCTGAAATAAAATACCTGCCACATTATCTTCCATAGCAATTGATAAAGAAGATCGTGACAACAATCTGGCATATGGATTCATATCACGCGATCCTCTTTACGCTACGCTGTTTGGTTCCGGAACCAGTAAACAAGATCGTAAATCCATTCTGCAATAGAATACACAAAGAGGACCTTTACATCGTGCCCCTCGGCCTAGAACTGTTTCTACCGCAACCCAAATAATTCCCTAATTTTCTACGCAACGACTGTTTTCTATTGTTTGGAAATGCAGGTGATAAGAGCGCATATAAACCCACGCATAGTATTATTGCATTGTTAACGCGCCGTCTCTGAAGTTTTTTTCCAAACCCCGGACAATAAGAGCATGAACAAATGCATACGATGAAATTAGTTCCGTGAGATCCTTATTGGCTACCGATCACAGATGCATTGAAGCGAGCATGAGTAAGTGTATCAGTGAGCACCATACATTCTCCCAGATAGCAGACAGATTGCGCTCAAACTTTACGTTCGAATAGAGGGCAGTTCTGCTAGTTTAGCGAGAAAAAGATTTTTTAGCAATCCCTTTAAGCGGGCTTTTCAAATGATTAAATTTTTTTATAAAAATGAATGTGTTACGTAATAGATGTTACTACTGGCCTCGCTCCCAGGTAGCGTGTCTTCTTATCCTGAAAATGACGTAAGATCTCTTAAAGACCGCTCCCGAGGAGACCCGTTGCGGTTGCTGCCGTGCTTCCTCGAACCTCGAGGGAAGAGCAGCTTCCGATCGTTGTAGGGACGTCGCTTTGGAATTGCGTCCCTGTGCCGTGGAACCAGGTGCCTTTGGGTGATGTCCGAAATCGTGGACGCTGCAAGGTTTTAGTTTGTGGGCTTGCCACCACTTTACTCACCGGTTCTTTTTGCTGGTTGGAAGTCGCCTCCTGTCCTAAAGCCGCCAACGTTCCTCAGTGAATGCAGCAAACCAAATAAATCAAAATACTTTTGGTTTCGTTTATAATAGATTCATTTATTAATAAAATATTTTGCCCCCGCTTGGTAGAAACCTCGACGTGGTGCGGGGGCTTAAACTACGATGAATCACTCAGGCTATGCTGACGGAAGCATATGCTTCCAGTAGGGTCTCCCATGTCAGACAGGCTAGCGAGGAGTAACACACAAAGATCTACCACCCCTAATCCAGGGTGTTACGCGTCATCGTGCCCATTGGATGGTTTGCAGCCAGGGGTATACCGGCTATATTATAACGGCGCCTCTCTGACACCGGGTCGAATCAGAGCAGTAAGCAGACCTTACCACATCAAAACGGGGCTCTGATGTGGCGGACTATTTGAAACCCCAAGTCTCGTGGGATCAAAAATGAATAACCAATATACAAAAAACAATCCCACGAATAACCCGGTAGGCGTAGGTGTGATGAGCCGACACTACCATAAGGGAAAAAATCATCAAGAAAACACCGACTCGGCAAAAAGAAGACGTAGGGAAAAACTGAAAAAGCGGGATATACGCGTCGGCACGTGGAATGTTCGAACGGTATATAAACCAGGCGCGATACAGACGGTCGTAGAAAACGCGAAACAATATAAAATGGACATCGTCGCGCTTCAGGAAGTTCGACTCCCACATCAAGTAATCGAAACCAACGGGTTTACACTGGTGTGTGAAGGTACCGATACACATAACCTCGGAACTGGCTTCATCATAAGCAAGAAGATTACGCCCCATGTAAAAGATGTGCAATTTATTAATGACCGAATGTCGGTGCTAAAAATACAGGGCCCATGGCACAATTATGTATTTATAAACGTACACGCCCCAACAGAATCTACCGACGAAGAAACGAAGGACACATTCTACGAGACCCTAGAGGAAGTATTTGATGGGATCTCATTATTCGATGTTAAAGTCCTCCTCGGCGACCTCAATGCGAAAATTGGAAAGGAAGATATCTTCCAACCAACAATAGGCAAAGAAAGCCTACATGACGTTTCAAATGATAATGGAATTCGAATTATCACGTTCGCAGCGTCAAAAGATCTGTTAGTGAAAAGCACGATGTTCAAGCACAAGCAAATCCATAAAGCCACATGGATATCACCCGACGGCCTAACGCGTAACCAACTAGACCACTTCCTCATAGACAAAAGACACCACTCGAATATCCTTGACGTAAGATCATATAGAGGAGCATATTGCGACTCCGATCACCTTTTAGTGATGGGCAAAATTAGAAGTCGGCTCGCAGCAATCCCACATAGGCAGTCACGGGAGACGAGCAAAAAGTTCGACATTGATAAACTAAAAGACCTTCGCAAAAGGGCTGAATATCAAGACGAACTAACGAATAGATTTAGCATCCTAGAGAATGGGAGCAGTGAGGAAGAGGAAGGCAATAGCGTGGGCACTAACATCGATTAGAGATACAATCAAACAAACAGCCCAAACGGTATTGGGATTTAAGAAAACAATTAAGTCCAAACAACGTAAACGCATCAGAGTGATCCACTTAGAAAGATATGATGAAGTCAACGCAGAAAGATACGCGACAACGAGACTCTTCAAACTCTAAAAACGCGAATGGGAGAAGACTCGGATCAATAAAATCATAGAAAATGCCAGAGCAAAGAACAGCAGAGGTATGTATGCCGGCATAAATTCAATTATCAATGGCGACCGAGGGAGAGCCAAAATAAGCCGAGACACAAACGGCTGTCTGGTGACAGAAACAAAAAATATCGTGACAAGATGGAAGCAGTACTTTGAAAACCTGCTCAATGTGCGCACCCATCAACCACAAATAAACGCACCAAACGTACACACAGCCGAGCCCCAGATCCCAGAGCCCTCTTTCGACGAAGTTGTAGACGCGATAAATCGACTGAAAAACAACAAGGCCCCCGGAATCGATTGCATACCGGCCGAGCTTGTGAAGCATGGAGGAGGGGCAACCGCTCGAAAGATCCACCAACTGGTTAAAATAATATGGGACAAGGAAGTCATTCCGGAAGAATGGAAAACCGCAGTAGTCATCCCCATTTTCAAAAAAGGCGACAGATCTGACTGCGAAAATTACAGAGGAATATCATTGCTCCCAATCACATACAAAATATTAACAAATGTCATACTGGCAAGAATCACACCGTACGCAGAAGAAATATTGGGAGACTACCAATGCGGAATCCGTCGGAACCGGTCAACAAGCGACCAGATGTTCACAATAAGGCAACTGCTGGAAAAGAAGTGGGAATACGGAGAGACGGTTCACCAACTGTTCGTGGAATTCAGAAAAGCCTACGATTCAGTCGCAAGGCAAAGACTCTACCATATTGTGGTTGAGCTGGGGATCCCGAAAATATATTCCGCCCTCATTCAAATCTGCATGAACGAAAACAAAGGGCGAGTTAAAATAGAAAACCACCTCTCAGAACCATTTGAAATCCGGGACGGATTAAAACAAGGGGGTGGCCTCTCACCGTTCCTTTTTAACCTTGTCCCGGAGTAGTTATCAGAAAGGTACAAGACGACAACACGGCCGGATCATCCCTGAACGGGGTCACACAAGTGCTCGCGTATGCGGATGACATCGCCGTTCTGGGCGATCATCTCGAAACTATAAGTAAAAACTGTGAAATCATCATGCAAGCAGCAGAAGAGGTGGGCCTAGAAATAAACGAAGACAAAACGAAATACATGATTACGACGAGAGCAGGTGGACCTCAGAGAACACATATAAACGTCAGGGGCAAAATATTTGAAAATGTCAAAGAATTTAAATATCTGGGAACGATACTGACGACCAGAAACGAAACGTCAAAGGGAATTAACAAAAGACTACATTCCGGCAACGCTAGTTGGCATGCAGCCAGTAAACTATTAAAATCCAAATTGCTATCACGGAACATAAAGCTCCGTATCTATAGAACCATAATCATGCCGATTGCTCTATACGGATGCGAAACATGGGCTCTCACAAAACGGGAAGAGAACAAATTCCGCGTATTCGAGAATAAAGTTCTAAGGGGTAACTGTGGCGGTAAATATGACGAGGAGTCAGGACAATGGAGGAAACTCCACAACCACGAATTGGAAGAGCTATACCGCAAACCTACAATAGTGAGAGTGATCAAGTCGCGAAGATTAAGATGGGCCGGACTCGTTGCGCGAATGGGCGATGATAGGACCGTGCATAGAATTCTTGACGGTGGACTAGCGGGGAGAAGACGGACAGGACGGCCGCGACGGAGATGGGAGGACAATGTTAGATTGGACCTCGAGGAGATCGGATCGAATGATCGACCGTGGAAGGAGAGCGCACAGGACAGGGAACAATGGCGGAGCGGAGTCGGTGAGGTCATGAACTTCCGGGTTCCTACAGGCCAATAAATAACAATAATATAATAATTAAAATATTTTTGGTCCGCAAATCTATGTACATTGATTGAAGCTCCTCCGCCGGGGACTATGAACAGAATGAGAATGACTCCTCGAGATCGCGATACATCACCTTTTAAACGAAATCAAATCGAGATCTCAAAAATGTACATTTTCATTTCCATACATTTCGTGCGATGCTCAATGTTTGTTTTAGATAAGATTCAGTTTTCTGAATGAATGACTGCATAGAAATGCATAATACCAAAAATTTTCTTAAGAAATGACCTCAGTTGTCTTTCTTATTTTGTGTTCGAATACATGTTTATTGTTGTAAAAATTACTCTGTAAGGTATTTATATGGTTTTTCTTTTCAATTCCTATGTTAGTTGAATTAATATTTTCAATTTTCATTACTTCGTGTTGGTGTTCAGTATCGTTATTTAAAATGTTTATTGTTTTCGGCTCAATGTCATCATTTTCTATAGCTTTAACTTCTGTCGGAACGTTTACCTTTTCAGTCTTACTCACTGCTGATGGATCGTTTAGTCTCTCAGTCTCATTTACTGATTCGTATAGTTCTTCAGACTTATTTGCTGTTAGAACATCTTGGTTCCCAGTCTTATTTGCTGTTTGAACTATTTCTTCAGTTATATCTGCTGTAGAAACCTTCAATCCTTCAGTCTTTGCTGCTGAAATATGTTGTTCTTCAGTGTTAGCTACTGAACTGACTTGGGTTTCGATTTTTTTTTCACCTTTTGGATCTTCAGTCTTTACCACTGCTGAATTTTCAGTCTTTGTTGTTGAAGTGTCGGGGTTGTCTATAGGGATAGCCGAAATATGAGGGATTTTTGTTAGTGTATTTTCTGCAAGTTCTGAATTTTCAGTCTTTAATATTGCTGAGTTTTCAGTCTCGGTTGCTGAAGTGTCTGTGTTGTCAATAGGGATATCCGAAATATTAGGGATTTCAGTCTTTAATACTGCTGAAAATTTCGAATTTTCAGTCTGTGTTGCTGAATTATTTTCCAAAATTGGAGTATGAATCGGAATATTTATATTAGTGCTTGGTTCCTCTTCGTTTATCTGTATCGCTTTAGTTATTTGGTTAGGAGCTTCATTAAAATTGTCGTTATCTATTGCCAAAGATCTAATGTTATAAATAGAAAAATTTTGTCTGTCTTCCATAAACTTGGGTTGGCGTCAGGCCTCGTTTTCCGACTCTTGCACCCGAGAAAAGTGAACATTTTGCCTATCGTTTTGTCTATTGGTGATTCTAGGATTTTCACTAAAACGATTTTCGGTAGGATTATTTCGGAATGGATTACGCGTTGTTGTACCTTGTTGGTATTTTGTTAAGGACGGTCCATTCCTAGATATCTTGTATCTACACTCGTTCTCTGTGTGATTATTCCGTCCACAGAAATTGCATATACTGTAATATTCTCTTTTTATGGGTTGTCTATTCGGAAAATTGTTGGACTGCATGTTTCGATAACATGTGTCCTTAGAATGACCTGGCTTACCGCAGGTTTGGCAGACTCTACGATTAAATTTAGGATTTTCATTATATAGATATGACCTGGGAGAGTTGTCCATTCGAGCAGCATGTGATACTACATGTGCAATAGACTTTTTTAAACTACTTCCCCCATGGACTTTGGCTAGGATTTTCAGTTGTTCATTCTTGAGACCATCTTCAAATATTTGCACGGCCAATTTTGAGTTTTCTTCTATCAAGAATTCCCTAACCACCGCGTCTGCTGTTATTTCACACGTAGCAGAGTTCAGCGTCCTCAGAGCATTCGCAACTCTATCTCCGTATTCCCGAACGGTTTCTCTGAAGTTTTGTTTCAGGGATATCAACTCATTGTGTGCCGTTGACCGAGATTGCTCCTCTTTATATTCTGATTCAAGTTTATCCTTTAAATCCCCCCATTTAGCAATTGTGCTATACCTAATTAGATCATAGGCAGGACCCTCTAGTATATTTTTGACTAGCTCCAAAAGTGTTTCATATATCTCCGGGTTTGCCCTTTTTATAGATCTAAATAAAACGTCTCCCCCGGAAATAAATTTATCTAGGTCGCAGGGTTTTCCGTCAAAGGTAGGGACGATTCTGAAAACATCAGAAATTCCGACAGAAAGAGCCATTTCAGGGGGGTTATGGTGTATTTGTAGAGAGTGGATTTGTTCTTCCCCCTGCCTAGCCGCCTGTCTCGTGTAATACGAACTCGTAATATTGAAAACTTTGAAATCAATGTATGGTAAAATCACTTCTTAAAAATGCGGTATATAAAATTGGCCTTTCTTTTAGTTATTCAATATATATGGAAAAGAAAGTTAAGTTGGTCCCAAAGCTGTAAAGAAAGAAAATTCGACGAGAAAGAAAAAACGGAAATGTCGTCGAAATACTGAAAAGTAATTTCTATTGGAAACATTTTTTGTAAAAAGGAAAAGTTAAAAGTTCCAAGGTGAAAATATTCCTACGGAAAAATGAAGAGAGAAAAATTGATATTTTGCTAACGATTCTTACTACTAATATATGTGGGCTAACTGTTGATTGATGTTTTGTTCTTTTCGAGATTACCACTTCCTGGATTCCAATAGTGTAGTAAGTGTAGTTTCTTCTTAAAAAATTTTTTTGTCTTGAGTTATTGTCTTCTTTTTATATTATTTCCGCTTTTTATATTATTGCTGCCAGGCAGACTTCACGCCCTATAGTTGTGTGTTATCCTGGTCTTTTTTTTTCTTTTTTTTCGTCGTTTTATGTCTTATATATAATTTTTTTTCAAATCTCTGAGGTTAATTTGGATTTCCTCAGCAGTTGCGTTGACTTCGTACAAGGAACTTTCATCAATAGTTACACTCGATACATCGAATTTTCCGCCATCAAAGTCGAAAATGAGGACATTCCTTCCCTCTTTAGGGTTTTATCCTGCCAGTCGTCGTTAATCTCACTAATCTTCCTCTGGGATCGAGTCCTTCTTCGTGGATCGGTCTTCCTTCGAGGATTGAGTCGTCGTCCTTCGGGGAGTCCACCAGTCTTCGTGGATCGGTCTGCCTTCGAGGATTGAGTCGTCCTTCGATGATTAAGTCGTCCTTCGGGGATTGGTCTTCCTTCGAGGATTAAGTCGTCCTTCGGGGATTGGTCTTCCTTCGAGGATTAAGTCGTCCTTCGGGGATTGGTCTTCCTTCGGGGATTAAGTCGTCCTTCGGGGATTGGTCTTCCTTCGAGGATTAAGTCGTCCTTCGGGGATTGGTCTTCCTTCGAGGATTAAGTCGGCCTTCGGGGATTGGTCTTCCTTCGGGGATTAAGTCGTCCTTCGGGGATTGGTCTTCCTTCGGGGATTAAGTCGTCCTTCGGGGATTGGCCTTCCTTCGGGGATTAAGTCGTCCTTCGGGGATTGGTCTTCCTTCGGGGATTGAGTCTTCCTTCGGGGATTGGTCTTCCTTCGGGATTGAGTCTTCCTTTGGGGAGTCCACCAGTCTTCGTGGATCCCACCGCTGCCACCAGTGTTACGTCTCCAGCGCTGTGCTTCCTCTTTCGAGGGAAGAGCGTGGGGGTTATTAAAATAATTCAAGTTTTCTTTATTAAAATAATTATTAGTTTTATTTTTATTTTATTGAACTCAGCTATCTCAAGCTGAGCTCTATTCTGAACCACTTTTTAAATATAAATTTTCCTGTTTTTATAGAACATTTTGTTCCAACTAACTGTGTCGTATAAAATGAACAAAACAATCCAGAAGTCTCTGTTTATAATTTTGAATAAACTTTGAACGAAAATCAAAGTGGCTATGTTTTGAAATGAAAAATGTGCTTGTTATGAAAAGGGGCATGTTTTTAAATGTGCTGTAAGTGACTGGATATAGAATATTGTGTCTGTTTATTTATGAATTGTATTAAATGAGAATGTAAGATATGTGACGATGTAGTTTTAAAGGTTGTGTTAGAAAGGACATGAGATTAGTGTTAAAGCGAATAAGGGTAGTATTCTGGAATACAACAAGTGGTAGGGCTTTTTAGAGCACTACATATGCAACGTTGGAGAATTGGAGCTGTAATTTCTTCGCCTGTAGATGCAGTCGAAATACCCAAGAGAATTCAAGAAGAGCCTGCTGGGTGTGATAAAAGTAAAGTTAAATAAAATTACAATGTAGTTTTCATCATCATCATCGGCACTACAACCGGGAACCGGTCTTGGCCTTATTTAGCAAGGCCTGAGGCTTGTTAAATTTTCCATAATGATTTGTTTTTTCCGGGCAAGGTCATTAGTCTTGCGCCACAATGTAGTTTTACCTCCTGATTAAATACAACCATCGATAAAACCAAAACGAATGTTGTCTTGCTTTTGTGTCCAGCAGAGATCCTGCTGTAGTCTCCTATGAACAGTAAAGCCAGTGAGGTGAAGTAGTGATACAGGTAGACAGCATCTTAATTAGTAACTAGTGACGTGGATCAGAAAATGATATAGAAATGACCCTATTTTGGATTAGTTGGCCGCAAAAATAGTCGTAGACTGACTACTGACACATTCTTCAGCCAATCAGATTAATCAGTAAAATATCTAAAAGTCACCACTGTGTTCAGCCACTATGGTGAAATAGTAAAGTATAGCGTTTGCGACGATAGTGAAGAGCGAGTGATTCGAACCGACGCTATCACGGTTAGAATCACTAAAACATAGAACCAAAGCTCTTACCCATCAGGCCACTGCCGCTTATAGAATTTGATTTTTAAACTCGACTATTCTCCACTGATGTGAATTGTTATGTTATCGCTTGGTATACGACTCTGATGCATTTTCTTATTCGATTTTTCGTTCGGTGCTCTTCACTATTTTGCTTGTGAATTGTGTGTGTATCTGTTAGAGTCGCCACACCACCCCTTCCCTCCGCAGTAATTTCGTTACGATCAGATTCGTATGCGAACGACGTAGCGAACGAGAGAACGTCGGAGGCTGTGCTCTATGCGGAAGTCGTAACCGTGTGTGAAGTTCTGTTTACTATGGGAAAGTGTATGCTGTGTGTACAGATCACGTCGGGGTCACCAATTTCGCGGAAGGTTATTTGGTGTGCTAGCAGTGTTCGGCGGAACGCTGCAACCAGGCTCTTCAACCAAAGGACAATCAACATCCGCTAAAAGTGTCAACCTAAATTACACCCAATAAACATTCGCCAAAGTTAAATCACACCAAATAACCTTCCGCCAAAAAAGAGCTAGACATCATCTTAGTTTTGAACTATTGAGCGGACACAGCAGAAGGATTGCAATGGCCAATTGGGCGCAGAATAGGTAATCAATTACTGATACAATCTTCAGTGATATCAATCAACAAGACGGCTAGAAATCACCCCAAAATTCAACCAGTGCGGTGTAATAATGAAATGGCTAGACATCGTCATAAGTTTTAACTGGTGAGGTAGAACAGCAAATGGTATTAAAACGACTCTATTTTTACATCGTTTGGTTGCGGGCCTGGTCATAGTATACTGATTGTTAATAACTTGATATTTTTGCTTGCTAAAGGCATGCGACCAACCCAAGTATAATCCCAACTGTGGCAATCAATTTTGGTAGCCTTGGAAAAAAGCCCACCTTGTATCGTTGGAAAATTGATAGGTAGTGTCCGAATGTCGGAGAAGACGACCTTGACACAAAACCCAACTCAATCATTAGGATATTTCCCACCGGTCTATCATCGATGAAAACCTAAAATACGTTTGAGCTCTCATTGCCTTTCCTTTCGTGCAGTCGCATTCTGTAGCGGTATTATTTTCACCCAATTTAGACCACTTTTAGCCAGTGACTATGAATCTCGAAATAAAAAAATGTGAAAAACGTTGAGTTCCACGCAACTGCCACACGCACAGCCAAACACACGAGTTTTTCCTTACCCCGATGTAATTCTCATTGCGAAAATTTACAATCGAATCAAAAGTCACACGCTTCACCTAACTATGTAGATACAATTTTACCACCTGCTTACCTGAAAAATTTATAGCGATTTCCCTCGCTTCTTCGAATGCGGTCGTTATAAAACCTCAAAGGCCAAATAACAAAATCCAAAGTGCCGTCACTTGATCCCGAACTGTCAGTCTGGCTACCATGTGCTCGATGTGGCCGATGCATTATCCGAAGCTTGGAACCGCGACCAACGGCAACCGCAGACCAATTAATTTCCCTTCCAGTTGCAGTGCAGATGTTGTATCTTGGAAAATGGAAGATGAAACTCTACACTTTTGATTTGCCGAACGATTCGTATGGAGCCTGGAAACAATTACCACTTCCAAGCCAATTAAGAGCTCCCGTGGAGGGGTGGAGCTACAATTCAACTATGGTGAACAGAAGGCGGTGCCGTAATAGAGTTCTTAGCCGGTATTCATGGGGATGAGTGATTTTCTATTCCACACATGTTTTGAGAGAGAAGGGAGGATGCCAGTATGATTTGTAGGCGTTTGTGAGGGGAATTTTTCGTTGGATGATGAGAAACTATTATGGCTGCCGTCTTGCGAGAAGGGAAATGTATCTGTTGTGTTGGATATTTTACGTTCCATTCGTTGTACAAAGTAGTTTATAGGGCAAGGCGTCGGCGCGGTCACTGGCATATTTGCCGGCAAGCGAAAGTGATCAATAGAAATTGTGATGCGTGCGAATGGACCCTTCTGAGATTGCAGTGGAACGTAAGAATTAATGGAATCCAGTCGAAGTTAGTCGTACTGATTCAATCATAACAGGAATCTGGAAATGAGAATCGTAGCACGGAAATAACTATCGGCGATCGAAATAGTGTGCGATATATTGGGAAGTAATTTGTGGAATTGAAAAACAAAATGATCCTCTTTGGATGGGTAAGTATCTGGACGAAGCTACCGGTTAGTACGTGGTTGACTTCTTAAGGTAGAATTGTTGCTTATGTGGCTTGTGATTTTATAACTTACATTTGACGTGACACCTGGAAGTGTGGTCATATTAATAGGTAACATGGACTTGTGGATCCTATGTGGAATTTATGTGAAGTCTTATGGATTTCAAATTTGATCAAATAATCAATCGATATACAAGTGATCCTTTTGAGCAGTAATAACGGGGCTTAATAGTGTTGTTCTTAAATAACATCGATGTGGGGGATGTGATGTCTTTGTTGATTTGAACTTAAGACCGTTTTTATATTTACATTCCTAGGTAAAATGAATATTATACGACACTCCTTCATTGTACGAAATGCGTTTTCTTGTTCTTAACTTAAACTTATCGAACGTTCTAAAAGCTTGTATGTGGATTGTATTGGCTTTGCAAATCAATTGGTGGGCATTCTGTTAACCGCTTAATGCACACCTCCGTGACATATACGGGCAATGTTTACCGTTTACCGTTTAAATGTGCATTAAGGGGTTAAAGGTCCACTAAAGATCCTACAATATGAACACCTTAATTATTGGCGAGCAAATTTAGTACATCGACCTTCGGTTGTTTGTGGCATAATAATATCTGTGACATTTTAAGGGTTCACTAAGTTCCTTTAGCGTATGCGAATTGAACAAATAAAACATGTCGACAAACCGGTGGATGAGAGAATTTGTGAACAGATACAATGGTGCACATTTATTGTAAAGGAAAATATTGTCGTGGCAATATTTACGAAGCAATAACTTATCAGAAGTTCCGCTTTCTAATTTTAAAACATATCTCGGTAGGCACCAAAGTACTTCACCGCCTAAAATACGTGTAGTGATCCTAAATCGCTACCCCTATCCAAATCCCCAATATTATCAAATAATCTAACGCAAATCCCAATTCCATATCGAATCATATGAGCAATAAATTAACCCAAAGTTAATTTATCGCTCATTGATTCAATTCCACATTAAATTCCATATTGAGTCACATGAACAACGAATTTAACCAAAAGTTAATTCGTCGTACATTGACTCAGTTCCCAAAACTTTGACATCATGAAATGCTTAATTCAAAACGCATTTCATGATTCCCATTCCCAGAACCCATCCAACCAAACTTCTAACAAATTCCCAGAACACAACTCAAATTGAAACACGCAAAGGCGTATGTGTGCTTCTGGGAATTTTGACAAAAATTAGTTAACAATTCTCAACTAGAAAAACTATAAAAGGGCAGTGAATTTCAATTTCGGGATTAGTAAAATCTCAGAGGTCGAAACGCTGACCGACCAGATAATTAGTAAGATTCCAGGGCCGCGCACAATATAATTATAAAACCGTGTTCCCAAAAATAAAATAAGCACCTCTTAAAAGTTGCCTTTTCGTTTTCGGTGTCTTCCACATTCGATCGCAGTTTCTGAGGATAGCTTGGTTTCGGGGTTTTAATAGTTTTTACAGAGATTTGTAATTAATCAACCAAGTATCAGTGACATCAAATGATATAAACTCATGCGACGCACCAAGTAAATCGGAACGTTGCGCAGCTCCACTAAGAAAGGAACGAAATACACAACCAGCGTAAGGAAATTAACTACCCAAAAGGAAACTAACTGGATGTATGAGTCGTTGCAAAAACGGTTTGGTCAACGGAAAGAATTGATTAAATTCACAAACACGAGGATTCGCCTATTCTCATCCACTTACAAAATCGTCAGTGTTGACTACGAAAAGGAATTTCCTATCACGAAGCAAACCACGTTAACGACGCCGCCGTATCAGGATACAACATACGGTAGAATTCTTGTACCAGGAAGCCGTGCGGTAAGGTAAATGAAATATTCTCCTTCTTTGTCATAATAGACTAACAAAGGTGAAGATTCGCAGTAATTTCTAGAAACACTCGATCAATCTATCAGTCAGAAATTATTTATTGTGATGACAATCAAGCAAATCGTATCAGTGGCATTATTATTATTTTATTATTTAGTGGCCTGTAGGAACCCGGAAGTTCATGACCTCACCGACTCGGCCATTGTTCCCTGTCCTGTGCGCTCTGCTTCCACGGTCGATCATCCGATCCGATCTCCTCGAGGTCCAATCTAACATTGTCCTCCCATCTCCGTCGCGGCCGTCCTGTCCGTCTTCTCTCCGCTAGTCCACCGTCAAGAATTCTATGCACGGTCCTATCATCGCCCATTCGCGCTACATGTCCGGCCCATCTTAATCTTCGCGACTTGATCACTCTCACTATTGTATGTTTACGGTATAGCTCTTCCAATTCGTGGTTGTGGAGTTTCCTCCATTGTCCTGACTCCTCGTCATATTTACCGCCACAGTTACCCCTTAGAACTTTATTCTCGAATACGCGGAATTTGTTCTCTTCCCGTTTTGTGAGAGCCCATGTTTCGCATCCGTATAGAGCAATCGGCATGATTATGGTTCTATAGATACGGAGCTTTATGTTCCGTGATAGCAATTTGGATTTTAATAGTTTACTGGCTGCATGCCAACTAGCGTTGCCGGAATGTAGTCTTTTGTTAATTCCCTTTGACGTTTCGTTTCTGGTCGTCAGTATCGTTCCCACATATTTAAATTCTTTGGCATTTTCAAATATCTTGCCCCTGACGTTTATATGTGTTCTCTGAGGTCCACCTGCTCTCGTCGTAATCATGTATTTCGTTTTGTCTTCGTTTATTTCTAGGCCCACCTCTTCTGCTGCTTGCATGATGATTTCACAGTTTTTGCTTATAGTTTCGAGATGATCGCCCAGAACGGCGATGTCATCCGCATACGCGAGCACTTGTGTGACCCCGTTCAGGGATGATCCGGCCGTGTTGTCGTCTTGTACCTTTCTGATAACTACTCGGGGACAAGGTTAAAAAGGCACGGTGAGAGGCCACCCCCTTGTTTTAGTCCGTCCCGGATTTCAAATGGTTCTGAGAGGTGGTTTTCTATTCTAACTCGCCCTTTGTTTTCGTTCATGCAGATTTGAATGAGGGCGGAATATTTTTTCGGGATCCCCAGCTCAACCACGATGTGGTAGAGTCTTTGCCTTGCGACTGAGTCGTAGGCTTTTTTGAAGTCCACGAACAGTTGGTGAACCGTCTCTCCGTATTCCCACTTCTTTTCCAGCAGTTGCCTTATTGTGAACATCTGGTCGCTTGTTGACCGGTTCCGACGGATTCCGCATTGGTAGTCTCCCAATATTTCTTCTGCGTACGGTGTGATTCTTGCCAGTATGACATTTGTTAATATTTTGTATGTGATTGGGAGCAATGATATTCCTCTGTAATTTTCGCAGTCAGATCTGTCGCCTTTTATGAAAATGGGGATGACTACTGCGGTTTTCCATTCTTCCGGAATGACTTCCTTGTCCCATATTATTTTAACCAGTTGGTGGATCTTTCGAGCGGTTGCCCCTCCTCCATGCCTCACAAGCTCTGCCGGTATGCAATCGATTCCGGGGGCCTTGTTGATTTTCAGTCGATTTATCGCGTCTACAACTTCGTCGAAAGAGGGCTCTGGGATCTGGGGCTCGGCTGTGTGTACGTCTGGTGCGTTTATTTGTGGTTGATGGGTGCGCACATTGAGCAGGTTTTCAAAGTACTGCTTCCATCTTGTCACGATATTTTTTGTTTCTGTCACCAGACAGCCGTTTGTGTCTCGGCTTATTTTGGCTCTCCCTCGGTCGCCATTTCTAATTGAATTTATGCCGGCATACATACCTCTGCTGTTCTTTGCTCTGTCATTTTCTACGATTTTATTGATCCGAGTCTTCTCCCATTCGCGTTTTTAGAGTTTGAAGAGTCTCGTTGTCTCTTTCCGAATTGTCGCGTATCTTTCTGCGTTGACTTCATCATATCTTTCTAAGTGGATCACTCTGATGCGTTTACGTTGTTTGAACTTAATTGTTTTCTTAAATCCCAATACCTGTTTGTTTGATTGTATCTCTAATCGATGTTAGTGTCCACGCTATTGGCTTCCTCTTCCTCACTGCTCCCATTCTCTAGGATGCTAAATCTATTCGTTAGTTCGTCTTGATATTCAGCCCTTTTGCGAAGGTCTTTTAGTTTATCAATGTCGAACTTTTTGCTCGTCTCCCGTGACTGCCTATGTGGGATTGCTGCGAGCCGACTTCTAATTTTGCCCATCACTAAAAGGTGATCGGAGTCGCAATCTGCTCCTCTATATGATCTTGCCATGCATTTTTAGCACCGACATTCGGTCGTTAATAAATTTCACATCTTTTACATGGGGCGTAATCTTCTTGCTTATGATGAAGCCGGTTCCGAGGTTATGTGTATCGCCAGTGTAAACCCATTGGTTTCGATTACTTGATGTGGGAGTCGAACTTCCTGAAGCGCGACGATGTCCATTTTATATTGTTTCCCGTTTTCTACGACCGTCTGTATCGCGCCCGGTTTATATACCGTTCGAACATTCCACGTGCCGACGCGTATATCCCGCTTTTTCAGTTTTTCCCTACGTCTTCTTTTTGCCGAGTCGGTGTTTTCTTGATGATTTTTTTCCCTTATGGTAGTGTCGGCTCATCATACCTACGCCTACCGGGTTATTCGTGGGATTGTTTTTTGTATATTGGTTATTCATTTTTGATTCCACGAGTCTTGGGGTTTCAAATAGTCCGCCACATCAGAGCCCCGTTTTGATGTGGTAAGGTCTCCTTACTGCTCTGATTCGACCTGGTGTCAGAGAGGCGCCGTTATAATATAGCCGGTATACCCCTGGTTGCAAACCATCCAATGGGCACGGTGACGCGTAACACCCTGGATTAGGGGTGGTAGATCTTTGTGTGTTACTCCTCGCTAGCCTGTCTGACATGGGTGGCCCTACCGGAAGTGTATGCTTCCGTCAGCATAGCCTGAGTGATTCATTGTAGTTGAAGCCCCCGCACCACGTCAAGGTTTCTACCAAGCGGGGGCGTATCAGTGGCATGCCGTCTACAATTACTAAATCTGCTATTAAGCTACTTGAAAAGATAAGTATGATTCTTTCACAACACTATCATTAACTTATAATATGACGATAAAGGGACTAAGGTGGCTTTCCTACGGTACCCCAGGTTGGCCTGCAGATTGATCAAGTAAATGGGCAACAAGTTGTATATTTCTTGCTAGGATAATTATATCTTTAATGGATAATATGAAGATTAGCGGGTTTCCCGGGGCTTCCCAGATTGCTCCAACTACTAATCAGAAATATATGCAATGAATATGTGTATTACTTGCTGCAGGCAATTTTCTAACTACGAATTAATCCGGAGAGTGAACGACATTTTTAATAGATAATATGATTAGGGGCCTAATGCGGGTTTCCTGGGGCACCATAGATTGCTCTGTGGGTATTTTCCTCTAGTGCGTCAACACGAACGCTGGTTCAGCAAGAACACCACCAATATCGCTGTTAATTGTTTCTATCAGAAGGAATAGAGCACCCAGCGAACACAACAACTCTTCAAAGAAAAACACACTGGAGTAATTTATTCTCTTATTTTCATTTTAGTTTATTCTCTTGAACATAGCTTTTATTTTAAATACAAACACTGGAACTGTCTTTTAAATGATGGGGCGTTTTGTTTGTTCGGTAGTCTTCATTTTAACTTTCACAGCGCACTTGTTATTTACTGTGTGGTACACGAACTCTATGAATCAACGTCACACTCGTATTTGGCAACCGTTATTTAAGTAAATTTATTCCTATAAAATATTAAATTCATTCGCATAGAACTTATGTTTCTCGACAAAAACTCGACACGAAAACAAGCGTGTGTACGCTTAAGAAATTTAAATCAACAGAGACTCGACGTCTCCCACCGAAGGATGATGAAATTTGACTCAATTTGATTTTGCCGGCGACATCCACTAATCGTGATCGTGATGGATTTCCCGATCTAGGGGTAGCCAATCAGCGATCGAATCGGGATTTAGTGGGAAGACTTTCCGTATGGCCGCACGGTCAACTATAATGCCCCTTTGCCTGCATATCGACAACGGACGATACCGCACCTGTTCAAACAAATGGACGAGCAAAAAGGGACTGCAGGCATTGTGTTCATGTAATGCCGTTCTAGGCGATACATTCTTTGGTGACGATAGGTCGACCGAAGATTTAGAGTTTGTTTGATTAAGCCGTATGGCTCTGATGCACTAGAAATGAAGATATTTCGTCGACATTAAGTCAACAGAAATCTTTCCGACGATGGCAAAGGATCAGGGTGGATGGCTATCTTATTTGGGTTAATATGCTGGTACATGGATATGGTGGTGAGGAATTTGCCACCCATGGGAACCATGGACCAGCGTTGGTAAGCAAAACAAACACAGTGCGGTACTGTGTGTTTACTTTGATTTCCAGAAGGGTCATCATAGATCATGAACGTGGGTATGATTGCCTAAACAACAATCCTATTCATGACCAAATCCCATGATCGGTTGATAGCCGATCATGGAAAATTGGTTGCAGCTATTGCGAACCTAAAGATATGGGGGCAATATTTAATTATCGAATGGTAGGGGAACTATCGGCTGCAGTTGTGTCAACAAGTACGTTGGTCGACGTGTCTTCTGAACCAACGGATTGTTGTTTGGGCGATCGACCGATGGTCTAGCCGATAAGGCGAGGATGGACATGTCATGCACGTGTGTGAGAAAGTGCTTCTCAGCAATGCGCATTGACATGTTCGGGAATTAATGTCGGTTATATGAAGAGGTTAGATTTCGGAAACATTGTCCATTGGATGCAAGCATGTCCCGGGGTGAAAGTTTTATACCACGGCAAGGTGGTAATCTTGCCGTGTGGGCTTATGTTTACAGGTGGAAGGTGATGCAGAGTAGCTTACGATGCTCATTTGCAGGTAAGTATAACGACTTGCCTGGTAAGTGGGAGACGGTTAATTAAAAGGGAGTGGGTGGTTCTTTGGGAATGCCTTACAGAACCCCCACAGCTCCATATACCGATCAAAGATAAATGCAACGAATATGCGTATTACTTGCTACAGACAATTTTCTAAATACAAATTAATGCGGAAAGTGGACGAAATCTTTAAAAAATAATATGATGATTAGGGGACTGATGAGGGATTTCTGTAGCATCCCAGATTGCCCCACATATTGTTCAAAAACGTATGGAACGAATCATATGTCACTTGCTACAGACATTTGTTTGCAGTATGAACTAGTCCAGACTCTATTTAATTGATATTATGAAGACAAATTATTATGGACAAATTAACAAGTCTCGGATATGGACCGGATACAGGTGGAGAGACTTGCTAAATAAGACCAAGATCGGATCCCGGTTGTAGTGCCGATGATGATGATGATGATGAAGACAAGGGGACTGAAAGAAGTTATTAGGTGTGCAACTAAGTTCCCGTTGTTTGTCAATAGATTGCTCCAGCAATAAGGGCTGGCCGATTTCGACATGTCCAAAACGTCATGAACCAAGATAAGACATATGGTAAACAAACCGCTTTGATACATAGTGATTTAGTTTTGGCGTCATATACCTTTGGTTGCGTAAAAATGTCTGATTTTGTGCAAAATAATCGTCATTTGTGGGAAGTGTTAATTTTCTTCTTTCATTCGAAGAAAACGGCGGTTGAAGCACATCGAGAGCTCCACAAAGTTTACGGAGATGCTGCTCAAAGTGAAACAACGTACCGTGATTGGTTCCGTCGCTTCAAAGAGGGTGATTTCGATGTTGACGACCGTCCTCGTGAAGGAAGGCCAAAAACCTTCGAATACGCTGAATTGGAGGCATTGTTCGATGAGGATCCATGCGAAACGCAGCAAGAGCTTTTATCAGCATTAGGAGTTACCCGCCAAGCCATTTCCATTTGGTCAAATAAACACAGTATGTTACAAAAAAAAAAAAGTATGCACTGCAGGTGCATCTGCCACAGGAAAAACGACCGGTCCTGTAAGATTTCCTTCATACTATCTCTCCATGTTTTTAGTTAGAGACCTCCTATATGTCATCATCATCATCGACACTATAACCGGGATCCGGTCTTGGCCTTATTTAGCAAGTCTCTCCACCGGTACCCGGTCCTTATCCGAGACTTGTTAAATTGTCCATAATAATTTGTTTTTCCGGGCAAGGTTATTAGCCGTGCGCCTTATTTGTGGCTTTACTTCTGATTTATTATCTAACAAAGAAAAATTCGAAAAACTTTGCGCCAATTTATTTTTTTGTTTTTAGTTAAGATTTAATTCAATTTTTTTTTTGTTTAATATAATTTTATTTACTTAGAACTTATTCTAATTCTAGAAAACCTAAGGAGACGGACACTGTATGCTATCAACTCTGTCCAAAGTGCGCTCTGGAGCAGAGCTCCAAACACGGGAACACCATTCGAGTTTGAGATTTATGCAGGAGAAGTTGAGTCGAAGTAAAATATTTTGTGGCTCTATAAAGATAACTCAATTTTCTAGAGGCGGGCCTTACGATATTCGATACGTGTTCATGCCACGATACATTCCCGCACACCATAACGTCGAGTTTTATGCTTTCCCTAGTTGTAATGGCCTGGCCATTTATCATGACCTGTGGAATCGCCGAATCCTTTTTCCTTATGGACATTGTATATTGCGTCTTTATTGCATTGAAGTTGACGAAATTGACTTTTCCGCATAGTAGAAAGTTTTATCTAGATCTCGCTTAAGAGCTATGGTGCGTTTATCAGTAGTTCATTCGAAAATGAGGAAATAAGTGTACGATCATTCTCAAAACTGAATAATTTGTTACCCATTGATTCTAACAAATCATTAATATGAAGCAAAAATAAGGTTGGAGACAAAGTAGAGCCTTGGGGCACTCCGGAATTAATACGATAACGATCCAAAGACACACCGCCTACAACAACCTGGATCAATCGATTTTCGAGGAAGCTCTTCATCCAGTCGCAAAGTCCATATGAACGAAGCTTGCTTAGTAACAGTCTGTGCCCGACGCGGTCCAATGCCTTAGAGATATCCAATGCGATCGCCCTGATTCACCGTATTTTTCAATTGCAGATGACCAGATGACTGTTTCGAAGGTCAACAAGTTTCCTGTGGATCGTATGCTATAGTATTCGTATTGGCGATCATTTAGAAGTCTGTTGCATTCCAAATATTTAATCAACTTGGCATTGATGATCTTTTCCATAACCTTGGATAACATAGACAGTAGTGCAATCGGCTAGTAATTTTGTGGGAGAGAATTTTTTCCTTCCTTTGGGATTGGTTGAATTCGAGTGTTCCAGCAGGTAGTCTTCTGGGCATAAGATAATCGAAATGATAAGTTAAGAACCAGCGACAGTTCTGGATTACAGGTTTTAAGAACTATTGCTAGTATTCTACCCAGGTTGGTTGCTTTCATGCAGTCCAGTCTACGGAGAATGCATTGAATTCATAAGTGGAACTTACCATCTGCCAGTGAAGATTGTACGGGCGCGATCACAAGTGTCTCCAAAAGACCGGCATTGAGGGTTGAATTCGCGGAAAATGAATTCGCGAAAACATTAGTTATATCTTTCGGATTCGTAGTTAATGCCCCGCTGTCCGTTACAAACGAGGGAAAGAAGAAAGAACCGAAGTAATTGCTGATAGCCTTTGCCATTGATCAGAAGGCGCGGGTTAACAGTAACTCACGTATCTATTGCTGGCCCCGACTTTCACCCTCTCCCGAGGCGAATTTCGCGTTGATTTGTGGCTTGAGATGCAATTTCTCTTCTGTGTCTGCCCATGTTTATAACCAGAAACCAACTATCCTTGCACTTAGCGAAACCCAGGTAATTATTATACTAAAACAGATATTTCCGATTTAAATCTACCTGGATATAACTTAGTGCCACTGTTCTTTCCACATCGTGGTCTAGCCACATACATACGAAATGATATTGCTTATCAGCTTCTGCCACAATATGGGCTCTGTTCCAATCCAGAATTTAATTTCTCGTGGCTAAAACTTCACGTTCATAGGCATATCATACATTACTGCTTTCTTTACAGAAGTCCAAACTTGGATAGAATGGGGCAAGACTAATGACCTTGCCCGGAAAAAACAAAAATCATTATGGAAAATTTAACAAGCCTTGAGACTTGCTAAATGAGGCCAAGACCGGATCCCGGTTGTAGTGCCGATGATGATGATGATGATGAAACTTGGATAGAAACCCATCCTTTAACGAATTTGATGCTCTGTCTGATTCTATCGATAGGATTTTGACCCTATATACGCACACTGACATCGTTATTGTGGGTGATTTTAATGTGCATAACTCTCAGTGGCTTCGTCACTCGGGACACACAACAACTGAAGGTCAATATGTCCAGCTTTTTGCTGATTCAAATAGTTTAACTCAACTTGTCAATGAGCCAACACGGGTACCAGATATATATGGTCATTTCGCCAGCATGTTGTGCACCGGAAAGGCCTACAATTTCCTTACCCCATAGAAACAATCTCCTTCCCCCACATACAAATCCCTACACCCAAATTAACATTGAATTCAATGTCAACCAAATCGAACTAAACGTTCAAATTCTAATTTATTGAATTCAAATTCATTTATCCGATTCAATGCATTTGTTCGAATCAATTTCCTAAAATCAAACAGCATAATGCATTATTTTCCCATGTATGCTATAAGCAATTAACACCCAAATTTCCTACAAGATCCAAAACCCAAATGTGCATGTGCCTAAACAAAGGCATATCTATTTGATCCGCCGACACACAATTCAAGCAGTCATAAACATCGTAATGCATATGCCGGATGTTTTATGATTTGTAAATGCACTAATTTAGCTCCTCAATAGTATACTGGTTAGTATACCCGCCTGTCACGCGGGAGACCGGCGTTCGTTTCCCCGTCGGGGAGCCTCTGGCGCAAGACTAATGACCTTGCCCGAAAAAAACAAATCATTATGGAAAATTTAACAAGCCTCAGGACTTGCTAAATAAGGCCAAGACCGGTTCCAGGTTGTAGTGCCGATGATGATGATGATGATGATGATGAAATGCACTAATTTAAAAACGAACACCTAATTCCCACGGATCTGGCGTTACCCATCCGAAGGACACGCAAACTCTTGTTTGCATAAGCCAGATGGATAACAAAACAAAATCCCAAATTCCAGTGCATATCCTCGTATGCACTATACTTCCATGAGAACTCATAAAACCGAACGATCATCCTAAAAAAACATTGAATGTAGCGAAAAACGAGATTTTCCATCTGAAACGTTCAATTCAAGATCCAAAATCTCGATATGTTATTAGTCCCCGGCGGAAGTGCTGCTGGACCACGATCAGAGCGAACAGCATCTAAGAACAACATAGAGCAAGGTCCTTGGAGGTGGTGTCCCCAGGAGAACCGTCCTTTTTTCAATTAAATAAAATAAAATTTGAATTTAAGTAAACAAAAGTATTTTTTATTAATTTGGAATTGTGCGTTCGTCACAAAACGTTGGCTGCTCCAGCATAGGCGACGACTTCCAACCAGGAACCAGTGAGTAGATTGGTGGCACGCTCACAAAACAGATCGTTGCAGCTTTCCTCGATTTCGGGCATCGCCAGGAGGCGCCAAGTTGCACGGCGAAGGGACACTATTCCAGGAACGACGTCCCACGAACGATCGGTTGCTACTCTTCCCTCAAGGTTTGAGGAAGCACGGCGGCGACCGAAATGGGTCCCCCCAGGAGCGGTCTTAAAGAGATCCCTCATCCTTTTCAGGAAAAGGTGACACGCTACCTGAGAGCGAGGCCAATAATGTAACACAACAAACACACTGGACCCGTTTCTCACCTCCCACACAAACAAATACACAATTGAAGTTTCTTCGCCCTTGGGCACTTCAGACTACTGTGTCGTGTCAGCTAAATTTCCTCTAACCAACAGTAACGTTAATGAGAAAACTCCCAAAAGAACAGTAAGGTTCTACTAGAAAGCCAACTGGGAAGGTCTGAACGACTTTTTTGGGAAGTTAAATTGGTCGTTATTTTTCCTCAATAACTCTATAGCGGACAGATAGACAGACACGATTCTACTTGGCATGCGGACCTCTCTTCTACACAGAGTAAAGAGTATCAAACCCAAGAGAAATATGTGGGTCGATTCCGGGTGCAGAGAATCCATTAAGGCTAAAGAGTTGAGCTTCCGGTTATATAAATCAAACAATACTGAGGAAAACCGGAAAAGATTTAAGAGAGCTAGAAATGACTGCAATGCGTATCTTCAACGCGCCAAGTTCTTGCATGACCAGAGAGTGAGACAAAAAATGCTACACTCTCCCAGAGGTAGTAGAAACTTCTGGGCATTCGTGAAAATTATTCAAAACTTAGTCTCTTCATCCATTCCATCGCTTATAGTCGATGACAAACCATTCACCACTGCCATAGAGAAGGCGAATCTACTTGCTGTACATTTTGCAGCCAACTCAACGCTGCCTGATACCACATCAGTTCCACCTCAAATTGAGCATAAGCAGCACACCATGAGCCAGAATCGCTTCCGAACACGTAATGTTGCCCGCGCACTCAAAGAGCTAAACGCGCACAAACCCACTGGTCCGGATGGCATTCCCCCAATCCTCATGAAGAGATGTTCCTCTTCACTCGCTAAACCACTGCGGAAACTCTTACTTTTGTCTTATTCTACTGGCCGTTTCCCAAATAGATGGAAGTCAACGAACATTCAGCCAGTTCCCAAAAAGGGTGACAAATCATTCCATTCTTCTTATCGATCCATAGCACTAACTTCTATTCTCTCCAAGGTAATGGAATCACTGATTAACCGTCAACTTTCGAAATATCTGGAATCAAATGACCTCCTCAACGACCGCCAATATGGCTTTCGTAGCCACATGTCCACAGGAGATCTGATGTGGTACCTTACCGAAAAGTGGAGCCATTCCATCCACTACCTCGGAGAAAGCAAGAATGTTGCACTGGATATCTCGAAAGCCTTGGACAGTGTTTGGCATCCAGCCGTTTTATCAAAATTATAAGCCTTGCGCCACAACAAATTTACATAGCGACTTGAAATTAATACTAATGGTTTCTGCACGGCGAACCGTCGATTCGTCATTTATACCCTACCCATGGTTCTGGCGTCAATACCTTTTGGTCACGGCGATGCAAAGTCCCCACCGAATATTATTACGTTGCATTTTATGACTATGGTAAAATGCAAAATGTTCAATAATTTTAAACGATATAATAATAGGGCAATTCCGTCCAGCAACAGTTTCACAGGAGATTTGATGGCGTACCTTACCGAAAAGTGGAGTCAGTCCATCCACTACCGCGGTGAAAGCAAGGTAGTCGCATTGGATATTTCAAAAGCCTTCGACAGAGTTTGGCATCCAGGCCTTCTGTCAAAATTGCATTCATATGAAGTGGACAATTCCCTGATCCAATGGATAAGAGAGTATCTTTCTGGCCGTTCTATCCAAGTGGTTATTGATGGTGTCAAATCTGTCTCCCGTCAAATTAATGCAGGTGTTCCCCAGGGTTCGGTACTCTCACCCATTCTCTTCCTCATCTTTATAAATGATCTCTTGTCAATTACCCACAAGCCAATTCACTCGTTTGCCGATGATAGCACGTTGAGTTTCTCATATTCATACGAACACTCCCGTCCAAACTCTTCGAACGTCACTACCAACCAGCAACTTATGCTTGATACATTGAATTCAGACCTCAACAAGATATATCAGTGGGGATTATCTAACCGAGTAGAATTCAATGCCTTAAAAACTCAGTGCATTCTCTTGTCGTCAAAGGTTTAACAAAAGTCAATATTCCTTTTAGCGATCACTAAAATTAACTTGGTAAAACAGAATTACGGCCCGCAAAGGATCCTCAAATAACTTAACTAGGAAAATAGAATTAGTGTCCGGAATGGATCTTCAATTAACTTAACTTGGAAAATAGAATCACTGTCCGGAATCCCCGCGCTCCACGGTGGTTCAAGTTGTGACTCGTTCGGTGGTTATTAGTCGACTCCTAAAACTGACCCGTGCAGAGTCAGCCATCCGTTAAGGGTGGGTTATTGTGTTTTTTTTAGAGAGACGTGAAGTTTCTCTTGCAGCGACCAATCAGAGAGGATCTCTCTGAGTTGATCACGGCGAGGATGCGTGGTAGTTCGTGTAGCCAGGTTGTGGCAAACGAAAACAAAAAAAAGCAAATGTGTGAAAGGAAATGAGGAAAAGGGCATTATTACTGTGTGCCTGCAGCTGCGCAAATTGTCTGCCTGTCGTTAGGGCGACTTGTACCATCAGCAAATAGGATACTCGCACAACGATGATTGTGCGCTGCTGTATCGATGCTGGTGGCCTATGTGGGATTCTTGTGTGCATGTTTACATGTTGAAAATTTTGGTTCTCGGCTACTGGGCGCGAGATGTGCTGACAAGTTTTGTCGGTTGGACACAACTTGGGGTGACTTTGAATAAGTCGGGGAAATGTGCTGCGCACGTGTGTGGCAGGGCAAGCCAATTAACAAGGGGCGCCGATTGATTTCCCGATTCTATGTTGCATGTTTGCTAATTCTTTTCAGGTAATTATGGTGATGCAACATTTGAGCGAACGATATTTCGTTTTCTGGGAATATGGATAATGCCCTATAGCGATGTTGTAAATGCATGTATAGGGTTTTAGATTTAAGGAATTTAAAATGCTTTATGGCTTGAAAAGCTGAATTCTGTGATGCATTGTCTGCATGGAATAATGAATTCAGGTGATGCACACTTTACATGATTTATGCCATTTGGAAGAGTACCTTTACAGGTGGTATAGGCCAACGAAAGGGATTGGGGTTGGCGTTGTGCGCGGTCTGCGGGCGAGATTGTGGTTGTTATTGTGGGTTGGTTCTCAGCGTGATATAGAGAACCCCCACAGATCATTTAGATCGAAATATCTTCGTTGCTCTGGATACGACTTACATTCGAGATTCCATTTCAAGAGTGGAGTCTGCGTCTTCGCGCGGTCCGATCTAGCTTCCCACAGGATGGAGACGTTGGAACCAATCTTTATTAGAAAAGGAATCCCTCATAAAGTTATATATAGTGGAGAAGTGCGCAGGTTCCGGGTGCTGGGAGCCTGTATCGTACGCATACCCCTTCAGCAAGGAAGGGGTTTGTATGCGATTGCGGTCTACGCACCTGAGGAGCACCAACATAATCTATTTATAGCAGAGTTCGAGGCCCTCTTCCGATGCTTACAATTGCACCTGGGCAAAAATTACTTTATTCTAGGGGGAGATATGAACGCCAAGCATAGAAATTGGGGAAATTATATATCTAATGCCAGAGGAAATCAGCTGGCTGGCTGGCTAGATCAGTTTCATATTGAATATAGAACTGACCTGCTAGCTACGGAATATCCATCGTTCCCTAGAGGTAGATCGTTCTTAGATATCTTGCTAATCGACTCACGACTGAGATTACTTAACACCAACAGACGAAACACAAACTGTTTACGGACAATTGAATACGATAGTGACCACTGTGCATTCACGGCAGTAATAGAGCTTCCGAACGAGCTCGCAGATCTGGAGGAATTCGTGATCCCGCAACCCTATAACTACGGGGCAATGCGATGGCCGCGGTTCACCAGATCATTAACAAGAGAACTTCGTTCGAATGACTTTAATCTGCCAGTAAACAGAAACCTGACTAATGTCGAAATCGACAAATACATTCAACAAATGGACGAAACCGTAAAACGAACAATGGACAAAACAATCCCCAAAACAACAGTTACAGATCACACAATAAACGCACTCCACAGGCAAAAGAGCAGACTGCTATCGAAATTAAAACAATTACACAGACAGTTTACAGACAGACAAGACCAGGAGATAATATCACTGAAATCTCAATTAAAAAACCTCCAACAATTACTTAAAGCTAATTATAGATTAGCAACAAATTTGTATTGGAACAACAGATATCGAGCTATAAAAACTAATAACCCGATATGTTCTAACAAATAAATAAAATATTCAGGAGAAATAATCAAAGCGAGATTCAGTGTCTCCAAATTCCACATACTGACTTAAACAAGCAGCTGCTAATCAACATTGGCATAAATACAGAGAACGCTATCTTCAATAGTGAGCTCTTCGTGATCGAAGATCCTCTGGAAAAGGTGAACTCTGTGGGAGCTGTCTTTCAGGAAATGTACAAGGTGAATGAAAGCATTCGTCGATATCACGACCTGGAGGACAGAGTTCTACTGAATTACCTACACCTCCGAAGTGAACTTTCACTCTGGCAATCGGAGAATCCGGGTTTTATGGAATTCAGTGACGATAATATATGTCAATTGGCATTAATGCCAATGGTGAGGCTATTAGCCTTTTGATTACGAGGGAACGAATCCAGAGTATCTTCGACTCATTAAGAAGCAAAAAGTCAGTGGGAATAGATGGAGTACCTAACATCGTACTCAAGAACCTGCCCCCAATGGCAATAGATATATACACGGTCCTGTTTAACAACGCGTTGAATAATGCATATTATCCAGCGCGTTGGAAAACGGCTATCATTCAGCCCATCGCAAAAAAGGACAAATACTGTACAAACCCAATGAACATGCGTTCGATAAGTTTACTCCCAAGCATCAGTAAAGTATTTAAAAAGACTATTAACAAAGTTCTGTTAAAATGGGTAGACGACAACAACATTATTCCAAATAACCAGTTTGGCTTTGAGGCGGGTCATGAAACCACACATGCCGCAGCTAAACTGGTCTCTGACATACAATGGAATAAATGTAGGAACCAATGCACAGGGGCCTGTCTGATCGACTTGGAGAAAGCCTTTGGTACCGTCTGGATCGAAGGGTTGTATTACAAACTGGTCAGACATGGCATACATAAGCCTTTACTATATGTACTTTACGATATGTTAAAGGACAGGAGGTTCGTGGTCAAAAGTGGTAATGTGACCTCTAATAAAACGTATAATATCAAGAATGGCTTGCAACAGGGCGCGGTACTCTCTCCGATTCTTTTTAACATTTACATTAGCGACTTATTAGAAGCACTTCCGCAGGCTATTGCGTACGCAGACGATCTCATAATTTACAGAACAGCTCCGAAAGTTGCGATCATAAATAGGTTAATACAGAGAGACTTCAACAAAGTGCAGCGCTATTGCAATGACTGGAAACTTAAGATCAACTTCCAGAAATGTGAAGCCATCCTATTTAGAACTCCATTATATAAAGCCACGTACGACACAAGGAAAAACTGGCGAAAGCTAGTTATCGTGGGACCGCATGGAGATAAACTGAAAACCAAGAGTTTAGTTAAATACCTGGGCATCTGGCTAGATCAATATCTGTATTTCAACAGACATGTAGAGGCTGCTTTGCTCAAAGCGAGGAAAACTTTTGCTATGACAAGGAGGCTATTTCACAGTAGCCAACTTGACAGCAAGGTAAAAGTCATATGCTACATGACGCTAATCAGGCCAATGCTCATATATGGTTGCCCAGTATGGTTCAACATAGGTCCAAATTTGATGGAAAAGATTCGGGTGTTCGAAAGAAAGTGTCTCAGAAGTTGTCTCAGATTATATCGGACTCCGGAATCGGACTATAAAAAGTATTACTCAAATGAGACTTTATATAATTAAGCGTACATAAATAGGGTGGATAATTTTATGATTAAATTAATCAGAGGACATATTGCGAGAGCAATAAGCTCGTCCAATGACCTAATTTTCGAGGCTTATTATCCAAACACCTTGTACTATGAGAGCGTGCGTCGCAACGGCTTTGTTCCACCAGAGGCGTTCCTTGATTTGGATATGAAAGGGCTTATACAGGATAGATCCGGAATTCCGCTGATCTATCATGTAAGTAGATCATCTGCAGACGGGCGATTGTGCTACGACCGGGAAGTAACGCGCACCGAAGAAGAGCTCCTGCGCTTCAGTAGGGCTATCTCCCACAGAGACCGGGACGTTAGTATTAGACAGCGTCAACAGTTTAGACAGCGTCAACAGTGGTTTGTGTTTTTTTTTTTTTTTTATTAGACTTCTCTCGGGAGAGGCGAACCGAGATGCCATCAAATAACTGTTGCAGTTCTTTTTGAACAGTTGCAGGTTGTAACGCTCCGGGAACACTCGCGTGGGAAGGCAGTTCCACAGCTTCCCCGCTCTGTAACGGAACGAGTTCTGATACAGGGATGTTCGCGCCGTCGGGAGATGACCCACAAACGGGTGCGATCCGTCGGATTGTCTTGTGGAGCGCATATAAACCGAATTGCGTGGAACAATGCCAAGAATCTCCGAAGAACAGTACCCGTGATAATATCTGTAAAACAGACAGAGGTCGGCTACGCGCCTTCGATGTGATAGAGACTGTAGTCCCGACGTCAGCGCCGAGTCCCCGATCAGGCGGACCGCTCGTCTCTGTACGCTCTCAAGTAGGTCGAGGGTATGTTTAGGAGCCGAGCTCCAAACATGAGAGCAATATTCGAGCGCGGGTCTAATTTGGGATTTATATAGGAGAAGAAGTTGGGCCGGGGTAAAATATTTGTTGGCTCTAAAAAGATAACTTAGTTTTCCTGAGGCTGATCTGGCGATACCCGATACGTGTTTGTGCCATGATACATTCCCACAGACCGTGACGCCGAGCAATTTCAAACTTTCCCCAGCCTCGAGCGCCCGGCCACTCATCATCAGCTGTGGAACCGATGATCCAGTTTTCTTTGTGAATGTTGTATACTGGGTCTTCGTTGCGTTGAAGTCGACAAGATTGGCCTTTCCCCACTGCAGGACTTTATCTAGATCCTGGTTCAGAGAGTCAATCTGTCTACATCTCAGTTGGTGCGACGTTGATGCACTAATCGGCCGATCACTCGAAAAGGATGAAACAAGCGTACTATCATCCGCAAAACTGAACACTTTGTTATCCGTTGTCTCCAACAAATCATGTATGTGAAGCAAGAACAAGGTTGGAGCCAAAATAGAACCTTGGGGCACCCCCGAATCAACAGGATACAGATCCGAACACTCGCCGTCCACAACAACCCGGATCGATCGATTCTCAAGGAAGCTTTTCGTCCAGTCGCAAAGCTGTTGGGAAAGTCCATATGAACGAAGTTTGCTCAGCAATGCCCCGTGCCAGATGCGGTCAAAAGCCTTAGAGATATCCAATGCGAACGCCCTTGACTCACCATGCCGTTCAATCGCAGATGTCCATATATCGGTTATAAGTGTCAAAAGGTCTCCTGTGGACCGCCTGCCACGGAATCCGTGTTGACGATCATTCAGAAGTCCGTTGCACTCCAAATACTTAACCAATTCTGTATTGATGACTCTTTCCATTACCTTAGATAAAATAGAGAGTAATGCTATCGGACGGTAATTTTGTGGGAGACACTTTTTTCCCGTCTTTGGGATTGGCTGAACTCGAGCGATTTTCCAGCATGCAGGAAAGGTCCTCCGTGCATAAGATAAGCGGAAGAGTCTGCCAAGAACCGGCGATAGTTCTGGAGCACAGTTCTTAAGGACTATTGCTGGTATTCCGTCCGGGCCGGTTGCCTTCCTACAATCCAGTTCACGTAGAATGCGTTGAATAGTGCGCGGACGAAATCTCACATCCCGCATCGAAGACCGTACCGGCGAGATCACAGGTGGCTCCAAATTTCCGGGATCGAGGTTTGAATTCGCGGAAAATAAATTCGCGAATACATTAGCTTTATCCTTTGGATTCGTGACTAATGTCCCGCTGTCTGTCACCAACGGAGGGAAAGAGGAGGATGCGAAGTTACCGCTGACAGCCCTTGCCATCAACCAGAAGGAGCGCGTGGTTCGTAGAACCGCCACAACCTCCCTCAAAAGTTTTATTAACATTCAGTTCCTACGAGAGCAGGTCAATAAGTCCTTAGAAAATCTAAGAGATGGCGCTTGTAGCATCGCTAATGGTCTGATTTTAGTAAGCATCATTCCCCACTAGGTATCTGTCAAATCATCATCATCATCGGCACCACAACCGGGATCCGGCCTTGGATTCTTAAGAGTTCTTTTAAAGCATCACTTTCTTTCGTATCTATCCTTTATAACTGCCGTTTTTCAAACTCACTAACAAACACAACAGTGCGAGACTGCCGGCTCACTTTTTAATATCCACCGTTATCTCAACGAGAAAACAACGGCGGTGATCGATCTCGAGTTTTTCGGAGATATCATCGCCGATGGAATAACTGGGCGTTTCTATGCGCCAGTTCTATGGTTAATGTTTTATGTTTCAATTTATGTTCTATGTTTTATATTTGCAATGTTAAATGTAATTTAATATTTTGTGTATCATGTGTTTAATTATGCGAAATTGTAAATTGTATAAATAAATGTGTTTATTTTATGTTGTTGTAAATTGTAAATAAATGTAATGTAATTTTGTTTTATGTATTATATGTGTAAATCCAAATGTAAATTGGGTTTTATATTTAAGTTTAAGTTTAATATTTTATATTTGCATTTAAAAATGTAATAAGTGTTTTATGTGTTATATAATTTTAAGTTTTATATTTTATGTTTTCTCGGTGGGATAAAGGTTGGAGGGGAGTTACTAGGTAACAGGACGCCGCACACACAAATTCTTATTTTGAGGAACTACCATAATCATACTTTTCTGAAGGCTTAAAAAAGTTGGGGGGACGTCTGTCAAAGTGTATTGAACTAAAGGGAGATTATATTGAAAAATAAAATAAACTTTACCCAAAAAAATTGTTTTTCTATTTTTTTCTAAAGACTTATTGACCTGTCCTCGTATATAAGTTTACGCCGTTAAAATTTACCTGGTGCTGCAATAGCAAAAACAAAGCATTCAGATTTCATACTTTAAAAAGTCAAGAGCTCGAAAGAAAATATTTAAAAAAGGAAAAAATTATGTTATTATATAAAAATATTAAACCCAATATAATTTAAGATAGTTGGACGCAATGTCCAGAATTGCTTTTATAACTGAATTAATATTTTTTAGAAAGTTTCAGTTTTTTATACACTTGCTTACCCTTAGGTTTCTTTCGACGATTGCTTAAATGATCAGACGGCATGTGGCCAACCGTAACAATTCTTCGGCACTGAATAAGTCAAATATACTTTGGGAGATATCATTGGAGTCGGCGGCTGTATTTTATGGAAATCTGTAATCAATTGAAGACTCATCTCAAGGTAGAGAAACAGATCTCCCAAAAAATGACTGTGTGCACTGAATAAGCTCATTGCAGTATTTCTTTGCCATTCTGATCTATTTGGGTTTCCTTTGTACTAATCTTTATACACAATCGGATGCTGACAGTTCTTATTGGAGAGGTTTTTTGTAATTGGAATTGATCCTTATGCATGATCTCGGTTTAATGCTGCGCACTCTACGTGGAATGAAATACTTCATATCGAGATGAAGGGTGATGGCCCGCCAAGGTCATTATTGACAAAAAACACCGATCAGTCAAAACTAATAAGACAGTCCTTAAGGTCGTTCTAGTTGGCTTTCCTGAGAAAACACGCACTTCGTTTCGGGCCGTTTTCATTATGGTTTGTGGTGAGTTAATAAAAGTGAAGTTGACACAACACTATGGTTTGAGAAGTACAAGTAAGGCGTAAAGAGATTTGAGTTAAGTTTTTATTAAGATGAAAAGAGGGAGATAGTTTCAATATGTTAATGAAATGACGTCTAACTGCATTACCAGTACCTTGTGGGCTCATTTATGAGTGGTGTTAAGTTATTTTACTAGACGAGCACCTTAACATATCGTTCCTCGGGTGTTGGTTGTTCATAACAGCGAATCACTGGAAAATTATACACAATAATCCCCTTTAATTATGGTTTCAGTGTGGGGGTATTGCGATAACTTTTATAGACTCGAATGGATTATCAAATTCGTTTAACGGCGCATTACTATCCAGGCCCGGGTTTCCTTATATGACCCAATAAGCTTGCGAATGTCAAGTTTCAGCCACGTGATGTAAAATTTCGGCGTTGGAATAGAGACTATATTGTGGAATATAGACTATATTGTGTATTGGAATAGAGACTATATTGTGGAAGAAATTGGGGAGCGCCGATATAGGAAGTTCACAGGAATTAAGTAAGATGGACAGATTGAAGTCCGATAGATCCAGATAGATTGGAGTCCGAAATATAGCTACTAGCGACAACCTACAATAGTGAGAGTAATCAAGTCGCGAAGATTAAGATGGGCCAGACACGTGGCGCGAATGGGCAACGATAGGACCGTGCATAGAATTCTTGACGGTAAGCCAACGGGAAAGAGACCGATAGGACGGCCGGGACGTAGATGGGAGGACAATGTAATTTTGGACCTCGAGGAGATCTGATCGGATGTCCGAACGTGGATGGAGAGCGCACAGGACAGGGAGCAATGGCGGAGTCGAGTCGGTGAGGTCATGAACTTCCGGGTTCCTACAGGCCAAGAAATAATAATAATAATAATAATAAAAATAATAATAATAATTCCATCAAAATAAATTCATCTGATAAGCTTTGGTTTGATAAAAAATGCAAGCAAATCACTGCGGCAAAAAATAGAGCTTTTAAACAATGGCGCTCCAATCCCACAGAGATTAACAGAACGAATTTTCTTAGAATCAGGAATGCGTGCAACCAAGCGATTGATACCGCGAAGACGGCTTACAACGACAGAGTGACTAATAAGCTCCTTGTGTGCCCAAGTGGTCTGCGACCCTTCTGGACAATGGAAATGCCTGTCAGCAGTAACTTCGCTTGCTCCTCTTTTCATCCGTTAGTGACGAACAGCGGGACACTATTCACACATTCAAAAAAAGCTAATGTGCTCGTGAATTTATTTTCCGTCAATTCAAACCTCGATGCCGATCTTTTGGAGACACATGTGATCGCGCTGGTACGGTCTTCGATGTGGGATCTGAGGTGTCGCCCGCTCACCATTTAACGGATTCTACGTCAACTGGACTGTAAGAATGCCCCCGACCCAGATCGAATACCAGCAGTGGTCCATAAGAACTGTGCTCCAGAGCTATCGCCGGTTCTTGACATACCCTTTCGCTTATATTATGCACGGAGGACATTTCTACCTGGAAGGTGGCTTGAGTTCACCCAATCCCAAGGAAGGGGAAAAAAATGTCTCCCACAAAATTACCGGCATATAGCGTGACTGTCTATGTTTTCTAAGATGATGGAAAGTGTCATCAATGCCGAGGTAATTATGTACTTGGAGTACACCGAACTTCTGAATGATTCCGTAGCAGGCGGTCTACGGGAGGCCTTTTGACACTTATACCCGATATATGGCCATCTGCGATTGAGGAGCATGGTGAGTCAAGAGCGGATGCATTGGCTATCTTCAAGGCTTTTGACCGCGGCTGGCACGGGGCATTGCTCAGCAAGCTTCGTTCATACGGACTCTCCCAGCAGCTTTGTGACTGAATGAAGCGCTTCCTCGAAAATCGACCGATCCGGGTTGCTGTAGACGCCGAGTCTTCAGATCTGTATTCTGTTAATTCTGGGATGCCCCAAGGTTCTATTTTGGCCCCAATCTTGTTTTTGCTTCACATAAATGATTTGTTGGCGACAGCGGATAACAAAGTGTGCAGTTTTGCGGATGATAGTACGCTTGTTTTTTCCTTTTCGAGTGTTCAGCCGATTGGTGTATCAACGTCGCACCAGCTGAGATGTAGACAGATTGACTCTCTGAATCAGGATCTGGATAAAGTCCTGCAGTGGGGAAGGACCAATCTCGTCGACTTCAATGCAGTGAAGACACACTACACAACAATCACAAAGAAAAGTGGATCATCGGTTCCATAGCTGATGATGAATGGCCAGGCCATCGAATCTGGGAAAAGCTTGAAATTGCTCGGCGTCGCGCTCTGTGGGAATGTATCGTTGCATAAACACGTGTCGAGCATCACCAGTCGAGTCAACGGATAACAGTTTTGCGGATCATGTTACGCTCGTTTCCTCTTTTTGGAGTGTTCGGCCGATTAGTGCATCAACGTTGCACCAGCTGAGGTGTAACCTGGTCGACTCTCTGAATCGGGATCTGGATAAGGTCCTGCAGAGGGGAAATTCCAAACTGGTCGACTTCAGCACAACGTAAACACAATATACAACATTCACAAAGAAAAGTGGATCATCGGCTCCACAGTTGATGATGAATTGCCAGGCCCTCGAATCTGCAGATAGCTTGGATTTGCTCGGCGTGACGGTCTGTGGGAATGTATCGTGGCATAAACACGTGTCGAACATCGCCAGGACCGCTTCAGGAAAACTGAGTTATGTTTTAAGAGGCAAGAAATATCTTACTACGGCCCAACTTTTTCTTCTGTGTAAATCTCAAACTAGACCGGCGCTCGAATATTGCTCTAATGTTTGGAGCTCCACTCCTAAACATACCCTCGACCTGCTTGAGAGCGTACAGAGAGGAGCGATCCGCCTGATCGGGGACAAGGCACTCACATCGGGACTACAGTCGCTATCATATCGAAGACACGCAGCTGTCCATTGTCTGCTTTACAAATAAAATCACGGGTACTGTTCTTCGGAGATTCGCGGTATTGTTGGGCGGAAATCGGTTTATATGCGCTCCACAAGACAATCCGACGGATCGCACCACTTTGCGGTTCATCTTCCGACGGCGTGAATATCCCTGCATCTGAACTCGTTCCGTTATAGAGCGGGAAGCTGTAGAATTCCCTTGCCGCGCGAGTGTTGCCAGAGCGTTACAACCCGCAACTGTTCAAAAAGAACTGCAACAGTTATTTGGTGGCATCTCGGGGCGCCGACTCGGCTGTTGTATTCCAGAATACTACCCTTTATTAAATTTAACACTGAATCTCCTTACACATCCTTAAAAACTTCCCTTAACATATATTACATTCTCACTTAATACATACCATTCATAAACATTCACAATATTGCCAGTTACAGCACATTTAATAACATGCCCCTTTTCATAACTTGCCCCTTTTTATTTCAAAACAGAGCACTTTGATTTTCGTTCAAATTTTATTCAATTTAAAAGTCACAGAAACTAAAGGAATACTTTGAGAAAATTTGTTTTGTTCATATTATAATTTACAGTAAATTAGAACACAATGTTCTATAAGTAGAGAAAAAATTCAATTGTAAAATCAGTTCAGTTCGAGTTGAGAAGCAGTTCAAGTACTTTCACTGTGAGTTTTAGTTTGAGTTTTGAGTTTGTGTAATACACAGTGAGAGAGAAGTAGTTGAGATTGATTAAGATAAGATTAAGAAGAAACCAAATAAACAAAAAGAAATAAACATTTCTCATCGTGACTAAATTACTTAAATAAAAAGAGTTTAAATTAGAATAATCCATATTCTATAATATAATATTAAATAAAGAAATAATAAAAGGTCCCCGCTCTTCCCTCGATATAAAGAGGAAGCACGGCGCCGGACAATCAACACGGCGCTATAGGTTCGCCTCTCCCGAGAGAAGTGTAATTAAAAAAAAAAAAAAGACGGTGCGCCATGCCACACTGCAAAAGAAACAATGCAGTTTCTGCAACGAAAATTTCCTGGACGTGTGTCAAAAAATTGCGACATTGACTGGCCTCCCAGATCTTTAGATTTGAACCCTCCGGACTTTTTTTGTGGGGTTATTTGAAAAGCAAAGTGTACGCCAACTAGCGTGCCGAAATCCTTGCTATACCGCCCGATATGCTAGAAAAAGTGATCTCCCTCAACACAGAATCCATTTACTCTAACATACGTAAGCAACACCTCCGGTTGTTTGTTAAAAAGTTTTCCCCAGATATCCTCTTCTTTCAGAGACCTGGCTCAAACCAAATTCCCGAGTTTCCATTCCCAATTATACTTTAGTTTCTAACCCCAGAACTAATGGATCTCATGGAGGTACCGGCATCTTAATTCACAAAAAATTTCAATTCAGTGAAATTAGATTCACCGGTATATCCAGCATTGAATACACAGCAGTAAAACTTTTCTGTGAGAACAATAAAGTGCTCGTCTTAGCATCCATTTATATTCACCCTTCACGACAACCAGATTTCCCAGATACTGACATTTCGCAGATTATCCAACAGTCCGTTCCCGCTCCATTTATAATCGGAGGAGACTGGAATGCTCGTCATACAGCATTCAATGATAATAAATGCAACAAATATGGTCGCCAATTGCTAGCCCTCCTCCCGTCTTATCCATATACTTACATTGACTCCCCATTACAGCCAACTCGTGTCTCTAGCTCAGCCAGGTCAACAATCGACTTCTTCCTCAAGTCCGACGATGTTTATTCAGCGGGTCCACCTACAGTCTCCTTTATATTTCCTTCTGATCATGGTTCCGTTCACACCACGATCCAAATCCCCTCTCTCGACCCACTCTACTCGTCAAACCCTGTCCCAAACTTCTCCAAAACAAATTGGAGAAAAGTCAATAGGGAAATAGCGATAAGTTTCTCTGACTTGTATATCCCTGAAGCATCTAACTTACTCCCTACTGAAATCGATCAAGCATCTTTAAGAATAGAGCAAATTCTTAAGGAGGCTCTCAGCAACAACACCCCGACAACCATTCCTCATAACTATTTAGGAAAGCCTTTGCCCAGCATCCTAACCAAATTATTGCGCCTTAAAAAGCAGCTCCGTCGTAAACTTCATACAAGATACTGCCCCTTTATTAAAAGCCAAATCCAACTCCTATCCACTCTGATAAATGAGCAGTTGAAAAAGTTCGCAGATGAAAACTACATCTCCACACTTAAAAATATCAAACCAAATCGGGATCTTTTCAAAAACATCAACCAATTAACTGGTCGTAAATATAAACCCCGAATTGATCATCTCATCAACCCAATCAGCAATAATATTGCCCAGTCCGATACGGACATAGCAAATTGCCTCGCAGAACACTTTGCAAAGATTCATGAGCAAAATAATTCTCTCTCAACTCCTGGCTTCGAGAACACAGTAAACGAATACATCTCAAACAGATTATTCCCATCTTTTACTCCTTTCATCGGTGAATTCAACAACACAAACATAGCTTCACACCCCTTAGACACCACAAATTTTCTAACTGCAGACGAATTAGCCGAGATCGTAAGATCAGGAAATAACAAAAAGTCAACTGGATTAGATGGAATCCCACGTCTTCTATTTAAAAGGCTACGCCCATCGAATCTACTTACCATCCTCATTCTTCTTAATCATATAATTAATGCATCGCACTTCCCAGAGAACTGGAAAACTGCGGTAGTAATTCCTATTAAGAAGCCCGGTAGTAGTAATAGCCCTTGCAATTATCGTCCAATATCCCTATTAAGTACACTAAGTAAGATGCTGGAACGCAAGATCTACCAAAAACTTCTCACATTTGCCAATGAGAATGCCCTCATCCCTAACTGTCAGTTCGGATTTCGTAAGCGATAATCCACATGTCATGCTCTACTAAAACTTACACACGATGTTACAACTGGTCTCCAAAACCAAAGTCCTACTGTGTGTATATCTCTCGATATTTCTAAGGCGTTTGATTGCGTCTGGATCCATATTTAATTTAAACTCTCACACAACAAAGCTCTTAGCCTCTTATCTTTCTGACAGAAAATTCGTTGTGAGAATAAATTCTTCCGTCTCAGAAACACGCAACATAACCGCGGGTGTTCCCCAAGGCTCTATTTTAGGGCCAATTTTATATCTGTTATATACAGCGGATATTCCTCAACCCGTATCTCCTAATGTTGTGATGCTGAATTATGCTGATGATACATTAATTTACTCTAGCAGCAAATTTGTTAAGGCTGCAAGAAACCGCATTAACAACTTCCTCCCTAACATAACAACATATTTCAATAAATGGAAAATTCACCTTAACCCAAATAAAACGTAGCTCATAGTGCTCAAGGGCAAACACGAGCACTGTACAAACAACACTAGACGCTGCCACAACAAAATTAAACTTAACCTAAACAACACTCTGATAAAACCCTCCAAAACCCTAAAATATCTGGGAATAACTTTTTCTAATAACTGGTCTTTTTCCTCCCACATTAAAAATTCCCTTCAAAAAGCCACAATTCAGCTTAATCTCTGTAGAAGAGTAATGTGGAAACCTAATAGTCTCTCTCACAAAGTCAAACTGCTCATTTACAAACAAATTATCAGACCCACACTCACGTACGCGTGCCCATTGTGGTACCATATCACTCCCTCCCAAATGGAGAAGTTACGAGCATTCGAAAGAAAATGCTTTAGGTATGTCTCTGGCTTACATCGTCGTCCTAACTCCTATAAGTACTATAGTAACGTCGAACTCTACAATACCGCTGGTATTGAGCGCCTCGATAGACGATTCCTCGAACTGTCTATCAAATTTATCGAAAACCTACAAAATAATCCCAATCCCATAATAACCTCGCTCTTAGAGAACCCTCTAGATATCAGAACTAACTATCCCAACTGTCTCCACACCAGAGCTATCTTCGCCTCAGGCAGACTGGTAAATGATTCAAACGAGATCATATACCACAACACCGAAGTTACCCCTAACCAGTTCAAATACTGTAACGTCCAACCATTTTCCAACATCCTACGTTTTTCCTTCGAATAACCGGAGAGAAATACTCTACCTCTAACCCATAACTGACCTCACTCCACATCCTTTAATTCATATATCCCATTAATTATAAAACATTGTTTATGGCTTTAGGAAAATCATACTGTAATCAGACGAAATTAGGTTAAGTTATTTATATAATTAAAATTAAGTTTAGATTAAGTAAAGTTGAAAAAACAAATTCCTGGTTTTCTGACCTTTTCCAGGAAGATAATACTATTAAATTTATAAACACACATCTATCTTTTATCCCATAAAATATTGTTTGGAAAATGTATATATTATTATAATAATTACATGTAAGCAATTGTTACGAAATTAATTTTAAGTCACTGTATTGCTTAATTGTACAAATTCTAATTATGGTCAATAAATACAGTTTTGAAAAAAAAAAAAAGAAAAAGTGATGGAAAACGCAGCAGAAAAAGCCCATTTTGCTTTGGTCAATAGGGGCAGCCACTTGATTGATGTTGTATTCAAAAACTACTCCAAATAAATTTTAAAGGGCCCAATAAATTTTAAATAAAAATACCTCATATATGGAAATCGGTTGTTTTTTTCTTCAAGTTATTCAATATTCACATATCGACATAAAATATGGCGCACCCTGTATATACATACATTTTAAAATAAATACCAATTTAACATTCTCCTAGTCAACCCGGACTGCTGTCATCCCTCTCGCCTCTGATTAGAGCAAGCAAGGTGGTGACCGCAACGGATAAACCAGCAGGTCACACCTATCAGGTGTATTTTCAGAACGACCTAAAAACGACCGCAAGCTCCTTGTAAATACCACATGATCACAGAGTTGTATCTGTGTACACAATAGATAATTTGAAGCAACAGTACACAATGGATAATTTATAACCTCGCAGCTATCAAAATTACAACATTCTGTGTATGGGTACTAAATGCAAGATTTAAGTAGTGTGTGTTAAGCCAGAAGCACTTACTTCGTTTAACAAACAGGATTCATGTATCCTGTACGTTTAGAACTGAAGTGGTGGGAAAATAAGGACGAATGTATTTAAAATAAAATCAAGTACAAAGTTATTGAAATAAATACAAAACTTTATTTTTTGTTTTAAATTACACTTATTTAAGATCAAACTATACTAAAGACATATAACAGCTTATGACATTTCTACCACTTTAAATATAGCTGCCACGACGATTTGAAAACATATCGTCCTATTGGGAAACACTATATCTTCCCCACTTCATACTCGTATGTGCAAAGCATTTAAGTGTGACAACTAGAGGGAATTGGGTGATCAAGGAGGCAATATACCGGGATGAGTTGGTCTAGTCTTTACCATATTGGCAAGAAATCAAAATGCATTCCGAGTAGGAAGGAAACTCACCCCGGCCCAGTGATGAATATGACCAATAGTGACATTCTGAATGCTAGGGTTCACCTTTCTATCTTTTTGTCACTTTTCATTTACATCACACCTTATTTGTGTTTGAAACGCGATCATCTATGTCGTATATCATCTGCTAAGTCTGGATCACTCAGTCGCACTTCTGCTTAAAATCTCGTCCAGGACATGTATCCTGGTCATAATTTATTGCAAATAACGCACAAACTATTTCTCTATCATCGCCATAGCATAACACTGTAGTCTAAGAAAATTGCGTGACGCCCGACGGGCGGTAAAAAGCCCGTAAGGGTTCCTTGCTGCTCCGATCACCGCTTGGGATGGGGTGTGTGCTTATGTGCGCAGATGTATGTAGTAGTTGCCCCAACCGAACGTCCTTAACCGCAATCAATCGGTAGGCCACAAACGAATTTTACAAATACGCCATCAATCAATAGGGGGACTAGTTGCAATAGTATTCTTGGGGCGATAAATAATTTCCATGCAACAGTGGAATTGTGTCCGTTTGTGAATGCATTTGTGTGAATGTGCCATCGGATGCGTGTGTTTGTTAAAAAAGTGGGAAAACCGCCAAAGGGAAAAAGATTTTTATAGGAAAAAAAAAGATAACATCAAGGCAAAAGTAAGAAGCAAAGCACCACGTGAAACGAAAGCCAAATTCCGGCGTGTCATGTAAGCCAGATACTAAAACATGGAACGTTGTGCAGATCCACATGTTGCCAGCCGGATCGAACGCTCTCCCTGGGATAAACTTGTTTTCTGCTAATTTACAGGACAGCTAAAACATGGTCGGAGTCCTTACGGCTTATTTAGTGACTTGTTGTAGTGTCTGTGTGCCGGAGAAGGTGCCATCAATGTTTTCAAAATGATTGTCATATGAAAGGGAGGCACAATAGACAGGGGTAAGTAAAGAATTATTCCGACGGGAAACCATGATACAGGCGCTGAAATCACATTGCATGGGGTCTTGGCGCCTAACCAGTTAACTGTCCTGCATTTCTTTCATTCATTTACATACTTCTAGGAGAGCAACCAAGGAGTAAACAAGAAAGGTACACAAAAGACTGATGAACAGGCTTTTCAAAAATAATAGTATCACCCAAGGTTATTGGAGAAGGAAAATCAATTGATCGGTAGATACTTGTATGGTCCACAAATCTGATAATTGTGTTAACACGGATAGAAGAATTTGATTAGAACTACTTTCACTGAGAAAGTGTAATATTATGTCCAAAGTGCCGACTTGTCATCCATCAAACACAAAGCGGAGTTCAGGTTTTGAGGTATCCACTTAGCTAAGCCTTGGGAAATGAAATTCGTTGGGATCATTTTTATTTTACCCAATTGAAAGGATAACAGAATAACAGTTAATAGCAGAATCTGCTAGCAAAGCCTTTACCCGAATTTATATGGTATATAACTTTATACTCTACACTTTATGGATCAATACAAATTCACAACTTTTAATTGAAAACTTTTTTTGTGTCAAATTTTTTTCTTGCGTGAATTTTGGAGCACCTTTTATATCATCATCATCATCATCCTCGGCACTACAACCGGGAACCGGTCTTGGCCTTTTATATAGGGTGGGCCATACATTTTTGCAAATGGCAACACTTGATTTCTTAAAAACCGTTAAGGCGAGGAGCGCGCGAGTGGCGGGGAATTGCTTCTTGCGACGCACAATTCCCCACCACTCGCGCGCTCCTCCCTTTAACGATTTTTAAGAAATCAAGTGTTGCCATTTGCAAAAATTGTTGGACCACCCTATATAACATGTGACCTTTTAGGAACTAAAATTGATAATAACTTGAATGTTTGTTCTATATTCCAGCTGTTGCGCTGAATAATTCATTACCTGCTCGATTTCCGTTAACATATTCATTAACTTGAATAATTTCCAAGGAGCTAACAAGTAACCCTGTTATACACATTTGCACAAGGTTTTGTGATACCCATTAATGTTCTTGGGTGTTGTCGAAAAGGCGAGGAAAAGCAAAAGATGAATCAATGCACGTTGGAATTGAATGCTTGAATATTAAAATCGCGATGGCTCTATGACTAGAATATCATTTCACTCCGTGTCGTTCGACTGAAGAACAATTTGTCGTGTATAACTATCCATATTCAATGGATTTTCAAAGAGAATCCGAGCTCACTCTCGAATTGACGACTTCAGCGATAGCATATCCAAAGAAGAAGAAGAACGGAACCTCTAAGTTCATCATCATCATCATGGGCACTACAACCGAGATCCGGTCTGGGCCTTATTTAGCAAGTCTCTTCACCGGTATGTGGTCCTTATCCGAGACTTGTTAAATTGTCCATAATAATTTGTTTTTTCGGGCAAGGTTATTAGCCTTGAACCTCTAAGTTCACGTGAGCAATAATTGCGTATATTTGTAGGACAGAAATTGAGTAACACGGAGAAAAACGGATGAAATTCAAGAGGGCATAGAATGACTGCAGAGCGCATATCTATCGTACAAAGCTTTTTCATGACCAGAATATACGTTAAAAATATATACGTTTTACATTTTACACGTAAAAAGGAGGTTTTGGGTATTTATTCCTTCACGACGAGAAAATGGGTATATAAATTTTACTCCATTCCGCAGGTAGCACAGTAAAGTTAATGACCCAAAACCTTCCATTGCCCATTTCACATAACATTCAAAGCTGTAAAATATCACATCAGTCTCTAATTGCATAAGAAACATTTCGTTTTAAGCTCGTAATATTAACGAATATTCACACATCTGCAGTTGTATATGACATCCGCTCTATAATTTTAAAGAGGAGTTTTTTTTTTTTGTTTTTTCTTTGTTTACACAAACGCGCATACAAAAGGGGATTTTGGGGTACCCTTAAATGTCAGAGCACAGTGCGGGTGGACGGAGAGGACGTGGATAAGGAAAGGAGGTATCGATGTAGATTGCTTTTTAATGCATGGACACTACAACGACGAGGAAACACATGATCAGGTAGAGTATTCCACATTCGTATGGTTTGGCTAAAGAATAACTCTCTATAGTTCCTTTTTAATAGACGAGAAAGGTGTATAATGTGTTGCGAGGGTAGAACAGAGTGCTAGACCGCGAGCACGTGTATGCTACGATGTCTTAACATACTACATAACTGGTGATTATTATGTTAATTTTCTGGCCTAAAGATTTTCTTGATCCTCTTTCGATGCTGTGTTGTATGTAATCTGTTGGAATCGTCACAGATCTTGTATCTGTTCCTGATGATTTTTTCGATCCTCTTTTGGTGTTGTTTTGTGTATAATCTTTTAGAATCGTCACAGATCTTGTGCCTCCGCTAGAATCTTTTTCGATCCTCTTTTGGTGATGTGTTATGTATAATCTGTTGGAATCGCCAAAAACCTTGTACCTTTTCATGAAGATATTTTCGACCTCCTTTTGGTGCTCTGCTGTGTTGTGTATAACTTTTTAGCATCGTCTCAGATCTTGTACATGTTCCAGAAGCTTTTCCGATCCTCTTTTCATGCTGTGTTGTATATTATCCATTGGAATTGTCACAGACGTTGTATCTGTTCCTGATGATTTCTTCGATCCTCTTTTGGTGTTGTGTGGTGTATAATCTTTTAGAATCGTCACAGATATTGTACCTGCGCTAGAATCTTTTTCAATCCTCTGTGTGGTGTGTTGTCTGTTGGAATGGCCACAAATCTTGTACCTGTTTCTGACAATTTTTTCAATCCTCTTTTGGTGTTGTGTGGTGTATAATCCTTTGGATCATCATACATCTTGCACCTGTTCCAGAAACTTTTTCGATCCTCTTTTGGCGTTGTTTTGTGTATAATCTTTTAGAATCGTCATACATTTTGTGTCTTTTTCAGAACATTTGTACGATTCTCGTTTGGTGCTGTGTTGGGTATAAGCTGCTGGAATCGCCACAGATCTTGTACCTGTGCCAGAAACTTTTTCGATCCTCCTTTGGTGCTGTGTTATGTATAATCTGTTAGAATCGCCAAAAATCTTGTACCTATTCCTGGAGATATTTTTGACCTCCTTTTGGTGCTCTGCTGTGTTGTGTAAATTTTTTTAGAATCGTCACAGATCTTGTACCTGTTTGAGAAGTTTTTTCGATCCTCTTTTCGTGCTGTGTTGTGTATAATCTGTCGGAATCGTCACAGATCTTTTATCTGTTCTTGACGAATTTTTCGATCCTCTTTTGGTGTTGTGTTGTGTATAATCTTTTAGAATCGCCACAGATCTTGTAACTGCTCCTGAAGATTTGTTCGGTCTTCTTTTGGTGCTCTGTAGTGTATAATCTGTTGGAATCGCCACAGATCTTGTACTTGTGCTAGAAGCTTTTTTGATCCTCTTTTGGTACTGTTTTGTGTATAATCTGTTGGAATCGCCAAAGATCTTGTACCTATCCCTGAAGATTTTTTCAATCCACTTTTGGTGCTGTGCTATGTATAATCAGTTGGAATCGCCAAAGATCTTGTACCTATTCTTGAAGATTTTGTTAATCCTCTTTTGGTGCTATGATGTATATACTCTGTGGAGCTCATTACAGACCTTTACAGTACCTGTTCTACTGAATCAACAAATTTTGAAACAGATGAAACCATTTTTTTTTTTTTTTTTTGGGAAACATCTTATTTAGCGGACTTTTTTTTTATTTCAGTGAGAGAACTTTTTTCTGAAACTTCAGCTTTAGTGATTGATTATTTTCACACAAAAAAAACTCAGTGCAAATAGATCCATTCTTTATTTTTTTATTGTACTTCTCTCAGAAAAGAGAACATATAGCGCTGTGTCAGCGCCCTGAGATGCTACTTTTTTTCAAGGAGGTCCATCATCCAAGCTCTAAAAAATGGTCAAGAATTTCTCCCAGCCATTTCACGAAGCTTATAGCTTAATGGGATGCTATTTCACTGGGCGGCGGGGTATTGGGACCCATTCCACCACCATAGCGAATACCAAATGAATTTCCAAAAACCACAACACACAGTCAAAATGTTCGAGTTATTAATTGCCAAATCATACATTGCGTCAGAGAAATATAGGGAATTACCAATTAAATCGATTTGCGTACACGGCAGTTAAAATCTTTTGCAGAAGCAACAAAATGCTTGTACTGTCGTCCGCATACATTCACACTTCTCGGAAACCAAACTTCCCTAGTACCGACATCACTAAAATAATCCAACAGTCTCTACCTGCAGCTTTCATAATAGGAGGAGATTGGAATACTCGGCATATTTCATTTAACGACACTAAGGGCAATAAATACGGTTGCCAATTTCTAGCGTTCCTTCCACTCCATTCATATATTTGCGCGGACTGTCCATCACATCCAACATTTATCTCCAATTCAACTAAATCAACAATCGATTTTATCCCTAAATCCGTATATATCTACTCAGCTAACCCCCCTGTAGTATTCTCCGAATTCCCATCCAATCGTGGGTCCGTCCACACCACTATCCAAATCCCTGCCCTCGAACCACGATACTCAAATAATCCGATCCTGAATTTCTCCAGGACAAACTGGAGAAGAGTCAAGAGGGACATTGCTGCCAGTTTTACAGACCATATTTTGTTGTAGTGATCCTAAATCACTACTCCCATCCAATCCCTATTATTATACAAAAAACACCAATTACCCACCCTTACCCATAATCCCAACAATGTTCCCCAATTGAATCATATGCACGACAAATTTAACCGAAAGTCCATTTGTCGTACATTGATTCCATTCCCAATAACCATTAACATTATGAAATGCATAATTCTAAATGCATTTCATAATTTCTCCTTCCGGGAATTTGTTCAGCCAAATTCCCATCCACTTCCCAGAATCCCATTCCAATTGAAGCACACAAAATCTTGTTTGTGCTTCTTAGAATTTTTAAGTAAAATTTTTAACCAATCTCTGTCGCCACAGAGTATAAAAGGGCGGCACATTTTGGATTTGTGATCAGTAAAGTTCTAGAGGCCGAACCCATAGCCTAACAGCAAATCCCATTACAGTGTTACGCCCAAAAACCCCCAACCATTAATACATACCTCTTTGGAGCCAGTCTCCACCTATTAATTGCGGTACACGCAAAAGCATCCACTAAAAGGATGAAGCACTCCCCAAGCCCTAGCATTGCCCCATACACTAAACGGGCCAATATCAAATTTGATATCAAACTAATTGAACTAAACGTTCAATTTGCCCATATCAAATTCAATATCAAACAAATTGAACTGAATTGAATTGAAATTTAATTAGACTCAATAAATATTTAAATATCGTAACATCGCCATTAGGTTTAGATCAGCGTCCCAAGCCGTGGATAGCATATACATCCCGAATCAATAAATATAACATTAAAGAAAAGAATTTAATTACCAAAAAACAAAGAGTGTGTTTGATTTAGAAATGGATAATAAGTGTGTGGTCTATAAAAATATAGTTTAACAACAGCTAGTAGTAATAAATAAAGTATTCGGAACAAGCAAATCAAAAAGCGTTTAACTCTAGCTGCTACTAATCTACAGCAAGCGAACGACAGAACTTGGCGTCATGCACGAACCTTCTACTGATCCAACCATTACACACCTGTATTCCTGGTCAGCGGCAGTCAAGACTGCATGTGCCTGTGTTAATAAGACTGCGATTAATCAACAGAGAGTAAACCACCACCTAACCAGACTCTTGGCGTCCTGCACGAAATTACACAGCCAAATCCACGGTCCCCGGGCAATCGATTTCTCTCTAAGGTAATTCACCATCATCATCATAATCGGCACTACAACCTGGAACCGGTCTTGGCCTTATTTAGCAAGTCCTGAGGCTTGTTAAATTTTTCCATAGTGATTTGTTTTTTCCGGGCAAGGTCATTAGTCTTGCACCAGAGGCTCCCCGACGGGGAATCGAACCCCGGTCTCCCACGTGACAGGCGGGTATACTAACCAGTATACTATTGAGGAGCTAAGGTAATTCACCATAGAGTGGCATAAACACAGTTAAAAATATAACTTTACAGAGTCTTCAAACCCACTCTCTGCTGAAATTGATCAAGCAGCCTTACGAATAGTGCAGATACTAAAAAATGCCCTCTTCGGCCACACGCCTACTACCATCCCCAATAATCACTTAGGAAAACCTTTACCCGACATCCTTACAAGACTGTTAGGCGTAAAAAACAGCTTAGACGAAAACGACATAGCGGTTACTCCCCTTTTATTAAAAATCAAATCCAACTCTTGACTACCCTGATAAATGGACAACTAAAACAATCTGCCGACGATTTACACTTTGGTGGATTTTTTCTTTGTCGAATGTTAAAGTGTTCCGCCGAACACTGTCCACAAAAGAGAAAATTAAACACAGTAGAACATGGACACACTGCCACAAGTAAAACACTGCGAAATGTTTTGTTTTATTTTTTTTTGTTTTGTGTTATTGTTGTACAAGGATTTACTACACTTGAACGCCCGTGGCGATTTTATAAGAACTATTCCAATGTCAATCATTTAACGTCTAAAACACAAATTTTAATATTTTGTTCTTTAGCACTATATTTGTATCGTTCGATATTTCAATTAAATTGGGAACTGCTTGCGAATCTATTCACGAAAATCAGCACAACTTTCCCCGGTTGTAAGGACTAGTATTCCTGCTGCGCGGTGATTTAGTGTGCGTTGAACACCGAATATTTTTTTTTTTGCCTTCGGTGGCAGTTCTATCAATTGACTTAAGTTAACTCGCGTATTTTAAAGCTTTACTGCTTCGGGTTGAACAGTTTCGTTATCAATTAATCGCGCTGCGCGATTTGACCTACACGTTAGTGTGTTCTATGTCGACTGTGGTTACTTCTCTGGGGATGATTCCATTCACCCCATAGTTTTCTTTTCTCCTTTCGCTTTCCCTGGGTGGTGACTTTCTCTCAATCGACAATCTCTCCACCAGGGAGGATCGCGCTCATACATACAGACGCGGAGGTTGCCGTCCGTGGGTCCACCAGAATTTTAAGACTTCTGTTGCATTGATTATGCAAACAATCGAATGTGTGGTTTACATTAGTCGATCCTGGGATTGTGTTTACTTTGCCCTATGGGAAGAGCGTTTTCGTTTACTGCTGTTGCTCCACAATGGCCTTTGTTGAGGCGAAGTACATTGCGGCAAGGACAAAGGTTTTGTCGACGGATTGGTTTTCCAGCAATTCGCTTATCGCCGGGGAGGTGATGTTTGTGGACATCTTGCGCAGCTGTGCCGACCGTTTGTGTTTATCCAGTTGATGGATCGATACACAATTTCTGTGCTGGGTCATGTCCTTCGATCGCCGTGCTGGCGTAGGAAAATTGTTCGGGACTTGTGGCCTACGTATCTGTGGATACGTGGGGTTATTGACACCGGCATGAATGTCACCTTTGGTCAGGTGAAACGGTGGACTTTGGGGACACGTGTCTGTGGGTACGTGGAGTTTGGTTATAGGTGAGTATGTTCCTTGGTGGAACGACGACATCTCGACCTATAGTGGTTTGTGCGGTTCGTAGAACCGCCACAACACGTCTATACTTAACAATATAAAACCCAATCGTGATTTATTCCAAAACGTCAACCGACTAATGGGTCGAAATACAAACCCCGTATCGATTATATTATCAACCCTAACAAACACCCAGTCCAATCAGATACTAGACATAGAAAAACTGTCTAGCTAATCACTTTTATAAAATCCATCAACAAAACGACACCCTCTCAGTCTCCAATTTTCAAGTTACCGTAAATGACTACATCTCACGCACAATGATCCCATCCTTCACTCCTTCCATCGCGGAATTCAACGAAACAAACAAAGCGTCACATCCTCTGGATAATGCACCATTCCTCACAGCAGGCGAATTATCAGAAATTATAACATCACGCAACAACAAAAAGTCGACAGGCTTATATGGAATTCCAAACCTTCTGTACAAAAGACTTCTCCCGTCAAATCGAATCCCTATTCTCGTTCTTCACAACCACATCATTTACGCATCACATTTCCCAGACAACTGGAAAACCACGGTTATAGTCCATATCAATAAATCCAGCTGTAGTGGTTTGTTCAGGGAGCGTGTCTCCTTGTCCTGAAAAGGATGAGGGATCTCTATAGACCGCTCCTGAAAAACGTACTACAAAGGGGTCGCCGCCGTGCTTCCTCAGATCCTGAGGGAAGAGCAACGTCCTTGGTTTGGTTCTGCAGCTTTTTCGTTCAACCTCAGTCCTCGTCTCCGCAGGTTTCCGTGGGGGCAGGTGATACGCAGAATCTAAAAGAGTGTTGTTGTGGATTGTACCACAGCTTTACTCACCAGTTGTCAGTTATTAAAAGGCTCGCTTTTTTTTTGTATATAATAAGTGTGTTATTTTAGTTAAACTCTTGCATCAATTTTATAAAGTTGTTCTCCTGGGGCACTTCCTCCAGCGACAATGATCGATAATCCACTGCGGCCGCGAAATCACTCTACTGTTCCTTTATAAAGGGAAACAAATAGAGATTTGTATCTCAAAAATGCACAATTTCGTACAAAAATCCCGATTTTGGTATCCTGAGTGAGATGCTCAGTGTTTATTTAAGATAAGAATTCAGTTTCCTGAATTCTTATGAAACTATTGTGCAGATGTGGATGTGTAAAGGGGATTCGGGTTTTTGTTTGTTCAATTTGATGGAATTTTTCCAGATTGAGATAACGTATCTCTGGATGTCGACTTTTGCTGATGCCATGGGGCAAATGTAAAACGATAAACGAATATTTGATTCGTTTATTGTGAATTTTGATTTTGATTGGGATTTTGGATTAAATTATGCCGTGGGGGCAAATGTTAAGCGATAAACGGATGTTTGATTCGTTTATTGCGAATTTTGGATCTAGTTTGGGTTTTTTTCGGGTTTTGATTGGACTTTAGGTTTCAGTGTACTATTGCTGGGATTTGGATGTAGGAATGGAGGAAAAATTTGGTAGGGCTTTTTAGAGCACTACACAACCCTTGTAACAACCCCAGCAACTATCGTCCGATATCGTTATTAAACACATTAAGCAAGATACTGGAATGTATGATATATCGAAATCTCCTTTCATTTGCTAATGACGACGCTATTATCCCAAATTCCAAGTTTGGCTTTCGCTCACAACACTCTACCTGCCATGCTCTGTTAAAACTAACGCACGATGACATAACTAATCTTCAAAACCGAAGCCCGACGGTCTGTATCTCTCTCGACATACCATATATAAAGCATTCGACTGTGTTTGGATCTCAGGACTGCTTTACAAGCTGCACCACATATTTGGATTAAACACCCACACCACGAAACTTCTCGCTTCCTAAGTCTCTGGTAGGAAATTCATGGTCAGAATAAATTCTTCTCTCATCCAATTGTATAATATAACTGCAGGGGTTCCCGCAAGGCTCATTTTTTGGACCACTATTATACTGTGGTAGTTCCGCCAAACCCCACGGTTTGCTTTCCTGAAAAACCCCCATAACTCACACCCAATCTCATTATTTAACTAATGCAATCGCATTAGCGCTCCTCAATAGTATACTGGTTAGTATACCCGCCTGTCACGCGGGAGACCGGGGTTCGATTCGGGGAGCCTCTGGCGCAAGACTAATGACCTTGCCCGGAAAAAACAAATCATGGAAAATTGAACAAGCCTCAGGACTTGCTAAATAAGGCCAAGACCGGTTCCAGGTTGTAGTGCCGATGATGATGAATCGCATTAGCATCTTAAATGCTCCATGCATTAAAGAAATCAAATCTTTAATTTAAAAAGCCCCTGGAAAAGAAAACTTACCTTTTATGCATCTCTTCGCATACAATTCTCCGTAAGATTTCTTTCTTAACTTATCAGGCAGAACCCCCATTATTACAACCCAACTCCCATTGTTTCCCGCCAATGCATTTGCATTGGCACCTGAAGACATTTTCCTTTTTCAAGGACATTTAATGCATACAACGCATTATCTAAAATTCTTAAAAGAGTTCCTTAATGTGCATATGCACCATAAATACAAACCATTCGGCAACCATTGTTATCATTTAAAATGCAGTGTCGGACGGCTTGTTTTTACAGCTGCAACAAGCCGACCAGCGATTCGTTGTTCAATAGACAAACAATCATCCATTTCGTACGTCCCCATAAACACCAATTCACGGTAATCTAGCTAAAACCCATTAACACATTTCCACATTGCATTGCCACCTATTTATTTAGCCGCAATGCACTTCTCAGACAAAGACCCAAACATCCCTTTGTATTTTCATATTTCGGGATCTGCTTCTCATCAGCAGCAGTATAAGCAAACACATACCCAATTAGCATCCAATGAGATTCGGCTTGTTTGTTTAGCCGAATTCACTTCTCATGGATGCACATTTTCCCTTTCTTTGTTTAGATACGTTCTCATGGTGTGTCCCATGAAAGAACCCATGTACACACATACATGTGTACTATAATACCAACGATCTTCAACCCAAACGATTGAATATCGTGGAGTCGATTTTCATCCGCCGACCACGCTGGTCGCCCGACCTCCCGCCCTCCGTCTCGCGTCCGAGGAGCGTAGATATACACAATCGAGTCGCAAAGTGTCCTGAGACGTTATTTTCAAAAGTCCTCATTCATGCTAATTAAAATTGATTTGCAAAATTTCGCTTGGGAAATCAAAACAATATCAAGCGTTCGTGGAAACGTAGACTATGTGAAGTGATTATCACCAGTTCTTAAATATTGTAAACTCGCCTCGTAAAAATAACAATACATTAAAATAAAGAAAGCGGTGGCCACCAACCAAATTCCAGTGTTTCATTTGTTTTCCTGCTTCTGGGTGTGTAGATAAGTGGAGTCCCTTATTGTGTTTTTCTAGTGGCCTTTGGCTGATCTTTCGTTGATGGTGGAAGAAGGGAATCTCGTCCCCTTGTTAGGTACATACTTCTTCCCCACAATACCTCATCTATACTTCTGACATACCGCAGCCTCAATTACCCAATACCGTAATGTTGAATTACGCTGATGACACCACAGTCTACTCCAGCAGCAAGTTTGTAAAAAAGGATAGAAACCGCATCAATAACTTTTTCCCAAATCTCTCAACATACTTCAATAAATGGAAAATTCGCCTAAATCCTGATAAAACCCAACTTATAGTGTTTAAGGGTAAAAATGAGTACTGCACAAATAACACCAGACGTTCCCACAACAAGATTAGACTCAAACTAAATAACACCCAGATAAAAACTTCCAAAACTTAAAAATATCTGGGAATGACCTTTCATTCCCCACCCACATTAAAAATACTTTACGTAAAGCCTTAGTATAACAGAATCTCTGCAGAAGAGTGATGTGGAACTCTGGGGGTTCTCTATACCACATGGAGAACCAACCCACAATGCCAACCAATCTCGACCGCTTACAGCACGTCACCCTACCCTAACCCAATCTGCAAGCGCATCCAGCCAAACTTGCAAGAATTTATCTCCCAATCTGCAATAAAAAACATCATCTTCGGTCAATTCTATTCTCTCCTTGCGACCAAGCAATCCTAATTTCCCCGGAAATCCATAAACCATAATATAATGCATATTCCAACCTACAACGTAATGCCAATCATCTCCCCCATTACATCACCCCACATACATTTTCCCAAAATTGCTTCGGTCAGCTTTCTACTTAAGTTATATTTTCTCATTGCAACCAAGCAATCTTAATTTCCCCGAAATTACTTCGGTTAATATTTTACCTAAATGATATCCCTTGCTTGCACCCAAGCAATTCCAATTTTCCCCGAAAATGCATGCCCATACTTGCTCGCGTCCCCAAAGCCAATTTCCCGGTACACCCAACCAACGAATCCAACTTAGCTCATACGCCCAGGATTCGCTGGAACTGAATTCCTATGCAAGCATAGCAATTCTACTCGAAATTAGAATAAATTCTTTCCTTCATCAGTCAGTCGTCATTCAACTCCCAACACGCGCACGTCGAGGTTCCCCTGTAACCGCCGCGGCCACAAGGGGGCACGCCGCCTCCGTGTGTAAGAGTAATTCGAGATTCAACCGCCGCCGGGTCCGGACATAAAAAAAGGGTCGAATTCAATCTGCAAAATGGGTCAGTGGTTGTCGCCCGAGTGCATCGGTTGCCTTACGAAAATTAAAAAGACTACGCGCGTTAGGCTGATTAAAGCAATCATTAAAGCCGGAGTATTGGCGTTAAGTTAAATGAACAAACCGTTAAGAACTACAAGTGTAAGCAAAATTAAAGAAAACCTATATCCGATTACCCGGCATGTTTTATTTCTTCTTTCTTCCATTCGTCGGGGTGTATCGTCGTAGTCCATCGTTCGTGGACGGCGCATCTGCGCTCATTGCTCCCTTTCACTCGTATTAACATTGTCAGCAGAAGGTGCGGAGACAAGGAAAAGCGTTATTTGTAGAGACGTACTTTTTTACGATTCTAGAAACAGTTAATCTTCTTCGGTTCTGAAGAACGCGGTGACGCAGACTATTCCGGAGGCGCCGAAAATAAGAAGTGGGAAGGAAGTGAACCAGGCGCCCGTGTCTTGGCGCACATACTTTCTCCACCCCCACAGAACCCTAAGGGTCTTTCCCACAAAGTCGAACTGCTAATGTGTAAACTAGTAATCAGACCCACACTCACATATGCGTATCCACTGTGGTATACATATAACACCCGCCCAAATGGAGACGGTACGCACTTTCGTAAGGAAATGCTTCAGGCTGGTCACTGGCGTCACCCGACAACCCAACTCTCACAAATATCACAATAACAGCTTCTATACAATGCCGCTAATATTGACCGTCTCGATAGACGCTTCCTAGAGCTGTCTATCAAATTTATTGAAAACCCCCCAAATAATCCCAACCCCATAATAACTTCTATAGTGCCAACTCCTCTATATAACAGGGCTCACTGCCTGAATAGTCTCCACACCAGAACTCTCTCCACCTCTGGAAGATTGGTTAATGACTCCAACGAGGCAGCGTACCACAACACCGAGCTGGCTGCCAATCAGTTCAAATACCATTCTTCAACATTGTGCGTTATAACGAACAACTGGAATGTGTTACCCCACCCGAGACCACTAGCTGACCATATCCCACGGCAACCTATCTCATCAATCCCTATATTCCCCAATTCACATTACATATTTAACTTATTATAATATTAATTAGGTTAAGTTAGTTAAGTTAGAGTTAAGTAAAGTATTAGATTAGATTAAATTACAAAATAAAAATCCTGGTTTTCTGACCTTTTCCAGGAAAACTGTCGATATTAAACTCTATAATTCTCAAATAGCTATTCACACATTCAGTTATGTTTGAAAAATGTGTAGTGTACACATGTAAACAATTGTATCACTAGAATTATAAGTTAGCTGTAGTACTTGATGTCAAAATTGATTATTGGTCAAATAAACACAGTATGTTACAAAAAAAAAAATAGTATGCACTGCAGGTGCATCTGCCACAGAAAAAACGACCGGTCCTCTAAGATTTCCTTCATACTATCTCTCCATGTTTTAAGTTAGAGACATCCTATATCTCATCATCATCATCGACACTACAACCGGGATCCGGTCTTGGCTTTATTTAACAAATCTCTCCACCGGTATCCGGTCCTTATCCGAGACTTGTTAAATTGACCATAATAATTTATTTTTCCGGGCAAGGTTGTTAACCTTGCGCCATCTCCTATAACTACCCCGTAGAAAATATCGCTGTAGATAACACTTCCCCTTTTTAGATATCTCAAGACCGAGTTTAAGATTCCCAAGGATGTGGGTGAATCCGGTGATCGCGTGAGAACCAGAAGACAAATGAAGGACATACTTGTCTTTGTTTCCCAGGTCGGCCTTCCTCCTTAAAAATAAAATTACTACTGCCTTTGGCTCTTCTTATGACCTAAGGTACCCTGAAGAAAACCCAACAAGAAAGACAATCACAGTTAGTGGTAATTTTTAAGGAGGTCCCAGCTTCTGCGATTCATTTCACATTCGTGTAATGAACAACGCATTTCTGATAAGGAGTGAACATCAGCACGGTTCAAAACTGTTCAAAAATTTCAGAATTGAATTGAATAGATCATTCTTGTATACACGGAGTAAGAAGCTCGTGGTGCAGAACATACATAATATCAGCCGTTTGCTTGTATGCCAAGTGTGGTCCAACACCAAAGCATTCTTATGCCTGTTTGAAAACCAGAAGGCAGTGCCATCAGTCAAGGAACCCCAATTGTTATATCTCGAATACGCCTGATTCGATTGCTTCTTTGTCACGCTCTGCGGGTCAATGGAGTGACACACAATACACACTTACATATCCACCCGCACACAAAGCAGAGATGCAATCAACAAATTAACGGAATAATAACTAGTTATCTGTTACAAGTTCGTTTAGTCCCAAAGAACAGACCGGCCAGGTCGTACAATGCTTATGATTGACAGCTTCAAAAACAAGCGTCAGCCGAAAAGACAGCAGAGGAAAAAGAAATTTAAGGATCCCATCAGGAGAATTAAACCGAACACAAAGCCCAATTGGTTTCCGTCGCCGACACTCGCTCAATGGCAGGCGGACACTCGGGTTCGTCATAATTATATCGTCGCCATCGGTGGTGGTGGCCTTTTGGGCTTCTTTCTGTCTTTTTTTTGTGTTATAACGACCAAAAGTGTCAATCTTCTTCAAAACGCCACACAACACAGAGTTTGGCGTTTAGCGATTGATCCTGTGCCTGAGTCACTCACCTCGAGGGCTTAGACGATGCCGCTTCGCCTGTCAGCCACAAACTGCTGGCTATTCAGCTCGGTCGTCTTATTAGGGGCAATTACCTGTCGATCGGTTTTGGTGGCTGATTGCGACAATCGGTGCATTCAATTTGAATCGATTCCTTTGAAAGGTTATTTCCTGGTGGCGGTAGCGGCTGTAATAATGGTGGTGGTAAGATTGGTGCTCCTGGCAGTGTATTGTGGTGGTAGATCAGTTTGGTTTATATATGTAATCCGCCAGTTCAAAATAATCAGGGTGAGATGATCTAGCAATGCGGATCATGAATTCTTCTTGTTGATCTGTGATCATGCCGACGACGCAAAACGCATGACCGCTGTCCAGCATGGAATTTAATGTGGATGGGTGACAAGATGGATGTGTTGCTAGTTATTTGTAGCCGATCGCTAATCACTGTTCGCTGGCCAAGTCAGGTCTTTCGAAAACATCGCCGCGGGAGATCACAATTAGATTAGATCTTGTATGCAAATGGAGGCGGTAAATGTGTCAGACAGAGCAACCAGCTAATTCACACAACAACATCTTTTGGATGATGACGATGAACGACAGCTTCCAAGGGGTGAACATGTTGTACACCAAGTTTTATCATCACAAGACCTAGGGCGAAGTGAAACATGAGGATGGAATAATATCAGGATGTATAACAAGGACACATTTGGTATTGCAGGGCAGCAGAACAGTGTAATTTGACTGGTAGAGTGTAAAACGACACAAATTTGTCCCACCTTTTCACTTCTTCAATTGACAATGGACATGTGCCGGTACCTATCGACCGTTCAAATAAATATCACAATGAACAATATTTCGTAAACGTGGGGGTTTATGGATGAGGATACTCAGGAAGGGCTGTTATGTATATTTTGAAGACTGAAAATGAGATGACATTTAGAAAGAACTTTATAGGGGCCCTTGGAACAACTGTTCGGAGATGCTCTCAAGGCAATTTTAGATTTACTGTTTTAATACCTTTTTTGACTTCACTATTAAAACCACAATATTGTTCTGGCCATAGTAATGACGAGGCTCCGGCTGTATGTAAGCTCGACTGACGGCGGTTGGACAAGAAACCTAGCATTTATCTCCGAAAAAGTGTGGCATCGTTTCCGACGTTTTTTATTTTTCGTTTTTAGTACCGAACTTTGTTGTAGAACGAGAATTCTCGGAAACTCTTTTACAACACGAGGGTTTCTAGAACGCTACAATTTGCATCTGTTCAAAAACATTACCGGTAGTTTAACATCGATGCTTCTACTGGGAGAAGTATTTAAAAAAACGATCGCCTTCATTAAAGACAATCATATTTAGAAGTGTCTCCTCGCAAATACTGTTAATTATCCATGATCTTTTTTTAATTACCTTGCAATACCCACCCTCGTCACCGCCCCCCACCCCTGTCCCTCTCCCTCTCTCTCTCCCTCTCCCTCTCCCTTTCCTTCCCCCTCTCCCTCTCCCTCTCCCTCTCCCTCTCCCTCGTCTTCTCCCTCTCTCTTGGTCACAGAGAGGTTTGACACTTAAGAGTATTGAAAAATCCCTTTTTATGTATTTCGACATATAAAAAAAGATTTCGACAAGTTAACAATAATTCTTACAGTTACATTATACAAGAAGAAAAATAGTCTGGACCCTTTTGCAACTGTTTTGGCCTTCCATAGATTGTGATACTGAAGAACCAGACAACGGTTAAACATTCTAAAGGTAGGTTGATATAAATCCAACAACGGGAGAAAATCTTATCAAGTTTACGAACAAGTCTAGAACCAATACGCTTTGTCTTGAATTAAATCAACGATTCTGAAATCAATTTAAAAACAGTTTAGTTATCGGTATAATCTACGTATACAACCATTGGGATAAGAGCGACTAGTGTTCCGTGTGTATGTTCGGAACTAAAATCATCTGATATTATAATTGGCGGTTGCTCAGAAGATTATTCATTTAGAATAGCAAGTTTATCTATCAAACGTCATTTTGTGACAAGTAATTCAGACAATTCAAAAAACTACCATCCATAAAGTGCTTCCCTTTTTTTGTTTTTTTTTTTACACTAACGCGCGGTAAGGGGATTTTGGAGTACTCTTAAATGTCAGCGCACAGTGCGACCGGAAGGAGAGGAAGTGGATAAGGAAAGGAGGTACCAATGTGGTTTTAAATGCCTGGACATTACAGCGACGAGAAAACACATGCTCAGGTAGAGTACTCCAAATTCGTGTGGTTCGGCTAAAGAATGACTCTGTGTGTTTATTTGTGCGCCTGAAGTAGATTTTCAACGTGAAGTGATGCGCATTCTCAGATTGACGGGTATCGCGGGAAAATGTTTGAAAAGGCGGAACTCATTCAGCAAGTTCAGCTCAACAACGACCGTGATAATACATATAGGAGAGAGATACGCATGATACGTTGCGGTTACGTTCTAACGACGGAATTGATCGCCTTACATCCTTTTTTTTTTTTTTTTTTTTTTAATATACTACTCTCGGTAGAGGCGAACCTATAGCGCCGGAACGCCATGCCACCAAATAACCGTTGCAGTTCTTTTTGTACAGTTACTGGTTGTAACGCTCCGGAAACACTCGCGCGGGGAGGGAGAACTACAGATTCCGCGCTTTGTAACGGAACGGGTTCTGATGCAGGAATGTTCGCGCCGTCGGGAGATGAAACGCAAATTGGTGCGATCCGTTGGATTGTGTTGTAGAGCGCATGTAAACCGAATCGTGCGGAACAATACCACGAATCTCCGAAGAACAGTACAACAGTAAAACTGACAGAGGCCGACTACACCCCCTCGAAAACGTAAACGGGTGAATTGGGTTGTGGGTAGTGTGAAAGAGATTATTTATAAAAATGAGGAAGAGAGTGTGTGGGACTACAGAACCTTGGCGAACACCTGCATTAATTTGATGGGAGTCAGATTTGACACCATCAAAAACCACTTGGATTGAACAGCCAGAAAGGTAGTCTTGTAGCGGTTCCGCCAAACCCTACGTTCTACTTACCTGAAAAACCCCCATAACTACTACCCTACTCCCTTAAGTTTGCTAATGCAACAGAATTAGTACCTTTAAATGCTGCACGCATTTAAGAGATCAAATCTATGATCTTTAAGTCCCTGTAAAGAAAATTTACCTTCATGCATTCTCTTCGCATACCACTGCTCCTTAAGATTTCTTTATTAGCTTACCAGGAATTTCCAATCAATTTCGGCATCTACGTCGCCAGTCAAATTTCCTTAGATGAATTCCTGTAAACAAAATAATTCGGATTGCATTCAATGTAACCGTCATGACAGGGACCATAAATATTGCGCCGTCTATTTTGTCAGCCGCGTCATGTACCTTTTCATACACATTGCCTGGCAAACTTTTTTGTTTGTCTTATCAATAAACAACCCAATCAGCTCCATATAATTAGCGCAATAGACGTTGAAACCAAATTCTCCAGCATTTCCTAATGCAAATATGAACCCGGTTTCTACTGCAGCCAGAGATGCCATAAACATCCAATTTGCTTTTAGCACCTTTTTTCTCCCAACGTCGATAATAGCGACGAGGCATCGCGTAAACAATGACCCGCATTACCAACTTTTTCTTCCTTTTGTCTTTGCCGCCTTCCTGTTTCGTTGTTCCACTGCACGTGTGAATAGCATCGATCTGAACGATCACCACACATACTACCATGACCATTATCACAAGATCTGGTTTCCTATACCACCAAGAGAGACTTTACGTGTCTCTGGTGTTAAGTAAAAACGATATCCTTATCGGAGAGGATATCGGTTGAGTCGTTTTCCAACCTTCAAGGCGGTCGGGTCACCGCCATCCACCGTACCGGCGCCGGTACGGTGTGGTTTCTAAGAGTCGTGTCGAAGTGCTTAATCCATATTAAAATTAATTAAAACTAAGTCCGCACCGCGCGTGCTTTAATTACCGATAAAATAAAAGTTATAAATTACAGACGACAAGCCGCAAGTGTTTTCATTTGGTTTTACCTCTGGTGGACGGTGTGCTGAGACGATGTACTTGTTTTGTTTCTTTTGGTGGACAGTGCATTTGACTTTCTTTCCCGCGGAACCTCAGTGACATTTTGCTGCATCGTACTTTTCGTTTCTGGGCGTCTATTGTTCTCAGTGTGTTTGGTGATTGTGATTGTTATTTTCGGCGGACTTCCTAACAATCGTGAAATTGTATCGGTGGAACAACTATGATGCAGGAAGAAGGGAATCTCGTGCCCTTGTTAGGTACATACTTCGTCCCCACAGTCTCTTATCCATTGGATCAATGAATTGTCCAGTCGATATGAATGTAATTTTGATAACAGGGCTGAATGGCAAACTCTGGCGACGGCTTTTGAAATATCCAAATATATTTTTGAAGTAGTGGGTGGAATGGTTCCACTTTTCTTACGCCACCAAATCACCTGTGGACCGGTTACTACGAAAACCATATTGCCGGTCATTGAGGGGGTCATTTGATTCCAGATATTCCGAACGTTAACATAATAGAATCTAGTGCTTTGAGTCGATAGAGCGAGGAGGATGTTGGATCGCATCTCTTCAGAATTAGGTAGATATTCACCAACTTCCACTTTTTTTAATATATAGGGTCGTCCAGAAAAACGCCTATACATATGGTCGTCCAAATGTGACGTCTAGGTGGAAACGCTTTTGGTCATCACTTTTGTTTAGTAGAGGGTAGTATTTTTAACCATATGACGTACGTTATTGAAAAAAAAATCATGTATAAACATTATACAGTGTTGCCTTCTAGTCTGCACCATTTGGACGCAGGCAATTTGTGGAATGACCCTATATACGGGGTGGCCCGTGAATACCCTGACACGTTCGAAACATATCAGAAAAACAAAACTTGACTTTAATATTAGTTGTACTATTTTTGAACTATTTAAGTTTTTTTTCTTCAAAATTTCGATATATCCACACCTTATAACAGAAAATTTGGCTTGTACACATTGTGACATCTATGAACATTTTTTTTTTGTTAAAAATTCGTGATGAACTGGCGCATCGAATTGTTACATAATTACCCCCCCCCCCGCATCGTTAAGCTGTTTCGCGTTTTGAAATCCCGCATACCGATTTCCCTACATGAAATAACCATCATCCGTCATGCTGTTTACCAACAGAAAAGCGTTGGCAGACGACACTGTTTCCACAGGGCGAAGCAGTTTTTCCCATCCTCAATTTCCTTTTCACAATCCGATGTGAACGTTATTCCCAAGCTAGTGTTCCCCTTCTCATGTACAAAAAGTACAGGCTATTCACTGATGAATAGTTACAATATCCGGTGAAAAGTCTGCATAAATATACTTTTCAACCCTCTCCATTTCACCTTCTCGAAAAGCACATAATAATTTTGTATTCCAAAAAATTACCCAAACCTCTAAACGAAGATACGCAGACTACCCTTTGGTTTTGCTTCCGTTGCAAGCGAATCCAAATCAACCCCTAACCCAAGCTGCTCTCCTTTGCAATTTTCCCATTCTCTCTGCGTTCATTGACTGCTGAGTCAATCTGCGAGGGTTTATTCGCATTTAGTGGGCGGGGAAATGGGAAAATGAGGATGAGTGTGCGATAGGTATAAAAAGGCGCGTATCGGGAGATATCAGTCTCACAACGCCGCTGCAGACGTATCACGAGGCCCCATTCTAGGCCCCATCTTATTTAATATCTAAACCTCAGATATTCCTTGTCCTGTGGACGGGAGAATAAACCAGATATGCTATGCGGATGACGTCCTAGTGTCCACGTCACCCAGAAGCCCTAAACTGGCAACAAATCGACTCAACCGTCACTCGGATGAACTGTATTAGTGTTACAGTCGATGGAAAATTCGACTTAATCGATCCAAAGCAGAAGCTATAATTCTAAGTAGTAAACACTCCCAACCTACTTCTCGATATTCGGAAAATATTCAAATACAAATGGGAAATACTACGATTAGACCACAGGACAGGATGAAATATCTTGGGGCATCTATACCCCAGAAAAGAATGTCATCAAACATGTGACCCACATTCTTCAAAGAGGCCTCGGTCGGTCTAAGCAACTGCACAACATCTTGAAGTGGAGCAAGAAAGTTGACAGCAAAGTTAAGCTTATCTACTGTAAGCACCTAATCCGATCTGGAATATCGTACGCCTTTCCCATATTGTCCTACATATCTTCGACCCAAATGGAAAAACTGAGTTTTCGAAAGGAAACTCTTCAGAAAATGCACCAAGCACTCTAGAAGGTCTGATGGTCGCCATTACCCAAACTCTCACCTATTCGAAGGCGCCGCCATTATCCCTATCGAGAAGTACTTGCTACAATTAGCATACAGTACCTCGAAAGCATTAAGAACAGCGACAACCCACTTGTACGGGAGTCTTGCGTTCTTGATCCTTCTCCCTTTCGGTCTCTTCGGATCCGACCACCACAATTTCTTCTTCAGTACAAAACTGAAAAAAGCACCCTTCCCAACAACATTCCCCTCTATAATAGAGGATTCCTGGACCCATCCCTTAGGGTATACTGCTGATACACTACAAACACGCACGCACATTACAAGACGGCACAAACACACACACACACCGACCAAAGCGCTTATTATCAGACACCGAGGAGGTGATCTGCGTTTACTACCGCACTCAAGACCTACCGGTCTTGTATGATTTCTTTCCCACCATCGCTCCATCCAAGTAGTTAAAGAAGATTTGAACTAATCCTGTCCACACTATCCTTAGATACCCCCCGCCCCGCTCCATTTCTTTTTCAGACATCTTGGGACCGAGCCCAACATCTTCATGGATGTGGGTGATTCTGGTTATCGCAAGATGAACAGAAGCCAGAGACAAGATGAAGGATACATCTGTCGTTGTCTCGCTAAAGTCAGCCTCTTGCCACTCCTTGTTTTGAGATCAGTCTCGTGTGGTATTGAAAGCGTCCGTGGCGTAGAATTTCTGTGTGAATTTTCGAAAAAAGCAGTCTTGGCCGTCTAAAGTAAATATATATGTATATATATATATGTATATATATATATATATATATATATATATATATATATATATATATGTATATATATATATATATAATAAATGTAAAATAAATATAACAGAAAAACAATTTACTACAAAAGTGGGTGTAAATCAAATAGACAAAAGAAAAATACGTTATTACAAAAGTAAGTATAAAATAAATGTAAAATAGATATACACAAAAAAACAACTTATTACGAAAGTAACTGTTAAATAAATGTTAAATAAATACAGAGAAAAATACCTTATTACAAACTCTTTTTTTTTCTATTTATTGGTCTATAGGAACCCGGAAGTTCATGATCTCACCGACCCGGCTGCGCCATCCTTCCCTGTCCTGTGCGCTGTCCTTTCACGCTTGACCATCCAATCCGATTTCCTCAAGGTCAAACCTAACAATGTTCTCCCATCTCCGTCGTGGCCGTCCTATCGGTCTCTTTCCCGTTGGTCTACCGTCAATAATTCTACGCACGGTCCTATCGTTGTCCATTTGTGGGTTATTATTTATATTAGGGTACCGGCGTACGGCACAGGTTTTGTGTCTTTCGGTGTTGTTGTTCGTCACAATTAGTTGTGTGTGTACCTATTCGAATCGCCACAAAGGTATGAACGGAAACAGTTTACAAGATGATATAAGGGCTCGTCCTGCTGATGTGGGCGAGGGGGCTGCTAAAATCCCAATTCTGTCATCCAGCATATTGTATAGATCCTTATATTCAATATCACTTGGTATAAATGAGTGGGTACAATGCTCATCGATGTTGGCAGTAGGCGTTGCTTTTCTTCAATCAACTGACATTTGTCTTCGTAAATCAACGCAAAAATTGTTTAGAAGACCACACAATATGGAGCAACCACTTGAACAGATGGAAATACAGAATGGCGACGTTAGTTCAGGTAAGGTTCTTCAGATAGCTGCTCACATATCCACAGCCTAAGGAAGCTATATCGTTTCAGAATTGGAAAGGCAGTTGGACCTGATGTGTGAGACAATTGCGGACGCTATTATAAGCATTTTGCAACTCCACCGGTATATAGACATATCCACAATTGCATGGACATTTGACAGGGATGGCCAGCACTCAGACGTGTTGTCTTTGATTCAACAGATCAAAGCCACGTTTGCGGTTTATTATATAGATCGAGAGAAAGCTCGAAATATTGGGCCGAGACTGGACTTATTTCACGCAGCCGTCATGCGTTATTTGGAAAATTTGTACCGATGCACTAGTACCCACCGTGTTCCTAATTATATCGACGAAGAATAATGAGGTTTGGACCGACTTAAATTTTGATAGAGATAGTTGGTATAATAATGTAAATGTTTGTTTTGTATTTGAGTTGTTACGTTAAATAAATAATTACTTTCTCAGTCTCATTTCAAATCTGGATGGAGTCGAATGGGCTGAGAAATTATTTGAATTGATTTGATTTGATTTGGTGAGGGCAGAACGCCCAAATATAGACGATAGTGGGCGTGGACAGGGAAGGATAGGACGGAAGCCAGGGTGTGAGTGTGAGTGTGGGTATATATATAAATATATATATATATATATATATATATATATATTTATATATATATATATATATATATATATATATATGTATATATATATATTTATATATATATACATAAATTTCGGCGCAAGGCTAATAACCTTGCCCGTAAAAATAAATTATTGTGGAAAATTTAACAAGCCTCAACACTTGCTATATAAGGCCAAGACCGGATCCCGGTTGGAATGCCGGTGATGATGATGATATATAAATATATATAAAAGAAGAAAAATATATCGTGTGAAAATAATAACTAATAATATATTGCTCGTTAAGTAATTAGTTTTTAAATTATCACTTAGTGCGAGTGTAAGGTGACTCATTCTTAGTTAGGCGAGTTCGAGTCAGGCTACCGAAAAAACCGAGCTGCGTCATGCTTCGCAAAGCAGGTCGTCGTTGTTTTTTGTTTTTTTAAATTAAAACAAACCGGACAATACCAGCATGAACACGGAAGTAGAAAATCACGCAACAACAAACAAAAGAAAAGGTGCTCCGAAAAATTGCATTGTGACGCGAATGGAGGAGGACAGTAGCCCCCCCCCCCCCCCCCCTCCCCCCTTCAACTGTAACTTGTATGGGGCAAACAATTCATTCGCTTCTCTTGCATCTTCAGAGTCTGAGGATGAAGAAGAGGAGATAAGTGAATTGGGGGCGAAACTTGAGGTGGCAAGACCCCGACTAGAAGAGAGACGCCGGAAAAAAAAAACCGCGGCGCTCGAACAGGAAACAACCACCCAACAACAACAAAAGCCGAAGCCAAAAGTCGGCCAACAGCAATAGTATCAACAGCAACATCAACATCAACTAAGGCATCAACAGCAACTACCAACACAAAATCGCCCACCGAGACAGCAAGCAGCAGTAAAGCAGAAACAACAACAACAACAACAACAACAACAACAGCGGCGACAGCAACAACAATAATAATAACAACAACAACAACAATAACAACGAGAACAACAACAACAACAGCGACAGCGGAGACAGCAACGAAGAGGACGGTGGCACCAACAACAACGGCAACAATAACAAAAACGGTAAAAGCAACAACCATAACAACACCAACAGCACCAGCAACTGCAACAATAACAGCAGTGGGGGCAGCGAGGACAGCAACGGCGGCGACGGCGGCAACAACAACAACAACAACAACGACGGAACCACCAACAACAACACCGAAAACAAAAACAACAACAGTAACGGCAACAACATCAACAACAGAAAAATAAAGATCCCACCAATCAACACCATAGATATTGAGTGTAAGGAGTTGGTACGTCTCTGTAAGCTAGCTATAGGAAACAATTTTGTAGTTAAAAGACTGGCAGGTAACAGGCATGCTATTCAAACATATACGGTGGCAGACCACGACAAAATTAAAGAGGTCTTAAAAAGAGTCACCGCGGAATTTTACTCGTTCACGCCAAAACAAACGAAGAGCGTATCGGCTTTATTAAAGGGTGTCGACCCTGAAATGGAACCGGAGGCTCTGCTCGAAATGCTTCAAAAGCTGAAGCATGAAGATCTCGAGTTTACCGCCGTAAAACCGTTCACCACAACCAAGGCAAGAAGGGAAAACCACAAGCTACCCTTCTTTTTGGCTCAACTAACGCCCGGCAGTAGAATTGGTGGTCTAAGAAAAATTGCAGTCTTGGATCATCAAATTGTCACATGGGACAAATTAAAAAAACGCAGAGACATCCTGCAATGTGTCCGCTGCCAAAGGTTTGGTCATGCAGCGGCAAACTGCGCAATGCAGCACCGTTGCGTAAAATGCGGAAAGGACCATGAGGCAGAAGAATGCCCTCTGGGAAAAGAGAGGGTAGAAGACAAAGCCCTTCTAAAGTGCGCAGTGTGTCGGAATGAGGGAAATCCCACTAATTATCGAGGATGTTCTAAATTCCGAGAAATAATGTCAAGAAGTGTGACTCGGCAAAAAAACACATAGCCAGCTCGTACTACAACAATGCCCGTAACATCGCAACGGTCGTACGCACAAATTGCGTCGGGTGGGAGAACACCAAATCAGGCTACAACATTGGTAGCCACAAATACTCCCACACAGAGTGAAACAACATCGCAAGCCGACGTGGTCACGGTCCTGCTCAATCTGCAGAGACAGATGACACAGCTGCAAAATCCAATAAACGAGATCTACTCGCACTTGCCCAGTCTAAATAAAAAGTCAATATAAACCATCTAACCAAAACATCAATCAAAGCTCTTGTCGTGAATGTAAATTCACTAATAAGAACCGAGAGAAGAGCCAATCTTTTCAACCTGTTGCAAGATGAACAACCTGATGTACTTTTGGCGCGGGAAACAAAGTTAAACCAGAGACACAAGATATGGCATAAAAACTACGATATTATACGAAGAGATCGACCTAACTCCTCTCAAGGAGGGGATGTCGCAATCTTTATTAGAAAAGGAATCCATCATAAAGCTATATATAGTGGAGAAGTGCGCAGGTTCCGGGTGCTGGAAGCCTGTATCGTACGCATACCCCTTCAGCAAGGAAGGGGTTTGTACGCGATTGCGGTCTACGCACCTGAGGAGCACCAACAAAACCTATTTATAGCGGAGCTCGAGACACTCTTTCGATGCTTACAATTGCACCTGGCCAAAAACTACTTTATCCTAGAGGGAGATATGAACGCCAAGCATAGAAATTGGGGAAATTATATATCTAATGCCAGAGGAAATCAGTTGGCTGGCTGGTTAGATCAGTATCATATTGAATATAGATCGTTCCCAAGAGGTAGATCGTTCTTAGATATCTTGCTAATTGACTCACGACTGAGATTACTTAACATGATTACTGTGCATTCACGGCAGTAATAGAGCTTCCGAATGAGCTCGCAGATCTGGAGGAATCCGTGATCCCGCAAACCTACAACTACGGGGCAATGCGATGGCCGCGGTTCACCAGATCATTAACAAGAGAACTTCGTTCGAACGACTTTAATCTGCCAGTAAACAGAAACCTGACAAATGACGAAATCGACAAATACCTCCAACAAATGGACGACACCGTAAAACGAACAATGGACAAAACAATCCCCAAAACAACAGTTACAGATCACATAAACATGTACAGAAACACAACAATAAACGCACTCCACAAGAAAAAGAGCAGACTGCTATCGCAATTAAAACAATTACACAGACAGTTTACAGACAGACAAGACCAGGAGATAATATCACTGAAATCCCGATTAAAAAACCTCCAACAATTACTTAAAGCTAATTATAGAATAGCAACAAATTTGTATTGGAACAACAGAATTCGAGCTATAAAAACTAATAACCCGAATATGTTCCCACAAATAAATAAAATATTCAGGAGAAATAATCAAAATGAGATTCAGTGTCTCCAAATTCCACGTACTGAGGTAAACAAGCAGCTGCTAACCAACATTGGCATAGATACGGAGAACGCTATCCTCAATAGTGAGCTCTTCGTGATCGAAGATCCTCTGGAAAAGGTGAACTCTGTGGGAGCTGTCTTTCAGGAAATGTACAAGGTGAATGAAAGCATTCGTCGATATCACGACCTGGAGGACAGAGTTCTACTGAATTACCTACACCTGCGAAGTGAACTTTCACTCTGGCAATCGGAGAATCCGGGTTTTACGGAATTCAGTAACGATAATATATGTCAATTGGCATTAATGCCAATGGTGAGGCTATTAGCCTTTTAATTACGAGGGAAGGAATCCAGAGTATCTTCGACTCATTAAGAAGCAAAAAGTCAGTGGGAATAGATGGAGTACCTAACATCGTACTCAAGAACCTGCCCCCAATGGCAATAGATATATACACGGTCCTGTTTAACAACGCGTTGAATAATGCATATTATCCCGCGCGTTGGAAAACGGCTATCATTCAGCCCATCGCAAAAAAGGGCAAATACTGTACAAACCCAATGAACATGCGTTCGATAAGTTTACTCCCAAGCATCAGTAAAGTATTTAAAAAGACTATTAACAAAGTTCTGCTAAAATGGGTAGACGACAACAACATTATTCCAAATAACCAGTTTGGCTTTGAGGCGGGTCATGAAATCACACATGTCGCAGCTAAACTGGTCTCTGACATACAATGGAATAAATGTAAGAACCAATGCACAGGTGCTTGTCTGATCGACTTGGAAAAGCCTTTGATACCGTCTGGATCGAAGGGTTATATTACAAACTGGTCAGACGTGGCATACATAAGCCTTTACTATATGTACTTTACGATATGTTAAAGGACAGGTGGTTCGTGGTCAAAAGTGGTAATGTGGCCTATAATAAAACGTATAATATCAAGAATGGGTTGCAACAGGGAGCGGTACTTTCTCCGATTCTTTTTAACATTTACATTAGCGACTTATTAGATGCACCTCAGCAGGCTATTGCGTACGCAGACGATCTCATAATTTACAGAACAACTCCGAAAGTTGAGATCATAAATAGGTTACTACAGCGAGACTTCAACAAATGCAGCGCCATTGCGACGACTGGAAACTTAAGATCAACTTCCAGAAATGTAAAGCCATCCTGTTTAGAACCCCATTATATAAAGCCACGAACGGCTCAAGAAAAAACTGGGGAAAGTTAGTTTTCGTGGGACCGCATGGAGATAAACTAGAAACCAACAGTTTAGTTAAATACCTGGGCATCTGGCTAGATCAATATCTATATCTCAACAGAGATGTAGAGGCTGCTTTGGTCAAAGCGAGGAAAACTTTTGCTATGACAAGGAGGGTATTTCACAGTAGCCAACTTGACAGTAGGGTAAAAGTCATATGCTACATGACGCTAATCAGGCCAATGCTTATATATGGTTGTCAGTATGATTTAACATAGGTCCAAATTTGATGGGAAAGATTCGGGTGTTCGAAAGGAAATGTCTCAGAACTTGTCTCAGATTATATCGAACACCGGAATCGGAATACAAAAAGTCCTACTCAAATCAGACTTTATATAATGAAGCCTGCATAAATAGGGTGGATAATTTTATGATCAAATTAATCAGAAGACATATTACGAGAGCAATAAACTCGTCCAATGACCTAATTTTCGGGGCTTATTATCCAAATACCCTGTACTATGAGAACGTGCGTCGCAACGGCTTTGTTCCACCAGAGGCGTTCCTTGATTTGGACATGAAAGGGCTTATACAGGGTGGATCTGGAACTCCGCTGATCTATCATGTAAGTAGATCATCCGTAGACTGTCGATTGTGCTACGATCGGGAAGTAACGCGCACCGAGGAAGAGCTCTTGCGCTTCAGTAGGGCTATCTTCCACAGAGACCGGGACGGTGGTATTGGACAGCGTCAACAGTTCTGGTGGTTGAATGGCAAATAAAGACCTGGATACCAATGTCGGTAGAATAACAGTATCATCAGCCAGCTTACACAGATTTAGCTTTTCTAGAATTATGGTAGTATAAGATATAAGGTAAGTTCTCTTAGGTAATAACAAAAATAGAAGTAAGTTAAAATTTAAGTAAAAACAAGAAAAAAATTGCACAGCAGTCATATAATGTTTAGCTTAGAGCGTCTGCGTAGGATCAGTAAGTTATAATATAAGATAATTAAGTTAGAATTTAAGCATTTTTTGTCTAGCCTATAATTTAGAATCCAAGACAAGAACGGAAATAAAAATTTTTGGGAAAAATGAAAAAAAAACATGGATCGAAACCACGTGAGGATAGCTTAAAGAGGATTAGATTGTTATATAATCATCATCATCATCGGCACTACAACCGGGGACCGGTCTTGGCCTTATTTAGCAAGTCCTAGGGCTTGTTAAATTTTCCATAATGATTTATTTTTTCTGGGCAAGGTCATTAGTCTTGCGCCAGAGGCTCCCCGACGGGGAATCGAACCCCGGTCTCCCGGGTGACAGGCGGGTATACTAACCACTATACTATATAATTAAGTTCATTTAATTATCACCCCCTCTATGAATAATTAACATATCGTGTCTTCACATGTATATCCTTTCCCTTCCCTCCAAATCATCACTTTCCCATTACAATAGAATATTCCCACATACAATAGTTAAATAATTTAAATAAAGTAAAACCCCCATTTAAAAACCACAATCACATTGCACATAGCCATATTCTCTCTATTAGCCATAGTCTCCCTATCAACCATAGCCCAGCCCCCTATTAGCCAATTCCGTTTCCTAGAAATAACAGTCGTGGAAGCGGAACAAAAAAGCATATGAAAAAGAACGACACGAGATTTCCTTCTTGTTCATTTAAGCGGTCGACGCGTGCGGTTGATTGAATTCGAGAAAGAAAACGTAGACTAATTGTAATCGTTTGTTAAATTCATAAGTGAATCAAGAAATATAGTTAATAAATAATCCTGTGCATAAACAAGAAATAAGAATTTTACATCGGGTTTTATGGACATTCATGGAATATCGTTTGGTAAATTCATCAGCAACACCAGGGAAGAGAAACAACGAGAAATCAGTATAGAAGTGTTTCCACAAAAAAGGGGTGAGTTTCGTGAAAACAAAATATATATGAATTAATTGTTAAAAAATCTTTAACAAGATTATGAGAGGTTTTGTCGAAGGCCTTGCTGAAATCGGTTGTGACAACATCAACTTCGCTGCCATTCTCTAAGGCACGGAGAGTGTGGGATGAGAAGTCATCTAGATTGGTGGTGGTCGACCTACTCGTAAGGAAACCATGCTGGTTAGGTAAGATGATGGATTTACAGCGGAAAGATAGCATGTTGTGAACGATGCTTCGAACAGTTTTGGAGTGTGTGACAGTTTGGCGATGAGACGATAGTTACTAATATCGTTTTTAGGCCCCTTTTTATGTATGGGGGGGATAAAAGAGGATTTTCAAATAATTGGGAAAACGTCTTGTGTGACGGATAGATTGACAATCCTTGTGAGCGGAAGAGAAAGAGAAGACGAACATTTTTTTTAAAAGGACGGCAGAGAGTCCACCAGGGCAAGGGCTCGTCTTTAAGTAAGTTTTATTTATCACTAGGTGATGCTGAACAAGTTGAGAGATAAACAGGCCATCAGATAATTCGGGTAGGTATTTGAAGTAAGGCGTGTTAGGCTGGAAGGAATTGTCCGTGATGGACTTTTTAAAGAACGAAGCGAAAAGATTGGCAATAGTTTGGGGGTCGGTTAAAGTAAACTTGTTAAAGAAAAAGGAGTTGGGATACGCGTCAGATTTACGTTTGTATTTAATCCTACAGAATGGGAGCAGTGAGGAAGAGGAAGCCAATAGTGTGGGCACTAAATGAACACCGATAAGAGACACCATCAAACAAACAGCTCAAAAGGTATTAGGATTTAAGAAAACAATTAAGTCCAAATCATAGTTTGACGATGAGTGTAGGGCGAAGATCGAAGAACGTAAACGACTTAGAATGATCCACTTAGAAAGATATGATGAAGTCAACGCAGAAAGATACGCGACAATTCGGAAAGAGACAATGAGACTCTTCAAACGCAAAAAAATGCGAATGGGAGAAGACTCGGATCGAAAAAATCCTGGAAAACGCCGGAGAAAGAACATCAGAGGTATGTATCATCATCATCATCGGCACAACAACCGGTATCCGGTCTTGGCCTTATTTAGCAAGTCTCTCCACCGGTATCTGTTCCATATCCGAGACTTGTTAAATTGTTCATAATAATTTGTTTTTTCGGGCAAGGTTATTAGCCTTGCGACAAGAGGTATGTATGCCGGCATAAATTCAATTAGAAATGGCTACCGAGGGAGAGCCAAAATAATTCGAGCCACAAACGGTTGTCTAGTCACAGAAACAAACAATATTGTGACAAGATGGAAGCAGTACTTTGAAAACCTGCTAAATGTGCGCACCCATCAACCACAAATAAACGCACCAGACCTACACACAGCCGAGCCTCAGATCCCAGCGCCCTCTTCCAACGAAGTTGTAGACACAATAAATCGATTGAAAAACAACAAGGCTCCTGGAGTCGACTGCATACTGTGAAGCATGGAAGAGAGGCGACCGCTCGAAAGATCCACCAGCTCCTCAAAACGATATGGGATAAGGAAGTCACTCCGGATGAATGGAAATCCTCAATAGTCGTCCCCATTGTCAAAAAAGGTGACAGATCTGACTGCGAAAACTACAGAGGAATATCATTGCTCCCAACCGCATACAAAATACTAACAAATGTCATACTGGAGAGCATCACACTGTACGCAGAAGAAATATTGAGAGACTACCAATGCGGATTCCGTAGGAACCAGTCAACAAGCGATGAAATGTTCACAATAAGGCAACTGCTGGAAAACAAGTGGGAATGCGGAGAGACGGTTCACCAACTGCTCGTTGACTTCAAAAAACCCTACGACTCAGTCGCAAGACAAAGACTCTACCATATTGTAGTTGAGCTGGGAATCCCGAAAAAAATATGCCGCCCTCATTCAAATTAGCATGAATAAAAACAAAGGGCGAGTTAGAATAGAAAACCACCTCTTAGAACAATTTGAAATCCGCGACGGACTCAAACAGGGGGATGGCCCATCTCCATGTCTTTTTAACCTTGTGCTCGAGTATGTCATCAGAAAGATACAAGAGGACAACATGGCCGGAACATCCCTGAACGGGGTTATAGCGTTTGGGATAATAGTGAAGGACGTGTGATTCGAACTGACGCTATGACAGTTAGAATCACCAAAAATTGAACCTAAGCGTAACACATCAGGCTACTGACCGATTTTAGAATTCGATTTTTAAACTCAAGTATATTCCACTGATGTGAATTGTTATATTATCGCTATGGTATACGGCTCTGATGTATTTTCTTATTCGATTTTCGTTCGGTGTTCTTCACTATTTGCCTGTGTACCGTGTGTGTATCTGTTAGAGATGCTACAGGGTCACATAAATGCTCGCATTTGCGGATGACATCGCCGTTTTGGGCGATTATCTAGAACCTGTAAGTAAAAACAGTGAAATCATCATGCAAGCGGCAGAAGAGGTGCGCCTAGAAATAAATGAAGACAAAACAAAATACATGATTGCGGCGAGAGCAGGTGGACCTCAGGGAACACACTTAAACGTCAGAGGCAAGATATTTGAAAAAGTTAAAGAATTTAAATACCTGGGAACGATACTGACGACCAGTAACGAAATGTCGAAGGAAATTAAGAAAAGTCTGCATTCCGGCAACGCTAGTTGGCACGCAGTCAGTAAACTGCTGAAATCCACACTGCTGTCACGTAACATAAAGCTCCGTGTTTATAGAACCATAATCATGCCGATTGTTCTATACGGATGCGAAACATGGGCTCTCACAAAACGGGAAGAAAACAAATTCCGCGTATTCGAGAATAAAGTTTGAGGGGGTATCTTTTGAGGTAAATATGACGAGGAGGCAGGACAATGGGGGAAACTCCACAACCACGAATTGGAAGAGCTATACCGCAAACCTATAATAGTGGGAGTAATCGGGTTGCGAAGATTAAGATGGGCTGGGCATGTGACGCGAATGGGCAACGATAAGACCGTGCGTAGAATTCTTGACGATAGAGCAACGGGAAAGAAATCGGCAGGACGGCCGCAGCGGAGATGGGAGGACAATGTAAGGCTTGACCTTGAGGAGATCGGACCAACTGGTCAAGCGTGGAAGGAGACTGTACAGGACAGGGAACGATGGCGAAGTCGAGTCGGTGAGGTCATGAACTTCCGGGTTCTTACAGGCCAATAGACAGCAAAAATAAAAATGTAATAAAGTGGAAAACAGATTGGGGCCATTAATCAGGTTATTTTGAGTTATTTTTTTTTTGTGAGCTAGTTGTAGTAGAGGGAGTTGTAAAACTCGGTAAATTTATATAAGGAACCTGTGGGGGTGGTGGTCGTGGTTGCCGACGTACGGCACGGGTTCACTACCACCCACCGACGGAAATGCCGGGGGCGACGAATATTCGCGGGCAATGGCGCTGGTAATGGCAAGCTCGTTTGTACTTTGTATTCTTTTAGTCCTTTCAAGTCTTGTATACCCCTCCACACTGAAACTCAATCAATTATAACACGTAGAGTTTCGTATAGTGGGTCTTGTCACTACCCTTACAGGTGTCCTCCGTTACCCGACCGCCGAATACAACTATTCCAGTAAAGCAAATAAAACACCGGAGCACTGTTTGTAGTTAACTGTCGTTTATTGTTTAGCAATATGGCTGTAGCTGACACGTAATTTAGATGGAAAGTGCTAGTTCGCCTTGTTCGGTTGACTTACCAGTAAGGAGAATTGGTATTATTTCAAATGGTTTAGGTAGGATGGGAGCCGAAATGGTTTTCGGGGAAACTAAATGCTGCTTGGTTACAAGTGAGGGAAATGGTTTGAGTAAGAAGTGAGCCAGAATGGTTTTCGGGGGAAATTAAATGCTGCTTGGTTGCAAGCAAGAAATATAGTTTAAGTAAGAAATGATCCGGAATGGTTTTCGGGGGAGACTAAATGCGGTTTGGTGTAGATGAGGGAGATGATTTAAAATGTATTCTGTTGTAGGTTTTGAAAATGCGCTCTATTACAGATTTGGAATTATATGCTGTTGCGGATTGGGGATATGTATTCTTGCAAGTTGAATGGGGCGTTGGGCTATGGTGACGCGCTGTTAGCGGTCAAAAGTAGGTAGGAATTGTGGGTTGGTTCTCCATGTGATATAGAGGATCACCACAAACCGATGTAGTTGGAGTCTTATAAGGAGGAACGTGTTCTTAAGAAAATGTTCCACAGATTATTGCTTTTGTTCCGAAGAGTGCGGAGTTTGCGGTTATTCAATGGTGACGATGAAACCGATATCTTATGTCGAGAGTAAGGGACATATAGAGAAATGGCATTGTCGGTTTTCTTGTAGAGAGTGGCAGTAGCTTCTTGTACCTCTAAACGATCAAAGCAAAATTCGATTTTGCTAAGGTGCTCATTTATAAGGCGGAAGTTAGCTTTGCTGAAGTTATTGGAAAAGTTTTCGTGGGGTGGTGGGGGTTGGGCTAAGCAGTCACAATATAGGGATAAGAGAAGCGCGGGGGTTGGGGTGGTAGGTGCCAACGGTTTAGCGAGCGTGAGGACTAGGGGCAACTGAGGAATTGTAGGGGTCCATTGTAAACACAAGGACAAGACGCAATATATCGAAGGTCATTTTGTGATAACCGAAAAGTGAGGGAGACATCACTTTTTCCGCTGGTAGTACTTGTTCCTGGGCATATGAGAAGCCGCCTCAATGGCTGAGTTGGTAAGAAGGTTGTGTCTTACGTTTGATTGTGCAAACCTAGGTTCAACTGACGTCTCTTGCTATTGTGCAGTTAGGGTCCCAAAGCCCAACCGGTCAGTGAAATACCACCCCATTTAGCTACAGGCTTTGTGAACTAATTTGGAGAGTTCCTTGAGCATCTTTCGGAGCTTGGCTGATGGACCCGGTCGAGAAAAAATATCATCCCATAGCGGTGACTCAGCGCTATAGGTTCGCCTTTCCTGGGAGAAGTAAAATAAAAAAATTATCAGAAACTATCTTATCATCGTAAGTCAATCGAGCGCTTGTCCTGTGGAATGAAAGTTGTCAGAAGTCGTGTAGTCGTATTGTACATCCGATCATGAAAAGAGGACACACGCACAAAAGTGCACATTAGCACCTTAAAGTTAATTTACCTACATAGGTGTATACCGAATAGTTTGTCAGGAAATGCTCTTTTCGTGAATCAGATGACATTTGGCAACTGTCACTCTATATTTGACCATTGTGCCACACAATACAACATCAACCTTTGAAAGGGTTTCATTATGAAGTATTTTATAATAAACTGTTATTCTGGGCGTTGCACACAACCTCGTGCACAGGACGACCTTTTTATTTATTTGCAAAACAGTAGTGATTAGCTCGAACCACGGTCCTGTGGCTTAGTTAATTCCCACGTTCACCTCAGATCCATACGGTCATATATCCATGCATGTCCATAGGTACTCTCACACCCGACAGGCTCCCGCAGATGTACCATCAACATCCCCAACGGACTCATATGCAAGGGTATCGGCCAGGACAACCCATCGTTCTGCAGTGGCAAAACAGTAATAGGCTTCTCAAAATTCCGAATGCAACACAATTCACAGATATCCATCTATTTGGCATTTTATTTGGTTCGGTCTGCGCACACGAAGCGTGCTCCGTCCGGCACCCAGCGTCGTGCACAGTCAGACTGTTTGGCTGGCCGTCCCTAAGTGGCTTACATACATTTTAGAGGTGCTTTAGACCAACTTCTCGGCCAGTAGCCAATTAAATTAAGAAATCTGTTTGCGCGATTTCATGCACATTTCCTCTTCGCAAAACTGCTGTTGATCCTTAAGCATTGATCCGAGAAGGACGTTGGGAGAGCAAATGGGGGGCGAGAGACAAAAGTCCGGACTACCGGCAGTTGAAGATTTGCCATTTAAACGATTTTAATATTTAAACATAAATCGTTCCCACCTGAACGACCGAATATGGCGTAGGATGGAACAGTCGCACTGCGATAGACAGCACTCCAAACGAGATTTTTGCTTTTCATTGAGGGAAGTAAACACACAGACACTCACTCAAACGTTACACACAATCAAAAAGTGTCCGGGCCAAGTGTTTTCTTTACTATCGACCAACAAAACTAGTACAGCGAACTTTGGGAACGTTCTATGCCAAGAAAGTGTCCCCACATTCTGTCGAATGGGAAAAACTATCCGCCATCTGGGCTTCTGTGCTCCCCATTGACCGACTATATATATATACATATATATATATGTATATATATATATATATATATATATAATTTTATATATGTACATGTTTAAATGTGTGTATGGAACTATGTCTTCTACCTTAGCCAAGTCGCAGCAGACTCCGCCGGAGCGCAAGCCGATTTTCACAGGTGATACGGCAACACAAAATGTTAATGAGCAATTTGAGATGGTGCGAAGAGATTTGCGTATTTGTTTTATTTGTGTCCTCTGCCTCGCGAAGGTTTCCGAGGGGAAACCAAGAGCAACAGCAACATCAACAACAGGAACAACAGACACAAAAAAATGAACCCAACGAAAGCAAAAATTTATTAATGGGAATGTTGAAAATTAATTATCCGGACTTTTTTCCCCCATTATCGCCCCACAAGTTTTTACGGGCTCCTATCGTCGGCTAGAAGTTGAAAGTCTACATGCAGCTTCTGGATGGAATCCATTTGCGCAGGACAGACGGCGGGACCGATGTCAATTCGCAGTACGAATTGTTAAAAGTAGACTGTAAACATCAGTCACTTACCAGACTACAACACTTCTACCGATCCATCAATGGGGAATATTTATTGTGGGGGTTACTACGGCGAATGTGGCTATCATCTCAAGTAGGTCGCAGCCTTAAGGCTTAATTATCTCGGCTGAATTGTTTAGATATCACGTTTCAATTCTAGATTGTATCCGCTCGTAGGATATCTTTAGAATCGGGTACTGTGTTCGTAGAGAGTACAAGAAAAAGACCCGAAGTTGACACCTAGACGTTGTTATGGCCTAGAAACACGTGACGGAATTGGGCGTGAAAATTATAGATGGTCAAGGCAGTTTAAATACATGAGACAATATACATTGTTACTGATGGAAGCCTAGAGATCTATGTACAGTGGTTTTGAATGACTGAAGATTGTAATGGCTCTTTATTTGAAAAAAAAGACTTGTTACAATACCCACGATTTTGGCACATCAGATTCTTGGTAAGTTTCAAAAACTGAAAAACCGTGATACTGATAACAATTCATGCCAACTCCATTTGTAAGCTTTTACGTTTACTCTCCGTAAAGTCTCTGCAACCATAGTCATAATACGGGTCGCCTTTCTCAAATTGCCAAGTAAGCTATCTTTTATCCAACAGCTGTTGGTCGCCACCCAATCAGTTTACCACCAGATCCGACTTATCTCAGGGGTCGCCCATTAAAGCCACCGCGATACTTAGAGTCTTATGAAATATTTTTTTCATTATTTGGAATGGAAGTGACTGTAATTGAAACTGCAATTAATTTACGTTTCAATGCCAACAAACTGACGCAGACTACATTGCGAAAAACAGAAACCGACGTCATCGAAATTTCTAGAGAATTCTAGATTATGGTGGCGTTGTCGCGGTTTTATCATTCTATGTTACCTGGGTCCGTTTAGGAATTGTAGTCAGTAATTTTTTGGTGGCGCAAAATTACAGTATCATCATCAACATCATTCCCACTACAACCGGGAAACGGTCTTGGTATTATTTGGCAAGTCCTGAGGCTTGTTAAATTTTCCATAATGATTTATTTTTTCCGGGCAAGGTCATTAGTCTTGCGCCAGAGGCTCCCCGACGGAGAATCGAACCCCGATCTCCCGCGTGACAGGCGGGTATACTAACCACTATACTATCGAGGTAGCTCCTCAATAGTATACTGGTTAGTATACCCGCCTGTCATGCGGGAGACCGGGGTTCGATTCCCCGTCGGGGAGCCTCTGGCGCAAGACTAATGACCTTGCCCGGAAAAAACAAATCATTATGGAAAATTTAACAAGCCTCAGGACTTGCTAAATAAGGCCAAGACCGGTTCCAGGTTGTAGTGCCGATGATGATGATGATGATGATACTATCGAGGAGCCAAAATTACAGTATAGCACTTTGAAATATAAAAGAGGTGTAACCACATCATTGCTTTACAGGACTACCCTATCAGGAAATGGTCCTCTTTTTTTCGGAAACTAAAGTCGGTCGATAAAATACCTCAATAGGAGGATCGCTACGGCAATTTTCTAAGCTGTTTTTTTTTCCTATTCAGAAACTTGCCTACGTGTTCAAGATGCATCTTTCGACCTCGTGTTGATTTTCTCCTTTTTTGTCTTTTGAAACGAATAGCGTATCGATACATAAAACACACAATTCACGGCCATAAGACTTCTCGCCAAATCCTCTTAAAGAACCGGTACACACTCCGCCCGTTCAGCACAAAATGATTGTGTCACAATTACTTGGGAGGGTTTGGCATGGCGATTCTAACATTTTGCACATGCATGCAAAATTAAAAACCCAAAAGAGGATCGAAAAAATCATCGGTACCATATATCTGAGTATTAGCGTAATAATTACAATCCGTTGAAGACATTCGGCATCCCTGAAACGTATTCTGTTTGGGAGCAGAACTGCCCAATGAAATGAAGATGTCGTTCTTGATGCGAAGATGCACTTCACGCTTGCTTCTGAAAAGCGTAGGCCGATGGTGTGTGGACTGTCCCATTTGTGAGATGTCGTCCTATAGCGTTTGAAATAATAGTGAAGAAGAACGTGTGATTCGAACTGACGCTATGACAGTTTGAATCACCAAAAATTGAACCTAAGCGTTACCCATCAGGCTACGGGCCGATTTTAGAATTTGATTTCTAAACTCGACTATACTCCACTGATGTGAATTGTTATGCTATCGCTTGGTATACGGCTCTGATGTATTTTCTTATTCGATTTTTCGTTCGGTGCTCTTCACTATTTTGCTTGTGAATTGTGTGTGTATCTGTTAGAGATGCCACAGTCCTTCAATCGTGTGCTTCACTGCACCATAAACAGTGAGTAATTCCTCGCCATAGGCGCTGTAACGCCACTGAGTTGAGCTGAGCTTCTTCGATAGGAATCCAAGCGGTTCTAACTTCTCTTCACGTGCCTATTTTAGTACAACACTCATTGTTGTGTCGGATGCACCACGTTGGATAAACTGGCATTAGTCAGTTGTTCCTTCGGGCGGCAAAATGCCTTCTAGGTTGATCTGTCCAAATGTTAGTTGTCTTATCATTCTTTTTGGCTCCAATCAGGTCTTCATTGAGAGTTGCCGTATATGCACAGCGGTTTGGAGATTTCGGCAATACAAATTTAACATTCCTAGATAACGTATAAGTTCACGCACATTAGTGGACCGAGGGAACCGCATCAAGGCTTCAACCTCGTCTGGCAGTGGTCGAATACCCTGCCCGTCAATAAGGAAATGAAGGTGCTTGACATCTTCTTCGCCGAAGTGGCACTTGTTAGTATTGATGACTAAGCCAAGATCTCAGCGGCATTCGAAAACCTGTCTCAAATGAAAGTAACTAGCTATGAAAATATCATTGATGTAAAAATCAAAACCTCTTAGAGCTGAGTCGATATACGAGGGTGGCTGAAGAGTTTCCGACGTCAACGTGAGGATAGCAGCACTCGTCAATAAAAGCTACTGAATGTAGTTGTGCATCTTTTGACAGTTATTCACCAAAATTTCATCTATTTTGGAGGCGTAGTTTTTATTTGACACTCATTTGAGTGAATCGATGTGAGTGTTTCTGTGAAAATGGACAAAATTGAGTATCGAGCTGTCATTACATGTTTGTTTTTGAAAGGCAATACGCCTACGCAAATCAAAATCAAAGATCAGTTGGATTCTGTGTATGGGGGCTCTGCACCATCATTTACCACAGTGAAATTTTGGGCAGCTGCCACGTTTAAGGCCGTGAGAGCTTGGGAGACGATGAACGTTCGGGACGTCCAAAAACTGCAACAACTAACGATAACATCGCTAAAGCCCACCAAATTGTGCTAGACGACTGCCGAATTAAAGTGAGAGAGATACCAGAGGCTATAAAAATGTTCAAAGAACGTTTTTGTCACATATTAAATCAAGATTTAGGCATGCGAAAGTTGTCCGTGCGTTGGGTGCCGCGTTAGACCAAAAACGTGTTCGAATGAACATTTCCAACGCTCTGTTGGCGCAGTTTAGGCGCAATAAATCCCAGTTTTGGCGCCGATTAATTACTGTCGATGAAACTTGGATACACCATTATACGCCCGAAACAAAAATACAGTCAAAACAGTGGACTGCATAGGGGGAATCGACTCGGAGAAAAAGCAAAAACTGTTTTTTCGGCTGGGAAAGTGATGGCGACTGTTTTTTGGGATAGTCAGGGAGTTATCTTAATTGATTATCTTCAGAAAGGAAAAACCATTACAGGAGCATACTACGCATCATTACTTGACCAACTGAAGGCAGAAGTTGCGCAAAAAACGGCCACATTTGCAGAAAAAGAAAATCCCGTTTCACCAAGACAACGCACCGTCTCACACCTCAGCGGCTGCCATGGCGAAAATCCACGAATAACGGTTTGAAATGCTTGACCATCCCCCTTACTCACCAGATTTAGCCCCAAGCGACTTCTTTTTGTTCCCTAATCTAAATATTGCGTTCGGAGGACAAAGATTCTGGTCAAATGAGGAGTTCACCTTCGTGAACAGTTATTTTGTAGAGAAAAACGCCGAGTACTATTTAGACGAATTAGAGAGTTGGGAGCATAGCTGGGAGAAGTGTGTAGAGTTACAAGGAGACAATGTAGAAGAATAAAAATAAATTTTAAGACAAAATGACTTGTACCTTTGTTAGGTCGGAAACTTTTCAGGCCACCCTCGTATCTCCGGAAAATCCCTTCTGCATTCCTTAACCCGAAAGTCATCCCTTTGAACTCAAACAGTCCGAATGGGGTAGTGACAGCTGTCAGAAGAAATCTCTTATGGGGCTACTGGAATTGGATGATAAGCCTTAGTGTGTGTAGTCTAGCGTCAAAAAGATCGAACAACCTTGCAATCTGTATGAAGACTCATGTAGGTGTACTATTGTATAACGATCAGGGATAGTGTCTGCATTCAACATCCTGTAGTCGTCACATGGTCTTCACTCTACATTATTCTTCTTAACCAGATGAAGAGGGCTTGCCCACGGACTGTTGGAAGTTGACCTTGTTCAAGCATGTAGTCAAACTCGGTTCTAGCTTCACGCAGTTTTTTCGGAGTTGAACGACACGGACGTTGATTTACTGGAGTACAGTGTGTCTGAATATATAATACTGATAAACACCGGTCTTAGTGCGTACAGGTTTATTAAAAGGAATCATCGCGTCTACGAATTCCCTTAAAGTGCCAGCGATCGAATCATGAGCAGTAGTGCCTGACAATGTACAAGTTTCTCCAGCCTTGGAGAGTAACGTTTGCTACCAGCAGGTTACAATATTTCAATAGGCCAGGTCCCACCAAAGGTTTTTTGACGTCAGTAATAACGAAATTGGCGCAAGGCTAATAACCTTGCCTGGAAAAACAAAGTATTATGGAAAATTTAACAATCTTCGGGACTTGCTAAATTAGGCCAGGACCAGTTCCCGGTTGTAGTGCCGATGATGATGATGATGAATAACGAAATCCCAAGGAAACAAATGGGTCATCGAAGGTCTAAATTAATACGTTGCCATAACAGAGATACTTGCCATAAATAATTTTAACTAGCCAGACAGGTACGATCGATGGTATAAAGACGGGAATATCGGTACCTGTGCCGATCGTGAAATCCGTGCTCATTTCAGGGTTCGCGATCGACAAGCAACTTAAATGTGTGTCACCGACCGTTCGTAGCTTAACGACGGTTGGCGATCCCAGTTTAAAGATCAGAAGTTACACTGAGGTCAATTACATGATTGCTTCCGCCTTCTAGCGTTCACGCCAAAATGCCTGTGATAGAAACAAGTCGTAACAAAATTCATTCTACTTGAAGTACGCGAACCATTCCGTCTACGGTTCGAGAAGCTACCGACAGGACTCTTGTGATAACGAAAGCTTCTACTAGGAGACCTGATATCAGATTGTTTATATCTTCAATCATTTTATTTTACATTTTTGCTTGTTTTAAAACAATTAAAAAAAAAAAAATAAAAAAAAAAATAAAAAAAACAAAAAAAAATAATATAAAAAAAACAATAAATATAAAAAATACAAAAATAAACTAAAATAGAAAACCTGTATGTATATTGCGGTAGAAAAATTGTCAAAGAGGGAGCCCCTTTATATATGGACTGTCATTGTAAATAAAATTACAAAAGTCATTGAACGCCGAAAGGCATAACCAAAAAACTAGATATTGTATATTTGAGTGTGCTTGCAAAGAGCCAGTGAGTTTATTGCGTTTGCGATGATTTTGCTATTCGATTTTCGTTCGGTGTTTTTCACTATTTGCTTGTGTATTGTGTGTGTATCTGTTAGAAACGCCACAAGTTAACATAACAATATTCGTAAGATAGGAGATGTATTTAGTCCTACATAAAGAAAAATATATAATTTGATTCTGAATTAAAATAAATGCGGAGTTGAAATAAAAAAAAAACGATCTGGAAACATATAGTCTAACCCTACTAAACTCCAAACGAAGTTCTTGAAGTTCCGCTCGGGTTTGTTGCACCGAAGGTGTATTAACTGCGGCAATTTGGAATAGATAAGTATGTAACTGACCAACACCAACTATTTCATCTGCACTCTGAGGTATCTAATAAAAATTCAAGTCCGTTCGTGACACGTGTATATGAGTATCTTGGACGTTCTGTGAGAGGTTTTAAGAAGATTTTCACCTGCTTCAGTGCCAGCGAGTACGACGGCTTCATTCCAAGAACATTAACCTCCTTTATTAATTTCCGTAAACGACTATGCATAGACTCTAAACTACATCCTTGTACGCGGAGTGGAGATTCAACTGAGGACGTGAAATAACAAAGTGTTTTACATAAGGCCGTAGGTTTTTCTCAACATTCCTAATGACCAACAGAAATTTAATTCACTCTTCCGTAATACCTTCTAACTCAAAAAGATGGTATATCATAAATCTTTCCTTCACAAAATCCATACAAAAAATCGCATATTTATTTAATTATTCCCAAAAACGTTTAAAAGCTTTCAGCTCTGTTACAATTTCAACACATACTTCACCGACTTGATTTGTGGCGGAAAAGACGTTAAATTTCAAATTATAATTGTTAATTATCACTACTTTGCTAAATAGATATAGTTTGCTTAAAATTACAAATGGTAAACCTCGCTAAAGTTTTCTTCGCAAAGACTTCTTTTACTCTTTTATTAGGCAAGGAGTTAAACGTGTGTATAATTAGCGAAGTTTTGAAATGAATTGCTTTGGCACTTTATATTTCCCTTGCCTTTCATTGCGAATTTTATATTGACACTGAACGTCAAATTTTTAGGTGTTTCTAAATTTAGGCAACATGAAATTTGGCTAGAGCAGTATATAAACGCCATAGGTTCGAATGACGTTTCTTATTGTTTGATGACATGTAAGTTGACAACAAAAGAACAAGCAAATTACTTGAGTACCTAAGTTGTTCATGCTCCTTCTGACCAATGGCAAAACTATTAGTGCAGTTCCTTCATCTTCCGTCTATTAGCGATGCGCAACAGGACACTAGCTACAAACTCAATAGATACCGCCAATATGTTCGTGAATTTACTACTAAATTACTGGTTACTAAGTAGCACCCGTCGCCCGGCGAAATACCGCGCTATCAAGCTATAGGCTCCGTGAAATGGTCGGGAGAAATTCCTGGCCATCTTGCGGAGCTTGGCTGATGGACCGGTTCGAGAAAAATTTGGTTTAGGTGGTAAGTCGGTCCGAAATTGAGATACCACCCCGTCATGCTGTACATTCCGCGATATCGTCGGGAGAACTCTTCGACTATGTTTCGGATCTCTGGCTAATGGTCCGGAATGACAAGGAGATAAGTCATGATGGTTCCCTCTGAGATAAAGAATACCGAGTAACACTAGTTTCCCATTCGGATCTCCGGAGGACTATGGCAGTGGGACCACCATTCAAATATTCTAATCAATAACGGAACTTTAAGAGATTCGTCATTGCACAATCGGGGTCGCTCTTGAGGCTCTGCCAACGCTCGGCTGGTGACGGCATTTTGTAACATCAGGGGCATCGGTTTCACCAATACGAATATAAACGCTGTCCACCAATATTTGCAAACAGCGAAACCTGATATCCTTGCCCTAACTGAGACCCAAGTCGATTCGTCAACTGATTCGACATATCTTCGTTGCTCAGGATACGACTCGCATTCGAGTTTCCGTTTTAAGGGTGGAGTCTGCGTCTTCACGTGGTCCGATCCGGCTTGCCAGAGGATGGAGATGTTGGAACCCCATAATATGGACTGTAGTGCCCTACCATTTTTCTCCCATATTACATTTTCCTCCCACCCATAAGAAAATCCATTTCATATCCGCAACATAACATTGAATTCAATGTCAAACCAAATCGAAATAAACGTTCAAATTCTCATTTATTGAATTGAAATTCATTTATTCAATTCAATGCATTTGTTCGATTCAATTTCCTAAAATCAAACAGCATAATGCATTATTTTCCCATGTATGCTATAAGCAATTAACACCTAAAATTCCTACAAGATCCAAAACCTAAAAGTGCACATGTCCAAACAAAGGCATATCTATTCGATACACCGGCACACAATTCTTGCAATCATAAACATCATATTTTCACATACCAGATGTTTTATGGCTTGCTAATAGACACGGATTCCCAGATCCTAAACTAACAACCAATTTCCACTGATCTTGTGGCCAGATGGCTAACACAAACAAAAACCCCCAGAAAGGATCAAACGATAAGTGGCGATGCGTCTTGACCTTCGAAGGAAGATAAAGATATTTGAGAATTAGAATTTTGAAGTGAGAAAAGTGACTTGACTGGAGTCGAGCAGAGACGAGTCAGTGAGTAGCGCGCATAACTAGGAGACCACCTCCAAACTTATGGATGATCAAGAAAATAAATTAATCCTTTAAAAATGATCAGTCTGTCTTTCACTCTACGGCTCAACAAAAAGTTTCTTTGTCGCTACAGAGTTTTTCGAATAGCGATTCGATCGTTTCCTCCCCAGGTATTAAGGACAACAACGGTAGCCCACTCTTCCCGGGGAACCGGAAGCACGGTGGTGCACCCAATAAATATTATAGGACATCATGTGGTTAAAGGTCGTGCTGAGGAATTCTGTTAAATTTCTTTGTTGTCTTTATCGCTCCCCGAATGACGATTGACCAGCGACATTTTTCGAACATCTTTCACACGCCATCGACTGGATACAGATCACCCGACCGTCTTCAAAAATGGTCGTCCTTGGCGATTTTAATGTGCACATTTCCAGCTGGTTGGTACATTCTAACAGAACAGACGAGGCTGGGAGGCTGGCGGAAATGTTCGATTTTAGTCGCAATTTAACTCAACTCGTGGAGGAACCTACTCGGGTGTCAGATGCCTGAGGTGATTATGCGAACACCCTGGACCTGTTTTGGACATCTGAGCCGAGCATTTATACCATGGGGATTGCTGCGTCAGTGGGATACTCAGATCACTGCTTGGTATTGGTCGCGCAACCACTTCCATTTCAAACGAATAACCGCCCTAAGCAGTTTCGCTATGTATGGACGTATGGAGCTGCTAACTGGGACGATTTGCGAGACTTCTTCGCATCCTTTCCATGGTCGGGGGTGCGCTTTGGAGACTCCGATGTTAACCCATACGCGGAGTCGGTCGCAGAGATTATTTTTCTCGGGTTGTTGATCTACATTCCCCATTCCATCAAATAAAGTTCATTTGGTAAAGCTTGGTTTGATAAAAATGCGAGCAGACTACAGCGGCAAAAAAAATTGAGCTTTTCAATAATGGCGATCCAATCCCACCCAAGCTAACAGAACGACTTTTGTTAAAATCAGAAACATGTGCAACCAGGCGATTGATACCGCGAAGAAGCCCTACAATGACAGAGTGACTAATAAACTCTTTGGGTGCCCAACTTCCTTCTGGCCAATGGCAAGGGCTGTCAGCAGTAACTTCGCTTCCTCCTCCTTTCCTCCGTTAGTGGGGGGCAGCGGGATGATAGTCACAAATTCGGTATCTTGGAGCCACCTGTGATCGCGCCGATACGGTTTTCGATGTGGGATGTGAGGTTCCCTCTATGAGCTATTCAACGCATTCTACGCGGACTAGACTGTAGGAAGGCAACCGGCCCGGATGGAATACCAGCAATAGTCCTTAAGAACTGCTCTCCAGAACTATCGCCAGTTCTCGGCAAACTCTTTCGCTTATCTAATGCACAGAGCGAATTTCCTACCTGCTGGAAAACCGCTCGACTTCAACCAATTCCAAAGAAGGGGAAAAAGTAGCCCCCTCAAAATTACCGGCCAATTGCATTATTGCCTATGTTATCTAAGGTGATGGAAAAGGTCGTCAATACCAAGTTAATTAAGTATTTGGAGTGCAACTGGCTTCAGGCGGTTCACGGGAGACCTATTGATCCTTAGAACCGATATATGGACATCTGTGATTGAGTGGCATGGTGAGTCAAGGGCGGTCGCATTGGATATCTCCAAGGCTTTTAACTCCGTCTGGCACGGGACATTGCTGAGCAAGCTTCGCTCATATGGACTTTTCCAGCAGCTTTGCGACTGGACGCGGTTCCTCGAGAATCGATCGATCCGGGTTGTAGTGGACGGCGAGTGTTCGGATCTGTATCCTGTTAATTCAGGAGTGCCCCAGGGTTCTATTTTGGCTCCAACCTTGTTCTTGCTTCACATAAATGATTTGTTGGAGTCAACGGATAACAGTGTGTTCAGTTTCGCGGATGATTGTACGCTTGTTTCCTCTTTTTCGAGTGATCGGCCGATTAGTGCATCAGCATCGCACCGGCTGAGATGTAGCCAGCAGTGGGAAAAGGACAATCTCGTCGACTTCAATGCAACAAAGACACAGTATACAACATTCACAAGGAAAAGTGGATCATCGGTTCCACAACTGATAATGAATGGCCAGGCCCTCCAACTTGGGGAAGGCATGGAATTTCTCGCCGTTATGGTCTGTGGGAATGTTTCGCGGCATAAACACGTGTCGAATATCGCCGGGTCCGCCTCTGGAAAACTGAGTTATCTTTTTAGAGCCAAGAAATATTTTACTCCGGCTCAACTTCTTCTCCTGTATACATCCCAAATTAGATCCGCGCTCGAATATTGCCCCCATGTTTGGAGCTCTGCTCCTAAACATACCCCTGACCTACTTGAGAGCATATAGAGACGAGCGATCCGCCTGATCGGGGACTCGGCGCTGACGTCGGGACTACAGTCGCTATCACATCAAAGGCGCATAGGTGACCTCTGTCTGTTTCACAGATATTATCATGGATACTGTTCTTCGGAGATTCGTGATATTGTTTCACGCAATTCGGCTTATATGCGCTCCACAAGACAATCCGAGGGATCGCACGCGTTTGTAGTGGATCTCCCTACGGCGCGAACATCCTTGCATCAGAACTCGTTCCTCTACAGAGCGGGGAAGCTGTGGAACTCCCTTCCCACGCGAGTGTTCCCGGAGCGTTACAACCTGCAACTGGTCAAAAAGAACTGCAACAGCTACTTGATGGCATCTCGGGGCGCCCACTCGACGCTATAGGTTCGCCTCTCCCAAGAGAAGACTATTAAAAAAAAATTAAAAAAAAAAAAAAAATAGGGGAAGATTCTATACACATTGGTCCCAGCGAAAGGGCCCAAACACACACACGATGACCAAATCTCTGTTCATGCAGTGTGTCGCCCAGCGATGGCGATGGACAATATATAATACAACTCCTTCTTTTTAACACATTCCAAATTAGATTCGCGCTTGAATACTGTTCACATGTTTGAAGTTCAGCTCCTAAGCATAGCCGCCACCTATTCGACAGCATTCAGAGACGATCAAACATTTATCGACAGCGCAGGATTCATATCTAGGCCGCAGTCACTACAGCGTCGAAGGCGCGTGGCGGACTCTTGTCTCTTTTAACGATGTTATCACAAGGACTGTTCCTGGGAAGTCCGTGATAACACTTCAAGGAGTTCGGTTTATTTGTGTCCCGCACGGGAATCCGATAGATCCATTCAATTAGCAATGTATTTCAGTAAAATTCGTTTTGTTACAGCTCGGAAAAACAGTGGTACTCCGTTCCGACAAAAGTGGTACAACTGTAAGTAACAAGTCGAGTAATTATCTAATAGGATCTCATGGGGTTGACTCAGCGCTTTAGGTTCGTCTTTCCTGAGGCAAGGATATTAAGGAAGATAGCCAGGTGCGTAGGTAATGAATCGACAAAAAAATATATTCGTTAATAGTTGGATAGAAAGACAAATGGAAAGTTAGCCAGTCTGGTAATTGTTGATAGAGTATCCAGCAGAGTGCTGATAACTCCGCCATAAGACCACATTCATTTCTTCTTTGTAAAGACCATTTCGTGTTATATTTATGTGCTGTTTTTTTATGAAAGTTTAGTTGGTAACGTCGTACGTACAGAGATGTTATGACAGTTTATGTTTAGCACGCTGTCCGGGTCAACTTCTTGCTTTACTTAGTGTGCATCGGGCTGTTGTTCTCAAACCAAAAACTGTATATTCTAACACGATTCTTAAAATAAATACTTCAGCTTTGTTCTATTTAAATATAATCTTTCCAGGAACAACAAACCATCTGCAGTTGTAAATTCCTTCCGACAACTAGTTGTTAGCTGGTCACATTACAGCCATCAGTATCCCATTAACATAGACAAACTATCGATACGACTTCTTTCGTGACACAAAATAGACACAATACTTTATACATGTTGGAAGAATTTCCCACAGACCGTAAATCATTATGTTCTACATGGACTATCGGTATGGTATGAAAATAAGGAATGTAAATCGATAATTCTGGGAAAAGACCCACATCGAATGGTAGGTGGCTCGATGACACTCCGTCAAACATGATTACATGCAATTTGAACGACTCTCAATCGACCTGAATTGACACAGTCCGACGCTACTGAACCAACAATATAGTCCAATAATTAATAGCAGTAATTACCACCTTAATAATGTGCAAAATAAATAGCAATCAGCAACCAACGGCCACAGGAGCACGGGTAGTATTTAATAAAATGGCTGCCGCAATTCTACCCTTAGAGTATAATGTGTACTGCTTGCAGTTTCTCTAAGGGATTGTTTGTTGTTTCATTGTAGACCCTGGTTTGTCGATGGTTTTTACACAAACATTCTACTTTTCAATCTGCATACAAGCGTTTTATGCAAACAATACTGCGGCCAGTGTAATGGGGCCTCCAATTAAGGGTAATTATGCCGATAAAGAACATGGAAGTCGGACATATTTTAGGTATTGTTCCAACCCTTGACGTGCACTAACAAGCCACCACCTTGTCCACCACACCATTATCAAGGTACGTATACTTCTTTGGTTTTTATATCCATTTTGTATTATTTTCCTCTTTCTTTTTTTTCGTTCTTTTTTTCGTTGGTAGAACATTTGAGATAAATTGACCAAGATAAGGGATTGTAACAAGTATTAGTTGGTAATAGAAATCAAATGGGCGGATTCCCAGGGGTGAATTTGAAGGGTAAGTTGAATGGCACGCCAGGACTTATAAGTAGAACTCACCGTTCGTCAGGTAACCGCCATGATACACTGATGCGCAATGCCAGCCAATAATAATTCAAAATATTTCATCATAGCACCAGACAGCCAGCGCTGTACACAGCATTGAAGAATAAACATTTTCTCACCCACAAATTCAAAACTAAATCAAAGGGTGTTAAAAAAACATCGTTTATTCCCTACCCCACATTGTTACATTGATAACACGAACATATATATATATATATATATATATATATATATATATATATATATATATATATATATATATATATATATATATATATATATATATATATATATATATCCTTACATATATATACATATCCATATATATACATATCCATATATATACATATCCATATATATACATATACATAGATATATGCCTGTCTCCAACCCCCCCTAGCTGTCTCCATCCTTGGTCCAAAGACTTTCTTTAAAATCTCATTCTATCTTTTTTTATATAAGATTATTAGAGTTTGCAATAGATCTGCCCTCGCTTCTCTATTTTGTTCCTGTGTACTGTATCGATTTCGGTTACTTTTGTACTTTAACAAATGTTTTCCCATTTAATTCGACAGTTACTTATTTTTTAAATTCGAACATCCGCACCAACTTTAGAAACTTGCAAATATTTCCATAATTATAAGCTGTAACCTTAGTTGCTTGAGTCACCTCAATAATGTGTCACCCACAAGTTACACTGAATGCCTATTCCAGGCAAACTTAAACTGTACCACCATTTCTGTAACGATTCTCGTCTTCAATAAGTAATGCTATGCCAGCACCGGTAGTTGTTTTTAATAACTAAAAAAAAAATTATTTATATGCTCGGTAGTGATCTTATTGTCTTTATCAGGTAGTAGTAAAGAATGTAGTTCGAACCCACATAAAAATGGCAAAAAGCAAAACATCAACACCTCGGGCCACGGCCACATATTTACGATGTTGCTACCTAAGCTGTAGATTGATATGTTGATTATTCTGATATTTATTTTTCGATATAAAAACTATAAAAGAAAAAAGAAGAAGAAGAAATAACATATAAAAAAAAAACGAAAAAGTAAAGGAAGGAAGATAGAGAGAAGAAAAAAGAAAGTTCTCTGTCAGTAAAAGTATTTTTATACTCGGCCCGGAGATTATTCCAAGCTGATTTTTGTGATGATAAGAAAAGAATTTCCACCAGTATAGAACACAGTTTGTTCCGGGTGACTGTGAATTACAAACAATGAAAACAATTCGCACTTCAAAAACAACAACGAATAGACACATAAAGTTCCAGCAAAATAAATGATGCACTACGAATGTAATGAACTTTGCAATGATAAAGTCTGCAAATGATGCGCTCACCAAATTATGAACTCATCAAATGATGAACACAGCAAATGACCCACTCACCAAATTATAAACTCATCAAATGATGAACTCATGAAATGATGAACACAGCAAATGATGATTTTTTGCTTTAAGTCCACGTTTATTTCCAACACAATTACAGATTTTACTTAAGACTAAATGTTAAATTCTATTTTATATATATCATTCTTATATTAACTTACTACCTCTTCGCAACCACGTATACAATTACTATTTATTGGCCTGTAGGAACCCGGAAGTTCATGACCTCACCGACTCGACTCCGCCATCGTTGCCTCTCCTGTGCACTCTCCTTCCATGCCCGACCATCTGATCCGATCTGCTCAAGTTCAAACCTTACATTGTCCTCCCATCTCCGTTGCGGCCGTCTTGCCGGTCTCTTTCCTGTTGGTCTACCGTCAAGAATTCTATGCACGGTCCTATCGTTGCCCATTCACGCCACATGCCTGGCCCATGGACACACATCATGAGCGTGCGAGGTAACCGCATCTGTGTGCGTGCACATCCTCACCATGGGAGATCATCCCCTACTGGTCACTGAAACGATGGAATTTGGTATTCTGTCGTTTCGAAAGAATTAATCAATCTTTCCACAGATTCCGTGGAGGCCAGTCGCGTCCTCTACGTAAAGCGTAATACAGTCGAGATTTGCATTTCATCGCGTACGATCGCTGCACAGGTGTCTGGGGGGTATATAGAATGAGTTTCGCGCCCCAAGGAGTACGATGAACGAGTGTAAAATTAACGGTGGGCCTGTTAATATCACAAATGAGTCTGAACATAGAGTGTTAAACTTCCTACTTCTAACCACTAGCGAGATAAGCTGACTTTGTGTTTTGAAATAAGCTGACTTTATGTTTGTAAATATCAAAAATGAGTCTGAACATAGAGTGTTAAACTTCCTACTGCTAACCACTAGCGAGATAAGCTGACTTTATGTTTGTAAATATCAAAAATGAGTCTGAACATAGAGTGTTAAACATCCTACTGCTAACCACTAGTGAACTAAGCTGATTTTTTGTTTTTTTACTAACAGTTGAATTGTGTTAGAGTTTACGTTAATAAAAATAAAGTGAATTTTGCAATAATAAACGCCATGGTACTAGTCGCGGGACGACCGATAGACAGGGTCGGAGCTCCGCTCGATCAACTATAGGAAGTGTAGTGAACCTGTGTCCTTGTGGCACAAGACTAGAGGACCTTTAAATACAGTGGAAATCGATGAAAAGGACCACAAACTAGTCCCGAATTCGGATCTCCGTGTGGAATAACAAGCGAATAAGCCAGATTGCAAATAATTCACGTCCGCGGAATCGAACCCGCTATCGAAACACTGTGAGCCACCAACGCCTTTTTATAACATCATAGCCATGATTTTTCTAATGCGAATGTAAATGTCGTCTATCAATATTTACAACCAGTGATGCCGGATATTCTAGCACTAACTAGGACTCAAGTTGATTCGTTAACCCATTCAACATGAGGGAGGTGTTCAATAAAAGCTGACATTAGTATGATAAATCTCCTATTGTATAAGTTTAGCACGTGAAATTCAATCACATTCAGTGTACTCTCCCTGTAATGCAAAGTAATTGTTCCAGTGTCTCTGCTATTCCTTAAAAACGCATTCAAAGCACTTTTAAATCAGCCTCTAAAGCTTGTACAGCCTTACACTAGGAAAACGGGAACTCTTTTGGCTTCGAAATATAAAAAGGTCATTCGGGGCTATATCTGGACTACAAAGCGGATGAGTGCAACAGGAGTATTTTTGTTGGTTTCTTTATTATTATTTTATTATTTATTGACCTGTAGGAACCCGGAAGTTCATGACCTCAATGACTCGACTCCGCTATCGTTCGCTGTCCTGTGCACTCCCCTTCCATGTTTGACCAGCCGATCCGATCTTCTCAAGGTCAAACCTAACATTGTCCTCCCATCTCCGTTGTGGCCGTCCTACCGGTCTCTTTCCCGTTGGTCTACCGTCAAGAATTCTACGCACGGTCCTATCGTTGCACATTCCCGCCACATGTCCGGCCTATCTTAATCTTCGCGACCTGATTACTCTCACTATTTATTATTATCTATGGTTATGGAGTTACCTCCATTGTCCTGCTTCCTCGTCATATTTACCGACAAAGATACCCCTTAGAACTTTATTCTCGAATACGCGGAATTTGTTTTCTTCCCGTTTTGTGAGAGCCCATGTTTCGCATCCGTATAGAACAATCGGCATGATTATGGTTCTATAAACACGGAGCTTTGTATTATGTGATACCAGTTTGGATTTCAGCAGTTTGCTGACTGTATGCCAACTAGCGTTGCCGTTATCCCGTCTTTTATTAATTTCCTTCGACATTTCATTACTGGCCGTCAGTATTGTTCCCAGATATTTAAACTCTTGAACTTTTTTAAATATCTTGCCCCTGATGTTTATGTGTTCCCTGAGCTCCACCTGCTCTTGCCGTGATTATGTATTTTGTTTTGTCTTCATTTATTTCTAGGCCCACCTCTTCTGCCGCTTGCACGATGATTTCACACTTTTTACTTACAGTTTGTAGATTATCGCCCAGAACGACGATGTCATCCTTATTTGCGAGCACTTGTAAGATCCCCTTCAGGGATGATCCGGCCATGTTGTCGTCTTGTACCTTTCTGATGACATACTCGAGCACAAAGTTAACATGGTGAACATGGCCATCCCCCTGTTTTATTCCGTCGCGGATATCAAATGGTTCTGACAGGTGGTTTTCTATTCTAACTCGCCCTTTGTTTTCGTTCATGCAAATTTGAATGAGAGCGGCATATTTTTTTGGGATTCCCAGCTCAACTACAATATGGTGGAATCTTTGCCTTGCGACAGAGTCGTAGGCTTTTTTGAGGTCAACGAACAGTTGGTGAACCGTCTCGCCGTATTCCCACTTCTTTTCCAGCAGTTGCCTTATCGTGAACATTTGGTCGCTTGTTGACCGGTTCCTACGGAATCCGCATTGGTAGTCTCCCAATATTTCTTCTGCGTACGGTGTTATTCTCGCCAGTATGACATTTGTTAACATTTTGTATGCGCTTGGGAGCGATGATATTCGCAGTCAGATATGTCGCCTTTTTTGAAAATGGAGACGACTATTGCGGTTTTCCATACTTCCTTATCCCATATTGTTTGGATGAACTGGTGGATCTTTCGAGTGGTTGCCTCTCCTCCGTGCTTCACAAGCTCTGCCGGTATGCAATCGACTCCGGGAGCCTTGTTGTATTTCGATCGATTTATTGCGTCTACAACTTGGTTGAAAGAGGGCTTTGGGATCTTAGGCTCGGCTGTATGTACGTCTGGTGCGTTTATTTGTGGTTGTTAGGTGCGCACATTGACCAGGTTTTCAAAGTACTGCTTCTAACTTGTCACGATATTGTTTGTTTCTGTGACCAGACAACCGTTTGTGTCTCGAATTATTTTGGCTCTCCCTCGGTAGCCATTTCTAATTGAATTTATGTCGGCATACATACCTCTGATGTTCTTTGCTCTGCCATTTTCACTTATACAATATCTATTTTTTTGCGTATGTCTTTCGGCATATGTTTTTCCTTTTTTTTTATAACGTATGATAATAACATGGGCTCCTCGATAGTATAGTGGTTAGTATACCCGCCTGTCACGCGGGAGACCGGGGTTCGATTCCCCGTCGAGGAGCCTCTGGCGCAAGACTAATGACCTTGCCCGGAAAAAAAAACAAATCATTATGGAAAATTTAACAAGCCTCAGGGCTTGCTAAATAAGGCCAAGACCAACTCCCGGTTGTAGTGCCGATGATGATGATGATGATGATAATAACATATATGTGGTGGCTTGACACAAAACACAACCTCCATGGAGCCGGCGCAAGCAAAGACTTATACCGAGAGTGACTTCCGACTAATTAAGTCTCGGTTACCCTCACACACAAAGGGAAGTCACAGCTGAATTGGCGTGAAGTCGATGCGGCATTACATGGATCTCGCTTACACGTAGAACGGGAACCGACGCCGGATTTTTTCCATCAAATTCATGTGACACACACCACATGTGATAATTGGCGGGAATATGTCTTCACCTCGACAACAGCCGCTGCCGCGACCGAACGTGTGCCCTCGCAGACACAACCCAATTGGACATCGAACGCCCGCGTAGCCTACGGAGGAGACACCCGGACATCGGCTGCGCATTGGGGAACGCAATCTCCAAAGATATGCAAGAGGTATTCCTCTTTTAAATTCAGCAGATGATGAACACCACAAATGATGAACCAGCATATGGTAAACTCAGGAAACGATGAACTGACCAAATGATGAACTCATCAAACGACGAAATTTATGAATGAAGAATTGATAGACTAAAGAAGTGAGGTATTGATGGCCTCGGAGGCTGTTAAACGAAGGTACTGATCAACTGAGTGCCTGATGAACTCAGAACCCGATGAACTAAGTGCCTGATGAACTTAAGCATCGGTGAATTTTGTGTGATTTCCGCAAAAACACTTAAACTGAAATCAGTTCAACCGGATGTTCACTTAATGCCTTTTACTTCATTTCTTAATTAATAGGAGTTTTACAAATTATTACACAATGAGTTTGGTACATCGATGTTTAGTGTACTAATTTCGAAATTGTTTTGTTTTATCCGAGCGCTCAATTTAAACTATAGTTTTTTTTCGGTAAGAAGGTGGAAATCTGACCGATCCAGAGGCATGCCGGACTTTTACCGGCTAAAACCACCTCCCGCCAGGCACATATTCCCGTTGATCCCCGCGGAACTTTCTTTTAGATATTTCATCGCGGGGCGGGACGGAGTTTACCTCCGCTCGTCGCGTCTCAACTGTTGCATCATGACAGATAGAACATCATTTGCTACGGACCATGCCTTTTTTGAGCTCAGCATGTATTCTATTACTCCTCCCGGAGTAACTACCCGTCTCATATGTCTCTCCAAAATCGTTCGTGCGGTCTCGAATCTCACGCATTCTGTGAGTACGTGTTCCGCAAATTTTATTTTGCCTTCGCAATGCAAGCAATATTGGTGATTCGCATACTTATACTTGTGCAAGTATAGCCGAAAGCATCCATGTCCTGATATTAGCTAAGTTGGGTGGTAATTCAGCTCACCATGTTTTCTTTTCACCCATGTTTCTTTATCAGGAATCATGGTGTGGGTCCATCTTCCTTTGGTGGAAGAATCCCACCCTCGTTGCTTGAGAGCTCTAATTGTGATGAAGACAAAACAAAATACATGATTATGGCGAGAGCAGGTGGACCTCAGAGAACACACATAAACATCAGGGGCAAGATATTTGAAAATGTCAAAGAATTTAAATACCTGGGAACAATACTGACGGCCAGTAACGAAATGTCAAAGGAAATTAACAAAAGACTATACTCCGGCAACGCTAGTTGGCATGCAGCCAGTAAACTGCTGAAATCCAAACTGCTATCACATAATATAAAGCTCCGTGTCTATAGAACCATAATCATGCCGATTGTTCTATACGGAAGCGAAACATGGGCTCTCACAAAACGGGAAGAAAACAAATTCCGCGTATTCGAGAATAAAGTTCTAAGGGGTATCTTTGGCGGCAAATATGACGAGGAGGCCGGACAATGGAGGTACCTCCACAACCACGAATTGGAAAAGTTATACCGCAAACCTACAATAGTGAGAGTAATCAGGCCGCGAAGATTAAGATGGGCCGAACACGTGGCGCGAATGGGCAACGATAGGACAGTGCATAGAATTCTTGACGGTAAGCCAACGGGAAAGAGACCAACAAGGCGGCCGCGACGGAGATGGGAGGACAATGTTAGGTTGGACCTCGAAGAGATCGGATCGGATGGTCGAATGTGGAAGGGGAGCGCACGGGATGGGGAACAATGGCGGAGTCGAGTCGGTAAGGTCATGAACTTTCGGGTTCCTACAGGCCAATAAATAGTAGTAATAATAGTATACCAGGTGTACCAGTGTGAAGTGAGCGTCAAGATACAAATGTATCGATAGGGAACGTTTGTTGTGAAGGAGCCCTTATATTTTTTTATTTGGTTGCTATGAGATCTTTCAAACACATTTAGTATGCATCAAGTCATTGTACAAACAACATAATTTTTTTAATCCTGTTACAAATGGCTCCTCGATAGTATAGTGGTTAGTATAGCCGCCTGTCACGCGGGAGACCGGAGTTCGATTCCCCGTCGGGGAGCCTCTGACTAATGACCTTGCCCGGAAAAAACAAATCATTATGGAAAATTTAACAAGCCTCAGGACTTGCTAAATAAAGCCAAGGCCAGTTCCCGGTTGTAGTGCCGATGATAATGATGAAAAATGTCGAATTGTGACCAGAAAATGATGATTTGCGGAAAGCATTAATTTTTTGTTTTCATTTGAAGAAAAGTGCTGCAGAGTCGCATCGAATGCTTGTCGAGGCTTATGATGATCATGCTCTATCGGAAGCAACATGCAAAAGTTGGTTTAAGCGGTTCAGAGATAATGATTTTGATGTGCGAAATGAAGAACGTAAAAGACCGCCAAAAAAGTTTGAAGACGCCGAAATGCAAGCAATATTGGATCAAGATGACACAGTCAAAAACAAATGGCACAAATGTTAAATGTTGCACAAAAAACAATTTCTGGCCGTTTAAAAGCTATGGGAAAGATCCAAATAGTAGCAACTGAATTGAATTGACAGGCAGATAGAAAAGCGAAACACCACATTTGAAACGTTGCTTCTACGACACGAAAGGAAGTCAGTATTGCATCGAATTGTGACTGTTGATGAAAAATGGATTTATTTTAAAAATCCTAAACGCAAAAAATCATGGGTACATCCAGGACAAGCGTCAACATCGACTGCAAAGCCTGATCGGTTCAGAAAAAGGCAATGCTCTGTGTTTGGTGGGGCCAGAAGGGGGTGGTGTATCATGAACATCTTAAACCTGGCGAAACTTTTGATGCGCAACGCTACCGACAACAAATGATCAATTTAGTTTAGTGAGGGCAGAACCCTCATATATTCAGCTTAGTACAAGCGACAAAACTTAACAACTATCTTAAAACTATTCTTATATAAATAAACTACGATTAAAAAAAAAAAGAAAATGAGGGGGGGGGGGTATGTTTGGCGAGTTGGTTACTGGGTTTATCCATCAATTATCACTCATGCATTCACCTCGCTTAGTACAGGATGTAAGAGTGTAGACGGGGAGTTGTCGTGTTCAGAAGGGGAAAGAGAGGAGATGAAGTTTGAGAGCAGTAGAGGTAAAGTTGAAGTCGAAGGAGGTAGGGTAGGAGTTTGCCTGCAGCAGCATTCGTGAAATGGGTTCATTAGAGCCGTAAGAAGTGTGGTGGGTGGGCTGACAGAAGAGATGAGGATTTCGCAGGTTACGGGGGTTAGTGTGAAGTGGAATGATGGAGAGCAAACTTGGGCAGTTGATTGTGCCTGAAAGGAGACGGTGGACGAAAAGGATATCAGCGTGAGTTCTGCGCTCCTCAAGTGTGTTGAAGTTGATCAGATGGAGCCGGTTTGTGTATGGGGGGAGAATCCGAGGATTCGCCCAGTTCAGTGCGGGGAGGGTAGTGCGGGGACCAGACCTGACTGGCGTATTCAAGAAGGTTGCGGACGAAGGCTATGTAGAGAGAACGGGAAACGTAAGGATTAGAGAATTCATTAGACCAGCGTTTCACAAACCCAAGGACAGAGTTGGCCTTAAGAATAATATCATCAATATGCGGGATGAAGCTAAGCTCCCTGTCAAATAAGATCCCGAGGTCACGTATCGAGGGTATAGATGATATCTGCTGGTTTAGCAGGAAATAGGAGCGTGAGGGGGGGACGTTTGCGGGAGAAGGTGATGGAGTGACATTTGACAACGTTGAGTTCAAGGCAGTTATTACGGCACCAAGTTGAGAAGCTGTCGAGGTCCGTTTGTAGAAGTGAGGAGTCGAGAGGAGAGATGATCCTTTTGTAGAGTTTGGTGTCGTCCACATAGAGGGAGACGGATGAGTATTTTATAATGGAGTCAACATCATTGATGGTAAGGATAAATAGGAGGGGACCTAGATGGCTGCCTTGCGGAACCCCTAACGTGGGAAGAAAAGAATTGGGCAGGGAGGATCTGAATTTGACACGGTAGAATCGATCTTTCAGATAAGAAGATAACCACTTGATCAATAGGGGTTCGAAACCTAGGGAGGACAGCTTAAAAAGGATGAGAGCATGGGAGATTTTGTCAAAGGCCTTGCTGAAGTCGGTGGTGATTACATCGACTTCGTTGCCATTCTCTAAGGCACGAAGAGTATGGGATGAGAACTCGATCAGATTCGTTGTGATCGACCTGCCCGAAAGGAAACCATGCTGGTTGGATGAGATGATGGATTTACAATGGAAAGATAACGCGTTGTAAAGAATTCCTTCAAACAGTTTGGAGATATGAGACAGTTTGGCGATGGGACGGTAGTTGCTTATATCGTTTTTAGGTCCCTTTTTATGTATGGGGGTGACAAAGGAGGATTTCCAAATACTGGGGAAGATCCCTTGTGAGAGGGATAGATTGAATACCATTGATATCGGGAGGGAAAGAGAAGTGGAACATTTCTTTAAAAATACAGCCGGGAGTCCATCAGGCCCAGGGCTGAACTCATCTTTGAGTAAGTTTAATTTCTCCTCAACTATGTGACGCTGAATAATTTGAGGGGTGAAGGGGCCGTAATTTGAACCATGTATTGGTCGAAAAATGACTAGAATGGGCCACAAGACAAGGAAAGGTAATTTTGTTGCATGATAATGATCTGAGTCATACAGCAAAACCCGTCAAAGAAATAATAAAAGCTGTCAGCTGGGAAGTGTTACCACACCCGCCGTGTTCACCAGACTTGGCTCCTTCCGACTACCATTTGTTTTCATCGATGGGACACGCATTGGCTGAGCAGCATTTCAATTCCTAAGAAGAAGTCGAAAATTGGGGCTCCGAATGGTTTGCCTCAAAAGACGACCGGTTTTATTGGCGTGGTAACCACAAATTGCCAGAAAGGTGGTCGAAATGGGTAGAAAGCAATGGCCATTACTTCGAATAAATGTTTTTTCCTTTTTTTTTTTACTTTTACTTTACTGAAAAAACGCTCGCTTCATATACCTGGTATATATATATATATATATATATATATATATATATATATATATATATATATTTATATATATATAACCATATATATATATATATATATATATATATATATATATATGTATATATATATTTATATATATATGTATATATATATGTATATATATGTATATATATATGTATATATATAAGTGTATATATATATATATATATATATATATATATATATATATATATATATATATATATATATATATATATATATATATATATATATATATATATATATATATATATATATATATATATACATATATATATATGTGCAGTGGTGGAAAAATAATAGAAACAAGCTTGTTCTTCGACATTAATCGTTAAGAAAAAATTTGGGGAAAAATAAGAATTAAAAATACACTAATAGATTTGGTATAATAAAAAAAAGCGAGAAATAGTGAAGAAAAAAATATTGATTCCGGTTTTCCTTGGATTTTCTGAAAACAATAATAGAAACAAATTAGTTTTTTGTTTGTGTTTTGTGAAGAATTAATTTAGAGTAAAAGTGTTTCATGTCCTTTAAATACTTCGTTGTTGCACCTTTGTTTTAAATGACTGCTTCGCATCTTTGTCCCATGGAATTGACTAGTTTGGTACAAGTCGCGGGGATATAGAGTATCATTCATCTTTTATTTTGGACCAACGTTCTTCCTTATTTTTGGCTTTGCAGTCTATGATCTTGCGCTTAAGACTGCCCTATAGGTGTTCTATTGGGTTAAGATCAGCGGACTGCGATGGCCACTCCATAACATCGACTTTGTTTTTAAGAAACCATTCTTTAGCCAATTTTGAGGTGTGGTTGGGGTCATTATCCTGCATAAACTCCCATTTAATAGGGATGTCCTCTTCAGAAAATGGTAGCGTAACGGTGTTTAAGATTTCTACATAATCCTTAGCACACATTTTGTCCTTTATAAGCAAAATTGGACCAACACCAGATGCTGAAAAGCACCCCCAAATCATTAAATTGCCTCCACCATGTTTCACTGTCTTTTTCGTATACTTTGGATCGAATTCTGAGTTCATTGGTCGTCTGACGTACATTTTTCCATCGGCACCAAAAAAATTGACCTATTGACCAATTCGCACGGTGGAGGTGTTTTTTGGGCAAAAACGAGTCTCTGCTTTATATTTTTCTTGCTCAAGTATGGAACTTTTCTGGGACTTCTTCCAGGAAGAACTCTGTTCTAATTGTACGACTCGTACAAGGTGCGTTTGTCATTTTTGAATTCCGTTGAAGAAAAATACGGCTTGTTTTTGGATAGTCGGATTAGCAGTTTGTCGAATCGTGAGAAATTTCTTCTTTTTCTGCCTCTGGTTTCCATTTTAAGACCTGAATGAAGAGCTGTGAATATTTTTTTCTTAGAGCACTTCATTAGCTTAGCTATTTCATCCATTGTTTTCCCGTCATTTCTTAATTTTTTTATCAATTCACGATCGGAACTAGTGCCATGTACTCCACGACCCATTTTCACAAAATTTTATTTTTATTGTTTTTTTTTTTCTAAAAAGAGATCATTGATCCCCAGCGAATGTAGTCTCTGGGGAAAGTGAGTAGGACGCAGACTTGGCTAGGGAAATCTGATCATGGGAACTAAATTAAATGCTTTAATAAATTCCCCAGCGATTGCATGATTATGCAACCGCGTCGTTTGATCAGACTATGCCGTTGCTAACCGACATGATGCGATTACCGGTGGAAATCTCATGGGTTAGCGAAATGGAGTTGCCTTATGGCGAAAAGATAGCTAAACTCAATTATGCATTATATGCATAGGATAATGAGTTTAGCTATGCGTCCTTTTCGAAAACATGTTTTGCGGGTTCAGTTAATTAACGGTGAGATAGTGGTTGATATGACGAGCTGAAAGCAGTCGAAATAAGGCGGAAATTGTGGTTGAAATTGTGGGTTGGTTCTCCATGTAGTATAGAGAACACCCACAGTACCCCCCCCCCCCCCCCGCCCACAGTGACATAGTCACGAAATAGAGGTAGGGCGGAAGGAGTAGTTCGGTGTGTGTCAGAAGGAGAGTCGTGTGTTTAGGATCTGGTTGGTGGCTGGGCTTGGGTCCGTATTGGAAGTGGACCTGGTTGGTACCGCGTGTGCTGCCGGCAGGGACAAGGGGATTGCGGTTCGGTCCACTGACCAGTTGTGGTTTGCAGGTATGACGTCCGAGTAGGTCGTGGCCTATCGGTAGCTCGCTCGCATCCGCAGTGACGAAGTTGCGTGTGCGGGATGGAGGAGCTTCAGGCCCAGTGTTAATTGTTCTCCGCAGTGACGGGGTGCCGTGTGCGGGATGGAGAAGAACTGACTCTAGGGTCGGCATTTTTCGTCCATACGCTGGTATGGAGAGTTGTCTGTCGCCCTTGGTAGAAGTGCGGTTTTGTGGGAGCTGGCGTTGACGTGAAGTCTTAGCCTTGCGAGTTTGTGTTGGGGCGAGTGTTACAGGGGAATTTGCGGTTATTATCCCTCTCACCGATTTATCGCATTTGTCCCACGTGTGGTCCATACGGCCACATACGCCGCAACCAATTTGACCGCTAGTCACCTGGAGGGTTGATATTGTTGGGTTTCTGGCAGTAGAGGGTTGGTGTGGTCCCGGATGTGTTTTCTTCTGGGACTCCCTCTGTTGGTGCGGTGACCTATTCTGTGGGAGTGAAGCATGGTGCGCACGGCATTCTACAATGTCGTGGCCATACTGCCAGCACTCCCGACAGAAAGGTGTGTTTCGCCTTTTCAGGCACTCGTCGTATAGGTGGCCTAGTTTATGGCAAAAACTGCACGTGATGCGTGCAGTCACCTGGTACAAACGCCGAGTGCCGTGGTCCCTCGTGGTTTGATCCACTGGTGGGATGTTTTGAGGGGGCGAAGAGCGACCTACCCGTTGGGTATGCGCGTTTCGATGGCCGCTTCTTACCTCAGCGAGGATTTGGTTTAAATCGCGGCGGAGTGAGGCCTGCAACGCGGATATGGTGACGTGTGCAGGGGAGCGGTCTGAGGGAGACTCGCTGGGCCTGCGGTCATGGGTTTGTTGGTGGAAATTAGTTGTGCTAAAAGGCGCGTGCCTTCTGGAGGATATCGGTGTCTGTGAGGATGATGTGTGCCGTGTAGGCGGGGTGACGTGCCGGTTAATCGCCGCGTCTTGATACGCTGGGAGCTCAGACTGCGGGTCTGAACTTTCCATTATTGCGTCAGCAACTTTTGCTAAATAACCCAAACTCTGGTTAGGTTGGGCTATTAATGCCGAGCGGGCATGTTGCGGTAGGCACCTCAGAAAGTGAGGCCTGATTAGATCATCCAAGATCCTGGTCCCCGCTATTGAGCGTAAATGGGCCAGGAAAATGGATGGTCTTATAGCGTTTGGAATGATAGTGAAGAACGTGTGATTCGAACTGACGCTACGAGGGTTGCCTCTTATGTTTCGGGATTTGGCAACCCTAGTGTTGCAATCCGGCAATTGACAGCTCTGTCGTAAAGTTGGACATTTTGAGGTTATACGCACTCAGAACGTTTTGACATACGAGCGCTATTTGTGTTGTTTACAGTAACTTAAAAGATTCATCTCGGCCCCAAAATGGAATTAAATCGTCAACATTTTCGTGCGATTATTTTTTACAACTTTCGGAGTGGATTAACTCAGCAACAGTGCATGGATGAACTTAATTCAATTTTTGGCGATGAAGCTCCATCAAGGACCAGTGTTTATCGATGGTATGGTGAATTCAATCGTGGTCGTAGGTCACTCCAAGATGAATTTCGTGAAGGTCGTCCAAAATCAGTTGTTGTTCCGAAAACCATTGATGCTGTGCGCGAACTGATATTGGAAGATCGTCATGTGACCTATCGTGAGATTGAGACAACCTTAGGTGTTAGTGGGACCAGCATACATTCAATATTGCATAAACATTTGACTGTCAAAAAAATTTGTTTGCGTTGGATCCCACACAATTTGTCAATCGCCCAAAAAAAGGCTCGTGTCAATTGGTCGAAAGAAATGCTCAAAAAATACGGTCGCGGTGCTTCGAAACACGTCTATGACATCGTGACAGGTGGTGAATCGTGGATTTACGCGTATGAGTCCGAAAGTAAACAGCAGTCGACTGTCTGGGTGTTTCAAGATGAGCCAAATCCAACAAAAGTTGTTCGCGCACGAAGCACTTCCAAGCAAATGGTCGCCTGTTTTTTCGGAATAACTGGACATGTCGCAACCGTACCACTAGAACAACGCAGAACAGTCAATTCTGAGTGGTACACAACCATTTGTTTGCCAGTTGTCTTCCAAGAAATCAGGAAAACCAACCGCCGAAGACGGATCACTCTTCACCACGACAATGCGAGCTCTCACACATCGGCTGCGACAACTGCATTTTTGAGCACCCAAAACATCGATTTGATGGTCCGCCGTATAGTCCTGACTTGGCACCGAATGACTTCTTTTTATTCCCGTACGTAAAAAACAAACTGAGAGGTCAACGTTTTTCGACACCTGAAGAAGCGGTTGCTGCATTCAGAATGCATGTGCTGGAGATACCTCAATCAGAGTGGCAAAAGTGCTTCGACAATTGGTTCAAACGCATGCAAAAGTGTATAGATCTTCATGGGGAATATTTTGAAAAACAATAAAGTGATTTTCGATGAACAATATTTGTTTTTGCTCTCTAATCCCGAAATATAAAAGGCAACCCTCGTATGACAGTTAGAATCACTAAAAATTGAACCAAAGCGCAATCCATCAGGCTACTGGCCGTGTTTAGAATTCGATTTTTAAACTCAAGTATATTCAACTGATGTGAATTGTTATGTTATCGCTATAGTATACGGCTCTGATGCATTCTCTTATTCGATTTTCGTTTGGTGTTCTTCACTATTTGCTTGTGTATTGTGTGTGTATCTGTTAGAGAGGCTACAGTCTAATACCCGAAACGTTGGTGACGTTCGCTAAACGTTGTTGCCTGATGCTGGCGGGCTCGTCCAGAGCGTTGAGGAGCGTCTCCTGCATGGTGCTGTAGGGATTAGGGTCTGATGACCTAATAACATGCGCAACATGCGTCCGCTGTGTGCGATCCAGCACCCGCACCAGTTCAACAGCACGGAGTTCTTCATCGTGCATGTTGGCGGCCCGGAAAATACGGTCGGCTATGGCGAACCATAGCTCTGCATCCTCCTCGTCGACGGGGGAAGCTTAATATTTGGCGGTAGGGGTGCGGATTCGACTCTGGAAGCGTCCTGGAAGTGGAGTCGAATAGAGTCGGAATTGGAGAAAACAAATGCAAAGAGGGCACGCGAGTCGTGTGAAAACACTGGTGGTCGGGGCGGGGGTGGGGGGGGTAGGGAGTACTGTGGGGGTTCTCTATACTACATGGAGAACCAACCCACAGTTTGTTTCTATTATTTTTTCCAGGCAAAATATCACTCTCGCTTGCATTTTTTACTACTAGGCAAAAACAAAAAACTGATAAGAGCAAATTGATGCACCATATCAAAGAACTGTTAGGCACGGTTCGGGTATAGAATTAATGTCGAAGAAAAACCAAATTATACGCAGTTACTGATTGTTGATCGTTATCTAAACCTTTGTTTCTGTTATTTTTTCATTACTGTATATATATATATATATATATATATATATATATATATATATATATATATCGGATTTTCCAATAGGGACTTGATAGCCCTGAAATTAATTTGTGAACGCACCCTTTCACTAATCATCGAACTGTCACTCTCAATTTATTCAGTATACTCAACATTTTCAGCATGGTTAAGTACACCAACGAACAACGTCTGCAAATTATAAAAATTTACTACCGAAGAAAAGTTGTCAAGTCCCTATTGGAGAACCAATTATATATATATATATATTTTTATATATATATATCTATATATATATATATATATATATATATATATTTATATACACATATATATGTATATATATATAGAGAGAGAGAGCGAGAGATAGAGAGAGGGAGAGAGAGAGAGAGAGAGATTGAGAATGTGTGAAGGGGAGAGTCGTAGTTAGAGACAAATTGCGGGACTCTCACACCTAAAGCTAATTGACCTTATAGGCTGACAAACATTAAAACCGTCAACTTAGAAGAATTTTGAATCTCAACTATTACTTCAAAGATATTTTTCCATCTTATATCTCGTTCAGTAAATAGTAATCGAAGTAATTCTCTCTACTCCCACCAGGTTTTGGAATTTAAAGGCACCTTAAAATCGCTTTCGAGCGCACAAACGAGTCTTTTCAACTCAAAATATGGCTACCTAATAAGCAGATGAGCTCAGAAATTCCCCAACTAAGCAACTATCTAGTGCAGGGACTGATTACTTCGTCTGGTCGATATAAATTTAAAGGATATCATTTCAGCATAAAATTAAGTTACACAGAAACCTAGTGGAAGACCGACGAACCCTTAAGATATAAATACCTGTATGACTAGAGTTAAACCTACTTATCAACCTTTCTGAGTAATTGATATTATTTGAAGTGAATTAAACATTGATCGCCTTGTTACCTGATCTATATAGTGATAGACATTCAATGACATTGATTTAATTGTGACTTTCTAAACACACATCACTTAGTGAACGACGCTATCGTCAGGTCAATACAGAGACTGGTCCTTGTAAGGACTCCACATTTTGATAAGCTAGCTAGTTCTCTAGTTAATCAATTTTTGTATCCTATCTGTATGGTTTCTAAATTAACTCAGAGAATTACGAGATTAGATATAAATTGTTTATAATATTTGACGCTAAGTATTCCCAGTGAACTTTTTAGAATGAAATAGGCTGAGGGACTCTGGAGAAAGCGGTTTTACAGCAGGAGGACAAGTTGATTATCAGATCAATCTACCAGTCGCCTGAGCTGTTAATGCCACCAGTCATTAAAGGACCCTTATGTAAGTTGTGGTTGAACGATAATCGGTTAAACGGTCTCACCAACGAACCAGCAATAAAACATATCTATATCAAAATCCAATTCTTCGCATACCAGATTGCCACCTTAATAGCTTTCATACGTAACCTGAACCCCGGATAAAAATGTATTTTCCTCCATTGGCTTGTCATTGACCTAGAGAGTCATTCAACTCACCGTTCAACCGGTCCAATATCACTAAACCGGAACATTTCCGGAACAGATGAAACTAATTAACACTCCTCAGTAATAATTGCAAAAAGAGGAAGAGAAAAATGGAAACAGGAAACGACAGAAAGCAAACACAGACGAGGAAATATTCACCTGCAAGGATACCCTTATCGCGGCCCGTGTACTTGTACCCCCTTTGACAACCGGCTCAGCACCACATAGCCAGAGTAGTCCTGGCGAGACACGTAAATTAATCCCATCAACCTTTGCACCGAAAAGGATAATTTTAATATTTCATTGCTATAAAATTACCAGCGCAAGAATCCGCCGCTGACATGTCAAATACACCGAGCTCCACGCCTGGCTAATATTAATGATTGAGTTTAAGTTAATAGCGCTCAAGGTGTACCGCAGCCTTCCGCACATATGTTTACACACCGGCACACGAACATATATAGTAGTTTTGCAAAAGGTCCGCCACAGTACGAGGCGCAATTAAAAATGTAAATATTTTGGACCTGGACTTGTCGCTGGATTGCCCAAGCGCTGGGGGTGCGCAAGACATTAATGCGACTGGCCGTTATTGATATGACATTAGGGATAACCATCAAAGCTGGCGACGTCACAGCCACACGCATACCGCCACCTAATTGCACTATGCAAAACAGATACATTGTATTCGTCTGTAGCCACCATCAAAACCAAACCACCCCACTAATATTCATCACCACATCCATTGCAACCCCTTACTCCTGTGTCGTCCTGGTGGAGCCGCTAATTTAGACCAAATTACAAGAACGCTAGACCGCCCCGAAAATGCTAAATGCTCGATGGCCAGCGTTTGATGCTCAGGTGTAGTCGAAGTGCACGATTTATATTGCATGTGGCCGGGTGGTTAGAGAGACTGGTCATTGGTGGAAGGATAATCCCTCAGGAGGGAAAAATGGAATGTAAATGCAAAGCAGGTAGGCCACCGGTTAAGGTGTTATCAATGTGGTCAGATCTCCCTGCAATACTATTGGCCAAGGCTACCGCTGTGCCAGAGTGGCAATGAGTTAGTAATACCCAAGGATTTGTGTGGGAATCTAGATATGCATGACTGGCCACTTGTGGACAAAATGGTGAGCGGCTGGGTAATCAGCGAGATGAAATGGGTACGTTAACGTAAGCCCGGAAAGGGGTTCACTAAGCGACTAGACTCACGTCACAGGATTTCGTTTATTTGCTCAAAATAGAGACGATGGTGCGTCAGAGTTTCTTGATAAAGTAAGATTGAAGTCTATGTAAGAGATGTTAATCAGTTTTTTTCCTGAAGTACCTGCTCATACATGTGGAGCATTTGTGGACTTATTTGGATATTTATATCTTACATTTGATCACAGAAACTCTGATTATTTAAGGATTCAGTGAAGGGGTTATTATTTTGATCCGTGGTGCATGCGTTTTCCCCTCCCTATTTTCGACCTGTTTCCATGATAAACTAGTATCTACATCGGGGTCTTCCGACGCGGTCTCCCCCACTTAGTAAAGAATAGTTTTCTGGCTGATCTTTTGCTCCTCATTAGTGTTACTTCTATCCGCAATGGTATTATTTTATGGAAATAGATGAGGTGATATAAACGTTAGATGGGTGGTGAACAGACGTGATCGCGTGCATTGGAGGAGCTGTGCCTACTCAATTGAGTTCCGCTTATAATTAAGGCCATATACGGCAAATGTGATTGCTTAATAACGAGTTGGTTTCAAGTTCGTAGAACTAAACAAATTCTATGGGGATATGCACTCTGGTTAATATGACATTTCTCAATACAGCTCCCAAATAGGGGTAAATTCTCGTGCAATCTCTATATGGACACCAGAAACCCTGCTAATAATGGTAATCGTTCAATAAGTACTTAGAAAAAGATTTTTAGATGGTGATGTTTTTTCTTGATTCTTTCATTCAACCGTTGCAACAAGCACGCATAATACTCTTCAGTTATTGTTTTTCCTTTTTTCAAGTAATCAAGGTAGACGATTCCGTGTGCATTCTAAAATTCCTTTTTTTTTTCTTTTTTTTTTTTTTTATTAGACTTCTCTCGGGATAGGCGAACCTATAGAGATGCCATCAAATAACTGTTGTGGTTCTTTTTGAACAGTTGCAGGTTATAGCGCTCCGGGAACACTCCTGTGGCGGTTCCGCCAGATCCCACGGTTCGCCTTCCTGAAAAAACCCCCATAACCACAACCCAGTCTGCATAAGCTTTCGCTAATGCAATTCGCATTAGCATCTTAAATGCTTCACGCATCAAATAGATCCAATTCGTATAACCCAAAAGTACCTGCAAAAGAATTCTTACCTCTTCAAGCATTCCTTCGCTTACAAATCCCCTGTAAGAGTTCTTACTTTCCTCATCATAAATTTCCTGAAAAAAAAGCCCTCGGTTCACATATCATGTAACCATTCCGACCAGGATAATTATCATTGCGTCGCCTATTCCCAGCTTCATTCATGTATACGATAAATTTCTTTATGTATACATTTAGCTGGCGACGTTTTTCTCCCAGCAATAAATTCTCTGACTCGCACAATGTGCAAACCAAAGCAAATACGCATTCCGCGTCTCTGGGCATCAATTAAATCCTACAGCATAAACAAATGCAAATATGTATTCAATACGTACCCTTACTAGCGATGCCATAAACACCATTTCCCAGTAACCTAGCTAAAACCAATTAGCACATTTCCACATCGCATCGTAGTCTCTTTGTTTAGCTGCTACGCACATGCATCCGACGATTTCGGTTTTATTTGCTTTACCGAAATCGTATCCTAGGAACGCACTTTATGTCTTTCTTTGTTCTAGGCGCACATACCACCATGATAACGATGAGCGAGTGAGCTCTGAACGAGCAATATATCGCTGAGTCGAATTTCATCCAGCGACCGAGACGGTCGCTCCGCCATCCACCGTACCGGCGCCGGTACGGCGTGAAACAAAAAGCCGAGTGCGAGTCGAACGCGTATCGAGTCGCAACATAATCAATTAAAAGTGGTTTTTCTGTAGCCCACTAACTTTGATCCCGTTATAATAATAAACCAAGATTGTCGCCGTGCGTGTAACGAGAATTCGGGATATCGATTTAGTTGTACAGGATTTTTGCCACGGAATAAAATACATCGAAACTACTTCAGTGTGTTTTCTTTGGAGAGCTATTGTGTTCGCGGTTGTGCTCTAATTTCCAGCGTAATATTGGTGGGGTTTCTGCTGAACCAGCGTCCATGATGACGCCCTAGCAGAAACTACCCACACTCCCGTGGGAAGGGAGTGCCACAGCTTCCCCGCTCTGTAGCGGAACGAGTTCTGATGCAGGGATGTTCGCGCCGTCGCGTCGGGAGATGAACCAAAAACGGGTGCGATCCGTCGGATTGTCTTGTGGAGCGCATATAAGCCGAATTGCGTGGAACAATACCAAGAATTTCTGAAGAACAGTACCCGTGATAATATCTGTAAAACAGACAGAGGTCGGCTACGTGCCTTCGATGTGATTGCGGCTGTAGTCCCAACGTCGGCGCCGAGTCCCCGATCAGGCGGATCGCTCGTCTCTGTATGCTCTCAAGTAGGTCGAGGGTATGTTTAGGAGCCGAGCTCCAAACATGAGAGCAATATTCGAGCGCGGGTCTAATTTGGGATTTATATAGGAGAAGAAGTTGAGCCGGGGTAAAATATTTCTTGGCTCTAAAAAGATAACTCAGTTTTCTTGAGGCTGATCTGCCGATGCTCGATACGCGTTTATGCCATGATACATTTCCACAGTCCGTGACGCCGAGCAATTTCAAACTTTCCCCAGCCTCGAGGGCCCGGCCATTCATCATCAGCTGTGGAACCGATGATCCACTTTTCTTTGTGAATGTTGTATATTGTGTCTTCGCTGCATTGAAGTCGACAAGATTGGCCCTTCCCCACTGCAGGACCCTATCTAGATCCTGATTCAGAGAGTCAATCTGTCTATATCTCAGCTGATGCGATGCAGATGCACCAATCGGCCGAACACTCGCAAAGGAGGAAACAAGCGTACTATTATCCGCAAAACTGAACACTTTGTTATCCGTTGTCTCCAACAAATCATTTATGTGAAGCAAGAACAAGGTTGGACCTAAATTAGAACCCTGGGGCACTCCTGAATTAACAGGATACAGATCCGAACACTCGTCGTCCACAACAACCCGGATCGATCGATTCTCGAGGAAGCTCTTCATCCAGTCGCAAAGCTGTTGGGAAAGTCCATATGAACGAAGTTTGCTCAGCAATGCCCCGTGCCAGATGCGGTCAAAAGCATTGGAGATATCCAATGCGCCCGCCCTTGACTCACCATGCCGTTCAATCGCAGATGTCCATATATCGGTTATAAGCGTCAAAATTTCTCCCGTGGGCCTATAGCGTTTGAAATAATAGTGAAGAAGAACGTGTGATTCGAACTGACGCTATGACAGTTTGAATCACCAAAAATTTAACCTAAGCGTTACCCATCAGGCTACTGGCCGATTTTTGAATTTGATTTTTAAACTCGGCTATACTCCACTGATGTGAATTGTTATGTTATCGCTTGGTATACGGCTCTGATGTATTTTCTTATTCGATTTTTCGTTCGGTGCTCTTCACTATTTTGCTTGTGAATTGTGTGTGTATCTGTTAGAGTCGCCACAGACCGCCTGCCACGGAATCCGTATTGACGATCATTCAGAAGTCCGTTGCACTCCAAATACTTAACTAACTCTGTATTGATGACTTTTTCCATTACCTTAAATAAAATAAACAGTAATGCTATCGGACGGTAATTTTGTTGGAGACATTTTTTTCCCGTCTTTGGGATTGGCTGAAATCGAGCGATATTCCAGCAGGCAGGAAAGGTCCTCCGTGCATAAGATAAGCGGAAGAGTCTGCCAAGAACCGGCGATAGTTCTGGAGCACAGTTCTTAAGGACTATTGCTGGTATTCCGTACGGGCCGGTTGCCTTCCTACAATCCCGTTCACGTAGAATGCGCTGAATAGTGCGCGGACGAAATCTCACATCCCGCATCGAAGACCGTACCGGCGAGATCACAGGTGGCTCCAAAAGGCCGGGATCGAGGTTTAAAGTCGCGGAAAATAAATTCGCGAACACATTAGCTTTATCCTTTGAATTCGTGACTAATGTCCCGCTGTCCGTCACCAACGGAGGGAATGAGGAGGTTGCGAAGTTACCGCTGACAGCCTTTGCCATTGACCAGAAGGAGCGCGAACCAGTTGGGCACCGAAGGAGCTTATTAATCACCCTGCCGTTGTGAGCTTCCTTCGCGGTATCAATCGCCTGGTTGCACGCGTTTCTCATTCTGTTAACATCGGTGGGATTGGAGCGCCATTGCTTAAAAGCTCTATTTTTTTGCCGCTGTAATCAGCTCGCATTTTTTGTCAAACCAAGGTTTATCAGACGAACTTCGTTTGATGGAATGTGGAACATACATCTCCATCCCCAGAAAAATAATCTCTGTGACCGACTCAGCGCAAGCGTTAACATCGGAGTTTCCGAAGCACACCTCGGACCATGGAAAGGATGCGAAGAAATCCCGCAAATCGTCCCAGTTAGCAGCCCCATACTTCCATACATGGCGAAGCTGCCTAGGCCGGCTATTCGCTTGATATGCAAGTGCTTGCACGACAGATACCAAGCAGTGATCTGAGCTTCCCAGTAGTGCAGAGACCTCTACGGTATAAATACTAGGTTCGGATGTCAAAAACAGATCCAGGGTGTTCGCATAATCGCCTCGGGCATCCGGCACTCGCGTTGGCTCCTCTACGAGTTGAGTCAAGTTGTGGCTTACAGCAAACCAGCCAGACTGCCAGCCTCCCAGCCTCGTCGGTTCTGTTAGAATGTAACAACCAGGCGGAATTATGCACATTAAAATCGCCAAGGACAACAATTTCAGAAGCTGGGTGGTTAATCTGTATCCAGTCAACGGTGTGTGAAAGATGTTCGAAAGATGTCGCCGGTCGATCGTCATTCGGAGAGCGGTAAAGGCAACAAAGAAATTCAACGGAATTCCTCAGCACGACCCTCAACTAGATGATGTCCATATTATTGGGTTCCAACGCCTCCATCCTCTGGCAAGCCAGATCGGACCGCACGAAGACGCAGACTCCGCCCTTAAAACGGGATCTTGAATGTAAGTCGTATCCTGAGCAACGAAGATATGTTGAATCAGTTGACGAATCGACCTGGCATTTAAGACCAATGTACATTGATACCTCCTTTCCGTACCGCACTGTGCTCTGACATTTAGAGGATACTCCCAAATCCCTCTTTGAGCGCGCGTTAGTGTAATGAAAGGGTCCTAGTATATAGGCTCTCGTTCTTTAGTCGACCTACTCAAAAGTGTCCTCTTTTTTTTTTTTTTACCTACATTTTTATTTTGTTCCTTTTCTTATATACATATATCTTACTTGCTAGACAAAAAATGCTTAAACTCTAGTTTATTTAAATTATATTCTAACTTACTGGTCCCCTGCGGACACTCTAAGCTAAACTTGGGGTGACTATTGTCAGGTATTATTGCCTTTCGGCTTTCGCAAATGTGTACTCTGTTGGGTCAATGTGTTTCCTCGTCATTATAATATTTAGACCATCTTCAAAGCCACTACCTTATCTTCTCCCCATTCTACAGCTTGCTATGTGCCTTGACAAGATGGGTGCAACAAAATGCGTGTTGTGTAAAAAGTGGTTATGGATTATGGACATATAGCACGTTAAATTTAAAATCTTCTAAAATACATCCAGCATCTAAATGATATAGTGTTATTAATAAACGTTAATTTGAAGAAGAACCATTCTGAATTATTTCTCACTAATCTGTAGTTAATTCTAGTTCTCTTTTAACGCTACAGCTAATATTGCAGTGGCTTCGCAATTTGCTTCCTTTAGATTCTACATTGCTGCTAGCCGTGCAATGATATTGCATTGTAAAGTTAGACCAGGAAAAGTATTGTGCCATTATATTGACCGCCTATTATCCGGTTAAGATAAACTTTAGGTTGCATTTTGTACCTTTTTGGGTGAGACTGTAGTTCTTCTACTATTCCAGTATCGCGTATCTAAACTTCTAAGTAAGTCATCATCATTGTAAAAGTAAAGTATGTCCTAAAAGCATTGGTCTCAACTTCGTTTGGCAATGATGATTAGTTATTCCTAAACAGCTCCCATTCCAAATCTTGAAGGCAATATTAACCCGACGAAAAAATATAGCCCCCAGTGCGAATCCGATGTCAAGTCAGAGGCATCAGCAGTAATCCATCACAAGTATGGCGCATCAATCCATTACGCGTCTTAATCAACTGAAAAGTGCCAAAGAAATTCATTCCCCTAATTAGTTTTCCACCCAATAAAACTGGGAAAAGCTAACTAGTAAAACTAAGGGGAATTCAAACCCTAGCTGATGCCCTCCCGGTTGGAGAAGCCGACCGTTGGAGCCCACAGACCACGTCTATTGTTGGAAAGCTGTCTACCTGCCGTTGTGATTGTTACCTCGACTTCCATTTTCATTTCCTTTCCTTTCTTCGTTTTCGGTTTTTGTTTTTTCGTTTTTTCTTCGTTTTTTTGTGGAAAATTTTTATGATAAAATTTCAACTGTTCACTTGGAACCCGGCACCGTATAACATGGCGTCATTGCCATTGTTCTACGCCACCAACGGCATGATTAAGCAATATACAGTGTTGTGCAGTCGGGTCTTATTGTGCGCCTTTTGCAAACCGAGACTCGTGGGGCTCCTGCAGACGGTGGCATCGCGCGGAATAGCCCAGAATGGGAAGAGCATATGAAATAAAGTCATAATTCATTAATGATTTATGAAATTAAAGAGAGAGAAGTGATTAACATATCAGCTCACGCACGTTATGTTCTTAATATGTCTTTCACAGTCCTCTTGTTGTTTGTGTTCTCTTTCCCTCGCGAAAATAGCACGAGAAAAAAGAGGCCGAAGGAGCGATATTCACGCCCTCCAGTGAGTGGTTTTGTTGGTTACTTAGCATGCATTTAGCATAATCATGCAATAAACATGCATTTGCGCTTAAAGCCGGTCTCGCCGGGAGCGCCGCGAGCGCCGGCGGGGGCTTAATGGATTATAAATACAGTTTGATAGTTGTAATTTGAGAATAAGCATAATAATAAGTCTTATTGCCGAATAAGGGCGTTCGTTCAGTTGGTCTGCTGAGAAATGCAATCAGGGCGGTGCACCATGGAAAGCTTCCTAGGCCGGGAGCACTTGTTTGCTTGATAGACGTTGAACGTAAACCGGAGCTTGTCATGCGACAATATGGCTACCGTTTGCATGGAGTGTTAATTAGAAGTCTTGAATGGCAGAGAAGTCCGAAAGTAAATCGAAAAGTGGGACGAGGTCCTCTGAGCGATTGCACAAGTCAAGAGATGCTGGTTAGAGTTACATGAGAGTAGGTCATTGAACAGGACAATAGATGTCCTCTGCATACAGTGGTTCAAACTAAATTCCTCACATCAGTCTTTGTTATATGCTGGTAGCCTTACGGGTAAAGGATTCAGCAATATTGTGACGTGTCCTAGGGTAGTTCAGAAATAGGTCGGCCTTGGGTATTTTATCTACATTAAACGAAGTGTAACAATCATCTCCATAAATGCCAACGCAATATTTTATTGTTTTATATAGAATACTGAACTTGCGGCAACTCCAACAGATTATGCACAGGTAACCGAAGTGAAAAACACAACACCAGAATAGAGTCGGGAAAATGAACAACCTCGTATACCAAAGCATCAACCTGGCAACCACAGCTTATGTGACATGCCTTCCACATACGCGTCCTACTCCTGTATGTCTTCGAATTACGCTCTTTACTACCCTCGCACAATGCTATAAACTTCAAACCTTTGAGTAGGGCGTTCGAATATACTCACAACTAGGCCGGCTTGTCGTAAGTGGCCGAGTGGTAAATGGGGTCCCAACGCTCTGTCGCCCAGTGAAATACCACCCCATCAAGCTATAGGCTCCGTGAAATCGTTGAGAGAAATCCCCGGCCATCTTTTGGGGTTTGGCTGATGGACCGGTTCGATGAAAGGTTGGTTTAGGTGGTAGTCGGTCCCAAGGTGCGATACCACCCCGTCACGTAGTACATTCCGCGATATCGTCGGGAGAAATTTTCGACTATGTTTCGGATGTATGGCCGATGGGCCGGACTGACGCGGAGATAAGTCATGATGGTACTTTCTGGGATAAAGAATTCCGGAGGTAATCTAGTTTCCCATTCGGTTCTCCGGGGGGGACTATGTCTGTTTAAGTTTAGTGGGGCTATCACCCCACTTATTGGCTTAATTCAAGCAACATAATTACCTACAACTAAAGTACCTCAGGAAAATTTAACAAGCCTTAGGACTTGCTAAATAAGGCCAAGACCGGTCCCCGGTTGTAGTGCCGATGATGATGATGATGATGAAAGTACCTCAGGGTAAATGTTATGATAAATAACAGAACATTAAGAAATTCGTCATCGCATAATCGGGCTCGCTCTCAAGGGTCTGTCGACGATCGAATGATAACGGCATTTTGTAACATCAGAGGTATCGGTTTCACCAATACAAATGTAAACGCCGTCCACTAATATTTGCAAACAGCGAAACCTGATATCCTTGCCCTAACTGAGACCCAGGTGGATTCGTCAACTGATTCGACATATCTTCGTCGCTCAGCATACGACTTACATTCGAGATTCGGTTTTAAGGATGGAGTCTGCGTCTCCGCGCGGTCCGGTCTGGCTTGCCAGAGGATGGGGGCGTTGGAACCCAATAAGATGGACATCATGTTGTGGCGACTCTAACAGATACACATACAATTCACAAGTAAAATAGTGAAGAGCACCGAACGAAAAATCGAATAAGAAAATACATCAGAGCCGTATACCAAGCGATAACATAACAATTCACATCAGTGGAGTATAGTCGAGTTTAAAAATCGAATTATAAAATCGGCCAGTAGCCTGATGGGTAGCGCTTAGGTCCAATTTTTGGTGATTCGAACTGTCACAGTGTCAGTTCGAATCACCCGTTCTTCTTCACTATTATTTCAAACGCTATAATTGGTGACTACGACGTGATATGTACACGCAGCACACACTTCCCGTAGTAAACAGAAAAAAAAATGGTTTGGCGAGAGTTCCGACTTTAGCGAGACAAGGACAGATGTGTCCCTCATCTTGTCTCTGACTTCTGGTCATCTTGCGATAACTAGAATCACCCACATTCGTGAAGATGTTGGGCTCGGTCTCGCAATATCTGAAAAGAAAAGAAAAGGGGGGGGGGGGGGGTATCCAAGGATAGTGTGGACAGTGTTAGCCCAGGAGTTCTCTAACTACTTGTATAGAGGGATGGTGGGAAAGAAATCATACAAGACCGGCAGGTCTTGGGTGCGGTAGTAAACGCAAATCACGTCTTTGGCGTCTGATAATCTGCGCTTTGGTCGGTGTGTGTATGTTTGTGCCGTCTTGTACTGTGCGTCCGTGTGGGTGTGGTTTGTTAACAGTAGACCCTATGGGATGGATCCAAGAATCCTCTATTATAGAGGGGAATGTTGTTGGGACGGGTGCTTTCTTCAGTTTTGTACTGAAGAAGAAATTGTGGGGGTTTGATGCGAAGAGATCGAGAGAGAGAAGGGTCAAGAACGCAAGAGTCCCGTACAAGTAGGTTCTCGCTGTTCTGAATGCTTTCAAGGTACTTGTATGCTAATTCGTATAGGTAAGAGTTGGGGTAATGGCGACCGTCAGGCCTTCTAGAGTGATTGGTGCATCTTCTAGATCTGTTTTTGACATCCGAACCGAGCATTTATACCGTGGATATTGCGGCGCCCATGAGAAACTCAGATAACTGCTTGATATCGGTCGCGCAACCACTTCCATCTCAAGCGAATAACCGCCCTCAGCAGTTTCGCCACTTATAGAGGACTGCAAACTAGGACGATTTACGAGATTTCTTCGCACCCTTTCTGTGGCCGGAGGTGTGCTTTGGAGACTCCGATATTAACGCATACGCGGAGTCGGTCGCAGACATTATTCTTCTCGGGATGGAGATTTGCATTCTGCATTCCATCAAACGAAGTTCATCCGATAAACCTTGGTTTGATAGAAAATGCGAGCAGATTACAGCGGCAAAAATAGAGCTTTGAAGTAATGGCGCTCCAATCCCACCGATGTTAACAGAACGAATTTAGTTAGAATCAGAAACACGTGCAACCACGCCATTGACACCGCAAAGAAAGCTCACAACGACAGAGTGACAAATAAACTCCTTGATTGCCCAACTGGTTCGCATCCTTTCTGGTCATTGGCAAGGGCTGTTAGCGGTAACTTGGCTTCCTCCTCTTTTCCTCCGGCGGAATGTTACTCACAAATTCAAAAGATAAACCTAATGTGTTCGCGAATTTAAACTCGATGCCGATCTTTTGGAGCTACCTGTGATCGCGCCTGTATGATCTTCGATGCGGGATGTGAGGTTCCGTCCATGAGCTTATCGCGTATTGCAACGATAGTGAAGAACGTTTGATTCGAACTGGCGCTATGATGGTTATGGGGAAGTCGTGATCGTATTATAATAGTAAAGTCCTGTTTATTATGGGAAAATGTGTGTTATATGTGAGATCACACGAGAGGATTGTTACGTTTACCAGGGATAGAGAAGAAAGTGAATTGAGCACACGATGAAACGGCTGAGAAGTGAAGCATTGTAGCATCAGGCCACTGCCGTGTGTACGAATTTGATTTCTAAACTCAAGTACACTCAACTGATGTGGAATTGTTATGTTATCGCTATGGTATACGGCTCTGATGCTTTTGCTTCTTCGAATTTCCTTTCGGTGTTCTTCACTATTTGCTTGGATATTGTGTGTGTGTCTGTTAGAAATGCCACACTACTCCCCCTTCAGTAACTTTGTTAAGATCACCTTCGTGTGCGAATGACGGAGCGAGCGAGAGGACGTCGGAGCAGACGAGTGAGCCGGTGCTCTGTGCAGAAGTCGGGGTCGTAGTAGTTAAGTCCTGTTTACTATGGGAAGGTGTGTGCTGTGTGTAGAGATAAGGTCGGCTTGTTGCGTTAAGCAAGGATAGTGGCGACGGTGATTTTAACATAGATGAAATGGGTGAAAAGCGAAGCATTGAAGCATCAGGCTACTGCCACGTGTACGAATTCGATTTCTAAACGCAAGTACATTCGACTGATGTGGAATTGTTATGTTATTGCTTGGTATACGGCTGATGCATTTTCTTATTCGTTTTTTTCAGTGTTTCACTAAATTTTCACTATTTGCATGTATATTGTGTGTGTATCTGTTAGAAACACCACAAGCTTTTGTTGGATTTGTTTTAATAGCTGATTGATTGTGTTCCGTCGAACACTGTCCACAAAAATCAAAGTAACTTTTTTCTTTATCTGGAGATATGAGTTTATTTATTATTTTATTTACAAAAAAAGACTCGCGGCGCCACACTCCAGGTTTGTCTTCTCTATCGCGACCCTGCGCGTCGGATGTTATCATTGGACTGATTTATAGAATTTTCCCGAAGAAAGGGAGACTCACCCGGTTGTTCTTTCTTACTCTTAAGTAAAACCTTCCCTTGGATATCCTCACTTTTCCAATGGATTTCTCCTTTCCAGGAGATCGTACCATCTCTTGTTCTACGATTCCGTTTTGTTTGTAGCGATACTGTGTGGATGCACCCACACACACACAGACGCGAACGTCGCTGTCCATGTGGCCGGAGATATGCCGAGGATCATTAGGCTTTTCACACATCTGCGGTACCCCTTTGTGTACTTTACCCGCGTATGGTTTATGGCCTTTGTGATTTCCTTCCATTAGCTTCGGCTGCGAAATTTTTACAAGTGTTTTATCTCCTTGTAAGAACAGTGTCGGAACAGAGAAGATCATAAATTTGTTTATTTCTTGGCCATACTTTTATCCCGTGGGATTTTGATGACTCTCGGGGTCTGGCGCTGCCGTGCCGGCCACTTATGTTCGCCCAGCTAATGAGTCGTCAAACAACTTCGTTTCTGGTGTAGTGTCCTGCGATAACCGTACAGGCATGAGGAGACGATAGAGGAGTTGGCTTACGTGTCTGTGGATACGTAGGGTTGCGGACACCAGTATGTATGCCCCCTTTAGCTGGGCGAAAAGGTATTTAACCCCACAGTGATTTGTGCGGTTCGTATGGACGCCAGAAGTTATTCATCACATTCTACGTCGACTGGACTGTAGTAAGGCAACCGGACAAAATACCAGCAATAGTCCTTAAGAACTGTGCTCCAGAATTATCGCCGGTTTTTGGCAGACTCTTTCGCTTATCTTATGCACGGAGGACATTTCCTACCTTCAGGAAAATTGTTCGAGTTCAGCCAATCCCAAAGAGGGAAAAACATCCTCCCACAAAATTACCGGCATTACTGTCTATGTTGTCTAAGGTGATGGAAAAGGCCGTCAACGCCGAGTTAATTAAAGATTTGGGGTGCAACTGACTTCTGAATGATCGTCAATAAGATCTTCCTCGAAATTCGGTCGATCCGGGTTGTTGTGGACGGCGGGTCTTCGGATTTGTTTACTGTTAATTCCAGGTGCCTCCAGTTTCTACTTTGGCTCCAACCTTGTTTTTACTTCACTACTGATGACTTGTTTCCTCTTTTTCGAGTGATCGGCCGATTGGTGCATCAACGGCGCGCCAATTGAGATGTAGATAGATTGACTCTCTGAATCGGGATCTGGATAAGGTGCTGCAATGGGGAAACACCAATCTTGTCGACTACAATCCAACGAAGATACAGTATACAACATTCACAAAGAAAGGTGGATCATCGGTTTCACAGCTGATGAAGAATGGCCAGGGCCTCGAATCTGGGGAAAATATGAAATTGCTCGGCGTCACGGTCTGTGGGAACGTATCGTGGTACAAACACGTGTCGAACAGCGCCGGGTCCGCCTCTGGAAAACTGAGCTATCTTTTTAGAGCCAAGAAATATTTTACTCCAGCTCAACTTCTTCTCTTGTATAAACCTCAAATTAGACCCGTGCTCGATATTGCTCTCATGCTTGAAGCTCGGCTCCTAAGCATACCCTCAACCTACTTGAGAGCACACAGAGACGAGCGTTCCGCCTGATCGGGAACACTGTGCTGACGTCGGGACTACAGTCGCTATCACATCGAAGACGTGTAGCCGACCCCTGTCTGTTTTACAGATATTATCACGGGTACTGTTCTTCGGAGATTCGTGACATTGTTCCGCGCAATTCGGTTCATATGCGTTCTACAAAACAATCGGACAGTTTGCACCAATTTGCGGTTCGTCTCCCGACGGCGCAAACGTCCCTTCATTAGAACTTATTCCGTTACAGAGTAGGGAAGCTGTGGTAACGCTCTTCCCGCGCGAGTATTCCCGGAGCGTTACAACCTTCAACTCTTCAAAAGTGAACTCAATGCAAAGGCTTAAAAAATAAGGAGCAATTTTAATCACCCTTGGTAATTATATCAGATGGAGATGTTATCCTTGTACGCAAGATTGTTTGCTTGATTTTCCATGGAAAGATCTAGCGTGGGTTGCGTATCCCATTATAAGCATTTGTTGAGTAAGCTGTTGATTTATGTCGGTTGTTTGTGCTGCAAATCCTCATAAGATAATTTCTGTATGGAAAACTCAATTGGCACTCGATCACGAAGTAATGGTTCATATGGTTTATGTTTAGGACTTTGTTGGGGCCGGGAGATCCGAGGTGAGTGTGTGATGGGCATCGACGAACTTGGCCTGCTCGTCCAGGTAAATTTCCTCGGCCGAGTCGATGAATTCGAAGTAGCAGTGACCCTTAATCTCTGGAGTTGCCAGCTGTATGATCTCCTCGTGCCGCGAACTGAGCGCAGATGTATTTCCCAATCTAGGACATTGTGGCCATTTGAAGGTCTCGTGGTCAATGATGTATTCGAACTTTCACTACTCGATCGCCGTTCAGTTTATCGCGCGATAATGATCCGGCTCGAGGGACCAAATAATGTTCGGAGATGCCCAAGACTAATGACCTTGCCCGAAAAAAAAAATCATTATGGAAAATTTAACAAGCCTTGCTAAATAAGGCCAAGACCAGTTCCCGGTTGTAGTGCCGATGATGATGATGATGCGGAGGTAGCTAAGCGGCGTCCGCCGAGGATGTGGTGACGGATATACGTAGTGAGGCCCACGATTGGTCAACCGGCGTCCAAAGGGGATGATCAATGGTCGTGAAGGTAACGACGTTCACGATGGCGAATCAGTGTCCACAGGGATGAGCAACGGATATGAGTAGAAACGTTTACGATGGTAAATCGGCGTCCAGAGAGCTTGGACAACGGATGTAGAAACAATAACGTCCACGATCGTAAAGCATCGGGAGAGCTTGAGCAACGGATGTACCAACAACTGAAGTAAAAGCAGTTACGTCCAGAGAGCCTGCAAGCAATCACATCCACGAACGTAAACGCGTCCAGAGAAGGTTCTAAAAGGCAGTTGAGTGGAAATTTGAAATTTGACCTTTTCCGGTGGGGTCCCTTTCCTGTCACGGATGCATTGTCAGCTGGTGGGTGACAATTAGCAAATAGCAGGCAGATGTGAACGTACTAGAATTCTGCAATACATTTAACTGTGAATCAGCAACACTTGGATATTATAACGACGCGAAAATATATATCCAGGCCTGCGATTCCACATTTGTGTAAAACGTAGCCTGAAAAATATGTGAATGATCCCTATTTGGTAGAATTCTTTTTTAATGAATTTCTGCAACTCTATATAAGATGATGAAGTTTTATGTGACTTATGTTTTCATCAAAGTGGAATATAAGTTAAGATCCCCAATGGATCAGCGAAATCAATCGGTATAGGTGTTATGCCTATGTAAATGTTGCTCGAATGAATCCCTGCAGAACTACAACCTAAGATACAAGTGGAGGCCCAGAAGTATCTGATCTGAGATATAGATGATTGATGTTGTTTGAACAGAATGACTATGGTAGAGAGGACCAACTCGTCACCCTGTGTGCTCCGTGATATAGTCCTGACAAATCTTTGATTCTGTTTCGTACATTTGACTGATGGCCCGGAATGAACTAGAGAGAATAACAAATAGTGCCTTTGAAATGAAAGATTCCACAGATAAACTAGTCCCGAATTCGGATCTCCGTGTGAAATAACAAGCGAATAAGCCAAATAATTCACGTCCGCGGAATCGAACCCGCTAGCGAAACACTGTCTGCGACCAACGCCTTTTTACAACTCCATAGGGATGATTTTTCTAATGCGAATGTAAATGTCGTCCATCAATATTTACAACCAGAGAAGCCCGATATTCTAGCACTAACTAGGACTCAAGTTGGTTTGTTAACCCATTCAACATGCGGGAGGTGTTCAATAAAGGCTGACCTTAGTATGATAAATCTCCTATTGTATAAGTTTAGCACGTGAAATTCAATCACGTTCAGTGTACTCTCCCTGTAATGCAAAGTACTTGCTCCAGTGTATCTGCTATTCCTTAAAAACGCATTCAAAGCACTTTTAAATCAGCCTCTAAAGCTTGTACAGCCTCACTTACACTAGGAAAACGGGAACTTTTTTGGCTTCGAAATATAAAAGGGTCATTCGGGGCTAGATATGGACTACAAAGCGGATGAGTACAACAGGAGTATTTTTGTTAGTTTTTTTATTATTATTTTATTATTTATTGGCCTGTAGGAATGCGGAAGTTCATGACCTCACTGACTCGACTCCGCCATCGTTCCCTGTCCCGTGCACTCTACTTCCACGCTTGACCAGCCGATCCGATCTTCTCAAGGGCAAACCTAACATTGTCCTCCCATCCCCGTCGTGGCCATCCTATCGGTCTCTTTCCCGTTGGTCTACCGTCAAGAATTCTACGCACGATCCTATCGTTGTCCATTCCCTCCACATGTCCGGCCCATCTTAATCTCGCGACTTGATTAGTCTCACTATTGTAGGTTTGCGCTATACCTCTTCGAGTTCGTGGTTATGGAGTTTCCTCCATTTTCCTGCCTCCCCGTCATATTTACCTCCAAATATACCCCTTACAACTTTATTCTCGAATACGCAGAATTTGTTTTCTTCCCGTTTTGTGAGAGCCCATGTTTCGCATCCATATAGAACAATCAGCATGATTATGGTTCTATAGACACGGAGCTTTATGTTACGTTATAGCAGTTTGGATTTCAGCAGTTTACTGACAGCGTGCCAACTAGTGTTGCCAGAGTGTAGTCTTCTCTTAATTTCCTTCGACATTTGGCTACTGGCCGTCAGTATTGCCCCCAGATATTTATATTTTTTAACTTTTTCAAATATCTTGCCTCTGATGTTTATATGTGTGCCCTGAGGTCCACCTGCTGTCACCGTAATCATGTATTTTGTTCTGTCTTCATTTATTTCTAGGCCCACCTCTTCTGCCGCTTTCATGATGATTTCACTGTTTTTACTTACAGTTTCTAGATTATCGCCCAAAACGGCGATATCATCCGCATATGCGAGCACTTGTGTGACCCCGTTCAGGGATGACCCGGCCATGTTGTCGCGTTGTACCTTTCTGATGACATACTCGTGCACAAGGTTAAAAAGACATGGTGAGAGGCCATCCCCTGTTTTAGTCCGGCGCGGATTTCAAATGGGTCTGAAAGGTGGTTTTCTATTCTAACTCGCCCATTGTTTTCGTTCATGCAAATTTGAAACTTTTTTCGGGATTCCCAGCTCAAATACAATATGGTAGAGTCTTCGCCTTGCAACTAAGTCGTAGGCTTTTTTGAAGTCAACGAACAGTTGGTGATCCGTCTCTCCGTATTCTCACTTCTTTTCCAGCAGTTGCCTTATTGTGAATATTTGGTCGCTTGTTGAGCGGTTCCTATGGAATCCGCGTTGGTAGTCTACTAGTATCTCTTCGGCGTACGGTGTGATTCTCGCCAGAATGACATTTGTTAATATTTTGTATGCGGTTGGGAGCAATGATATTCCTCTGTAGTTTTCGCAGTCAAATCTGTCACCTTTTTGAAAATGGGGACGACTATTGCGGTTTTCCATTCATCCGGAGTGACTTCCTTATCCCGTGTTGTTTTGATGAGCTGGTGGAACTTTCGAGCGGTTGCCTCTCCTCCATGCTTTACAAGCTCTGCCGGTATGCAGTCGACTACGGGAGCCTTGTTGTTTTTCAGTCGATTTATTGGGTCTACAACTTCGTTGAAAGAGTGCCCTGGAATCTGAGGCTCGGCTGTATGTACGTCTGGTGCGTTTATTTGTGGTTGATGAGTGCGCACATTTAGCAGGTTTTCAAAGTACTGGTTTCATCTTGTCACGATATTGTTTGTTTCTGTGACCAGACAACATCTCGAATTATTTTGGCTCTCCCTCGGTGTCCATTTCTAATTGAGTGGATCACTCTGATGCGTTTACGTTCTTCGATCTTCGCCTTGCACTCATCGTTAAACCAAGATTTGGACTTAATTGTTTTCGTAAATCCCATTCTCTAGGATGCTAAATCTATTCGTTAGTACGTCGTGATATTCGGCCCTTTTGCGCAAGTCTTTTAGTTTATCAATGTGGAACTTTTTGCTCTCTCGGTTGTTTAGAAAGTCATTATCGTGATACAATTTCCAGCGGTTGGTGAGATCTGAACGCTTTTCAGAATGTAATCCTTTAGTAGCTATTTCAGTGTGATAGTGGAATAAGCCGCAGTCAAGCGTGCGTCATGCCGCGGTAACGAAAGAAACCAGTGGCTTCTCTACAATTCACACGTTTCCCTTTGAAATTACTTATGTCATCAAAGACACCTTCATTTGCTCATCGTACCATACATACAAGTGTCGGTAGATGTTCACCAAGGCAAAACACAATATTTTATCTCATACGCTTCGTTTAAAGCAGGCGTCACTAAATTTAAGAATCGACATTTTACACGTGTTCTCTATATCGAAGTTCACGCGGGACTGTTCCTGCCACCATCGCCAAATTTGGCATGTTTACAGCAAATTCTTCTATAGTTCAAGTGCATAACGCACGTTGGCCGTAATGAAACAATTTGTACTGAACACCCTTCGTATCTTCGTTACGAAGACATGGCCTGTATGAAAGATTTCCTTTAAAGGCGTAGTCTTCGTCTCCGTCCTCACCCGACTCAACTTGACTGGCCAAAAGGATGAGGCATGAGAATTCATTAACTTGGACATCATTTGGATGAAAATGGTACTGAGAAGCTCCGTCGAATTTCTTTGTTGTCTCTACTGTGCCCCAAATGACGATCAACCATTGCAAATGCTATTTAAACCAACGCTATGGTGGTCAGAAATACTTCGACCGCGTGTACACGACGATGCACTTTTTCTCGTTACTATGTAAGCTCTGGGAGTATTATCTTAATTGTTGTGGTATATAACTGTCCGTATTTATTTTTTCGATTCTCTTCTTGGTTTAAATAGTGAACGGGTTGGCTTTCCTCACATTATTCACACTATATACACTTGTATACGATATCCGTCGCAAGGTCATAGCTGGAGCCTGATAACTGGGAAGTGCTAAAACATACTACGCTGTGGTGATGTCAAACCCGCTTTCAATTCGGCCACCTGGAATCCTATTTGAAGAGCTTTGTACGATTTGCAACGCTCAACAGGCCTATGGCCACCGAATGTATACCCGTAATTCCTGAACGGGAATATGGGTTCAAAAATGGGGAGATCAACTGGTAGAGCCGTATCTGTTATGTGCTACATCACCCGCAATGCGATAGCCGGTGCACGATAACTAAGAGGAACCAATACTGTGCTGTGGTGATTCTAGATGTTAAAAACGCTTTCAACTCATATTCTAAGAGCATTGGCCAGTTTCTAAGTCTCACTCCATCTAGTGCGTAAAACGGCAAACTATCTCTCTGATAGAATATTGCTTTGGGACACCTCCGCAATTGTAATGTATGAAACGCACATTTGGGCGGGATAAACTCAGAATAAGTTGTATATGAGAAGAGTGAACTCATCTCATATGCTGTCATCTTTAAGAGCATGCAGTACTGTTAATTGCCCTTGGTACGGAGTAATTTTTCTCGCACGCGAAATTGTTTGCTTCATCTTTCATGAAAAGATCTAGCGTGGGTTGTGTATTCCACTATAGAAACAGTGTTGGTTGTCTGTTTTGCTTTACCTCCCTGCATAATTTCTGTATGGAAAAACAATCGGCACTGGCTCAAGAAGGGATCTTACAGATTGTTTATATTTATTTGGCCGCTCTGTTATCGCCTGGGATTTTTGGAGGCCGTCGATATCTGCTGATGCTGCGCCTGGCCACTTGTGTTTACTCAGCAATTACACCGCCAGATACTTAAGTGTTCCGTAATAGTCACACAGGTATAGTATAATATTAGAAAAATGCGGTCCAAATGTCTGCAGATAACATGGGGCGTAGAACACAAGAGTGTGTGAACCCATTTTGATGGGCGGCGGATACTGATCTTTGCAGGTTATTTGGTGGAGGAACCACCACAAAACATTGACTTTGCATAATTGTGCCTTTCAGACAATAGACCATCTTTTACTCTTACAAAATTGTGTAAACTGGAATTTATTTTAAAAAACAAAACAAAATTTTCCATCATCATCATCATCATCGGCACTACAACCGGGATCCGTTCTTTGCCTTATTTAGCAAGTCTCCACCTATATCCGGTCCATATCCGAGACTTGTTAAATTGTCCATAATAAGTTGTTTTTCCGGGCATATAAAATATGTCGCAATTTCTAAGTTCTAAGCCCTTAAGCAATTCTAGACACGTACTGCAAATTAGAGTTCATTAAACATTTTGGGGGGGGTGGGAGCGAACATACAGGGCAAAGTCTCTGCTTTCAAACCGGCGAAGGCCAGGACTATCCTTGTCCTTGTTCAATCCAAGTTGACATGCAGTCTCCACATGAACCCTTGCAAAGCTACTTTGGCACAGCCAAGCACAACCACTGTATGCAGCGACTCCTGAGAAAGGTTGGCGCAAGGCTAATAACCTTCCCCGGAAAAACAAATTATTATGGAAAATTTAACAAGCCTCGGATATGGACCGGATACACGACGACGACCACGGAAACGAATATGGCTAAACGATTTGAGAATTTGCTCATGAAACGTCCGCTCACTATACAGAGCTCGAGCTGTACAGGAGCTAGCCGATGCCCTGTCCGAATATAAGGCGGACATAACAGCATTACAAGAAATAAGATGAACAGGGAGTGATGTTATTCAAAGAAACCAGTATGACATTTATTACAGCTGTCATGCAAAACACCATGTGCTCGGGGTAGGCTTTCTAGTCAGCCAAAAAATGAAGCCTGCCATTATCGGCTTTAATGCAATAAACGAAAGGCTATGCACTCTTCGCGTGCGAGGCAAGTTTAAGAACATAAGCCTCGTAAACGTTCACGGACCTACAGAGGAGTCCTCTAACAACGAAAAGGAAGAATACTACGAGAACGTCGAACGGGCCCTCAATGCCTGCCCAAGATACGATGTGAAAATCGTTCTTGGTGATTTGAATGCAAAAATAGGTCGGGAGCCCGTTTTCAGCACTACGCAGGTTCCCATAGTTTGCATGAGAACACTAATGACAATGCAGTACGAGTCATCGAATTGATAGCATCAAAAAACTTGGTCGTTGCGAGTACTAGGTTTCCGCGTAAAGACATCCCCAAGGCCACCTGTGTATCACCTGATGGAGCCACTCGCAAACAAATTGACCACGTGTTGATAGATCGCCGTCACTCTTCGAGCCTGATGACGGTACGAATCTACCGAGGTACCAACGTCGACTCGGATCACTATCTTGTTGGTATAGTTTTCCGAGCGTGGATTGCCTTACGGAGACGTAATGCATCCGCGGATCATGTTTGGCCTAACGAAATAAGAACAACAGTAACACCTTTGGTCATGCGTCAAGACTCGCCCTCGGAGAGCTCGACGGAGGGAGAGTAAGTCCTGAGGCCAGAATGCCGGGCGTAGAAGAGAAATGGACACGCTTTAAGAATATTGTCATTGGTACTGCCAACTCCATCTTAGGCAGTAGTCGTAGAGATCGGAACGACTGGTTTGATGATGAGTGCAAACTAGCGACTGAACGTAAGAATGCTGCATACCGGGCAATGCAGCAGTCTCATAGGACGCAGGTACGCGAGGAGAAATACAAAGAGCTCAGAAGATCTGAAAAAAGACTTCACAGACAAAAGAAAAGTGCCTGGGAAAAAAACCTTGTCTGTGAAATAGAGAAAAGTAGAGAGCGATGTCCGCACCAGGCGCGGAAGTTCTACCAAATAATCCGCAGTATGACGCGGTATACACCACGCTGCACTTACTGCAAGGGTAAAGAGGGTAATCTTATCACCGATCCTGAAAGCATTCTGGAGCGATGGGAACTGCACTTCAATGAATTGTTAAATGGTCAGCTCACAGAAGAATTGGAGGCTTCACCAATGCAAGATCAAGACGAAATGCTGCCGCCACCAAGAATTGAGGAAACATTAAGAGCCATAAGACGGCTCAAATCAAATAAAGCCACTGGAGCTGATGACATACCAGCTGAGCTGATCAAACAAGAACGGACAGCGTCATATCACGCAATTCATGAGATCGTGGTGCACGTATGGGAGCAAGAGAAAATGCCGGAAAATTGGCGTCGTGGCATAATTTGCCCCATATATAAGAAGGGAGCGCACAGGACAGGGAACAATGGCGGAGCCGAGTCGGTGAGGTCATGAACTTCCGGGTTCCTACAGGCCAGTAAATAAAAAAATAAAAAATATATAAGAAGGGAGATATCACAGTGTGCAACAACTATTGGGGTATAACATTGCTGAGTACCGCCTATAAGATACTCTCCTCTATCCTACAAGATCGGATAGCCCCATACGCTAAGGTCATCACTGGTCAATAACAGTGTGGCTTCATCCCAGGCAAATCAGCGATTGATCAGATATTCACCCGCAGGCAGGCGATGGAAAAATGTCTGGAATAGAAGATTACATTGTATCATATATTTATAGACTTTAAGGCCGCCTAAGACAGCCCTGCCAGGGTAGAACTATATAATGCCATGAGAGAGTTCGGTATTCCAAACAAATTGATACGACTTTGTAAGTTGACCATGATCAACGTAACTCATCATCATCATCGGCACTACAATCGGGGACAGGTCTTAGCCTTATTTAGCAAGTCCTGAGGCTTGTTAAATTTTCCATAATGATTTGTTTTTTTCCGGGCAAGGTCATTAGTCTTGCGGCAGAGGCTCCCCGACGGGGAATCGAACCCCGGTCTCCCGCGTGACAGGCGGGTATACTAACCACTATACTATCGAGGAGCCAACGTAACTAGTCAGGTAAAAATAGCGGGATTGCTGTCCAAAACAATAAACATCTTTAATGGACTCCAACAAGGGAACGGTCTGTCCTGCCTCCTCTTCAACCTGGCGTTGGAGAAAGCAATCCGTGACTCTGGAATTGCAAATAGCGGGAGTATTGTCACCAAGTCCTGCCAGACACTTGCCTACCCAGATGACATCGACATCATCGGTAGATCCGATTCAGCTGTACTAGACTTCTTCACCCAGATCGAGCAGGCGGCACAAAGACTGGGACTGCACATTAATGAGGGAAAAACTAAGTACATGGTGGCAACTTCTGCGAAGAGAAGACCTAACGTTGATCAAACTATCAGGGTTGTGGAGCACGAATTTGAAGTAGTGCAATCCTTTAACTACCTTGGGTCAATAGTATCAGCCGATAACAATATGGAAGAAGAAATACGCGAACGGCTGATTAAATTCAACAAAGCCTACTATGGTCTATCAAGGCTCTTCAAATCCCGAAATTTATCCAGGACATCCAAGCTACTACTATACCAGACCATCGTCTTACCAGTACTCATGTATGGTCCGAGACCTGGGTGCTCAATAAAAGATACTCTGAACTCTTAGCCGTGTTCGAGAGGAAGGTCTGAAGGAGAATTATTGGCCCCGTAAGTGAGGGAGGACGATTCCGGAGATGCTACACCCATGAGTTGTACACGATTTACCTCGAAGCCAATGTTGTAAAAAAAATCAAGCTCGGTAGACTCCGGTGGGGGGGATACCTAGCTCGAATGAGCGAAGAGGACCCTGCCCGGAAAATCCTTTGTGGCAGGATGTATGGAAGGAGACAGCCCGGCAGACCTTGTCTGCGATGGAGGAATGATGTAGACCAGGACTCCCAGAGCCTGGGAGAGCCAAACTAGATGACATCGGCTCGAAATCGGGGCCGGTGGAGAGATTTGTTAAATAAGGCCAAGACCGTTTGTAGTGCCGATGATGAGGATGATGATTGCTGCCAACGTTAAAGGAGTTGCATATGTGCCAGGAATTGTAGATTAAGCGGTAAAGCTAGAAAAAGTGATTAATGAGACTTTAAAACAAATGTTAATCTTCTTTTGTGTGTTTGTGGAAACTATAGTTTGCAAACTGGTAGAACGAATATCTCAAAAAATATTCCACCGATTGTAGATTAAACGGTAAAGCTAAAAAAAGTGGTTAATGAGACCTTAAAACAAATGTTAATCTTCTTTTGTATGTTTGTGGAAACTATAGTTTCCAAACTGATAGAACGAATATCTCAAAAACGATTCCACCGATTTACTCCGAATTTACAACATATCTTCTTAATTGTACTGTGGGGCTTTTCAGGGCCCGAAGAGCCACGCATCGCTCGATCCCCACCATTCCCGGCGATGCGACTTACCTTGAAGTCGAATTTTCGGCAAGATTATGCAGCCTTGCTACGGCATTAACCGCCAACCAATTCGCTGGAATTAATTCGGTTATCCCCAAGGATAACCGACATAAATATATATTAGGCAGCTTACCTTTTTTGGATGCTTATCGGTGGGTGTTGGCTGAATCCGCACCCGTGCTTGGTGCTTAGCCCAACTACCCCACAGTACTATCTAAAAATTTTCAAAAGAGAGCGATTTTTTAAAACTGATTTTTCCCCAACACCTCAGGAACACGTAGTTAAAATTTTAAGACAACATTTTAAGAGGTTGCAGAATTATAGCTTATGCAAACAAATATATCATCATCATCGGCACTACAACCGGGATCCGGTCTTGGCCTTATTTAGCAAGTCTCTCCTCCGGTATCCGGTCCATATCCGAGACTCGTTAAATTGTCCACAATAATTTGTTTTTCCGGGCAAGGTTATTAACATTCCGCCATACTAATATGTACGAGGGTTGCCTTTTATATTTCGGGATTAGAGAACAAAAACAAATATTGATCATCGAAAATCACTTTATTGTTTTTCAAAATATTCCCCATGAAGATCTATACACTTTTGCATGCGTTTGAACCAATTGTCGAAGCACTTTTGCCACTCTGATTGAGGTATCTCCAACACATGCATTCTGAATGCAGCAACCGCTTCTTCAGGTGTCGAAAAACGTTGACCTCTCAGTTTGTTTTTTACGTAGGGGAATAAAAAGAAGTCATTCGGTGCCAAGTCAGGACTATACGGCGGATGACCCATCAAATCGATGTTTTGGGTGCTCAAAAATGCAGTTGTCGCAGCCGATGTGTGAGAGCTCGCATTGTCGTGGTGAAGAGTGATCCGTCTTCGGCGGTTGGTTTTCCTGATTTCTTGGAAGACAACTGGCAAACAAATGGTTGTGTACCACTCAGAATTGACTATTCTGCGTTGTTCTAGTGGTACGGTTGCGCAATGTCCAGTTTTTCCGAAAAAACAGGCGACCATTTGCTTGGACGTGCTTTGTGCGCAAACAACTTTTGTTGGATTTGGCTCATCTTGAAACACCCAGACAGTCGACTGCTGTTTACTTTCGGGCTCATACGCGTAAATCCACGATTCATCACCTGTCACGATGTCATAGACGTGTTTCGAAGCACCGCGACCGTATTTTTTGAGCATTTCTTTCGACCAATTGACACGAGCCTTTTTTTGGGCGATTGACAAATTGTGTGGGATCCAACGCGAACAAATTTTTTTGACGGTCAAATGTTTATGCAATATTGAATGTATGCTGGTCCCACTAACACCTAAGGTTGTCTCAATCTCACGATAGGTCACATGACGATCTTCCAATATCAGTTCGCGCACGGCATCAATGGTTTTCGGAACAACAACTGATTTTGGACGACCTTCACGAAATTCATCTTGGAGTGAACTACGACCACGATTGAATTCACCATACCATCGATAAACACTGGTCCTTGATGGAGCTTCATCGCCAAAAATTGAATTAAGTTCATCCATGCACTGTTGCTGAGATAATCCACGCCGAAAGTTGTAAAAAATAATCGCACGAAAATATTGACGATTTAATTCCATTTTTGGGCCGAGATGAATCTTTTAAGTTACTGTAAACAACACAAATAGCGCTCGTATGTCAAAACGTTCTGAGTGCGTATAACCTCAAAAATGTCCAACTTTACGACAGAGCTGTCAATTGCCGGATTGCAACGCTAGGGTTGCCAAATCCCGAAACATAAGAGGCAACCCTCGTACATGAGCTTTAATACGGCACCGCAACAATTATGAATTATAAAAGCGATCTATTGCCATATCCTCCGATTCCATACTGATAGTTCTATCCTCAGTACTTTACTTTACATTGTAAATGAGGACGAAGCTGACGGCTAAAATTATGAATAGGATATCCCTTTCTTACGGTCTTGCAATTCAAAACTACCCCAACGGAAAACGACTCATAAAAAATGCAATTTGGGCTGGAATGTATCACAGAACCTCAAAAGAAAGCAAATTATAACACCAGCACTGTGACAAAAGTTGGTGTAAATGTGTGCAAAATCTTGAAGAAAGGGTCACCCACCTAAAGGGTTTTTCAGAAGGAACATAACTTAACTGAGGGACTTCGCCAAGGAGTACTTAAAACCCGTCGTCGAGGACCTGACCAATGACGAGCTTCTGGAACGCTTCTTAGGAAAGAATAACCAAAATAACAACGAAACTTTCAGTAGCACAATCTGGGCGTATGCGGTGAAGCAACTGTATGCCGTTAAAAAATTGTGGAATTATCGACTCGGGTATCATGTGCAAGGGGTTCAACGCCCTTCTCAAACGAAGGGTCCAAGCCCCCCTCAAACTTTTTGAACGCATCGAGTGTGGGATCACATTCATATGACTACGTTCACGAGAGGGACGAAGAATGGATTCATATTTCTGAAGAACGCTGCTCGGATCAATCCAAAGAGGCGGAAATTGCGAGAAATAGGGCCGCTGCCAAACAGGACGAACTACTTCATGAAGCTTATAAAGGTTTGTATGGCCCAGAAAAAGCTAATTATTTTGAATTAAATAGGTTTAATGAGCAAATAAGGAAGAAAAAAAGCATTTTTCTCAAAACGCTGTTTTTCCAAACGGCGTGCACGATACAATTAATTGTACTCGATGGATTATTGTGTGATTGGACTCGGTTTGTTGTTACTGAATTCCCAACATTTTTTAAAAATATACTTATTCCAATTATTTCCGTATTTGCTCATCACTAACTTTACAAAAATTGCCATTAAACCACAACGTTGTCGGTACAATAAGCATACATACCTTTCTAAAAAGTCAATAGTTTCGAGGCGTTTCCAAGTGTTGACGAAGTTTTTGCAAATGTTCTTATTTTATGGTGGGATTATAAAAGTAGTCAACGTCAAGTTTTGATGGCTGCAAAATATTTTTAAAAGTGTATTTGACTGTTGATATCGTTTGAAAACATGTATAGAGACAAATCCCAACTATAAGGTGGAGAATATTGAAAAACAGAAGGTTTACCGATCTGAGTCTGACTGTTTTTGTGTTTCATCACGAACTGCATACAGTTCTTAATTCGCTGAGAAAGATCCAACATCGTATGTCGCAAAAGTCTGAAACACATTCCGCTTATCGCCCATCTGCAACTTGCCCATTAAAGGAAGCAAAAGCTTCTACGCCCGGACATAAATAACCACCACATTATCGGGGACGGTTGTCAATAGCTCGAGGATCATTCACGAGTGATAAGCGATTCTCCCTTGAAGGGTTCCTTTGTTTGCTTTCGCGGTTTCCCTTTACCAGGTTGAGCATGCTCGTCGCTTAATTGCAATAAACAACCAACCAACAGACACCGTATGCAGCCGAAGGACGATCTATGTCGATATTCATATTTTGCAAAACAACACTTGAAATTACACTTTAAATAAAAGGACAACAATTAGTGGCAAATTTTGACATCCGTCTGTCAAGGGGGACACATTGTCTCCGATGCATATTATGCATATTAATTATGTCTTGAGAACAAACGGGGTCCTTGGACATTGAAAAGGTATCCTCTTAGTTCGTCTGTAGCGATTTTTTCTTCCTTTCACTTAATTAGACTGCGAGTGCGGAAAACGAGACTCTGCAACGAGGAGCCGGACATTCGCGTGCACCGATACCTTTCGACAGCATGGTAATCGGTGGCAGGTGAACGCGCCTGAACCTTTCCTTAGCCCTTCCTTTTTCCATCTACACTAGTTTGGTTGATTTAAATTAATTAAAATTGGAGCGGAATGTGAATTATACACGTGTGCGTATTACCAGTTGGACGTGTTTGGCGATAGGAATTCAGTAAATTATACATTTTCCTTTTGGCACCGCTGCTGTTTGACTTGTGAGTTTTCTTCTTTTTTTTTTACTTATTGCAGCTATCCTTAATCCTTAAACTGCGTCGAGTTATTTCAAGGAGCACACGAGGGAATATCCTTCAATTATCTGACTGATGGGAGAAGATAAGAGTTAATCAATTTAATAATTTGCCTTGGTTCGATGAACGGCACAGGATGCGTTTTGGAATTTTTAAATTGCCGACTGTCGTGTTTAATACCGACACGGAAATATACCTGGGGCAGGTGGGCAAAAGTAATTGACCAGCAATATCAACGAGAAGTGACAGTAACTGCATTTCGGCCTATTACGTGCATTGAAACGACTCCTTGTGTAGTATTGTGCTAGTGAAATTAAATACGTTAACTAGGGACATGTGAATTCGATTCCTAATCATATGAAACGGTTTCAAAGATTACCCAAAACCAGCACCACATTTTTCCAGGGCACGCACTCCCTTTGATGTTTTACAGGAATCATAAAGTGTTATTCAATACCAAATCCCCGGATTCTAATTGTATTTACTTAACTTCTCGTTGCGATCGTGCGATCGGGTATATGGTAGAAGCTTCCCTCTAATGTAGCCAAACAGGATAATTCAGTGCTGTTTTTAAATACCCATTCGCAATACATTCCCGGATTTTTCAATACACTTACCTCTTTGCATGGTGGTAAATTTCGGGAAGATTGGGATTCTACTAACTGGCCTGAGGACATAACATTTGTACAGAGTGGGCCAAATTAGGCTGATTGATTTTCAATGTGATCTTCTAGACATTAATTACAAAATGTTTAACAAAGTAAGATTTCGTGCTAAATAAAAATCGTAAGCACTTACTATGCTAAGAAAATTATGTGAATTTGGCGAGTTGTGTTATATTATTTTTTATATTATTATTTATTGGCCTGTAGGAACCCGGAAGTTCATGACCTCACCGACTCGATTCCGCCATCGTTCCCTGTCCTGTACACTCTCCTTCCACGCCCGACCATTTGATCCGATCTCCTCAAGGTCAAACCTAGCATTGTCCTCCCATCCCCGTCGCGGCCGTCCTACCGGTTTCTTTCCCGTTGGTCTGTGGCGGTTCCGCCAAACCCCACGGTTCACTTACCTGAAAAAACCCCATAACTTCCATCCAATCTCCTAATTTCACTAATGCAATCGCACTAGCATCTTAAATGCTTTACGCATTAAAGAGATCCAATCTTGTAATCTAAAAAGCCCCTGGAAAAGAAGACTTACCTTTTATGCATCTCTTCGCATACAATTCTCCGTAAGATTTCTTTCTTAACTTATCAGGCAGAACCCCCATTATTAAAACCCAACTCCCGTTGTTTCCCGCCAATGCATTTGCATTAGCACCTGAACACATTTTCCTTTTTCAAGGACATTTAATGCATACAACGCATTATCTAAAATTTTTAAAATAGTTCCTTAATGTGCATATGCACCATAAATACAAACCATTCGGCACCCATTGTTATCATTTGAAATGCAATGTCGGACGGTTTGTTTTTACAGCTGCAACAAGCCGACCAGCGACTCGTTGTTCAATAGACAAACAATCATCTATTTCGTACGTCGCCACAAACTAATTACCCTGCAAATACAAATGCAGGCAAGGGATTCGTTTCTGCCACCAATCCCATTAGCACCTTTTTCCCAACATCGATAATAGCGACGACGCATCGCGTAAACAATGACCCGCATTGCCGAACGATGCATTTGGTCGTTTCCTCCTTTGTCTTTGGCGCCTGCCTGCTTCGTCGTTCCATTGCCTTCGAGCACGTGTAAACAACATCAGATCTGAACGATCTCACACACACCACCATGATCCCCATTACGAGATCTGGTTGTCTGTTCTACCAAGAGAGACTTTTCTCTTGTGGTAGAAAATCCCTTTCCCTAGTGAAGGGGAATTGCACCCAAAAATTTCCCATGCTTAGGGAATCAGCTCTACACGAGATGATTATCGCTGAGTCCATTTCCATCCGCCGACCACCACGGTCGTTGCCGCCCCCGCTCCTCGTCGCGCGCCGAGGACGCGAAAATATTCGAAGTCGTGTTAAGAAGTAGTGTTTCCACCTTGTTTACAATTATAAAAAAATCAAGTCAATTTAATATTAAGTTCAAAGTAAAGTAATAAAAAGTCGGTGATCACCTTTCAATTCGTGTGTTTAATTTTCCGTGTTGCAGTGCCTTCGGCGTTACTAGATGTGTTTACCTAATCGTTCTTTTGGTTCGGTGTTTTACGCGGCGAACAATTTATGATGGAGGCGGAAGTTGAAGGGACTGTCCGTGTTAGGCACAATACTTCCTCCCCACAGGTCTACCGTCAAGAATTCTACGCACGGTCCTATCGTTGCCCATTCGCGCCACGTGTCCGGCCCATCTTAATCTTCGCGACTTGATTACTCTCACTATTGTAGGTTTGCGGTATAGCTCTACCAATTCGTGGTTATAGAGTTTCCTCCATTGTCCTGCCTCCTCGTCATATTTACCTCCCAAGATACCCCTCAAAACTTTATTCTCGAATACGCGGAATTTGTTTTCTTCCCGTTTTGTGAGAGCCCATATTTCGCATCCGTATAGAACAATCGGCATGATTATGGTTCTATAAACACGGAGCTTTGTATTATGTGATACCAGTTTGGATTTCAGCTGTTTGCTGACTGTATGCCAACTAGCGTTGCCGTTATCCCGTCTTTTATTAATTTCCTTCGACATTTCGTTACTGGCCGTCAGTATCGTTCCCATATATTTAAATTCTTCAACTTTTTCGAATATCTTGCCTCTGACGATTATGTGTTCCCTGAGTTCCACCTGCTCTCGCCGTGATCATGTATTTTGTTTTGTCTTCATTTATTTCTAGGCCCACATTTTCTGCCGCTTGCATGATTATTTCACTGTTTGTATCTACAGTTTCTAGATTATCGCCCAAAACGGCGATGTTATCCGCATATGCGAGCACTTGTATGACCCCGTTCAGGGATGATCCGGCCACGTTGTCGTCTTGTACCTTTCTGATAACATACTCGAGCACAAGGTCAAAAAGACATGGTGAGAGGCCATCCCTGGGCTCCTCGATAGTATAGTGGTTAGTATACCCGCCTGTCACGCGGGAGACCGGGGTCCGATTCCCCGTCAGTGAGCCTTTGGCGCAAGACTAATGACCTTGCCCGGAAAAAAACAAATCATTATGGAAAATTTAATAAGCCGCAGGACTTGCTAAATAAGGCCAAGAGCGGTTCCCGGTTGTAGTGCCGATGATGATGATGATGAGAGGCCACCCCCCTGTTTAAGTCCGTCGCGAATTTCAAATGGTTCTGTCTGAGAGGTGGTTTTCTATTCCAACTCGCCCTTTGTTTTCGTTCATGCAAATTTGAATAAGGGCAGCATGTGGGCGTTCTCTAGCCTTACGCAAAGAATCACCCACAATTCCAACCCCAACTCCTTTGGCATTTGCAATTATTTTATTATTTTTATTTTTGCAATTACCTGCAAACATTCCCTTCACCAAGGACATTTCCAGGTATCATTTCAAGGTATCATCCCAAGTCCCTGTAAAGAATTCTCTAGCATTCATACATTCAATACATCATATCAATTTCCTGAAAAGGATTCTTTTGCATACATAACCATAATTAGGAAAACTTATCCGCACCCCTTTTTGCCAAGCAATTCTGCTGCACACGTGCACACCACATTTCCCTGGCTTACCCATGGCCTCGGCAGCCTTTTGTCCAACCGACAAAAGCAAATACACGCATCTAGCGTCTAGCGGCCATAAATCGAATTCTTCAGCATACAAACATGCAAAAAAGAATCTGACCCTTGCCGCCAGCAAGATTCGGTGCACATCACCACTGTGTACCGAAATTGCTTTTAGCACAAATTTCCATAATTGCGTTGCAGACTATTTACGCAACTGCACCATGCATCCATGCCATTTATGATCTCCTTTGATCCTTCTACTTTTCAGTTTCGTTTTCCATGATCTTCATTGCATTAGCAAACAATGGATCTATTAGCACACTTGCTAAGATCACCCGGGAGAGATCCTCTCCAATTCACAACCACAAAGAGAGACTGCACGTTTCTCTCAAAGAAAAGAAAACTGACCCTTAGCTGGGAGAGTATTCACCATGTGTCGTAATTCAACCACCCGTGCGCACACATCGAGGAGTCTTTTACCAACCACCGCAGCGTGCACACGGAGTGTGTACACCCCCCGGGTGTGTCCGAAAGTTTTTTTTTTTGTACAGTAGCAGTGGGTTATAGTTGTCTATAGTGTATAATGTCGCGCGGGGGTTGTTTTCCATTTAATGAGAGGTCTTGTGTTCGTGTTTTAACAACAGATCTATTTGTCATAAATTAATTCAGTGTAGTATACTAAGCGGGATCACTAAAAAGCCATCCCAGTAAATTATATTTATGGAAAAATAAACGTAACGTTAGAACATATAGTGCGGCACGAAAAAATCAATTGGTTCAGTTCAATTGTTAAAATTAAGAAAAGCCTTTAAATCGATAAGCAGGAGCCATTTAAATAAACTACATTCATACAAATTAAAAATTGTGTGTTTTATTTTTCCTGTCTGCGAGCGCCTTTAGGCGGAACTTTTGATTGATGGGGATAGGAGTGAACCAGTGCCCGTGTCGGCACATATACTTCGTACCCCCACAGACATATTTTTTTGCCATTCCCAGCTCAACTACAATATGGTAGAGTCTTGGCCTTGCGACTGAGTCGTAGGGTTTTTTGAAGTCAACGAACACTTGTGGAACCGTCTCTCCGTATTCCCACTTCTTTTCCAGCAATTGCCTTATTGTGAACATTTGGTCGCTTGTTGACCGGTTCCGACGGAATCCGCATTGGTAGTCTCTCAGTATTTCTTCTGCGTACGGTGTGATTCTCGTCAGAATGACATTTGTTAATATTTTGTATGCGGTTGGGAGCGATGATATTCGCAGTCAGATATGTCGCCTTTTTTGAAAATGGGGACGACTATTGCGGTTTTCCATTCTTCCGGAGTGACTTCCTTATCCCATATTGTTTGGATGAACTGGTGGATCTTTCGAGTGGTTGCCTCTCCTCCGTGCTTCACAAGCTTTACCGGTATGCAGTCGACTACGGGAGCCTTATTGTTTTTCAGTCCGTTTATTGCGTCTACAACTTCGTCGAAAGAGGGATCTGAGGCTCGGCTGTATATACGTCTGGTGCGTTTATTTGTGGTTGATGGATGCGCACATTGAGCAGGTTTTCAAAGTACTGCTTCCATCTTGTCACGATATTGTTTGTTTCTGTGACTGTAGTGCTCCAAAAAGCCCTACCATCTTTTTCTCCCATTCCTAATCCAAAATCCTATCAAAACCCGAAAAAACCCAAACATAAACCAAAATTCGCAATAAACGAATCAAACATTCGTTTATCGCTTATTAGCTGCTTCCACGGCATAATTAAATCCAAAATCTTAAATTAAAATCAAATTCCCAATAAACGAATCTAATATTCGTTTATTGTTCTATATTCGCCCCACGGCATCATCTAAATTCAAAAACCAGAGATACGTTATCTCAATTTGGTAAAATCCATCAAAGTGAACAAACAAAAACCCGAATTCATTTACATATCCACATCTGCACAATAGTTTCATAGGAATTCAGGAAACTGAATCCTTATCTTAAATAAACACTGAGCATCTCACTCAGGATTCCAAAATCGGGATTTTTGTAGGAAATTGTGTATTTTCGAGATACAAATGTCGATTTGTTTCTCTTTATAAGGGCGATGGATTTTGTATTCGAGGATCTCCCTCAACACAGAATCCATTTACTCTAATATACGTAAGCAACACCTCCGGTTGTTTGTTGAAAAATTTTCCCCAGATATCCTCTTCCTTTCAGAGACCTGGCTCAAACCAAATTCCCGAGTTTCCATTCCCAATTATACTTTTGTTTCTAACCCCAGAACTAATGGATCCCACGGAGGTACCGGCATCTTAATACACAAAAAATTTCAATTCAGTGAAATTAGATTCACTAATATATTCAGCATTGAATACACGGCAGTTAAACTTTTTTGTGAGAACAATAAAGTGCTCGTCTTAGCATCCATTTATATTCACCCTTCACGACAACCAGATTTCCCAGATGCTGACATTTCTCAGATAATCCAACAGTCCGTTCCCGCTCCATTTATAATCGGGGGAGACTGGAATGCTCGTCATACAGCATTCAATGATAATAAATGCAACAAATATGGTCGTCAGTTGCTAGCCCTCCTCCCATCTTATCCATATACATACATTGACCCCCCATTACAGCCAACCCGTGTCACTAGCACAGCCAAGTCAACAATCGACTTCTTCCTCAAGTCCGATGATGTTCAGTCAGCGGGTCCACCTACAGTCTCCTTTATATTTCCTTCTGATCATGGTTCCGTTCATACCACGATCCAAATCCCCTCTTTCGACCCACTCTACTCGTCAAACCCCGTCCCAAACTTCACCAAAACAAATTGGAGAAAAGTCAATAGGGACATAGCGATCAGTTTCTCTGACTTGTATATCCCTGAAGCATCTAACTTACTCCCTATTGAAATCGATCACGCATCTTTAAGAATAGAGCAAATTCTTAAGGAGGCTCTCAACAACAACACCCCGACAACCATTCCTCATAACTATTTAGGAAAGCCTTTGCCCAGCATCCTAACCAAATTATTGCGCCTTAAAAAGCAGCTCCGCCGTAAACTCCATACAAGATACTGCCCCTTTATTAAAAGCCAAATCCAACTCCTATCCACTCTGATAAATGAGCAGTTGAAAAAGTTCGCAGATGAAAACTACATCTCCACACTTAAAAATATCAAACCAAATCGGGATCTTTTCAAAAACATCAACCAATTAACTGGTCGTAAATATAAACCCCGAATTGATCATCTCATCAACCCAATCAGCAATAATATTGCCCAGTCCGATACGGACATAGCAAATTGCCTCGCAGAACACTTTGCAAAGATTCATGAGCAAAATAATTCTCTATCAACTCCCGGCTTCGAGAACACAGTAAACGAATACATCTCAAACAGATTATTCACATCTTTTACTCCTTTCATCGGTGAATTTAGCAACACGAACATAGCTTCACACCCCTTAGACACTACAAATTTTCTAACTGCAGACGAATTATCCGAGATCGTAAGATCAGGAAATAACAAAAAGTCAACTGGATTAGATGGAATCCCACGCCTTCTATTTAAAAGGCTACGCCCACAGAATCTACTTCCCATCCTCATTCTTCTTAATCAAATAATTAATGCATCGCACTTCCCAGAGAACTGGAAAACTGCGGTAGTAATTCCTATTAAGAAGCCCGGTAGTAGTAATAGCCCTTACAATTATCGTCCAATATCCCTATTAAGTACATTAAGTAAGATACTGGAACGCAAGATCTACCAAAATCTTCTCTCATTTGCCAATGAGAATGCCCTCATCCCTAACTGTCAGTTCGGATTTCGTAAGCGACAATCCACATGTCATGCTCTACTAAAACTTACACACGATGTTACAACTGGTCTCCAAAACCAAAGCCCTACTGTGTGTATATCTCTCGATATTTCTAAGGCGTTTGATTGCGTCTGGATCTCAGGGCTTCTGTACAAACTGCACTCCATATTTAATCTAAACTCTCACACAACAAAGCTCTTAGCCTCTTATCTTTCTGACAGAAAATTCGTTGTGAGAATAAATTCTTCCGTCTCAGAAACCCACAACATAACCGCGGGTGTTCCCCAAGGCTCTATTTTAGGGCCAATTTTATATCTGTTATATACCGCGGATATTCCTCAACCCGTATCTCCTAATGTTGTGATGCTGAATTATGCTGATGATACATTAATTTACTCTAGCAGCAAATTTGTTAAGGCTGCAAGAAATCGCATTAACAACTTTGTCCCTAACCTATCATCATACTTCAATAAGTGGAAAATTCACCTTAACCCAAATAAAACGCAGCTCATAGTGTTCAAGGGCAAACACGAGCACTGTACAAACAACACTAGACGCTGCCACAACAAAATTAAACTTAACCTAAACAACACTCTAATAAAACCCTCCAAAACCCTAAAATATCTGGGAATCACTTTTTCTAATAACTGGTCTTTTTCCTCCCACATTAAAAATTCCCTTCAAAAAGCCACAATTCAGCTTAATCTCTGTAGAAGAGTAATGTGGAAACCTAATAGTCTCTCTCACAAAGTCAAACTGCTCATTTACAAACAGATTATCAGGCCCACACTCACGTACGCGTGCCCATTGTGGTACCATATCACTCCCTCCCAAATGGAGAAATTACGAGTATTCGAAAGAAAATGCTTTAGGTATGTCTCTGGGTTACATCGTCGTCCTAACTCCTATAAGTACTATAGTAACGTCGAACTCTACAATACCGCTGGTATTGAGCGCCTCGATAGACGATTCCTCGAACTGTCTATCAAATTTATCGAAAACCTACAAAATAATCCCAATCCCATAATAACCTCGCTCTTAGAGAACCCTCTAGATATCAGAACTAACTACCCCAACTGTCTCCACACCAGAGCTATCTTCGCCTCAGGCAGACTGGTAAATGATTCAAACGAGATCATATACCACAACACCGAAGTTACCCCTAACCAGTTCAAATACTCTAACGTCCAACCATTTTCCAACATCCTACGTTTTTCCAACGAACAACCGGAAAGAAATACTCTTCCTCAAACCCATAACTGACCTCATTCCACATCCTTTAATTCATAAATCCCATTAATTATAAAACTTTGTTTTGTTTATAGCTCATTTTATAATAATCAGACTAAGTTAGGTTAAGTTATATTTATATTTATATTTAGGGTTAAGTTTAGATTAAGTAAAGTAAAAATAAGAAATTCCTGGTTTTCTGACCTTTTCCAGGAAGACAAAACCCTACTAAATGTACAAACACACATCTAGCCTGTAACTCTTAAAACATTGTTTGGAAAATGTATTATAATAATAATTACATGTAAGCAATTGTCACGAATTTAATTTTAAGTCACTGTATTACTTAAATGTACAAATTTTAATTATGGTTAATAAATACAGTTTAAAAAAAAAAAAAATGTATTCGAGGATCAGTCTCAATTGGCGTTCTAGGTGTAAGGACGCCAGAAAATGAATTTACAAATAAAATTAAAATTTAATAAAATTAAAAGTATTTTTAATTGATCCTGGCCGATTCCCAGGACCATATTCGATCGGTAGCTGCTCTTCCCTCGAGGTTTGAGGAAGCACGGTGGCAACCGCAACGGGTCCCCTCGGGAGCGGTCTTTAAGAGATCTTACGTCCTTTTCAGGATAAGAAGACACGCTACCTGAGAGGAGGACCACAGCAAAAATGGTGGCAGCGGTTTGGGATCCCAACATCCCCTACCAATAAAATAAAAAATATATGAGCAGTGGATCGGACTGATTCATTCATCCTCTACAAAGAAGACTGCGGCAGTGGAGCGCACTTGAGGTGTTAGAAATACAGCACAAGGCATGGTATAAACAAAAGCAGTGGTATCTAGACGGAGATCATGAATGGGATAACCATCCCCTATGCGAAGGAAATACGAGTAATAATCATCCCTTAATCAACACAGTCGGTAGACAGAAGGTGACGTTCATCATCAGCAGTTGCACAATGATTTCAGCAACATCCTTTTCGATAAAACAAGGAACGAGCGTGTTAGTGACTGGATGCTAACATTTAGTTGGAGCGAGACAATAGTGGCCTTCAACAACTTCAACAACTACATCATCAGGGAGGAAGCGTAAAACATTCCCTAACAAGCGGAGGAGCTAACAAAACCAGAGTACTCAAATCATTGAGATTTACATCAACACACACACAATTACATGCCCATATCACAGCATCGCAACACTACGAGCAGTCGATACTGCTGTAGTAGTCAACAACATCAGCAACAAAACATATTTCACCAATAACATCAGTAACGTGAGCAAGTATTTCCAACATCATCAATAATAAGTTCCGAAATAAGCCAAGATCAGCAATCACAGCGATGACTTCAACAAAGCAAGAGTCAAATACTCATCAACGAAGCCTGAAATGGTAGCGGACAACATAACAAAGGAAGATCACAGGTATTTATATCCATTTTTATTTGTTAACACATTTGCAAGTGGACAAAGAGAACCCCAAAATAAATTTAAATTTATATACACATTTTTACACATTTAAAAATTCATTTAAAAAAAAGGGGACCCAGAGAACCCCCAAAACAAATTAAATTATGGAAAAATAAATAAAAGGGGATATTGAGATGTGAAATTTTTCGAAAATTCTATTTTTTTAAGGAAAAAACAAACGTATTCATTTTAAGGGTACAATAACTAAACCATTTTAAACATTTTTACATACACATAAATATACATATATTTTTCTATCTTAAATTACTTGGGGAAGACTCTTCATATCGTTAGCAAAACCTAGGCAGGAAATCCTCGACTCTGTCCTTAGCGTCATTTGTGGGTTCTCCACTTGTTAGTTTGTTGGTTTCTTCTTCTTACTTTTGGCGTTTTCCACAGAATTGATTCCTCCTTCCTTTTAGGATTGCTCCACTTCGGTTCGAGAAGTCTTTTTCCTTACCCTTTGCCTTTGTTTCACTTGAGTTTGGGAAGCTGTGCACTTATGGGAAAAATCTTATCTAAAACGAACACGCGACTCGAATATTTGAAGTGCGCGAAAAAATGAAGGTCACAATCGGGTTAAAGGATATTTTGGATTTCGTACCGGTGTTTAACGGAAACCCGGACGAATTAGATGATTTTATTTCTTGCGGAGATATTATTTTTTCACAGGCACAGGACGACAGTCAGCATGCTTTCTTCCTAAGCGTGGTGAAAACCAGACTACAGGGGCCAGCATACGACCACATCCGGTGCAAGGTCATTTCAAACTGGAATGATTTTGCTTCAGAATTAAAGGGAGAATTTAAAAATCTCACTTCTAGGTCAGCGGCACAAAACAGTCTGGTGACAGCCAAGCAAGATAGCAAGGAAGGTGTGAAGGAGTTTGGAAACAGACTCGCACACCTCCTGTATCTGCTGAACGAGGCCACGTTTGAAAGCACTGTCGATCCTGCGGTGCGAACATATCTCCTCGAAGAAAATAAAAAGCTCGCCTTGCATACATTTGAAGATGGTCTTAGGGATCCCCATTTGAAATTTCTAGTTAAAGCACGAGCTACCTCAAGTCTTAGAGCAGCAATAAATTACGCTCTCGAGCAGGCCCCACGTTTAGGCAATGGCACTTGGAAACTCGATTTACAATTTCTAAATGTTTAATTTAAATATAACAATCTTTATAAACGCATGTGCAGCGTTTGACTGCTCGACTTGTACTGATTCCTAACTCCACAACTGCCGCTGCCTTTATTCGCTTTTTTGTCTCCTTTCCCTCGTTCGCACGTTGTCACAGGAACAAGGAGCCAGAGTATAAATGTGCGATGCTCAGTCTGCCAGTCGGCAGTCGTGTGCTGCTAGTCGGCCGTCGTGTGCTGCACCGTCTCCAACAGCACTCTAAAATCTGATAATAATTTCAAATATAGCCAACCAGCAATTTGCCAATCGTGCAATAGGTCTGGTCATACTTCTGCGACATGTCGTCGAAATGAAAATGGTTGTAATGCTATTTCCCAAATTAAAGCAGAGGTTGAACGCCTCCAATGCACATATTGCAACAAATTTAATCATTCCCAAGCAGAATGTAGGAGACTGTCCCATTTCAGAAGTCAAAACGACTCTCCATCAAATAAAAATGATTTGAGAACTCAGCCCACTTCTACCGCAAACGTTTGGAGAAGTGGAGTAATTAACAAAACGAGTAGGGTACAGCAATCACAAATTTATATAGGAACATTAAACAGCCAAAGATCTAAACAATCGTTATTAGAAGCTAATGATATAAACAGGAAGGTAGAAAATGCCTCACCTTACAAGGTGTCGTCTACGGATGAAATTGGCATTAGAGATAATAGGGACAAAAATCAGAGGCAGGACGATCTAGAGGCCCCCCAAATAGAGGAGGTATTGGCCAAAGATCGCATCCAACAGTCAACATTTGAATCCGTTTGTCTACGGGCCGGATCTGATGATTCGACAAAGACTCCTGACCATACTATCCTAACACCTCCATCTACTTTTATATTCTTAAATGCTCCGACTTCTAGCAACAACACGTCCAAGCTCATAGAGCACAAACAGAAAATTCCGGCAAAATGTAAGCCTGAGGAGCAAGAACTCCCAGCAAACTGTAAGCCCGAGAAACAAAAACATTCAGCTAAATGTGAGTCTGTGGAAGAAAGAGTCCCAGCAGAACGTAAGCTTAAAAAACCACAAGAACTCCCAGCATCCGATAAGCCTGAGGAACAAGGATTCCCAGCTAAGAGTAAGACTGTGCAACAAGAAGTCACAGTAGAATGTGAGCCTGTAAATAACAGCTATATCAAATTACCGCTTTTAAATTGCTTGTTTGCCCGCATCGTTTCCCTTGTTTATCTAATTTTTCAAACTTTAAAATGGGTTCTACAAATAAAACATATAAATAAACAAATGATCGAAATCCCTTTCACAAATAAAACAATGGTTAATCTTCCAAAATCGATTATGAATTCTACACCCTTTAAAATGCTTTTCATAGATGGTTTTACTGCCCAACCTTTGAACAATTTTACACAAACCAAACCGACGAGAGTTTGGAAAGTCTTCCACAAATTTAAAGAAAAACTTAAAGTGAAACAAATGGATTTTCCTTTATTATTCAAACATATATGTATACGTGTATGAACATATAAATAATAAAATACCAATTCTCACATTATGAATCTAAAAATATATAAAAAACTATATGTCAATTAAATATATCCACATAAAATATATAATTAATAATATTGAATTCCCCTCTTAACAAATAATTGTACAAAAACAAAATAGATACATATACATAATAACGCAAATAAATAAAATAAAACAACCAACTCTGTTTTGGGAAATTTATGTATCTAAAAGAAAATTATCTATAATAAACAAAGAAAATTTGTAAATAATACAACTGTATTCACAATTCAGGAGATAATAAGCAAAATATAACAGAAATAAATCTCTGCAACTTCATATTATTAACACATAAATATGAAACAAATATTAACTCCCTCAATAAAATAATTTTGTAAATATTATACAATATTTTAATTAATTGCCATTAACTTAAAATTTAAATAAATGAACAAAAATATTTTAATAATAAATGATCTTAATTTGTAAATACAAAACATACATAATTCTAAGTACAAGCAAAAATTAATAACAAAAAATCTATGAAATAAACAATATTATATACAAATATAATAATTTCAAATACCTATGTAACATTCTTCAATTAACCTAATCACATATATCCTAAGAAAAATAAGGAACTAACATTTTTCACTTTAAATCAAAATGAATTTTAAAAATTTAGAATTAAAACTTTCTTTATAATACAAAAAAAAAAAAAAAAAAAACAAATATAGTCCTCAAAATGAAACAGAAATATACTCTGTAGATAATGTAAATTCCTATATAATACACAAGTTGTAAGGCTTACCTAAAATTGATCTGTAGCACAAATTGAATTTAATATTTTATTTAAAATAATCTTATTTCATAAAAATAATTCACAATTATTATTAAATATATTGAAAAAACAAAAGAACACTGTAAATAACATTATTAATATATGTAACTTAAAAATGTACTTATATACACGATAAGAAAAATTGTGAATGTAAGCCTATAGTTTAACACATAATCTTAGATTTTATAAAAACATAACAAAACATTGAAGAACACTCTACCGTAAGCTACAGAATTAACACAAAATTTTGAATAATACTTAAAAACAAGAACAAACATTTAAAAAAGTAGCAAGCAATTGTAACTACAATGAAAATTTAAAGTAACCATTATATTTGGAAATCCAAATTATGTAACGAATCATGATGACATCGCCCTTCATCTTTTATCGCGTCACTCCTACAAAATTAATCTCTTACAGATTAATTTTTTTTCAAGGAGGGGAGGATGTAGTGCTCCAAAAAGCCCTACCATCTTTTTCTCCCATTCCTAATCCAAAATCCTATCAAAACCCGAAAAAACCCAAACATAAACCAAAATTCGCAATAAACGAATCAAACATTCGTTTATCGCTTATTAGCTGCTTCCACGGCATAATTAAATCCAAAATCTTAAATTAAAATCAAATTCCCAATAAACGAATCTAATATTCGTTTATTGTTCTATATTCGCCCCACGGCATCATCTAAATTCAAAAACCAGAGATACGTTATCTCAATTTGGTAAAATCCATCAAAGTGAACAAACAAAAACCCGAATTCATTTACATATCCACATCTGCACAATAGTTTCATAGGAATTCAGGAAACTGAATCCTTATCTTAAATAAACACTGAGCATCTCACTCAGGATTCCAAAATCGGGATTTTTGTAGGAAATTGTGTATTTTCGAGATACAAATGTCGATTTGTTTCTCTTTATAAGGGCGATGGATTTTGTATTCGAGGATCAGTCTCAATTGGCGTTCTAGGTGTAAGGACGCCAGAAAATGAATTTACAAATAAAATTAAAATTTAATAAAATTAAAAGTATTTTTAATTGATCCTGGCCGATTCCCAGGACCATATTCGATCGGTAGCTGCTCTTCCCTCGAGGTTTGAGGAAGCACGGTGGCAACCGCAACGGGTCCCCTGGGGAGCGGTCTTTAAGAGATCTTACGTCCTTTTCAGGATAAGAAGACACGCTACCTGAGAGGAGGACCACTACATGACCAGACAACATCTCGAATTATTTTGGCTCTCCCTCGGTATCCATTTCTAATTGAGTTTATGCCGGCACACATACCTCTGATGTTCTTTGCTCTAGAATTTCCTAGGATTTTATTGATCCAAGTCTTCTCCCATTCGCGTTTTTAGAGTTTGAAGAGTCTCGTTGTCTCTTTCCGAATTGTCGCGTATCTTTCTGCGTTGACTTCATCATATCTTTCTGAGTGGATCACTCCGATGTGTTTACGTTGTTGGATCTTCGTCCTGCACACATCGTCAAACCAGAGTTTGGACTTAATTGTTTTCTTAAATCCTAATACCTTTTGGGCTGTTTGTTTGATTGTGTCTCTGATCGATGCCCATCTAGTGCCCAGATTATTGGTTTCCTCTTCCTCACTACTCCCATTCTCTAGGACGCTAAATCTATTCGTTAGTTCCTCTTGATATTCAGCTCTTTTGCGAAGGTCTTTTAGTTTATCAGTGTCGAACTTTTTGCTCGTCTCCCGTGACTGCCTATGTGGGATTGCTGCGAGGCGAGTCCTGATTTTGCCCATCACTAGAAGATGATCGGAGTCACAATCAGCTCCTATACATGATCTTACGTCAAGAATGTTTGAGTGGTGAATTTTGTCTATGAGGAAGTGGTCTATTTGGTTACGCGTTACGCCGTCGGATGATATCCATGTGACTTTATGAATTTGCTTGTGCTTGAACATGGTGCTTCTCACTAACAGACCTTTTGACGCTGCGAACGTGATAATTCAAATTCCATTATCATTTGAAACGTCATGTAGACTTTCTTTACCTATAGTTGGTTGGAAGATGTCTTCCTTTCCAATTTTCGCATTGAGGTCCCGGAGGAGGATTTTAACATCGAATGAGGAGATCCCATCAAATACTTCCTCTAGGGCTTCGTAGAACGTGTCCTTCGTTCCCTCGTCCGTAGATTCTGTTGGAGCATGTACGTTTATAAATTCATAATTGTACCATGGGCCCTGTATTTGTAGCACCGACATTCGGTCATTAATAAGTTTCACATCTTTTACATGGGGCGTAATTTTCTTACTTATGATGAAGCCGGTTCCGAGGTTATGTGTATCGGAACCTCCACACACCAGTGCAAATCCGTTGGTGTCGATTACTTTATGTGGGAGTCGGACTTCCTGAAGCGCGACGATGTCCATTTTATATTGTTTCGCGTTTTCTATGACCGTCTGTATCGCGCCTGGTTTATATTACGTTCGAACATTCCACGTGCCGACGCGTATATCCCGCTTTTTCAGTTTTTCCCTACGTCTTCTTTTTGCCGAGTCAGTGTTTTCTTGATGATTTGTTCCCTTATGGTAGTGTCGGCTCATCACACCTACGCCTACTGGCCTTTTCCCTACAAGGCATGCCGGGTTTTTACCGACTAAAATCACCTCCCACCAGGCACATATTCCCGTTGATCCTCGCGGAACTTTCTTTTAGAAATTCCATCGCGGGGCGGGGCGGAGTTTACCTGTTACTCCGCTCGTCGCGTCGCAACTGATGCATCATGTCACATAGAACATCATTTGCTACGGACCATGCCTGTTTTGAACTCAGCATGTATTCTATTACTCCTCCCGGAGTAACTATCCGTCTTACATGTCTCTCCAAAATTGTTCGTGCGGTCTCGAATCTCACCCACTCTGTGAGTACGTGTTCCGCATTTTCTATTTTGCTTTCGCAATACAAGTAGAATGGGTGATTCACATGCTTATACTTGTGCAAGTATTGCTGAAAGAATCCATGTCCTCATATTAGCTGAGTCGGGTGGTAATTCAGCCCTGTCATGTTTTCTTTCCACCCAGGTTTCTACACCACGTATCATGGTGTGGGTCCACCTTGCTTTGGTGGAAGAATCCCACCTTCGTTGCCAATCTCTTAGGCTTGAGAGCTCCAATTGTGACCGCATTCTCCGACGATTCTCTTGGGAAACCTCATGCAATGCAGCGTTTTCTTTAGCTGCAATGTCAAGTGGTGTCCTTGTGGAGATAGCGACCTTACCGACAAGTAGAACTATCGCGTTTCGTTACCACCAAGCCAATGGTGGGAGACAGAGGAATGAATCAGTTGCATAGCACCATCCATACAGAACAGACGTTTATTATACATACTCTACATTTGTAATAAGACAAATATATATATCCTCGTGTTTTAACCGTTGTTCTTAATTATTGACTTGCCACCCACTTCCAACAGTCCTCCTGGTCAAAAGATTTATGGCATCTTCGGATACCGTTCGGAATGCACAGCATACTCGTAGTGATGCCAGCCTATGTGTTCCCCTCATGTACGACTTATACTGTGCGGCTCCTGTCCATATGGGAGCTGCATATATTATAATGGAGGTGTTGACACAGGTTATGGGTTTCCTTATGTGGGGCCGGGGTCCTCCAACATTGGGTAGCAGTCTCGCGAAAATTTTGCATACTGTTGAAAATCCATTGAAAAGAAGCTCGCAGATGACCTGGAGTTGAATGGACAATTTCTAGAGCTCAGCAACTACATGTTCCGTGACGATTATCTGAAGCAAACCGAGTTGACAAGTAAACTCGAAGTTTCGTTTTTATCAGGACTTAGATGTTCCCAACCTAATATAAGTGCGAAGTTCCTTGAAATTTTCGACGGATCCATGAGAAGAAGATTGCATAATAGACTTATCTACACAACAATTGCCGCAGGCTTTAGATTTGATAGTCCCACATTACTGGATTAAACAGTGCATATAATTACTGATGCTAACTACCAGCACCCAAACGCAAATACAAAATGCAAACGAGAACCACACGATACCTAGCATTTTATCTGTAATCAATTGTGCCGAGTCATCCAAGGAGAAGGAAACGAGCCAACAATCAGATCATCTGCCCTTCTAAGCATCTCAATGTTTATATAAAGTCTCCGGAACGAAATCACAGTGTTTGCAGATGTTTCATTTGGCGGAATCATGCGACCGGTTGCTAAGTGTTGCAACTGGGTTTCAATACCCGGAAATAATTTACAAATCGGAACGTATGCGGCGACAAGCATCTCCACTGAAAGGGAATGTGTGTTTATTGTACAATGGATGTAAGAGTATGCATGTGGTGTGAGGCATCTATGCCAAGGGGCATCTTTGGCTTGTTTATGAGACGCATGTGTCGTTGTGGCCCTCCAGGTAGACAACCTAAAAATCGCAGTCACGGATCAGATCATTTTTTTTTGGAGTGATCGTGAGTGAATTGACAATCGATCGCTGAGCGCTTCGCATTCCGACTTATCGCGCGGACATAAGTTTGTGTTGTGTGCTTTTGGCATCCGGAAGTCGGAAGTGCATTTCTTGTTTGTGTTCTAAAAGTGTGCAATTATACTTAATTCAGTTATTCGATTGGGTCCCGGTTGCCCCGTAAAGTGCGCGTATAGCCTTGTAAAGATATTGCTGAAACATCCAAAGTGGTGGAGTATATAACGTGGTGCGCTCTTCAGTTGCTCTTCGCGATTACCGTATGCTTACCAAAGTAGACACATCCTGTTGTGCAGTCCCACCGCACTGGTCATTGATCAGTTCAATCTTTGTACGGTTCGGTCTTTAGTCTTGTGTGAATACCAACTTACATCAAAACATAGTGCACATCAGTACTTGCGCCCTTACTAACTGCATGACTGTAATACTATAATCAATGACTGCAATATGGCAAGCAATTTGTACAAGGCCAAGCAGGATATAGTTCTTCTCTCGGCGGAGATTCCGTTTTACATCAACAGTGGACTGTGGATTCCATCATTTGTAATATCACGCCGTTTGTTGTTCTGGGCGGAACGAGCAAGGAGCAGAACTTAGAAATTATGAAGAAGCGTGATTGCTCTGATATTACAGACGTGAATAATTTTAATTGGGGTAGCTTCGAACAAATTCTGCCACCACAGTTGAATTCAGCCATATGTTTGTGGACGCTACACAGGATTGCTTGGTCCCAGTTACCCGTCGACGACGGATTACGGCGATAATAGTCGGTGATCCTCACCGCAGATACTACACTTGTGTTTTTTATTGTTTCAGGTAATCGTTCGGACGAGGTACCGTCCCTACATTGTCCACCTCTCGTTATCTCAACCTTTATTGAGCGACCACCGACGACTACCTGACCTCCTAAGATCATCTATCGCCCTTTCAGCACATGTTTTCCATGAGCACGACTATGTAAATTCAGCGATGATCGTAGCAGCTAACGCCAACATTGTGACATCACTTGCGGGACTAGAGGAGCGCTCGGGCGCCATCACAGTGTGTTGTCGCTCCGCTACCAACGTGAGCTAAGGTAAGTGATTGTGCCCCTATTGTTTTTAATCACATCCTCTTGCCGTTTTTTCACTCGTTTTCCTCAGGTGTTCCTAGAAGGTCAACCTGTTATCAAGTATAACACCAAGATATTTAATATAGCGACTGGATCTGATTGTTCGTCCTTCTATTTCCAAATCAATGTGTTCAACTTTCTTGTGGGTGCTTATTCAAACTGCCTCCGTCTTATATCCAGCTAGTTTCAGTCCGGCCATATCTAGCCAGCATTTAAAGCTCTGGATTGCTTGGGAGCAAATATTCTCCAGGTCATTTAGATGTTTAGCTACGGCCACTATTGCCAAATGATCTGCGTACCCAATGATTCTAACCCCTTCTGATTTATTGATCCTGAGCACACCACTGTGGCGGTTCTTTTGAACGCCACTACTTACCTTCCCATTAATTATTCAATTGACTGCTCCCTGGAGCACCAAAAAACTGGAAGGCATGTACTTACCTTTACATAGTTGCCCAACCATCACCTAAAAAGCTGTAAATCTATGATTTTCGCTGATGCAAAATCCATCAGCAACAAATAGGTATTTTTCCACAAGGGCATGGTCTCATAAAACGCATTATGTGCCTTAAAATCAATGTGGTTGCACCATCAAGCAACCAATATTACCCGAACAACATCGATGAAATATCTCCTGATGAGTCTGCCACCCACGTGCAGGAGATATTTCTTCTTTTCCTTTCCTTTATCTATGCCCACATCGGTCGGTCATCCGATCGACAAATACATTTTAGCATACGGCTGACCGCCCAAGGAAGTCGAGTTCTCCTAAATGGAAAATTACCAACGAGATTTCGACTACTTGGAGATGCCGCCAAGATGTGCACGATCAGCATAAATGCTGTACGCAGTTGCTGATCGTGTAAACACCTAAACATCTGCTTCGAGATAGTTGCACCAGCTGCAACCATGCCAGCTAATGTTCCCTTTATTGATTCCGTTGATCCACGGTCCGCATACTTGTGGACACACACCATGAGCAGCAGAAGCGATCATCGTGTGTGTGTTACACGCCCTTTTGCTGGACTAATGCAAAGTAAATCATCCCTTGTTGGGCACCGAAGCGATGAATAAAATTTGCTGTGCTGTCGTCTTCGGTGACCTAACTAATCGCGGCACGGATTCAGTGGAGGCAAGTCGGGCCTGCACGTTAAACAAATAAAATAGTCGAGATTCAACTGGTGACCGGGAAAAAGCCAAGAACTACAACTCCTTTGTGTTTTCGAGAAATACTAGTGCTATTCAGTTAAATTAAGGAACTACAAAACTATTCTGTGTTTTTGTGTAAATACAAGTATTGTTTTTATTTGTTTTTTTAGTCTTATTGTAAATGTTTATTTGGGCCAATAATAAAAGAGGAAGAGTAATTGAACCGCGGAGTTTTAATTATCAGAGTCCGGAACAGAGACAAATGGGTTGGGTGTTTTTGGTGAACCTGTGCCCCTGTGGCACCTTACCACTGAGACAAATACTTGTCGGACAATAATACCCACAAACTTGTTGTCAAGTATAACACCAAGATATTTAATATAGCGACTGGATCTGATTGTTTGTCCTTCTATTTCCAAATCAAGGTATTCAACTTTCTTGTGGGTGCTTATTCAAACTGCCTCCGTCTTATATCCAGCTAGTTTCAGTCTGGCCATATCTAGCTCTGGATTGCTTGGGAGCAAATATTCTCCAGGTCATTTAGATGTTTCGCTACAGCTACTATTGCCAAATCACCTGCGTACCCAATGATTCTAACCCCTTATAATACATTGATCCTAAGCACACCACCATACATGATATTCCATAACAGCGGATCTTATACAGATCCCTGAGGTACACCCGCTGTTATTTCATATTCCTGTGGTCCCTCATCTGTGTCCCAGCTCGTTCAGACTCGGTAATTTGGACCAGTCTCGAGAGTGATCTCGGTGACAGTCGATTTTACATCACCGAAGCTGTAAAAAATCAGCGTAAGGGGAACATCCTTGTTGGGAAAGCCCTTATCGACGCGAAGAAACACATCGTACCTATCAGAGTACTAAATGCGTCCGAGGAGCCGGTAATAGCAGAATGTGCACCCGTATCAATGATAAGCTCAATTCAGACAAGGGGAGAGGACCATTTAATTCAACAGCCCGCTGGTGCATCCTCTATGGTTAATAAGTTGATGTCCCAGAAAATCGGATTAACAGACAGAGAAAAGGAAAGCGTTAAATCACTCCTGAACGATTTTTCTGATATTTTTGTGACAGGAAATGATAAATGCGGACGCACCGGCATAGTTAAACATCGCATTGACACGGGTGAGTCAAGACCTATAAGGCAGCCACCTCGTCGACTATCGTTGGCCAAACAATCAGAAGTAGGCAACATGATTCGAGAGATGGAAGAGCAAGGAGTCATCGAAAAATCATCGAGCCCATGGGCTTCACCGGTAGTGCTCGTCAAGAAGAAGGATGGGACAACCAGGTTTTGTGTCGACTACCGCCGGTTAAACGACGTCACGAAGAAAGACAGTTACCCACTTCCTCGAATCGACGACACACTAGATACCCTTTCTGGAGCTCAGTTTTCAACATTGGACCTAAAAAGCGGTTACTGGCAAGTGGAAGTGAAGGAGGAGGACAAGGAGAAGACAGCGTTTACTACCGGAAACGGACTTTACCCATTCAACGTAATGCCTTTTGGATTGTGTAATGCTCCAGCAACGTTTGAACGATTAATGGAAAGTGTTCTACGGGGACTTACATGGAAGACATGTCTTGTGTAGTTGGACGATATCATCGTTGTTGGAAGGAATTTACCAGAACACATCAATAATCTGCGCTCTGTCTTCGAACGACTAAGACAGGCCAACTTAAAGCTCAATTCGAAGAAATGTGAACTCTTCCAAAGGAGACTAAAATTCCTGGGACACATCGTTTCATCTGCAGGAGTTCAAACAGATCCTGATAAGATAGCAGATGTCGAAGAGTGGCCTACTCCAGAAGATAAGCAACAGTTAAGAAGCTTTATGGGATTAGTCACATATTACCGACGGTTTGTTAAAGGTTTCGCCAATGTGGCTAAGCCCCTACACGAACTCACGGGTAAAGACAAGAAATTCAATTGGACAGAAAAGTGTGAGGCAGCATTCAACACATTGAAGGCCGAGTTATGTAAGACTCCAACATTGGCATTCCCAAGATCGGATCGCAAATTTATATTGGATACTGATGGAAGTAACACAGGAATCGGAGCAATGTTGTCAAAGTAAGTCGATGGTAAAGAGAGAGTTGTCGCATATTATAGTCGAGTTTTATCTAAGCCAGAGAGAAACTACTGCGCAACAACAAAGGAACTGCTGGCTGTCGTAGAAGCCGTTAAGAATTTCCATAAGTACCTCTACGGACGTCGATTCCACCTTCGGACGAATCATGTCGCCCTGAAATGGTTGTTAAATTTTAAGAATCCGGAAGGACAAATAGCTCGATGGATCGAACGACTTCAAACGTACGATTTCCAAATTTCCCACCGTCAAGGGAAGGTGCATAATAACGCTGATGCTCTATCAAGAAGACCATGTAAGCCAGATTGTAAACATTGCCATAGAGCGGAAGAAAAACAAGAGTCGTACGACCTTCGAAATGTACAAGTAGAAGTACTAGATGGGTGGACGAGTGATGCTATACGCGCAGCTCAACTTCAGGATGAAGATATGTCGCTAATCCTGGAACACAAAGAAAAGAACGAGCGGCCAACCTGGAACAATATTTCCGACAAGAGTGGAACATTGGGCACAATGGAATTCCTTGCTGGTGGAAGATGGGATTCTAAAGCGTAAATGGGAAGCCGCGGACGGAAAATCCCATCGAATGCAGATTCTAGTCCCACCATCAAAAGTGAAGGATGTACTAACAGAAATGCACGACGGGGCCTCCGGTGGACATCTAGGAGTTAATAAGACACTTTCAAAATTACGATCTCGATTCTACTGGCTTCATATGAGAGATGACGTCGAGTCTTGGTGTAGGAAGTGCACAACTTGCACTGCGACCAAAGGACCAACAGCAAAACCAAGGAGCGCTATGAAGCAGTACAACGTGTGTGCCCCTTTCGAGCGAATTGCGATTGATATCTCAGGACCATTTCCAAAAATAAACGACAACAACAAATACATGTTAGTTATCATGGATTACTTCAGCAAGTGGGTAGAAGTCCTTCCAATTCCAAACCAAGAAGCAACAACCGTCATTGAGCAGCTAATCAATAATTGGATCAGCAGATATGGAGTTCCCTGTGAGCTGCATTCCGATCAAAGCCGAAACTTCGAATCACAGATAGTTCATGGCATCTGTGCGGCACTGGGCGTAAGGAAAACCAGGACCACACCCTTACATCCACAGTCAGACGGAATGGTCGAAAGGTTCAACCGAACAATGAAAGAGCATTTATCGAAGGTCGTTAGTGATCACCAACGAGATTGGGACAAATATGTACAAACCTTTCTCATGAGCTATAGATCGGCTAATCACGATACGACAGGCCATTCTCCAGCAAGAATTATATTTGGACGAGAGATACGATTACCAGCCGATCTGCGATTCGGAATACCTCCAGACACCATAGATAAGACCGAAGACTGCGTAGCCAAATGGAGAAATCGCCTCGATGAGATTCATCATTTGGTTCGAAAGCAAATCACGGTATCCAGTGACAGGATGAAAACAAGGTACGACGTTCGAGCCAAAGCATCCGGATTTAATGCAGGCCATAGCGTATGCCTTTATAACTCTCATCGGTAAAAAGGAAGGTCTCCGAAGTTGCAGCAACATTGGGAAGGACTGTATAAGATTCTCACAAGAATTAACGACGTTGTCTATGGGATTCAGCGAATACCGAACGCCAAGATGAAAGTGGTACATCGTGACCGACTGGCGGCTTTTGTTAACCTAGGAGACCAGTGAACTTAGTTCGGGACGAACTAATCTAGGCGGAGGGTAGTGTGACGAGCTGGCAAGACTCCAAAACAAAGTACTGGAATATTGGAGACTATGAGCAAAAAGAAGCGAGGGGGAAAACGATGTCTCCAGTGACATAAGTGTCACTTTTGACAGGGGAGCGAAAAGTGAAAGAACGGTTGTCAAGAGCAGAAAAATAAAGATTGAATAGAAAATTGATTTCACGACTTATTTTGGGTGAATAATTAATCCAGCGAACCCTAAGCTCGCTGCAATATATATATATATATATATATATATATATATATATATATATATATATATATATATATATATATATATATATATATATACGAGGGTGTGCTGAAAAGTGTCCGACCTAACAAGGATACAAGACATTTGTCTTAAAATTTATTTTTATTTTTCTGCATAGTCTCCTTGTAACTCTACACACATCTCCCAGCGATGCTCCCACCTCTCTAACCCGTCCAAATAGTACTCGGCGTTTTTCTCTGCAAAGAACTGTTCACGAAGGTGATTGCCTCCTCATTTGACGACAATCTCTGTCCTCCCAGCGCAAATTTTAGATTAGGGAACAAAAAGAAGTCGCTTTGGGGCTAGATCTGGTGAGTAAGGCAGATGGTCAAGCAGTTCAAACCGTAATTCGAGGATTATCGCCATGGCAACCGCTGAGGTGTGAGAAGGCGCGTTGCCTTGGTGAATCATGATTTTCTTTTTCTGCAATTGTCGCCGTTTTTCCGCAATTTCTGCCTTCAGTTGGTCAAGTAATCATGCGTAGTATGCTCCTGTAGTGGTTTTTCATTTTTGAAGATAATCGATTAAGATAACTCCATGACTATCACAAAAAACATTCGCCATCACTTTCCCAACGGAAAAAACAGTTTTTCCTTTTTTTGGAGCCGATTCCCCCTTTGCAATCCACTCTTGAGTGTATTTTTGTTTCGGCCGTATAATGGTGTATCCAAGCTTCATCGACAGTAATTAATCGGCGCCCAAACTCGGATTTATTGCGCCTAAACTGCGCCAACAGAGCGTTGGAAATGTTCATTCGAATAAGTTGTTGGTCTGACGTGAGCAAACACGGCACCCAACGCGCGGACCGCTTTCTCATGCCTAAATCTTGATTTAATATGGGACAAACACGTTCTTTGGACATTTCCATGGCCTCTGCTATCTCTCTCACTTTAATTCGGCGGTCGTCTAGCACCATTTGGTGAACTTTAGTGATGTTATGTCAGGGGAAACATCATGCAGATATCATGATAAATAATGGAACTTTAAGAGGTTCGTCATCGCATAACCGGGCTCGCTCTCGAGGCTAGGCCCACGCTCGACTGGTGACGGCATTTTGTAACATCGGGGGCATCGGTTTCACCAATACGACTGTAAACGCCGTCCACCAATATTTGCAAACAACGAAACCTGATATCCTTGCCCTAACTGAGACCCAGGTCGATTCGTCAACTGATTCGACATATCTTCGTTGCTCAGGATACGACTTGCATTCGAGATTCCGTTTTAAGGGCGGAGTCTGCGTTTTCGCGCGGCCCAATCTGGCTTGCCAGCGGATGGAGGCGTTGGAACCCAATAATATGGACATCATATGGTTGAGGGTCGTACTGAGGAATTCCGTTAAATTTCTTTGTTGTCTTTACCGCTCCCCGAATGACGATCGACCGGCGACATTCTTCGAACATCTTTCATATACCGTTGACTGGATACAGATCAACCACCCAGCTTCTGAAATTGTTGTCCTTGGCGATTTCAATGTGCACAATTCCGACTGGTTGTTACATTCTAACAGAACCGACGAGGCTGGGAGGCTGGCGGAGATGTTTGCTGTAAGCCACAACTTGACTCAACTCGTGGGGGAGCCAACGCGAGTGCCGGATGCCCGAGGCGATTGTGCGAACACCCTGGATCTGTTTTTGACATCCGAACCGAGTATTTATACTGTAGAGGTTTCTGCGCCACTGGGAAACTCAGATCACTGCTTGGTATCTGTCGCGCAAGCACTTGCATACCAAGCGAATAACCGGCCTAGGCAGCTTCGCCATGTATGGAAGTATGGGACTGCTAACTGGGACGATATGCGAGATTTCTTCGCATCCTTTCCATGGTCGGAGGTGTGCTTCGGAAACTCCGATGTTAACGCTTGCGCTGAGTTGGTATCAGAGATTATTCTTCTGGGGATGGAGATGTATATTCCACATTCCATCAAACGAAGTTCGTCTGATAAACCTTGGTTTGACAAAAAATGCGAGCTGATTACAGCGGCAAAAAATAGAGCTTTTAAGCAATGGCGCTCCAATCCCACCGATGTTAACAGAACGAACTCTGTTAGAATCAGAAACGCGTGCAACCAGGCGATTGATACCGCGAAGAAGGCTCACAACGACAAGGTGATCAATAAGCTCCTTCGGTGCCCAACTGGTTCGCGCTCCTTCTGGTCAATGGCAAGGGCTGTCAGCGGTAACTTCGCATCCTCCTCTTTCCCCCCCGTTGGTGACAGACAGCGGGACATTAGTCACGAATCCAAAGGATAAAGCTAATGTATTCGCGAATTTATTTTCCGCGAATTCAAACCTCGATCCCGGCCTTTTGGAGCCACCTGTGATCACGCCGGTACAGTCTTCGATGCGGGATGTGAGATTTCGTCCGCGCACTATTCAGCGCATTCTACGTGAACGGGATTGTAGGAAGGCAACCGGCCCGGTCGGAATACCAGCAATAGTCCTTAAGAACTGTGCTCCAGAACTATCGCCGGTTCTTGGCAGACTCTTCCGCTTATCTTATGCACGGAGGACCTTTCCTGCCTGCTGGAAAATCGCTCGAGTTCAGCCAATCCCAAAGACGGGAAAAAAGTGTCTCCCACAAAATTACCGTCTGATAGCATTACTCTCTATTTTATCTAAGGTAATGGAAAAAGTCATCAATACAGAGTTAGTTAAGTATTTGGAGTGCAACGGACTTCTGAATGATCGTCAATACAGATTCCGTGTCAGGCGGTCCACAGGAGACCTTTTGACACTTATAACCGATATATGGACATCTGCGATTGAACGGCATGGCGAGTCAAGGGCGGTCGCATTGGATATCTCCAAGGCTTTTGACCGCGTCTGGCACGGGGCATTGCTGAGCAAACTTCGTTCATATGGACTTTCCCAACAGCTTTGCGACTGGACGAAAAGCTTCCTTGAGAATCGATCCATTCGGGTTGTTGTGGACGGCGAGTGTTCGGATCTGTATCCTGTTAATTCGGGGGTGCCCCAAGGTTCTATTTTGGCTCCAACCTTGTTCTTGCTTCACATAAATGATTTGTTGGAGACAACGGATAACAAAGTGTTCAGTTTTGTGGATGATAGTATAGCGTTTGAAATAATAGTGAAGAAGATCGTGTGATTCGAACTGACGCTATGACAGCTCGAATCACGAAAAAAAAATTTTACCTAAGCGTTACACACCAGGCTACGGACCGTGTTTAGAATTTGATTTCCAAACTCGACTATATTCCACTGGTATGAATTATTTTTTATTTTTTATTTATCGCTTGGTATACGGTTCTGATGTATTTTTTTTATTCGATTTTTTCGTTCGGTGTTCTTCACTATTTTTGCTTGTGAATTGTGGGTATCTGTTAGAATCGCTACAATAGTACGTTTGTTTCCTCCTTTTCGAGTGATCGGCCGATTAGTGCATCAACGTCGCACCAGCTGAGATGTAGACAGATTGACTCTCTGAATCAGGATCTGGATAAAGTCCTGCAGTGGGGAAAGGCCAATCTTGTCGACTTCAACGCAACGAAGACCCAGTATACAACATTGGCAAAGAAAACTGGAACATCGGTTCCACAGCTGACGATGAGTGGCCGTGCCCTCGAGCCTGGGGAAAGTTTGAAATTGCTCGGCGTCACGGTCTGTGGGAATGTATCATGGCATAAACACGTATCGGGTATCGCCAGATCAGCCTCAGGAAAACTGAGTTATCTTTTTAGAGCCAAGAAATATTTTACTCCGGCCCAACTTCTTCTCCTATATAAATCCCAAATTAGACCCGCGCTCGAATATTGCTCTCATGTTTGGAGCTCGGCTCTTAAATATACCCTCGACCTACTTGAGAGCGTACAGAGACGAGCGATCCGCCTGATCGGGGACTCGGCGCTTACGTCGGGACTACAGTCGCTATCACATCGAAGGCGCGTAGTCGACCTCTGTCTGTTTTACAGATATTATCACGGGTGCTGTTCTTCGGAGATTCTTGGCATTGTTCCACGCAATTCGGTTTATATGCGCTCCACAAGACAATCCGACGGCGCGAACATCCCTGCATCAGAACTCGTTCCGTTACAGAGCGGGGAAGCTGTGGAACTGCCTTCCCACGCGAGTGTTCCCGGAGCGTTACAACCTGCAACTGTTCACAAAGAACTGCAACAGTTATTTGATGGCATCTCGGGGCGCCCACTCGACGCTATAGGTTCGCCTCTCCCGAGAGAAGTCTAATGCAAAAAAAAAAAAAAAAATGGTTGCAGTTTTTGGACGTCCCGAACGTTATCGTCTCCCAAGCTCTCACGGCCACGTTTAAATTCAGCTGCCCAAAATTACACTGTGGTAAATGATGGTGCAAAGTCCCCAAACACAGACTCTAACTGATTTGCGTAGGCGTATTGCCTTTCAAAAACAAAGGTTTAATGACAGCACGCTACTCGGTTTTGTCCATTTTCACAAAAACACTCACATCGACTCACTCAAACGACTGTCAAATAAAAACTACGCATCCCAAAATGGCTGAAATTTTGGGGAGTAACTGTCAAAAGATGCACAACTACATTCACTAGCTTTTATTGACGAGTGCTGCCATCTTCACGTTGAGGTCGGAAACTTTTCAGCCCACCCATGTATATATATATATATATATATATATATATGTATATATATATATATATATATATATATACCAGCCTTGTGAGTAGAGCGTTAGAATATCAAGCTATAGGTTCCGTGAAAAGGTCGGGGGAAATCTCTGGCCATATTTCGCGAATTCAAACCTCGATGCCGATTTTTTGGAGCCACCTGTGATCGCGCCAGTATAGTCTTCGATTGGGAATATGAGGTTCCGCCCGGGTACTATTCAACGCATTCTACGTGGACTGGACTGTAAGAGGGCAACAGGCCCGAATGTTATACAAACAGTAGTCCTTAGAAACGTGCTCCAGAACTGACTCTTCCGCTTATCTTCTGCACGGAGTACATTTTCTACCTGTTGGAAGGTGGCTCGAGTTCATCCAATCCCAAAAAAGAAGAAAAAGTGTCTCCCAGAAAATTACCGGCCAATAGCATTACTGTCTATGTTGTCTAATCTATGGAGAGTTTTTGGTGCTTAAGTGGCGTAGTATTCGTCATGAAAATGGTGTGTGCTGGATTTCGGCACGGATCTAATGGGGCTGTGTGGGTGGAGTTCGTGGGTGCCGACTTCACCATCACCCACCAACAGAAATTCCGAGGACGACGAGTAGTTGCGCGTAATGGCGCTGGTAATGGTAAGCTTGTTTATACTTTGTGTTCTTTTAGTCCTTTTAAGTCTTGTATATCTTTTCACACTGAAACTCAATCGATTAACATATAACACATATGCTTTCGTATAGCGGGGTTTGTCACTACCCTTACAGAGGTCCTCCGTTATCCGACCGCCGAATACAACTATTCCAAGTAAAGCAAATAAAACACCAGAGCACTGTTTGTAGTTAATCGTCGTTTATTGTTTAGCAATATGGCTGTAGCTGACACGTGATTTACATGGAAAGCGCTAGTTCGCCTTGTTCGGTTGCCGTGACTTTTACTTTATTTCGCTATTTTACAATGAATCATATTATTGGTCACTGCTGTCGTGCCAAGCGATTGGCTTACTCGTAGCTGTTAGATTTACAATAAAGCATTTAGTGGACAACGCTGCTATCGCGACCACTGATTAATTTACTCGTAGCTGTTAGATTAACAATAAAGTATTTAATGGACATTGTCAGGGTAGTGGAGCACGAATTTGAAGTAGTGCAATCCTTTAATCTTGGGTCAATAGTATCAGCCGATAACAATGTGGAAGAAGAAATACGCGAACGGCTGATTAAATCCAACAAAGCCTACTATGGTCTATCAAGGCTCTTTAAATCCCGAAATTTATCCAGAACATTCAAGCTACTACTGTACAAGACCATGGTCTTACCAGCACTCATGTATGGATCCGAGACCTTGGTGCTCAATAAAAGGCACTCTGAACTCTTAGCCGCGTTCGAGAGAAAGGTCTTAAGGAAAATTGTTGGCCCCGTATGTGAGGGAGGACGATTTCGGAAGCGCTATAACCATGAGTTGTTCGCAATCTACCTTGAAGCTATTGTTGTAAGAAAAATCAAGCTCGGTAGAATCCGGTGGGCGGGACACCTCGCTCGAATGAGCGAAGAGGAGCCTCCCCGGAAAGTCCTTTGTGGCAGGATATATGGAAGGAGACAGCGCGGCAGACTTTGTCTGCGATGGAGGCGTAGACCAGGACGCCCAGAGCCGGGGAATGCCAAACTGGATGACATCGGCTCGAAATCGAGACCGGTGGAGAGATTTGTTAAATAAGGCCAAGACCGGATCCCGGTTGTAGTGCCAATGATGATGATGATTTAATGGACAACACTGCGATCGTGACCACGGATTGATTACTCTACATCCGCAACCCACCGTGACTGAATCTCGACTGGCTAAATGGAGGCAAGAATCTTTGGCGATTTTATTCGTTGTTCAAGTGTTCCGCCGAACACTGCTTGCCGCATAGAAAGCATAAACACCAGAGCGAACGCGGTTAAAAAAGAAGACTCAAGAAAATTGTTTTGAATTTTAATTTTATTGTTATCGATTGTTATTGTTTTGATATTATAACTTTCGCGGTGTCCTTATGACATAAATGACGCGTAATTCGTCGCAACAGAATGTTCTTATTGAATCTACGGAAACACACAAAACTTCCGACGCACTCGAAACGTATTTTTACTGCCTTCTGTAGGATCGCGTATCTTTGTCTCTGCCCTTATCGCTGCTCGCTTACGAAAACTCTTCTCGCCGACGATCAAATTTAGACTAATTTTTTCTATCAGAAAAATCCCCTAAAACAGATTGTATCTTTAGCTGTACAGACAACTTTTCCCATTAGATCTGCTAACAGAATTTTCGAATCTCTGTTAGCAGCATGTTATTTAATCCCAGGGGTAATTTAGATGCCTGAAAAGGAGAAAGTCGCTCATCCATACATCATCATCACCTTCGGTGGTGGTGATAGCATTTCATCTCAACGGTCTTCTGTTTGCGCAGCACATCTGGCGCGCAGAACGGAGATGATTGTTAGGACGTACAGTCCGTGGGTTTGTTTGCCTTTTGTAAACACACCGAAATCCATTAGATCCCTCTGATGGTGTGAAATTCAGAAGGGACCGTGGGATCAGAGTAGTTCCTTTGTAGGTTTTACACTCATAAATTTTTCGAATTATCTCGTTGAGATAATTACGGTTGCCGTTTGTTTTGTTTGCCGATGGATTTGGTGGTCTTTGTGGCAGACCACCCGCACGTGCATCCGTTGGTCGGCTAATTTGCTGACGATAACAAATCCTTGTAACATCGTGTAGATGTTCAGGATTTCCGATTGTGCAGTGCTGGAGTGCGGCGCATTTCAGTCTTTGGGGATCGGATCCATGAATGTTTTCCTTTGTTTCAGGTATGCCATATTCGAACTGTTCAACTTGACATTGGAAGCTTTGGGACGTTCAGTTCCTTGCTTATTCGTGCCGGGTTCAACGTTGGCCAAATGTTTCAAGGCCCTAGCGGACTTAGTGGCACGCGTCTGTGGGTGCGTGTAACGTCTTCAGGGTAGGTATGTTCCTTGAAGGGTAGGAACCCTACCTGGGTGGAATTGTGCGTCCCTAGAACGCTACAAATCCATTCAGGGTGTCGTGGCAGTGGAGTCGTCCTAAGTAAACTCACTGCCACTTACTAGGAATGTGTAGAAGGGTTGCTATGCATACATAGAGAATTTGTTTCAGGGAATTTCTGCCGTACAGGCTGAATTAGATCCCTCTGTTGCTGTGTATATGGAGAAATCGGTTTCGGAGGCATAACCAAGTATGGGCATGGGTTGTCGGTTAGACAAAGGAACCTGGGTCTTGATCGTTGCGATGGTTGTTTCGTGGAAATGCAACGCATCGTGCTGGTGACTTACCAGTAAGGAGAATTGGTGTTATTTCAGATGGTTTAGGTAGGATGGGAGCCGAAATGGTTTTCGGGGAAACTAAATGCTGCTTGGTTGCAAGCGAGAAATATAGTTTAAGTAGGAAATGAACCGAGGTGGTTTTTGGGGAAAATGCATGCGGTTTGATTGTAGATGAGGGAGATGAATTAAAATGTTTTCTGTTGCAGGATTTGGGGTATATATGCTATTGCAGATTGGGAAATGAATTCTTTACAAGTTTGGGAATGTATGCTATTGCAGATTTAGGAATGGATGCTGTTGCAGATTGGGGAGTGTATTCTTTGCAAGTTTTGAATGGGGGAGTTGGGTTAAGGTGACGCGCTGTTAGCGGTCAAAATTGGTTGGAATTGTGGGTTGGTTCTCCACGTAATATAGAGAACCCCCACAGGGCACCTACTACAAGGGCATAACAACTGTAGTGGTTGCCTTGGCTCATCTATCGCTAGTTTCAACTTGCATCGTTTTCTGAGACGGTATTGGTTTCCTGTGTCAGACCATTTCAATGGAACGGGAATTTCGTGTCGATCTTTGCAACATTTGCTGCCTGAGATACAATTTCTCCTCTGTGTCTGCCCATGTCTCTAACCAGAAATCAGCAATCCTTGTGTGGGGGTTTCGAGTAGATGTGCCTACGTAAGGCACTGGCACACTGAGGTCCCACCGTCTGCTATCGTTCACCACCATATAAGAAGACAACGTACAAATGTATGGTTTCACGTAGAATTTATTTTAAGCATTGTTTTACACAAATAATGATAGTTGTTTGGAAAAAGTTTTTGGATGGTTTCTGTTTAGATGCTGTTCGAATGTCCTCTTCTATTTCCTCGTATAAATGTTGCCTAAGCATTCTTTTATGTTCAAGTTTTGTTACTTATTTTTAACAATCGACTTCTACACTATAAGAGGAAATCTAAGTACAACAATGACACTACACAAACGTAAGAGGGGCAAACGCTACACAAACGCAGAAGGACAATTTTCCCTTTTTTATAACCCTGAGGTTTGGTTTCAACGAATATTACTTTGCCAATGACGCGACCGATCTGCGTTCTGATCAGGGTTTGCAAGATTACCCGGCGGACGATAACGGGCGGAAAAACGCCGTTTTCCGAAAGAACGCGAATTCTCGAGTGTGGGGTTCTCACAAGAGACGTATTAACGCGCGGATCTGACACGTAACTTAGTGTACTCCCCGGGCTCTGACGACCTGACGACCTCGACTTGGTTCCTGGAGCGGTTGAATTTCTTCTTGTGCGTGTGCACGCAACGGTGGTTGGGTATCGACTTTTGTGTTGTGGCCCCGATGGCGGTTGGTGAAGACTGACTAATGATATGGAAAAAAATTTATTCTTCGCCTCGTGGCGGCTGAATCATAGCAGAAGCAAACTCGCTGCCACTTCAGAGTTGCTATGCCTGCTTAAGAATTTAGTTCCAACGAATCCTCGCCGTGTAAGCTAAGTTGTATTCGTTGGTTGGGTGTTCCGGGAAATTGGCTTTGGGAACGCGAGCAAGTATGGGCATGCATTTTCGGGGGGAATTGGAATTGCTTGGGTGCAAGCAAGGAATATCATTTAGGTAAAATATTAACCGAAGTAATTTCGGAGAAATGTATGCGGCTTAGTATAGTTAGTGGCGATGGTTGATGTTCCGTTATGGATTTGAATATGCGTTTCGTTACAGTATATGCATTTCGGGGAAATTAAGATTGCTTGGTTGCAATGAGAAAATATAACTTGAGTAGAGAGTTGACCGAAGCAATTTTGGGAAAATGTATGTGGGGTGATGTAATGGGGGGAGATGATTGGTATTCCATTGTAGGTTGGAATATGCATTTTATAATGGTTTATGGATTTCTGGGGAAATTAGGATTGCTTGGTCGCAAGAAGGGAATAGAATTGACCGAAGCGATTTTGGGGAAATGTATGCGGGGATGATTAGAATATATTCTGTTGGGAGTTTGGAAAATGTTTTTTATTGCAGATTGGGAAATGTATGCTATTGTGGATTTTGCATGGGGAGTTGGGTTACAGGTTAAGGTAAGGTGACGCGCTGTTAGCGGTCAGGGTTGGTTAGGATTGTGGGTTTGTTCTCCATGTGATATAGAGATACTTGCACTTAGCGAGACTTAGGTAATAACTGATACAGATATTTCTGATTTTACTAAACTCGGTTACAACTTAGTGTTGTTGTTCTTTCCACATCGTGGTCTTTTTTTTGTGGTTTCGGTAGGAAGGCGGAAACCTCAATAGATATATATATATATATATATATATATATATATATATATATATATATATATATATATGTATATATATAGCGTTAGCGACGTTAGTGAAGAGCGAGTGATTCGAACCGACGCTATCACGGTTAGAATCACTAAAATATAAAACCAAAGCTCAACCCATCAGGCCGCGTATGTGAATTCGATTTCTAAACTCAAATGCATTCGACTAATGTGGAAATGGTATATTATTGCTATGGTGTGCGGCTTTAATGGATGTGCTTTTGGTGGTGTTGTTCTTCACTAGTCGTGTGTGTATCTGCTAGAATATATATCCACATCGTGGCCTAGCCGCATACATACGAAATGATATTGCGTATCAGTCTCAGCAGAATTTAACTTCTCGTGGCTAAAACTTCACGTTCGTAGGCATTTCATTCATTACTGCTTTCCTTATAGAAGCCCAAACTTGGATAGAAACGTGTTGGAAAGGGAACGCTTAAAGAGTGTTCTGGTAACAACCTTAGTAATTCTAGCGCCGGATAGGTGGCGCTTAGGTCAACAAGCAGGGCATATATAAACAGTGGCACCGATGACTTTCTCTCTCTCGCCAAAGACGTGATCTGCGTTTACTACCGCACTCTAGACCTACCGGTCTTGTACGATTTCTTTCCCACAATCCGTCCATCCAAGTAGTTAGAGAACATCCGAACTAACCATGTCCACACTATCCTTAGATACCTCCCCCCCTTTTTCTTTTCCAGATATCTTGAGACCGAGCCCAACATCCTCACGGATGTGGGTGATTCTGGTTATCGCAAGATGACCAGAAGCCAGAGACAAGATGAAGGACACGTCTGTCCTTGTCTCGCCAAAGTCGGCCCTCTCGCCACCCATTTTTTTTTACTTTCTCTCTCTCTCCTTTCGCCGCTGAACCTGTCGTCAACACAATTTAATTCAAGATTTAACTTAAGGCTAAATGTTAACTTCTGTTTTACAAATATCATTCTTACAAATAAAGTCTCATTTCCAACAGGTAATGGGCCCAGTCTAACGCCGGAATAAATAGTGAGGTTAAAGCACGCGTCGACGGAACACGGGGCGGCAATACGTGAAGACCCAAAAGTGACGCCAAGTAATCGGTACGATGCAGGACGAAATAAAGACAAATATTCCGTTGTTATCCGGAGGAAATTACATACCCTGGAAGACAAAACTTAGAGCAGTACTGGCTCGAGATGAGTTATGGGAAGTGGTGAGTGAGCCGGCACCCACGCCGAAAGACACCGAGTGGAAAAAGAAAAATAACAAAGCCATGGCATATATAACTCTGAGTGTCGAAGATAAGCAGTTAGTGCACATCCAACATACGGAAGAAGCGTACAAAGCGTGGCAAGCGCTAACAAAGAAGTATAAACGTTCAACGTACGGAAGCAGGCTATATTTGAGAAGGAAACTGTACGGAATACAGTACAAGAGCGGACCAATGAGTGACCACGTGGATGCCATCATGACAGTGATTGCACTGCTCCGAGGATCAGGCAAGCCACTCGAGGATGAGGAAGTCGTAGTTATTCTACTGGTGAGTCTTCCGGAATTGTACTCGGGACTAGTCACTGCGCTCGGGGGCCGTGACGCGAAGAATCTCACAATCGAGTACGTAACAGGGAAGATTATGGACGAATACCAGAGAAGGACAGAATCTCAAGGCTCGAGCATCGGAGGTTCAGAAGTGGCTCTCAAATCAGCATGTCCAGGTAAACATGACCTAAAGAAGGGACATCTCAACAAAGGTTCAAACTTCCAGACAGAAAGGAAGGACAAACAGGAAACTCGTACATGCTACCATTGCCAGAAACCAGGACATCTGAAACAGGATTGCCAATGAAGGAACAAGCCAGGGCAGGAATAGAAAAGTCAAAGACACCGAGGGCTGACACCAATCAGAAGCAGTTTCTCTTCCAAGCGAGAAATGACACGAGGATCCAAGACGGCGGACAAGATGGCGGACAAGATGGCTGACTTGTGGACCCGGGAGCAACGAGCCACATGACAAACAACTCAACCTTTTTCGACGGCATCCGGGATTTGAACAAACCAATTTATTTGGCGGATGGATCAAAGATAATGGCAACTGGAATAGGAGATGGCTACCTATCATACATCGTGAAAGACGGTCAAGTCCAGAAAGTAAAGCTGACAGATGTCCTGTACATTCCCAAACTCGATGACAGTTTAATTTCCGTTCGGAGAATCATCGATAAAGGATACGAAGCAGTATTCAACGGATGCCAGGTCCTTCAAGGAAAGGAAGTAGTAGCTGAAGCAGACAACGACGGCGGTTTGTACAGGCTGAAATTGGAAGGAGTAAAGGAGCAGGCACACCTGACCAGAGAAGCAGCGTGCATCTACGATTGGCATCGGCGATTAGGGCATCGAGATTTAGCAGCTATCAGACAAATGGCTAGCTCTGGACAGATAACCCGAATACGCATCTCTCCCTGCAAGTGTGAATCAACCTGTGAGAGCTGCATCAGAGGAAAGCTGAGCCAGAAGAAATTCCCACAGGCACAGAGGAGAGAAAGGAAACCAGGGATGCTGATCCATTCGGATCTGTGCAGGCCAATGCAGGCATAGACACCGAGCGGAAACAGATATTTCCTGACCCTCATCGACGATTTTTCTCGTTTCACTGTCGTCAGGCTAATGAAATCAAAAACCGAGGTAACCGATGCAATTAAAGATTATGTTGCAGCAATTGGAAACAGATACGGCAGAAAACCAGTGGCAATCAGGTCGAACAACGGAAAGGAGTACGCAAGGAATTCCAAGACTTTCTTCGGCGAGAAGGAGTGGAGCAGCAATTCACGGTCGCATACACGCCACAGCAAAACGGAGTGGCGGGACGGAAGAATAGGACGCTGGTCGGATCCGCGAGGTGCATGCTGTTTGAAGCTGGACTGGACAAACGGTTCTGGGGAGAAGCAGTGCTGACAGCGACATATCTGCAAAACAGGATGGCGAGCAGAAGCATCGACAGAACACCGGTAGAACTGTTTACAGGTGAAAAGCCAGACCTGTCACGGGTAAGAACCTTTGGCTCCAAGGTTTTTTCATTCATCCCAAAAGAAAAACGAAGAAAGTGGGATGTCAAGGCACGAGAAGGCATTCTGGTGGGGTACCATGGCAACACTATAGGATATCGAGTTCTGGGCCCGTCAACGAACGAGACCTAGATTAGCAGATCAGTCAAGATCATCGAGAACTCAATTGAGCGAAAGAAGAGCTGCCATGAAGAGAAGAAGAACAAGAAGCTACCAGAGCGATACGTCACATACGATATGCCAGACAGTGAGGAACCAGAAGGAGAAACTGACTGGGGAAGAAGGCCAAGACTCAGATGGAGGGACAATAGACTTGAGAGGTCAAGAAGAGCAAAGGGAAGGCGATTCCGCAGACGAACAATTCCAAACATCCCCATCAGTACAAAGAAGAGTTTCTCAATGAAGCAACAAAAATGTACCACCACCGAGGCTGGGGTACAAGGTGAGAGCCTGCATCGTAAGAGAACCAAAGGATTGGAAAGATTTGTTACAGATGTCACCCAGAGAGCAGAACCCGTGGCGAGTGGCAGCCGAAGAAGAGATGAAGTCACTGAACGGCCACCAAGTCTGGGAAATAGCAGATCTTCCTCCAAACAGAAAGGCAGTTTCGTGCAAGTGGGTTTTCAAGGGCAAGACCGATGGCAATGGAAAAATCTACACCCACAAAGCTCGCTTGGTCGCGAGAGGGTTCTCGCAGCCGTACGGCGAAGACTACGACGAGACGTTTGCTTCCGTGGTCAAACACGAGACAGTTCGAGTTCTACTCACACTGGCAGCGTAGCAGAATTTTCATGTCCGGCACCTGGATGTGAAGAGTGCGTACCTGAACGGCGAGCTAGACGAAGAGATTTTCATGGAGCAACCCGAGGGATTTGTTATGCCAGGACAGGAGAAGAAGGTGGGAAGACTCAAAAGGAGCCTGTAGGGTTTGAAGCAGTCGGCAAGGGTCTGGAATTTGAAGGCAGCGGCAATCCTTGGCAAACTGGGTTTCAGGTGCGGTTGTGCAGACAGGTGTCTGTACTTAAAGGAAGAAAAAGATGGAAGGATGTCCTACATTCTACTCTACGTTGATGAATTGCTGGTGGCCGGAGCAACGCCTGAAGTGACAAGACCAGTGAGCAAGCAGCTGAGCAGACATTTCCAGATCAAGGACTTGGGAAACGTTAGCCATTACCTGGGGATTTAAATTGAGCGAGACAACGACGGTTCATTTTTACTGAATCAAAGGGCAAAAATCGTCAAATTGGTGGAAGAAAACGGCTTGCTGGACGCGAAGCCGGTTACCACACCGATGGAGACCGGATTCCTTGCAGCTCCCAGAGAAGATGGCGTAGAGCTGGAGAACAACAAATTGTATAGGAAAGTGATGGGGTCGCTCCTATACATAGCCACCGTGTCGAGACCAGACATCGCTGTTGCAGTCGGGTTACTGTGTCGAAGAGTGGAACACCCAACCCAAGCTGACTGGAGCGGAGCCAAGCGGGTGATGTGCTACCTGAAAACTACCGCGGACACAGTGTTGAGACTACCCTCAGCGAAGGACGCCAGTCTCACTTTCTGCATGGACGCGGGCTGGGCAGGCGACAAGGCGGACAGGAAGTCAACAAGCGGATACGTTTTCCTGTTTGGTAAAGCAGTGATCGCTTGGTGTAGTCGTAAGCACACCCCGGTAGCAATGTCCTCCACAGAGGCAGAGTACATTGCCGCGACGTTCGCGAGCAGAGAGCTGCTATGGTTCAGGCAGTTGTTCAAGGATATGAAAATTCCATTGAAGGAACCAATAACCATGTACGAAGACAACCAAGGTTGTATTAGACTAATCTCAGGTTCGGGATCAGCCAGGACCAAACATATTGACGTTTGCTATCACCAGATGCGGGACCTTTTGGGGAAAGCGATAATAAATGTTTGTTATTGCCCATCCGAACAAATGTTGGCAGATATCCTAACGAAGCCGTTGACCAGGGACCGGTTCGGGGAACTTGCAGAAAGACTAGGACTGCATAGACCGGAACATTCTGAAGCGAGAAGGAGTGTTGGAAAGGGAACGCTTACAGAGTGTTCTGGTAACAACCTTAGTAGTTCTAGCGCCGGATAGGTGGCGCTTAGGTCAACAAGCAGGGCATATATAAACAGTGGCACCGATGACTTTCTCTCATTCACTCGCCGATCGTTCATGCGGACAGACGTATTCGTCGTGTGCTCGTTGACGAATAAAATTGAAAGAAAAAAAAATTGATTCCATAGACGTTAAGTCGTCGACGATCGATCGCGTTCACACCGAATCTTGTGTGATAAATTGCGACTCATATAACACTCGCAAACACGTGTAATTTTCGCTGGGTGCCATAGTCGAAATCTGTCTTCACAGATGCCAAACAACGATCCGAGCGCTACCCGGGAATATTTATTGGAACGGAAGAGAAGAGCCATTGAAACTCTTCAAAACTCATCAAAGAACACTATAAAAATGGAAAATCAAGCAAAAAACCACATTGACTACGAAAAAAAATTCCACGAAACCGAGGAATACATCCAACAGCTTACAACAGAGGTGAAACAACTCCAGGAGGAAATTCACTCTCTAAAGGAACCCAGCCAAAACAGCGACGATGTCAGTATGGAGATGACGCCTTCTCCCAACTTAATCCAAAAAACATCTCAAACCAAGCAACTATCATCAGCCCATAAGGAAGCCACCAAACAAGCCAAGCCAGCACCGAGTCCCCTGCCAGCCCAGCACAAAAATGTTAGACCACCGCCAATATACATAAAAAATGTGACCAGTATGAAGGGAATAATTCTTATAGTAGAAAATGCCCTAGGACACCGCAACTTCACCACAAACACTAAAGGCTCATCTGTCTCCATTGCAACAACAACTCTGGTTGATCACGAGAAAACCGTTAGAAAACTTGCCGAACTACAACACCAATTTTTTACCTTCCAACACCATCAGCTCAAACCAACAACGTTCATCATTAGGCACATTGACCCAACTTGGACCAACGAAGAGCTAGCGTCGGAGATCATCAGGATTTGCCCAGAGCTGAAAATCCACAGGCTGGACTATTTTCAAACTCCGTACATGCGGGAAAATAACTTAAGGAACCTACGGATTATCCAAATCGCTCCAAATGAAGACACCAACAAGCTCAAACAAATTAAGTACTTGTTCACGCACAAAATCAGCATCGAGGAGCCTCATAAACAAAGTATCCTTCATTGCAAGAGATGCCAAGGCTCGGGACACTTGGCGGTGGCTTGCCACCTAAATATACGATGCGGCAGATGTGCCGATGAACGTCAACCAGGAGACTGTAAGGTCAATCCACAAGGTATGGAACCAGAAAAAATCCAAACCACAAACCCCGATGGATCCATTACTACTAAGGAAATCGCTGTGACATGCTGTAACTGCGGAGGTCCACATCCAGCCAATTTCTCCCAGTGCCCGCATAAATTGAGAATTCTCCAAAGAAGAACAAAACCAGCAACAACCAACAAATCCGCACCAACCAAATCCACATCGCAGAACACATTACCACAACCTACAAGGCCAGGAACATCATATGCGGATGTCATCAAGAACAATCAAAACACGCCGACGTCAAACAAACCCAACTCCATTGACCTCAACCTGGACATCATGGGCTACATCAAGAGTCTACAAACTATGCTTCCTACATTGAAGCATATGTCGGATATCGAAAAAAAAGGTGAGATTCTTTCACTTATAACCTCCCATATTCTTTCCCTCAATGTCTGAAGTAACTATAGTTGCCCTCAACGCAGAGTCTATATACTCCAACATCCGTAAGCAACACTTACAGTTGTTTGTTAAAACCTTCTCCCCAGACATCCTTCTCCTCTCAGAAACGTGGCTTAAGTCCAACTCCCGAGTATACATCCCCAACTATACATTTATTTCCAACCCCAGAACTACTGGATCCCATGGAGGTACCGGCATCCTAATAAATAATAAATTTCATTCACCGAAATCAGGTTCGCCAATGTTTTCAATATTGAATACACGGCAGTTAAACTTTTTTGTGAAAACAAAAAAGTAATCATAGTAACATCCGTTTACATCCATCCAACACGAGAACCAGACTTTCCTGACTCTGACATATCTCAAATAATCAGACAGTCTCTCCCCGCACCATTCATAATCGGTTGAGACTGGAACGCTCGACATGCAGCATTCAACGACATAAAGAATAACAAATACGGGTGCCAACTTTTGGACCTCCTCTCATCTCACCCATATACGTATATCGACAGTCCACTGCAGCCAACTCGTGTCACCAACTCGACGCGGTCAACAATTGATTTCTTTCTCAAGTCGGCTGATGTCTACTCAACCCCCCCCCCCCCCCCCCCCCCCGTATCCTTCCTCTTTCCCTCTGACCATGGTTCCGTTCACACCTCGATCAAAGTTCCCTCCTTCGAACTGCTCTACTCACAGAGTCCTGTCCCGAACTTCTCCAAGACTAACTGGAAAAAGGTCAATAGAGACATCGCCGAAAGGTTTTCTAACTTGCAAATCCCTGAATCTTCTAACCTAATCCCTGCTGATATCGATCGAGCAGCCCTAACAATTGAGCAGACCCTCAGACCACCAGCAATACACCCACCACCATCCCCCATAATCATTTAGGAAAATCATTACCCAGCATCTTAACTAAATTGCTGCGTCTCAAAAAACAACTCCGCCGAAAACTTCATATAAGATTGTGCCCCTTTATTAAAAGTCAGATCCAACTCCTGACCACCCTAATAAATGAACATTTAAAAAAGTTCGCGGATCAGACTTATACCTCAACACTTAACAATATTAAACCCAATCGTGATCTCTTCAAAAACATCAACCGACTAACTGGTCGGAAGTTTAAACCGCGAATCGATCACCTCATCAACCCATTCAACAACAATCTTATCCAATCCGACACGGACATAGCCAATTGCCTGGCTGATCACTTCTCAAAAATCCATCAACAAAATGATTCCCTCTCAGTCCCTAATTTTCGAAATACTGTCAACGAATATATTTCACACAGGTTACCCGCATCTTATACTCCTTTCATCGCAGAATTTAACGACACAAACAAGGCGTCACATCCTTCAGACACCAGCACATTTCTAACCACAGATGAACTCATCAAGTTCATAAAATCACGACCCAACAAAAAAATCTACCGGTATAGATGGAATACCACACCTTCTATTTAAAAGACTTCACCCGCCAAATCTACTTCCCATTCTAGTCCTTCTTAACCATATCATAAATGCTTCACATTTCCCAGAGAACTGGAAAATTGCGGTAGTAATTCCCGTTAAAAAGTCCGGCAGTTCCAATAACACCTCCAACTATCGTCCGATATCTTTATTGAACACCCTAAGCAAAATATTGGAATGTAAGATCTACCAAAACCTTCTCTCGTTTGCCAGTGATAACGCTCTCATCCCTAATTCTCAGTTTGGCTTTCGTGAGCGAGACTCTACTTGCCATGCGCTACTAAAACTTACACACGATGTCACAACTGGTCTAGAAAACCAATGCCCTACCGTATGCATATCTCTCGATATCTCCAAAGCATTTGATTGTGTCTGGATCTCAGGACTTCTTTATAAGCTGCACTGCTTATTTGGTCTGAATTCCAATATCACAAAGCTCCTGGCATCTTATCTTTCTGGGAGGAAATTTATGGTCAGAATAAATTCTTCCCTCTCACAAACTCACAACATAACCGCAAGAGTTCCCCACTTTTATATCTTCTATACACATCATACTCATTGCCCTGTGAGTAGGGCGTTAGAATATACTCACAGCTAGGCCAGCTTATCGTAAGAGGCGACTAAAGGCCAAGTGGTAGCCGGGGTCCCAACGCCCTGTGCGCCCGGTGAAATACCACCCCATCAAGCTTTAGGCTCCGTGAAATGGTCGGGAGAAATCCCTGGCCATCTTTCGGAGCTTGGCTGATGGACCGGTTCAAGAAAAGGTTGGTTAGGTGGTAGTCGGTCCCAAGGTGAGATACCACCCCGTCACGCTGTACATTCCGCGATATCGCCGAGAGAAATCTTCGACGGTGTTTCGGATGTGTGGCTGATGGCCCGGACTGACACGGGGATAAGTCATGATGGTGTTTTCTGATATAAAGAATTCCGGAGGTAAACTAGTCTCCCATTCGGATCTCCGGGGGGGACTATGCCAGGGGGAACATCATGCAGATATCATGATAAATAATGGAACTTTGAGAGGTTCGTCATCGCATAACCCGGCTCGCTCTCGAGGCTCGGCCCACGCTCGACTGGTGACGGCATTTTGTAACATCAGGGGCATCGATTTCACCAATACTAATGTAAACGCCGTCCACCAATATTTGCAAACAACGAAACCTGATATCCTTGCCCTAACTGAGACCCAGGTCGATTCGTCAACTGATTCGACATATCTTCGTTGCTCAGGATACGACTTACATTCGAGATTCCGTTTTAAGGGCGGAGTCTGCGTCTTCGCACGGTCTGATCTGGCCTGTCAGAGGATGGAGGCGTTGGAACCCAATAATATGGACTTCATATGGTTGAGGGTCGTGCTGAGGAATTCTGTTAAATTTCTTTGTTGTCTTTACCGCTCCCCGAATGACGATCGACCGGCGACATTTTTCGAACATCTTTCATATACCGTCGACTGGATACAGATCAACCACCCAGCTTCTGAAATTATTGTCCTTGGCGATTTTAATGTGCACAATTCCGACTGGTTGTTACATTCTAACAGAACCGACGAGGCTGGGAGGCTGGCGGAGATGTTTGCTGTAGGCCACAACTTCACTCAACTCGTGGGGGAGCCAACGCAAGTGCCGGATGCCCGAGGCGATTGTGCGAACACCCTGGATCTGTTTTTGACATCCGAACCGCGTATTTATACTGTAGAGGTTTCTGCGCCACTGGGAAACTCAGATCACTGCTTGGTATCTGTCGCGCAAGCACTTGCATACCAAGCGAATAACCGGCCTAGGCAGCTTCGCCATGTATGGAAGTATGGGGCTGCTAACTGGGACGATATGCGAGATTTCTTCGCATCCTTTCCATGGTCGGAGGTGTGCTTCGGAAATTCCGATGTTAACGCTTGCGCGGAGTCGGTATCAGAGATTATTCTCCTGGGGATGGAGATATATATTCCACATTCCATCAAACGATGTTCGTCTGATAAACCTTGGTTTGACAAAAAATGCGAGCTGATTACAGCGGCAAAAAATAGAGCTTTTAAGCAATGGCGCTCCAATCCCACCGATGTTAACAGAACGAATTTTGTTAGAATCAGAAACGCGTGCAACCAGGCGATTGATACCGCGAAGAAGGCTCACAACGACAGGGTGATCAATAGGCTCCTTCGGTGCCCAACTGGTTCGCGCTCCTTCTGGTCAATGGCAAAGGCTGTCAGCAGTAACTTTGCTTCCTCCTCTTCCCCCCCGTTGGTGACAGACAGCGGGACGTTAGTCACGAATCCAAAGGATAAAGCTAATGTGTTCGCGAATTTATTTTCCGCGAACTCAAACCTCGATCCCGGCCTTTTGGAACCACCTGTGATCGCGCCGGTACAGTCTTCCATGCGGGATGTGAGATTTCGTCCGCGCACTATTCAACGCATTCTACGTGAACTGGATTGTAGGAAGGCCACCGGCCCAGACGGAATACCAGCAATAGTCCTTAAGAACTGTGCTCGAGAACTATCGCCGGTTCTTGGCAGACTCTTCCGCTTATCTTATGCACGGAGGACCTTTCCTGCCTGCTGGAAAATCGCTCGAGTTCAGCCAATCCCAAAGACGGGAAGAAAAGTGTCTCCCACAAAATTACCGTCCGATAGCATTACTGTCTATTTTATCTAAGGTAATAGAAAAAGTCATCAATACAGAGTTGGTTAAGTATTTGGAGTGCAACGGTCTTCTGAATGATCGTCAATACGGATTCCGTGGCAGGCGGTCCACAGGAGACCTTTTGACACTTATAACCGATATATGGACATTTGCGATTGAACGGCATGGTGAGTCAAGGGCGGTCGCATTGGATATCTCCAAGGCTTTTGACCGCGTCTGGCACGGGGCATTGCTGAGCAAACTTCGTTCATATGGACTTTCCGACCAGCTTTGCGACTGGACGAGGAGCTTCCTCGAATATCGATCGATCCGGGTTGTTGTGGACGGCGAGTGTTCGGATCTGTATCCTGTTAATTCGGGGGTGCCCCAGGGTTCTATTTTGGCTCCAACCTTGTTCTTGCTTCACATAAATGATTTGTTGGAGACAACGGATAACAAAGTGTTCAGTTTTGCGGATGATAATACGCTTGTTTCCTCCTTTTCGAGTGATCGGCCGATTGGTGCATCTACGTCGCACCAGCTGAGATGTAGACAGATTGACTCTCTGAATCAGGATCTAGATAAAGTCCTGCAGTAGGGAAAGGCCATTCTTGTCGACTTCAACGCAACGAAGACACAGTATACAACATTCACAAAGAAAACTGGATCATCGGTTCCACAGCTGATGATGAATGGCCGGGCCCTCGAGGCTGGGGAAAGTTTGAAATTGCTCGGCGTCACGGTCTGTGGGAATGTATCATGGCATAAACACGTATCGGGTATCGCCAGATCAGCCTCAGGAAAACTGAGTTATCTTTTTAGAGCCAAGAAATACTTTACCCCGGCCCAACTTCTTCTCCTATATAAATCTCAAATTAGACCCGCGCTCGAATATTGCTCTCATGTTTGGAGCTCGGCTCCTAAACATACCCTCGACCTACTTGAGAGCGTACAAAGACGAGCGATCCGCCTGATCGGGGACTCGGTGCTGACGTCGGGACTACAGTCGCTATCACATCGAAGGCGTGTGGCCGACCTCTGTCTGTTTTACAGATATTATCACGGGTGCTGTTCTTCGGAGATTCTTGGCATTGTTCCACGCAACTCGGTTTATGTGCGCTCCACAAGACAATCCGACGGATCGCACCCGTTTGTGGTTCATCTCCCGACGGCGCGAACATCCCTGTATCAGAACTCGTTCCGTTACAGAGCAGGGACGCTGTGGAACTCCCTTCCCACGCGAGTGCTCCCGGAGCGTTACAACCCGCAACTGTTCAAATAGAACTGCAACAGTTATTTGATGGCATCTCGGGGCGCCCACTCGACGCTATAGGTTCGCCTTTCCCGAGAGAAGTCTAATAAAAAAAAAAAAAAAAAAAAATCCGATATCCCCCAACCTCCACCTAGTGTTGTAATGCTAAATTATGCTGACGATACTTTAATCTACTCTAGCAGTAGATTTTCAAAGCGGCAAGAAACCGCGTTAACAACTTCCTCCCGCTCATCTCAGCATACTTTAACAAATGGAAAATTCGCCTCAACCCAACCAAAACCCAGCTAACAGTGTTTAAGGGCAAAAACGCTCACTGCACAAACAACACTAAACGTTGTCACAACAAAATTAAACTAAATCTTAATAACACCCTCATAAAACCTTCCAAAACCCTAAAATATTTGGGAGTAACCCTTTCCAAGAACTGGTCATTCTCAACCCACATCAAAAATTCTCTTCAAAAAGCCTTAATACAGCTTAACCTGTGCAGACGAGTGTTATGGAAGCCTAAAGGCCTCTCTCTTAAGGTCAAAAAGCTCATCTACAAACAGATAATCAGACCTACTCTTACATACGCCTGCCAATTATGGTACCACATCTCACCCTCCCAAATGGAGAAAATACGAGTGTTTGAACGAAAATGTTTCCGGTTTATCACTGGCTTACACCGCAAAACCAACTCATATAGATACCATTGTAACAACGACCTTTACAACACCGCAGGCATCGAACGACTGGATAGACGGATCCTAGAACTGTCGATAAATTTCATAGAAAACCTTCCTAACAATCCCAACCCGATAATAACGGACCTACCATCACCCTCCTCCAATACGGGAGCACACTACCGTAATTGTCTCCAAATCAGGACCCTCTTCGCCGCAGGCAGACTGGTTAACGATCTAAACGAGATCGTGTACCACAACACCGAACTGGCACCCAATCATTTCAAATACAGCAACATCCGACCGTTCTCCAAGATCTTTACCTTTAACACAGAACCGAATGGCTCTCCCCTCCTTCAAGAACTTACCTGATCCTATCCCTTAGTATCCTCAATCCCAACGAGAAATCCCACATCCATAACTAAAAATTGTAAATATTATTTTTAAGTCAAATTCGAATTGTCACTATCATTGCAATATCAAATATTGTAAATTGTATATAAGATTAGACTAAGTTAGATTAAGTTATGTTAAGTAATTTTAAGTAGGCTAAGTTAAAATAAACAGAGTTCCTGGTTTTTCTTCTGACCTTTTCCAGGAAAAACAAAATTAACAATATATATAATCACATTAAATCTTAAGCACATCTAAAAAGAATTGTTTGAAAAATGTTAACAAATAGCATGTAAACACTTATTATGTAACCAATCTATTATAAGTTAGCTGTATTACTTATTGTAACTATTCATTTTTGGTCAAATAAATGCAGTATATTAAAAAAAAAAAAAAAAAAAAAAGACTTTCTCTCTCTCTCCTTTCGCCGCTGAACCTGTCGTCAACACAATTTAATTCAAGGTTTAACTTAAGACTAAATGATAACTTCTGTTTTGCAAATATCATTCTTACAAATAAAGTCTCATTTCCAACAAAACGCTTCCTTTAACGTATTTGATGCTCTATCTGATTCTATCGATCTTGACCCTATATCCGCCCACTGAAATCGCCTTGAAACCAGTTTTTCAGTCGAACTACATAACCTTAGAATGTCTTGCTGATCAAGTGTTTTAGAGCGATTCCAACCCACAAATCTCCTACTCTCCTAATCCAGTCTCTCTTCTTCCACCCCTAGAACATATGAGAGTGTTGGGAATCAGATTTGTGCGTATGCATTAAAAAATAATGAACTTCCGAACTTAGGAAAACAAAATTGATTTCAAGTAAATGCCAGGAAATATATTACTCCGTGCTTACCATATCGTCAGAAAATTACAGTGGCAACTAAGAACTTACTAGAGCATTATGACAAACACTTTCTATAAAACCACAAAAGGAATCAATAATTATAAATATTTATTAATTTAACTTAAATAGCGCATTATCTGACATCTGTGGTTGTATTGTAAATTTAATGTTTGTTTCATAAATATAAATTAATTATCTCGAAGCACGAGTTGAGATCCTTTACCATTCACAATAGTATTCTAATTTAATAACTAGTATAAGTCACAAACTATAAAAGCTTTGGTGGTCGTCCTAGCTATCAGAGTTGGACATTTTGTTGTGAACCTCACTCATCTTTTTATTAAATATCCTTTAAGGTCGGAAGATGGCGCTACCCCAGGCAGAATGATTCTGTATTGTAACTGAAATAACTTTGAGCTTTGAAATCAAGTAAAAGAAAAGTATTAATGGTGGTTGGTGTATCAGTTAGGCGCACAGAACACATGGTGTAAAGCATAGCTAAATTTTTACTGCGTCCAATTCAGAGAGGACGCCAGATGTATTTGAATTTGCTAGGTGTGAAGAGATATCTGTTTACATTAAATTAATCGCCCCTCTACCCAGGATAACGATCATAAAAGTGATGATTGTTGTGTAAACAGTACAGGTATTTACTGATGGGCAGATTAATTGCACAATGTGTAGGTGATATATGCGAGGTGAAATGTATTCAAATTACAATTCAGATAAATCGTTCTCTAAGGTCAAAATTATTATATATGTCATTAAGATTGTAACGGAAGAATAATAAAATTAGTTTCTACAAAATGCAAAAGGATTATATATTATATAATCGTGAATAACCTTGGTCAAGTTGCATTGACACCCGGTTCGTTCCAGATTGGTTTCATTAGAGCAGTCTGCACCTCAACACAGTATTGTTGTGTATTTTGAAAATTAATCGGTCCAGCTTGCAATGTAAATGAATATCTACCCGAGAATGCGTTTACAAAAATCATCAGATGAGTAAATATTTAATCATTCTGAATATTGTCACCCATTTATGGTCGTTGATATTAAGTAGTTAGGTACACAATACTGAGGTCTTTCGGAGAACAGTGTCGTTACGAATTCGCCAAAACAACGATAAACATGACTAGCTTTGGCGTCAAGCCCATAAAATCAAAGGGTAGACATAACAACATGGGTTAGGTTTGAGGTAATTGCAGATTAAAAACTGATGACACTTTTCGATACTAATATTGCTATCACGAAGCTGTCAATACGTTTACCCCCCATGAATTGCCGCGTATCAACAAGATACCTTCACGTGGTATAGGGGTCGTCGACGTAGTTACAACTACAGAATCGGCATCTTTAAATAGCATTTGTTGGTTGCTGGTTAATTAATAAATAGATTTGCCTTTGGATCTACAAGGTCCTAGCTAGTGTACATATTGGGCGAGGGGCGTACACAAAAAGTGGCGCTTTCCAATGTTTGCAGGCCAACTTCGTTGATAATCGTGTGATATACATTTTTAATCAAAGATACAATTGATAATTTTACTCTCTCGCAACCGAGTTTCATTAAGCGACAGGGTAGCAGCAAAAGTCCCCATCAGTTCGTGTACTATTCTTATTCGAGCCGACGAAGCAAGCGCGTGTGGAGTGTGCGTCCTATTATCGGTCGGATATCGCTTAAATTAACCCACAGGACTCTTGATAGATTTTATAATACGAGGAGGTAATTAATACGCTTTGCCATTTTTTATGGGGATGTTGTTAAATTAGTTTAGAAGGACACTTCTCCTTGGAGTGAATCTTGAGCAAACATTAAGTCCGGTCGAATTTCCATTTAGTCTTTTATTGATTCAATTCGATTGAGTGCTTGGTGTTCGGTCAACAAGGTCGTTATCGATGAACTAAATTCCTTATGCAGAGAGTTTTGAAATCATTTTCTAATTGTTTGTTGATGTGTTTTCTTCTCCGCCGTCGGCATCCATTTTATTCTATTTTAATTTTTTCTCCTCGAATAAACCGTAAATTAACCACGAAAAAATTCAATAGCAAATAGTGATCTTGTTAATGTTTGTTTTCGTAATATTTGTGCCATGAGTAAGGACTAAATCTCGTGTATAATAATTTAATGAGGTAAACAACATTAGCACATGAGATTTTGTATAACACTGTGTAACAATGTGAAATGTTCATACAAAGGCTCTTTTTATAGTGTACAATCAAAGTGAATTGACGGGCATTTTGCGATGTGGTGAACTAAATAGATATTAATTTGTAGTGAACAATACAGTCCCATTGGTAAGGATATACCATAGGTTACCACCATATTCCTTTTTCGACCTTCTCTGTTATTGTTCTCTAATTTTCATATTACTCCATCATAGGTTTCTACAATCAATTTATATCCCACTTTTCAACCATATCTCTCTATCACTTCTCCGGTACATCTTTCTATTACAGTTACTTACGGGACTTGTCTACTAGACATCTTTACAATACCTCATTAAAACACTACTTTACTAAATCCCAGTCCATAGAAATTGAGATGCGATTTTACATCTGTATTGCTCCATCGTAACTCTACACGTTTCTCCACCAAACTGCAATGCTTCTCTATCACACGTATTTATAATGACTCTCTACCGCAGCTTATAATGACATCCTTCCACCACAAAACATATTACATTTTTCTATCTCGCTCCACAAACGAGCAGATTAAAGGTGAAATATGTATTTCTTTACCGCATCTCACCACACTTCCCCACTAATTCGACCACATCTCTCTATTACACATATTTAACACGCCTCAGAATGACGCGCCTCCACCACATTTTTCTACCACAAATATACATTATTTCTTTCTACTGCCTTCCATATATAATTAGATGTGACATGATGATATTCATTTTCTTTCTATCACAGAACAGGTATTTATCATATCTCGAAATGACGCGCCTACACCACATTTTTTTACCACAAATATACATTATTCCTTTCTACCACATTGTCCTCCATACATAGTTAGATGTGGTAATGTGATGATATTCATTTGTCATCTATTACAGAAGACCTGTTTAGCACACTTCTCTAAAACACCTTAGAATGACACGCCTCCACCATAGTTTTCTACCACAAATATACATTATTTCTTTCTACCACACTGCCCTCCATACATAATTAGTTGTGGTGACATGATGATATTCATTTTCTTTCTATCACAGAACACGTATTTAGCATACCTCAGAATGACGTGCCTCCACCACACTTTTTTACCAGAAATATACACTATTTCTTTCTACCACATTGCCCTCTATACATAATTAGATGCGGTGCTATGGTGATATTCATTTTCTTTCCATCACAAAACACGTATTTAGCATACTTTTCTACCACACCTTAGAATGACGCGCCTCCACCACACTTTTCTTTCTACCACACTGACCTCCATATATAATTAGATGTGGTGACATGATAATATTCATTTTCTTTCTATCACAGAACACGGATTTAGCATACCTCAGAATGACGCGCCTCCACCACACTTTTCTACCACAAATATACACTATTTCTTTCTACCACACTGCCCTCCACACATAATTAGATGTAGTGATGTGATGATATTCATTTCCTTTCTATCAAAGAACACGTATTTAGCATACTTCTCTACCACACCCTAGAATGACGCGTCTCCACCACACTTTTCTACCACAAATATACACAATTTCTTTCTACCACACTACCCTCCATACATAACTAGATGTAGTGATATGATGATATTCATTTGTTTTTTATCACAGAACACGTGAACACATTTAGCATGCCTCAGAATGACGCGCCTTCACCACACTTTTCTACCACAAATATACACTATTTCTTTCTACCACACTGCCCTCCATACACAATTAGATGTAGTGATGTGATGATATTCATTTTCTTTCCATCACAAAACACGTATTTAGCATACTTTTCTACCACACCTTAGAATGACGCGCCTCCACCACACTTTTCTTTCTACCACACTGACCTCCATATATAATTAGATGTGGTGACATGATGATATTCATTTTCTTTCTCTCACAGAACACGGATTTAGCATACCTCAGAATGACGCGCCTTCACCACACTTTTCTACCACAAATATACACTATTTCTTTCTACCACACTGCCCTCCATACACAATTAGATGTAGTGATGTGATGATATTCATTTACTTTCTATCACAAAACACGTATTTAGCATACTTTTCTACCTCACCTTAGAATGACGCGCCTCCACCACACTTTTCTTTCTACCACACTGACCTCCATATATAATTAGATGTGGTGACATGATGATATTCATTTTCTTTCTCTCACAGAACACGGATTTAGCATACCTCAGAATGACGCGCCTTCACCACACTTTTCTACCACAAATATACACTATTTCTTTCTACCACACTGCCCTCCATACACAATTAGATGTAGTGATGTGATGATATTCATTTTCTTTCCATCACAAAACACGTATTTAGCATACTTTTCTACCACACCTTAGAATGACGCGCCTCCACCACACTTTTCTTTCTACCACACTGACCTCCATATATAATTAGATGTGGTGACATGATGATATTCATTTTCTTTCTCTCACAGAACACGGATTTAGCATACCTCAGAATGACGCGCCTTCACCACACTTTTCTACCACAAATATACACTATTTCTTTCTACCACACTGCCCTCCATACACAATTAGATGTAGTGATGTGATGATATTCATTTACTTTCTATCAAAGAACACGTATTTAGCATACTTCTCTACCACACCCTAGAATGACGCGCCTCCACCACACTTTTCTACCACAAATATATATTATATCTTACTTCCACACTTCGCTCCACACACAATTAGATGTTAACTAATCTGGTTATTTTCCTGACGCATTTATCGAACCCTCTCTCTTTCTACATCAAACGTATTTAGTATACTTCTTACCATACGTTAGAATGACACCCATCCACCACACGTCTCTATCACAAATGTAAATTACCGCCCGTCTCTAATTCACATTACCATTGCATGTCCACCACACCAAACTGCTACATCTGTCTACCACAACCCTCTACTACATTTACTTGACATGGCCAATGACTGAGTTGATAAAGATGTTATGTCCGTGGTTTGTGTCATATATAGGTTCAACTGACGACGCTTTCTATTAGGGTAGTTGTGCACAATTACCGAGTGGTACGTTGGGTCATAATGCTCAGTCGTGCGGTGAACTAACTCCTTATTAAGCTAACTGCTCCGTGAAATTGTCGGGAAAATCCATGATCATTTTTCAAAACATGGTTGATGGACTAGGTCGAAAAAAGTTAGAACAAGCGTTAGATCGGGCCAATGGAGACCATTGCGTCACACTTTACATTTCGTCGGGAAATTCGTTGACTATATTTTAGAGGTTTGGCTGATGGCTCGAACTGAGGTTGAGAGAATTTTATAGAGCAAAGAACATCAGAGGTATGTATGCCGGCATAAATTCAATTAGAAATGGCTACCGAGGGAGAGCCAAAATAATTCGAGACGCAAACGGCTGTCTGGCCACAGAAACAAACAATATCGTGCCAAGATGGAAGCAGTACTTTGAAAACCTGCTCAATTCCTCCTGACTTCCTTTGTTTTCTTGGAAATTGTAAACAACTTTTCTTTCTTTGTCATCATCATTATCATTGGCACTACAACCGGGATCCGGTCTTGGCCTTATTCAGCAAATCTCGAGGCTTGTTAATTTTCCATAATACTTTATTTTTACGGGCAAACTTATTAGCCTTGCGCCATTTCTTTCTTTGTGGTTATTCTTTATTTAATTTAAGGTGTTGCTAACAACCCCACTTGTAGGTTGGTAACTTACTCTACCATTTAACCATTTGCAACCACTCTTTTTATACCCCAAAGTCTCGGGGCAGAAACGCAAACGATGCACCTTCCCTTGGACAAGACAAGATGGAAGCAGTACTTTGAAAACCTGCTCAATGTACGCACCCATCAACCACAAATAACCGAATCAGGCATACATACAGCCGAGACTCAGATCCCAGAGCCCGCTTTCAACGAAGTTGTAGACGCAATAAATCGATTGAAAAACAACAAAGCTCCCGGAGTCGACTGCATACCGGCAGAGCTTGTGAAGCATGGAGGCAAGGCAACCGCTCGAAAGATCCACCAGTTCATCTAAACAATATGGGATAAGGAAGTCACTCCGGAAGAATGGAAAACCTCAATAGTCGTCCCCATTTTTAAAAAAGGCGACAGATGACTGCGAAAACTATAGAGGAATATCATTGCTCCCAACCGCATACAAAATATTAACAAATGTCATTTTGACGAGAATCACACCGTACGCAGAAGAAATATTGGGAGACTACCAATGCGGATTCCGTAGGAACCGGTCAACAAGCGACCAAATGTTCACAATAAGGCAACTACTGGAAAAGACGTGGGAATACGGAGAGACGGTTCACCAACTGTTCGTTGACTTCAAAAAAGCCTACGACTCAGTCGCAAGGCAAAGATTCTACCATATTGTAGTTGAGCTGGGAATCCCAAAAAAATATGCCGCCCTCATTCAAATCTGCATGAACGAAAACCACCTTTGAAAACCACTTGAAATCCGGGACGGACTAAAACAGGGGGGTGGCCTCTCAACATCTCTTTTTATCCTTGTCCTCGAGTATGTCATCAGAAAGGTACAAGACGACAACATGGCCGGATCATCCCTGAACGGGGTCACACAAGTGGTCGCATATGCGGATGACATCGCCGTTTTGGGCGATAATCTAGAAACTGTAAGTAAAATCAGTGAAATCACCATGCAAGCGGCAGAAGAGGTGGGCCTAGAAATAAATGAAGACAAAACAAAATACTGATGATTATGGCGAGAGAAGATGGACCTCAGAGAACACACATAAACATCAGGGGTAAGATATTTGAAAATGTCAAAGATTGTAAATACCTGGGAACAATACTGACGGCCAGTAACGAAATGTCGAGGGAAATTAACAAAAGACTACACTCCGGCAACGCTAGTTGGCACGCAGTCAGTAAATTGCTGAAATCCAAACTGCTATCACGTAACATAAAGCTCCGTGTCTATAGAACCATAATCATGCCGATTGTTCTATACGGATGCGAAACATGGGCTCCCACAAAACGGGAAGAAAACAAATCCCGCGTATTCGAGAATAAAGTTTTGAGGGGTATCTTTGGAGGTAAATATGACGAGGAGGCAAGACAATGGAGGAAACTTCACAACCACGAACTGGAAGAGCTATACCGCAAACCTACAATAGTGAGAGTAATCAAGTCGCGAAGATTAAGATGGGCCGGACATGTGGCAGGAATGGGGAATAGGACCATGCGTAGAATTCTTGAGGGTAGACCTGTGGGGGTTTAGGTTATTCTGCCTACAGGGGCACGGGTTCACCATTACCCACCGACGGGCCCTTCACAAAACTGTCACTCGAAATCCGAGCACCAAGATGAAAATAAATGAAAGGCACTAGGATATTGTTAGTTATATTTGTTATGATTTTTATAGCAATTATATTTTAATATTTTGTAGTATAATATAGTTTATATATTGAAGGAAGGGATTACTTGGTTGCTCTTGACTTTTCTTATGCTGTTCTTGATGCTGCTGACAAGTTGCAGGGGGCGTAGAGAGTCGTGCTCCCCTGTTCAGCTGCCTTTGTGCTTCCAAATGTTTTCCAGTTGAGGATATGTTCGACTGCGTCAGAAACTTTTTCACTTTTCTTGAATAGTATTTCTATTGTAGAAGATGCCACTTCTATCGCAGTTTAACGTCGAATCTCAAAAATTTGTTTATTGCCGTTGACGTTTTATATTTTTATCTGGCGCCAACGCCGTTTTATTATTTTTTCTCTACCAAGTAGAATTTGCACAAAGTAGTTTATGCAAATTAGCTACTTGGCGAGTTGTTCTCCTTTTAAAGGTAAAGAGGGGAAACTAACGAAAGGGGATTAGTGGATGTTGGGGGGGACTCAAGGTCGGTCCGTAACATATTTTTATTTGTCTTCCTTTTTACATTGTTGGCTATTTTAGTTGATTACTTGACAATACTATTGCTAGATGCTACCGGTTTGTAATATTAAGGCTTCTGCACACGGCTTTAATTGATTGATTGTTCGACACCATTGGTTTTAGATACCAAGATTTCCGTGCGCGACTTTAATTGGTTGATTGTTCGACACCATTGGTTTTAGATACCAAGATTTCCGTGTGCGACTTTAATTGGTTGATTGTTCGACACCATTGGTTTTAGATACCAAGATTTCCGTGCGCGACTTTAATTGGTTGATTGTTCGACACCATTGGTTTCAAATGTTAAGATTTCTGTACACGACCTCGGTTGATTGATTGTTCGGCACCATTGGTTTTAAGTATCAAGATTCCCGTGCGCGACTTTAATTGAGTGATTGTTCGAGACCGTGGTACACTCTGCTCGCGATAGAGACTTGGCTCTGAGAACGACACACTACGGGGCAAGGAAAAGGGAACGACACGCACTCTGTAGTGGTTGGACAACGACTGACTGTGTGACTCCTGCGATTGTGCGCCGTTTGGCGGATGATTAGCGACTGAATATGTCCGCCCCCGGCGACGGTTGAATCTCGACTGACTAATTATTGGAAAGAAAAAGTTCATCGCGTCGTGGCAGTGGAGTCATAGCTAAAATAGACTCACTGCCATTTACGAGGAATTTCGAGAAGAGATGCATGCATAGGAATACAGCTCCAGCGAATCCTCGCCGTATAAGCTGAGTTGGATTCGTTGGTTGTGTGTATCGGGAAATTGGCATAGCCAAGTATGATCAAGGGTCTTGATAGTTGTGATTGTTTCGTGGAAAATTAGCAGTCGCTTGGTTGCAGACGAGAAGTATAATTTAAGGAGGAAATGAACCAAAGTGGTTTTCGGGGGAAATTGGAATTGCTTGGGTGCAAGCAAGGAATATCGTTTAGATAAGACAGTAACCGAAGTGATTTCGGGGAAATGTATGCGGCTCGGTATAGTTGGTGGTGATGGTTAATGTTCCGCTGTACGTTTGAATATGCGTTTTATTATAACGTACGAATTTCGGAGAAATTAAGATTGCTTGCTCGCAAGGAAGGAATATAACTTTAGCGAAGAATTGATCGAAGTAATTTTGGAAGAAATTATATGTGGGGTGATGTAATTGAGGGAGATGATTTAAAATGTATTCTATTGAATTGTATTCTGTTGGGAGTTTGGGGAAATGCCTTTCATTGCAGATTGGGAGATGGATTCTTGCAAGTTCGGGATGGATGCGCTTGCAGATTGGGATTTGTTTTTGCATGTTTTGAAATGGGTTACAGGTTAGGGTAGGGTGACATGCTGTTAGCGGTCAAGATTGGTTGGCGTTGTGGGTTGGTTCTCCATGTGGTATAGAGAACCCCCACAGACCAATGGGAAAGAGACCGGTAGGACGGCCGCGATGGAGATGGGAGGACAATGTTAGGTTTGACCTTGAGGAGATCGGATCGGATGGTCGAGTGTGGAAGGGGGGCGCACAGGACAGGGAACGATAGCGGAGTCGAGTCGGTAAGGTCATGAACTTCCGAGTTCCTACAGGACAATAAATAATAATAATAATAATAATAACAGAAGCCATTAAAAAAGATGACCAAAAGCGTCTATATATGTGTGAAATCGGCAATTACTCAGTTGCCAACCTGATACATAAGATGACGTAGGATTTTTCCAAAATTTTAAGTTTCAACAAAACCGCAGTGTTTTGAAAAAAAAGGTTTACCAAAAATTCATCGACAAATTGTTTATAAAAAACACGGCTCTATATTTCAAAAACCCCCTACGTCATCTTATGATGAATGTTATTATAAAGTTACAGTTAAAATTTCAAGTCAATCGGATGAAAAATGAGGACGAAACGTTCCCGAGGTTTTGAAAAATGTTGTTTCGAGATAAACGGGTTTAAAGCTCTGAAGGCGATAAACGTATGGACATTTTTACTGTACGTTTAATCAGCAATGCCAATGTGTGGGAGTGGGGTATGGGTGCCGCCGTACGGCACGGGGTTCATTCCAGTCCCCATCGCTCTGACACCGCGGCCGTTGCAACGAAGAGAATAAAGGGGTCGGTGGGGGGGGGGGGGGGGGGCGACCAGAACACTGCTGCACGGCGAGGAAGCAGAACCGCGGGAATAAAACACACAGGTGTGATTGGTTTACGAGTTGCTTTAATTGTTCGCTTAGTTTTATTTACAAGGAGTTTAGTTGACTGCGTTCCACGACGCTGCTTATTGTTCCTGTTGTACGCTATCTCTACACTTAACGATAATTGCCGGTTCACTGAACCTTAAGACGCACGGCTAAACGATTTCCACCTTAGGGATAAAGAACCCGACACACGACTAGATGATTTTCGTTTAGAAATCAGGGCTTCGGCAAAGACACGGCGAGCTAGGTAACACACTCGGGGCTTCGCGCGCCCCCGAGCGCACGTTACGGGGGGCTGAATCTCGACCTGATATGCGCGCGTTGGTAGTTGAATGACGACTGACTAATAAAGGAAAGAATCTATTCATGGTGTCGTGGCGGTTGAGTCATAGCTGAAATAAACTCACTGCCATTTACTAGGAACTTGAAAAGGGTTGCTATGCCTGTGTAGGGAATTTAGTTTCGGAGAATCATCGCCATATAAGCTGAGTTGGACTCGTTGGTTGTGTGTACCGGGAGATTGGTTTCGGCGGCATAGCCAAGTATGGTCAAGGGTCTTGATCGTTGCGATCGTTTCGTGGAAGGCGACGCATCATGCTGTGGGCTTGCCAGTAAGAGGGAATTGGTGTGGTTCTACATGGTTTAGGTGGAATGGGAACCGAAATGGTTTTCGGGGGAAATTGGAATTGCTTGGTCGCAAGCAAGGAATGTAATTTAAATAGGAAGTTAACCGGGATGGTTTTTGGGAAAAATTATATGTGGGGTGATGTAATTGAGGGAAATGATTAATATTCCGTTGAATATGCATTTATTACAGCTTGGGAAATGGATTCTTGGTAAGTATGGGGATGTATGCAATTGCGGATTTGGGGACGGATGCTGTTGCATATTGGGATGTGTTTTTGCATGTTGGGAAATGGGTTACGGGTTAGGTTAGAGTGACGCGCTGTTAGCGGTCAAAATTGGTTGGCATTGTGGGTTAGTTCTCCATGTGGAATGTAGAACCCCCACACCAACTCCATACATTTCACCTTCAGTACTAACGTCCATCTTCTCTGATTCCATCCGGAGTGATCTGTTAGACATTATGGTCTCTCGAGCTCACAGTAATTTCGGCAGGTAGGTTACGAGAAATGGGAGGAGCACCCGACCGGATTACCGCCCGATCGGTGGCGTTGCACCTGCCTTCGGTGGGTTGGATTCTAGTGTACTTAGAATTTGGGACTTGGGACCAAGTGTACTTCAATTTTAAGACCCTAAAGCATCCTTTAAACACAAAAAAAAATCGATATTTTGAAAAAGCCAGTGGCGTTACCCTTTAAGCGAAAACAAAATAATAACCTCGACTTCGCTCTGCAGTACATTATCTATCTGAACATTAACATTACTGCTCACCATCGAAACAGTGTTTTAGCTGTTCTTCAACTTCGCCACTAGTGCTGCATCAGTCGGTTGTCGGTTGCTTTAATGCATAGCAATTTCAGGTCTCCAATTGTTGATACATGTGCTTCTACCAGCAGATTTATTTCTTTGTTTATGTTAGCCAATTATTTGTAGTTTGGGGCAATGTTTGACATTTCGTTACGCAGTCACCATTTTCAAACGCATCGAATACTCATATCACCCTCTTACCAATCATTTCCTTTGGGTTCGTTTCCAGGATTAATTCTCGTGCCTTGTATGGATGAACTCACTCTTTCGCTAGTACATTTAGTTTACTCAGTTTGTGTTTGACAGCCATTGAAAGCAGACAACCTCGTGAATTCTCGAATAAGCTACCCTTGTCGTGTATTCCGATATAATAAATGAATTAAGTACCCCTTGCCTAGTTTAGAAATGCCGTCATACGGACAACCCAGTGTTAACAAATAGAACACATTAAATAAAAGTTATTTTAATAAATCAAGAAACAGTATCGTGCACAATTATGTATTCAGTGAATGTCTGTACTGAGTTTTAAACATAAATATAAACACAAATTACAATAAATCAATAAAACAACAAAAACGAAAGTTAAAAGTGACAAATCATTATCTCTCAGTGCATTAAATAAAATCATAAAGAAGTGCATATAAAAACAGTTGAGTGAGGCGCAAAAGTGTTCGAGACAATAAAAACAAAAACAATAAAAACATAATACTTCGGTCGCAAACGCGAAAATTAAAACAAACAATATATTGCTTGTTAAGAGCGCAATTTTTAAATTATCGTTTGGCGCGAGTGCAAGCTTACTGACTCTTAGCCGACGGTAGGCGAGTTCGACTCAGCCTGCGCGACAAATCGAGTTGCCGTGGTTCAAAAGGTCGCCTTTTTCATTTTTTTTTTAATGAAAACAAACTGGAAAGAACCAGAATGAGCACGGAGGACGATAAAAACGTGACAACACACAAACGAAAAGGGGCTCCGAAAAACTCCATTGGGACGCGAAGTAAAACCGCGAAATTGACAATGGAGAAAATAGACCAACAATTGGAAGACGACAGTGAGCTCCCCTCCCCCTCCAACTTTAACATATATGGGGCAAATAATTCATTCGCTTCTCTTGCATCCTCAGAGTCTGAGGATGAAGAGGAAAAGATAAGTGAATTGGAGGCGAAACTTGCAATGGCAAGGGCCCGATTACAAGAGAGACGCCGAAAGAAAAAAATAGCGGCGCTCGAACAAGAACAAAACCCGCAACAACTACAAAAGCTAAAGCCAAAAGTCGGCCAACAGCAACAATTTCACCATCAACAGCAACATCAACTTCAACATCAGCAGCATCAACAGCAACATCAACAGCAACTACCAACACAAAAGCGATCAACGAACCAGCAAGCAACACAGCAGCAGCAAAACAACAATATCAGCGGAAAAATACAGATGCCACCAATCAACACCATAGATGTTGACTGTAAGGAATTGGTAAGTCTTTGTAAGCTAGCCATAGGAAAAAATTTTGCAGTTAACAGACTGGCGGGTTACAGGCATGCCATTCAAACATATACGGTGGCAGACCACGACAAAATTAAAAAGAGCCACCGCGGAATTTTACTCGTCCACGCCGAAACAAACGAAGAGCGTAACGGTTCTATTAAAGGGTGTCGACCCTGAAATGGAACCGGAGGCTCTGCTCGAAATGCTTCAAAACCTGAAGCACGAAGATCTCGAGTTTACCGCGGTAAAACCATTCACCACACCCAAGGCAAGAAGGGAAACCGCAAGCTACCCTTCCTTTTGGTGCAATTAACACCCAGCAGTAGAATTGGTGGTCTAAGAAAAATTACAGTCTTGGATCATCAAATGGTCACATGGGACAAATTAAAAAAAGGCAGAGACATCCTGCAATGTGTCCGTTGCCAAAGGTTTGGTCACTCGGCGGCTAACTGAGAAATGCAGCGCCGTTGGGTAAAATGCGGAAAGGACCATAAGGCAGAAGAATGCCCTCTGGGAAAAGAAAGGGTAGAAGACAAAGCCCTTCTAAAGTGCGCAGTGTGTCGGAATGGGGGACATCCCGCTAATTATCGAGGTTGTCCTAAATTCCGAGAAATAATGGCAAGAAGTGTGAATCGGCAAAAAAACACAGAGCCAGCTCGTACAACAACAACACCCGTAACATCAGAGCGGTCGTACGCACAAGTTGCGTCGGGTGGGAGAACACCAAACCAGGCTACATCACAGGTAGCCACAAATACTCCCACACGGACGGAAACAACACCGCAAGCAGACGTGTTCGCAATCCTGCTCAATCTGCAGAGACAGATGACACAGCTACAAAGCCAAATAAACGAGATCTACTCGCATTTTCCCAGTCTAAATAACAAGTCGATATAAACCCTCTAACCACAACATCACTAAAAGCTCTTGTCGTGAATGTAAATTCACTAATAAGAACTGAGAGAAGAGCCAATCTTTTTAACCTGTTGCAAGAGGAACAACCTGATGTACTTCTGGCGGGGGAAACAAAGTTAAACCAGAGACATAAGATAGGACATAAAAACTACGATATTATACGAAGAGATCGACCTAATTCCTCTCAAGGGGGGGGGTGTCGTAATCTCTATTAGAAAAGGGATCAATCATAAAGTAATATATAGTGGAGAAGTGCGCAGGTTCCGGGTGCTGGAAGCCTGTATCGTCCGCATACCCCTTCCGCAAGGAAGGGGTTTGTATGCGATTGCGGTCTACGCACCTGAGGAGCACCAACAAAACCTATTTATAGCGTAGCTCGAGACACTCTTTCGATGCTTACAATTGCACCTGGGCAAAAACTACTTTATCCTAGGGGGAGATATGAACGCCAAGCATAGAAATTAGGGAAATTATATATCTAATGCCAGAGGAAATCAGTTGGCTGGCTGGTTAGATCAGTTTCATATTGAATATAGAACTGACTTGCTAGCTACGGAATATCCATCGTTCCCTAGAGGTAGATCGTTCTTAGATATCTTGCTAATCGACTCACGACTGAGATTACTTAACACCAACAGACGAAACACAAACTGTTTACGGACAATTGAATACGACAGCGACCACTGTGCATTCACGGCAGTAATAGAGCTTCCGAACGAGCTCGCAGATCTGGAGGAATTCGTGATCCCGCAACCCTATAACTACGGGCAATGCGATGGCCGCGGTTCACCAGATCATTAACAAGAGAACTGCGTTCGAATGACTTTAATCTGCCAGTAAACAGAAACCTGACTAATGTCGAAATCGACAAATACATTCAACAAATGGACGAAACCGTAAAACGAACAATGGACAAAACAATTCCCAAAACAACAGTTACAGATCACACTAACATGTACAGAAACGCAACCATAAACGCACTCCACAGGCAAAAGAGCAGACTGCTATCGAAATTAAAACAATTACACAGACAGTTTACAGACAGACAAGACCAGGAGATAATATCACTGAAATCTAAAAAATAAACAAGCAGCTGCTCTCCAACATTGGCATAGATACAGAGAACGCTATCTTCAATAGTGAGCTCTTCGTGATCAAAGATCCTTTGGAGAAGGCGAACGCTGTGGGAGCTGTCTTTCAGGAAATGTACAAGGTGAATGAAAGCATTCACCGAAATCATGACCTGGAGGACAGAATTCGACTGAATCACCTGCACCTCCGAAATGAAATTTCACTTTGGCAATCGGAGAATCCGGGTTTTACCGAATTCAGTGACGATAATCTGTCAATTGACATTAATGCCAATGGTGGGGCTAATAGCCTTTTAATCACAAGGGAAGGAATCCAGAGTATCTTCGACTCATTAAGAAGCAAAAAGTCAGTGGGAATAGATGGAGTACCTAACATCGTACTCAAGAACCTGCCCCCAAAGGCAATAGATATATACACGGTCCTGTTTAACAACGCGTTGAATAATGCATATTATCCAGCGTGTTGGAAAACGGCTATCATTCAGCCCATCCCAAAAAAGGGCAAAGACTGTACAAACCCAATGAACATGCGTTCGATAAGTTTACTCCCAAGCATCAGTAAAGTATTTGAAAAAATCATTAACAAAGCTCTGCTAAAATGGGTAGACGACAACAGCATTATTCCAAATAACCAGTTTGGCTTTAGGGCGGGTCATGAAACCACACATGCCGCAGCTAAACTGGTCTCCGACATACAATGGAATAAATGTAGGAACCAATGCACAGGTGCCTGTCTGATCGACTTGGAAAAAGCCTTTGATACCGTCTGGATCGAAGGGTTGTATTACAAACTGGTCAGACATGGCATACATAAGCCTTTACTATATGTACTTTACGATATGTTAAAGGACAGGAGGTTCGTGGTGAAAAGTGGTAATGTGACCTCTAATAAAACGTATAGTATCAAGAATGGCTTGCAACGGGGCGCGGTACTCTCTCCGATTCTTTTTAACATTTACATTAGCGACTTATTAGATGCACTTCCGCAGGCTATTGCGTACGCAGACGATCTCATAATTTACAGAACAGCTCCGAAAGTTGCGATCATAAATAGTTTAATACAGCGAGACTTCAACAGCGTGCTGCGCTATTGCGATGACTGGAAACTTAAGATCAACTTCCAGAAATGTGAAGCCATCCTATTTAGAACGCCATTATATAAAGCCACGAACGACACAAGAAAAAACTGGCGAAAGCTAGTTATCGTGGGACCTGATGAAGATAAACTGGAAACCAAGAGTTTAGTTAAATACCTTGGCATCTGGCTAGACCAATATCTGTATTTCAACAGATATGTAGAGGCTGCTCTGGTCAAGGCTAGAAAAACGTTTACTATGACAAGGAGGCTATTTCACAGTAGCCAACTTGACAGCAGGGTAAAAGTCATATGCTACATGACGCTAATCAGGCCAATGCTCATATATGGTTGTCCAGTATGGTTTAACATAGGTCCAAATTTGATGGAAAAGATTCGGGTGTTCGAAAGGAAGTGTCTCAGAAGTTGTCTCAGATTATATCGGACACCGGACTCGGACTATAAAAAGTATTATTCAAATGAGACGTTATATAATGAAGCCTACATAAATAGGGTGGATAGTTTTATGATTAAATTAATCAGAGGACATATTGCGAGAGCAATAAGCTCGTCCAATGATCTAATTTTCGGGGCCTATTATCCAAACACTCTGTACTATGAGAGCGTGAGTCGCAACGGCTTTGTTCCACCAGAGGCGTTCCTTGACTTGGACATGATAGGGCTTATACAGGATAGATCCGGAATTCCGCTGATCTATCATGTAAGTAGATCATCCGTAGACGGGCGATTGTGCTACGACCGGGAAGTAACGCGCACCGAAGAAGAGCTCCTGCACTTCAGTAGGGCTATCTCCCACAGAGACCGGGACGATAGTATTAGACAGCGTCAACAGTTCTGGTGGTTGAATGGCATATAAAGACCTGGATACCAAAGTCGGTATAGAATCACACTATCATCAGCTAGCTTACATAGACTTAGCTTTTCTAGAATTAGGGTAGTATAAGATTTAAGTTAAGTTAGGTTAAGTGCTTTTACATAAAATAAAGAATTAAAAAAAAAAAAAAATTGGTAAGTTAAGTAAGTTAAACTTTAAGAAAAAAAAAAAAAAAAACAAAAAAAATTGACACAAAGTTTTTCAAATGTTCTTTGTCTTTCAAATAATTATAAGTACTGCCACAAACTTCTGTCGCCGAAAAGCAAATTATACAAATGTTTAGTAATGTTTAGCTTAGAGCGTCTGCGAAGGACCAGTAAGTTATTATATAAGATAATTAAGCTAGAATTTAAGCATTTTTTGTCTAGCCTTTAATTTAGAAATTAAGAATATAAAAAGAAAAATAAAAAATGTTTTAAAAATGAAAATGAAATGACATTTAGTTTACTCACGTGCCTCGGTTCTAAACTGGAAATCTCTCCTTAAGAGCACAAGCTATTAGGATCAGTAGCATTTTTCATGATAAGCTAACTGCTTGTAAAGCGTTGTCTACCTCTTGAGTTTTGATCTCAATGATTATCACTATCCGATAAGTGGTCAATTTACACTCGAAACACGCCTATCAGACGTGACTGGCTTCCAGTTTATTAGTTGTTCGTCTTAGCGAAATGTTGAAGACCTATATTTAATTGAACGACTTATCGTTGTAAGATTATCGCGAATTTTCCCCGAGAATTTGACTCGGAATTTTTCGTATCCAAAAGCACGTAGGTGGAGCGCCGCAAACAAGGTGTAGATATGCGTGGCGTCGACATCGCTGGTTCGATTTTTGATTGTACCAATGCAACATAATCAATTGGGATGTTTTATATGAGTAATTCTATTCCATTTGTGTTTTATCAATTAAACCAGCAACTTATCTAAAAAAATCGGTGCCAAGTTATGGAACCTGGTATTAATGGCAACAAACTTTTGTGCAACATAAATCAAAAAGAACATGACATTTTTTTTATTTATTAAATCAGAATATTGTATTTAATGGATTTTCGTAGTTCTAAAAACACAGTTTTGTACATGTAATTTAGACAGTTGTCAAACTTGAATGTTATTCAACTTCTGATTTGTTGCCATTTTAGAGCATGGATCGTTTTACCATCGAACAACATGTTAGAAATACTAAAGTTTTTTTTAGAAAAATGGTAATACTGCAGAAGACATGTTTCGCACATTACGAGAAGATTATGGTCGACACATTATGACGTATTTTATACTTTGGCTTGCATCTTTATTCCTATAAAAGTCAACTCACGCAGTAATTGAAGTCCGTCGGCCTTATAATCCGCTATACGTACACCGACTAGAGCTCACACAACCAGTTGAAATTCTTTTCTGCGATGAGACTTATCCCTGCTTATTTCGTGTCCAAAGGTCTGAAAACTGACAGGTGATTGTCAAAATCGTATCCGCTAGAAGTGACTGGTGAACGTTGTGGTCTTCTGGCCTGTACTTTTTCGAAAACGAAAACGGAGAGACTTAATGTTCATTGAATTTTTTGACCAGAAATTGAAGATTTCCGTCTGTGGTTGCGACAAGATGGCTCCAGAAACCACATAACACAACAATGTTGGCTTCATTGAACGAAAAATTCGTATGCCTCATATTTGATTACGTTAATTGGCAACCGAGATGATGCCATTTGATGCTGTTGGACATTTCCATTGGGGCTACACGAAAGACCGTATTTACGCGGACAATTGTAAAACTCTTAAGCAGTTGGAAACCTAGATTCGTTAAATTATTGCCGGAATTTCGGGAAAAGTAGTCGAAAAAGGTCTCAGGAGGGTCGAATCGTCAAGTGGTAACTTGGTAGACATCTAAATGAATGGTTGTATTTAATGTCAAAGACTGGATAATATAACAAAAAAAAATCATCGAAATCCTTCTTTGGAAGGTGGAAATCTTCAAAAGATACATCTGGGCCAATTTAGTTGCATGGCAATTTTTTACCGACTAAAACCACCTCCCGCCAGAAAATAATCCCATTATGTACCCCGCAGAACTTGGTTTTTAAGTATTCCATCGAGGGCTGGGTCGGAGTTTATCTGTTACTCCGCTCGTCACAACGAAACTGTGCCATTATGTCACATTGAATATCATATGCTACGGACCATGCTTGTTTCGAGCTTATCATGTGCTTTATTACTCCTATCCGAGTAACTACCCATTACATGTGGAACATGTGGAACGTGTTATGGAAAAATTGGGGCCTGTTCTGAAACATGTGGATGGCATTGTGTAAGATGTGGGGCGTGTTGTGGAATAGCTGAAACGTGTTGCAGAACAATTGAAGCGTGTTCTGAAATATGTTAATCGTATTGTGAAACACGTGGAACTTGTTATGGGACAACTGAGGCGTGTTCTGAAACATGTTAATGGTATTGAGCACCATGGCGTATATTGAAATACGTGGATCGTGTTGTGTATACATGTGTGCGTGTGTGTATTTTTTTGCTTTCCGTAGTTGAAATTGAAAATCCCTGAAAAGCCTTGACAAAGTTGCAATGATTCCGGTATCCGGTCCATATCCGAGACTTGTTAAATTGTCCATAATAATTCGTTTTTCCGGGCAAGGTTATTAGCGTTGCGCCAACCTTTCTCAGGATGTCGTTGCATGTATTGGTTCACTACTTGGCGCGTGCCAAAGTAGCTATCCAGGGGTGTCACGTGGAGACTGCATGTCAACTTAGATTGAACAAGGACAAGGATCGTCCTGGCCTTCGCCAGTTTGAAAGCAGAGACTTTGCCGTGTATGTTCGCTCCCAGCCCCCCGATCTTTAGTATGATTGTGGCTTATTAGTCTAGTTTAAGCGAGTTAGGACATCTGTTTTTAGGTTTGGGATTAGTGGAAATCAAATATTGCCTTTGAGGATTTCCGTAGCATTATTCCGACAGCACCTTTCACATCTTTCACAACACTTTCCAAATAGCCACATCATTTTTCACATTTTTAATAACACGCCCCACATGTTTAATAACACAAACCACACATTCCAGCATACACCCTAATTATTCATTAGCACGTTTCATTCTTACCCCATCATGTTTCACATATTCTACAACACACCATTCACCTTTCTAGCGAAACCAAAGAACAAAAAAAAACAAAAACAAAAAAAAACCATGTTCCACAACGCGATTCAGATATTTCAATAGACGCCCGGGTTGTCCCAGAACATGTTCCACATATTCCAGAACACGTTTCGCACATTCCCCAACATGTTCCACATGTTGCACAATACGGTTAACATGTTTCAGAACACGCCCCAATTATATCATAACTACTTAGACGTGTTTCACAATGCTGTTAACATATTTCAGAACATCCCCCAATTATTCTATAACACGTTTCAAGTATTCCACAACACGTTTCACATGCTCAAAAATGTGATACACAGGCCCCAATTGTTCCATAACACGTTCAACATGTTCTACAACGCGATAGATGTATTTCAGAACACGCCCCAATTGTTCCATAACACGTTCAACATGTTCCACGACACGACAGATGTGTTTCAGAACACTCCCGAATTGTTCCAAACACATTCCACATTACGGCCCACACATTTCAGAACAAGTCCTGCTTGTTCCGAACACGTTTTGCATGTTCTACATCACGTTCTAAATGCTCCACAATACGATACGTGCATTTCAGAATACGCCCCAATTGTCCCATAACACGTTCCACATGCCCCCAACACGGTATCCGTGTTTCAGAACACATCACAGTTGTTCCAAAACATGTCCCAAGCGTTCCAAACTGCGGCCCACATATATCAGAACACGTCCTACTCATTTCAAAATACGTTCCACACGTTCCACATTACGACCCACACATTTCAGAGCAAGCCCCACTTATTCCTAACACATTTCGCATATTCTACATCACGTTCCACAATACGATACATATATTTAAGAATAGGCCCGAATTGTTTCATAACACGTCCCACATGTTCCACAATACATACACAAAATTGTCGTATCTGTGCTCAAGTGAACCCGAAACGGTTCAAAATGTGCAATGACATCCAGACAAAGGTACAGTTTGGTGTGGTTTATTGGCTGATAATTTCTTTAAAAGGGAGGGCAGCCGGGTCGTGATTGTGAATGGCGCCCGTTTTTATGCCATGATAAGCGACCTGAGATTGAACCTCGTCATCTCGGTGGCGTGTGGTTCCAATGAGATAGCATTACTGGCTTCACAGCCCGTGAAATCATTCCATTTTTGAGAAAACAATACGATGAAGAAGTAATTTCAAGAATCTCAGAACGGACCTTGTAACCGAGTTTACGACCAATATTTGAAATAAATAATCTGTAAAAAATAAATGTAAAGAATGATCCATATGTGTGATAATAAAGGTTACCTTATAAAATTGATATTTTTATATGTGTGTTTGTTTGAAAACAATATTTATATATGTAGATAACTATGTATGTAGATATCGATTGGAATGTCATCTAACTCGGCGTTCATCTTAGCATTTTTCCACTTAAACTTCAACTCCGTTGCTCGAATAGCTCCTCCTAATACCGTTTAAGTACTCTCCACTTTCATACCTATCCTATTCTTAACAATTCTCCTGTATCCTAGTTTTCATAGTTTTAAATTTGTTATTAAGAGGATTTACTTTTTTATTTATTAAGCTTAATAAATTGAGGGTCTGTCCCCGCCAAATTATTCTATAAAAAAATTTTCTCTGGGCGACAAAGTAATTTACATTCTGTGAAAAGATCCACCTCTGTTGTGGAGTATATATTTTGTCAAAAAGTACCAGGAATTGATCATTAAAAAATACCACTTAAAGGTATTGTTCTTTTTGTTGTTAAGTTGACACAACTGTTCTCTATTCTGGGGTTAAGTTTGATCTTGATTTGTGATTTAGTTTGTTTACAGTGCTCAATTTTGTCAGTTCTCTTCAAGTGTATTTTGCGATTTTTCCTGAATTTTCACGTCAGGATAGAGGACAGTCGTGCCAAATTAGCGACAAAACGAATTTTGACAATCTCTTAAAGCGGGTTTTTAATTGATCAATCCCCGGTACTTTTTTGACTGAATATATACTCCACGATAGAGGTGGATCTGTGGCGGTTCCCTTGAACGCCACCTATCATCTTCCCATTACCCCATTTAAAACTCCCACCTAGGGCATATAGAAACCCGAAAAGCATGACTTACCTGCGCATAACGACCAACCACCGCTGAAATGCTTAACCGCGCTGAGGTAAAACACCATCAGCAACACAAGCGTTTCTATAGGACGGGTAAATTGGTCGCACATCTAGCAACCAACATTACATTAATTCCCACCAACGAAATGTCCCCTAAAGAAGTGGGCTACAATGCCACAGGAGATATTTCTTACTTTTGGTTCCTTTATGCATGCCCACATCGGTTGGTCACACGAACGGCAAATACATCGTGGCATACGGCGGTCAACCCAGGCGTTCGGGTTCTTTAAATGGAAATCCCCCAGCAAGATTTCGATTGCTGGAAGTTGCCGCCTGTGTGTACATGATCAGCAAAATCGCTATATGCAGTCGCTGATCATGTGAACATCAAATATGTTTCGACGGTGTGTGCTGCACCAGCTGCAGCCATGCCAACTCATGTTTCCCTTGTGGATTTGCTTAATCCACGGTTCGTTTGACCACGCACACACAGCATGAGCATCCAAAAGGATCACCGTGTGTGTGTTCGCGCACATTTCCTGCGACCGATCCCCTATTGGTTGTGGAAGCGATAGAATTTAGTATTCTGTCGTTTTCAAGCAAAACGCAAAAGACAAAATTACCTTATATGGTCACCGGGGCAATAAATGAATATTTCGTAGTTCTGTTGCTTCGATGGCGATCTTTGAGCGCGTTACAGATTCTGTGGAGGGGGTCTGGCCTCCACTTTGAACAAGAGAGAGAGTCTACCGTTAATCGTCGTTGAATTCGAACGTGATCAGTGCTGCGCTTATTTAATGTTATCGATTGCTTGCCGTGACTTCTAAAGTGATTAAATTAAGTTGACCGGATTATCAGAACCTTTGTACATTTGTGAATTTTCATAACAAGTTGCTTAACAGTCTTAAGTTTGTTTATCCAGTGTGATCAAGCCCTTTTACCGGAGGAGGCATTTTCGTTGTGTGTGGGAGTTCTTTTGGAATAGGACGGTCGAGTTGGGACCATTGTAGCGAACCTGTGCAAGGCGGCACATAGCTACGATAGAAGACTAATAAAAACCCACAGATCAACCTCGTCATTTTGATATTTGTGAAGTCATTCGATGGGATTATTAATAAAACGAAATCATGCGTGTCAAGTAAAATAATTAAACACTAAAAAAATGCCGATGCGGTCTCGCAAATGTGAAGTTGATAAAGAGTTCTCACTAATCAACTCGTCACATTTTGTATCAACTAACTGTCAATTGTGAAAGAAGTGAAAATATCCACGCTTTTGACCGCCGACTACCGAGGGTGTAACTAATATTTTAGTGCAGATTAACCATAGTACCTTTATTGTTTGTTTTATTATAACCGAGTGTTTGATTAGATTGATTATGAAGAATTCTTACAGTAATCGTGAACGTCGTTAAAGTTTAAATTTGGTTGCATAAGTTTTCATAAAGAACTGATGGAATCACTTATTATAGTTCCGTGACGATGGTACTGTAGCGTCCTACGAACGCACAATTCCGCCCAGGTAAGGTTCCAAACCTTCAAGGAACTTACTTACCTTATCCATTACACGGGCCCACAGACACGTGTCCCCAAAGCTCCTACTCAGACCTGTAACAAGGGCATAGGAAGCTGCAACAATGTTGAACCCGACTTAAAAAAAAACAAGGAACTTAACGTTCAAAAACTTTCAGTATCGAGTCAGCGCATCCATTCATAGTATGGAAAAACAACCCCAGATTACAGGCCATAAATCTTCCATCCGAAACATCTGCATGATGTTTCCAAGGAATTATATTTTCGGTAAATTAACCGAACCAGGGAGGCATACTCGGGTAGCTAAAGGCAATTAGCACCTCTAATTCCGTGCAAGATCCCAAAAATCCAACAGCTAAAGCATCGCATACAGATCTCCCATCTTAAACATCTGCACGATGTTTACCAGGAATTACCATTTTCGGTAGATAGATAACAACGGATGCATACGCTGGCAGCTAAATGCAAGAAAGCATATCGCCTATCCGCTGCCAAAACTGGTAAACAACCGTAATTACCGCAACAAGATAATTCGAAAGATTTACAAGACCAACGCCAACAAAGGAAATACTCCGGTCCCACGATTCCTTTGTAAGAATTTCACACCCATTAGAAGGATCTAATGGATTTCGGTTGTGTTTACAAAAGGCCAACAACCACGGGCTGTACGCCCGAACAATCATCTCCGTTCCGCGCGCCAGATGTGCTATGCAAATAGCAAATTAGAATTGGCGCTTTGTGACTAGTTACATCTTTTTGAAAATTGAAAGATGCCTGTCCAACATCGCCTATTTGAAAACACAACACAACTATTAACGCTACAGTCACTACACTGTTGTCGGATGTTTACCTCTTTTACAAACGTTTGTAACTAAATGTTTAATAAATCTATTTTTTAAGTGCATTACTTTCTGGACAAACCATGTATTACCATAGTGGCCGCTTCTTGGAAATGTATGATATCATTCCAAAGAATTTGGTTTTTTTGCGCCCCACAAGGCAATCTGCCGGATCCCAATAAACTACAATTCATGCCTTACCAGTATTTCATTTTGTAACACAGCTGGGAAGAGTGTTTACTGTTTGTATTCGTGACATTTTATCAAGTGAGCAAATATAATGCGAACTCATTAACGAGTTCCATTTAATGCAAATAAAACAAGAATATTCGTTTTTGGAAAGTTGATCACATACTGAATTCGAGCAAATCAAAATTTAAAAGTAACATGACGCAATTTGTCGCATACCTATAAACAAAGTCTACAGTCTCTTTTCCTTTGGAATAAGTATCAGAACTATATTTCTTTTGATTGTTCTACCAAAAAACGGTTGAATAACTACACTGCGAAATGATGTGAACTTTGTTCGTTTGATTTTCGACGTTTGCCAGAACCAACATAATAGTTAAGAAACCATGTTTCGCGTCATTCTTTCTGTAGCGACTTATTTACATTATAAATCTAAATTACGTATTGTTTCATTACTTCTCCTTCACAATATTTTTCTGCGGTATAAAGTAAATTTACAGTCTTATTCCTTTTTGGTACGTAGCTACGAAGCGAAATTAACTTTTCAGGAAGGCCAAAAATGGTGGACAGGAAGGTCCATCTTCTCATTTACATAGGAAGAACTTCTTAGGGGTTCGAATGGGGCAAATTTTTACAAGCCATTTAGCTTATTCCAATGTTGCAAGGCAATTATTACCCATAAATATTCGAACTCTGTTTCTATATCAGTTTGCGAGTTGCAGCAACACGCTTTCACCTTGACTTACTTCTTCTTCACTCTCCTTCATCGCCTCTGCCGGTGAATAATTTTCCTTGCAAAGGATGTTTTGTCTTTGAATCACGTGCCCACCAAGCTTTGATGCTTTGTTGAGCTAGTTTTGATGGAATTAATTGGATGAATTTTGTTTAGTCACGATATCTTGCTCATCAACATTTCATGCGATTCATAGTTTTTTTACGAGGTTACGAGGTGTGTGGTTTTAATTATATAACAAACGTATCATGCCTGTCGTTGTTCTACTAAATTTGTTGAATGTGTTCCGGCCCTTCAGACATTTTCCCGCGATACCCGTCAATCTGAGATTGCCCATCAATTCATGTTGAAAGTTCACTTCACACAAATAAACATAGAAGGTCATTCTTTAGCCGAATCACACGAATGTGGAATGCTCTACCCGATCATGTGTTTCCTCGTCGTTGTAATGTCCAGGCATTTAAGACCCGTATAAATCGATACCTCCTTTCCTTATCCACTTCCTCTCCTTCCGCCCGCGCTGTGCTCTGACATTTAAGGGTACTCCAAAATCCCCTTTTGTGCGCGCGTGTTAAGTGTGTCAGTGACATCATAGACAAAGATGATGTACAAGAGGTCATTTATACACTCAAACAGAAAAACGCCACCCGATTTTAAACTCGGATGACCCCCGGGGACGATAAAGCAATTAATTGCATTTCCCAAAACAATTAGCAGCTAATGCTAAAGCAATTAATTGCATTTTCCAAAACAATTAGCAGATAATACAAAAGCAATTAATTGCATATTTCGGCACGATTAATAAATCGAAAAAAAAGTAATTGCACAAAATTAATTGGGTCAATTCGCAATTGCCGATCTTGAACTATGGCGCAAATCGTTGAAGAAATATCGGCTGACGCCACAATACAAAGCAATTGCGAATTGAAGTTAAAATGCGGAAATTGGGTCACTGCGAAATGTAGTTGCATTATTGTCATCGGGAGGTGTTGACCCCAAGGTGACGAGAAAAGGTAAAAGCAAATTAGGAGTCAGTCGGTGGTTGGTTATAGAGATCGGATGGCAAAGCCAAAATTGATAGGGTAGTTCCGAAAAAGTCTACAAGGTAGTCATGGAGAAAATTTTATAATGGGAATAGGAAAGTGAACTTAAAATTAATGTATGAAGAAAAATTGTAATTAGAATAAAAAGTGAATATCTGAACAATACGTGGAGAAGAATTGTAACAAGTATAAAAAAGTGAATATCTAAACAATACGTGGAGAAGAATTGTAATTAGAATAAAAAGCGAACTTCTGAACATTACGTGAAGAAGAATCGTAAACGGAATAAAATAAGAAAAGGAAAACTAAAATGTGGATGTAATAGCGCAAATAAAGAGAAGGTGAATTTTAAACTATTATACAAAGACAATTTGTAATGGCATAAAGGTAAAAAGATTAACCGCTAATATTATAACGAAAAGAAAAAGGAAACTGAATTTGAAATTAGACTTGAGTAAGAAAACCACTATTGTTAAATAATTAAGATTAGAGCTAAGTAACGAAAAAGAAAAACAAAAGGAAACGAATAAAAATGGATGAAAGTTAAAGAAAGACTCGGAGTTTTAATTTCATAAATTTTGGTGTAAATAGAAGAATTGATCGCATTTCTTTGGTGTCGTGATTCTGGTGACGGTGAGTACGTAAAAACATAACTCGCGTTTGTGTAAAAACAAAAACGTTTCCTCCTCTTTTCCTCTGTTAGTGATGGGCAGCGGGACGTTAGTCACAAATTCAAAGGATAAAACTAATGTGTTCGCGAATTTATTTTCCGTGAATTCAAACATCGATGCCGGTCTTTTGGAGCCACCTGTGATTGCACCGGTACGGTCTTCGATGCGGGATGTGAGGTTTCGCCCGCGTACTATTCAACGCATTCTACGGGGACTGGAATGTAGGAAGCCAAACGGCCCGGACGGAATAGTCCTTAAGAACTGTGCTCCAGAATTATCGCCGGTTCTTGGCAGACTCTTTCGTTTATCATATTTATCTTATGAACGAAAGACATTTGACTAATGTACATCGATACCTCCTTTCCTTATTCACTTCCTGTCCTTCCACTCGCACTGTGCTCTGACATTTAAGGGTACTCCAAAATCCCCTTTTGTGCGCGCGTTTGTGTAAAAAAAAATTTGATGACCTACTCATTCATCTCTTACCGCCCAGCCATCTCTTCGGGTTTGGAAACAGGAAATGGTCGCAGGGGGTAAATCTGGAGAATATGCTGGATGGGGCAGCAGTTCGTAGCCCAATTTATGGATTTTGCTTGATTATGTTTAATCAGCACATGAAATTCACTTTATTCCATTTTCGTTAAAGTTCACGAGCTTGTCTGCTTTCGATGACTGTCAAACACAAGTTAAATGACGCGGTTTGCTCAATCTTTGACAGTAATCTATTTATAGATGGCAGTTTTGTATATCAAGTTACTGCGCGGGAATTTCAAACAGTCGGTGAGGAGGAAGTATTGTGCCAAACACGGACAATCCGTTCATCTTCCTCCTCCATCATAATGTTCCACCAAGTAAAACGCCGAACCAAAAGGACGAAACGCCGCCACGTTTGTCCACAACCGAGAGTAAAGGAAAACACTGTCCACCAGATAGACAACACAAGTTGTTCTGTTGATCTTAATAAATTTTTAGTTTATTTCAATTTCGTTATTATCTTTAAAATCATGAAGAATAATTCTCTTTTTTCTCAGCCATTATTAAATATGTTAGAGTTTTATACTTCACTTAGAACTTGATATTAATATTAAATTGATTTTTATAAATTTTATACCAGATGAAACACTTCTTTCCCGACACGACCTACGCTTCTCCGCCGCGCGACGGAGAGCGAGAGCGGCACGACCGTGACGGTCGGCGGATGTAATAAGACTCCTCGAGGATAGAACTCTGACTTGAATTCCACCCTCGGTTAGGGTTAAGGAACGGAAGAGAGGGAGAAAATTTTTCTCCTAAGGGTGTGGCCACCAAGGAGATGCGATCTTTTGGTGCAGTGGTGTGTATGTGTGTTGGTACACATCACCGTGTTTATCTATGCATTTCAGCAAGGATAAACAAAACCTAGAGCTAGGAAAAAAGAACAAAGGAGAAGCGACCTAATGCATCGGTCTGTGATTAGGGTCAGCTAAATGAATAAGCTGGAACTCATTAAATGGGAATTGCATTTGGGATACCACAAACGATGTGGATTGCTTATGGTATCGCCAGAAAACCTTTGAAGGACAGTGTTCTTTTGTTTGCACATGGTGCGAGTTAGGGAATTAGTCTCAACGACTATGGTGCTAATTACGTGCAGCTGCGTTGGACTATTTATCGTTGGTTAAAGTGGTCGCCAGCCAATGTGTATGTAGGTCGTTTTTATTGTACACATGTTGAGGCTGGGATAAGCCAACTCAAGGTTGAGATTCCCTGATTATGCGGTTGTATTATATGTAAACCGATGAATTTTCTTTCAGGGAATTTATGATAAGTTAGAAAGGAATTCTTATAGGGAATTTGTATGCGAAGAGATGAATGAAAGGTAAGAATTCTCTTCTAGGGGCTTTTAGATTGTAAATTGCTCTATTTAATGCGTAAAGTGTTTAAGGTGCTAATGTGATTGCATTAGCGAACTTAAGGAAGTTGGGTAGCAGTTATGGGGGTTTTTCAGGTAAGTGGGCCGTGGGGTTTGGTGGAACCGCCTCAAGTCTCTGACTTATCAAACCGCTCTCGTATCAACGCCCCGAGAGTCCTGAATCTAAACTTGAATACCCGCATAGAGGCGGAACAGAAAAGATTTTCGAAGATGCAGAATTGGAACCATTACTTGATCAATACTCGTGTCAAAATGAGGAAGAATTGGCATGATCATTGGGAGTGACAACAAAACACCTCAAAATCATGGGAATGATACAGAAGCAAGAAAACAGGGTACTGTACAAGTTTACTGTTCGCTTATGAGCAGCTGCTTGAAAGGCAAAGGCGGAAGGAATTTTTGCAGCGCATTATGATCCGGGACGAAAATTGGGTTGATTACGATAGAGCGAAAAATCGATTTTCGATACCCGAACCGAAGATGCATCATTCCAAGGCCATTCTCTGTATTTCGTGAACCCATCTTAGCGTAGTGTCATATGACCTATTGCAAATGACTGAATCAATCATAGGCGATCGGTATGGATCGTAATTGAAACGTTTGAGCCACACATTGAAATACCAATGGCAATATAATGAGACGCAAGATAAATGGATTTTGCAATATGGTAATACTCGACCCCATATTGTGAAAGTGCTCAAGGCATACTTGAATGCGTTGAAATAAGATGTCCTATCCCCTCTGCCGTATACCCCAGACGTTACTACCTCGACTATTGCTTGTTTTGATCAATGGCACCCGGCTTGGGTGACCAGAACTTTTGTGGTATGAAGAAGTAAAAAATTAGATTGATTCATGAATCGCCTCAAAAGATGGTTTTTATTCGGCGCGGGAATTAAATGCTGGCAAAACGACATGAGACAAATAACGTATACCCGTTTTTTAAAATACAATAAAGTCTCGAGTTTCAGGAAAAAAACTGCGGAAGTAAATATGTTTTGATGATGGTCATACACGCGAATTTCGTTAAACAACCAATAAAGTCGAATTTTTTCGGATGAGAACCTCGTAAAAAAAACTATGAATCGCATGAAATGTTGATGAGCAAGATATCGTGACTAAACAAAATTCATCCAATTAATTCCATCAAAACTAGCTCAACAAAGCATCAAAGCTTGGTGGGCACGTGATTCAAAGACAAAACATCCTTTGCAAGGAAAATTATTCACCGGCAGAGGCGATGAAGAAGACTGAAGAAGAAGTAAGTCAAGGTGAAAGCGTGTTGCTGCAACTCGCAAACTGATATAGAAACAGAGTTCGAATATTTATGGGTAATAATTGCCTTGCAACATTGGAATAAGCTAAGTGGCTTGTAAAAATTTGCCCCATTCGACCCCCTAAGTAGTTCTTCCTATGTAAAAGAGAAGGTGGACGTTCCTGTCCACCATTTTTGGCCTTCCTGAAAAGTTACTTTCGCTTCGTAGCTGCGCACCAAAAAGGAATAAGACTGTAAATTTACTTTATACCGCAGAAAAATATTGTGAAGGAGAAGTAATGAAACAATACGTAATTTAGATTTATAATGTAAATACGTCGCTACAGAAAGAATGACGCGAAACATAGTTTCTTAACTATTATATTGGTTCTGGCAAACGTCGAAAATCAAACGAACAAAGTTCACATCATTTCGCAGTGTAGTTATTCAACCGTTTTTTGGTAGAACAATCAAAAGAAATATAGTTCTGATACTTATTCCAAAGGAAAAGAGACTGTAGACTTTGTTTATAGGTATGCGACAAATTGCGTCATGTTACTTTTAAATTTTGATTTGCTCGAATTCAGTATGTGATCAACTTTCCAAAAACGAATATTCTTGTTTTATTTGCATTAATTCGAACTCGTTAATGAGTTCGCATTATATTTGCTCACTTGATAAAATGTCACGAATACAAACAGTAAACACTCTTCCCAGCTGTGTTACAAAATGAAATACTGGTAAGGCATGAATTGTAGTTTATTGGGATCCGGCAGATTGCCTTGTGGGGCGCAAAAAAACCAAATTCTTTGGAATGATATCATACATTTCCAAGAAGCGGTCACTATGGTAATACATGGTTTGTCCAGAAAGTAATGCACTTAAAAAATAGATTTATTAAACATTTAGTTACAAACGTTTGTAAAAGAGGTAAACATCCGACAACAGTGTAGTGACTGTAGCGTTAATAGTTGTGTTGTGTTTTCAAATAGGCGATGTTGGACAGGCATCTTTCAATTTTCAAAAAGATGTAACTAGTCACAAAGCGCCAATTCTAATTTGCTATTTGCATAGCACATCTGGTGCGCGGAACGGAGATGATTGTTCGGGCGTACAGCCCGTGGTTGTTGGCCTTTTGTAAACACAACCGAAATCCATTAGATCCTTCTAATGGGTGTGAAATTCTTACAAAGGAATCGTGGGACCGGAGTATTTCCTTTGTTGGCGTTGGTCTTGTAAATCTTTCGAATTATCTTGTTGCGGTAATTACGGTTGTTTACCAGTTTTGGCAGCGGATAGGCGATATGCTTTCTTGCATTTAGCTGCCAGCGTATGCATCCGTTGTTATCTATCTACCGAAAATGGTAATTCCTGGTAAACATCGTGCAGATGTTTAAGATGGGAGATCTGTATGCGATGCTTTAGCTGTTGGATTTTTGGGATCTTGCACGGAATTAGAGGTGCTAATTGCCTTTAGCTACCCGAGTATGCCTCCCTGGTTCGGTTAATTTACCGAAAATATAATTCCTTGGAAACATCATGCAGATGTTTCGGATGGAAGATTTATGGCCTGTAATCTGGGGTTGTTTTTCCATACTATGAATGGATGCGTTGACTCGATACTGAAAGTTTTTGAACGTTAAGTTCCTTGTTTTTTTTAAGTCGGGTTCAACATTGTTGCAGCTTCCTATGTCCTTGTTACAGGTCTGAGTAGGAGCTTTGGGGACACGTGTCTGTGGGCCCGTGTAATGGATAAGGTAAGTAAGTTCCTTGAAGGTTTGGAACCTTACCTGGGCGGAATTGTGCGTTCGTAGGACGCTACAGTACCATCGTCACGGAACTATAATAAGTGATTCCATCAGTTCTTTATGAAAACTTATGCAACCAAATTTAAACTTTAACGACGTTCACGATTACTGTAAGAATTCTTCATAATCAATCTAATCAAACACTCGGTTATAATAAAACAAACAATAAAGGTACTATGGTTAATCTGCACTAAAATATTAGTTACACCCTCGGTAGTCGGCGGTCAAAAGCGTGGATATTTTCACTTCTTTCACAATTGACAGTTAGTTGATACAAAATGTGACGAGTTGATTAGTGAGAACTCTTTATCAACTTCACATTTGCGAGACCGCATCGGCATTTTTTTAGTGTTTAATTATTTTACTTGACACGCATGATTTCGTTTTATTAATAATCCCATCGAATGACTTCACAAATATCAAAATGACGAGGTTGATCTGTGGGTTTTTATTAGTCTTCTATCGTAGCTATGTGCCGCCTTGCACAGGTTCGCTACAATGGTCCCAACTCGACCGTCCTATTCCAAAAGAACTCCCACACACAACGAAAATGCCTCCTCCGGTAAAAGGGCTTGATCACACTGGATAAACAAACGTAAGACTGTTAAGCAACTTGTTATGAAAATTCACAAATGTACAAAGGTTCTGATAATCCGGTCAACTTAATTTAATCACTTTAGAAGTCACGGCAAGCAATCGATAACATTAAATAAGCGCAGCACTGATCACGTTCGAATTCAACGACGATTAACGGTAGACTCTCTCTCTTGTTCAAAGTGGAGGCCAGACCCCCTCCACAGAATCTGTAACGCGCTCAAAGATCGCCATCGAAGCAACAGAACTACGAAATATTCATTTATTGCCCCGGTGACCATATAAGGTAATTTTGTCTTTTGCGTTTTGCTTGAAAACGACAGAATACTAAATTCTATCGCTTCCACAACCAATAGGGGATCGGTCGCAGGAAATGTGCGCGAACACACACACGGTGATCCTTTTGGATGCTCATGCTGTGTGTGCGTGGTCAAACGAACCGTGGATTAAGCAAATCCACAAGGGAAACATGAGTTGGCATGGCTGCAGCTGGTGCAGCACACACCGTCGAAACATATTTGATGTTCACATGATCAGCGACTGCATATAGCGATTTTGCTGATCATGTACACACAGGCGGCAACTTCCAGCAATCGAAATCTTGCTGGGGGTTTCCATTTAAAGAACCCGAACGCCTGGGTTGACCGCCGTATGCCACGATGTATTTGCCGTTCGTGTGACCAACCGATGTGGGCATGCATAAAGGAACCAAAAGTAAGAAATATCTCCTGTGGCATGTAGCCGACTTCTTTAGGAGACATTTCGTTGGTGGGAATTAATGTAATGTTGGTTGCTAGATGTGCGACCAATTTACCCGTCCTATAGAAACGCTTGTGTTGCTGATGGTGTTTTACCTCAGTGCGGTTAAGCATTTCAGCGGTGGTTGGTCGTTATGCGCAGGTAAGTCATGCTTTTCGGGTTTCTATATGCCCTAGGTGGGAGTTTTAAATGGGGTAATGGGAAGATGATAGGTGGCGTTCAAGGGAACCGCCACAGATCCACCTCTGTCGTGGAGTATATATTCAGTCAAAAAAGTACCGGGAATTGATCATTTAAAAAACCCGCTTAAAGGGATTGTCAAAATTCGTTTTGTCGCTAATTTGGCACGACTGTCCTCTATCCTGACGTGAAAATTCAGGAAAAATCGCAAAATACACTTGAAGAGAACTGACAAAATTGAGCACTGTAAACAAACTAAATCACAAATCAAGATCAAACTTAACCCCAGAATAGAGAACAGTTGTGTCAACTTAACAACAAAAAGAACAATACCTTTAAGTGGTATTTTTTAATGATCAATTCCTGGTACTTTTTGACAAAATATATACTCCACAACAGAGGTGGATCTTTTCACAGAATGTAAATTACTTTGTCGCCCAGAGAAAATTTTTTTATAGAATAATTTGGCGGGGACAGACCCTCAATTTATTAAGCTTAATAAATAAAAAAGTAAATCCTCTTAATAAGAAATTTAAAACTATGAAAACTAGGATACAGGAGAATTGTTAAGAATAGGATAGGTATGAAAGTGGAGAGTACTTAAACGGTATTAGGAGGAGCTATTCGAGCGACGGAGTTGAAGTTTAAGTGGAAAAGTGCGAAGATTAAGGCCGAGGAAAATGACATTCCAATGGATATCTACATACATAGTTATCTACATATATAGACATTTTTTTTCAAACAAACACACATATAAAAAAATCAATTTTATGCGGTAATCCTTATTATCACACATATGGATCATTCTTTACATTTATTTTTTACAGATTATTTATTTCAAATGTTGGTCGTAAACTCGGTTACAGGGTCCGTTCTGAGATTCTTGAAATTACTTTTTCATCGTATTGTTTTCTAAAAAATGCAATGACTTTACGAGCTGTGAAGAAATTATCAGCCAATAAACCACACCAAACCGTTGCTTTGTGTGGATGTCTTTACACATTTTGAACCGTTTCGGGTTCTCTTGAGCCCAAATACAACAATTTTGTGTACGTATTGTGGAACATGTGGGACGTGTTATGAAACAATTGGGGCCTATTCTTAAATATATGTGTTGTATTGTGGAACATGTGGAACGTGATGTAGAGTATGCGAAATGTGATGGATAGACTTGGCCAAACCAAGTTTAGACACTTGCGTCTGTAAACGGCGCTCCACGAAAGGAAAGAATTTTCTTTTTCTTTTTTTTAAGTTTTTCGTTCTCTTCGTTTAATTACAACACTTTTCTTTTTACAATTTATTCTGTTTTTGAACAATGAATACGGGACAATTCTTTTTTCTTTTATTTTTTCTTGCAATCAAAATCAACCGGGCGTTGCTCTCCTCCTTTCTTCTGACTTTTTCAAAACTAACTGCACCAAAAAAACATTGGCAAACGGAATCCAAAAAAAAAACAGTATATATCCAAATCGACAACAAACGAAATCAAAAATTTCTTGCCGCTTCTCTCTCTCTCTCTCTCTCTCTCTCTCTCTCTCTCCCTCTCTCCCTCAACATCCACTCCGAAAACAGAATTCGAACTTGCACACGGTCCACACTCGAACAGGGGCATGTCCTCACACACACATGTGGATCGTGTACTTTTCCCACCACCTTACCATCAAATTATATTACAACCAAATTATATTAAAAACAACTAAATGATGGGGGTGGTGGAAGCCGCACGTAACATTCGGAACAAGCGGGGGCGTGTTCTGAAATGTGTGGGTCGCAATGTGGAACATACGGATCGTGTTTGGGACAATTGGGGCGTGTTCTGAAACACATCGATCGTTTCGTGGAACATGTTGAACGCGTTGTGGAACAATTGGGGCGTGTTCTGAAACACATCTATCGTGTTGTAGAACATGTTGAACGTGTTATGGAACAATTGGGGCCTGTTCTGAAACATGTGTATCGTATCTTTGAGCACGTGAAACGTGTTGTGGAATAACTGAAACGTGTTAAAGAATAATTGGGGGATGTTCTGAAATATGTTAATCGCATTGTGAAACACGTGTAAGTAGTTATGATATAATTGGGGCGTGTTCTGAAACATGTTAACCGTATTGTGCAAGATGTGGAACATGTTGTGGAATATGCGAAACGTGTTGTGGTATATGTGGAACATGTTATGGGACAATCGGGGCGTCTATTGAAATATCTGAATCGCGTTGTGGAACATGGTTTTTTATGTTTTTGTTTTTTTTTTTTTGGTTTCGGTAGGAAGGTGGATGGTGTGTTGTAGAATATGTGGAACATGATGGGGTAAGAATGAAACATACTAATGAACAATTAGGGTATATGCTGGAACGTGTAGATCGTGTTATTGAACATGTGGGGCGTGTTATTGGAAATGTGAAAAAGGATGTGGAACATATGGAACATGTTGTGAAAGATGTGAAAGGTGCTGTGGGAATAATGGTTCAGAAATGCTCAAAGGCGATATTTGATTTCCACCAATCCTAGGTCTAAAAACAGAGGTCAGTGATAGTTTGTCAATGGACAAAAGGGTCTGGATATTGCAGCTGAATCAACAGCTGCGAGTCATTAAGATGCAATTTAGATGATTACACAATGACGGTTGTGTATAACACCTATGTCGATTGTAAGTGGCATCTATGGCGACTCAAGGGTCGAATTCTAGTGTGAATATTTACACTAATCGAGAATTCGGTTCTTGGTCGCTAATGCAAAGATGCATTGATGCATGCGTGAATGCCCTTGTGGGAGAAATTCTTTTCAGGAATTCCTAGGTAATGCGTTGAAAGCATTCATTGCCCCTGAGAAGGGAAACGTTTCGTTGCAAGGAATGTTTGCAGGTGCTAATGCCATTGCACTAGCGAAACAATGGGGTTTTAGGAGCTTCCGGACAGGAAGCTAGGGAGTAATTGCGAAGTAGGTCGTGGCGTTTAGTGGAACCGCCACAGATCTCTGTATAGATTTGTTCTGAGTTTTGTAACGACAGCGTTTCCGCTTTTAATTCTGTTGTGGTTACGGCTTCTACGTTGCTAAATCCTCTTGTTTGTATATCAGCTATTAATCCGTTTAGTCTCTGATTTTTTGCATCTAGTGTATTTCTGCTGTTTGCCAGCTGAATGATCTGGGCTTATAATTCTGCGTTAGTGGTCATCTTTGGAGCTGTTTTATTGAAATAAGCTTGGGTGATTCTTCTGTGTCTTCTGCTGATTACACCTGGATCTTCCCAATATATTTCCTTCTGAGATCCTTCTTTTGATTGTTTTTATTTTCATTAATTAAACTTTTTGTTTCACTGAATTGATTAATTTGTTTTCTTTATTTATTGTTGAACTTTTTCTGCTATGCGGAAACTCGTTGATGTTGGTTTAGAACCTATCACTTTTCACTAGAAATTATTAGTGTTCTTACCAAATTTTGCGTACTATGTACTTGGCGAAGGTCCTTACTGTTGCGGCCCAATTGTCTTCTTGTCCGTCTGAGTATGATGTCTTCAGATTTTCCTTTAAGTTCTCAAGAATAAGTGTGACGATGCTTCTCCTTTGCTTGGGATGTATCTCTGCGGTGTCGTTTGGTTTCACGTTCGTCTGGATTGTCCTCAGGTTATTTCTTCAGGATTCCTATCGCGGAGGTACCACTTGGTTCCGTGTCCTTTTCTGGATAGTTCCTTGGTGGGTCAACAGGGTGTAATAACGACAGAAGTCAAAACCCTCCTGCCAGGATAGCCAATTAGTATAAGCAGTCGAATTAATATAAAAAATTATTATTTTATTTTTCTAATATTCGCGAACATTCATATCTTAAGTTCTAATCGTGACGCCGTCGCAAATCCGCGGTTCTGTCTCCTTTTAACGTTTTTCCTTTTGGCTTCCATGTTGTCCCTATCGTATGGGAACAGACCAGCAGACCTTTGTCGTCTGCCGACAGTATGTGTGCTGAGGACTGTGGGAACTTTTTTAGATAAGGATGTTTGTTGTGAGCAAGCAGATAGTACATGTTATTGTAGTGTTGGGTGCAGCTGGGGATGAGTTATATTTTAATTTATGGCACCGGTTGTAAACTATAAATGTTTGTTGTCTGCTAATACAATGTGTGCTCAGAGCTGTGGGCACTTTTAGATAAAGATGTTTGCAGATAGTGTTGGATGCATTAACTCGCGTCAATGTAACATTAAAAATACATTTTTTGTTGTTGCTGAATGTCGAATAAAATTGTTTGACTTAGTCGCAACTGTTAAAACGACAAGTGTTTAAATTCTTTTAATTAAGCGTATATCATTACCACAATGTATTTGCAAATAGCCCTTGACCAGAAGTACGTGAACCAATTAGGCACTCAAGTGTTTTGTTGGTTACTTTGTCGGTGTGAACCTTCTTCGCGGTCTTAATCGTTTACTTGCAAGCATTTCTGATTCTGACAAAATTCCAATTTTGACCTCCATGGAAATTGACCGCCCCTCTTTATACGCTCTGTGGGGTCCGAGTTGATGTGCCGAACACGTGCACGCGGTTCACTCCTATCCCCATAATATTTTACTGCTGGATAACGTTCACGAGAGTAAAAAGGAAACACTGGTTTTTTGGTTTTATTCTGTTTTGGTTTATGTTCTATTTATTTGTTGGTTTTCTTTTTGTTCAATGGAGATGATGTTCAATTCGGTGAACAATAGAAAAATACAATTATTTACAGCACAAAAAACAAAAAGGGAATTAATAATAAATTCATAAAACAAGGATATCAACACATGTTTTTCTTTTCTCTGCCCGTTCACTTTATGACTAAACACCTAAGATCACTTTTAGAGATTTGATCAATTTATTTTTGGATGCACTATTTAAGAGATGGGCTCCTCGATAGTATAGTGGTTAGTACACCCGCCTGTCAACCGGGAGACCGGGGTTCGATTCCCCGCCGGGGAGCCCCTGGCGCAAGACTAATGACATTGCCCAGAAAAAATAAATCATTATGGAAAATTTAACAAGCCTCAGGACTTGCTAAATAAGGCCAAGACCGGTTCCCGGTTGTAGTGCCGATGATGATGATGATGATGATGATTTAAGAGATAACTGTAGCAATCACTGAATTACTTTAAGGGGTAAATATCCAACACAACTAATCCTCCGCAGCAAGACAACTCGGAGTACGTGTACGCACCCGCGTGCGGACACGGCGGTGGTGGAAATACGACTCCAAGCGGTGTGACCATCCGCGATGATGCTTGATTAAAGACTGATTTGAATTAGGGATGAAGATGAGTAATTTAATTTTGCACACAGAACAACCAATAGAGATCACGCTTCTGCTCTCTCATTGCCACGCCCGTCGAGGTGTGGTGAATGCATCGGTTAATTCGATAGTCGACGAACATGGGAGAATGAGAGAACGGAAACACAAAGTACTATGATCTCGGGGTGGGTTTGGTTGTGTGTGCATGAATCAATACCGCTCTGAGGATAACCCATTGATCTAATTCGGTGAATGTGGTGACCTCAAAGTGCATTGAACTGCGGGAAGGTAAAATTGAGAAGGAGAGGAAAATTTAGCTAATGCTATTCACCTACGAAAAGGGATCATTGATCCCCAGCGAATGTAGTGTCTGGGGAAAGTGAGTAGGACGCCGACTTGGCTAGGGAAATCTTCTCCCGGGAACTAAATTAAATACTTTAATAATTTCTCCAGCGATTGCATGATTATGCAACCGCGTCGTTTGATCTGACTATGCCGTTGCTAACCGACATGATGCGATTCCCGGTGGAAATCTCATGGGTTAGCGAAATGGAGTTGCCGTATTGAGAAAAGACAGCTAAACTCTATTATGCATTATCTGCATAGGATAATGAGTTTAGCTATGCGTCCTTTTGGGAAGCATGTTTTGCAGGTGAATTACCGAACGGTGGGATCGGGGTTGATATGACGCGCTGAAAGCGATCGAAATAATGCGGAAATTGTGGTTGAAATTGTGGGTTGGTTCTCCATGTAGTATAGAGAACCCCCACAGCTCTATTCTGTAATCTGTTCATATTTTTAATCAAACCAAGAGTTGTCGGATGAGTTTCGCTTAATGCAATTTGGGACGTGAAGTTTCATATTTATGATTTATTTATGATTTATTCGGCTTAATTCAAGCTATTTTCAAAACTATAATCCTTATAAATTAACTTAAGACTAAAAAACTAAAGTAGTAATTAATGCAAAACAAAACTTATATATATTTATAATTTAAAAAACAAAACATATAATTAAAAAGAGAAAAAACAATCACAACAAAAAACTAGGAATGAGAAGAGAACTTCGGGTGGGGGAGGTAGGGGCTGGGGAAGAGCGAGCGTGTGTGGGGGTGGCAAATGTGGCACAAGTGAGTTTAGTGAGAGCAGAACCCTCGTTTATTACACTTAATACAAGCGTTTGAGAGAAAAAAAAAAAGAAAAAGAAATTAAAAGTAAAGAAAAAAAAAACTTACGAACTAACTTAAGAAATAGGATTACAAAAAATTACATTCGAATAAGTAAGAAGATAAAAAGGTGGGAAGGTGGCTGTGCACGTGATGGGTTGGCGAAGACCGGGTAGTAGGATAAAGGGGCGGGGTGATAGGAATGTATCATCATCATCATCGGCACTACAACCGGGAACCGGTCTTGGCCTTATTTAGCAAGTCCTGAGGCTTGTTACATTTTCCATAATGATTTATTTTTTCTGGGCAAGGTCATTAGTCTTCCGCCAGAGGCTTCCCGACGGGGAATCGAACCCCGGTCTCCCGGGTGACAGGCGGGTATACTAACCACTGTACTATCGAGGAGCCCGATAGGAATGTATACGGGTAGTAAAAGTGTAGATAGTGGGTGGGGGAAGGTCACGAGGGGAAAGACAGAAGACGACGTTTGAGAGCAATAGAAGTGAGGTAGAAATCGAAGGAGGTGGGGTAAGAGTTTGCCTGCTTAAGCATACGTGAAATTGGTTCATTACAACCGTAGGAAGTGTGGTGGGAGGGCAGATAGAAGAGACGAGGGTTTCGTAGGTTGCGGGGGTTGGTGTTGAGTGCGATGGCGGAAAGCAAGCTAGGGCAGTTGATTGTGCCGGAGAGGAGACGGTGGATAAAGAGGATATCGGCAAGAGTTCTGCGTTCCTCAAGTGTACTGAGGTTGATCAAATGGAGCCGGCTTGTGTATGGGGGAAGAATCCGAGGATTCTCCCAGTTCAGTCCACGGAGGGCAAAGCGCAGAAACCGACGTTGCACGCTCTCGATTCTGCGGATATGGGACGAGCAATGTGGAGACCAGACCTGACTGGCGTATTCAAGAAGGGGGCGGACGAAGGCTATGTAGAGGGAACGGGAAACGTAAGGATTAGAGAATTCCTTAGACCAGCGTTTCACAAACCCTAGGGCGGAGTTGGCCTTAAGAATGATATCGTCGATATGTGGGATGAAGCTGAGCTCCCTGTCAAATAAGATTCCGAGGTCACGTATTGAGGATACGTATGAGATCTGCTGGTTAAGCAGGAAGTAAGGGCGAGGAGGTGGGGGTGGACGTTTGTGGGAGAATGTAATGGAGTGACATTTGGCAACATTGAGATCAAGGCAGTTATTACGGCACCAGGTTGAGAAGCTGTCGAGGTCCTGTTGGAGGAGTGAGGAGTCGAGGGGAGAGATGATTGTTTTGTAGAGTTTGGTGTCGTCCGCATAGAGGGATATGGATGAGTGTTTAATAACAGAGTCGACATCATTGATGGTTAGGATAAAAAGGAGGGGGCCTAGATGACTTCCTTGCGGAACCCCAGAGGTGGGAAAAAAAGGATCGGAAAGGGAGGATCTGAATTTGACACGGTAGGATCGGTCTTTCAGATAAGAAGATAACCATTTGATCAATAGGGGTTCGAAGCCTAGGGAGGACAGCTTGAAAAGGATGAGATTATAGGAGATTTTGTCAAATGCCTTGCTGAAATCGGTGGTGATAACATCAACTTCGTTGACATTTTCTAAGGCACGGAGAGTATGGGATGAGAACTCAATCAGATTGGTTGTGGTCGACCTACCCGAAAGGAAACCGTGCTGGTTGGGTGAGATGATGGATTTACAACTAAAAGATAACGCATTGTACAGAAGCCCTTCGAACAGTTTGGGGATATGAGATAGTTTGGCGATGGGTCGGTAGTTGCTGATATCATTTTTAGGTCCCTTTTTATGTATGGGGGTGACATAGGAGGATTTCCATATACTAGGGAAGGTCCCTTGAGATAGAGATAGGTTGAAAATCTTTGATATCGGGAGAGAAAGAGAAGTGGAACAGTTCTTTAAGAATACAGATGGAAGTCCATCAGGTCCTGGGCTGAACTCGTCTTTGAGTAAGTTTAGTTTCTCCTCAACTACGTGACGGTGAATAAGTTGAGGAGAGAAAGGACCAAGGGAGAATTCGGGCAAGTCATTGAAATACGACGGATTGGGTTCGAAGGAGATCTCCGTGAAGGATTTATTGAAAAACGACGCGAACAGGTTGGCAATAGTTAAGTTGTCGTTTGACGTAGTCGTGCCATAAGAGAGGGAGTTTGGATAGGCGTCGGATTTACGTTTATAATTTATAAAGCGGAAAAAGGCTTTGGGATCGCTAATCAGATTGGATTGTGTTTTAATAAGGTATTTGGAATAGAGGGAGTTGTAGAGTTCGGAAAATTTATAAAAGGCCCCGAGATAGTTGGAGTAGTTTTCAATGGATCGCGTTTTGAGGAAAATGTTCCATAAGTTATTCCTTTTGTTCCGAAGATTGCGGAGATTGCGGTTGTACGATGGCGGCGAAGAAACCGATGACCTGCGGCGAGAATAGGGGACATATAAGGCGACGGCATAGTAAATCTCCTTATAGAGAGTGGCCGTGGCTTCTTCTACACCCAAATGATCAAAGCGAAACGCTGTTTTGCTAAGATGTTCATTTAGGAGGCGGAAATTAGCCTTATGGAAATTGTAAGAAAAGCAGTCAGGGGGTAGAGGGGGCTGGGTTTCATGGTCGAGATATAAGGATAAGAGCAGTGGGGGGTGATAATTGTCAATGGTAGAGAGGGCGTGTGGGCTAGGGGCAACTGAGGACATGAGTGGGTCGGTTGTGAACACGAGGTCCAGCTGTCTCGCCATATGATTTGGGACATTGCTAATTTGATGGAGGCCTGAGTCGGAGAGCCCGTTAATAAAAATACGTTCATTAGAACTAGTGGGGTTAGAGACGTAGAAGGCTAGTTCGTCAGCTGATGTCCATTGAAGGTGGGGCAGGTTAAAGTCGCCAAGAACGACGATATCGTCTAATGCGGTGCTTAACACTGTAAGGTTATCTACCGCTTCTATTGCGAGTTCGTATGACGCGGTGGGTCGAGAGGGAGGAATATAAAAACAGATAATAAATAGAGACTTAGGGCGCATGTCAATTTTAATAGCGACGTAGTCGAGATCCGGAGAAGAAGAGATGGCAATTAGAGATGAAGTGAGTCTGTTATGAGTGGCGAGCAGCACTCCACGGCATGGGGAGTAGGGACCTTCTCGATGAGCGTCGTCATCGCGAAAAACGTTGAAGGAAGGAGGGAATAGTTCAAGACTACTGATACTAGGGATAAGGTTGGTCTCCGTCAGAGCGTATATGTCGAAGGGGAGGGAGTGTGCCTTTTCCAGAGTCGAATGTGTTTTGGAGCGGAGACCCCTAACATTCTGATAGTAGACGGTTATGGGCAGAGTGTTGAAATGATTAGAGGGACCAAAGGGGGGCTGAAAAGGGTCAAAAGTAATATTGATTATTGGGAAAGGTAATTTTACTGTCAATATACTGGCGAAATGCTGAGAGATCACTTAGCACCTTATTTGGGGGCATATCGAGATTATTATGGAAGTTGATGAATAGGCTGCGAAGGCTAGGGACGTCAGTAGGTAGACCTTCCTGCTGGATGGAGGCCACATACCGAGAAGAATAATTCGATGATTGACTCCGCGTGCATTAGCATGGGTGAACAGTTGTTTTGAAGAAGCATAATTTGGCAGAGCCCTCATATATCAACCAGACGGTGGAGTTTCTAACTAAATAACATCAACCCTGTCAACCTGTAAAATAGCAAGCCACAAAGGGAATATTTTATCTAATAACAAATTGAACTGTTCTTTCCTTTGCAGGCCTCGACTTCCAGGTATGTTCAACCGGAATGGCACCATATCAAATCGACAATGAAAGTAAAGTTAAAATGGCGGCCGTTGCGCCCGCGCCCGACTTGATCGCTGACATACTTGGAGACTTTGGCATCTGGCAGCTTAGAACGGTTTTAATCATATTTTTATACAAGATTCCTGCATCATGGTTCATGGCATGCATCATATTCACCGCACCTGAGTTATACCCAGCTACTGAGTTTCAATGCGATGATCCAAGCAATGCAACAGTGTCGAATGATCAATGCAGTATAGAGAACGATGACGGCAAATGGGAAACTTGCAACAGCTTTGCGTATGACTACCCATTTTATTCCCTAGTTATGCAATTCAACTTAGTATGTTGGCGGGACATATTCGTTGCTTGGACCCAGTACTGGCATCTTTTTGGAATACTCGTTGGAGGCGTTGTTGCAACGTTTATGATGAAAAGGTAAGCGTTGATCCCTTTCAAATACCATCAAGATGACCTTATACTCGAGCTTTTATATTTCAGAATAAGCCCTAAAACAACTGCATTTATTGGAATGGTGTTACAAATCGCCTGCGGGTGTGTGACTGGCTATTCTCCGGATTTCAGTTTACACTGCACCTTTCGGTGTCTATCAGCTGTCTGCTGCGCTATAATGTTTACAGCTGGTCAAACTATTTGTAAGATTCTGAATGACACAAATCAAATTAGTCTGCTCTATAAATTTGAATTTTAGTTGCTGATGTTACGGGTGGCAAATACCGACTAGGCGCAATTATACTCTATGATACATTTTGGTCTATTGGGCTGTTCCTTCTGCCGGGATTATCATCATTCTTCAACAATTGGTCGCACATTTATTTAGGGATCACATTTCCCACGCTGCTATTGATCTTTCTGTTAAACTGGACACCAGACTCACCGCGGTGGCTCCTCCGCCATGGAATGAACATTGAAAAAGTGGAGCATATCATTCGTGATGCTGCAGAAATTAACGACCGGTCATTTAAAATTCCTCCTGACCTTTCTGAGCGACTTCGCACAATGTCGGAATTTTTCCAGGCCAATCCACCACAAGAAGCTCGTTGGGTAGAACTATGGAAAGAGCCACGAGCTAAAATCCATATGGTGGCAAGCCACATTGCACTGGCAGTTTTCGTCACAAATTTTATGGGAATGCTGTTGAACATCAGATCATTTGGAAGGGACTACTTGTCAGTGAATACAATTGCTATGGGTACAGTCTTATAGGGATTTCTTATTACTGAATAATCTGGTTTTTGTTCTTTGTTGTATCTTTTTAGGATTCGCCGAAATAGCCGGTTGCTTCCTGGCGTTGAATTTCACACTGCAGCACAATAAGTCCAAGTGGCAATATGCTGGTGGATTCAATATCATCGCCGGCCTTCTTGGTTTCATAAGCTGGGCGTACCCGGTCACATGTAAGCGAAAAATTGTCCGTTTAAGTAATTAATTAAAATGCTTCGATAGAAAATACTCCTAAACCTGTACTGGCGTCACAAAAGTAGGTCTAAAGAAAGGTGCGGACTGATGTAGTGTGACCCGAGATCGCATGTGAAAATGAGTGACCAAACACTATCCGTCAGTGCTGTGTTAATGCTTGATAAGTAACGACGTCAAAATAAGCCGAAAAAGTATCCAAGTGGGTTTACGAGTGCATATACACCCGATGGACCGAGCAATAGATATTAGATCAAACAAATGAAGAGAACGATAACAAGTGTAGCATACCATAGAATATAACGGGCGTAAAGGTAAGAAATGTCCCTCGTTCATAAGACAAGGGAACGTGTCTGCCAAAAACCGGTGATAGTTCTGGAGTACAGTTCTTAAGGACTATTGATGGTATTCCGTCCGGGCCGTTTGCCTTCCTACAATCCAGTCCACGTAGAATGCATTGAATAGTACGCGGGCGGAACTTCACATCCCACATCGACGACCACAGGTGGCTTCATAAGATCGGCATCGAGGTTTGAATTCGCAGAAAATAAATTCGCGAACACATTAGCTTTATCTTTTGAACTTGTGACTAAGATCCCGCTGCCCGTCACCAATGGAGGAAAAAAGGAGGAAGTGAAGTTACTTCTGAAAGCTCTTGCCATTGGCCACAAGGGACGTGAACGAGTTGGACACTCAAGAAGTTTATTGGTCACTCTGTCGTTGTGAGCTTTCTTCGCGGTATCAATCGCTTGGTTGCACGTGTTTCTGACTCTAACAAAATTCGTTTTGTTAACCTCGGTGGGATTGGAGCGCCATTGAGAAGAAGACTTATACTAAATTTGAGGTGAATCGGTTCAGTAGAACTAGTGGTATGGTCGCGTGCCAACTTTTTGAGATCCCCCACTTCATCAGCTGCTAACTTTTTGAATTTTGAATTTTTTACTTTCCATTTTTTTACTGTATTCTTGAAATATTAATAAACATCCTAAAAAATGAATAGTAAAAATATTGATTGTTTTTTTTTTACAGCACTTCAAAAATTGCGTTAAATTCGTGCGTCTAGACCAAAATACCCTCTTAAAAGCTATATCTTTTGCCGCTGTAATCTGCTCGCATTTTTTATCAAACCAAGGTTTATCAAATGACTTTCGTTTAATGGAATGCGGAATGTAGATTTCCATCCCGAGAAGAATAATTTCTGTGACCGACTCCGCGCATGCGTTAACATCGGAGTCTCCAAAGTGCATCTCCGACCACGGAAAGGATGCGAAGAAATCTCACAAATCGTCCCAGCGATAGCCCCATACCTCCACACTCGGCGAAGGTACTTAGATCGGTTAGTCGCTTGAAATGAAAATGGTTGCGCGACCGATATCAAACAGTGATCTGAGTTTCCCAGTGGCACAGTAATCTCCACGGTATAAATGCTCGGCTTGGATGTCAAAAACAAATCCAGGGTATTAGCATAATCACCCCGGGCATCCGCCAGTCGGGTAGGTTCCTCCACGAATTGAGTCAAGTTGCGGCTAACAGCGAACATCTCCGCCAGCCTCCCATCCTCGTCGGTTCTGTTATAATGCACCAACCAGCCAGAATTGTGAACATTAAAGTCGCGAAGGACGACAATTTCTGAAGCCGGGTGGCTGATTTGTATCCAGTCCACGGTACGTGAAAGGTGTTCGAAAAATGTCGCTGGTTGATCGTCCTTCGGGGAGGGGTAAAGGCGACAAAGAAATTTAACAGAATTCCCCAGCACGACCTTCAACCACATGATGTCCAAGTTATTGGCCTCTAACGCCTCCATCCTTTGGCAAGCCAGATCGGATCGCGCGAAGACGCAGACTCCCCCCTTAAAACGGCAAGTCGTATCCTGACTAAAGAAGATAAGTCGAATCAATTGACGATCTCAGTTAGGGAAAGGATGTCAGGTTTTGCTATTTACAAATATTGATGGACGGCATTTACATTCGTATTGGTAAAACCGAGACCCCTGACGTCGAGAAAGTTTCGAAATCGAACCTTATTACGCGATGAGGAGCTCCTTAAAGTTCGGTTATTTATCAAAATATTTGCATGATGTTCAGTCTGACATTGTCCCTCACGGAGATCCGAATGGGAGACTAGTTTACCTCCGGAATTCTTTATCTTAGAATGCACCATCATGGCTCATCTCCGTGTCACTCCAGGCCATCAGCTGAAACATAGTCGAAGATTTCTCCCGCCTATATCGCGGAATGTACAGCGTGACGGGGTGGTATCTCTCCTTGGGACCGACTACCACCTAAACGACCTTTTTCTCGAACCGGTCCATCAGCCAAGCTCCGAAAGATGGCCAGGAATTTCTCTCGACCATTTCACGGAGTCTGTAGCTTGTTGGGGTGGTATTTCACCAGGCGACAGGGCATAGGGACCCCACCTACCACTCGGCCCTTAGTCGCCTCTTACGACAAGCCGGTCTAGCGCCCTACTCACAGGGCACGGTCGTGATCGCCCACCCCCTACGGCTACGAACAAATTATGTTCTTCAAGTAAATTGGTCTACCTTCAAATAAATTAATAACTCTTTTATCCTCTTGATCTTGTTATTGATCTCCAATTTAGTATTTATTTCTAGTTCTTTTATTCAGTGACGTGCTCTGAGATTAGTTAATTAAAAATTAAGTATTATATTTAACTTTTATTGATTTATATTGGTGTTAAGGTTGTATTTTCAATTCAATTTTTATTTGGTAGATAATGTACATTTATATTTTACAACTAGTATTTAAGAGAATTAGGACAGCAATTCCTTTTCAACTATAATTTTAAATTTATATAATGACAATCGCACAATTTTATTGAATAACAAATAATAAATTAAGGAAAAACTACAATAAAACCCTTATTTGAATCTTAAGACTAATATTGCACGGGTTTCCGGTTATTTTATATAGTAATGACCTCGATATAATTTTCATAGACAGAGTACATATGTAGTGATTTAGGATAACGCAAGACGGGAAACGAGAACATTGTCAGAGAAAGAACAATTGACGAAGAAGTTTCAATTGATTTTGTCAATAAGGAACTCTACCGGTTTAACGTTAGCGTCTTCATGTAGTTCATGTGTCGAATAATTCCATGGCAAATTCAGCAACATTTTCAATATTTTATTTTGACACCTTTGCAATTTTATTTTGTGTGTGCGAACACAATTACACCATACAGGAGCGCCGTACAGGAGTATAGCTTGAAAAATGATTTTAAATATTATAATTTTATTTCCGATGCTAAGCTTTGACTTTCTGCACACTAATGGATACATAACTCTTACGACTTTGTTTATTTTGTCTATTGTGGTAGTGATGTGTTTTTGAAAGATAAGTTTTTTATCTAGAATAATACCTAGATTGGCGCAAGACTAATGACCTTGCCCAGATCAAACAAATCATTATGGAAAATTTAACAAGCCTCAGGACTTGCTAAATAAGGCCAAGACCGGTTCCCGGTTGTAGTGCCGATGATGATGATGAATACCTAGATATCTACAGTCTTCGGACCAATCAATATCAACTGCACACATACTGAGTTTAGTGCCATTTGGTAGGTAGCAGTGTTTCCTACATCTTGAAAACCAGACGTTGTGTTTTATTACCGTTTATTTTTATTTTCCACTTCCTGTAATATACTGCTAGTTTGTCAAGAGCTGCTTGCAAAGAGTTGTAGACGTTAGTGAATAAGGCACCCGAAGAGAAAATAGCCGCATCATCGGCAAACATAGCTACCTGAATGTTTTCACCTAGACATGGTAAATCTGCGACAAAAAATGTGAATAATATGGGACCAAGGACCGAGCCTTGGGGTACACCATAGTGGATTTGGTGAGTAGAGGATATGTCGGTTCCCATACTCACAACATATTTTCTCGAACGAAGAAAGCTCTGGATAAATTTGATAAGCGGCATTGGCAGCTTAAGTTTTAGTAGCTTATAAATCAAGGCATCGTGCCATACCGTATCAAAGGCTTTTTCGATGTCTAGAAGAACTAGTCCCGTTGACTCCTTGTCGATGAATTTACCAGCTATGTGGTTTTTAATGCGCAAGACTTGGTGGATTGTGCTGTGACCACTACGGAAACCGAACTGAAAGTTTGGTAGGATGTTATTTGCTTCCACGAAACGATCAATCTTTTCCTTAATGATTTTTTCTAGGAGCTTACTCAGACAGCGTAGTAGACTAATAGCTCTGTAGCTTTCTGGGCTGTTCTTCGGTTTGCCGGGTTTCGGGATAGGTATTACTTTTGCTGTTTTCCAACAGTCCGGAAAATAACAATTCTTAAGACAAGCGTTGAAAATGAACGTTAAATAGTTACTTGCAGCAGGTGGAAATGCTTTAATTAATTTGTTGTTAATATTATCGAGACCAGCAGCCTTTTTTAATTTTTTTATCAATTCTTTAACTTTGCTGATACGAGGGTTGCCTTTTATATTTAGGGATTAGAGAACAAAAACAAATATTGATCATCGAAAATCACTTTATTGTTTTTCAAAATATTCCCCATGAAGATCTATACACTTTTGCATGCGTTTGAACCAATTGTCGAAGCACTTTTGCCACTCTGATTGAGGTATCTCCAACACATGCATTCTGAATGCAGCAACCGCTTCTTCAGGTGTCGAAAAACGTTGACCTCTCAGTTTGTTTTTTACGTACGGGAATAAAAAGAAGTCATTCGGTGCCAAGTCAGGACTATACGGCGGATGACCCATCAAATCGATGTTTTGGGTGCTCAACAATGCAGTTGTCGCAGCCGTTGTGTGAGAGCTCGCATTGTCGTGGTGAAGAGTGATCCGTCTTCGGCGGTTGGTTTTCCTGATTTCTTGGAAGACAACTGGCAAACAAATGGTTGTGTACCACTCAGAATTGACTGTTCTGCGTTGTTCTAGTGGTACGGTTGCGACATGTCCAGTTTTTCCGAAAAAACAGGCGACCATCTGCTTGGAAGTGCTTCGTGCGCGAACAACTTTTGTTGGATTTGGCTCATCTTGAAACACCCAGACAGTCGACTGCTGTTTACTTTCGGGCTCATACGCGTAAATCCACGATTCATCACCTGTCACGATGTCATAGACGTGTTTCGAAGCACCGCGACCGTACTTTTTGAGCATTCCTTTCGACCAATTGACACGAGCCTTTTTTTGGGCGATTGACAAATTGTGTGGGATCCAACGCGAACAAATTTTTTTCACAGTCAAATGTTTATGCAATATTGAATGTATGCTGGTCCCACTAACGCCTAAGGTTGTCTCAATCTCACGATAGGTCACATGACGATCTTCCAATATCAGTTCGCGCACAGCATCAATGGTTTACGGAACATCAACTGATTTTGGACGACCTTCACGAAATTCATCTTGGAGTGAACTATGACCACGATTGAATTCACCATACCATCGATAAACACTGGTCCTTGATGGAGCTTCATCGCCAAAAATTGAATTAAGTTCATCCATGCACTGTTGCTGAGTTAATCCACGCCGAATGTTGTAAAAATAATCGCACGAAAATGTTGACGATTTAATTCCATTTTTGGGCCGAGATGAATCTTGTAAGTTACTGTAAACAACACAAATAGCGCTCGTATGTCCAAACGTTCTGAGTGCGTATAACCTCAAAAATGTCCAACTTTACGACAGAGCTGTTAATTGCCGGATTGCAACACTAGGGTTGCCAAATCCCGACACATAAGAGGCAACCCTCGTATTAGTTGCGTAAGTACTGGAGTTTGAGAAAGTACATGGATCGTGTTAGCAACTTCAGCTTCAGAATACGCGTCGCTTAGATGCATAGATATGGAGTGGTTCTTACTAAACGTGTTAGCAAGTAGGTTCGATTTCTCCACTGAAGAAATAAACAACTTGTCGTGAACTTTAAACGGAGGAATACTTGACCCTCTCTTTTTCATAATTTTTGATATTTTCCAGAACGGTTTGCTTGCTTTGTCAAGAGAAGAAAGGTATTTATTCCAACACTTGTTCCTATATGCTGAGATTTCTGTTTTAATGATATTATTTAAGACTTTAACATTAACTAGAAAACAATCGATTCTATATCGCAGCCATTTTCTTCTTTCAGAGTTTCGTAGCCTAATCAGATGTAAGATATTTACAGGAAGCGGTGCGTTATTACCTGGAGCAGTGGAACATTTAGGTATCGCAAGATCGGCCGCTCTATTGATAACAGAAACAAAATTGTTACATAGCATATCAGTGTGCTCGCTGCAGGTTATAGAATTTAGGCTGGTATCACCTAGAACCAAGTTCCTGTTTATATATGATTTATAACAATTCCAGTTGGCGGCGGAATAGTTGTGGTATAAACTGATACGATTTACAGCTACTGTATGATTCACTGTGAGGGTGATCGGAAGGTGGTCTGAACTTAACGCATTTAGAGTTAATGGTACTGTGCAGTAATTTGGAATATTAGTGATATATAGATCGAGAGTTGAGGGGTTCTTGTTAGCACTCGATGGGATATAGGTGGGGAGAAGTGGCTGAAGTATGGAAAAACTTGGGCTGGATTCAGTAACATCTAGTAAAATGTTACCCCAGCAGTTTGCCCTAAGACAATTCCACGACTGATGGCTGCAGTTTAGATCACCACCAATAATTACCTTGTTTCGAGTGTTGACTCTATACAATTTTTGCAGATCCCGCTTAAAGTAAGTAGATTTCTCAATGTTTCCATTTCCTCCAGGGAAATAGACCGAAAAAATACTCACCTTGGAGTTATCACTTAACGTTACATCTATACTAATTTCCTCAATTAACTTAAGGTGCAATGAAGGACGCAAGGAATGTTCTATACATTTTTTCACAACAATGGCGACACCTCCACCACTAGCATGTACCCCGTCTAGGCGATAACATATGTAAATTTGATGTGAGAAAGAAATGTCTTGTTTGAGCCAGGTTTCTGAAACAAGTGCAATGCCAATATTAAAATTTATCAAGAAACTAAAAAATTCATGCTTTTTGTTTTTGATGCTTCTCGCATTCCAAGTTATGATGTTAAGAGAGTTTCTTAACATGTTTTTTCCGAGTATATGTACTTAATAGCTAATGAAGTAATGACGTTAAATTGGTCAGCTTTAGTTTGACAAGCACTAAGCTTGGTTACAACTTCATTAAGAAGAGAGTTTATCTCGCTAAATGAGAACAAGTTATCATTAGTTATAGTTTCAGACGGATTTTTCTTCGTGTGTGTCGTATCACTGTTGGAAGGTTGCTGGGTTTGATGGAGGCCAGAAGTCCAGGTGGATGAAGGAGGTGAAGGTTGACGCACAGATCGGGGTAGTGGAGGAAAATTATCAATGGATAATCGGTCGGGCAGTGGCTGCTGTTTGTCACTCGGTGGCTGTAGGAACGTTGTATTTCCTGTACCACGTCCACATGGGGATAATTTGCGGCACATGTCTATGTACTGCTTTCGGCTTATGCATTTTGGATCGGTGGATTTATGTGGCCCACTACAATTTGCACACTTGATGACCTCATTCGTTTTGCAGTCGGATGTTTTATGGTTTCCCGAACAGATTGCACAGAAGCTATTTATGTGACAATGCATCGAGCCGTGACCGTAAAGCTGGCAATTGTGACATTGTGTGATCTTACCTGGATGATGTTTTTTAAAATCCCAGCGAACGATGGTTTTGAACAAGGTAGAGTAGTTCCGTTTTAGTTCGTTTAATTTAACAGTACCGCGTTGAATGTAGACGATGTACAAGTAGAGTTTGTACAGGGCTTTTGTTGACGAATTTAATGTGATGGTTTTAACATCTAGGCATTTACTCCCGAATGCAATTAGTTCATTTTTCACTATATCGTTGCTAATCAAGTCTAATCCGGATAACACTACATTTAATGGACGATTTTCCTTACGCGGGTGGGTAAAAACTCACATTTTAACTGTAAGAGTTCGGTTCTGATTTTGTTATATATCTCCATTGTTGGGGCACATATTTTTTGTCCAAGCGATATGTTTTTAATTAAGTATTGGTCTATCTTAATGTTGCTCAAAATATCACGCACTTTAGCACTAGTTGATTTTAACGCCACCATTGGCGGAACGGTTTCTTTAGTAACTTCTGTGCACTGTTCGACATTGGTCGGATCCATTTCAGGTGAGTCTTCCATCAGACTTTGAAGTGGTTGGAAAAGTTAGTGTTTGAACACGTTTTAGATTTCTCTAGCACTTTAATATTCACTTTTGAAAGTTTATCGGGAGGAGTTTGGCCTCCAATAACGGGGTCGTAACGCAACCGTTTAAGCTTAATTTTGTTTAACACACGTGGCCCAGGGGCCATAACTTAACGGTTTTAACACTTGTTCAAATTTTATGTATGCGGAAAACGAAGCAAAGAAAACAAGATAATCATAATTAAATTGTGATAATTATTGTGAAAATAACGGTTGATTAAGATAAATAGCACGAGAAAAACTGAGCGACAAGTTGTCGGTTTGAAAGTCAGCCTGGTACTAAGGTTGTATTATAGGCAAATGAATTCGTAGGATTCGTTCTTTTTAGACCAATAATTGCACGCGAAGACCGTCTGTCATAGTGTTACATTAAAAGACAACTCCGGACGAAAAGATATACGCAAAGGACCTTCTTCCGTCGAACTACGCGAATACGGAACGCTCTGGCCAGTTATTTGTTCCCGGGAGTTTTATTCTTCAGACATTTAAGACCATTTTTACGAATTTTACATCACATACAAAATCCCTTTTATGCGAACGTATGTCGTATTTCCTAATATATAGTTTACTAGACAAGTTTATCATTCTGAAGGTTGTAGAATAAATCAATGACGAAAAGTGTATCGTGTATATTAGAAAAACCGTTTATGGTTGTTGTATTATTGTTGTGTCTATGCATTTGTGTTTTTTTTAATGATCTATCTATCCAGAGGTCCAAGGGACTACTGAAGATGTGTTTGTTTTTACGGAACTAATACATTTCCAGAGAAATGTACAGTTCACCTGTACTCTACTCATTAAAGCACTTAACTTTGTAGTTCAGCACAGACTTTGTTCAGTTCAAAACTCACCAAGGTGACATTGGAAGCTCTCCTAACCGTGCAATTTATGATTCCTCTTTTGTCATCATAGGTTAACAATCTTATCACTTCCAAGCATGTTTGCCTTTTTATGCCCTATAACTTTCTAATCTTCGACTTACTACTCACAGTCACATTCTGCGCCTTAATAAAGTAAATATAAAATTAAATGTATGTTTATTTTATTTTCAGCTAACCAGGACCTTCAGGTGTTTCTGTGGATGGTGTTAGCAGTTATATCTAAAGCTGGGGTCTCATTGGCCCAGTCAATGATTGCCGCATGCCTGCCGGAGTTAATGCCAGCCAACAAGAAAATTCCGTTCATGTTCTCTGTAGTGACGTGGTCCCGTGTTTGGCTACTATCGGCGCCGTTTATCAACGTCTTCAAGAAGATCGCTGTGGCTATGTCCTTGAGTGCATTTTGCCTATTGAGCATCACCGGCGGCATCTGTCTGTGTTGTCTAGTAACTCCTCAGCAAACGGTCCCCGTGCAGGCAATAAAGCAACCCTCCGAAATGGAAATTGGCGTCTCAACCATAAGTGTTAATACTTCAGTCTTTACCGTGGAGAATAATGAAGGCATAACGAAGCTATAGGAGCCTAGCTGTGTGGCGTGAATCATTTATAGCTTTTGTGTTCTCTGGCTTTATTGGTCTCTAATAATGGCGTTTGTTGTTATTAGTTACTACTTAATTGGTGGTACTTATATTAGTTATGAATTGCATTAAGATTTTTGTTTTTGTTGCTGTCCAAAGTTATGGAATAAAGACGATAAGCGATTAGTGATATTTTGACGCATATTCTGAATACCGAAGTGCTACTTGGTTTGGATTATTGGTTATCAATTAATGGTAATCGGACAGTACTAATCTAGTAACTGAAGTGCTGTTAATTAATAAGCTTTTATCTGGAATTTTAATCAATAAATGTCTGTGTTAAATTGATTTGAAATTGTCTTGTGTAGAATAGTTTGGAGAGATTAGGCAATCTTATCAAAATGTAGAATGAAAATTCTGAGCAATCAGTGAGATGAATAAGTAGGCCAGGGATCATAAATTTCCAGGTATGCGGTGATATTGTAGTGTTATTTGCATTGATGACTGTTGATCTTAAATCAATGCGCATATACAGGGTGGTCCAAATTGGGCGAGCGCATTTTTTTATGAAAAAAAATCATTAAAAAAGGTATATTTTACGGTACTATTTGTATTATTTACCTGTAAAGGCGTTATTATTTGTTCCATTGCACGCTAGGAAATACAATGAGTCTTCATGCAACGAGCGGACGTGAGAAAGTAAGGATCAGTCTCGAACTTAGTTTGAAAATGGTCTAGATGCAGAGGTTTCGTCGAATGCACTTATATTTGTTAAGACTGCAAGGATTACAAAAATTTTCTAGAAAGATTTAAAAGATTGATGTGGCTCTGTTGATGTTCTTCGCACGCATCTCTTACTTGTTACTCATGAATCTTCGGATGCTGTCGACGAAAGTGGACAAAATTCTAAAATTTTACGTTAGCGTAAATCGATAGAAAAAACTTGACGTTTAGAAGCGGCATATTTTGAGCTGCCACATATACATTCACTGAGCTTACCAACAGACTGGTAGGTGTGGAACTATGCGCTGATTACAAGACTAAACCAATTTCGCTTTAGTCTTCAATTAGTTTTACTACTCGCCTTCTATCAAATATTTGCCGGATAAACGGTGATGTAACAAATATAAGGAGGGTCATAAATTTGTGCAAATGGCAACACTTGATTTCTTAAAAAAACCGTTAGTGGGCGCGCGAGTGGCAGGGAATTCTGCTTCGCTTTATACAATTTTAGTCACGATGGTGCACTTCACGGGACAACAGCTTTTTGTGTAAATATTTTTTACAAAAACAGCGATTCCTACTTTCTGTACGCTCATCATCATCATCGGCACTATGACTGGGATCCTGTCTTGGCCTTATTTAAAAAATCTCTCCACCGGTCCCGATTTCGAGCCGATGTCATCCAGTTTGGCACTCCCAGGCTCTGGGCGTCCTGGTCTACGCCATCCATCCATCGCAGACAAGGTCTGCCGCGCTCTCTCCTTTCATACATCCTGCCACAAAAGACTTTCCGGGCAGGTTCCTCTTCGCTCATTCGAGCTAGCTGTCCCGTCCACCGGAGTCCACCCAGCTTGGTTTTTCTTACAACATTGGCTTCAAGGTAGATCGCGTACAGCTCATGGTTGTAGCATCTCCGAAATCATCCTTCCTCACATACGGAGCCAACAATTCTCCTTACGACCTTCCTCTCGAATGCAGCTAAGAGTTCAGAGTGTCTTTTATTGAGCACCCAGGTCTCGGATCCATACATCAGTACTGGTAAGATCATGGTCTTGTACAGTAGTAGCTTGGATGTTCTGGATAAATTTCGGGATTTGAAGAGTCTTGATAGACCATAGTAGGCTTTGTTGGATTTAATCAGCCGTTCGCGTATTTCTTCTTCCATATTGTTACCGGGTGATACTATTGACCCAAGGTAGTTAAAGGATTGCACTACTTCAAATTCGTGCTCCACTACCCTGATAGTTTGACCAACGTTAGGTCTTCTCTTCGCAGAAGTCGCCACCATGTACTTAGTTTTTCCCTCATTAATGCGCAGTCCCAGTTTTTGTGCCGCCTGCTCGATCTGGGTGAAGGATTCCTGTACAGCCGATTTGGTTCTACCGATGATGTCGATGTCATCTACGTAGGCAAGTATCTGGCTGGACTTCGTGACAATAGTCCCTCTAGTTGCGACGCCAGAGTCACGGATTGCTGTCTCCAACGCCAGGTTGAAGAGGAGGCAGGCCAGACCGTTCCCTTGTCGGAGTCCATTAAAGATGTTTATTGGTTTGGAAAGCAATCCCGCTATTTTGACTTGACTAGTTACGTTAGTCATGGTCAACCTACAAATACGTATCAATTTGCTTGGAATGCCGAACTCTCTCATGGCATTATATAGTTCTACCCTGGCTATGCCGTCGTAGGCGGCCTTAAAGTCTATAAACAGATGATATAGTGGAATCTTAAATTCCAGACATTTTTTCATCGCCTGCCTAAGGGTGAATATCTGATCAATTGCTGATTTGCCTGGGATGAAGCCACGCTGATATTGACCAATGATGGCTTTAGCGTATGGGGCTACCCGATCTTGTAGGATAGTGGAAAATAACTTATAGGCGGTATTCAGCGATCTTATACCCCTATAGTTGCTGCACCGTGTAATATCTCTCATCTTATGTATGGGGCAAATTATTCCACGGCGCCAATCTTCCGGCATCTTCTCTTGCTCCCATACGTGCACCACGATCTCATGAATTGCGTGATGTAACGCTGTCACTCCTTGTTTGATCAGCTCAGCTGGTATGCCATCAGCTCCGGGGGCTTTATTTGATTTGAGTTGTCTAATGGCTTTTAATGGTTCCTCAATGCTTGGTGGCGACAGCATTTGGTCTTGATTTCGCATTGGCGGAGCCTCCAATTTCTTCTTCTTCCCATCGCTTCAGAATGCCTTCAGGATCGGTGATCAGATCACCCTCTTTATCCTTGCAGTAAGTGCAGCGTGGTGTGTACCGCGTCATAGTGCGGATTATTTGGTAGAACTTCCCTGCCTGGTGCGGACCTCGCTCTCTACTTTTCTCTATTTCACAGACTGGATTTTTTTCCCAGGATCTTTTCTCTTGTCTGTGGAGTCTTTTTTCAGATCTTCTGAGCACTCTGTATTTCTCCTCGCATAGCCGGGTCTTAGTATTTTCATTTTTCATTTTTACAACATTTTTTATTTTTATTTTTATATTCTTAATTTCTAAATTAAAGGCTAGACAAAAAATGCTTAAATTCTAGCTTAATTATCTTATATAATAACTTACTGGTCCTTCGCAGACGCTCTAAGCTAAACATTACTTAACATTTGTATAATTTGCCTTTCGGCGACAGAACTTTGTGGCAGTACTGATAATTAGTTGAAATACAAAGAAAAATTTGGAAAACTTTGTCAATTTTTTTTTTGTTTTTTTTTTCTTAAAATTTAACTTACTTAACTTACCTAGCCGGGTCTTAGTATGTATTGCCCGGCATGCGGGATTCTTACGTTCAGTCGCTAGCTTGCACTCATCACCAAACCAATCGCTCCGATCTCTACCACTACTGCCTAAGGTGGAGTTGACAGTATTTAGAGGGCGTGTCCATTTCTCTTCTACGCTCGTCATTCTGGCCCCAGGACTTATTCTCCCTCTGTCGAGCTCTTCGAAGGCGAGTCTTAACGCATGACCAAAGGTGTTACTGGTATTATTGCGTGAGGTAGCCGTGTTGATTCGAACCTGACTCGTAGTCCATTGTCATTAGTGCTCTCATGCAAACTCTGTGTAGTGCCTGAAAACCGGTTCCCGACCTATTTTAGCATTCAAATCACCAAGAACGATTTTCACATCGTATCTTGGGCAAGCATTGTGGGCCTGCTCGACGTTCTCGTAGAATTCTTCTTTTTCGTCGTCAGGGGACTCCTCTGTAGGCCCGTGAACGTTTATGAGGCTTATGTTCTTAAACTTGCCTCGCAGGCGAGGAGTGCATAGCCTTTCATTTATTGCATTAAAGCCGATGATGGCAGGCTTCAGTTTTTGGCTGACTAGAAAGCCTACCCCGAGCACATGATGTTTTGCATGACAGCTGTAATAAATGTCATACTCGTTTCTTTGGTTAACACCTCTCCCCATCCATCTTATTTCTTGCAATGCTGTTATGTCAGCCTTATATTCGGACAGGGCATCGGCTAGCTGCTGTGCAGCTCGAGCTCTGTATAGTGAGCTGACGTTCCATGTAAAAATTCTTAAATCGTTTAGCCATTTTCGTGTATCCGGTCCATATCCGAGGCTTGTTAAATTTGCCATAATAATTCATTTTTACGGGCCTGGTTATTAGCCTTGCGCCAACCTTTCTCAGGAATGTCGCTGCATGCATTGGTTCACTACTTGGCGGGTGCCAAAGTAGCTATCCAGGGGTGTCACGTGGAGACTGCATGTCAACTTGGATTGAGCAGGGACAAGGATCGTTCTGGCCTTCACCGGGTTGAAAGCAATCAGTAACTTTGCCCTGTATGTTCGCACTCATCCCCACTTTCTGTACGATACCTATTTACAATTGAATACGGATTACGGCGTTTAAGTGAGTGTCCAAGTGTTAATTTAATCAAAGCTTGGGTCAAGAAGTTCGAGCAAACGGGATCGACAACGAATATTAAACAAACAGTGGGGCCACGTTCAAGAAAGCATCCAGGAAAAGATAGCCGCGATACCTCGCAGCATGTGTCAGCAATTTTCAAAGTTTGCATAGTCGATTGCAGGAGTGCCAACGACAAGACGGGGCAAATCTCGACGATGTCATTAAAAAAAAAAATATTTAGTAAACGTTTATTACGTTAAATAAATGATCAACAAAATAACATTTGTAGTTTTATTTCTCTTCATGTTTCAAATGTGCAAAAATGTATGGCCCACCCTTTATTAGAATTCATTCTAAGTTTTAAGCCAATATGAAATTGTAAGCAAACCGCGCATAAAGTACAAATATGAAACTATGAACTGCTGTCGTTCATAAGTATCGCTAGTCCCTTTTATACACAACAATTTTTTATTATTCAATTTTCGTTATTTTTCTTCAGTTCAGTCGCGGACAACACACACCTGTGTCTTTCATAAATTTAAAAAGTGCATCGCTCTAGAAGCCACTAAATGTGAATTACATTCTGTCAAATGTCTGCCCAGAATTTCTCATTTAAAATGCTTGCGTGAGTCTATTGTGCATTTTGTCACTAAACTGTTTGGTCGCTTCATTCGGCTCCCTCTCTGAGGGCTAGGATGGGATACCCCATTACTCCTGCCCCGTACATTAACCGCCTCAAATTAATCAAACTCAAAACCCTTGAGGAGCGCAGGGTACTGGCTGTGTCCATTCATTTCTCTCCGGCTCGGTCGACTGGGCGTACCTCCTTAACTTAATTGCTCTGAACACAAACCCTCGAAATACGCGTGATCCCCCCCCCCCCCCCCCCCCCCCCCCGACCCCTGTCCCATGTATTCTTAGGATCCTTTGCGACAGGGAGCTTAACTTCTTCTCTCACATAGATGGGATGATCCGGAAAGCCATTCTGCCCTCGGATTCGCGAAACGATGATCTAAGAAATTCTCCGACCCGTCCGTTACTCGATCCCTTTTCCTTACCCTCGTCCGTCCACTACTTCAATATGCTAGCCAGGTGTGGTCTCCTTATCACAAGATCCATATCTGTAGAATCGAAAGTATTTAACTTCACTTCCCTCGGTTTGCTCTCCGACGGCTAGGGTGGGAAAACCTCTTAATCCTTCCCCTGTATATTAACCGCCCCAAATTAATCAACCTCAGAATCCTTGAGGAGCGCAGGGTCGTGGCTGACATGATATTCATTCATCGGGTCCTCTCCGGCTCGGTCGACTGCGCCTACTTCCTTAACTTAATTCCTCTGAACACAAACCCTCGAAATACGCGTAATCCCCGCCCTCTCCGCATTCCCCCCATCGTACCTCTTATGGTCTGAACGAACCTCTTTCGTTGATGCTGAGAAATGCCAACTTCAATTCCACCTTGTTCGACTTCAACCTCTCTCCCCATACTCTCAAGCACTCCTCCATGTGGTATAGAGAACCCCCACGCTATCAAAATGAGCCGAAACCGAGAAAAATCACACAAATCCGATCAAAAATTAAGATCATAATAACTCTTTTCTTCGATTATCGTGGTGTGGTGTACTATGAATTCCTTCCACAAGGCCAAACAGTGAATAAGGAATACTACTTAGGCGTTATGCAGCATTTGCGAGAGAGTGTCCGTCCAACGAGACCGGATTTGTGAAAATACAAATCATGGACTTTGCACTACGATAATGCACCATATCACAAAGTTACCATTGTGAGCGAGTTTCTGACCAAAAACTCAAGTTATACCATTGTAGCGATCCTAAATCGCTACTCCTATCCAAATCCCCAATATTATCATTAACCTACATCCAAATCCCATATTGAATGACATGAGCGATAAATTAAACCAAAAGTTAATTTGTCGCACATTGATTCAATTTCCCATTAACCTCCATCCAAATTCCAAATTGAGTCACATGAGCAACGAATTGAACCAAAAGTTAATTCGTCGCACATTGACTCAATTCCCAAAATCCTGACATCATGAAATGCTTAATTCAAAACGCATTTCATGATTTACCTTCCAGGAACCTATCCAACCAAACCCTTAAACAATTTTTAGAACAAAATTCCAATTGAAGCACACGAAGTCTTGTGTGTGCTTCTTGGAATTTTTACACCTAAATAATTGACAATTCTCAACTGAGAAAACAATAAAAGGGCAGTAATTTTCAATTTCGACATTAGTAGATCTCCAGGGGCCGAACCACTGGCCAGTAGAATATAAATATAAATTCATAATCAATAAAGTTCAAAAAGACAGAACCGAGTCAAAATAACCAAAAAGGGAAAAATAAAGAAGAGACTTTAAATAGAAAATAGAAGCCAGGTATTTCATTTGCCAACGGAACACTCTCCCCGGTGGGAAGTAACCAAACACACAACAAAGAGATCTTAACTAGATGCTACGGACCCTAGGATGGGAATCCCCCCCGCCGGCCGGTTAAGCTCCGCCATTTCCTACCAGAAGAGATCGCGGAGACCGAGCCCTAACTTAGTAAGCCCACACGCACAAAAGGAGGAAGTTGCGAGAGCACACGGGTTTTCACCCCATCCACGTCACCCCAAAAGCGGCTCCGCAGAAGAGCATCGATAAAGAGAGACGACCCACCGGTTATTGAAAGCACACAATTTTACTTCCCCAGACACAGGCTTGCCTCAACACCATTGAAGAAGCACCATACTCACCAGATATGGTCCCTTGTGCTTTTCCCTGTTTCCCAAACTTAAATTTCCACATCGATGACCACGTTTTGAGTTAATTAAAGCCATAAAAAAAAATCGAAGAAGCAGCTAAAATCAATCCCGACCGCGGCATATAAAATGTGTAGGGAAGATTGGATGAATCATCGGCATACCTGTATGGCTCCGGAAGCGGCCTACTATGAACGCGATTAAATGAATGTTGATGATTAATTCAAATTTGCTGTTTTATTGAGAATTTCCGGGTAGACATTTGACAGAATGTACTTTGTTTTTAGAAGCTGCCATCTCAACTATGGAATGTTCATTGAAACTCAGTCTATTGACCTTTTACACTCCGCGAATGATCATGGCTTCCACGCAAACCGTTAAAAAAAACAGTAAATTTTGAACCTATTTCAATTAATACCTTTTTTTATTCGATCAATTGAACGATGGCAATTCACCACGGCTCCAGAGGCAGACCTCGTTCCGCATGCACATATTTGAGTTGACCTGGCATCATGATTGCTTATCTTCGCCTTTAACTATTGAATGGAGTTCGGCTTACCCGCATACACTTTTTTTTCAAATCAGCTGAAAGGATGAATACTAACGGTGTTAAACCGCGGAACTTCTCGCATAGGATGACCATCACTTCGTTCCCTGTTGAAACAAGGTGGAATCTAGATCCGTACCATCCAGTTTCGGATACAAAGCCCCTTAACACGTCGTGGTAGTATTCGCTGTTCAAGTTAACTACTTGACCGTTGTTTTCGAAGAAACATAGAAACCGCCAAAGCAAAAATCGCACCATATACCTTTTTTTTCATTATACTTCTCTCGGGAGATGCGAACCTATAGCGCCGACATGGCGCCCCGAGATGCAAACAAATAACTGTTGCAGGTCTTTTTGAACAGTTCCAGGTTGTAACGCTCCGGGAACACTCGCGCAGGGAGAGAATTCCACAGCTTCCCCGCTCTGTAACGGAACGAGATCTGATGCAGGGATGTTCGCGCCGTTGGGAGATGAACCGTAAATTGGTGCGATCCATCGGATTGTCTCGTAGAGCGCATAACAATTGAATTACGCAGAATCACGAATCTCCAAAGAACAGTACCCGTAACAATATCTGTAAAACAGACAGAGACCGGCTGCGGGGCTTCGATATGACCGCGGCTGTAATCCCGACGTCAGCGTCGAGTCCCTGATCAGGCGAATCGCTCGTCTCTGTATGCTTTCAAGTAAGTCGAGTGTATGTTTAGGAGCGGAGCTCCAAACATGAGAGCAATATTCGAGCGCGGGTCTAATTTGGGGTTTATATAGGAGAAGAAGTTGGGCCGGAGTAAAATATTTCATGGCTCTAAAAGGATAGCTCAACTTTCCTGAGGCGGATCTGGCGATGTTCGACACGTGTTTATGCCACGATACATTCCCACAAACCGTGACGCCGAGCAATTTCATGCTTTCCCTAGATTTGAGGGCCTGGCCATTCATCATTAGGTGTGGAACCGAAGATCCACTTTTCTTTCTGAATGTTGTATACGAGGGTTGCCTTTTATATTTCGGGATTAGAGAACAAAAACAAATATTGATCATCGAAAATCACTTTATTGTTTTTCAAAATATTCCCCATGAAGATCTATACACTTTTGCATGCGTTTGAACCAATTGTCGAAGCACTTTTGCCACTCTGATTGAGGTATCTCCAACACATGCATTCTGAATGCAGCAACCGCTTCTTCAGGTGTCGAAAAACGTTGACCTCTCAGTTTGTTTTTTACGTACGGGAATAAAAAGAAGTCATTCGGTGCTAAACCAGGACTATACGTTTTGGGTGCTCAAAAATGCAGTTGTCGCAGCCGATGTGTGAGAGCTCGCATTGTCGTGGTGAAGAGTGATCCGTCTTCGGTGGTTGGTTTTCCTGATTTCTTGGAAGACAACTGGCAAACAAATGGTTGTGTACCACTCAGAATTGACTGTTCTGCGTTGTTCTAGTGGTACGGTTGCGACATGTCCAATTTTTCCGAAAAAACAGGCGACCATTTGCTTGGAAGTGCTTCGTGCGCGAACAACTTTTGTTGGATTTGGCTCATCTTGAAACACCCAGACAGTCGACTGCTGTTTACTTTCGGGCTCATACGCGTAAATCTACGATTCACCACCTTTCACGATGTCATAGACGTGTTTCGAAGCACCGCGACCGTATTTTTTGAGCATTTCTTTCGACCAATTGACACGAGCCTTTTTTTGGGCGATTGACAAATTGTGTGGGATCCAACGCGAACAAATTTTTTTGACAGTCAAATGTTTATGCAATATTGAATGTATGCTGGTCCCACTAACGCCTAAGGTTGTCTCAATCTCACGATAGGTCACATGACGATCTTCCAATATCAGTTCGCGCACAGCATCAATGGTTTTCGGAACAACAACTGATTTTGGACGACCTTCACGAAATTCATCTTGGAGTGAACTACGACCAGGATTGAATTCACCATACCATCGATAAACACTGGTCATTGATGGAGCTTCATCTCCAAAAATTGAATTAAGTTCATCCATGCACTGTTGCTGAGTTAATCCACGCCGAAAGTTGTAAAAAATAATCGCACGAAAATGTTGACGATTTAATTCCATTTTTGGGCCGAGATGAATCTTGTAAGTTACTGTAAACAACACAAATAGCGCTCGTATGTCAAAACGTTCTGAGTGCGTATAACCTTAAAAATGTCCAACTTTACGACAGAGCTGTCAATTGCCCGATTGCAACGCTAGGGTTGCCAAATCCCGAAACATAAGAGGCAACCCTCGTATTGTGTCTTCCTTGCATTGAAGTCGACGAGGTTGTGCTTTCCCCAGTGCACGACCTTATCCAGATGTCGATTCAGAGAGTCGATCTGTGTACATCTCAGCTGGAGCGAAGCTAATGCATCGGCCGATCACTCGAAAAAGAGGAAACAAGCTTACTATCATCCGCAAAACTGAACACCCTGTTGTCCATCGACTCCAATAAATCATTTATGTGAAGCAAAAACAAGGTTGCAGCCAAAAAATAAAAAAACATTGAACCACCCCGGAATTAACAGGATACAGACCCGAACACTGACCGTCCATAACAACCCGGATCGATCGATTTTCAAGGAAGCTCCTCGTCCAGTCGCAAAGGTGCTGTGAAAGCCCATATGAACGAAATTTGCTCAGTAATGCCCCATGCCAGACGCGGTCAAAAGCCTTGGAGATATCTAATGCGACCGTCCTTGACTTACATGCCCCTCAATCGGAGATGTCCATATATCGGTTATAAGGGTCAAAAGGTCTCCTACAGAATCCGTATTGACGATCATTCAAAAGTCCGTTGGACTCCAAATACTTAATTAACTCCGCATTGATGACCTTTTCCATTTCTTTAGATAACATAGACAGTAATGCTATTGGTCGGTAATTTTGTGGGAGACACTTTTTTCCGTCTTTGGGATTGGCTGAACTCGAGCGATTTTCCAGTAGCCAGGAAAAGTCCTCTGTGCATAAGATAAGCGAAAGAGTCTGCCAACAACCGGCGATAGTTCTGGAGCACAGATCTTAAGGACTATTGCTGGTATTCCGTCCGGGCCGGTTGCCGCCCTACCATCCAGTTCAGTAGAATAGTATACGGGCGAAACCTGACATCCCGCTTCGAAGACCGTACCGGCGTGATCACAGGTGGCTCCAAACGACCCGCAAGGAAGTTTGAATTCGCCGAAAATAAATTCGCGAACACATTAGCAATCTCGCAATTCGTCCCAGTTAGCAGCCCCATCCCTCCATATATGGCGAAACTGCTTAGGTCGGTTATTCCTTTGAAATGCAAGTGGTTGTGCGACCGATACCAAGCAGTGATCTGAGTTTTCAAGTAGCGCAGAAACCTCTACGGAATAAATACTCGGTTCGGGTGTCAAAAACAGATCCAAGGTGTTCGCATAATCACTCCGGGTATCCGGCACTCGCGTAGCTTCCTCTACGAGTTGACTCAAGTTTTGGCTAACAGCGAACATCTCTGCCAACCTCCCAGCCTCGTTGGTTCTGTTAGAGTGCACCAACCTGCCGGAATTGTGTACATTAAAATCGCCAAAGACGACAATTTCAGAAACCGGGTGGTTGATCTGTATCCAGTCGAGGGTACGTGAAAGATATTCAAAGAGTGGCGCTGGTCAATCGTCATTCTGGGAGCGGTAAAGATAACAATATATAGCATATGATGTCCATGCTACTGGGTTCCATGGCCTCCTTTCTCTGGCAAGCTAGATCGGACCGCGTGAAGACGCAGACTCCGCCCTTAAAGCGGAATTTGTCCTTGTCACAATTAGCAGGTTTCACATAACCAGCATTCGTTGCCGACCATAATTCAAGGTCGATTCTTCTCATTGAGTAAAAGAAACGAATTGCTCCGTTTACGATTTGTAAGAATCAAATGACAATCGTTTGCGAGCTTGCCGCTGGTAAATGATTCACAAATTAATTGGGTCAAATCGTGTGATTGTTCTTACACTATGCGCCAAGCTGGTGATAGAGAATAGAATAGCATAATAAGCAAATTGTATTTGAGTGAATTACGAATTAGGTGTGAAATGGCTTATGAAGCAAAATATGTATGAGTAGATTAAGAAATTTGTGAATAATGGAGTTATTGATTGGGAGTATAAATACCCCAGCAATTTCAATAATAAATTAATCAAAAACCAATCGTGTATTTGATTCATCAACTGCGGCGCTCTACGCCATCCATTTTTAGCGAGCTGTGCTTAAACAGCAAACACTAGGGAAGTTAGGTTGTAGATAAACTTTCTAGAATAAAGCTTACATACTGGTCACCCAAAATATATTACTATAAATATATTATATGGCGATCATGTCCGCATATACCACAGTCGAATCAGTTGACGAATCGACTTGGGTCTCAGGTAGGGCAAGGATATCAGGTTTCGCTGTTTGCAAATATTAGTGGACGGCGTTTACATTCGTATTGGTGAAACCGATGCCCCTGATGTTACAAAATGCCGTTATCAGTCGATCGTCGACAGACCCTTGAGAGCGAGCCCAATTACCCGATGACGAATTTCTTAAAGTTCGGCTATTTGTCATTATATTGCCATGATGTTCCCACTGTCATAGTCCTCGCCGGTGATCCGAATGGGAAACTAGTTTACCTCCGGAATTCTTTATCTCAGAAGGTACCATGATGACTTATCTCCGTGTCAGTTCGGCCCGACAGCCATACATCCGAAACATAGTCGAAGATTTCTCCCGACGATATCGCGGAATGGACAGCGTGACGGGGTGATATCTTACCTTCGGATCCAGTACCACCTAAACCAACATTTTCTCGAACCGGTCTGTGGTAGTCCTGGGGTCAGTGCGTCGACATGGACGCTGGTTCTACCTCCAGTCCACGATTCGGTTCGATGGAGAAAACTGGTCGCCGGTGAGTGGAGATTAAAAGCGGGAGCAAGCTAAATACACAACACGGTTTCCTCACCAATGGTTATCGAAGAAATAAAACACGTTGTGGATCTTGTTGGTTGATGTTATTTTAACCTTTTAATGTCTATCATTAATGTTGCACTTTAGAGATGATGATTACAAAAACACTCAATGGTATTAGGTGAATTCTTGAATTAGACACACAACTGTATAACTTGAATTCAGATACAAAGGTTCTTAAGTTAAATACACAACGAAGTTACAATATGATTTTGGGTAACATTGACAAGTACTTAGTTTAGATACACGACTGCATAATATTGAATTAGCTAGAAAGGTTCTTAAATTAAACACACAATGAATTTACTATATAACTTTGGTAAACATTGACAAGCTCTTGAATTTAGATGCACAACTGTATAATATTGAATTGCGATTGATTGGTTCTTGAACTAAACGCACAACTGATTTAAAATACAACTCCGAAAGGAAGGTGCGTGTACGATGAGCCTTCTCGAGAAATTGTTCTCAACATTTCTTGTAGTATCGGATACCTCTGGTGTACCAGGGAAATTCCAATACACATCTGGTGAATAGAGACTGGCAGAAAATGTAGTCTTAAATCATGGGAAGGGTTTTCCCATGATGTTGATATAATATCAACAGAAACCCAAGGCTGCCTGAGAGCATGCATCTTTTCGACTACATTATTTGTGTAGGAAATTGCCGCCTGGACAAAAATGTTTTCTTTTGTCTACATCGGATAGACAGAAGTGTTTCGGGTAGCATAAAGGAACAATGCTGGCGGAGGCAATTGGGTCTTCTGTGATGTAAAATTCACAGAAGATCGCTCGCCATAGCAACAAAAAAAAAACGGTTTATTGGTCTTTGGGATATTGGTCTGTTTATTATCCCGCTCATTATGTCCTAATGCAGGGCTATTAGAAATCTGGCTTGCAGATGTGCAAGCCGGCAAATAGCCCGACATGAATTCTTGGACGCTGATGGGCATGGCGACAGTGTTTGTGTACACTTAGATTCTGCTGAGAATGTAACATTTCGTCGGTCGATGAATCGAGTGATTGTTATTTTAAATAACGCTCGATCGCTTGCAGGTAGCCAACGATGGCTACGCTGTATATCGTCGATAGGACGATCCGCCGATGGGTCTGTAAATAAAGGGTAAGTATGCCATGCCGAATATAGAGAAAATGCTCCACAGCCCTGTTTGGGGTATTTATGTCGGTTATCCGTGGGGATAACCGAATTGTTTTCAGCAATTTTAGGACAGTGGTGAATGCTATGGCAAGGTTGTGTGATCTTGCCAGTGATTCGACTTAAGGGTAGATATGGGGTTTATAGGATTTTTATGGGGTTAAAAATGATGCGAGGTTCTTCGGGCCCTGAAAACCCCCACAGGTCCATCAGCCAAGCTCCTAAAGATGGTCAGGAATTTCTCCCGACCATTTCACGGAGCCTATAGCTTGTTGGGATGGTATTGTACCAGGCGTTGGGACCCCACCTACCACTCGGCCTTTAGTCGCCTCTTACGACAAGCCGGCCTAGCTGTGAGTATATTGTAACGCCTTACTCACAGGGCTAGAAAAGTGAACAACATTTCACGTTTCGATGTCGTTTTTAATTCACAATGTATAGCTCTAGTGTGAATATATTTTACTATCATTATCCTTGCAACAACAGTTTTCTTTCATGTTTGCTTTTTTTCCTATGCAAAATTATGGTATAATTTGGAATATTCAAATTTTACGGTTAGCTTCTTCCACCAAACTGACGTGAGCGCCTAAAAGTATGTGCCAACTACTTAATTGGCTTCAAGATATTGTTTTCACTAGTAATACAAGCCCACAATTAAATGTTTAGTACAAATCTATTAATAGCAAAAAACAGCAAAACTTAAGCCAACAAAAGACAACACCACGGACGACAGCAGAACAGGCAGTGGCTCAACTACAACAGCAGTTCATCACAAAATACAAGATGCCAGCAATCAACACGGTAATCATCGACTGTAAAGAGTTGTAATTCTGTGTAAGCAAGCGGTGGGGAATAATTTCTTGATCAAAAGACAACCAAATAACAGGCCATTCAAACATACACGGTTGGCGACCACGGAAAGGTAAAGAATATTTTGAAAAATGCCTCCGCGAAGTGTTTCTCTTCTACGCCGAGAGCGGAAAATAACATAACTGTTCTGTTAAAAATCATTGTCCCTGAAACAGAACGAGCATTTCTACCGCAAATGTTGGGAAAACTTAACCAGGACGAGCTTGAGTTCATCGTGGGAAAATCATTCACCACACCAAAGTCCAGAAGGGAGAATGGAAAACTACCCTTCTTTCTGGTACAGCTAACTGCCAACAGCAACGGTGGTCTAGGGCAAATCACAGTCTTGTACCATCAAATTGTTACATACGACAAATGAAAAAAAGGCAAAAATATACTGCAATGTGTTCGTTGCCAAAGGTTCGGTCATTCAGGGGCGAACTGTGAAATAGAGCACAGCGTGGACAGGACCAGTGGGCAGAACAATGCGCATTAGAAAATCAAAGGGTAGAAGATAAAGCCCTTTTAAAGTGTGCAGTATGTAGGAATGTGGAAAACTATCTAACTATCGAGGCTGCCTTAAATTCCACGAACTGCTGTCAAAAAAACGTAGCACGCCAAAGAAAAATAGAACGCCCGTCATATCGCTACAAACAAAAGAGCCAGTAACGCCCCAACTGTCGTGCGGTCAAATAGCATCCAACACGAGAAACACGGCACAAAATACCACATATGGAAATAACAACAGTACTGTCCGTTCCAAATCGACACTCACTCTTCTTCCGAAATCATCCGGAAGGTCCCGCGGTCCAGTTACAACTCGTCCTATAAAATCCCTGCCCAAGCCAAATATTACGCACACCCCGTTTCCCAATTCCAGAAGCACGCGCACTCGCCTCCTCGACCCAACCCTAAGTCGACCACCAAACCCTCTCCCAAGCCAAGGTTCAACCGATCCTCCCTCCTTTATCTCACCTATACCGCACTCCTTGTCCCAAACCCACCCCCGCACACTCCCACAATGTCGTCCTGCCCAACACCATGCTAACCGCTCCCCCCACATCTCATCTTGCCGCTAACCCCAACTCCTTTCCGCTCTTTGACCTAAAAACAGGTGCTAAATATACCAAAACTCCACATATCGCACACTCCAAACCATTAGGCCCTGCCCATGAAAGCACAGCTCATTTGTCCCCTGAACCGTGCTCAAGATTGAATCTGCCACCCCCTCGCCCCACTTCCCCATCTCGCCTCATCCCCACGCCCCCGCCCTCCAGTTTTTGATCCTCTCCTACCGCCCCCCGTAAAGATCACACAACAATCCCTGAAGTCATCTGAATGCCGCTATGCCCTCTCAAAGCTTCGAAATAGTCGGACCTACGATAACGTCGGCATCTATCTAGCTTATCTTCATGATAAATCTGATACATTCTGCTATGAAGGCAAAACGAAAACGAGCGTTAAGATCACCATTCAACAGGAAGGTCTCCCCACCGATTTCCCTAGCCTTCGTAATCTGTACATCAAATTCCATGAAAATTTCAATATTCCCCCTCTTAAAGTAACAAGAGACCTCTCGGCTCTTCGACAATACATTTGCACGAAAATGGCATCTGGTCCCCCACGCAGCGATCCCACTAAATATACATTTTTTCGGCCCTAATCGGCTGCCCACCCCGCTCACTATGAGATCTCCCAATACTCTTCCCCTAACCATTTACTATCAGAATGTCAGAGGTCTTCGGTCCAAAACCCACTCGATCTTACAAAATACCCACTCCCTTCCTTCTGATATATACGCCCTAACCGAAACTAACCTCACCCCCAGTATCAACAGCCTAGAACTGAACCACCCCTTCTTCGCCGTTTTTCGCGACGACGATGTCCATCCTTCCTGTCCTGACACCCCCTGCCGAGGCGTGGTGCTTGCCACCCAAAATGGACTAACATCTTCTATTATCACCGTATCTTCTTCTTCCAACCTCGACTATGTCGCTATAAAAATTGAACATTGCTTAAAGTCCTTGTACATCATATGATTCTACATACCGCCTTCGCAAGCTATTGAGTCATACGAACTCGCTATTGCTGCAATCGACCGCTTTACGGAGCTGAGTTCTTCCCAAGACGACATTGTAGTCCTTGGCGATTTCAACCTCCCCACCTCCAATGGACGCCGTCTGGCGATAAGTCCCACTACATCTCAAGCCCCACTACTACCAAGGAGTGTCTCTTTATAGACAGCCGCACCGACTCTAGCCTTTGCCAAGTAAGCAATGTCTTAAATCATCTGGGCAGACAACTTGACCTGAACACAAGGACAGACCCTTTTAATTCCTCAGTTGTCTCTAGTCCCCACACCCCCTCAATTATTGACAAGCACCACTCCCTGCTTCTCTTATCCATATACCACGACTACACAGCCCACAGCACACCTCCCCCCCACCAATATTCTTTCAACTTCCGAAAAGCGAATTTCCGCCTCATAAATGAGTACCTCAGCAATATCACACTCCGCTTAAATGATATAAGTGTAGAGGTCGCTACAGCCCCACTCTACTCAGTAATCTACAACGCCATATCCATATATGTCCCATATACCCGACACAGCTTATCATTCTCATCGCCCCCTTGGTATAACCGCAGACTCCGCACACTTCGTAACAAGAGGAATAAGTTGTGGAACACTTTCTTAAATACGCGTTCTCCCTTGGACTACTCCAACTATCTCGGTTACTTTTACCAATTCACCGAGCTTTATAGCTCCCTCTACCACAATTACCTTGCCAAATCTCAACTCAATCTGATCAATGACCCCAAATCTTTCTACCACTTCATCAACCACAAACGGAAATCTGATGCCTATCCCACTTCTCTTTCCTACGGCTCAACTACTACAACTGACCCCCACACCATAGCCAATCTTTTAGCGTCCTTCTTCAAACTATCCTTTATGGACGACTCGTTCAAGCCGAACCCCTCCTACTTTACTGGCATGTCTGAATTCTCCCTCGGCCCAGTCATCCCTCTACACATTCAACAACACCAAGTTATTGAAAAACTTGAACAACTGAAAGACGATTTCAGTCCCGGCCCAGATGGACTCCCTGCTATCTTCTTAAAAAAATGCTCCTCTTCTCTCTCTCTCCCGCCCGCTTCAATCTTCAATCTATCCCTTGCACAGCCTATTCCCCGACATTTGGAAATCCTCTTACATAACCCCCATACATAAAAAGGGGCCAAAAAACGATATATCCAACTATCGTCCCATTGCTAAGCTTTCGCACATTCCCAAACTGTTCGAAGGCCTTCTATATGATGCGTTATGTTTTCGCTGCACACCCATCATCACTACTAACCAGCACGGCTTCCTCTCCGGCAGGTCCACTACTACCAACCTTGTCGAATTCACATCCCACACACTCCTTGCCCTAGAAAACGGCGATGAGGTCGATGTAGTCACTACCGACTTTAGCAAGGCTTTCGACAAAATCTCCCATAACCTCATTCTCTTTAAATTATCTTCCCTCGGTTTTGAACCCCTGTTGATTAAATGGATCTCATCCTATCTTAATTCTCGAACCTGCCGCGTGCGATTTAGATCCACCCTCTCCGAGCCTTTTCTTCCAACCTCAGGTGTCCCCCAGGGCAGTCATCTCGGCCCCTCCTATTTATCCTAACCATATACGACATATGCTCTTGCATCAATCACTCCCTCATCTCGTTTTACGCGGATGATACCAAAATTTTCAAGACAATGCACCCTCCCATAGACTCCTCACTTCTCCAATCGGATCTTGACAGCTTTTCGATTTGGTGCCAAAATAATTGCCTAGAATTGAATATCGCCAAATGTCACACAATCACCTTCTCTCGGAAGCGTTCCCCCACCCAGCCACGTTCCTATCTCTTGCTGGACCAACCGATAACATCGGTTGAATCGATGTGCGACCTGGGCGTCCTAAGCGACAAGGAGCTTAGATTTACCGCACATATCGATGACATAATCCTCAAGGCCAACGCCGCCCTTGGCTTTGTCAAACGCTGGTCGAAGGTATTCCTAAACCCCTACGTCAGCCGATCACTCTACACAACTTTTGTCCGGCCACTACTCGAATATGCTAGTCAGGTCTGGTCCCCGTATCAATTGTCTCATATTCGTAGGATCGAGGGCGTTCAACGTCGTTTCTTACGCTTTGCCCTCCGTGGACTAAACTGGGAAAACCCGCTCACTTTACCACCATACATAAGCCGGCTGCTTTTAATCAATCTCAACACACTTGAGGAACGCAGAATCCATGCCGACATCATCTTTGTCCATCGCCTTCTGTCTGGCACAATCAATTGCCCAAGCTTGCTCTCCACTTTAACATTTCATACAAACCCCCGTAATGTTCGGAACCCTCGACTGTTTTACGTGCCCGCTCATCACACTTCTTACAGCGCCAACGAACCCATCTCGCTTATGCTACGACAGGCCAACTCTTTCCCCACCTCCTTCGATTTCAACCTCTCCACTCCTGCTCTCAAACGACGTCTTAGAAGAAACCCGTCCTAACCCCGCCGCACCCTACCAGCCCGCACATACGCCGTTCACTGACGTTGTCTGACAAATGCCACATTTGTCACACCTACATACATTCCCTCTTCTCCAGCCTCCTACCACCCCAGTCACCCAGTCCTCTTCTCATTTCTTTGTTTTTTCTTCTTTTTTTTAATTTTTTTAAAATTGTGACTAGTTTTTAAGTTAGTATATAGGATATTATATTATATTATGCTTGTATTAAGCTAAATAAATGAGGGTTCTGCCCTCACTAAACTAAACTATTAACGAAACGGATTTCTACGCATTCAGAACCAATGCCAACAAGAACCCACACAGATGTGATCACAATCTTGCTGTGTATTCTAAAGCAGATGACACAGATGCGAACGCAAATAAATGAGCAGAGGACACGACTAGAGTGGATCTATTAGCAGTTGCCGAACATAAATAAACTCCGCTCAATACAAGCACGCCAACAGAAAAGACGATTAAGGTTCTTGTGAATTCGTTAATTTAAATTGAAAGAAGAGCCACTCTACTCAAATTGCTGCAAGGCGAAAACCCTGACGTCCTTCTTGCTAGCAAAGCTAAGCTAAATCAGAGACATAGACTAGGGTACGAGGATTATCATATCATACGAAGAGTGTTACATAATTAACAAGCGTTAATTATCACCCCCCCCCCCCCCCCCCCCCCCGCCCTAAATCGTTAAAAAGTATCGCTAATTCGTGTCCTTATCCCAAGAAACATACATCACATTCTTAACACAACATTTCCTACATGCACACATTTTTAAATCACATCATCCCTTACAACACAAAATCCTACCCCAACAATGATAATTTGTGGTCAAAATTTTCCGTCATATTTTAAATACAAAAACGTTACACTCTTCCTCCATAAACTCGCAGATGTTCAAAACCCTATGTGGGGGTTCTTTAAGGCTCGCTGGAAGGACCACCCATCGTCCTAACCCAACTCCCCTTTCCCAACCTACAACATATTACCGATCATAGCCTCTTACCTGCATAAGAGAAATACAAAGCTCTCCTCCAATCATGTCTTACCTGAAATATAAATCCACGGCAAGATCATCATTTTGCCATGACATTAAACGAAATCATATCAACGAAACCATTTCAGTTCATCTTACATGATCGGTTCCTCTGGGCGGCAACATGTCCATCAAACACCCTCCAATCCTCCGGTGTTTACTCGTTTCCAACAATCCGTTGGTCCAAAAGACAAGCCGGGCAACTTGCTTGTTTGCACATCTGCAAGCCAAATTTCCTACGATCGATCATCACAAGCGATAACCGATCATCGAGTTGGACACGACCAATATTGTTGTCCAAACAATCATATCAACGGCCGTGTCCCACGATCCGTTTTTCTAAATCAAACACACAGTAATCTCACTGCGTGTATTTTTCCCTACCATCCGTTGGTCCATAGTCAAGCTGGGTAAGTTGTATGCTTGCATATTTGCAAGTCAAATTCGCCATGATCGGTCATCACAAGCGATAAGCGATCATCGAGTTGCACACGACCCATGATTGTTTACCCAAACAATCATATCAATGGCCATGCCCTATGATTCGTTCCCAAACCAAACATGCACCCATCCATCCTAGCCCCTTGCCATCGTAGGCGAAGTTTCTGTTGACTTAACATCAACAGAAAAATCGATCCTCTATCGTTTATGATGGCAATACAGCCAGCCTCCGTACACGATCATCTATTTGACCAGCTGCGTGTTTGGATTCTCTTCTGAGCACCCTTCGCATTTTCGTTTGTCCTGGCTTCCAGTGAATGGGCATTCAATCAGATTTGTACGGTCACAATGGAAATACTTCCATTGAAACCCAAATCGATCGTTCATTGGTCGTCACCAAAGAAAAATATCTGATTTGCTTCTCACACATCGGTGGAAATCCACCCCCGTTTCGACTGGTGGTATGTTCCGTTCAACAGCTAGAGGGCTCCAACCCTCACAGCGGCAGGTCACGCCGCTTAAGGAGTCAGTTTTCTAATCGCGATGAGAGTAGTCGAGGACATTAAGTGCTGCAAGGTTTAACGTTATATTCAAATTGTTTCCTCTGATCAGGTGTCTTAGCCAAGTCGTGATACGTCGTGCAACGAGTAATCTTTTGTGTCGCTGTTAAGAATCGTCACCGCACGCGGAGGCAAAGGTAGTTGCAGTTACAAGGAGACCCATGTTAAGGATAAGAACAATAAAAGTCGAAATTGGTGCACCAGTGTAATGTCAGTTGCAGTACACAAGTGTAAATCTGTGCAACTGTGTAATACTTAAGAACAGAAATAAGACCGAATCTTGATCGCAGTTTATCGCTTAAGGAGATCGGTGTTAATAAAGTTTTAAACAATAACTCCAGCGTTTTACTTTGGTTTGCCTTTGTGACAGTGCACTTGGTTTTTCTTCTTTTCCTTGCGGACAATTTAGTGCGCCATTTAGTGTTGTGGGGTATTTCGCTTAACCTGCGCCCGTGCTGACGCCCTTGGTAAATACCACCCACACCTACCCTAATAGAAAAAAAAATGCTCTAAACGAGTGCCCCAAGTATCGTATTACACACAAAATTTCTAACACTTCACCCTAAAATCCATAATTTGCTGCTACAAGTACCGTACACTTAATGATTTTTTGCATAACGTTGGATTTAGGGAGATCCAACCCCAAACTTAACGAATCGATGCCCGGTAAAGTGGGGGTAAATGAAATCCTGATATATAAGCCCACGAAATGGGGAGAGTCAAGGAGGTAATAACTTAAGGTGAGAAGAGTCGGGTGTTCTCTGTTGAGAATAAACGAATATACCATTTAGATAAAATAATGAAAGACAAAAGATAAAGCGAACAATAAATGAAAAATTAATAAACACAAAAAATTAAAGGTCGTGTGTTTTCTGGTGAAAGCAAAAGAGTGGATTTGATCAATAAATCAAGATACTGTTTCAATCAGAAGATTCCCGGTTCGTTCCAAACAAAGTGTCAGACGATTTTCCGCTAACCCTGAGGACATTGGAGAAAGGCACAGCAAGGACGGCTCAACCACGTTAGCCGAACGTTGGGTTCCATATGATTCTATGTACTTAAGGAAACCGTGAGTACCCCTTGCACCAATTGAACCAAAATATATTTTAATTATGTGCATCATAATTTGCAACAAGAGATCGACCAAACTTCTCTCAAGAGGGATGGGTTGCAATCTTTGTTAAAAAAGGACTCCAACAACAGATCATACATAGTGGCGAAGTGCGCACGTTCCGGATGCTGGAATCTCACATTCTGTCAAAAATTGGCGGGAATTGATCTTTTAAAAAGCCCACTTAGAGAGATTGTTAAAATTCTTTTTGTCGCTAAGTTTTCACAACTGTCTTGTATTTTAAAGTGAAGTTTCGCTTCAATTGGCAGACGCCGTTCCGAAGCTTGTTGATTGATTTGCATGTCAAATTAAAAAAACCCCTGTCTCACTACCACTTATACATGGGTGGCCTGAAAACTTTCCGACCTAACAAAGATACAGGACATTTGATCTTAAAATTTATTTTTATTTTCTACATAGTCTCCTTGTAACTCTACACACTTCTCCCAGTGATGCTCCCGTCTCTCTAACCCGTCCAAATAGTACTCGGTGTTTTTCTCTACAAAATAACTGTTCACGAAGGTGATTGCCCCCTCATTTGGAGAAAAGTTCTGTCCTCCGAGCGCAATTTTTAGATTAAGGAACAAAAAGAAGTCGGTTGTGGCTAGATCTGGTGAGTTAGGCAGATGGTCAAGCGGTGCAAACCGTAATTCGTGGATTTTCGCCATGGCATCCGCGGAGATGTGAGACGGCGCGTTGTCTTCGTGAAACAGGATTTTCTTTTTCTGCTAATGTGGCCGTATTTCTGCCTTCAGTTGGTCAAGTAATGATGCGTAGTATGCTCCTGTAATAGTTTTTCCTTTTTGAAGATAATCGATTAAGATAACTCCATGACTATCCCAAAAAACAGTCGCCATCATTTTCCCAGCCGAAAAAAAACCGTTTTTGCTTTTTTGGAGCCGATTCCCTCTTTGCACTTCACTGTTTCGACTGTAGTTTTGTTTCGGGCGTATAATGGTGTATCCAAGCTTCATCGACAGTAATTGATCGGCGCCTAAACTGCGCCAACATAGCGTTGGGGATGTTCATTCGAACACCCGCACAGTTCTTAAGGACTATTGTTGGTATTCCGTCTGGGCCGGTCGCCTTCTTACAGTCCAATCCACGTAAAATGCGTTGAATATTGCACGGGCGGAACCTCACATCCCGTATCGAAGATCGTACTGGTGCGATCACGGGTGGCTCCAAGAGACCAACATCGAGGTTTGAATTCGCGGAATATAAATTCGCGAACACATTAGATTTATCCTTTGAATGTGTGACTAACGTCCCGCTACCCGTCACTAACGGTGGAAAAGAGGAGGGAGCGAAGTTACTGTCGACAGCTCTTGCCATTGACCAGAAGGGACGCGAACCACTCGGGGAGTTTGTTAGTTACTCTGTCGTTGTAAGCCGGTGGCGTTTCTAACAGATGCACACACAATACACAAGCAAAAATAGTGAAGAACCCCGAACGAAAATCGAATAAGAAAACGTATCAGAGCCGTATACCATAGCGATAACATAACAATTCAACATCAGTTCAGTGTACTTGAGTTTAGAAATCGAATTCGTACAAGCGGCAGTGGCCTGATGTGTTGAGCACTGGTGATTTTAACTGTCATAGCGTCAGTTCGAATCACACGTTCTTCACTATCGTCGCAATACGCTATAATCCTTCTTCGTGGTATTAATCGCTTGGTTACACTCGTTTCTGATTCTAACAAAAATCGTTCTGTTCAGCTCGGTGAGATTAGAGCGCCATTGTTTAAAAGCTCTATTTTTCTCGGCTTTAATCTGCTCGCATTTTTTATCTAACCAAGGTTTATCAGATGAACTTCGTTTGATGGAATGCGGAGTGTAGATTTCCATCCCGAGAAGAATAATCTCTGTGACGGACTCTGCGCATGTGTTAACATCGGAATCTCCAAAGCACATCTCCTACCACGGAAAGGATGCGAAGAAATCTCGTAAACCATTCCAGACAACAGCCCAATACCTCCATACATGGCGAAGATGGTTAGGACAGTTATTCGCTTCAAATGCAAGTGGTTGCGCGACCGATACAGTGATAGCCTTGATATGAGTTTCCCGGTGGCGCAGCCACTTCCACGATAGAAATGCTTGGGTCGGACGTCAAAAACACCTCGGTTATCCGGAACTCGCGTAGGTTCCTCCACGAATTGACTCAAGTTGTGGCTAACAGCAAACATCTCTGCCAGGCTCCCATCCTCGTTGATTCTGTTAGAATGTACCAACCAGCCGGAGCTGTGTACATTAAAATGGCCAAGGATGACAATTCCAGAGGCCGGGTGGTTGATCTGTATCCAGTCGAGGTTACGTGAAAGATGTTCGAAGAGTGTCGTCGGTCGATCGTCATTTGGCGAACGCTAAAGACAACAAAGAAATTTAACAGAATTTCTCAGCACAACCTTCAACCAAATGATGTCCAAGTTATTAGGATCTAACGCCTCCATCCTTTGGCAAGCCAGATCGGATCGCGCAAAGACGCAGACTCCACCCTTAAAACAGAATCTCGCATGCAAGTCGTATCTTGGGCAACGAAGATATGTCGAATCAGTTGATGAGTCAACCTGGGTCTCAGTTAGGGCAAGAATATCAGGTTTCACTGTTTGCAAATATTGGTGGACGGCGTTTACATTCGTACTGGTGTAACCCATGCCCCCGATGCTACAAAATGCCGTTATCAGTCGGAAGTCGAAAATGTTTCGAGAACGAACTCGATGACGAATTCCTTAAAGTTCAGTTATTTATTAAAATATTTGCATGATGTTCCCTGACATAGTCCCACCCCGGAGATACGAATGGGAAACTAGTTTACTTCCGGAATTCTTTATCTCATATGGTACCATCAGACTTATCTTCGTGTTAGTCCGGGCCATCAGCCATACATCAGAAACATAGCCGAAAATTTCTTCCGACGGTATCGCGGAATGTAAACTGTGACATTGGACGTTTCACATTTGACATTTGACATTTAACATTTGACATTTAACATTTGACATCTGATATTTGACATTTGATATTTGGTGAGAGCACAGCCACATTTATTTAGTTTACTACTATGGGGAGGAGAAGTATTATGCCGGACACGGGCACACGGTTCACTTCTTCCCCATCAATCACGAAACGTAAGTTCCAAAACTCCACAACAAATCGTTCACGAAAAAAAAGTAAACGGAAAACACTGTTTGGTGGTGGGTGATCATCATCATCATCATCATCATCATCGGCAGTACAATCGGGAACCGGTCTTGGCCTTATTTAGCAAGTCCTGAGGGCTTGTTAAATTTTCCATAATGATTTGTTTTTTCCGGGCAAGGTCATTAGTCTTGCGCCAAAAGCTCCCCGGCGGGGAATCGAACCGCGGTCTCCTGCGTGACAGGCGGGTATACTAACCGCTATACTATCGAGGAGCCGGGTGGTCACCGCTTTTTATATCTTAATGAATTTTTATTGTTTTACGGGGTTACACTTAATGTAATGACATCTTCTTTCGTTAATGAAATTTCAATGGTGTTTACTTGTTTTTAGTTGTACATTTAAATCGTTTGTAATTAACGCGCACTGGTTTTATATTTAAACTATTCGTCTCCGAACAACTCTGTACCTCACGGACGCACACGACTACACTCGGGGATTTAAATTGACGACTCGACTCCGGTTTAATTACGCTACTCCGCCGCGCGACCGCTCTGGTCTGCTGATGGAAAATGATATGACGTTAAGTCTCTCTTTGTGGAACGAAAACCAGATCTCGTAATGCAGATCATGGTGGTATGTGTGTGATCGTTCAGATCTGTGTTGTTTACACGTGCTCGAAGGCAATGGGTAAACGAAGCAGACAGGCGGTAAAGACAAAAGGGAGAAACGACCAAATGCGCCGTTCGGTAATGCGGGTCATTGTTTACGCGATGCATCGTCGCTACAATAGTCGTTGAGAAAAGGTGCTAATGGGATTGGTGGCCGAACGAATCCCTTGCATGCCTTTGTATATGCCCGGTAATTAGTCGCGACAGGGAAAGAAATTAAAGATTGTTTGTTAGTGGGAAAACAAACGATGAATTGGATCTTATGCATGTTTACATGCGTAGAAATATGGTTTATGGCATCTCCGACTGGTACAGGAACCGAGTTCTTGTTTATACTAGAAAATGCTAGAGGATCCAGTTCCGATGATAATAATTGAGATTCGGGAATTATTTGTCGATTGTACAAGCGAATCGCGGGTCGGCTTATTGCAGCTGTAAAAACAAGCTTTCCGACATAGGATTTTAACACAGACAAAGGGTGCCGACTGGCTTGGGATTCATGATGCCATATGCACTTTAAAGAATTATTTCTAGGAATTTTAGATAATGCGTTGTATGCATGTCCTTGTAAAAGGAAATGTTTCAGGTATGCTTGGTGGAGATTGCGGTGCAGGTGTGGGAAAGTTGAAATTTGCCTGGGGTTCCTGAAAAGGTAGAAAGAAATTCTTACAGGGGATTTGTATGCGAAGGGATGCATGAAAGATAAGTTTTCTTTTCCAGGCGCTTTTTTGATTACAGATTTGATCTCTTTAATGCGTGAAGCATTTAAGATTGGATAAAAGTTATGGGGGTTTTTCAGGAAAGCGAACCGAGGGGTTTGGCGGAACCGCCACACTACAAGTGATATAAAAAAAAAAAATTAACAACTAACTTTAAATGTAAGGTGTAAAAAATGTTATTAAGTAGGCAAAGGGGGCAATAAGCGGGGGGGGGGGGGCAAAGATATATGTAGTTTACTTTAGTGGGGCTACCATCCCATTTATTGCCTTAATTGAAGGGTTTGACTAACGATTTTTATAAAAGCTGGGGAGGAATTTATTTAATTATTTATTTAATTCTGGCGATTTAAATGAGTGACATCCTAGTTTGATATCTGCGTTAAGAAAGAGAAAGAGCAAGAGGGCGCTGGGCTAGTGGGGGGTATTTGGGTGAAGTGGATAGACGAAAGTGTAAGAGGTAGGATGGAGAAGGATAGGGTGGTAGGATAGGAGGGTCGGGAGTTGGAATATGTGACAGGGTGGTATCTTACCTTGGGACTGACTTACCACCTAAACCACCCTTTTCCCGAACCCGTCCATCATCCAAGCTCGCAAATATGGTCAGGGACGATCATTTCGTGGAGCCTATAACTTTATGGGGTGATATTTCACAGGGCGTTGGGACCCGCCTACCACTCAGCCTTTAATCGCCACTTACGACAAGCCGGCATAGCTGTGAGTATATTTTAACGCCCTGCTCACATCACAAACTCTTGTAACGCTTGTCATTTTTGCCTTCTCCACCAACCCCCCCCCCCCCCTCTCCCCCCAGGCCAAACGTCCTACAGCTTAAACAAACCCATGTCTGGAATACTGTGAAGTGTTGCGGGGGTTCTCTATACTACATGGAAAACCAACCCACTATATCAGCCCTATTTCGACTGCTAACAGCGTGTCAACTCCACTCCAATTCCCCTTACGAGCTATTCCACCTGAAAACCATGTTTTCCAAAAGGACGCATAGCTAAATTCATTATTCTATGCAGACAATGCATAATTGAGTTTAGCTACTCTTTTGCCATACGGCAACTCCATTCCCCTAACTCATGAGATTTCTTCCGGAAATTTCAATTCATGTTGGTTAGCAAAAACCAAGTCGACGCAAACGATGGCTTGGGTAATTACCGAAGTACTTAGCGTGTTTACCACGGTAACATTTCCCTAGCCGATTTGGCGTCCCTTTGATTTCCCCCAGACACTCTATTCGCTGGGGATCAATGATCTCTTTTCGTAGATGAATAGCACAAGCCATTTTCCTCTCCTTTCCATTTTTATCTTCCCCTAGCACATTGTACTCTGAGATCACCACAGTCACCGAATTAGGTCAGTGGGTCATCTTCAGAGGCTGCATTGTTACACGCACACCAAAGCCAGATCAACCCTGGGTTATTGTGCTTTTCCTTTTGATTTCTTCATCCTTTCTATGCCCATCGACTGTCGAACGAATACACAAATATTTATTCACCTCGATGAGCGTAGAGAATTGAGGAATGCACGGGAGAGCGCGATTACCATTGGCTGATCGACGTGCAAATTCAAAGTTTCATCCCCGATTGAACTACTCTTTACTCAACCACAACCGCGGCAGGTCATGCTGCTGATAGGTGGTCTTTCAACCTTCAGGAGGTAGTTTTTGTTAATCTTAGTGGAGAGTGTACACACCCCGAGTCAAATCGAGTCGCTGCGCCGTAAAATCCGTATTTCCGCGTAAAGCCTCTGTTATTCGTGCCTCTAATGGAAACTATTGATAAGCAACAAATAGTGTCGAGACTTTACTTAAGAACAAAATTGTGCAGACGGAAAATATCATAAAGCCTCTGCCAAACGTGCCTCTAAAGGAACTATTAATAAACAATAAACAGTGTCCTAAACTAAAAGATCTCAATAAAAAGTTTATTTCTAACAAAATGAGTGTTTATTCCTTTCTGTGCTGTGCTGTGTCCGCTCCACCTCCTACACCTATTGCCGTTCCTTCTTGCCAAAAAAAAAAAAAAAAAAAAAAAAAACAATAAAAGAATATTAACAACCGGAGTAGTTCTTTTCCACTGTGTCCGGTCGAACTTTATCCAGCGATACAATCTGATGGGGATAGGCGTGAACCGAGTGCCCGTGTTAGGCACATCTACTTCGTACCCCACAGTGTCAACACCACCTCGTAGATTTTTGACTTAAATATAAGTGCCCCACTCTGAAACATCGCCTCCTAAATCTTTTCCCTAACTTCATTCCATCTCCTGCCCTACCGTCGCCCTCAGAGCCAAGTTATTATTTCAGGCGTAGTTTTGTTAAGTTAGATCGTAGTTAGTTCTTAAGTATCTTTCTGTAAGCTTGTTCGGTAAAAATCGGACACTGTTTTCAAGGCAAGGACACTACACTAACAGGTCAATTGAAAAGTCCCCGGCCTTCCATAGTAAAACACATTTTTTTGGCAAAATTCGTTTTTTTTATTCAACATAATTCCCTTCGAGGGTGATACACTGATTATAGCGGCCCTCCAACTTTTCGATACCTTTTTTGTAGTACGATTTGTCCTTTGCTTCAAAATAGGCCTCAGTTTCGGCGACCACCTCTTCATTCGACGAAAATTTCCTCCCAGCGAGCATTCTTTTGAGTTCAGAGAACAGGAAATAGTTGCTGGGGGCCAGATCTGGAGAATACGGTGGATGCGGAAGCGATTCGAAGCCCAATTCATGGATGTTTGCCATCGTTTTCACTGACTTGTGACACGGTGCATTGTCTTGGTGAAGCAGCACTTTCTTTTTCTTCAAATGCGGTCGTTTTTCGGCGATTTCGTCCTTCAAACGGCCCAATAACGCTGTGTAATAGTCGCTGTTGATGGTCCTTCCTTTTTCAAGATAGTCAATGAAAATTGTGGGTAGTTTTTACGTTGGCATCAGCAAGGATGCAGGTTGCATAAAAACACCACAGATTGTTCACTAAAACTAAAGAAATAAAAGCACCCCGGTAATTCAATTTAAATTGTTCGCCGAGGAGGAATAAACCAGTAAGACGCCGGAGTTTAACACGGAGCACCTGCGAAAGTCAATTAATAAAACTAGTCGATTGTTTTAGTTACACAATATTCATTTAATTCAATTCCACGTTACACCGTGTCTTTTAACATTAATAATTAATTCTGGGGAACTACAGTTAGGTTGAATTTACATTAACACTGTGTCTCTCTCAATCGCTGGCAAATATGCCACTATATTAAAGGACTCGCGCAAAATAGGGGGTAACACGACACTCGCTCGACATTGTTTAGTACACGTACGAGACAAAAAGTCACTTAACTCCGACTCACTTCCGTATATCGGTGGAAAACTACAAGCGGGTGCGACTGTCCGCTGTGGCGATAGAAATCTGACTCTCAGAAACCATCGGTAGCTTTTGTTTGTTTTACAGGCCGGAGCATCGTTAGCATGATTTGGGTTATGATTGTCTAACGTCAATCATCATCATCATCGGCACTACAACCGGGGACCGGTCTTGACCTTATTTAGCAAGTCCTAAGGCTTGTTAAATTTTCCATAATGATTTATTTTTTCTGGGCATGGTCATTAGTCTTGCGCCAGAGGCTCCCCGACGGGGAATCGAACCCCGGTCTCCCGGGTGACAGGCGGGTATACTAACGTCAATCATATTAGTGCCCAAATCCCATGATCGGTAGATAACCGACAAAGGAAATTGGTCGCAAGTGTTGCGAACCTTGGGACTGGGGCAATAAATGGATATGAACCGTAGCAAGAAACCATCGGCTTCAGTTATGTCAACAATTACGCTGGCCAGCTAGTATTTATCTATTATAATTGCTGACACGCCGAGCCGATGGAGATATGGTACGGATCATAAACGGAAAAATTCAATGTGATGCATGCCTTAAGATTTAACTTTCAGGTGAAAGAGAATGAAGGGTAGCTTACGCTGCCCCAAAATTGCAGGTAGGTATGGTGGGTTTGGAAGGTGGTTCATTTAAGAGGATCGACGGTTCTTTGGGAACGTATTAAAGAACCGCTACAAAATTATTCCGCGCGCATCCCAAAATACAGACGCCATAACCTTGCCAGCCGACTGTTGCGTTTTTCCACGCTTTGGGGCGGGTTCATCGTGTGCAGTCCACTCGGATGACTGTCGATTGGACTTCGGAGTGAAATGATGGAGCCATGTTTCATCCATTGTCACATATCGACGCAAAAACTCGGGTTTATTACGCTTGATCACCTCCAAACACTGCTCCGAATCATCAACTCGTCGTTGTTTTTGGTCAAAAGTGAGCTCGCGCGGCACCCACTTTGCACAGAGCTTTCTCATACCCAAATATTCGTGAATGATATGATGTACACGTTCAGTTGCTATCTTTAGAGTGCCTGCTATTTCATTCAATTTCAATTTACGGTCATTCAAAATCATGTTGTGGATTTTTCTAATGTTTTCTTCGGTAACAACCTCTTTTGGGCATCCACTGCGTTCACCGTCTTCGGTGCTCATTTCACCACGTCTAAACTTAGCATACCAATCCTTGATGGTTGGTTTTCCTGGGGCGGCGTCTGGAAACTCGTCATCAAGCCAAGTTTTTGCTTCAACTGTATTTTTTCCCTTCAAAAAGCAATATTTTATCAACACGCGAAATTCCTTTTTATCCATTTTTTTCACAATAACAGAAGTTGCTTCACTCAAAATACTATAATTCACAAACTAATGATCCGACATCTGTCAAATTTATACACGCGTCCTTTGAAGGTTAGGGCTAACTAAAAATCATAAGTAGTGCCGCCATCTATGTGTCAGGCCGGGGACTTTTAGTTATATTCCAAAAAGACTTAGATATTTTGTCAAGAGAGTTAGATCTGGCGTTCCACTCTTATTACTTTTTTTTCTGTTGCTTAGGCACTTTACCAATGCATACTTCACAGTCTTATGACTTCTAAGATGTGAGTTGAAAGTTTCATAAACATAATAAAAAAATAAGAATAATAAAAAAAATCAAATCAATAAATTTAATATAGAATATTTTCCAGCATTAGTCTCGATATGTTACACCCAAACCTCGCATAAAAAATATCAAACTGTTTTAGTAAATGCCAAAACATCAAGTGTTACAATATCAACTAATTGAACTCCATAAGTGCTGCACATTAGAAAACAGATTTTAATTAAAATCATTACAATACCAACCACTTTTTATGGCTCTCGTAAATTCTTAATAATCTGTGAATTGCAACAGCAAATGTTGATTGTTAGTTTTGACTTGTTTGTTATTCCGTTCAGGTAAAAACCACAATCTTCCTCAAAGAGATACTGTGAGATCGTTACACTTCTATTAAGTAGCATTAATGAAAACACGTTCATGTCAGCCAAACGTAAGACTCGAGTTGTAGCAATCAAAAGCACAAATATTTGCTAATACATTACATCATTTCACACGTTGACTTAGAACTGCGTATATCAATGTACGACTTGATGCAAATTGCTACAAGATCAGAAAATGTCCACAGGACCAATTATCACATGCGACAAATACCGGAAACGTACGCGTAAACCTCAACCGGACCATACAGATCTCAATTGATTTTAGATGGTTATCAATATCACGTTTGGCCGTAATAATCGTGGATACAATTATCATCCACATGAGACCTAGCATCCTTTCACGTGATATTCTATTGTGGCGCCGCACAATTTAAAATGAAGTGAACTTACTATTTACTCGTGCAAATTTGTAGCAGATTCCGGAATATACAAAGTGTTTTTTTTTAACAATGAAAAAAATAATATAAAGTAAAAAAAAATGTATACATCTTACTTCTTCGCATTCCCTCACTTACTAGACAATAACTAACTTTTATTAATCATGTTCGATGAATAATATTGGTTGTCTCTAGGTAAGCATTATTAGAAAACAATATATAAGAAAAAAGTTGCATTTTATTACATGTCCTGAATGTGTAGGTTTTATAATTGAGAAGAATTGATGAACTGAGGGGATATGCGCAGTCGACCGATCCAGAGAAGAGCCGGGGGCAGGATGAAAGCGTTTTCCCATCCCAGGCCACGGAGAGCGAATCGTAAGAAACGACGTTGAATACATTTGATGCTGCGGATATATATCTTTTCATAAGGGGGGTATACCTGACTTGCGTATTTTAGCAGAGGACGAACCAAGAAAAGGTAAAGGGATCGATCCACCTAGGGGTTGGAAAATTCCTTTGACCAGCGTTTCATGAACCCGACGGCCTAGGTGGGTTTCAGGATCCTATCACATAGGATTCCATGGTCACGGATAATTTGGACATCGTTTAGGGATTGGTTATGAACGAAATAGGGGCAGGGGAAGAGGGAATGTGGGGCGGTTCCGCCAAACCCCACTGTACACTTACCCGAAGAACCCCCATAACTACAACCCAGCCATCATAACTTTCTGCTAATGCAATCGCATTAAGCACCTGTAAATGCTTCACGCATCAAGCATATCAAATTTATTTATTTAAAAGGTTCTGGAAAAGAATTCTTACCTTCATTCATTCATTCGAATCCAAAAATTCATAAGAATTCTATTCAAATTTATCACAGATCCCAATCATACTTTTTTTTTTATTTTTTTTTTATTAGACTTCTCTCGGGAGAGGCGAACCTATAGCGTCGAGTGGGCGCCCCGAGATGCCATCAAATAACTGTTGCAGTTCTTTTTGAACAGTTGCAGGTTGTAACGCTCCGGGAACACTCGCGTGGGAAGGGAGTTCCACAGCTTCCCCGCTCTGTAACGGAACGAGTTCTGATACAGGGATGTTCGCGCTGTCGGGAGATGAACCACAAACGGGTGCAATCCGTCGGATTGTCTTGTGGAGCGCATATAGACCGAATTGCGTGGAACAGTACCAAGAATCTCCGAAGAACAGCACCCGTGATAATATCTGTAAAACAGACAGAGGTCGGCCACGCGCCTTCGATGTGATAGCGACTGTAGTCCCGACGTCAGCGTCGAGTCCCCGATCAGGCGGATCGCTCGTCTTTGTACGCTCTCAAGTAGGTCGAGGGTATGTTTAGGAGCCGAGCTCCAAACATGAGAGCAATATTCGAGCGCGGGTCTAATTTGAGATTTATATAGGAGAAGAAGTTGGGCCGGAGTAAAGTATTTCTTGGCTCTAAAAAGATAACTCAGTTTTCCTGAGGCTGATCTGGCGATACCCGATACGTGTTTATGCCATGATACATTCCCACAGACCGTGACGCCGAGCAATCTCAAACTTTCCCCAGCCTCGAGGGCCCGGCCACTCATCATCAGCTGTGGAACCGATGATCCGGTTTTCTTTGAGAATGTTGTATACTGGGTCTTCGTTGCGTTGAAGTCGACAAGATTGGCCCTTCCCCACTGCAGGACCCTATCTAGATCCTGGTTCAGAGAGTCGATCTGGCTACATCTCAGCTGGTGCGACGTTGATGCAACAATCGGCCGATCACTCGAAAAGGAGGAAACAAGCGTATTATCATCCGCAAAACTGAACACTTTGTTATCCGTTGCCTCCAACAAATCATTTATGTGAAGCAAGAACAAGTTTGGAGCCAAAATAGAACCCTGGGGCGCCCCCGAATTAACAGGATACAGATCCGAACACTCGCCGCCCACAACAACCCGGATCGATCGATTCTCGAGGAAGCTCCTCGTCCAGTCGCAAAGCTGTTGGGAAAGTCCATATGAACGAAGTTTGCTCAGCAATGCCCTGTGCCAGACGCGGTCAAAAGCCTTGGAGATATCTAATGCGACCGCCCTTGACTCACCATGCCGTTCAATCGCAGATGTCCATACATCGGTTATAAGTGTCAAAAGGTCTCCCGTGGACCGCCTGCCACGGAATCCGTATTGACGATCATTCAGAAGACCGTTGCACTCCAAATACTTAACCAACTCTGAATTGATGACTTTTTCCATTACCTTAGATAAAATAGACAGTAATGCTATCGGACGGTAATTTTGTGGGAGACACTTTTTTCCCGTCTTTGGGATTGGCTGAACTCGAGCGATTTTCCAGCAGGCAGGAAAGGTCCTCCGTGCATAAGATAAGCGGAAGAGTCTGCCAAGAACCGGCGATAGTTCTGGAGCACAGTTCTTAAGGACTATTGCTGGTATTCCGTCCGGGCCGGTTGCATTCCTACAATCCAGTTCACGTAGAATGCGTTGAATAGTGCGCGGACGAAATCGCACATCCCGCATGGAAGACTGTACCGGTGAGATCACAGGTGGCTTCAAAAGGCCGGGATCGAGGTTTAAATTCGCGGAAAATAAATTCGCGAACACATTAGCTATATCCTTTGGATTCGTGACTAACGTCCCGCTGTCTGTCACCAACGGAGGGAAAGAGGAGGAAGCAAAGTTACTGCTGACAGCCTTTGCCATTGACCAGAAGGAGCGCGAACCAGTTGGGCACCGAAGGAGATTATTGATCACCCTGTCGTTGTGAGCCTACTTCGCGGTATCAATCGCCTGGTTGCACACGTTTCTGATTCTAACAAAATTCGTTCTGTTAACATCAGTGGGATTGGAGCGCCATTGCTTAAAAGCTCTATTTTTTGCCGCTGTAATCAGCTCGCATTTTTTGTCAAACCAAGGTTTATCAGACGAACTTCGTTTGATGGAATGTGGAATATACATCTCCATCCCCAGAAGAATCATCTCTGACACCGACTCCGCGCAAGCGTTAACATCGGAGTTTCCGAAGCACACCTCGGACCATGGAAAGGATGCGAAGAAATCTCGCATATCGTCCCAGTTAGCAGCCCCATACTTCCATACATGGCGAAGCTGCCTAGGCCGGTTATTCGCTTGATATGCAAGTGCTTGCGCGACAGATACCAAGCAGTGATCTGAGTTTCCCAGTGGCGCAGAAACCTCTACGGTATAAATACTCGGTTCGGATGTCAAAAACAGATCCAAGGTGTTCGCATAATCGCCTCGGGCATCCGGTATTCGCGTTGGCTCCCCCACGAGTTGAGTCAAGTTGTGGCTAACAGCAAACATCTCCGCCAGCCCCCCAGCCTCGTCGGTTCTGTTAGAATGTAACAGCCAGTCGGAATTGTGCACATTAAAATCGCCAAGGACAATAATTTCAGAAGCTGGGTGGTTGATCTGTATCCAGTCGACGGTATATGAAAGATGTTCAAAAAATGTCGCCGGTCGATCGTCATTCGGGGAGCGGTAAAGACAACAAAGAAATTCAACGGAATTCCTCAGCACGACCCTCAACCATATGATGTCCATATTATTGGGCTCCAATGCCTCCATCCTCTGGCAAGCCAGATCGGACCGTGCGAAGACGCAGACTCCGCCCTTAAAGCCTCGAGAGCGAGCCCGGTTATGCGATGACGAACCTCTAAAAGTTCGGTTATTTATCATAATATCTGCATGATGTTCCCCCTGACATAGTCCCCCCCGGAGATCCGAATGGGAGACTAGTTTACCTCCGGAATTCTTTATATCAGAAGACACCATCATGACTTATCCCCGTGTCAGTCCGGGCCATCAGCCATACATTCGAAACACCGTCGAAGATTTCTCTCGGCGATATCGTGGAATGTACAGCGTGAAGGGGTGGTATCTGACCTTGGGACCGACTACCACCTAACCAACCTTTTCTCGAATCGGTCCATCAGCCAAGCCCCGAAAGATGGCCAGGGATTTCTCCCGACCATTTCACGGAACCTAAAGCTTGATGGGGTGGTATTTCACCGGGCGCACAGGGCGTTGGGACCCCGGCTACCACTCGGCCTCTTACGACAAGCTGGCCTAGCTGTGAGTATATTCTAACGCCCTACTCACAGGGCACATGCACATGCACATTACCCAGAAATGCTCCTTTGTTTGAATCTCCAAACAATCATCGACTTCGCGCACAGCCGCCGGATTGAATTCAAAGCATAAACAATGCAAATATAGAATCCGTTTTCCACAAACGAATTTCCCTGCATATACAAATGCAAGTGTTGTGGTCCTTCTCTCAGGGAGCATATCTCCTCCTGAGGGGACCCGTTGCGGTCGCCACCGTGCTTCCGGGGCCTCCGGGAAGAGTAGCAACCGATCGTTGAATTCGGTCCTGGGAATCGGCCAGGCTCAATTAAAAATACTTTTTTATATACTTTAAATTTATTTTATTAGTAAATTCATTTTCTGGCGTCCTTACACCTCGGACGCCAATTGAGACTGATCCTCGAATAAAAAAAAAATAAAAAAATTGTGGCGAGGAGGCCGAATTTAGCGAGACAGGGCATATGTGTCCTTCATCTTGTCTCTGACTTCTGGTCATCTTGCGATAACCAGAATCACCAACATCTGTGAGGATGCTGGGCTCGGTCTCGCGGCATCTGAAAAGAGAAGAAAAAAAGGGGGGGTATCCAAGGATAGTGTGGACAGTGTTAGTCCAAGTGTTCTCTAACTACTTTTATAGAGGGATGGTGGGAAAGAAATCATACAAGACCGGTGGGTCTTGGGTGCGGTAGTAAACGCAGATCACGTCTTTGGCGTCTGATAATCTGCTCTTTGGTCGGTGTGTATGTTTGTGTTTGTGCCGTCTTGTACTGTGCGTTCGTGTGTTTGGTTTGTTAATAGTAGACCCTATGGGATGGGTCCAGGAATCCTCTATTATACAGGAGAATGTTGTTGGGAAGGGTGCTTTCTTCAGTTTTGTACTGAAGAAGAAATTGTGGGGGTTTGATCCGAAGAGATCGAGAGAGAGAAGGGTCTAGAACGCAAGAGTCCCGTACAAGTAGGTTCTCGCTGTTCTGAATGTTTTCGAGGTACTTATATGCTAATTGAAGTAAGTACTCGTCGATAGGGGTAATGGAGGCGCCTTCGTATAGGTGAGAGTTGGGGTAATGACGATCGTCAGGCCTTCTAGAATGATTGGTGCATCTTCTGAGGAGTTTCCTTTTGAAAACCCGAAGTCTTTCCATTTGAGCCGAAGATATGCAGGACCATATGGGAAAGGCGTACGATATTCCAGATCGGATTAGCTGCCTATAGCAGAGAAGCTTAACTTTGGTGTCAACTTTGTTGCTCCACTTCAAGATGTTGTGCAGTTGCTTAGACCGACCGATGCCCCTTTGGAGAATGTGTGTCACATGTTTGATGAAATTCAGTTTTGGGGTATAAGTGACCCCAAGATATTTCATCCTGTCCTGTGGTCTAATCGTAGTATCTCCCATTTTTATTCGAATATTCTGTGAATATCGAGAAGCAGGTTCGGAGTGTTTACTACTCAGAATTATGGCTACTGCTTTGGATGGATTAAGTCGGATTTTCCATCGACTGTAATACCGATACAGTTCGTCCAAGTGACGGTTGAGTCGATTTGTTGCGAGGTTAGGGCCTTTGGTTGACGTGTACACCAGGACGTCATCCGCATAGCATATTTGGTTTACTCTCCCGACCACAGGGCGGGGAATATCGGAGGTGTAAATATTGAATAAGATTGGGCCTAGAATGGAGCCCTGTGGTACGCCTGCAGCGGCGTGAAAAGTTCGGGAAAGCTTTCCATTCATTCTAACTTGGAAGGTTCTGTTTCGAACGAACTGGTAGATGATGCTACATAGCCTTCTACTGAGGCCAGTATTCAGTAGTTTAAAAGCGAGACCTTTGATCCAAGTCGTATCAAAAGCTTTTTCAATGTCTAGGCTTACCGCAACGGTGGGTTCCTTATTAAAGAGCCGCATGCAGACGTGGTTTTGAAATAAATTGAGAACTGTAGTGGTGCTGTGCGCTCTTCGAAATCCGAATTGGAAATCAGGTATTAGGTGCCTGGCACTGACAAAGTTATTTAGCTTCTCGTATATGAATTTTTCATATATTTTGCTGATGCAAATGAGAAGCGGGATAGGGCGAAAGCTTGAGGGGTGATACGTTGGTTTCCAACAACTGGACAAATAATAGCGTGCCTCCAAGCTTGGGGAAAGTACCCCATGTTGTAAGCATGGTTGAACAGAATGGAGAGCTTTATAAAGAATAAGGCAGAAAGCCTTCGCAACGAGTGGTATGACATGTTGTCGATACCAGGTGACTTCTTAGGGTGTCGAGATTTAACCAGACTCTGTAGGGTGTTTGGTGTGATGAAACCGTGACCATTATCACGTGTGTCATCGAAGTATGCACTGTTAGTTGGGTTAAAGACAACAATTGGCTCGTTGAAGTCGTCCAACTTACTGTGGACCTCTGAACTAACGATTGCATTAGTTTCCGGCTCGCCATCTTGGAGAGTGAGTTTGTGATTGTTTTCGAAGGTCTCTCCGATGATATTTGCTTTATTGGTGTCGTTATTGACAACAACACCATTGTGCATAATTGGCCCAGTGATGCGGGAAGGGCCACATATCTTTTTAACATTTTTATAAACGTTCTGGTCCATCTGAATACCCTTCAGCTTGTCTTCCAATTGTCGGGTACGATTGTTTTGGATTCTCTGTTTTATCAGTGTACCAATATTGTGAATAATGGATCGCAATAATGGCTCCCTTTGCGTAAAGCGGTGACGATATCTCATTCTGCAGAGCTTTTTACGCTCCCGGATGAGACGAAGAGTGATGTCGTCATGGGGAATCTGATAGGTCTTTTCAAGTTTATACTTCGGGACATGAGTCTCCGAAGTTTCAACTAGAATCTCGTGAAGTCGTTTTGCAACGTTGTTTATCTCAACCGTCGTTAGGTTCCTGTCAGTGGGAACAGAGAAATGGTGGAGTTTATCGTTCAATGTAATATTGAAGTTGTCCCAATTTGTCCGCCCATAATCGGGTATGTATCTGATATGAGCCCGGGATGCTCGATAGCCGCGAATGAATGTGGTCACAGCGTTGTGGTCAGATACACCCGCTGAACTGATCTTCGAATACGAATTTCATCGCCCTTTTATACAAAATCTTATCGGGATTTTGTATCGCGGATGCATCGAAATGCAAGCAGAATTTCGAAATGTAGTGCGATTGGCGTCGAGTGCTGGAGAAAAGAGATGTGATATCTATTTTTAGAATATACACATCTGGATGGATTTTAGGATTGTGTGTATGGGAATGAAATGGATATGTTTTAAGATGGGTTTGTTTGAATATGCAGATGTGCATTGTGTTGTTTAGTATTTAGGAAAGATTTGATATTTAAACATTGGATTGTTATAGTTTGGGGATGCGGATGCATGACATAGTAGGCGGGTAGAAATTTATGTGGGAGGAAAATGGTAGGGCTTCTTGGAGCACTACACAAGCAAGGGATTCGTTTCGGCCACCGAGCCAAGATACGATATACAATTCTCGTTGTATAAGGTATTGTAATCCATTATTCGGCTATTTACACAAGGGCATCACTCATCTAAGACTTTTATGATGCCCTCGTCCCATTTTTTCCTTTAACACCATTTCTTTGATGCATCGTCGTCTATTTATTTAGCTGTCATACATATCATAAACCACGAACTTCCCGATTCCTTTGTACTTGCCGCCTGCCTGCTTTGTTTTTCTATTGCCTTCGCGCTTGTTTAAACAACACAGATCTAAACGATCACACACATACCACCATGATCTCTATTACGAGATCTGGTTTTCTATTCCACCAAGAGAGACTTTACGTTTCTCTGGTGGTAAGTAAAAACATATCCTTAGTCCACCACACCACAAACTCAACCCAAAATGAGGGCTGAATCGTGAAGTCGTATTCCAACCACCGATCCGGTCGGTGCGTCTTCCGCTCTCCGTGGCGCTGCGGAGACGCGTATACATCACGTAGCCGAGTTTTCAGCCCCAGTCGAGTGTGTGCTAATTTCCAATGTCTAATTTTTAACCGGTTGTGTTTCAATGCGTGGTGTCTTCAGAGTTAAACGAAAGTTATCGTAGTTGCGATATTTAAATAAAATAACAGAAAAACAATAAAAACAATCACCGCCAACAATCGAATGTGTTTTGATGTGTTTTCCTTCCTTCCGGACTTACAGCGTTTTGATTTTCTTTTGTTGCCTCTTCCGTGTAACCGCTTAGTGAACGAGTGGTTTGGTGGTAAAACTCTCGCCCATGCTGGCGTCGCGACCATCTTCCCCACAAATGCACTTACGAAGAGGTCATAGATTGGCATTTGACGCGAAGCAGTTTTCACTACACCAAACCGAGAAGTTGTCGTGGTCAGATTACAGCAGTTCAGAATCAAGTGGTGACGCGATGATCCTATAGAACTTAGTATCATCAGCATACAGAGACACGCAAGTATGCATGATGATCTTATCAATGCCATTAGTAATTAATATAATGGGAATCTACAGCCAACGTCGAAGGAATTTGGTTCACGGATCTGAACGAATGGTATAATATCTCCTTGTACTTACAGTTGTGTTTACAGAAATAGAAGTGGACCTCAAATAAGTGAAGCTTATGATATTATTATTTATTTTAACGAACTGTATACAACAAAATTAATGTCTGTGGGGAAGAAGTTAGGTGTGCAGGCGTACTGCACCGGGTTCCCTTCTTCCTCCATCATCACTGTAAGTTCGTCCATTGTTCCGCCGAACACCAAAAGAAAACTTCGCAACACACCGTCCACAAGAAGCAAGTAAAAGGAAAACGCACTTTTTGTTTATTATAAAAGGTTCTTTTTATTCACAACAAATCTTACTGTATGTAATTAGATTACAGAAAACAGATTCTAATTACACTGACGATGAAACGGCTGCACAAAAAATGTAAAACAGTGTACTCCACTTGTATGGCATTATATTTTTCCACGAAGAGTCTTGCTACTTGATTTACACAAGCACTGAAACTGGACCGAGTTAAAAAATTATAACGCGTCCCGCAGCGCTACGGGAGCGGAGGTGGAGACCCGACCGGCTCGGGTGATGGAAAACGGCTCTCCGAGGGTTGGAATTTGGCTCTTGATTCACCCTCGATTCGGTGGTGGTGCATATCCTTTCGGCTTAGGATACGTTTACTTACCACAAGAGAAACGTAAAGTCTCTCTTTGTGAGATAGAAAACCAGATCTCGTAATGAAGACCATGGTGGTATGGGTGTATGAGTGATCGCGAAGATCATATTGTTCAACTCATGCGCGAAGGCCATGGAAAAACAAAGCGGTTCGAGAAAAGCTTGGTTTACGTGGTACTCGGTCCCAAGGTGAGATGCCACCCCGTCACGCTGTACATTCCGCAATTTCGACGGGAGAAATGTTCGACTGTGGTTCGAATGTATGGCTGATGGCCCAGACTGACACGGACACAAGTCATGATGGTACCTTCTGAGATAAAGAATTCCGGAGGTAAACTAGTTTCCCATTCGGATCTCCGGGGGGGACTGTGCGGGTTGTAGTTGTTGTACCGGACGCGGGCACTCGGTTCACTTAATCCCCAATGATGTTATTCCAGAGAAATGTTGAAACACTGGTGAAGATAGTACAGCAGAAAGTGCAGAGTGGTAAAGCGGACACAGCATTGAAAGAATAAACACTCAAGTAGTTTTCTTTTGAAATTATTTTATTGTTTCCCTTTTTTTGGCGGTGATAACTGTTTCCTTTTTTTAATTAAAATAGCGCACTTCTAATATAAAGTTATTCTTAATTGTACGTTGACACTGTCTGATTTTTAATAACATTTTGTTTATTCGAAGAAACAACACTTTTAGTGTTTAAGGGAATTTCTAATTGCATTCGACTCACTACGACCGTACGGACACTCTCGATTTTAACGTTATGCGTGTGCACAACATGGGAACCGAAATCTGACTATCGCACATGTGCGCTCTTGAAAGGTTGATAAATGACTGATTGGAATTAGGGATGAAACTTTGATTTTGCACGACGATCAGCCAATGGTAATCGCGCTTTCCTGTGCATTCCTCAATTCTCTCCGCTCATCGAGGTGAATATCCACTTGTGTATTCGTTCGACGGTCGATGGGCATAGAAAGGATGAAGAAATCAAAAGGAAAAGCACAATAACCCAGGGTTGATCTGGCTTTGGTGTGCGTGTATCAATGCAGCCTCTGAGGATGACCCACTGACCTAGTGCGGTAACTGCGGTAATCTCAGAGTGCATTGAACTATGGGAAGATAAAAACGGAAAGGAGAGGAAAGTGGCTTGTGCTATTCACCTGCGAAAAGAGATCATTGATCCCCAGCGAATAGAGTGTCTGGGAAAAGTCAATAGGACGCCGCTGATTGCTTGGGAAATAATCAGCGTGAGAACCAGACTCAAAGACGCTGAAATAACCCCAGCGGTTTTGCAATGATGCGACAACTTCGACTGGAAAGACTTGGTTGTTGCTAACCAACATGAAATACGATTTCCGGAGGAAATCTCATGGGTTAGCGAAATGGAGTTGCCGTATGACAAAAAGGTAGCTAAACTCAATTATGCATTGTCTGCATAGAATAATGAATTTAGCTGCGCGTCCTTTGGGGAAGCATGGTTTTCAGGTGGAATAGTTTGTAGGGGGAATAGGGGTTGAAATGACGCGCTGAAAGCGGTCGAAATAAGGTTTGAATTGTGGGTTGGTTCTCAACGTGGTATAGAGAACCCCAACAGGACTATGTCAGGGGGAACATCATGCAGATATTATGATAAATAACCTCAGGATACGACTTGCATACGAGATTCCGTTTTAAGGGTGGAGACTGCGTCTTCACGGGGTCCGATCTGGCTTGCCAGAGGATGGAGGCGTTGGAACCCAATAACATGGACATCATCTGATTAAGGGTCGTGCTGAGGAATTCTGTTAAATTTCTTTGTTGTCGTTATCGCTCCCCGAATGACGATCGACCAGCGACACTTTTCGAACATCTTTCACGTAACCTCGACTGGATACAGATCAACCACCTGGCTTCTGAAATTGTTGTCTTTGGCGATTTTAATGTACACAATTCCGACTGGTTGGTACATTCTAATAGAACCGACGAGGGTGGGAGGCTGGCAGAGATGTTAGCTGTTAGCCGCAATTTGACTCAACTCGTGGATGAACCCGCGCGAGTGCCGGATATACGAGGTGATTATGCGAACACCCTGGACCTGTTTTTGACATCCGAGCCAAGCATTTATACCGTGGAGATTGTTGCGCCACCGGGAAACTCGGACCACTAGTTAGTATCGGTAACGCAACCACTTGCATTTCAAGCGAATAACCGACCTAAGCAGCTTCGGCATGTATGGAGATATGGGGCTGCTAACTGGGACGATTTGCGAGATTTCTTCTCATCCTTTCCATGATCGGAGGTGTGGTTTGGAGACTCCGATATTACCGCATGGGCAGAGTCGGTCACAGAGATTATTCTTCTCGGGATGGGAATCTACATTCCGCACTACATCAAACGGAGTTCATCTGATAAAACTTGGTTTGATAAAATATGCGAACAGATTACAGCGGCAAATAATAGAGCCTTTAAACAATGGCGCTCTAATCCCACCGAGGTTAACAGAACGAATTTAGTTAGAATCAGGAACACGTGCGACCAAGCGATTGATACCGCGAAGAAGGCATACAACGACAGAGTGGCTCATAGACTCCTTGAGTGCCCGACTGGTTCGCGTCTCTTCTGATCAATGGCAAGAGCTGTCAGCGATAACTTCGCTTCCTACTCTTTTCCACCGTTAGTGACGGGGAGCGGGACGTTAGTCACAAATTCAAAGGATAAATCTAATGTGTTCGCGAATTTATTTTCCGCGAATTCAAACCTCGAAGCCGGTTTTTTGGAGCCACCTGTTAAAGGCGCCGGAACGGTCTTCGATGCGGGATGTGAAGTTCCGCTCGCGTACTATTCAACGCATTCTACGTGGGCTGGACTGTAGGAAGGCGACCGGCCCGGACGGAATATCAGCAATACTCCTTAAGAACTGTGCTCCAGAACTATGGCCGGTTCTTGGCAGACTCTTTCGCTTATCCTAAAATCGAAGGAACTTCAGCCAATCTCAAAGAGGGAAAAAGTGTCTCCCACAAAATTACCGACCAATAGCATTACTATCTATCTTATCTAAGGTGATGGAAAAGGTCATCGATACTGACTTAATTAAATATTTGGAGTCTTTGACTGTGTCTGGCACGGGGCACTGCTGAGCAAACTTCGTTCATACGGACTTTCCCAGCAGCTTTGCGACTGGACGAAGAGCTTCCTCGAAGCCGAAGATATACAGGACCATATGGGAAAGGCTTACGATATTCCAGATCGGATTAACTGCCTATAGCATGAAGCTTAACTTTGGTGTCAACTTTGTTGCTCCACTTCGATCGATCCGGGTTGTTGTGGACGGCGAGTGTTCGGATCTGTATCCTGTTAATTCGAGGGTGCCTCAAGGTTCTATTTTGGCTTCAACCTTGTTTTTGTTTCACATAAATGATTTGTTGGAGTCACTGTATAACAGGGTGTTCAGTTTCGCGGATGATAGTACGGTTGTTTGCTCTTTTTTGAGTGATAGACCGATTAGTGCATCAACGTCGGACCAGCTGAGATGTAGCCAGATCGACTCTCTGAATCGGGATCTGGATAAGGTCGTGCAGGGGGGAAAGTCCAATCTTTCTTCCTGCCGGAGTAACTGTACGACACGTATATACCTCTCCAAAATCGTTCGTGCGGTCTCGAATCTGACGCACTCTGTATACGTGTTTCGCATTTTCTATTTTGCCTTCGCAATACAAGCAGTATGGGTGATTCACATGCTTATATTTGTGCAAGTATTGCCGAACGCATCCACGTCCTGATATTAGCTGAGTCAAGGAGTAATTCAGCTCGCCATGTTTTCTTTTCACCGAGGTTTCTAGATCAGATATTATGGTATGGGTCCATCTTCCTTTGGTGGCAGAATCCCACCTTCGTTGCCCTTCTCTTTGGCTTGAGAGCTCTAATTGTGACCGCATTCGTCGCAATTCTCCTGTGTGACCTCATGAAACGCAACGTTTTCCTTAGCTGCGATGTGAAGTGGTTTCCTCCTGGCCAAAACATTTATGGCATCTACGGATAGCGTTCGGAATGCACAGCATACTCTGAGTGATGCCAGCCTATGTGCTGAGTTCACTCCCGTCATGTACGACTTATGCTGTGTGGCTCCTGACCATATGTGAGCTGCAGTAGACTCCTTGGGATGGTTCCAGCAATCTTCTATTATAGAGGGGAATGTTGTTGGGAATGGTGCTTTCTTCGGTTTTGTACTGAAGAAGAAATGGTGGTGGTCGGAGCTGAAGAGATCGAAGGAGAGAAGGGTCAAAAATGCAAGACTCCTGTACAAGTAGGTTCTTGCTGTTCTGAGTGCTTTCGAGATACTTGTATGCTAATTGTAGCAACTATTCGTCGCTACGGGTAATGGAGGCACCTTCGTATAGGTGAGAGTTAGAGTAATAGAGACCGTCCGACTTTCTAGGGTGGTTGATACATCTTCTGAGGAGTTTCCTTACGAAAACTCGAATTCTTTCCATTTGGGCCGAAGATATACAGGACCATATGGGAAAGGCGTACGATATTCCAGATCGGATTAGCTGCCTATAGCAGAGAAGCTTAACTTTGGTGTCAACTTTGTTGCTCCACTTCAAAATATTGTGCAGTTGCTTAGACCGACCGAGGCCCCTTTGAAGAATGTGGATCACATGTTTGATGAAATACATTTTTGGGGTATAAGTGACCTCAAGATATTTGATCCTATCCTGTGGTCTAATCGTAGCATTTCCCATTTGTATTCGAATATTCGATGAATATCGAGAAGTAGGGTAGGAGTGTTTACTACTCAGAATTATGGCTACTGCTTTGTAAGGATTATGTCGATTTTTCCATCGAGTGTAATACTGATTTAGTTCGTCCAGGTGACGGTTGAGTCGATTTGTTTCGAGTTTAGGACGTCATCCACATAGCATATCTGGTTTATTCTCCCGACCGAGGAATATCTGAGATGTTGGTATAGCATGGCGCCTAGAGTGAAGCCTTGTGGGACGACTGTAGCGGCGTTGAAAATTCAGGGTATCTTTCCATTCACCCGAACTTGAGAGGTTCTGTTTCCAACGAAATGGTAGATGATACTACACAGCGTTCTACTAAAACTAGTGTTCAACCATTTAAAGACGAGACCTTTGATCCAGGTCGTGTCGAAAGCCTTTTTTAATGTCCAGGCTCACCGCGATGGTGGCTTCCTTAATGAAGACACCCACGCAGACGTAGTTTTGAAATATGTTGAGCGCCATAGTGGTACTGTGCGCTCTTCTAAATCCAAATTGGAAACCAGGTATTAGGTTCCTGACACTGAGAAAGTTATTTAGCTCCTCGTATATGAACTTATCATTTTGCTGATGTAGGTGGGAGCGGAGATGCGGCGAAAGCTTGGGGAGTAACTTTGGCTATTGGACAAACAATAGCATGCTGCCAAGCTTGGTGAAACTATCTTATGTTGTAGGCATGGTTGAACAAAATGGAGAGCTTTTTAAAGAATAAAGTAGAAAGCCTTTATAACGAGTGGTACGACATGCTGTTGATACCGGGTGACTTCTTAGGGTTTCGAGATAGACTAGGTCCTGCAGGGTATTTGGCGTGACGCAACCGTGACCATTGTCAGGTGTGTCGTCGAAGTATGCAGTGTTAGCTGGGTTGAAGACAACAATTGGCTCGTTAAAGTTGGCTAGTTTATTGTGGGTCTCTGAATTAGCATCCGACTGGCCATCCTGGAGAGTGAGCTTGTGATAATTTTCAAACGTTTCTCCGATCATGTTTGCTTTATTGGTGACATTATTGACAACAACACGGTTGTGGATGATTGGGCCAGTGATACGAGAAGTGCCACATATGTTATTACCATTTTTATAAATGTTCTGGTCCATCTGAATACCCTTCAGCTTGCCTTTCAATTGTCGGTAACTATTGTTTTGGATTCTTTGTTTTTTCAGTGTACTAATATATGGAGTGTGGGGGGGGGGGGGGGGGGGGGCGAATATACGGGGCAATGTCTCTGCTTTCAACCCGACGAAGCCCAGGACGATCCTTGTCCCTGTTCAATCCAAGTTGACATGCAGTCTCCACGTGACACCCCTGGGTAGCTACTTTGGCACCCGCCAAGTAGTGAACCAATGCATGCAGCGCCATCCTGAGAAACGTTGGCGCAAGGCTGATAGCCTTGCCCGTAAAAACAAATTATCATGGAAAATTTAATATGCACCGGATACACGACGACGACCACGGAAACAAAAATGGCTAAACGATTTGAGATTTTACTCATGGAACGTCCGCTCGCTATACAGAGCTCGAGATGCAGCAGCTAGCCGACGCCCTGTCCGAACATAAGGCTGACATAACAGCATTGCAAGAAATAAGATGGACGGGGAGTGGTGTAATTCAAAGAAACGGGTATGGCATTTATTACAGCTGTCATGCAAAACACCATGTGCTCGAGGTAGGCTTTCTAGTCAGCCAAAAACTGAAGCATGCCATCATCGGCTTTAATGCAATAAACGAAAGGCTATGCACTCTTCGCGTGCTAGGCAAGTTTAAGAACATAAGCCTCATAAACGTTTACGGACCTACAGAGAAGTCCCCTGACGACGAAAAGGAAGAATTCTACGAGAACGTTGAACGGGCGCTCAATGCTTGCCCAAGATACCATTTGACAATCCTTCTTGGTGATTTGATTGCGAAAATAGGTCGGGAGCCGGTTTTCACACACTACGCAGGTTCCCACAGTTTGCATGAGAACACTAATGACAATGGACTACGAGTCATCGAACTGGCAGCATAAAAAAACTTGGTCGTTGCGAGTACCAGTTTCCGCGTAAAGATATCCACAAAGCCGCCCGGGCATCGCCTAATGGAGCCACTCGGAACCAAATTGATCAGGGGTTAATAGATCGCCGTCACTCCTCGAGCCTGGTGACAGTACGAACGTACCGAGGTGCCAACGTCGACTTGTATCTTGTTGGTACATTTTCCGAGCGCGGTTTGCCTTACGGAGACGTCTTGCATCCGCGGATCAGTTTCGAATCAAACCGGCTGCCTTACGCAATGAGAATACCAATAACACCTTTGGTCATGCGTTAAGACTCGCCCTCGAAGAGCTCAACAGAGGGAGAGTAAGTCCTGGGACCAGAATGCCGGGCGTAGATGAGATAAGAATACTGCCAACCCCATCTTTGGCAGTAGTCGTAGAGATCGGAGCAACTGGTTTGATGATGAATGCAAACTAGCGACTGAACGTAAGAATGTTGCATACCGGGAAATGCAGCAGTTCATAGGACGCGGGTACGCGAGGAGAAATACAAAGAGCTTAGAAGATCTGAAAAAAGACTTCACAGACAAAAGAAAAGTGCCTGGGAAAAAAAATCTTGTCTGTGAAATAGAGAAAAGTAGAGAGCGAGGTCCGCACCAGGCGCGGAAATTCTACCAAATAATCCGCAGTATGAGCGGTAAACACCACGCTGCACTTACTGTAAGGATAGAGAGGGTAATCTGATCACCGATCCTGAGGGCATTCTGGAGCGATGGGAAGTGCACTTCAGTGAATTGCTAAATGGTCAACTCACAGAAGAATTGGAGGCTCCACCAATGCAAGATCAAGACCAAATGCTGCCGCCACCAAGCATTGAGGAAACATTAAAAGCCATTAGACACCTCAAATCAAATAATGCTGTGGCGGGTCTTGCGAACGTCACTACTTACCTGCTCACCTACCACCAGGTAACCCCTCTTCATAAACGGCAAGTTTCAAACAGGCGTACTCACCTGCATTGGTTATTCCTATAACCACGAAAAACCAGAAAAGCACAATGTCTGCTGATACGAAAATTATATCAGCAATAACAGACATTCCCTACACGGGCATATAGAAACCTGAAAAGCATGATTTACCTGCTCATAACGACCAACCACCGCCGCAATGCTTAACTGCGCTGAAGTAAAACACCATCAGCAACACAAGCGTTTCTATAGGAAGGGCAAATTGGTTGCACATCTAGCAACCAACATTGCATTAGTTCATACCAACGAAATGTCTCCTAAGAAGTCGGCTACAATGCCGCAAGAGATATTTCTTCCTTTGATTCGTCCGGGCAATGCCCACATCGGTCGCTAAATCAAGCCACACGAAAGGGAAAGTCGCACCTGGCAGCAAAAAAAGCATAGAGAACCCGCCAGTGTAAGTACTCACACGACGGTTCGACGTCTGTTTATGCCAACAACAACATGCCCACGATCAGCAATCATACTACACGTAGTCGCTGATCGTGTAAACAAAATAACCCTTTTCAGAACGACTCGCCCCGGCTGCGAATGTGTTTATTTTTATTTTGATTCAAAGTCTATGGTTCGCATGCTGGGCGACACACGCGATGAGCACCAAAGGGGATCATCGTGTGTATGTTTGAACCCTTCTATGGAAGGGAAAATGCGAAAAGGAAAATGACCAAATATGGTCATCGAGGCGATGGATGGAATTTTGGTATTCTGTCGCTTCGGTGGCGATACTCAATCGTCTCTTGGATTCGGTGAGGGCGAGTCGTGCCCTCACGTTAATTAAACAAAGTAGCGCTGTGGATGCGAAAAGGACAGTACCGTTAAGCAAGCCTCCTATGAATCACCTCACACGGAATAACCCGTTTCGTCAAAAAAAATGTATCGCGGTGATCGCAAGGCAAAAGGTCTGAAGAATATATGCCGCTAGATAAAGAAAGTTCTCGGTGGAGTGCAAAATCTCACCACACGAAACTAACGCGTGCCGTTCAGTGTGGCGTATCGATATAATTTTTGTCAATTTACAAATAATCGTTAATTACTGTGACATTATCAATACCAATAGTAAATAGTTTTGTTCATCCCGGTGACACTATTGATACCATAGAAGAGAGTTTTGTTAATTTACAAATAATCGTTAATTACTGTGACACTATTGATACCATATAATATAGTTTTGTTAATTACTGTGACACTATCAATACCATAGGAAATAGTTTTGTCAATTGATACCATATAATATAGTTTTGTTAATTACTGTGACACTATCAATACCATAGAAAATAGTTTTGTCGATTGATACCATAGAGTAGAGTTTAACAACTAATGAATAATTGTAATTACAGTGACACCATTAATACCAGGATATCATTTTGTTAATTTCACAAATAATTATTAATTACGGTGACACTATTAATACCATAGGATATAGTTGCGTTAATTTGCAAATAATTGTAAATTACAGCGACACTGTCAATACCATAGAACATAGTTTTGTTAATTATAGTGACACTATCGACATTGTAGAGTAGAGTTTAATAACTAATGAATAATTGTCATTACAGTGACACTATTAATACCTTAGGATATACCTTTGTTAATTTACAAATAATTGTTAATTACAGTGACACTATCAATACCATAGAATATAGTAGTGACTTATAAACAATTGAAAAGTACCATAACAAGCATTTAAGATTAATCATCAAAAAAAAAAAAACAAATAAAGATAATAGGCGTAAGAAAGCCGCAGCCTTTTATATATTGGGTGACGAAACACGACGACCCGGGTAAGCAGTTGGGACGTCTCGGTGAACCAGTGTCGGACGGGCATGCTACCAAGACCGCGCGAGAAGGGGGCGCATACCCATAAAGCCCCTGGAGCTGAAGGCATACCAGCTGAGCTGGTCAAACAAGGAGGGACAGCGTTACATCACCCAATTTATGAGATCGTGGTGCACGTATGGGAGCAAGAGGAGATGTTGGAAGACTGGCGTCGTGGAATAATTTGCCCCATACATAAGAAGGGAGATATCACACTGTGCAGCAACTGTAACATTGCTGAGTACCGCCTATAAGATACTCTCCACTATCCTACAAGATCGGATAGCCCCATACGCTAAAGCCATCATTGGTCAATTTCAGTGTGGCTTCATCCCAGGCAAATCAGCGATTGATCAGATATTCACCCTTAGGCAGGCGATGGAAAAATGTCTGGAATTTAAGATGCCATTATATCATCTATTTATAGACTTTAAGGCCTCCCACGACAGCATAGCCAGGGTAGAACTATATAATGCCATGAGAGAATTCGGCATTCCAAACAAATTGGTACGACTTTGTAGGTTCACCTTGACCAACATAACTAGTCAAGTAAAAATAGCGGGATTGCTGTCCAAACAAATAAACATCTTTAATGGACTCCGACAAGGGGACAGTCTGACCTGCCTCTTCTTCAACCTGGCGTTGGAGAAAGCAATCCGTGACTCTGGCATCACAACTAGAGGGACTATTATCACGAAGTCCAGCCTGATACTTGCCTACGCAGATGACATCGACATCATCGGTAGAACCGACTCGGCTGTACAGGACTCCTTCACCCAGATCAAGCAGGCGGCACAACAACTGCGACTGCACATTAATGAGGGGAAAACTGAGTACATGGTGGCATCTGCTGCGAAGAGAAGACCTAACGTTGGTCAAACTATCAGGGTAGTGGAGCACGAATTTGAAGTAGTGCAAACCTTCAATTACCTTGGGTCAATAGTATCAGCCGGTAACAATATGGAAGAAAAAATACGCGAACGGCTGATCAAATCCAACAAAGCCTACTATGGTGTATCAAGGCTCTTTAAACCCCGAAATTTATCCAGAACATCCGAGCTACTACTGTACAAGACCATGGTCTCACCAGTACTCATGTACTGGTCCGAGACCAGGGTGCTCAATAAAAGGAACTCTGAACTCTTAGCTGCATTCGAGAGGAATGTCTTAAGGAGAATTGTTGGCCCCGTATGTGAGGGAGGACGATTCCGGAGACGCTACAACCATGAGTTGTACGCGATCTACCTTGAAGTTAATGTTGTAAGAAAAACCAAGCTGGGTGGACTCCGGTGGGCGGGACACCTAGCTCGAATGAGCGAAGAGGAACCTGCCCGGAAAGTCTTTTGTAGCGGGATGTATGGAAGGAGAGAGCGCGGCAGACCTCGTCTGCGATGGAGGGATGGCGTCGACCAGGACGCCCAGAGCCTGGGACTGCCAAACTGGATGACATCGGCTCAGAATCGGGACCGGTGGACAGATTTGTTAAATAAGGCCAATGCCGGATCCCGATTGTAGTGCCGATGATGATGATGCATGGAGAAAAACTGGAAACTAAGACTGTAGTTAAATACCTTGGCATCTGGCTAGATCAATATCTATATTTCAACAGACATGTAGAGGCTGCTTTGTCCAAAGCTATCTATCTTGTAAGTAGATCATTCGTAGATGGTCAATTGCGCTACTATCGGGAAGACACCCACACTGAAGGAGGGCTCTTGCGCTTCAGTAGAGCTATATCCCAAAGAGACCGAGACGATAATATTATACAGCACGAACAGTTCTGGTGGTTGCATGGCAATTAAAGATCTGATTACCAATGTCGATAGAATCACTGTATTATCAGCCAGTTGACACAGAGTTAGCTTTTCTAGAATTAGGGCAGTATAAGATTTAAGTAAAAAAAAAAAAAAAAAAATTAAACGAAATTTTAAGTAAAAACAGAAAAAAAAATTTGGCACAAAGCTTTTCGAATTTTTCTTTATTAGACAAATAATCGTAACTACAGCCACAAATAAAGTCCTGTTGCCGAAAGGCAAATTGCACAATAGTCTTATTATGTTTAGCTTAGAGCGTCTGCGTAGGACCAGTAAGTTATAATATAAGATAATTGAGCTAGAATTTAAGCATTTTTTGCCTTTATTTATAATCTAAGATAAAAACGGAAATAAAAATGTTGGGGGAAATGAAAAAAAAGACACGTAGCTGACCTCTGTCTATTTTACAGATATTATCACGGGTACTGTTCTTCGGAGATTCGTCCCATTGTTTCGCGCAATTCGGTTTATTTGCGCTCTACAAGACAATCCGACGCATCGCACTAATTTGCGGTTCACCTCACGACGGCACGATCATCCCTGCATTAGAACTCGTTCCGTTACAGAGCGGGGAGGCTGTGGAATTCCTGTGGGGGTTCTTTAAGCATTCCCTAAGAACCACCCATTTCAGTAAATTACCTGTCTGCTACTTATCTCCAAATGAACAGCGTAAGCTACTCCGCATTACCTCCCATGGAAAAACATAAGTCTACGGCAAGACTATCATCTAGCCGTGACATCAAGCTTTCACCTCGGGGCAGGCTTGCATCCAACGCACATTTCCCCGAAACCTAATTTGGTTACCTCAACAGGTAACCAGCATTTATCCATGAGCATGTCAATGCGCAATGCTAAAAAGCACTTTCTCATACATGCATGACATGTTCATCCTCACCACTGCTGAACCATCGGTCGATCGCCCAAACAACAAGCTACAGCGCAGCCCATTGCTGGCCGCCGACAGGAATTTCCAGTGTTGTTTTAATACACACACCCGACAAGACGTTGGCAATCTGCGTACAAGCTGAGTGATGCCGTACGCAGTGCCCAATGAGTAAATATGCATTGCTCCTTTACCCTTAGGTTCGCAACATTTGCGACCAATTCCCTATTATCGGCTATCAACCGATCATGGGATTTGAGCATGAATATGATCGTTGCTTAGGCAATCATACCCACGTTCATGCTCTATGATGACCTGTGGGATATTCCTTGGTTTAACTCCTTCCGTCTATGTACCGTCACGGGTACTGATTCACGAAACTGTCCTCCTAAATGCACAACTGCACCACTCTCGGTTTGCGATTAGCAAAAGAAAGTAAAACACGCGGTCCTAGCTAAATAAGTTCTCTTTATTGTACGTAGTAAAAGTTGTCTTGACACTTCTTTAATTAAAACTCGAAAACTAAACAGTCACACTATTATTTGTAATCATAAATTTATTTTTGCTCTTCAGCGCAGTTACAAAGTTGAATCACTTTTTACTTAAAACAAAAATACTAAACAGTCACACTAGTATTTGAAATCGTAAATTTACTTTTAATTTTTCTGGGGACAACCGCACATTGAGGCTACCAACACTCGACTCTTTTAGCTTATTTAACGTGGAGGCTCGACTTGCCTCCACGGAATCCAGAACGCGATTGACTATATCGTTTTGAAACGACAGAATACCAACATCCATCGTTTCGACAACCAATAGGGGATGATTCTCCCATCGGTCACAAGAAATGTGCGCGAACACACACACATGATCCTTTTGGATACTCGTGCTGTGTGTCCGTGGGTACACGAACCGTGGATTATACGAGTCTATAAGGGGGGTAGGGGCTGGCATGGTTGCAGCTGATGCGAACACATCGTCGCATCATACTTAACGTTTACATGATCAGCGACAGCGTACAGCATTTTTGCTGATCATGTACTTATTGGCGGCAACACCCAGCAAACGAATTCTTGCTGGTATATTCCATTTCAAGAAACTCGGCTCCCTGGGGTGATCGCCGTATGCCACCATGTACATGTCGCTCGTGTGACCGACCGATGTGGGCATAAAAGAAAGAACAGAGAATAAGAAATATCTCCTGTGGCCTGTGGTCGACTCTTTAGGAGATGTTTCGTTGACATTGATTGTCTAATGTTGGTTGCTTGATGTGCAAGCAATTGCCTTTACTAATGGAAACACTTGTGTTGCTGGTGGGATTTTACATCAGCGTGGTTATGATTTCAAGTATTTCAGAGGTGGTTGGTCATTTATGCGCAGGTAAGTAATGCTTTTCATGTTGTAGGACGCGCGAAGAAACCGTTACCTGGTGGTAAATGAGAATGTAAGTAGTGGCGTTCGAAAGAACCGCCACAGACCCTTCTGAAAACTAAAGTAAACACACAGTATCTCACAGTATCTCACTGTGTCCATGGTTCCCCTGGGTGGCAAATTCCTCACCACCATATCCATATACCACCATATTAATCCAAATAAATAACCATCCAGCCTGACCCTTTGCCACCGTCGGCAAGATTTCTGTTGACTTAATGTCAACAAAATATCTTTTTTCTAGTGCACCAGAGCCATACGGCTAAATCAAACAAACCCCAAATCTTCGGTCGACCTATCGTCACCGAAGAATGTATCGCCTACAACGGCATTATCATGAACACAATGCCTGCAGCCCCCTTTTGCTCGTCCATTTGTTTGAACAGGTGCCGTATCGTTCATTGTGGATATGCAGGCTAAGGGGCATCGTACTTGTCCTATACGGGCATATGGGAAATCCTCCCATTTAACTCCTTTTCGATCGCCTATTGGCCGTCGCCAAGTTGAGCCTGTGATCCACCAGCGTTGAATCTGACGGATGTGTATTGCATCGAGGAGTCAAATTTCGTCACCTTAAGAGTGCACACGCACAACGCGCGTCGTTTTTGGAGATTCTTAATATACGTAGTCGAGTCAGATTTCTATCACCACAGCGGACGGTCGTGCCACTTAACGTTACTTTCTCACCAGCCGCGTTACAAAGTAGTCAAGTTCTTAACACGGCCAAGATACGCGATTCCAGAGTGCGAGTTGGAGTACAGTGTTTCTTTTTAGTCGACAGGTCAAGAAATCGGTTGTTCTTTTTAAGTGAACTTTGTATTAAAACTTTGAACGATCCTGAAGGAGTGTAGGCGTCCATCATCATAGGATTAAGTGATTAACATTGTGAACTCCCAGTTTTAAGCGCATGTGCCGATGCCATATCGTAGATAAAAATAAAGAACACATAACAAATAAATACTTGCGTGCATTTTCATTTTTCTGCTTGCTTGAAGTTCGGTTTATTTTTGTGGACAATTTACAGTGAAACCAATGGTAAGTGTTGGGGCGTTGAGTGGACCTAGTGCCCATGTCTGGTACATATAACCAAAAACCCCACATTCCCTTCCAGCGCGAGTGTTCCCAGAGCGTAACAACTTGAAACTGTTCAAAATGAACTGCAACGGCTATTTGGTGGCATCTCGGGGCGCCGTGCCGGCGCTATAAGTTTGCCTCTCCTGAGAGCAGTATATAAACAAAACAAAAAAAAAACAACTAAAATACAGGTTCGAGGGAAACCAACCACTCCCGACAGGTAATACTATCAAAAATAACATAACACTCGCAAAGGCTTGTTCAAGGGGTTGCCATCCCTCTGGGGTTCAAACTCTGAAGATTTTGGATTCCTCAACGTCGCCCAAAAATGTGGTGTTCCTAGTGCGTAGCTCGCACTTACTGGTTTTTTGGTCCTGTTTAATCAATAAACTGGCGCACCTAACTCTTGAGAATTTCCTACGCTTGGTACTGTGGGGGTTCTCTATACCACATGGAGAACCTACCCACAATTCAAACCTTATTCCGACCACCTTCAGCGCGTCATTTCAACCCTTATTCCCCATGCAAGCTATTCCACCTGCAAAACATGTTTTCCGAAAGGACGCATAGCAAAACTCATTTTTCTATGCAGATGAAATTTCAATTCATGTTGGTTAGCAACAACCAAGTCGACCCAAACGACGCAGTTGCAGCACCGTGCAACGGCTTGGGTAATTACCGAAGTACTTAGCGTGTTTACCACGGTAACATTTCCCTAGGCGATTTGGCGTCCCTTTAATTTCCCCCAGACACTCTATTCGCTGGGGATCGATGATCTCTTTTCGTAGATGAATAGCACAGGCCATTTTCCTCTCCTTTCCATTTTTATCTTCCCCTAGCACATTGTACTCTGAGATCACCACAGTCACCGAATTAGGTCAGTGGGTCATCCTCAGAGGCTGCATTGTTACATGCACACCAAAGCCAGATCAACCCTGGGTTATTGTGCTTTCCCTTTTGATTTCTTCATCCTTTCTATGCCCATCGACTGTCGACGCATACACAAGTATTTATTCACCTCGATGAGCGTAGAGAATTGAGGTATGCACGGGAGAGCGCGATTACCATTGGCTACTCCATTTCGCTAACCAATGAGATTTCCTCCGGAAATCGCATTTCATGTCGGTTAGCAACGGCATAGTCTGTCCAAACGACGCGGTTGCATGATTATGGGGAAATTATCAAAGTATTTAATTTAGTTCCCACGGTCAGAATTCCCTAGCCGATTCGGCGTCCTATTCACTTTCCCCAGGCACTCCATTCGCTGGAAATCAATGATCTCTTTTTACAGGTGAATCGTTACAAAAATTTTCCTCTCCTCCCCATTTTTATCTTCCCCGGGTTCATTGCACTCTGAGCTCACCACAGTCACCGCACTAGGTCAATGGGTCATCCTCAGAGGCTGCATTGGTACCAGCACACAAGCTAAGTCAACCGCGAAGTTATTGCGCTCTCTCTTTTGTTCTTTACATCCTTCGCATGTCCAGCGACTGTCGAATGAATATGCAAGTATTTATTCACCTCGCTGAGACATGCAACTTAATGGATTCATGAGAGAGCGCGATGATGATTGGCTAATAGCCGTGCAAAGCCCAAATTCCAAATTGCATCCCTAAATGGGATTAGTCTGTGGGGCTATTCAGGGCCCGAAGAGCCACGCATCGCTCGATCCCCACCATTCCCAGCGATGCGACTTACCTTGAAGTCGAATTTTCAGCAAGATTATGCAACCTTGCTACTGCATTAACCGCCAACCAAGTCGCTGGAATTAATTCGGTTATCCCCAAGGATAACCGACATAAATATATATTAGGCAGCTTACCTGTTTTTGGGTGCTTTTCCAAACCTCTTCCCCACGGTCATTCCTAAAAGCATAATTCACGGCAAGATTATCATCTTTCCATGACATCAATTCATCAACCGAGCTTCCGCGACCGAACAATGGATGGCACATATCCACCAACACACGCTGATCTTTCCGTGTGTTATTTTCGTACCCATTCATTGACCTAGCATTATTTCGGGTTGCTTGCACAGCTGCAAGCCAGATTTCCAACGGCATGTCTACGATCTATCTTTCCTTAAGTAAAGAAGATCAAATCAAATATTGGCCTTTCAGGCGCGCATATTTGCTTGGATCTCAGCATGACCGATTGTATGATCCGTTGCCGTTTCTTGGAACGATCACCAGCATCGGTCATGGCCACCAATTTTAGTTTACACAAAGTAAACATTCAAGCGGATACTTTCGCCTGACAGTGCCTTTCAACGGGATTAACAGATCCCTAACATATCATGCATCGAGTCATACGACCGAAATTTGTTTATGCTAGATGATCTAACAACGGCCATGCCCAATGTTCGATACATTTTTCCAAGATAGATTTCTGCCTTCGGCAAGGGTTTTATTGACTCACGTCAATCAAGAATCTATCCCTTGCGTATAGCGGCAGTTTATCTTGCCCAAACATGTAGCAGCCGATTCGATCTGCTACATGAATTTTTCTCTTTTCCTTTTTGTTTTGGACCTTCGCCATTGGCGGCGAATCCTTTAGGTTCGTTTTCGTTGGATGTCTGTAAAGAGACATCCAATAATCAGTCAGATTTTATCACCAGTCGTGTGCGGTACGAGAGTGGAGAGAAAGTCGTCGCTAGTTAATTTGTTTCGCGTGGTTTCATATCTGTTTTAAATATGTATTTTTTATCATGGGACTACCCTGTCAAACTATTTTATTTTGGCCTAGCACCTACGAAACGAATTAATATTAAATCTACGTCAAATAATTTACTGTTACAGTGAAATATATTTGTAATTAATCGAGTATCAGTAGTTAAGTGAACCGACAAAACAAGTATACATTTAAACAATAAAGACTAAACGGAAAACTACTCCAGCGTTTTATTTCACGGAAATTGGTGATCGTGCGTTTTATTAATGAACAATAAGTAAGTTTCCGAATACATAACCACTGTGTTTTATTTTCGTGTCTCGTGTGTGAGCAGCCATAAGAAAACAATTTCGTTGGAACAGCGTCGGGGTGTTTAGTCAACCCAGTGTCATACGTTGACACACCACACTTTACAACCCCACAAGTCGATTACAAACACTCGCGGAGAGAAGTTGTTGTTCATCATCATCATCATCGGCACTACAACCGGGAACCGGTCTTGGCCTTATTTAGCAAGTCCTGAGGCTTGTTAAATTTTCCATAATGATTTATTTTTTCTGGGCAAGGTCATTAGTCTTGTTGTTGTTCAGTCCTGCAAAAAATGGTTCAAGCGGTTCAGAGATAATGATTTTGATGTGCGAAATGAAGAACGTGGAAGACCGCCAAAAAAGTTTGAACACGCCAAAATGCAAGCAATATTCGATCAAGATGACACAGTCAAAAACAAATGGCACAAATGTTAAATGTTGCACAACAAACAATTTCTGACCGTTTAAACGCTATGGGAAAGATCCAAAAGTGTGGAAACTGCGTGCCACATGAATTGAATGACAGGCAGATGGAAAAGCGAAACACCACACGTGAAACGTTGCTTCTACGACACGAAAGAAAGTCAGTGTTGCATCGAATTGTGACTGGTGATGAAAAATGGATTTATTTTATAAATCCTAAACGCAAAAAATCATGGGTACATCCAGGAGAAGCGTCAACATCGACTGCAAAGCCTGATCGGTTCGAAAAAAAGACAATGCTCTGTGTTTGGTGGGACTAGAGGGTGGTGGTGTATCATGAACTTCCAAAACCTGACGAAACTGTTGATGCGCAACGCTACCGACAACAAATGATCAATTTGTACCATGTATTGGTCGAAAAACCACCAGAATGGGCCACAAGGCACGGAAAGGTAATTTTGTTGCATGATAATGCTCCGAGTCATACAGCAAAACCCGTCAAAGAAACAATAAAAGCTCTCGACTGGGAAGGGTTACCCCACCCGCCGTATTCACCAGACTTGGTTCCTTCCGACTACCATTTGTTTTCATCGATGGGACACGCATTGGCTGAGCAGCATTTCAATTCCTACGACGAAGTCGAAAATTGGGTCTCCGAATGGTTGGCCTCAAAAGACGACCGGTTTTATTGGCGTGGTATCCACAAATTGCCAGAAAGGTGGTCGACATGTGTAGAAAGCAATGGCCAATACTTCGGATAAAATGTTTTTTACTTTAAAAAAAAAATGTTTTTTACTTAAAAAAAAAAACGCTCACTTCATACCGGTATACCTGGTATATACGTTTAATGTTAATTAGTTCTGAGAGTAGTGTAATAATGGATGTTTGTGAGCACTTATAATTTAAATATCTATTCAGGAGATTTATTAACTAGTGATTTATTTGTTAATCACAAAATAATAAAGAACATAATCTCAACAAATAAAAACGGTGTTTTCGTTTCCTCTTTCCTCGTAAGAACAATTTTGACGACATAATTGTTGGCGGGTGAAGTGAACCTAGTGCCCATTCATTTTTAAAACATTTTTTATTTTTATTTTTATATTCTTAGTTTCTAAATTAAAGGCTAGACAAAAAATGCTTAAATTCTAGCTTAATTATCTTATATAATAACTTACTGGTCCTTCGCAGACGCTCTAAGCTAAACATTACTTAACATTTGTATCATTTGCCTGAACCTAGTGCCCATGTCAGGCATCAATACTTCGAACCCCCACAGTACTCCTCTTATCTGTTTCTTATATAGGGTGGGCCACACAATTTTGCAAATGGCAACACTTGATTTCCTAAAAACCGTTAGAGGGTGCGCGAGTGGCGGAGAATTGTTTATTACTGTTGGAATTGTTTATACGTTTATTACACCCCGCCACTCGCGCGCCACTCACTCTAGCGGTTTTTAAAAGTCAAGTGTTGCCATTTGCAGAAATTTATGGCCCACCGTATACAACAGAATGCCAGACTGAATCAGCAGCCATCAATTCATCTCAACAATCGTTTGATTATTTCACTCTGTTACTTCATTTTGCTAGACGTTGTTGAAGATAGTTATTCGATGCTTGATTCTCAAGTTTTTTTTTTATTAATCTTTGAATTGGTCATTAAGGTATTCCATCCTATTACTTGATTGAGAGATTTTTATACTCTTATCGTATTGCGCTTCGAATGTGGCTTTAAATTTATTAAATACTTCGCTTTTCTGTCGCACAAAACGAATTTCATTCCACCGACTGGAATCATCAATAAATGTCATGACATCCGTGTAGCAAGTAGCTTCACTCCGCCAACAACTATGCGGTGTAGATATTGAACAGAGTAGGACCTAGTGGTGCGGCTGCAGCGGGTTGGAAAATTCGGGATAGGTTACCATTCACCCGAACTGGAAAGATTCTGTTCCGAACGCATTGGTAGATGATACAGCTCGCTAATCCAGAAAATTTTGTTCTGCAGGCGAACCAAGTTATCCATTTTGAAAAACTGCCCGCAATAATTTTCTTCAAACATACAAAACGTTGCAATATCTAACCTAACAAAGCAAGTATCACAAACCAAGAAACCTACCCAAGAAATACTCACGCCGATATTCAGAGCGCGTACAAGGGTTGCCTCTTATGTTTCGGGATTTGGCAACCCTAGTGTTTCAATCCGGCAATTGACAGCTCTGTCGTAAAGTTGGACATTTTTGAGGTTATACGCACTCAGAACGTTTGGACATACGAGCGCTATTTGTGTTGTTTACAGTAACTTAAAAGATTCATCTCGGCCCAAAAATGGAATTAAATCGTCAACATTTTCGTGCGATTATTTTTTACAACTTTCGGCATGGATTAACTCAGCAACAGTGCATGGATGAACTTAATTCAATTTTTGGCGATGAAGCTCCATCAAGGACCAGTGTTTATCGATGGTATGGTGAATTCAATCGTGGTCGTAGTTCACTCCAAGATGAATTTCGTGAAGGTCGTCCAAAATCAGTTGTTGTTCCGAAAACCATTGATGCTGTGCGCGAGCTGATATTGGAAGATCGTCATGTGACCTATCGTGAGATTGAGACAACCTTAGGCGTTAGTGGGACCAGCATACATTCAATATTGCATAAACATTTGACTGTCAAAAAAATTTGTTCGCGCTGGATCCCACACAATTTGTCAATCGCCCAAAAAAAGGCTCGTGTCAATTGGTCGAAAGAAATGCTCAAAAAGTACGGTCGCGGTGCTTCGAAACACGTCTATGACATCGTGATAGGTGATAAATCGTGGATTTACGCGTATGAGCCCGAAAGTAAACAGCAGTCGACTGTCTGGGTGTTTCAAGATGAGCCAAATCCAACAAAAGTTGTTCGTGCACGAAGCACTTCCAAGCAAATGGTCGCCTGTTTTTTCGGAAAAATTGGACATGTCGCAACCGTACCACGAGAACAACGCAGAACAGTCAATTCTGAGTGGTACACAACCATTTGTTTGCCAGTTGTCTTCCAAGAAATCAGGAAAACCAACCGCCGAAGACGGATCACTCTTCACCGTGACAATGCGAGCTTTCACACATCGGCTGCGACAACTGCATTTTTGAGCACCCAAAACATCGATTTGATGGGTCATCCGCCGTATAGTCCTGACTTGGCACCGAATGACTTCTTTTTATTCCCGTACGTAAAAAACAAACTGAGAGGTCAACGTTTTTCGACACCTGAAGAAGTCGTTGCTGCATTCAGAATGGATGTGTTGGAGATACCTCAATCAGAGTGGCAAAAGTGCTTCGACAATTGGTCTTCATGGGGAATATTTTGAAAAACAATAAAGTGATTTTCGATGATCAATATTTGTTTTTGTTCTCTAATCCCGAAATATAAAAGGCAACCCTCGTATCTTCATAAAAGTTGGTCTCAATAGGTTTTGTTCTCAATTGTACATTGAACTTATATGACGTTCAGGAATCACCCATAGTTTCATTTGAAGGCCTTAAGACTAACAATTTAGGGATGCGCCTAAGACTTGCTAGCAATTTAAATTTTTTACCACCGACAAAATTAAATTTGTTGCCATCAGTTGCCTATGCCTGAAACCTAGAAATACATAGACCTGGTAAAGTTTCCAAGGATAGGGATCACCATTGTTAGACGACACCTGAAACCTAATTTGCTAGTGTTGCCAATCCATCCGTGTCCTAGAATTCTACCTAATTGGTGCATTTCCCCGCCAAGCAGTCAATTCAAACCAGGAACTTCTATTACCTACACAATATATACTCGTAAAAACAATTACAGACTACAGTCCAGTCGCGCGACATTAGTCACCGAGCCGACACCTTTGCAAACTAGACCTAAATGAGTAAACGTAAACAATGGAGCGTGTGCTGTTTGTGGAAGCCGGCATTAGACCGCAAGCAGCAGCAGAAGGTCCGATAAAATTTCGAAGATATGTACTTAATCAAAATACGAATCCCAAAAGCTCTGGCCCTGCTAAGGCGGCTGCCTTGCAAAGCATGTGGCGCGCTCGCAAAGCACGATCGCGACGTACTTTTACTGATCTTCACTTTCGTCGCGCGTGGTTTTGCTTATTGTTGCATTGGGTTAATATGAATTTGTCTCTTTAGTTATCCACGGTCTAATTTAGGACAAGCCGACCGAACATTGGTGAAGTGTTTGCCTCGACTTTTCGTGGAGGTATGCCGTAAAATTAGTGTAAGGACGTCAGAGCCTAAAAAGCTCTCCCAGAGACTGGATATTTATTTACGGGTATATAAGCATCATGTATATCGTTCTATCGATTTATACTCAATGCCAGATTGATACGTGATATCGGATCGGATTGCATTTTTGGACGGTCCCATTCAGATACTGGAAGTATTTATCACCGCCTCGCGGAGTTGTGATGCACACCGGTGTGCTATTGGGGACGGAGAAGTGTTAAAGTGTGACCGCAAGACAAATACTGAATAATATACCGCCAGGACACACGGGTAGCTCTTTGTGTTATCGATTTAGATGATTAAAATAAGTAAATCATATTGATTTAGTGGAAGCTAAGATTTGGAATAGTCAATTGAGAAGTTATCTAGCGATTTCAACGGCGGCTGTGATCGAGTAGCGGTAACCACAACAATAATCGGAAGACGCAAACAGGGCATTCGAAAGAATTATGCCCAGGAAATAATTCGCAATGTTTAATTCATTAATGAGTTTCCGGTTTCAAGTTCTTAAATTCATGAAGTTCTCAAAACTTTCTTGCGTGTGATTCAGATACGCGGTGCACCGTAAGCGTATTTTCGATTTTTATTAAGCGTTAATATTGTTTTTGACCTCAAGCCCTTCTTATTCAATAACAAGGAAATTAAAAATTGTCCATAAAAGTTGGAGGTATCGTGTTGATCTTTCGGAACGATCCGCTTGGGGAGTCTGTTATAGATTTCCCGGTAATGAAGGCAGACAATTCAAAGGAAAGCTCACATCATTTGTTCACCGGTAAGGAGTATTTAATATCTATACAGATAATCGCACATCTCTTAGAATTTACGATCAATATTTCATTGTACTTGTTCTAAATTTTCTCTCGAATTCGTGACGTTTAAAAATACACATGAGTTTTTGTAGTCAATAAGATTTATTAGTGATGTATTTTACTCATAGTAACTGCTGCCACAGGAACACAGTTTCAGGTTATTGATCAATCAACTGGCTCGAAATGGTTCAATATCTGCCTGTTAGTTGGTGTATGGCAGAGACATCATCGCGATAATCATAAATAACTTGGCCCAACAAGCATTCGCCTCTTAAGTTTGTTTCAGGCTACCGATTTACAGCCATGAATTTGCAAAATCTATCAATTCAGTAATGTAACACCTTCATAGCGGCAGCTAATGGATTGTTCTAATGACATCAACTGCCAGTACGCTTCAGTTGTTTTCTGAAAAGATTTGTTTGCTTAATTTTTCATCTATCGGAATGTGTCAAAAACAAAATAGTAATTTTTGTTGCATTTCGGACAACTTCATCCCGCCGTCAACAATATTTTTAGTAAAGTTTTTGTTTGTGTGCTATTGCACTTCCTTTAAAATATTTATGATGGCAAAAAGTGAAAACAATAGCATTGCATTTTTGAATGGAAACTTGGTAAAGGTAATCTTTGTGTTGGAACAAGGTATATATAGTGTCAAAAGAAGATGGGCAATATCAGTTTATATCTAAGTGGCTATACCATGATGTGGAATTATATCCGTGTAGGTTGAGATTAAAAATCATCAGTACTAGAGGTTTTTGCAGTACAATCATTATACGTATGCAGTTAGGTCAATAGGCAGACACAATAGAGATATTGCACCTCTTGCCGGGAATGTTGCAACGGCCGAAGCGAAACTCTCGTGTCATTGCAACAGACTTTGTTTTTATTTATGCTCTAGAGGAATTATTAGTACTCTTATGATATGACAAGAGAGAGAAAGAGATCGAAAAGATAAGAAAAAAAGAGTGTGTTAAATTGATTAAATTCTAAGTTCGACAAAACAAATTTCGATGACACAATTTAACACTAAACCTACCACGGGCGGGTCAAATGACCCGTGCGGTGAACGTACATAAGGTTTATACATTATTTATTTCCAAATTGAAAGTTTTTATGTTTCCTTCAATTTAATAAATTAAGAAAATGGAATTGAAAATGTTTTATTCATACGCTAAATTGGACTAAGAGTTGTTACATGCTATACATTTTAAAATAGATCATTTTTAAAACACGAGTCATTTGAACCCTAGTGGTAGAAATAGGTATATATGAAATGTCGGTAGCTTTAGTGTTAAAATACTTTTGGCATTTGTGCAATGGAAAATAAACGGCACGCTGGGAAAGGACAAAAATGAGAATCTCCCAAGCCTCAGGAAACACAAACCTACAGTATCTAGAGAATGTCCAGAAATGCTATTAGGTAACTATTAGAATTGCTTTTGAACAGTTGCAAATTGTAGTACACTCGCGCCGGAAGCGAGTTCCTAAATTTTCCCGTTCTGTAACAAAATGAAGTTTAGTATGGAGATGTATGCGTTATTGAGAGATGAATTATGAATTTTTGGAATCTATTTGTTTGTCTGAAGAGGCACAAATGAAACGAATTCTTTGAAATGGCCTCATCATCATCATCGGCACTACAACCGGGATCCGGTCTTGGCCTTTTTTAACAAATCTCTCCACCGGTCCCGATTTCGAGCCGATGTCATCCAGTTTAGCACTCCCGGGCTCTGGGCGACCTGGTCTACGCCATCCCTCCATCGCAGACAAGGTCTGCCGCGCTGTCTCCTTCCATACATCCTGCCACAAAGGACTTTCCGGGCAGGCTCCTCTTCGCTGATTCGAGCTAGGTGTCCCGCCCACCGGAGTCTACCGAGCTTGATTTTTCTTACAATATGAGCTTCAAGGTAGATTGCGTACAACTCATGGTAGTAGCGTCTCCGGAATCGTCCTCCCTCACATACGGGGCCAACAATTCTCCTTAAGACATTCCTCTCGAATGCAGCTAAGGGTTCAGAGTGCCTTTTATTGAGCACCCTGGTCTCGGATCCATACATGAGTACTGGTAAGACCATGGTCTTGTACAGTAGTAGCTTGGATGTTCTGGATAAATTTCGGGATTTAAAGAGCCTTGATAGACCATAGTAGGCTTTGTTGGATTTAATCAGCCGTTCGCGTATTTCTTCTTCCATATTGTTATCGGCTGATACTATTGACCCAAGGTAGTTAAAGGATTGCACTACTTCAAATGCGTGCTCCACTACCCCGATAGTTGAAATGGCCTCACTGATGTCCAAATAACAGTTGTAAAAGAGACAAAGGTCTCGCTTTCGATGTACCAGTCTGACAACGTTGATGTTACTAAAATGTCTTTAATTAGGCGGATTACTCTGTGGAGGTTTTATGCCACTGGCAAGCGTTAATGTTCCTAAATATTCTTGTAGTTTTACATTTTTGCCCTTGGACACACTACAAAATTTTAGTGAGATAGCCACGGAAATTGCTTCTTTACTTTTCCTTCTCCTTTTGTTCCTTTCGTCGACGGAGTTTACTTTGAAAGTGAACATTTGTAGAGCTGGAAAGATGAGTACCGTTGAATAGAGAAAGGAATTGTAGATCATTTTTTAACGTTATTATAATTGTCCATGATTACAATGATCATATGATAATTATGGGTATACTGAACAACCCGGCTCCTCGATAGTACAGTGGTTAGTATACCCGCCTGTCACGCGGGTGACCGGGGTTCGATTCCTAGCCGTGGAGCTCCTGGCGCAAATTTAATGACCTTGCGCGGAAAAAAACAAATCATTATGGAAATTTAACAAGCCTCAGGACTTGCTAAATAAGGCCAAGCCCGGCTCCCGGTTGTAGTGCCGATGATGATGATGAACAACCCGGATCTAATTAGAGAGGAGAACATTTTTGGCCGAAGTAAAATATCCTTTAGCTCTAAAAAGAGAAGTCAGTTCCTTTTTCTTTACACGAACGCCAGAGTCAAGTTTGACTTCTTTATTTTGTACAAAAAATTATTTTTTTCGATCTACGGCCGGTGTTCGTTACTTTATTCCATATTTCTTCAGTACAGTGAAGTGCTTAAGAAAAAAAAATGGGGTGGCGAGAGGCCGACTTTAGCGAGACAAGGACAGATGTGTCCTTCATCTTGTCTCTGGCTTCTGGTCATCTTGCGATAACCAGAATTACCCACATCCGTGCGGATGTTGGGCTCGGTCTCAAGATGTCTGAAAAAGATAGGATGGGAGCTATATAAGTATAGTGCGGAGAGGGTTAGTTCAAACGTTCTTTAACTACTTGGATGGAGGGGTGGCGGGAAAGAAATCATACAAGACCGGTAGGTCTTGAGTGCGGTAGTAAACACAGATTACGTCTTTTGCGTCTGATAATCTGCACTTTGGCCGGTGTGTGTAAGTTTGTGCCGTCTTGTACTGTGTGTGTGTAGTGTGTTAGCAGTAGACCCTATGGGATGGGTCCAGGAATCCTCTATTATATAGGGGAATGTTGTTGGGAAGGGTGCTTTCTTCAGTTTTATACTGAAGAAGAAATTGTGGTGGTTGGATCCGAAGAGATCGAAAGAGAGAAGGGTCAAGGACGCAAGACTCCTGTACAAGTAGGTTCTCGCTGTTCTGAATGCTTTTTGTGAATGCTAATTGTAGCAAGTACTCATCGATAGGGGTAATGGAGGCACCTTCGTATAGGTGAGAATTGGGGTAATGGCGACCGTCAGCCCTTCTAGAGTGGTTGATGCATCTTCTAAGGACTTCTCTTTCGAAAGCTAGAAGTCTTTCCATTTGGGCCGAAGATATACAGGACCATATAGGAAAGGCGTATGATATTCCAGATCGGATTAGCTGCCTATAGCAGAGAAGCTTAACTTTGGTGTCAAGTTTGTTGCTCCACTTCAAAATGTTGAAGTCAGTTGCTTAGACCGACCGAGGGCCCTTTGAAGGGGTCATATGTTTGATGAAATTCATTTTTGAGGTATAAGTGACCCCAAGATATTTCATCGTGTCCTGTGGTCTAATCCTAGTACCTCCTATTTGGATTCGAATATTCTGTGGATATCGAGAAGCAGGTTGGGAGTGTTTACTACTCAGAATTATAGCTGCTGCTTTGGATGGATTATATAGAATTTTCCATGGACTGTAATACTGATTTAGTTCGTCCAGGTGACGGTTAGGTCGATTTGTTGTGAGTTTAGGGCTTTTGGATGAAGTGTACACTAGGACGTCATCCGCATAGCATATCTGGTTTACTCTCCCGCCCACAGGTGTAGATATTAAATAGGATGGGGCATTGAATGCCTTCTTGTGGTACTGTGGCGTTTCTAGCAGATACACACACGACTAGTGAAGAACAACACCACCAAAAGCACATCTATTAAAGCCGTATACCATAGCAATAATATACCATTTCCACATTAGTCGAATGTATTTGAGTTTAGAAATCAAATTCACATACGCGGCAGTGGCCTGATGGGTTGAGCTTTGGTTCTATATTTTAGTGATTCTAACCGTGATAGCGTCGGCTCGAATCACTCGCTCTTCACTATCATCGCAAACGCTATAGTACACCTGCAGCGGCCTTGAAAGTTCGGGAAAGCTTTCCATCCACTAGAACCTGAAAGGCTCTGTTTTGAACGAAGTGGTAGATCATACTACACAGCGTCCTACTAAGACCAGTTTTCAATCATTTAAAGACAGCACCTTCGATCCAGGTCGTGTCAAAAGCCTTTTCAATGTCGAGGCTCACCGCAACGGTGGGTTCCTTATTAAAGAGGCACACGCAGACGTGGTTTTGTTGAGAGCCATAGTGGTACTGTGCACTCTTCTAAACCCAAATTGGAAGTCAGGTATTAGGTTCCTGATACTAATCAAGTTATTTAGCTTCTCGTATATAAAATTATCATATATTTTGCTGATGTAGGAGAGGGGGGAGGTGGTGCGAAAGCTTGGGGGGTGATACGTTGGGTGAAGTATTTAGGCTAGATTTACTTGCTATTTATACTACATTGTTCTCTAAACAAAGAGAAAGTTATCGTGATGCACATCGTTATATTAACATGAAACAAAACAGGCTTATCACCAGATGTGGATTTAAACACAGAGCTGTGGAAAATTACGTATCACTGGGGTGAGTAAGCGTGATACGTTAACTCGCGCACAAGAGAGCATTTTGGAGTACCCTTAAATGTCAGAGCACAGTGAGAGCGGAAGAAAAGGTACTAGATAAAAACAGGAGGTGTCGATGTACATTGGTCCCAAATACTTGGACATTACAATGACGGTTAAACACATGATCCGGTGGAGACTTCCACATTCGTGTGGTTCGACTAAAGAATGACTTTCTATGTTTATTTGCGCGTGTGAAATTAACTTTCGACAGAACTGATGCCCATTCTCAGAGGGACGGGTATCGCGGGAAAATGTCTGGAGAGGCGGAACACATTCAACAAGTTCAGTTGAGCAACGACCGTGATAATACCTAGAGATTTATTTCATTTTTGCAACATTTTTTTAATTTCCTATTTGTATGATCTTTGCCGACAGAGGAATGTCGTCGGTCGAGATCTTTGAGCTTCCGCCGACCGAGGAATGTCGTCGGGGAAGCGTTGTGTTCTGAAATACTTGATTGATGATGATGCACCAATGCTGTTTCTCCGTTGGTTCTGCTGCAGACTGATGCACATGATGAGATCCTGCTGCCAGGAAGTCGATTTCCCCTTTGCTTTTTCGATGTATTTGATTTAGACTTTTTATTTCCTTAATATTGAACTAAGTTTCATTGCACACAACCGATGACGTTGTTATATTCACAACGGTAGGTTTAATGGAAAAGTAACTGATTAACGACAAATTGAATTAACTGGTGTATCCAAGCAAATGTCCGTAATCCATACACCGCTTAACTCTTATGATGTTTACAGCTGTACAAGTTCCAATATGACAATAGCGCTTATTTTGTACAAATGTTGTACTCGGTTGCCTTGTTGTTGGAAATACATGCACTTATCTCCAAATGGTTGACAATATAACCAACCAACAGCACTTCAGTAAGGCAGCAATTAAACTTTCAACATTCATAAACCCAAAAGCCACATGGTTTTTGTACGAATTAACAATTGAATTAATTAATAGACAGTAGATGATGCACTGTCAGCTGGTTTCTGTCAGGTGTGGTGAATATGTTTGTCGCGGAGTGTACTAGACGATGAACGTACTAGATTCTCCCCGCTGCATATAATTGCAAATCCGCAACGTATTTTTCTCCTAGATTTTTAATTATAGACTAGACAAAAAAAATGCTTAAATTCTAGCTTAATTATCTTATATTATAACTAACTGGTCCTACTCAGACGCTCTAGGCTAAACACTAGATGACTATTGTGAAGTTTGTCTATGGGCGACAGAACTATGTTTGTGGCTTGTTGCAAACTATATTGCACAAAAAATAAAATAAAAAATAGTCTGATCAGTTTGTAATATAATCTTTCGATCTAGACGGTATCAAAGGCTTTTCCAAGTCGATCAGACGGCCACCTGTGCATTGGTTCTTACATTTATTGCACTGTATGTCGGAGACCAGTTTAGCTGTGGCATGTGTGGTTTCATGACCCGTCTTAAAGCGAAACTGGTTATTCGGAATAATATTGTTTTCTACCCATTTTAGCAGAGTCTTTTCGAATATATTACTGATACTTGGGAATAACTTATCGAACGCATGTTCATTGGGTTTGTACAGTCTTTGGCACTATTTGGGATGGGCTGTATGACTGCTGTTTTCCAACGTGGGGGAAAGTGTGCATTATTCAAGGCGTTATTAAATAGGACTGTATATACATCTATTGCCAGTGGGGAGAGATTATTGAGTACAAAGTTAGGTACTCCTTCTATTCCCATTAACTTCTTGTTTCTCAATGAGTCGAAGATACCTTGCATCTCTTCCCTCGTTATTAATAGTGAGAGTAATCAAGTCGCGAAGATTAAGATGGCCCGGACATGTAGCTCGAATGGGCAACGATTGGACCGTGCGTTGAATTGTTGAAGGTAGACCAACGGGAAAGAGACCGATAGGACGGCCGCGACGGAGATGGGAGGCCAATGTAAGGTTTGACATTGAGAAGATCGAATCAGATAGTCAAGCGTGGAAGGAGAGTGCACAGGACAGGAAACGATGGCGCAGCCGACTCAGTGAGGTTATGAAATTCCAGGTTTCAGGTAAATAGTCATTGGCGTTAATGCCATTTGACGGATTATCGTCACTGAATTCGGTAAACCCGGGATTCTCCGATTCCCAAAGTGAAATTTCATTTCGGAGGTGCAGGTGACTCAGTAGAACTCTGTCCTCCAAGTCGTGATTTCGGTGAATGCTTTCATTCACCTTGTACATTTCGTGAAAGACAGCCCCCACAGCGTTCACCTTTTGCAAAGGATCTTCGATCACGAAGAGCTCCTTATTGAGGATAGCGTTCTCTGCATATATGCCAATGTTGATTAGCAGCAGGGTATTTGGTCTCTCTCTTTTTCCGGTGGTGAGCGTTAGGGTTAATAATAGAAATATAAGACCCTTTGTTAACATTATTAGAATAAATAAAGAAAACTAATCTTTTGCACAATGAATTTTAAGAATATGTTTCGGTATTTCTCAGCTCTTGTGGTGAAAAGTCAAAACATTGCGAAAGTTACGCTTTCCTCGTTCCTTTTCGTCGTACCTACTATATTATTTCCTCACTATCCTTCTCTCCCACTTTCGACGACAGGACTTTTACTTCTTGAATTACTTAGTTAAGTTAGTATTTGGTATAACATTATCTTTTGATAGGGAATCAATACTTTTCTTCCTCCTTTCCAGTCTAAGCTTTTTATCCTCATTACCTCTGTTCACTTTTTCTTTTCTATTACACTTTTCAACATCATGGAGACATTTATTGTATCTTTTGCGGATGCGTCTTAGAAAGTTCTTAATTTGTGTTATAGAAGGTATAAGCTAAAAATGCGAAAACCCTTCTAGGTTTGATTTTAAATCCCCTTGATGTCACCGAGGTTTATATGTAGTGCGTGTTAATGTACTCGGTTTTGAATGTTATATACTAGGTTTTATAAAGGAGTTGATGTAACCCATACTTAACGTAGTTGCTATCAATCACATTCCATGAGGCATTACCTGTCGGTCAAATGAAATCGAATTGCGATTGCGTGATCAACAAATACCTACCACCGACCGAAATTCTGTATTGCAACAGATATGTCGTCAAACTTTCGGATACCCCGCCACTGTGTCTCATTAATCTCAGACGGTCAATTGGCTAACAGTACTGTTGTGTTCCACCTGCATTACTTAAACGTTTCAAACGTGTACTAAGCATCTTCAATTATATCCCAAGTGCCGTCAAATTGGATAGTCAACACACCGCAAGTGGCCATGGATAGTTCCTAGCACCGATGTAGCTGGTCCGTCATACATATGATACGATAGTCTTTCAGCCTATGCCCAGCTACATGTTCCGCTGTCGGCTAGCCACTTGTTCTTGCACTTGATCATTGGGCATGCCGTTCAAGTTCACGGTCAAGTCGTAGCTAAATGTTTCGGCGGTTCAGGAAGATTGTTTAACGGCAACATTAGCGACACCTGAAAATGTAAAACTGCGGATGTAAACGAGGTACTTGTACCTCGTTATATTGATAGTATAGCTTATAGTGCCAAGATGTGATTTGAAAATAGAATATCGAAGCGCAGGCGGATAGCTAGACTAGAAGGCACATGCTAATCGTGTGTGAGTATAACAATGAAAGTGCATTCACTTCGGCAGCACCCTGATACGGAAGACGTCCACCTGTGTTAGGGGTACGAAGAACCGATGCTGCACCCTATATAAATTCTAGATCTTCATTTTTAAATGCGGTAACAGTTGGCAATGACTTTTGATAAGTAGATCGATGATCAAAGAGAGAAGAGCATATTTCTGGTATACAATCTTCTTATACGATTTTTAATGTAGTTATTGTCGATACCAAACGATGGACAGAAGCAAGCGCATCTAAAGTGTTTCGAATTATTACAAACCACGTTACACGGGTAACCAATACATAATACAAGTGTATAGCAATAGTACCGAGCGGGAAGTTTTATGTAACATACAATTCGGGAGATGTCGGGATCAGCAAACGGAGAGGATGATAATGACACCAGAAGACACGATGGTACGTTCTCCAACTCTAAGGAGCGCCTTCAAAGGGTACAAATTAAAATCGTGATGCTTAAGGTAAAGTTAACAAGTGAAAAAGCTTTTGCTGCTATGTAATTTTTAATTTTATATATATATATATATATAAAAGTGAAAGATAAGCTCTTAAGACTAACAACCTACAGTCATGTTTTTAGTCTAGCCTTTAAAGCGTTTCCATTTCGATTTACGTTGGAACATCCTGGGATGTCTAAATTGCTTCGTGGTAATTAAAACAAAAAACTTCGCTCGTTATTCTGGCTAAATATAGGGATAAAAATAATTGAAACTCACGTGACAATAACAAAACTGTTTTCATTGCCAAATGCCGTGACAGGTCCATTGAGGCAACAGTATCCGTGGTTATTTTTGTGTTCAACAATTGCATAAGGACCACGTCCAACGCTATGAAGTAGACTATTGACTGGCCGACATTAAAATAATCCCAGACAAGCGGAGACTACATCTGCTTACAAGTAACAGTTTCAAGTGCACCATTGGTTAGATTGGTGGACTGGGGGATAGGAAAGGCGGAATAATTGGCCACCTTGTTAATCTGGTGCCTACATGACTGTGCCATATTTAAAAGGTAAAAATAAATTGCCACCAGTGTTTTCCTGTTCTATTTCAACCTCTAAGCAATGCAAAGGCACTCGTCATATTTTCACTTCGATTTTATTTTTATTTCAAAAACAGGCATTTGAAAAATTCGTCGGAAAACAGATTCCACTAAAGATCTAAAAGAAGCCAAAGAAAAAACACTAGAAAGGGAAATTGAATTATTTGAAATTACAATGCACTCGACATCCTGTAATGTGGAGCCACCAATAAGTTACGCAGGTGACCGGTGTCGAAATAGTTTAGTAGGATAAATTTGAAGTGACAACTCTTAATCTGTACATACAACCCATTGTCAATAGCAAGCAAAGTAGTCACAGCAGTGGTTTTCAAGGGCAGACATGGTAAACGCCAATTAAGAAAATACATTTTTTACAGAGATTATCGTATACACGTGTCATTGACGCACAAACTGAATAGGGTACACACAAACTCTCAGGAGATATAAGAAGCGCTTGTAACAAACTGACACCTTTCTAACCATTTTTTGGCGAACTTAAGTATCAGTATACATTACAATCTTTATATGTTGGGTAACCTATCTCTATGTACATTGGTATTTCATTTCATTTTTTCATTTGGTAAATTGGTTAAGCCATGCTCTAGGGTAGACAGATTCCACTAACACTTTATAAACTTGTAAAATAATAGTAAAATGTGAGATATGAAATTAATCCCTTTTAAATACAGCTATTACCTCACATAAAAAAGTCCTTTAAAATATAGGAAGAGTGCAAAAGTGCTTGTGTATTTTTTAATCAAAATTAACCGATTCTTCTTAGATGTCGGAATACGGTTGGTCTGTCTATTTTAAGTTCTGTTGCTACCTCTTTCATCAAAATTCGCGAGTTGTTTTCAATCAAAACTCGTAAAATATCGTCGTACAACCAGGCCTGCCAGAGCGATGTTCATCTTCAAGTTTATACACATCTTCCTCGGAATTTGGAAAATCAGTACGACAACATGGTCCAAATAAACCACCTGAATTCTTTTTGCGGCATCAGGAGCATTAACTATTTTCTGGAACTCGTTATAACAAAAGTGAACTTTTTCCTTGTTAATTTTAAATTAATGTTTTCACTTGTGAAATCGAAACAAAACATTTATTAATGGTGCACAAATTATGATAAGGCCAGGGAGTCGCATCTTTCAGATGATATATACGCATAAGTCCACCTTTTTTTCTTTTTTTCAAATTATACTTCTCTCTGGAGAGGGGAACTGTGGGGGTTCTTTTAGCTTATCCCAAGAACCACCCATTCCCCTTAATTCAACTCTCCATTTCCCATATCTTCCTATCTTCGCACTCAAGGGTAGCTTGACGCTGCCCGATTGCAGGTAAGTTAATAACCTTTATTGGATGAGAAATCGGGAGTTGAATTAAGGGGAATGGGTGGTTCTTGGGATAAGCTAAAAGAACCGCCACATCAATGGATTCTTTGCAAGTTTGGGGGTGTATGCGATTGCAGATTTGGGAATGGATGCTGTGGCAGATTGGGAAATGTGTTCTTTGCATGTTTGCGAATGTGTGCTATTGCAAATTTGAGTTATGGTGACGCGCTGTTAGCGGTCGAAGTTAGGCAGGTATTGTGGGTTAGTTCTCCGTGTGATATAGAGAACCCCCACAGAACTTATAGCGTCGGGTCGCCTTGAAATGCCAGAAAACACTGTTGCAGTTCTTCTTCAACTGTTACAGATTGTAACGCACCGGAACCACTCGCGCGGAGAAGGAATTTGACAGCTTTTCAGCTCTGTAACAGAACAAGAGTGAAACTGGAAATTGGTGCGGTCGGCCAAATTGTCGGAGCGCAAATAAACCGAATTGCGCGGAAAATACCATGAATCTCGGAAGAACAATACTCGTGATTATATATGTAAAACAGACAGGGGTCAGCTACGCGCTTTCCATGTGATAGCGACGATGTGATAGCGACCGTAGTCGTTGAGACAAATCTTGCCAGGCATCCAGCGTCGTAGGTCACCATTTTAGGAATAATAATAATAAAAATAATAATAAAAACGACTGTGATTGTAAAGGGTTTAAAATATACCCCTAATATTATACATGTAACAAGAATTAGGAAAATAAATGTGGTTTAAAAACTAAACAAAAAAAAAAAAAAATAATAATAATAATTATTATTATTACGATTAATATTATTATTTATTATTATTATTTATTGGCCTGTAAGAACCCGGAAGTTCATGACCTCACCGACTCGGCTTCGCCATCGTTCCCTGTCCTGGGCACTCTCCTTCCACGCTTGACCATTCGATCCGATCTCCTCAAGGTCAAACCTAACATTGTCCTCCCATCTCCGTCGCGGCCGTCCTACCGGTCTCTTTCCCGTTGGTCTACCGTCAAGAATTCTATCCACGGTCCTATCGTTCCCCATTCGCGCCACGTGTCCGGCCCATCTTAATCTTCGCGACTTTATTACTCTCACTATTGTAGGTTTGCGATATAGCTCTTCCAATTCGTCGTTATGGAGTCTCCTCCATTGTCCTGCCTCCTCGTCATATTTACCTCCAAAGATGCCCCTCAAAACTTTATTCTCGAATACGCGGAATTTGTTTTCTTCCCGTTTTGTGAGAGCCCATGTTTCGCATCCATATAGAACACTCGGCATGATTATGGTTCTATAGACACGGATCTTTATGTTACGTGATAGCAGTCTGGATTTCAGCAGTTTACTGACTGCATGCCAACTCGCGTTGCCGGAATGCAGTCTCTTGTTAATTTCCTTCGACATTTCGTTACTGGCCGTCAGTATCGTTCCCAGATATTTAAATTCTTTAACTTTTTCAAAGATCTTACCTCTGACGTTTGTATGTGTTCTCTGAGACCCACCTGCTCTCGCCGTAATCATGTATTTTGTTTTGTCTTCATTTATTTCTAGGCCCACCTCTTCTGCCGCTTGCATGATGATTCCACAGTTTTTACTAACAGTCTCTAGATTATCGCCCAGAACGGCGATGTCATCCGCATATGCGAGCACTTGTGTGACCCCGTTCAGGGATGATCCGGCCATGTTGTCGTCTTGTACCTTTCTGATGACATACTCGAGCACAAGGTTAAAGAGACACGGTGATAGACCATCTCCCTGCTTTAGTCCGTCCCGGATTTCAAATGGTTCTGAGAGGTGGTTTTCTATTCTAACTCGCCCTTTGTTTTCGTTCATGCAAATTTGAATGAGCGCGGCATATTTTTTTGGGACTCCCAGCTCAACTAGAATATGGTAGAGTCTCTGCCTTGCGACTGAGTCGTAGGCTTTTTTGAAGTCAACGAACAGTTGGTGAACCGTCTCTCCGTATTCCCACTTCTTTTCCAGCAGTTGTCTTATTGTGAACATTTGGTCGCTTGTTGACCGGTTCCTACGGAATCCACATTGGTAGTCTCCCAGTATCTCTTCTGCGTACGGTGTGATTCTCGCCAGTATGACATTTGTTAATATATTGTATGCGGTTGGGAGCAATGATATTCCTCTGTAGTTTTCGCAGTCAAATCTGTCGCCTTTTTTGAAAATGGGGATGACTATTGAGGTTTTCCATTCTTACGGAGTGACTTCCTTATCCCATATTGTTTGGATGAGCTGATGGATCTTTCGAGCGGTTGCCTCTCCTCCTGCTTCACAAGGTCTGCCGGTCTGCAGTCGACTCCGGGAGCCTTGTTGTTTTTCAATCGCTTTATTGCGTCTACAACTTCGTTGAGAGACGGCTGTGGGATCTGAGGCTCGGCTGTATGTACGCTTGGTGCATTTATCTGTGGTTGATGGGTGCGTACATTGAGCAGATTTTCAAAGTACTGCTTCCATCTTGTCACGACATGGTTTGTTTCTGTGACCAGACAGCCGCTTGCGTCTCGAATTATTTTGACTCTTCCTCGGTAGCCATTTCTAATTGAATTTATGTCGACGTACATACCTCTGATGTTCTTTGCCCTAGAATTTTCTAGGATTTTTTCGATCCGAGTCTTCTCCCATTCGCGTTTTTTGCGTTTGAAGAGCCTCATTGTCTTTCTCCGAATATTATTATTATGATTATTATTGTGATTATATATATATATATATGTGTATATATGTAATCACTATATATATATATATATATATATATATATATATATATATATATATATATATATATATATATATGGCGCAAGACCTTGCCCGGAAAAACAAATTATTATGGAAAATTTAACAAGCCTCAGACTTGTTAAATAAGGCCAAGACCGTATCCCGGTGGTAGTGCCGATGATGATATATATATATATATATATATATATATATATATATTTTTTTTTTTTTTGGAATACCCCTCGAAAGAGTGTTTACTAAACAATGTTCATGCACGGTGTTTTCAAAATGTAATTTAAGCAAAAAAAAAAATGGAATTTGGCAATTTGGCCACAGCTTTACAAATCCGCCAGAGAACTCTCATCGGCTTGCTACTATGAAACACGTATTGTCGGTCAGCAAGGAGATCGTTTGTTTTGCAAGTTGCCGGTTAATCTGTAACTCCATAAAATTACGCCAATCCCCAAAGTGCTACAGAACGGTACGAAGGTGGAGATGATACGAGGGCAGGTCAATAAGTCTTTAGAAAATGGTTTTCTTTCATTTTCTCATTTAGCTGACCTAATAAAGACGCATAATACTGTCCAGTTATCGTCTGTCCCTTTTCCAAATAGTCAATGAAGATAATACCACGTGCATTCCAAAAAAAACAGTAGCCATAACCTTTCCAGCTGATTTCACCGCCTTTGCCTTATTTGGCGCCCGTTCGGCTTTAACAAACCACTGTTTTGACTGTTTTTTCGTCTCGGGAGTGTAGTGGTGAATCCATGTTTCATCTACACTTACTAATCTGCGTCCAAACTCATCTGGGTTGCGGCACATGCGCTCCAAAAGTTCTCAGCTGAGAGCAAATGCCGCACCCATCGCACCCATTTTTTACATACCCAATTTATCATGCAAAATTAAAACATGAAACAAATTGAAAGTTGATAGATACCTAGTGAGGAATGATGCTTACTAAAAATAGACTATTAGCGATGCTACGAGCGCCATCGTAGGCGTTTCTAAGGACTTATTGACCTACCCTCGTAGGTCACCCTTTTGAATAGGTTATTGCGTTCGCGAAACACTATCAACATCCAACTAGTAATACACTTATTAACATCAGATGATTCGTTTTCATACATACGACTGTAAACGCCGTTCACCAACATTTGCAAACAAAGAAGCCCGATATTTAAGCCTCAACCGAGACTCAAGTTAACTCGTTAACCGGCTCGACATATCTTCGTTACCCAGAATACAACTTACGTGCAAGATTTCGTTTTAAAGTTGGAATCTGCGTCTTCATCAGGACTGATTTGGCATGCTAACGCGAAGAAGCATTGGAACTACTTTTCTCAGAAATTCGCCAATAGAAACAGTAATAAAATACCAGTGAAGGTGAATAAAATGCAATCCCATTATTGTGTCGACCTTCCCCAGAAAAATAAAACAAGGCACGGCCACATGGTTAGAGTAATGCCTGGAGTCTCGGCGGAAAGCAGATAATGTGAGCGAACAATCGTTATCTAAGATCAGAAATCACATATAAACCACACATTTCCTCGTTGTTATTGGCGCTCCCTAAATGACGATAAACCAGCGTTACTCTTCGAACATCTTTTGCACACAGTCGACTGAATACCAATTAACCATCCAGCATCTGTGTTTGTGGTACATTAACCATAACTACAAGTGGTTAGTACATTCTAACGGGATAGACTGTACGAAGTAACTCCCCCGCATTTGTTCAATGAGCAAACTGAAATGAAAAGTAAACAGCTTGCCACAAGCTAAAGCACAAGAGATGAGGGGAAGAAACCTAAGACATGGTGGTCTTCCTCAGTCCGCGGACCGGGCAGAAGAGAAACCACAAAACCAAAGAAATGGAGGACCCCGTCAGTACCCAGACCGAGCAGAAGAGAGCGAGCGAAACAAAACAAATGGGGAACTAACTTTGTCAGTCCCCAGGCCGAACAGAAGAGAATGGACCGACCCCAAACCATGAGTAACCCTTATACTATTATATTTTGAGTGTAACGATTTTACCTGTGCAACAAGGCAAGAGGATAGCCAAAACCTTCGTCATTAAGCGCAATTTGAATCAGATATAGTCTAGGGAAATACCGGATAACCAGAGTAAAGCTACGAACACTTTGAATCAGTTTCTGTCATCCGAGTCAGGCATTTATTCTGTAAGAATGACTGCGCCATTGGAAAATTATGAATATTTTCTGATATCTGTTCTGAAGTTACTTATCAAAACGATTAACCAATCTAACAACAACATTGAGAAATCTCGGGCTGTTGTGCCCCCAGACTTCGCCAACAACCGACTACTTTAAACAACCTAGCCAAGGGGTACTGTGGGAATTAGGAGTATATTGTGCCAGGCACGGGCACTCGGTTCACTCCTATCCCCATCCGACTGTCACTAAGGTTCCAAAAACTGTTCCGCCAAACACTGAAAGGAAACCGTTCATCAAACGCGGAAGGATAACGACAACATTCCGGAAACTGCAGCACAGGAGAGTAAAACAAGCGAAACTCCACAACAAGAAAAGGAAACACACTGATTTAGTTCATTCCGTTTTATTCTCTTTAAAATTGTGAAGGATAATTCTCTTAACAAAAAGCACTTTGTTCTCAGCCATTATCAAATATGTTAGTGTTTTTATACTTCATCATCATCATCGGCACTACAAGCGGGGACCGGTCTTGGCCTTATTTAGCAAGTCCTGAGACTTGTTAAATTTTCCATTCTATTTTTTTTTCCGGGCAAGGTCATTAGACTTGCGCCAGAGGCTCCCCGACGGGGAATCGAACCCCGGTCTCCCCCGTGACAGGCGGAGATACTAACCACTATACTATCGAGGAGCTAATAAGTTTAAGTGAATTGGAAATTCGGTTCTGGGTCGCTAATGCAGAGATGCATTGATACATGTATGAACGCCCTTGTGGGAAAAATTCTTTGCAGGCATTTCCAGGTAATGCATTGAAAGCATTAATTATCCTTGGGAAGCAAAAATGTTTGCTACGGGGAGGTTGCGGTGCAGGTGTGGGAAGGTTGGAATTTGCCTGTCAACCGAAGGTACCGAATATGTTTTGGTTTTATGCACCTGTATAATGGCTCCTAGATAGTATAGTGGTTAGTATACCCGCCTGTCACGCGGGAGACCGGGGTTCGATTCCCCGTCGGGGAGCCTCTGGCGCAAGACTAATGACCTTGCCCGGAAAAAACAAATCATTATGGAAAATTTAACAAGCCTCAGGACTTGCTAAATTAGGCCAAGGCCACCATCCGGTTGTAGTGCCGATGATGATGATAATCGAAAGAATTCTTATAGGGAATTTGTATGCGAAGAGATGCATGAAAAGGTAAAAATTCTTTTACAGGGACTTTTAGGTTATATAAATTTGATCTATTTGATGCCGGAAGCATTTAAGGTGCTAATGCGATTGCATTAACGAAAACTTATGCCGATTGGAATGTAGTTATGGGGGTTTTTCAGGTAAGTGGGCCGTGGGGTTCGGCGGAACCGCCACAGTACCAACTGGAATGATTTGCCGAATTTCTTCGTGTCCTTTCCGTGGTCAGAAGTTTGCTTTGGAAACTCCGATGTTAACACGTGTTCAAAGTCAATTATCGAAATTATTCACAACGATAAAGTAACCAACAAACTACCCAACTACGCCACTTCCTTTCTAATCAACGGTAGAGGCTGTTGACAGTAATTTCATTTCCTCCTCTTTTCCTTCGGTAGTGATGGGCAGTGGGACACTAGGCACGAATCGAAAAGAGAAAGCCAGTATTTTCGCGAATTTATTTTTACAAACTCAACCCTAGATGGTTTGCTGTAGATGTCGTGTTTTTGAGTCTATTTTCCATTATTTCCGACATGCCTCAGGAGTCTATCTTGGTGCCTACTCTATTTCTGCTTCATATATTTACTACTATTAACAGGTAACAATCCTTCTCCCGCCGGGGATAGTTTTTTTTTATTTTTTTTTATTTTTTTTTTATTAGTTTTCTCTCGGGAGATGCGAATCTATAGCGCCGAGTGGGCGCCCCGAGATGCCACCAAATAACTGTTGCAGTTCTTTTTAAACAGTTGCAACTTGTAATGCTCCGGGAACACTCGCGTGGGAAGGGTGTTCCACAGCTTCCCCGCTCTGTAACGGAACGAGTTCTGATGCAGGGATGTTCGCGCCATCGGGGGATGAACCACAAACGGGTGCGATCCGTCGGATTGTCTTGTGGAGCTCATATAAGCCGAATTGCGTGGAACAATACCACGAACCTCTGAAGAACAGTACCCGTGATAATATCTGTAAAACAGACAGAGGTCGGCTAAGCGCCTTCGATGTGATAGCGACTGTAGTCCCGATGTCCCCGATCAGGCGGATCGCTCGTCCATGCACGCTCTCAAGTAGGTCGAGGGTATGTTTAGGAGTCGAGCTCCAAACATGAGAGCAATATTCGAGCGTGGGTCTAATTTGGGATTTATATAGGAGAAGAAGTTGGGCCGGGGTAAAATATTTGTTGGCTCTAAAAAGATAACTCAGTTTTCCTGAGGCTGACCTGACGATGCTCGACACGAGTTTATGCCATGATACATTCCCACAGACCATGACGCCGAGCCATTTCAAACTTTCCCCAGCCTCGATGGCCCGGCCATTCATCATCAGCTGTGGAACTGATGATCCACTTTTCTTCGTGAATGTTGTATATTGTGTCTTCGCTGTATTGAAGTCGATGAGATTGGCCCTTCCCCACTGCAGGACCCTATCTAGATCCTGATTCATAGAGTCAATCTGTCTACATCTCAGCTGGTGCGACGCAGATGCACCAATCGGCCGAACACTCGAAAAGGAGGAAACAAGCGTACTATCATCCGCAAAACTGAACACTTTGTTATCCGTTGTCTCCAACAAATCATTTATGTGAACCAAAAACAAGGTTGGAGCCAAAATAGAACCTTGGGGCACCCCCGAATTAACAGGATACAGATCCGAAAACTCGCCTTCCACAACACCCCGATCGATCAATTTTCAAGGAAGCTCCTCGTCCAATCGCAAAGGTGCTGGGAAAGTCCATATGAACGATGTTTGCTCAGCAATGCCCCGTGCCAGACGTGGTCAAAAGCCTTGGAGACATCCAGTGCGACCGCCCTTGACTCACCATGCCGTTCAATCGCAGATGTCCATATATCGGTTATAAGTGTCAAAAGGTCTCCCGTGGATCGCCTGCCGCGGAATCCGTATTGACGGCCATTCAGATGTCCGTTGCACTCCAAATACTTAACTAATTCTGTATTGATGACTTTTTCCATTACATTAGATAAGATAGACAGTAATGCGATCGGACGGTAATTTTGTGGGAGACACTTTTTTCCCGTCTTTGGGATTGGCTGAACTCGAGCGATTTTCCAGCAGGCAGGAAAGGTCCTCCGTGCATGAGATAAGCGGAAGAGTCTGCCAAGAACCGGCGATAGTTCTGGAGCACAGTTCTTAAGGACTATTGCTGGTATTCCGTCCGGGCCGGTTGCGTTCCTACAATCCCGTTCACGTAGAATGCGTTGAATAGTGCGCGGACGAAATCTCCCATCTCGCATGGAAGACCGTACCGGCGCGATCACAGGTGGCTCCAAAAGGCCGGGATCGAGGTTTGAATTGGTGGAAAATAAATTCGCGAACACATTAGCTTTATCCTTTGAATTAGTGACTAACGTCCCGCTGCCTGTCATCAACGGAGGGAAAGAGGAGGAGGCGAAGTTACTGCTGACAGCTCTTGCCATTGACCAGAAGGAGCGCGAACCAGTTGGGAACCGAAGGAGCTTATTGATCACCTTGTCGTTGTGGGCCCTCTTTGCGGTATCAATCGCCTAGTTGCACGCGTTTCTGATTCTAACAAAATACGTTCTGTTAACATCGGTGGGATTGGAGCGCCATTGCTTAAAAGCTCTATTTTTTACCGCTGTAATCTGCTCGCATTGTTTATCAAACCAAGGTTTATCAGACGAACTTCGTTTGATCGGATGCGGAATATACATCTCCATCCCCAAAAGAATAATCTCTGATACCGACTCCGCGCAAGCGTTAACATCGGAATCTCCGAAGCACACCTCTGACCATGGAAAGGATGCGAAGAAATCTCACAAATCGTCCCAGTTAGCAGCCCCAGGCCGTGGATTTGCTTGATATGCAAGTGGTACAAAAACGTCTACGGTATAAATACTCGGTTCGAATGTCAAAAACCGATCCAGTGTGTTCGCACAATGGCCTCGGGCATCCGGCACTCGCGTTGGCGCCTCCACGAGTTGAGTCAAGTTGTGGCTTACAGCAAACATCTCCGCCAGCCTCCCAGCCTCGTCGGTTCTGTTAGAATGTAACAGCCAGTCGGAATTGTGCACATTAAAATCACCAAGGGCAACAATTTCAGAAGCTGGGCGGTTGTTCTGTATCCAGTCGACGGTATGTGAAAGATGTTCGAAAAATGTCGCCGGTCGATCATCATTCGGGGAGCGGTAAAGACAACAAAGAAATTTAACGGAATTCCTCAGCACGACCCTCAACCATATGATGTCCATATTATTGGGCTCCAACGCCTCCATCCTCTGGCAAGCCAGATCGGACCGTGCGAAGACGCAGACTCCGTCCTTAAAACGGAATCTCGAATGTAAGTCGTATCCTGAGCAACGAAGATTTGTCGAATTAGTTGACGAATCGACCTGGGTCTCAGTTAGGGCAAGGATATCAGGTTTCGTTGTCTGCAAAAATGGCGGACGGCGTTTACATTAGTATTGGTGAAACCGATGCCCCTGATGTTACAAAATGCCGTCACCAGTCGAGCGTGGGCAGAACCTTGAGAGCGAGCCCGGTTATGCGATGACGAACCTCTTAAAGTTCCGTTATTTATCATGATTGTGTGAAGCAATCCTTTTTATGCGCTCGTTTTATAAAAAGTAATTCTAATTTTAATTTATGAAATAGTCTTCAGACTATTTTTTTCATGAAAGGAATGAAATTTGTTATTTGGCGTGAACTTAAAGTCTTTTTATTCCCAGAAAGGACATTCTAAACCGTCTCCTTCCCTAATATCGACTTGTGGAGTGAAATGAATTTGTAATTTAAACATCAACTCAAGGCTGACAAAAAAAGAGATGTTTATTCTAATTCAATTTCGCCAAATCCCTATCCTTGAATTTCAGATGCCGAAAATCTTCTCTTATTGTCTCAGCTCATAACCGATAGACCATCGCTCCAACCACAGCCCAGAAGGGAACACAAAACTCCTTTAATAGGCAAACGCCTACACAGCATCAATTCGTGTATCTGGTGCTTCTCTCCCATTTTAATTCAAAACCAAGTGTTCGGATTCAACTGTTGCTCCTCTCATGCACAAATCTCCTCCAAATAACATCACGCAAACTAAGAATTGTGACATTCCATAGCACTACAATAGGATTTTGCATGTATATTCAATACTAGCACAACATCTGACGTGCCCTTGAATTAACCCAGTCCAACAGGAGCACTTAAAATTATTCTCCGCATCAACACGATCTTCGTATATCACCCTGCCAATTTGATTACTCTGCTCCTATCCTTATGTGCCATCCAAAAACAACCAGCTAACAGTCAATGTGTAATTATATGAACGAAATCATTGTTCGTCACAGGAAGTACGAATATGAACCCGGAGAAGGGCACATTCAGGAAGTAATCTCTCCAGATGTCCTGATTCAACCCTTTTAAACATCCACAATTTAACAAGATTACCACCTCTAACTGTGCCCTGAACAGAAGCTTACAACCGGTCCCCACATTTATTCGTTCTCACCGCACAACCATTTTTCAACATCCATCTCAATTCAATAAATCACTGGCATCGTACGGTATTTATATGCGAGATATTTACAAGGCTGGACGTCTCCACAGGACTTGTGGCGGATATTCGCGGAATTCAAAATGCTCGAAGGAACATCCTGGCCACACTCCGACCTTCGCTTTCGAGTAAGTGTTACCGAGGAAGTACTTCTTTCGGTCCACTACCCTGGTACTTTTCTCTATCCAGACCTACGAGAATCTAGTAATAGTATTTTAGTGTTGTACCTTTCTTCACCTTCACTATGCAATGAAAATCAGTTGTTGTTTATTTTATCATTTTAATTAGTTTTAATTCTTTCCATTATATTACACTTGGTCGGAATGAAATGATTTATTGAAGAAACATCACTTTACAACGTCCGGTTGGTTTATTTGTAACTATTCAACATACGATATTCGTCAAACGTGTTTTAATAATCTGTAATTTTATGAAATATTGGGGAAGTAAGCTTCCCCAGATTTGGTGGATCTAAGTATTCACACAAAATGTTTCCCGGAATTTTCCATAACGCTTTACTCGAAGACTAACATTCAACTAACCGTCCTTTCTCCTCTTTTCACCAGAGGCAGACTCCCACCTCGAGTTCATGCCACTACAGGACACTGATAGGGCACAGAAGCATCCCATGCACACAGATACAGACATATGATAGTCCCCGCCTATGTGACATAAAAATGCGATAGGGATCATGTTAGACTTTCACGCTTTGGCGGTGTTTCTTGTTAGGAGCAAGCTTCCGGAGTGTGTTTTATGATTCATGAAACCTGCTTTTCGTTCGCATTGTTATCTTCGGATACAAGAGCGGTGGCTCATTATACCTTTCGATGTACCGGGTTTGCATTCGTATTGGTGACATAGGTGCCTCTGATGTTCCCAAACGCCGTTACGCCCCCCGAGATTCGGCTAAATTTTTTTATCTCCGAAGGCACCATCATGTATCTCGACTTCAGTCTGCGCCATCAGTCAAACATCCGGAACATAATCAACGATTTTTCACGACCATATCGTGAAACGTACAGCGTGACGGGTTGATATCTCATCTCGTGACCGATATACCACCTAAACCAAATTTTTGTTCGGACTGGCCCCGCAGCTAAGCTATCCAAACTGGTCACGGATCTCTCCCGACCATTTCACGGAGCCTATATCTTGATGGGGTGGTATTTTACCGGGCGACAGAGTGATGGGGCCCCACCTACCGCTCGTCCGTCAGTACGAGGGCTGCCTTTCAGATGTCGGGATTAGAGAACAAAAACAAATATTGATCATCGAAAATCACTTTATTGGTTTTCAAAATATTCCCCATGAAGATCTATACACTTTTGCATGCGTTTGAACCAATTGTCGAAGCACTTTTGCCACTCTGATTGAGGTATCTCCAACACATGCATTCTGAATGCAGCAACCGCTTCTTCAGGTGTCGAAAAACGTTGACCTCTCAGTTTGTTTTTTACGTACGGGAATAAAAAGAAGTCACTCGGTGCCAAGTCAGGACTATACGGCGGATGACCCATCAAATCGATGTTTTGGGTGCTCAAAAATGCAGTTGTCGCAGCCGATGTGTGAGAGCTCGCATTGTCGTGGTGAAGAGTGATCCGTCTTCGCCGGTTGGTTTTCCTGATTTCTTGGAAGACAACTGGCAAACAAATGGTTGTGTACCACTCAGAATTGACTGTTCTGCGTTGTTCTAGTGGTACGGTTGCGACATGTCCAGTTTTTCCGAAAAAACAGGCGACCATTTGCTTGGAAGTGCTTCGTGCGCGAACAACTTTTGTTGGATTTGGCTCATCTTGAAACTCCCAGACAGTCGACTGCTGTTTACTTTCGGGCTCATACGCGTAAATCTACGATTCACCACCTGTCACGATGTCATAGACGTGTTTCGAAGCACCGCGACCGTATTTTTTGAGCATTTCTTTCGACCAATTGACACGAGCCTTTTTTTGGGCGATTGACAAATTGTGTGGGATCCAACGCGAACAAATTTTTTTGACAATCAAATGTTTATGCAATATTGAATGTATGCTGGTCCCACTAACGCCTAAGGTTGTCTCAATCTAACGATAGGTCACATGACGATCTTCCAATATCAGTTCGCGCACGGCATCAATGGTTTTCGGAACAACAACTGATTTTGGACGACCTTCACGAAATTCATCTTGGAGTGAACTACGACCACGATTGAATTCACCATACTATCGATAAACACTGGTCCTTGATGGAGCTTCATCGCCAAAAATTGAATTAAGTTCAATTTGCACTGTTGCTGAGATAATCCACGCCGAAAGTTGTAAAAAATAATCGCACGAAAAAGTTGACGATTTAATTCCATTTTTGGGCCGAGATGAATCTTTTAAGTTACTGTAAACAACACAAATAGCGCTCGTATGTCAAAACGTGCGTATAACCTCAAAAATGTCCAACTTTACGACAGAGCCGTCAATTGCCGGATTGCAACACTAGGGTTGCAAATCCCGAAACATAAGAGGCAACCCTCGTAACCTTTTATGGCAAGCCGGTCTGGCTGTAAGTACCTTTTAAGCCCCTACTGACAGGGCGAATCGTCGTATCTCAATATCAAAAGCAGAAGCATATGTTCAGGTCATTAAAATTCCACCTTAACAACATGGAGACCATCTAATTGGCACTCGAATTAGTTGATTGATTGATTGATTGATTGATCATCGGCACTACAACCGGGGACCGGTCTTGGCCTTATTTAGCAAGTCCTAACGCTTGTTGTCCATAATAATTTGTTTTTCCGGGCAAGGTCATTAGTCTTGCGCCAGAGGCTTGTGGCGGTTCCGCCCAACCCCACGGTTCGCTTTCCTGAAAAACCCCCATAACTTTCACCCAATCTCCTAATTTCACTGATGCAATCGCATTAGCATCTTAAATGCTTCACGCATTAAAGAGATCAAATCATTAATCTGAAAAAGCCACTGGAAAAGAAAATTTACCTTTCATGCATCCCTTCGCATACAATTCTCCATAAGATTTCTTTCTTAACTTATCAGGCAGAACCCCCATCCCTACAACTCAGTCTGCATAAGCTTTCGCTAATGCAATAGAATTAGCACTTTAAATGCTTCATGCAACAAAATTCACCAAATGTATTTACCTAAAAGCTCCTGGAAGAGAATTCTTACCTAAGAATTCTGTTCCAAACAACATATCCCTGAAAAGAAAACTTATCGGTTCACATATCATGTAACCACCCCAACCAGGGATAATGATCATTGCGTCACCTATTCCCAGCTTCATTCATGTGTACAACAAATCCCTTTTTATACACGCTGGCGACCTACACCCAAGGGACCAAAACAAATATACGCATCTCGCGTTTCTTGGCACCAATCAATCCTACGGCATAAGCAAATACCCGTTTACCCCGGAGTCGTTGTCGTAGTGTTGAGTGCCTTTGATAAACGAGAAATTTCCCAACACATTTTGTACAGTGCAGTAAAGTCGCATAATTACGTGTTAAGTCAATTGACAATTCATCATCATCATCATCGGCACTACAACCGGGAACCGGTCTTGGCCTTATTTAGCAAGTCCTGAGGCTTGTTAAATTTTCCATAATGATTTGTTTTTTCCGGGCAAGGTGATTCGTTTTGCGCCAGAGGCTCCCCGACGGGGAAACGAACCCCGGTCTCCCGCGTAACAGGCGGGTATACTAACCAGTATACTATCGAGGAGCCAATTAGTAAGTTCAAAATACCACTGAACGTGAACAATAAACTTAATTAAATTCAGTGAAACCTTCCGTGTTTTATTTCCTTTTCCTGTTGTGGAGTTTCGCTTGTTTAAGTTTCTGTGCTGCAATATCCCGTGTTTAATTTCTTCGCGTAGTCTTGGCGAACAGTTTCTCTTCTCTCGGTTGTGTATCAGCGGAACTTATAGTGATGCTGGGGATGGAAGTGAACGTAGTGCCCACGCCAGGCACATACTTCCTCCCCATAGGCTTCCTGACGGGGAATCGACCCCCAGTCTCCCGTGTGACAGGCGGGGATACTAATCACTATAATATCGAGGAGCCCACTCGAATTAATTCGATTCTTAATTGGAAGCTGCCAGAATTGCTGCCCGGGGTAGCGCTTCTTAAGAGACACAAGAAATACTTTACCCCATCCAATCTGACTACTATTTACAAGAAATACTATATGGGCTGTTAAGTCGCGGAATTTTTCAATAAGTGGCGCCATTAGAAAATGAACATCACTTATATCGAGAGGCTCATCTGCCACTAGTTTATGTATGAAGTTTCGTGACATTTCGTCCATTCGCTTACAAGCTACAATCGTTTGAGCGACGCTACTTTCGCCTTCAAACAAAAAAATGGAAAAACAGGAATATCGCATCTTGGTCAAACATTGTTTTTTAATGGAAAAAACTTCTGAACGATCATTGCAATGGTTGCAGAAATGTTATCCCACATCTGCTGCTTCGAGAACAACCGAGCATCAGTGATTTAGTGAATTTACGAATGCAGAAATCGTAAAGCAAGTGCATCGAGCCATTTTGACTGATCGTAAAGTTAAGTTGCGGGACTTAGCGGAGCCAGTGGCCATTTCAAAAGAAAGGATGGAATACATTTTCCATGATCTTTTGGAGATGAAACAGCTGTCGGCGCGATGGGTATTGCGCTTGGTGACCGTCGACCAAAAACAGCAGCGATTCAACGGCCGATTTGACGTTGTTGCAGCGTAATCGAGCGGACTTATTTCGACGTTTTGTGACGATAGATGAAACGTGGGGCCATTATCATACGCGTGAGTCCAATAGGCAGTCTGCAGAGTGAATGGAAAGCCACTAAAGCCCCCAAAAGACCAATGTTCGACCAGGAAGGTTATGACCTCCATTTTTTTTTGGAATTCGTATGGCATAATCTTCATCGATTACCTGCAGAAGGGAAGAACAGTATTATGCAGCGTTATTGTACAAACTGAACTGCAAAATAAAAAAAAAACAACAACCACATATGGTAAGGTCTGTACCATAGCGATAACGCAACGTCACACATGTCCTTGAAAGCGACGGCCAAATTAGATTAATTACGATTAGAATTGGTTGCTCACACACCGTATTCTTCAGTCTTGGCCCCCAACGACTATTATCTGTTTCCAAACGTCAAGCGGTGGCTCCAGGGAAAGAGAATCAGATCGAATGAGGAAGCCATCGCGGAAACCGAGGCGTATTTCGAAGGCTCGGACCAAGTGTATCGCCCTCGAAGGCAACTATGTTGAATAATTACTATAACTTTGCCCCAAGACACTTGTTTTCATTGAAAACCCCGGAACTTTTCAGCCTCTTTGGTATATTCGTCCGAAAGTGAAGTACAATTCCCATATTTGGGCGGGGGCATCTAAAACAACGCTACTGCTGCAATTTTTGCTGCAAACAAAAAAATATATAAATTTTATAATAAGTACTCACAGGGTTTGGATCGCCGCTCCTCAACTTACTCGACTTCTTTTTCTTCGCTGCTATGTGGATGCTTTGTTACAATCACCTTGTTAATGATGATGTTGCGTTTTGGTATGGCAATTCTAACACACCCGTTAAGTATTATTGTTTATCAATTTTGCGTAACAAAGTCATTAGGTGTAATGGAATTTTTATTGAAAATTAGCAAAAATATACTACAGCATCAATTATCTCCTTCCACGCTTGTCCATCTGATCCGACCTCCTCAAGGTCAAACCTAACATTGTTCTACCATCTCCGTCGCACGACTAATTTTAATACTCGAGTCCATTTCCAATTAACAACTGAGAGATTCATTCTTGTCCTTTTATACGACGACACAAATTTGCCCCTACCGTACCATTTATTGATTCATTGGAAATTGGTTTCGGCTCTCGCTGGCCTGAACCCCCTTCCAGTGAATCATCGGGTGTACAATTATATAATGGTCAGGTACGTCAAATTTGCTGGGAAGGGTCAATGTACCTAAAAATATGGGTGAACATTATTTTTGGTCCGCGTTAAGATAATTTTGTAATTTTTTGGGGTAAGAATTACGACACCTGGGAGATAGGGGATAGAAAGGATGGAAAAAGTATAATATTTTTTCCATTTGAATTATGACTATTCCTTTTGAGTAGAATTGTACGTGTAGGTAGGATGGAAAGTTTGACCAAGAAAATCGCTTTTGGGATAGGATTATGTTAGACAAAAATATCGTGAATACGAATTGAATGTAAAATGAGATGTGCTATTGAGGCATGGGAAAATGTTGTTTTCCGAAATGTGTATAATTAGGGGATTAAGGACGCGAATTTGTGTATTGATTTAAGTTTTAAGTTTAATGGGGCTACCACCCCGTTTATTGGTTAATTCAAGCAACATGATTACCTACAACTAAAGTATATGTAAGTTACAATGGACAGATGGAACGAGAGGATGGAAATTAGCATTGTTAATTATGTAGCACTGCACATGCTCGGTACGATGCAAAAACTAGCAGTGAAACTCACTTGGTACGCAGATCTTTCATCTCCGTCGTTAGAACATAGGCGCAAGACATGCTGCCTACTCGTACCTGTTTTCTGTAGGTATCAGTACGCACGTTACTCAACTGAAGTTGGTGAACGCATTACAATTCACCACATATTTGCCTGCCATGCCTGTCAATCGAAGAGTGTACATGAGTTCACGATAAAAAGAAACTTACAATATATGGATTAACACAGAGAATTGTTCTTCAGCCGAACCGCACGAATGAGGAATATTCTGTGTGCGCATATCTTGACTAACATTATAACTTCCAGCCACACCGGACCAATGTATATCGATATATCTTTGCTTATCCTCTCTCTCTCTCTCCGATCACGCGAAAAAGAGCAAACAAGCGTACTATCATCCACAAAACTGAACACTTTGTTATCCGTTGACTCCAACAAATCATTTATGTGAACCAAAAACAAGGTTGGAGCCAAAATAAGGCCTTGGGGCACCCCAATTAACAGGATACAAATCCGAAGGGTCGCCGTCCACAACAACCCGGATCGATCGATTTTTAAGGAAGCTCTTCGCCGAGTCGCAAAGCTGCTGAAAAAGTCCGTATGAATGATTCTTGCTCAGCAATGCCCCGTGCCAGATGCGGTCAAAAGCATTGGAGATATCCAATGCGACCGCCCTTGACTTACCATGCCGCTCAATCGTAGATGTCCATATATCGGTTATAAGTGTCAAAAACTCTCCCATGGACCGCCTGCCGTAATCCGTATTGAAGATCATTCAGAAGTCCGTTGCACTCCACATACTTAATTAACTCTGCATTGATGACCTTTTCCACCACCTTAGATAACATAGACATAGACACTTTTTCCCCTTCTTTAGGATTAGCTGAGCTCGAGCCACCTTCCAATCGGTAGGAAATGCATAAGATAAGCGGAAGAGCTTACCAAGAACCGGCGACAGTTCTGGAGCGCAGTTCTTAAGGACTATTGTTGGTATTCCGTCCGGGTCCGTTGCCCTCTTACAGCCCAATCCACGTAGAATGCGTTGAATAGTATGCGGGCGGAATCTCACATCGCGCATCGAAGACCGTAACATTCGCGACCCAAAATATAATTTCTCCTCTGTGTCTGCCCACTTTTCTAACAAGAAGCGAGCAATCCTTGCACTTAGCAAAACTCAGGTAATAACTAATCCAAATATTCCCGATTTACATCTACCTGGTTATAACTAAAAGCTACTACTGTACAAGTACTACTGGTCTTACCAGTACTCATGTATGGATCCGAGACCTGGGTGCTCAATAAGAGGCACTCTGAACTCTTAGCTGCGTTCAAGAGGAAAGTCTTAAGGAGAATTGTTGGCCCCGTATGTGAGGGAGGCCGATTCCGGAGACGCTAAAACAAGCATGAGTTGCACGCGATCTGCCTTGAAGCTAATGTTGTAAGAAAAATCAAGCCCGGTATACTCCAGTGGGCGGGACACCTAGCTCGAATGAGCGAAGAGGAGCCTACCCGGAAAGCCCGTTGTGGTAGGATGTATGGAAGGACACAGCGCGGTAGCCCTTGTCTGCGATGGAGGGATGGCGTAGACCAGGACGCCCAAAGCCTGGAAATGCGTAACCGGATGACATCGGCTCGAAATCGGGACCGGTGGAGAGATTTGTTATATAAGGCCAAGACTGGATCTCGGTTGTAGTGCCGATGATGATGATGATGATGGTTATAACTTAATGACTTTGTTATTTTCACATCGTTCTCTAGCCGCATACATACGATGAGATATTGCTTATCAGCCTCTGTCCCAATATGGGCTCTTCTCCAATCCAGAATTTAATTTATCGTGGCTAAAACTTCAAGTTCGTAGGCAAATTTTATATTACTGTTTTCTTTACAAATACCCGAAGTTGAAAAGAAACGCATCCTTTCATGAATTTGATTCTCTATCTGATTCTATTGATAGGTTCTGGTCCCTATAGCCGCACACTGACATCGTTATTGCGCGTAGTTTCAATGTGGATAATCTTTAGTGCCTACGCCGCTCTAAATAGGCGCCACTTGAAAGTCAATATGTTCAGCTCTTTGCTGATTCAAATAGTTTAACTCAATTCGTCAATGAGCCAACATGGTACCAGATAAAGACGGTAATGCCGCCAACAGACTGGACATGCTTCTCACCTCCAACCTTAACAAATACACAATTGAAGGTTCTTCGCCCTTGGGCACTTAAGACCACTGTGTCGTGTCAGCTAAATTTGATCTAACCAAGCAATATTAACGAAAAAGCTCCCAAAAGAACAGTATGGCCCTACGAGAAATACTGTAATGTATCCAACTGGCCACTATTTACAAGACGTACATTCGTCCAAAAATCTAATTCAACTTCCATATTTGATCAAAACTGCGCTACACGTGCTCGATTGGATGCAAAAACGAGCAGTGAGTCTTATACGGGAGCCAGTTGTAAGACATTCAATTCCGTCGTTAGAACATAGGCGCAACGTATCATACCTACCTTTTCTCTACAGATGTTATAGCGTTTAAGGGGATAGTGAAGAACGTGTGATTCGAACCGACGCTATGACAGCTAGAATCAATAAAAACCGAACTAATGCTCAACACATCAGGCCACTACCGCGTGTACGAATTCGATTTCTAAACTCGAGTACACTCAATTGAAGTGGAATTCCTCTGTTATTGCTTGGAACACGGCTGATGCTTTTGCTTATTCGATTTTCTTTCTGTGTTGTTCTTTACTATTTGCTTGTATATTGCGTGTGTATCTATTAGAAGCGCCACAATATTATCACAGCCGTAGTCCAACTAAGCTTGCTAAATGTGTTCGGCTTCTCCAGGCATTTTCCCGCGATACCCGTTAATTGGAAAATGCGCATCAGTTCCGTCGAAAGTTAACTTCATCATCATCATCATCATCATCATCATCATCGGCACTACAACTGAGATGCGGTCTTGGCCTTATTTAACAAATCTCTCCACCGATCCCCATTTCGAGCCGATGTCATACAGTTTGGCACTACCAGGCTCTGGGCGTCCTGGTCTACGTCATCCCTCCATAGTAGACCAGATCCGCCGCCCTGTCTCCTTCCATAAGTCCTGCCACAAAAGGCTTTCCGGGCCGGCTCTTCTTCGCTCATTCGAGCTAGGTGTCCCGCCCACCGGAGTTTCTTACAACATTAGCTTCAAGGTAGATCGCATATAACTATGGTTGTAGCGTTTCCCGAATCGTCTTCCCTCACATGCGGGGCCAACAATTCTCCTTAAGACCCTCCTCTCGAACGCGGCTAGGAGTTCAGAGTGTCTTTTACCAGGTCTCGGATCCATATATGAGGTCTTGTACAGTAGTAGCTTGGATGTTCTGGATAAATCTCGGAATTTAAAGAGCCTTGATAGACCATAGTAGGCTTTGTTGGATTTGATCAGCCGTTCGCGTATTTCTTCTTCCATATTCTTATCGGGTGATACTATTGACCCAAGGTAGTTAAAGGATTGCACTACTTCAAATTCGTGCTACACTACCCTGATAGTTTGACCAACGTTGGGTATTTTCTTCGCAGAAGTTGCCACCATGTACTTAGTTTTCCCCTCATTAATGTGCAGTCCCAGTTTTTGTGCCGCCTGCTCGATCTGGGTGAAGGAGTCCAGTACAGCTGAATGGGATCTACCGATGATGTCGATGTCATCTGCGCAGGCTGGTGTCTGGCTGGACTTGGTGACAATAGTCCCTCTAGTTGTGACGCCAGAGTCACGGATTGCTTTCTCCAACGCCAGGTTCAAGAGGAGACAGGCCAGAACGTCCCCTTGTCGGAGTCCATTAGAGATGTTTATTGGTTTGGACAGCAATCCCCCTATTTGTTTGGAATGCCGAACTCTCTCATGGCATTTTATAGCTCTACCCTGGCTATGCTGTCGTAGGCGGCCTTAGAGTCTATAAATATATGATACAATGGAATCTTCTATTCCAGACATTTTCCCATCGCCTGCCTGAAGGTGAATATCTGATGAACCGCTGATTTGCCTGGGATGAAGCCACACTGATATTGACCAATGATGGCTTTAGCGTATGGGACTATCCGATCTTGTAGGATAGTGGAGAGTATCTTATAGGCGGTACTCAGCAGTGTTATGCCCCTATAGTTGCTGCACAGTGTGATATCGCCCTTCTTATGTATGGGGCAAATTATTCCACGACGCCAATCTTCCGGCATCTCCTCTTGCTGCCTTACGTGCAGCACGATCTCATGAATTGCGTTATGTAACGCTGCGCCTCCTTGTTTGATCAGCTCAGCTGGTATACCATCAGCTCCGGGGCTTTATTTGATTTGAGCTGTCTAATGGCGACGATAGTGAAGAACGTGTGATCCGAACTGGCGCTATGACAGTTAGAATTACCAAAATGTAACCAATCCTCAACACATCGGGCAACTGCCGCTTATGCGAATTCGATTTCTAAACTCAAGTACACTCAACTGATTTGGAATGGTTATGTTATCGCTATGGTATACGGCTCTGATACATTTTCTTATTCGATTTTCGTTCGGTGTTTTTCACTATTTGCTTGTGTATTGTGTGTGTATCTGTTAGAAACGCCACACCGTCACCACGCTCGGGGAGTGGCGGCGATCTATCAACACGTGGTCAATTTGGTTGTGAGTGGCTCCATCAGGTGATACCCAGGTGGCTTTGTGGATAACTTTACGCGGAAACCTGGTACACGCAACGACCAGGTTCCCATACCTGCGTAGTGCCTGAAAACCGGCTCCCGACCTACTTTGGTCGTGTATTGGGCAGGCACTGAGGGCTCGTTCGACGTTCTCGTAGAATTGTTCTTTTTCGTCGTCAGGGGACTCCTCTGTAGGTCCGTGAACGTTTATGAGGCTTATGTTCTTAAACTTGCCTCGCATGCGAAGAGTGCATAGCCTTTATTGCATTAAAGCCGATGATGGCAGGCTTCAGTTTTTAGCTTAGTAGAAAGGCTACCCCGAGCACATGGTGTTTTGCATGACAGTTAACTTCAGACACACAAATATAGCGAGTCATTCTTTAGCCGAACCACACGAATGTGTAATGCTCTACCTGGTCATGTGTTTCCTCGTCGTTGTATGTCCAGGCATTTAAAACCTCTTCTTCCGCTCGCACAGTGCTCTTGTGGGGGCGTTATGTAGGGTGTGCCGGCACGCACACCGATTCACATACACCCCACAAAATATTGATGCGGAATAGGGTCCACCAAACACTGATCTCCTGGTAAAATAAAACGCATACGTAGTTTCGTTGTGGTGATGATATTTATTTGTGTCTCAAGCCTTGTAACACTATTTACACTTGTTATATGGTTAACACTAATTATCGTTTTGTTCTTAAAGCTGAATTAATCTTTTTGTAGTTCCTTTTTATTATATTAATTTTCACTGGAAACTATTTCGGGTGAACGATGTTTCGACAAAGCCAAATGTAAATTAGCAGTAACGAGAAAAGTTGATATTGAATCTGGACACGACAAGTAGTAGATGGAACGTTCGCAAATAGATCTTTTTCGTTTTAATTTAGCGACTTCACACTAGTCGCGGAGAAATTGGACCGAATGACCGGAGAATTATCGCACCAATAGTTAGAAAGGACAAACGAGACTGGAGTTGCTCTCGACCGCGCTCATCTGGGGTAGAATTTCGACTCGTGGTTACACGGCTCGTGCAGAGCCAACTCTCTAATGGGGTGATTTTCCTCGAGAGAAAAGGTGTTTCTCTTGTGTGATAACGAGGGAAGAAGATCTCACTGGTGAGGTCCTGTGGTGGTGTGCGTGTAGTTGATCGTGAAGATCACGCTGTTTATCCATGTGGTGAAACAAAGGATAAACGAGATTGCACCGAAGACAAAGAACAAAGAGGAAATGTACCAAGGGCAGAATTGGTAATGAGGGTTCAGCTGAGTAAATACTCTGCTTCTCATTAGAGCAGTATTGAGTGCTTTACACAATGAGAATTGTGTATCGGATCTCTGACGGCGGACAGAATCGGATTCTTTGTTTGCATTTGTTTATGCTGTAGAACTCGGATTTGGCGGCTGAGCGCGAGATTGTTGATTATTTGTCAGTTGGACAAACAGATCTTGGGTCGTGTATATTGCAGCTGAGTAAACAAGCTGCTTGGCGTTGCTTTTTCGTTGGACAAAAAGGCCGGCTGGATATGTGCATGCGAGAAGATTAAAGCGCCCATGTGGGACAGGAATTGCCGGCAAGGAGAATCGATAATGGTTCACGTTGGATGTGAACCGAAATGTTTCCAAGGAAACTTAATGCTGCTTGATTGCAGGGGAATGATCATGGCCTTGGGGTGGATTATGTTGCATTTTGGGGATGAGGAGTTGGGTTGGGAATATGGGTGGTTCTGTAGGTATTTATTTCACTTTGTCTCTGAGGAGTCTTCCCATTAGTCAATTAACACAAATACGCTGACGGTTTTTCTTCATTTATTTAATCCTTTATTTAAAAGCTTTTAGCTTTGAAATAATTTAAAACAGTTAATTATGCTTTAGGTGAATTGAATTGCCGAAACTGGTTAACACTGATTTAAGAATGCATTTAACACAAAAAGGAACTCCACTGTTCGGAAGCGTTTGTAAAAGCGATTTTGACATACTCAAACGATTTAAAAATGTTTCAAAATAAACTGAAAATTACTCGAACGATTTTAAGTATCTTTCAGGAGTGCGGATTACTTATAGATTGATAACTCCTTCATCGATGGTTGTTGGGCTTCGACTGCAATAATTTAACGTGGAAGCCCAACTTGCCTCCACTGAATCCGTATCGCGATTGATTAATTCGCCGAAGACGACAGCACAGCAAATTTGGCTCATTGCTTCGGTGCCCGACAAGGGATGATTTTCCTTGCATTGGTCCAGTAAAAGGACGTGAAACACACACACGATGATCGCTTCTGCTGCTCATGGTGTATGTCCACGAGTATGCGGACCGTGGATCAACCGAATCCATAAGAGGAACATTAGTGGGCATGGTTGCAGCTGGTGCAACTATCTCGACGTAGAGATTTAGGTGTTTACACGATCAGCAACTGTGTACAGCATTTATGCTGATCGTGCACATCTTAGCGGCATCTCCAAGTAGTCGAATTCACGGTGGTAATTTTCCAATTTTAGTATACCCGCCTGTCACGTGGGAGACCGGGGTTCGATTCCCCGCAGGGATGCCTCTGGCGCAAGACTAATGACCTTGCCCGGAAAAACAAATTATCATGGAAAATTTAACAAGCCTCAGGACTTGCTAAATAAGGCCAATACCGGTTCCCGGTTGTAGTGCCGATGAATGAATGATAATTTTCCATTTAGGAGAACTCGACTTCCTTGGGCGGTCAGCCATATGCCATAATGTATTTGTCGATCGGGTGACCGACCGATGTGGGCATAGGTAAAAGAAAAGAAAAGAAGAAATGTCCCCTGCACGTGTGTGGCAGACTCATCAGGAGATATTTCATCGATGTGGTTCGGGTAATGTTGGTTGTTTGATTATTTATTATTATTTATTGCCCTGTAGGAACCCGGAAGTTCATGACCTCACCGACTCGGCTTCGCCATCGTTCCCTGTCCTGGGCACTCTCCTTCCACGCTTGACCATTCGATCCGATCTCCTCAAGGTCAAACCTAATATTATCCTCCCATCTCCGTCGCGTCCGTCCTACCGGTCTCTTTCCCGTTGGTCTACCGTCAAGAATTCTATGCACGGTCCTATCGTTCCCCATTCGCGCCACGTGTCCGGCCCATCTTAATCTTCGCGACTTGATTACTCTCACTATTGTAGGTTTGCGATATAGCTATTCCAATTCGTGGTTATGAAGTCTCCTCCATTGTCCTGCCTCCTCGTCATATTTACCTCCAAAGATGCCCCTTAAAACTTTATTCTCGAATACGCAGACTTTGTTTTCTTCCCGTTTTGTGAGAGTTTGATGGTGCAACCAAATTGCTTTTAAGGCACATGATGCGTTTTATGCTACCATGCCCTTGTGGAAAAATACCTATTTGTTGCTGATGAATTTTGATATCAGCAAGAATTATTGATTCAAAGTATTTCTGAAGATAGTTGGTACAACTATGGAAGGTAAGTACATGTTTTTATGTGTTTTAGGAAACTGTTTCTTCATCATAGGTTGTAAGGTAAGTAGTGGCGTTCAATAGAACTGCCACAATACTTGTTTTATATCGTTTTTGGATGCTCTATGTTGGTAGTTTTCGCATGGTTACTGGGAAGGTGAGCAGTGGCGTTCAAGGGGAATCGCCACAGTTCTTCAGGTAAGCTTTAAAGAACCCCCACACTCTGACATTTAAGGGAACTGCAAAATCACCTTTTTGCACGCCTTACTAAAAAAAGCCTGTATAAGACTAGTAGCAAAAGTTCTCCTTTTTAAGTCGGCTGCTCTGATTCCATGCAAATTAATTTCTGGCCTCTTTAAATTATATCAGGCAATCGGACGGCAGGTTCGCCGATGTGTAGAAACCTTCCTTGAATTTTTCCAAATCTTTTTCTTTTACTATGACATAATAGACAGTGGAGCCCGGCTAGCCGAAGAACAAAATGATCTATGTCTCCCCGCAAGGCGAACACTTCCGATAATCGCCGGTCTTCAGTTATATTTCGCATTCTATTTCAGCGTTGGGACCCTTTCGTGGTTAGGATGTTATGATGAAAGTAAAAATTAGAGTATTAGTAGCAGTGCTTATTGAGGCCACATGGACATGGTGGTATTTATAAACTACAGTGTTTTCCAATTGGGATGATATGTTGGGTTTGCCAATAAGGATGATATGTTTTTTAAAAGTGTTGGCGCAAGGCTAATAAGCTTGCCCGGAAAAACCAATTATTATGGAAAATTTAACAAGCCTCAGGACTTGCTAAATAAGGCCAATACCGGTTCCCGGTTGTAGTGCCGATGAATGAATAATAATTTTCCATTTAGGAGAACTCGACTTCCTTGGGCGGTCAGCCATATGCCATAATGTATTTGTCGATCGGGTGACCGACCGATGTGGGCATAGGTAAAAGAAAAGAAAAGAAGAAATGTCCCCTGCACGTGTGTGGCAGACTCATCAGGAGATATTTCATCGATGTGGTTCGGGTAATGTTGGTTGTTTGATTATTTATTATTATTTATTGCCCTGTAGGAACCCGGAAGTTCATGACCTCACCGACTCGGCTTCGCCATCGTTCCCTGTCCTGGGCACTCTCCTTCCACGCTTGACCATTCGATCCGATCTCCTCAAGGTCAAACCTAATATTATCCTCCCATCTCCGTCGCGTCCGTCCTACCGGTCTCTTTCCCGTTGGTCTACCGTCAAGAATTCTATGCACGGTCCTATCGTTCCCCATTCGCGCCACGTGTCCGGCCCAACTTAATCTTCGCGACTTGATTACTCTCACTATTGTAGGTTTGCGATATAGCTCTTCCAATTCGTGGTTATGAAGTCTCCTCCATTGTCCTGCCTCCTCGTCATATTTACCTCCAAAGATGCCCCTTAAAACTTTATTCTCGAATACGCAGACTTTGTTTTCTTCCCGTTTTGTGAGAGTTTGATGGTGCAACCAAATTGCTTTTAAGGCACATGATGCGTTTTATGCTACCATGCCCTTGTGGAAAAATACCTATTTGTTGCTGATGAATTTTGATATCAGCAAGAATTATTGATTCAAAGTATTTCTGAAGATAGTTGGTACAACTATGGAAGGTAAGTACATGTTTTTATGTGTTTTAGGAAACTGTTTCTTCATCATAGGTTGTAAGGTAAGTAGTGGCGTTCAATAGAACTGCCACAATACTTGTTTTATATCATTTTTGGATGCTCTGTGTTGGTAGTTTTCGCATGGTTACTGGGAAGGTGAGCAGTGGCGTTCAAGGGGAACCGCCACAGTTCTTCAAGTAAGCTTTAAAGAACCCCCGCACTCTGACATTTAACGGCACTGCAAAATCACCTTTTTGCACGCCTTACTAAAAAAAAACTTTATAAGACTAGTAGCAAAAGTTCTCCTTTTTAAGTCGGCTGCTCTGATTCCATGCAAATTAATTTCTGGCCTCTTTAAATTATATCAGGCAATCGGACGGCAGGTTCGCCGATGTGTAGAAACCTTCCTTGAATTTTTCCAAATCTTTTTCTTTTACTATGACATAATAGACAGTGGAGCCCGGCTAGCCGAAGAACAAAATGATCTATGTCTCCCCGCAAGGCGAACACTTCCGATAATCGCCGGTCTTCAGTTATATTTCGCATTCTATTTCAGCGTTGGGACCCTTTCGTGGTTAGGATGTTATGGTGAAAGTAAAAATTAGAGTATTAGTAGCAGTGCTTATTGAGGCCACATGGACATGGTGGTATTTATAAACTGCAGTGTTTTCCAATTGGGATGATATGTTGGGTTTGCCAATAAGGATGATATGTTTTTTAAAAGTGTTGGCGCAAGGCTAATAAGCTTGCCCGGAAAAACCAATTATTATGGAAAATTTAACAAGCCTCGGGACTTGCTAAATAAGGCCAAGACCGAATCCCGGTTGTAGTGCCGATGATGATGATGTTTTTTTTAAAAGCATTATAATTAAAATAAAAAATATTTGAGATAAAAGCTTTCTTTATGATAAAGTAGAACTATTTTAATGTCAAACTGAAGTAAAGACAAATAACAGGTTGTGACATTACCATTTTAAATGTGGCTTCCATTGCTTTTTTTAAACATATCGCCCCTACTGGGAAACTTATTGTTTAATTTTCAAAATATATCGTCCTTATTGAAACACCCAATACATATATAGCGTTTGCTACGATAATGAAGAACGTGTGATTCGAACTGACGCTTTGACAATTACAATCACCAAAAATTGAACCAATGCTTAACACATCAGGCTACTGGCCGCGTGTACGAATTCGATTTCTAAACTCAAGTACACTCAACTGATGTGGAATGGTTATGTTATCGCTATGGTATACGGCTCTGATACATTTTCTTATTCGATTTTCGTTTGGTGTTCTTCACTATTTGCTTGTGTATTGTGTGTGTATCTGTTAGAAACGCCACACATATGCCAGATTTTTTGAACACCAAACCCGAAATCTAAGAGCGGTATACAATGACAGGGAATTTCAAATTGAATTTTATCGGGATTTCTGTGCTACAACCTCTTAGAAATTTCTTTGACTAGTAAAAGCCCAACACTTTTCTCCTACTCACTGTTTCGAACCTAAATATAATCAACAGCCAAACTCTCTCGTCAGCCCATTTCATTACTAGATAGATTTTTGATGACGGTCCACTAATACTGTATACGAAATAATCAGGGTCGTTATATAAAACACAATTATCAAGAATTCGCTTTGAAAAGATGGTGACAAGGAAATTTATTTGTTTGCTGAGACGAGTGTATAGTATTGCCCAAGTTTTCGAAATTATTCCATACTCAACCACATTTCTATTTCAATCCGATAACACGAACAATTCGGATGTGTAAGAGTGTTTCCGGATTGTCAATCGGTGTAATGGTAACACTGTTCTTGAAGTAGGCTTCTTGTGTAACCTTTATATGTGACCTGTGCACCAGTTCTAGGATAACGTGGGTCTTATTATGCTATTTCCCGATACATTTTCCCACATTCAAGCAACACGTCCGCGAGGATATCCCGCCTCCTAACACCCCCCACGCATAGTTTACCAACCTGTTGTAGATAGCTGCTTCAATAATTTCATCCCACGGTATCCTTCTGTAAAATTCGGTGATTGCCACAACGAAGCAGTCAGTCTCTATCCGATCTTTGTTCAGCTAGGACATTCGAGTCTATTGCTATCAATTCGTTGCGGTGTAATACATCCGTTCAATTTAAGTGCGAGTGGGCAGTTATAATCGAAGGAGCACAATTTACAAGGTCAACAAATCGTGAAGTATCTAAATACTGATTGTTCTATTTTAATTATGACATTTGAATTACATTAATAATTTATCATTCAATGGAAGTCCTTGACATTGATATCAAGTGTTAAATATGGAGCAAATGTTCACCACATTATACATCGATGATTCCGGAAGTCTAGACATCGAGCTGGATGAGCTATCGGTAGATATGCAAAAGCTTTATGGCGAATTTGTTTATATTCATGTTCACGTTCACGTTCATGTCCAAGTTCATGTTCATGTTCACGTTCATGGTTCCTTCATGTTCATATCAGAATTCATTTCGCGCACAATTTTCATTATTAGTTGATATGAATCCTTCATTACGGACTTCCCCCAGGCAGCCAAAAACCAATTTTAGATTCGCCCCATGGGATGAGGGTGGCAACGAGAAACCGGCTCATGCCACCCAATGAATTGATTACTGATTGAATCCCATGGTCGAGAACAAGATTCGTAAAACCGAATAATTCAATTCATTCCAATTTTATGGATTTCTTCTGCCGGCCAAAACAAAAACCGAACCTGAGACGAGGTGCATTTTCTTTGAATTAATTACTTTGATTTAGTCTGAATTTATTACTTTGTGTACGAATACATCCACATGACATATAAATATATATATATATATATATATATATATATATATATATATATATACATATATATATATATATATCTTAATAACTTATATCTAAATTAAATTTGTAAGAAAGTGATATTTGAATTACCTCTCCAATAAGATCACTGGGAGCAAGAATTTAATGTGACATTTTGCACGGGCAAATAATAAAGTGAACAACAGAATATAGAGCGGCATGTCCTTTGTTTCAATGGTCCAATGTTGCCGAGGCACTCGGCCGGAGAAGGCCATTAAACTTACCTTGTAAATTGCCTGTCATTGGAAATAAAGAGCGGCCACTTGTAATTATGAAGTGACCAGCGGTAGGATTGCGTCATATTTACCGGACAGCACTTAACGTGGTAATTTATCTCTTCCTTTATTTGCTTAGATATTCCTCTTGGAGTGTGTGCTGGTTAAACGCATAACATTCTACAACGAAATGTGTTCACTTTAAGGCAGGAGGGAAACTATCATAATTTGGTCGTTAGTTGATTTGTCGGGGTAGCTGGATTCCCTTTATGATATTACCTGCTTGAGTAACTCATTACTAAAGGAACGACGAAATCGTATCCGAATGCCCACCCCAACCAATTAAATACAGCTTGGTGGGTATTTAATTTTCCGTTGGATTTCAGATTTATTGTCATAAATTATATTATTATTTATAATTCATATGGTACTTATGCACGACGGATACTTTAAGCTCTCTGTTACAAACAGAATTACTATAGACGGTTGTAACTACTTTGTTGCTTTGGAATGGTTGGGGAGATCAAGAAGGATTGTAGGGGGATTTTCTACTCTGCTCGTCTATTCACGTACATATTTAAGCGTCAATCTTATTTTCGAGAAGGATGCCCAACCGTCCGAATATCATTAGTATTTTAAAAACATTCACATGCAATTAATAAATATAGTTTCAGGTCGGTATTGAATGGGGTATGTTTTTATTTCTCATGCTTGAAAGGATGAATTCGATTAATTCATACCTCTAACATTATTTCCTTTTATTATAATTTCGGAACATCAACGGAACATGGATATCACGAAATGTTAAGATGTAGTGGGCGAAAATTCAAACGTAAAGAAAAGGACGTCCATACCCATTTTCTAAATTTTAAATTTGTATTTTTCGAAGGACCAACCGCCTCCGTTGCATTTACTTTCGATATAGTTGGAAGAAGGGATATTTCGCGGGGTCATCTCTCGAGAGGAATTAAGGGTTTCCTCTTTCCAATGAGTTCTTGTGTGTGTATCGTGCCCTACAAATTTTTTAGTAACGAGGCGATGGTAGGATGTTAGAAGAGTATATATTGAAAAAGAAATTTACTTAATAATTCCTTGCTCGACGCTCGAGGAAGTTCAATGTTTGCCGTCTAAAAAAAGTCGTCCTATTACTTTGATACTTTGTGAGTGTACTTTTTTTGGTTTTGAGGAATAATGCGCACTTTCCAAAAACCGGTCCAAATTAAAGGCCAACAATAAAAGGATATCTTAGACCTGAAAAAGAATATCTTAGACCTGCAATAGAATATATTAGACCTGAAATAAAATATCTTAGACCTTTATTATTATTATTATTATTTATTGGCCTGTAGGAACCCGGAAGTTCATGACCTCACCGACTCGGCTTCGCCATCCTTCCCTGTCCTGGGCACTCTCCTTCCACGCTTGACCATTCGATCCGATCTCCTCAAGGTCAAACCTAACATTGTCCTCCCATCTCCGTCGCGGCCGTCCTACCGGTCTCTTTCCCGTTGGTCTACCGTCAAGAATTCTATGCACGGTCCTATCGTTCCCCATTCGCGCCACGTGTCCGGCCCATCTTAATCTTCGCGACTTGATTACTCTCACTATTGTAGGTTTGCGATATAGTTCTTCCAATTCGTGGTTATGGAGTCTCCTCCATTGTCCTGCCTCCTCGTCATATTTACCTCCAAAGATGCCTCTCAAAACTTTATTCTCGAATAGACGGAATTTGTTTTCTTCCCGTTTTGTGAGAGCCCATGTTTCGCATCCATATAGAACAATTGGCATGATTATGGTTCTATAGACACGGAGCTTTATGTTACGTGATAGCAGTCTGGATTTCAGCAGTTTACTGACTGCGTGCCAACTCGCGTTGCCGGAATGCAGTCTCTTGTTAATTTCCTTCGACATTTCGTTACTGGCCGTCAGTATCGTTCCCAGATATTTAAATTCTTTAACTTTTTCAAAGATCTTACCTCTGACGTTTGTATGTGTTCTCTGAGACCCACCTGCTCTCGCCGTAATCATGTATTTTGTTTTGTCTTCATTTATTTCTAGGCCCACCTCTTCTGCCGCTTGCATGATGATTCCACAGTTTTTACTAACAGTCTCTAGATTATCGCCCAGAACGGCGATGTCATCCGCATATGCGAGCACTTGTGTGACCCCGTTCAGGGATGATCCGGCCATGTTGTCGTCTTGTACCTTTCTGATGACATACTCGAGCACAAGGTTAAAGAGACACGGTGATAGACCATCTCCCTGCTTTAGTCCGTCCCGGATTTCAAATGGTTCTGAGAGGTGGTTTTCTATTCTAACTCGCCCTTTGTTTTCGTTCATGCAAATTTGAATGAGCGCGGCATATTTTTTTGGGACTCCCAGCTCAACTAGAATATGGTAGAGTCTCTGCCTTGCGACTGAGTCGTAGGCTTTTTTGAAGTCAACGAACAGTTGGTGAACCGTCTCTCCGTATTCCCACTTCTTTTCCAGCAGTTGTCTTATTGTGAACATTTGGTCGCTTGTTGACCGGTTCCTACGGAATCCACATTGGTAGTCTCCCAGTATCTCTTCTGCGTAAGGTGTGATTCTCGCCAGAATGACATTTGTTAATATTTTGTATGCGGTTGGGAGCAATGATATTCCTCTGTAGTTTTCACAGTCAGATCTGTCGCCTTTTTTGAAAATGGGGATGACTATTGAGGTTTTCCATTCTTCCGGAGTGACTTCCTTATCCCATATTGTTTGGATGAGCTGGTGGATCTTTCGAGCGGTTGCCTCTCCTCCATGCTTCACAAGCTCTGCCGGTATGCAGTCGACTCCGGGAGCCTTGTTGATTTTCAATCGATTTATTGCGTCTACAACTTCGTTGAGAGACGGCTCTGGGATCCGAGGCTCAGCTGTATGTACGCTTGGTACATTTATCTGTGGTTGATGGGTGCGTACATTAAGCAGGTTTTCAAAGTACTGCTTCCATCTTGTCACGACATTGTTTGTTTCTGTGACCAGACAGCCGTTTGCGTCTCGAATTATTTTGGCTCTTCCTCGGTAGCCATTTCTAATTGAATTTATGCCGACATACATACCCCTGATGTTCTTTGCCCTAGAATTTTCTAGGATTTTTTCGATCCTAGTCTTCTCCCATTCGCGTTTTTTGCGTTTGAAGAGCCTCATTGTCTCTCTCCGAATTGTCGCGTATCTTTCTGCGTTGACTTCATCATATCTTTCTAAGTGGATCACTCTGAGGCGTTGACGTTCTTCGATCTTCGCCCTGCACTCATCGTCAAACCAAGGTTTGGACTTAATTGTTTTCTTAAGTCCTAATACCTTTTGGGCTGTTAGTTTGATTGTGTCTCTGATCGATGTCCATTTAGTGTTCACACTATTAGCTTCCTCTTCCTCACTGCTCACATTCTCTAGAATGCTAAATCAAGAAATATCTTAGACCTGAAATATAATATCTTAGACCTGAAATAAAATATCTTAGACCTGAAAGAGTAATTTCATTATCATTATGCGAACACCCTGGATCTGTTTTTGACATCCGAACCGAGTATTTATACCGTAGAGATTTCTGCGCCACTGGGAAACTCAGATCACTGCTTGGTATCTGTCGCGCAAGCACTTACATATCAAGCGAATAACCGACCTAGGCAGCTTCGCCATGTATGGAAGTATGGGACTGCTAACTGGGACGATTTGTGAGATTTGTTCTCATCCTTTCCATGGTCCAAGGTGTGCTTCGGAAACTCCGATGTTAATGCTTGTGCGGAGTCGGTGTCAGGGATTATTCTTCTGGGGGTGGAGATGTATATTCCACATTCCATCAAACGAAGTTCGCCTGATAAGCCTTGGTTTAATAAAAAATGCGTGCTGATTACAGCGGCAAAAAATAGAGCTTTAAAGCAATGGCGCTCCAACCCCACCGATGTTAACAGAACGTATTTTGTTAGAGGGCTCCTCGATAGTATAGTGGTTAGTATACCCGCCTGTCACCCGGGAGACCGGGGTTCGAGTCCCCGTCGGGGAGCCTCTGGCGCAAGACTAATGACCTTGCCCAGAAAAAATAAATCATTATGGAAAATTTAACAAGCCTTAGGACTTGCTAAATAAGGCCAAGACCGGTCCCCGGTTGTAGTGCCGATGATGATGATGATGATTTTGTTAGAATCAGAAACGCGTGCAACCAGGCGATTGATACCGCGAAGAGAGCTCACAACGACAGGGTGATCAATAAGCTCCTTTGGTTCCCAACTGGTTCGCGCTCCTTCTGGTCAATGGCAAGAGCTGTCAGCAGTAACTTCGCCTCCTCCTCTTTCCCTCCGTTGATGACAGACAGCGGGGCGTTAGTCACGAATTCAAAGGATAAAGCTAATGTGTTCGCGAATATGTTTTCCGCGAATTCAAACCTCTATGCCGGCCTTTTGGAGCCACCTGTGATCCCGCCGGTACGGTGTTCGATGCGGGATGTGAGATTTCGTCCGCGCACTATTTAACGCATTCTACGTGAATTGGATTGTAGGAAGGTAACCGGCCCGGACGGAATACCAGCAATAGTCCTTAAGAACTGTGCTCCAGAACTATCGCCGGTTCTTGGCAGACTCTTCCGCTTATCTCATGCACGGAGGACCTTTCCTGCCTGCTGGAAAATCGCTCGAGTTCAGCCAATCCCAAAAGATGGGAAAAAAGCGTCTCCCACAAAATTACCGTCCGATAGCATTACTGTCTATCTTATCTAAGGTAATGGAAAAAGTCATCAATACAGAGTTAGTTAAGTACTTGGAGTGCAACGAACTTCTGAATGACCGTCAATACGGATTCCGTGGCAGGCGGTCCACGGGAGACCTTTTGACACTTATAACCGATATATGGACAGCATGGTGAGTCAAGGGCGGTCGCATTGGATATTTCCAAGGCTTTTGACCACGTCTGGCACAGGGCATTGCTGAGCAAACTTCGTTCATATGGACTTTTTCAACAGCTTTGCGACTGGACGAGGAGCTTCGGATTTGTATCCTATTAATTGGGGTGCCCCAAGGCCCTATTTTGACTCCAACCTTGTTTTTGGTTCACATAAATGATTTGTTGGAGTCAACGGATAACAAAGTGTTCAGTTTTGTGGATGATAGTACGCTTGTTTGCTCTTTTTCGCGCGATCGGAGAGAGAGAGAGAGAGGATAAGCAAAGATATATCGATATACATTGGTCCGGTGTGGCTGGAAGTTATAATGTTAGTCAAGATATGCGCACACAGAATATTCCTCATTCGTGCGGTTCGGCTGAAGAACAATTCTCTGTGTTAATCCATATATTGTAAGTTTCTTTTTATCGTGAACTCATGTACACTCTTCGATTGACAGGCATGGCAGGCAAATATGTGGTGAATTGTAATGCGTTCACCAACTTCAGTTGAGTAACGTGCGTACTGATACCTACAGAAAACAGGTACGAGTAGGCAGCATGTCTTGCGCCTATGTTCTAACGACGGAGATGAAAGATCTGCGTACCAAGTGAGTTTCACTGCTAGTTTTTGCATCGTGCCGAGCATGTGCAGTGCTACATAATTAACAATGCTAATTTCCATCCTCTCGTTCCATCTGTCCATTGTAACTTACATATACTTTAGTTGTAGGTAATCATGTTGCTTGAATTAACCAATAAACGGGGTGGTAGCCCCATTAAACTTAAAACTTAAATCAATACACAAATTCGCGTCCTTAATCCCCTAATTATACACATTTCGGAAAACAACATTTTCCCATGCCTCAATAGCACATCTCATTTTACATTCAATTCGTATTCACGATATTTTTGTCTAACATAATCTTATCCCAAAAGCGATTTTCTTGGTCAAACTTTCCATCCTCCATCCCATGTTGGAGACAACGGATAACAAAGTGTTCAGTTTTGCGAATAATAGTACGCTTGTTTCCTCTTTTTCAAGTGTTCGGCCGATTAGTGCATCTGCGTCGCATCAGCTGAGATGTAGACAGATTGACTCTCTGAATCAGGATCTAGATAGGGTCCTGCAGTGGGGAAGGGCCAATCTCATCGACTTCAATGCAGCGAAGACACAATATACAACATTCACGAAGAAAAGTGGATCATCAGTTCCACAGCTGATAATGAATGGCCAGGTCCTTGAGGCTGGGGAAAGTTTGAAATGGCTCGGCGTCACGGTCTGTGGGAATGTATTATGGCATAAACACGTGTCGAGTATCGCAAGGTCATCCTCAGGAAAACTGAGTTATCTTTTTAGAGCTAAGAAATATTTTACTCCGGCCCAACTTCTTCTCCTATATAAATCCCAATTAAGACCCGCGCTCGAATATTGCTCTCATGTTTGGAGCTCGACTCCTAAACATACCCTCGACCTACTTGAGAGCATACAGAGACGAGCGATCCGCATGATCGGGGACTCGGCGCTGATGTCGGGAGACTACAGTCGCTATCACATCGAAGGCGCTTAGCCGACCTCTGTCTGTTTTACAGATATTATCACGGGTACTGTTCTTCGGAGATTCTTGGCATTGTTCCACGCAATTCGGTCTATATGCGCCCCACAAGACAATCCGACGGATCGCACCCGTTTGTGGTTCATCTGCCGACGGCGCGAACATCCCTGCATCAGAACTCGTTCCGTTACAGAGCGGGAAAGCTGTGGAACTCCCTTCCCACGCGAGTGTTTCTGGAGCGTTACAACCTGCAACTGTTCAAAAAGAACTGCAACAGTTATTTGATGGCATCTCGGGGCGCCCACTCGGCGCTATAGATTCGCCTCTCCCGAGAGAAGTCTAATAAAACAAAAAAAAAAAAAAATCAGCACTACAATCGGGATCCGGCCTTGGCCTTATTTAACAAGTCTGAGGCTTGTCAAATTTTCCATAATATTTTGTTTTTTCGGGCAAGGTTATTAGCCTTGCGCCAGGAAAGAGTAATTTATTGAACGTAAAAAATAATTTTATAATTACAGAATTTGTCAATAGCGACATAACGTTTATGTATTTAAATAAAACAAAGAATAATTGTGATGTCGGGATCAAATTTATTACAGAAGCAATACCCATGTTACATTTAAGGGTGAAGTCCTTGTAAACGACGTGTTTTTCAACAATTTTTTACAAAAAACTGAAAGCATTTATTGCAATTTCTGAAGTAACATATTACAATAGACGTTAAAATGTGTACGAAAAAAGATTGTTTATGAATACACAAAAACAAAATGGCGACGCTATAACTGACCAAACTTGACACCTCACCTTACGTCGTGCAACACACAGGTCTTTGTATATATCTGAAATCAACGAATAAAATTTTTATTATTATTAAAATATGGAATTGTTCTTTGCATAAACCTAAAGTTAACAAAAAAAAAGTGAAAAATAAAATGTTAAGGACCAAAACAAAAAAAAAACAATACTTTATATTACAAACAATATTTTACATCGGGTTTTCCAATAGGGGCTTGAGAACTTTGAATTTAATTTGTAAACGCACCCTTTCGCGGGGCCATATGAACGAAGTCGAGTTCCATTCATAAATGTTTTGATTGTACTTCAAGCCGATAATAAACTTTTGAAATATCTCAAATGGTTTGCGTTTTATTTTTAAAAAAAGTCCCTATTGGAAAACCCTATATTACAATTTGTATAAAATGTCAGATTCCTGCAAATGCCAAAAAGTTAAAGAATATCTGTGTACAATTTCAAGTCAAAACTTCGTGAGTTACGCTGCACGCCGCGGAAAAAAACGTTTTTCGAGAAAAACGCCACTTAAGTTTTCGTTCTTGAAGCGTTTTCAGTGAAACCACCAAAGCAACGCTCCAGTAGATCGTCTCGTGACAAATCTTCGTATATCGGAAGAAGAAAACTCTTTTGTATATTTTTCTGGTTGTATAGGGGCTGGATGATCCCCAACTTCTCAAAAAAGAAACTAGCAAACTTTTTGCCTTATAAATTAAACGGTAGAGGCCGTAAAGAGCGCTCGTTCGCCTACCTGCTATCGATACTTTTCCGCATGACTTTGGTGACTTTGCTAGGGACATTAAGGACTTTCTGTTGAACCCCAAACGTTGAGAATACATTTGTGGGGTTTATATTAGTTTGTGTGCCGGCACAGGCACTGGTTCACTAATACACCACAGTGTTCCGCCGCAAACCGTTCACAAAATGAGAAATAAAACACACAGATATTGCTTGAAATTCGTTTCTTTATTGAGGTCCTTCGGATTAGGTATTCCTGGTGATCAATCATTTTGGTAACACTAAATATTGTTCCAAAAGCATGTTTTTAATTAGCCGATGTATTTTTGGTTATAGTATCAACATTTCACATAAAAACTATCGAACATTGTTACTTTCGCACTTTTCAATCTATACAATTAATACCAGCGAATGAAGGTTGCAATATTAAATGTTAAGGTTTACTTATTTAGTAAATTTTAACGTTAATGTATATTAAAACAAAAGATGTATCAAACCGCGAATGCAAATCTTGCATATAATTCAAAACGCGCTTTCTCGACTACACTTGACTCTCTGGTGGGTAAGACTCGACTCCCCCTTCGTGCGCGCTTCACTTAGGTTAAAACTCGACTGCCTGACTCGCGCAGAGTCGACTCTCGGCTAGGGGTCAGTTTTGTTCTTTAAGAGAAAGCAAAGTTTATCTTTGGGTGACCATGGTGAGAGGATCTTGTGGGATACGAGGTATGCGCCAGCACGGACGCGGTTTCACTTAGCACCCACCACTTGTCCTGCCGAAATCCGAGTCGCCAAAAATTGTGCACGAGAATGTCCAAGAACGAGCGGGGGGGGGGGGGGGGGGAATAAAACCCCAAAGCACGAGTTTCGTTTAATTGTCTCTTTATTATTTAGCACTGATATTTTGTACACGAAATATTGCTCCGCCGGGATGTTCTTAATCCGGTGAGGTATCTAGGGTTAGTGTCTTAACATGTCACATAAACTATCGCGCATTGTTATATGAGGTAAAAGTTCTTAACCACGCGCGCGTTTAACTGACACGCGGCTGTTCGATTTTACAACAAAGGGTATTATGGACCAATTGGAAGTTGTTCGATTTTAAATTAAAGCCGCACTCCACTGTGATTGAAACTGGGCTTTCTCGCTTCATAGAACGGAAGAAAAACTTGACATAACCGTGTACGCACCCCAGCCCAACGGTGGTTAAAACTCGAATTTGTGTTGTTGACGCAACGGTGGATGAATCACGACTGACTAATGAAAGCAAAAGTTCATCGCGTCGTGGCAGCTGAGTCATAGCAGAAATAAAGTAACTGCCACTTCCGAGGAATTTTGAAAAGAGTTGCTATGCTCGCATAAGAATTCAGTTCCAGCGAATCCTCACCGTACAAGCTAAATTGGATTCGTTGGTTATGTATACCGGGAAATTGAAGTTGCTTGGGTGCAAGCAAGAAATATCGTTTAGATAAGATATTAACCGAAGTAATTTCGGGGAAATGTATGCGGCCTGGTATAGTTGGTGGCGATGGTTGATCTTCCGTTGTGGATTTGAATATGCGTTTGTTACGGCATAAGAATTTCGGGGAAATTAAGATTGCTTGGTCGCAAGGAGGGAATATGGTTTAGATAAAGAATTGACCGAAGCAATTTCGGGAAAAATTATATGTAGGGTGATGTAAGAGATGATTTAGAATATATTCTATTGAATTGTACTCTGTTGGGAGTTTTGGGAAATGCCTTTCATTGCAGATTGGGAGATGAATTCTTGCAAGTTTGGGATGAATGCGCTTGCAGACTGGGATTGTTTTTGCATGTTTATAGCTTAGGGTAGGGTGACGCGCTGTTAGCGGTCAGGATTGGTTGGCGTTGTGGGTTGGTTCTCCATGTGGTATAGAGAACCCCCACAATCTCTCTGAGTAGGTCCTGGTGTGGGTGCGGTTGATCCCGCGCAGATTACATGGTTTACCCACGCAGCGAGGTCATGGGTAACGAAACCGGGAAAAGGAAATGGGACAAAGGGCATCGTGGGAGATGTGCATGCAGCTGTGTAAATAGGCTGCATGCCATTGGGGAAAGTGGTGCTAAAATCAGTTTAAATACTTACACAATGGTGACGGTATCTATGCCGGCGGAAAGGGTCGAATTCTTTTGTGTGTATATTTACACACTTGTGAATTCGGGTTTTGGCGGCTAGACGCGAGATGCGAAAACTGCTTTTGTCGGTTGGACAAAAAGCTGCCGTGAATGTGAATAAGCCGGGGAAATCTGCTGCGCACGCATGTGGCAGGATACGCTGGCTGATAGGGGCGCCGATAAGGTTTCCTGATTTATGACGGTTACTTTGTATGTTGGCCGAATTATTGTCAGGCAAATTGGTGTGATGCATTAATGCATGAAAGAATGCCCTTGGGGAGGAAATGTTTGCAGGTGACTGCGGGTTGGTGACGGGAGTTGGGGGTGGAATTGTGGGTGGTTCTTCGCGTATTTTGAAAGAACCCCCACACATTCAGACACTCAATTAATTTTTAAAGGAAAAAAAAATGTTGCGGTGACTTTCTTCCTTAAGAATTTTTGTTTTTTTTTTTTTAGACAAACGCGCGCACAAAAGCAGATTTTGATGTACCCTTAAATGTCAGAGCACAGTGCGAGCGGATGGAGAGGAAGTGGAAAAGGAAAGAAGGTGTCGATGTATATTGCTCTTGATTGGCTGGACAATAGTTGGATGAAGTGAAGTATCTTTTGCATCTCTTAAGGAACCCCATACATTTGGCTGCACTTTGCGCAGCTTCAAATATGTGGTCATTCCAATTAAGAGTCGAATCAATTCGAGTGCCGAGGATTGATAGTTCCTTGGCCTCGTCGATGCAAGTGCCGTTCATAAACAATATATTTACTTTGGGGTTCGCATTTGACGACAAGAGGCAGCACTGAGCTTTTAACGTATTGAATTCTACTCGGTTAGATAATACCCATTGATATATTTTGTTGAGGTCGGAATTCAGTGCATTAAGCATATCCTGTTGATTGGTGATGACGTTCAAAGAGTTTGGTCGGGAATGTTCATATGAGATAAAGAAGAGGAAGAGACTGGGTGAGAGTATAGAACCTGGAGAACACCTGCATTAATTTGATGGGAGACAGATTTGACACCATCAAGAACCACTTGAATTGAATGTTTAAAAACATAGTCTCTTATCCATTGGATCAGGGAATTGTCCACTCCATAGGAATACAATTTTGACAAAAGGGCTGGATGCCAAACCCTGTCGAAGGCTTTTGAAATATCCAATGCGACTACCTTGCTCTCACCGTGGTAGTGGATGAAATGACTCCACTTTTCGGTAAGATACGCCATCAAATCTCCTATGGACCTGTTGCTACGAAAGCCATATTGCCGGTCATTGAGGAGGTCATTTGATTCCAGATATTTCGAAAGTTTACGGTTAAACTGTGATTCCATTACTTTACGAGAGAATAGAAGTTAGTACTATGGGTCGATAAGAAGTGAGGGATGATTTGTCGCCCTTTTTTTGGGAATTGGCTATTCAGCGTATTCAGTTCGCTGACTTCCATCTATTTGGGAAACGGCCAGTAGAATAAGACAAATGGAAGAGTTTCCGCACTGGTTTAGCGAGTGAAGACGAACATCTCTTTAAGAGGATTGGGTGAATGCCATCCGGACCAGCCGATTTGTGTGGGTTTAGATCTTTGAGTGCGCGGGAAACAGTACGCGTTCGGAAGTGAATCTGGCTCATGGTGTGCTGATTATCATCATCATCGGTACTACAACCTAGAACCGGTTTGGCCTTATTTAGCAAGTCCTGAGGCTTGTTAAATTTTCCATAATGATTTGTTTTTTTCCGGGCAAGGTCATTAGTCTTGCGCCAGAGGCTCCCCGACGAGGAATCGAACCCCGGTCTCCCGCGTGACAGGCGGGTATACTAACCAGTATACTATTGAGGAGCTGGTGTGCTGATTATGCTTAAGTGAATGTGGAAGTGATGTGGTATCAGGCAGCGTTGAGTTGGCTGCAAAATGTGCAGCAAGTAGATTGGCTGTCTCTATTGCACTGGGGACTGGTGTGTCATCTACTATAAGCAATGAAATGGATGAGAAGACCAAGTTTTGGATGTTTTTCACGAATGCACAGAAGTTTCTACTCCCTGTGGGAGAGTGTAGTATTAGTTGTCTCACTCTCTGGTCATGCAAGAACTTGTCATGTTGAATATAAGCATTGCAATCATTTCTAGCTCTCTTAAATCTCTTCCGGTTTTCCCCAGTATTGTTTGATTTATACAACCGGAAGCTCAACTCTTTAGCCTTAATGGCTTCTCTACACCCAGAATCGAACCACATATTTCTCTTAGTTTTGATTCTTCTGACTATTGTGGGGAATAGAGGTCCGCATGCCAAGTAGAATCGTGTCTGTCAATGCGTCCGGTATAGAGTCAACATCGTTATTGAGGAAAAATAAAGATCAATTTCACCTCCCAAAAAAGTCGTTCTGACGTTCCCAGTTGGCTTTCTCGTAGAACCATACTGTTCTTTTGGTAGTTTTCTCGTTAACGTTGCTGTTGGTTAGAGAAAACTTAGTTGACACGACACAGTGGTCAGAAGTGCCCAAGGGCGACGAAACTTGAATCGTGTATATGTTCGAGTGGGAGATGAGGAATAGGTCCATTGGCGAAATGACCATCTACGAGTATGTCTGGTACCCGTGTTGGCTCATTGACGAGTTGAGTTAAACTATTTGAATCAGCAAAGAGCTGGACATATTGACCTTCAGGTGTTGTGTGTCCGGAGTGACGAAGCCACTGAGAGTTATGCACATTGAAATCACGCGGAATAACGATTTCAGTGTGCGGATATAGGCACAAGACCCTATCAAGAGAATCAGACAGAGCATCAAACTCGTTAAAGGATGCGTTTCGATCCAAGTTTGGGGTTCTGTAAAGAAAGCTATAATGTATGATATGCCTGAACGTGAAGTTTTAGACACGAGAAATTAAACTCCGGATTGGAGCAGAGCCCATATTGTGGCAAAAGTTGATAAGCAATATCATTTTGTATGTATGTGGCTAGACTACGATGTGGAAAGAACAGCGCCACTAAGTCATATCCAGGTAGATTAAAATCAAAAATATCTGTATCAGTTATTACCAGGGTTTCGCTAAGTGCAAGGATAGTTGGTTTCTAGTTAGGAAAGTGGGCAGACACAGAAGAGAAATTGCATCTCAAGCCGCGAATGTTGCACAATTCAACGCGGAATCCCGTTCCATTGAAATGGCCTGACACAGAAAACCAATACCGCCTCGGGAATAGATGCAAGTCGGGACCAAAGATAGATAAGCGAAAGCAACCACTACAGGTGTTATGCCCTTGTAGTAGGTGCCCCACTAGATCCCTGCCGAAATCCAGGTCACATCCGGGCATTATGCCACTCAGACCCCAAAAATTCTCCAAAGATTATAAATCAGTCGAGGGTGTAGATGCCTGAAGGACGCAAATAGAGGTGTGAAACTGAGGAAAACAGACCCAGTATGGAAAACCTTGACGCAGAAATCATCAAAAGTGGTTTTAGAGATCCCCAAATACTGTGAATGAAGTGGCTGATTTGGCTCATTTCGAATTGAAGCACTTACGTATAGCTTATATTTTCAATTCTTCGACCGATTCATTGCCTCACTAACACGAAACATCCAATAGTGAATATTTTGACTCAAATTTATCCAATATAGTATGTAATACCACCTGTCTGGTGGGACGATTATTACGACCGAAATAAAGAGTAACCGCTTTTACAGTTGATCATCTAGAGGTAGAAGAAGCTACTGGCACTCTCTATAAGGAAATCTACAATTCCATTTCCCTATATGTCTCTTATTCTCGACATAAGATGTCGGTTTCATCGTCACCATGGTACAACCGCAAACTCCTAACTCTTTGGAACAAACGGAATAATTTGTGGAACGTTTTCCTTAGAACTACTCCAACTATCTCGGTTTCTTTTATAAATATGTGGCAGTTCCGCCAAACGCCACTGTGTACTTACCCGAAGAACCCCCCATAACTACAACCCAACTCCCATCATTTCCCGCTAATGCAATTGCATTAGCACCTGTAAATGCTTCATGCAACAAATTTACCAAATGTATTTAGCTAAAAGCTCCTGGAAGAGAATGCTTACCTTCATTCATTTATTCGAATTTAAAATTCCCTATAAGAATTCTGTTCCAAACATCATAAATCCCAAGCCAATTCGGCACCTTCGCTTGGCAGGTAGATCCCAATTTTACATACACATTGGCTGGCGACCTTTTTCTCCCTACTATAAACAATCCAACGCAGCTGCACACAATTGGCGCAAACGACGCTGAAACCAAAACCTATAGCATAGGCAATTGCAAATAGGAATTGTATACTTATCCTTGGCGGCGATGCCATAAACACCAATTCCCTGTAAATAAGCTAAAACCAATTAGCACCATGTGCAGGATACATTGCGGTCTATCAATACAGCCGCAATGCACATTCATAGACAATGATCTTCACGATCCCTTTGTCCTTACCGTGTTTTTGCTTTGTTTTTCCATGACCTTTTTTCATGAGAAAACCAATGTGATCTTCGCGATCACACATACACCCATACACCATGATCTTCATTACGAGATCTGGTTTTTTATTCCACAAAGAGAGACTTTACGTTTCTCTTGTGGTAAGTAAACATATCCTTAGCCGAGAGGATATTCACCACCACCGAATCGAGGGTGAATCAAGAGCCAGATTCCAACCCTCGATTGAGTCGTATTTCAACATCCAACCGGTCGGTTCACCTCCCGCTCTCCGTAGCGCCGCGGAGACGCGTACGTCCCGGCGTTGCGAAAGTAACACCCGTCGAGTGTATTTTTGAATCGTGCGAGTCGCCTGCGCGAATAAAAGTTACCTTACCTGGTCCCATTTTACATGCCTAAGTTTTATTTAGTGAATGTTCGTTCTGAGTGTTAAAGTAGATATAAGTAGTTTTCCACAAAATAGAACATATTAATAATGTCAACAACATTTGCAATGGCGAGAGAAATAACCTCGAGCGAAGTTAAATTAAAAACTGCCGATCAATAAAATAAAAGTTATTAATTACAAACGACAACATGTCTTCGAGTGTTTCTTTTCTTTCCTCTTGTGGACGTTGCGTTGTGGAGTTTCGTTTGTGCTTTTCTTTTGGTTTACGGCAGACGCTTTAGAACTTGCGGGACGGAGTAGAAGCCCCGTGTCGTACGCCGGCACCAAGACTTCGCCCCCCACAAATACACCGAACTTTACAACTCCCTCTATTACAATTATCTCACAAAAACTCAAAACAATTTGATCAACTACCCCAAATCTTTTTTCCACTTTATTATAACAATTACAAAGGTAAATCTGACTCATACCGCAACCCTCTTTCCTATGACACGATTACTTCAAGCATCCCCGAAACTACAGCCTCACTTCTTTTTTTTCGCTTCTTTCTTTAAAAAATCCTTCAACGACAAAAAACTGTATATTCTTCAACGGAGTTGGAGCAATGCATCATTGAGACATTTGTTATTTATATCAGCGAACTATAAATTTTGAAATCAATCGAAAATGATGCCTTTTGTGCGAACTAAACAAATGTCGGCAGCTCCATTGCGAACTCCATTAATTACATGGAGCATTGTTTGGAAGTTTTAAATTGGAGTGAAGATTATTATAAATGAAATAAGAATGAGATAAAAAAGCTATTAGGTCAAAATCTTTCAACTAGAGGCTTGGCAAGCGATAGGTAAGAGGGGATGGAGCTAAAATTTAAAATTGTTACGTCCCTTTTATAAAACCCCGATGTCATGTCCCTTCTTAAAAAACCTTTTCCAGTTTATAGAGGCACTGTATCGACAGACAAGAGAATCCTCGTCACTTTAGTGGAATGTTCAATCCGTTAAGTCGTTCCAGACGTATGTTGGCTTATTTCTGCAACTACCTCCTTTTATATATATATATATATATATATATATATATATATATATATATATATATATATATATATATATATATATATATATATATATATATAAGTTTCGACAAAGGAAATTAAAACACATATAAGATTAAGATAAGGTTTATTATCTCTTGTTGGGACGTTCTTCACGAAAGTAACTTACTTCACAACCGTTGAGAAAAAATGAAACTTATCCGTACAAACAGTAATGAGCCATTTCCGCCAATAAAAGGATGGGTTGCCTGCAATAAAACATGATCCCCACCAAGGTCTAGTGAATTATTTGCCAGATACGAAAACCTGTCGTTTTCCGTCATCTGGGTTTTATAGTATTATTGCAAACCAATTAAGGTGAGATATTTCTCGAGTCTTAATTGCTTTGTTTCCTTAATTATCCTTTTGTTTAGGATCTGGAAACAAGGACGCTGTGCGTCGAAAATATAAACGAAGACGGAAGCGATACACGTCTTTAGGTTTCGATGTAATTACGATAAAATACATTTTCAATGAAATCATTGTTCATTATGAAATTGTAAAAGAAATGCCAATGCTTCAGTTTTTTGCTGCACACATGTAAATGATATTCTTGTTGGGGCTTTTGAAGGTAGGGGGAAATCAATTTGGATTCCCCAAATGAATGGCGCATAAGACCGGCTCTGGAAGATGGAGAATGAAAGCGGGACCTTGTGGGAAAAATGTTGGGTTTCGAAAACACTACAGACCTAGCATTGACTCTATTTTTTTTTTTTCAATTTACGCACATTGTAAACTCGATTTACTAATTTCGAAATGTTTATTTAAATATAAAACAATCTTTATAAATGCATGTGCAGCGTTTGACTGCTTGACTTGTACTGGTACTCAACTCAAAAAAAAAAAAAAAAAATTTGGCGAGAAGGCCGAATTTAGCGAGACAAGGACATATGTGTCCTTTATCTTGTCTCTGACTTCTGGTAATCTTGCGATAACCAGAATCACCCACATCCGTGAGGATGTTGGGCTCGGTCTCGCGATCTCTGAAAAGAAAAGAGAAAAAAGGGGGGGTATCCAAGGATAGTGTGGACAGGTGGTACTCAACTCCACAACTGCCGCTGCTTATATTCGCTTTTTTTTGTCTCCTTTCCCTCGTTCGCATGCAGTCACAGGAACAAGGAGAGACAGAGTATAAATGTGCGATGCTCAGTCTGCCAGTCGGCAGTCGTGTGCTGCTAGTCGGCCGTCGTGTGCTGCCCCGTCTCCAACATTCCGCCCACCTTGAACTGTCGGTTCAACCGTCTTATCTTCCGCAACCGGGAGTAGGACCAACTTCGTGACGGGTCGCTTAAGGGTTCCCCCCTGAATCTTTACAGTTGCCACCAGCACCTTGCCATCTCTGCCAGGATGAAGCTCGATAACCCTTCCCATGGGCCAATAGGTCGGAGATAGTTGCTCGTCCTTCAGAAGCACCACGACCGCATTTCCTAGGTTTGGTTCCGAATGATACCATTTGTTGCGAGTCTGCAACGTGTGGAGGTATTCGTTCTTCCACCGGTACCAAAATGCTCGATGCAACGCCTGCAAGTACTTCCATCTGGACCGCCAAGTGATTGTTGTCTCTCCCGGATCTACTTCCGGGACGCTCATAGCCGGTCCTCCAACTAAGAAATGACTGGGGGTCAACACCTCGGGGTCGCCAGGCTCCGTTGGCAGGACGACCAGCGGTCGGGAATTCAGACAAGCCTCGATCTGGGCCAACACGGTAGTAAGCTCCTCGAACGTCAGAAACGCATTTCCAATAGCTCGCTTCAGGTGATGCTTCACGGACTTGATTCCTGCCTCCCACAAGCCACCAAAATGGGGAGTTGCCGGGGGAATGAATCTCCAAGTGATGCCGTTGGTGGCCAACTCCGTCATGATCCGGTCCTGGGTAGCCTTCCGGTTTATGTGCTCATAAACTTCTCGCAGTTCTCGGCATGCCCCAACAAAATTGGTACCATTATCACTCCATAAAGTGTGACAAAAACCCCTACGCGCGAGAAATCTCCTTAATGCTGCCAGGGAAGCCTCGCTGAACCGCTCGCTAACCGCCTCGAGATGTATTGCCTTGGTTGCCAAGCACACGAAGAGACAGATGTAGCCTTTGACTCGCTTCGCGCCGCGTTCTTTCCATGTCCGAAGAGTGATAGGACCTCCATAATCGACGCCGGTGTTACTAAATGGCCGTGCGGGATTAATCCTACAGGCTGGCAATGCGGTCATTTGCTGAGATAGCACCCGTCCCTTGTGACGAACGCAAACTCCAGCGATGACCCTCCGGACAAGTCCTCGACTCCCTATGATCCAGTACCGGGAGTTCACCGCGGCGAGCAGTAACCGGCTTCCAGCGTGCATCAGTCTCAAGTTCAAATCCCTCACTATGATCCTTGCAATGTGATGTTGCCGGTGTAAGATTGGTGGATGTCGGGGTTCGTATTCCATCCTTGCTGCCTCTAGTCTTCCGCTCAGCCTGAGGATACCTTGGTCATCGATGAATGGGTCGAGCGCAACCAGTTCGCTTCGTCTTGATACTTGTCTCCCGGCTCTAATGGCCGTTAGGTCCGCCTTCCGCCACGCTACTGTTCGCACCGTTCGAGTGAAGCTGGAGACTCTTCTTGTAATGGACAGCTCCTCTTGCTGTATTACGACGCACGATGGCTTTCGCTCTTCGGGGTCTACCGGTGTGCCGGTGTCCGTCTCTCGGACTTGGTGAGCGGGCGTCCGGGGCAACTTCAGCTCCTTGTCTCGCAGAAAAGCGGGTCCTCGCCACCACAGCTCTGCTCCGGTGAGCTCCTTTACTTTAAGGCCCCTTGATAAGTAATCCGCTGGATTTGACGCAGTCGGTACATAATTTTGATGGCCTTTAGATTGGTGTGGTATAGATTGCTGCCCCATAGGTTGTGGGGGCAAAGACTGTTGCGGAACAGATTGCTACTGCATACTTTGCTGTGTCATATGCTGTTGTGGCACAGATTGCTGAGTCATAGGCTGTGGCAAGGTTGATGAGAGACATGCCGCTGTGCCATAGATTGTTGTGGCATGGATTGCTGCGGTACAGACTGCTGTGCCATTGATTGCTGTGGTACAGACTGCTGTGGCACAGACTGCCGTGGTACAGACTGTTGTGGCACCGACTGTTGTCGTACAGACTGTTGTGGTACAGACTGTTGTGGCACAGACTGTTGTTGAATAATTTGTGGTTGCCACGATTGTGGCTGTTGCAAAGTTTGATGCTGTTGCAGTGGTGGTGGTTGTTGTTGAATTTGCATTTGCCCATTGGGCGGAGTCCCTGAATTTGAATAAGGTTGTGAAGATATCTGATAAGAACTCTGTGGTTCATTTGTTACTTGAGAGGTTATGTACGTAGTGCCCGTCATTGTGTTTGTGGCACCAGAGGAATAGGGTTGCTGAGTTATATTAGAAGCAGGTGGTGAATTATAATTTTGGAATTTTTGTTGCTGTGGTTGTGTGGAAGATGATGGAGAAACACCGAGTTCATTTCCACCTTGATAACCGATGTCGTAACATAAGGAGTTTGCTGATAATTCGTATTCGCAGCTTTACCGTTCCCGATATCGTTATATGTAGGAATATTTATTGGCAGTGTACCCTCTAATGGGTCGACTTGTTGGATGACAGTGCAGCAATGTTGTTCCTGATCGAGCAGAGCTGGTCCACTCCCTGCGATTACCCAGCCGAATATGGTGTTCTGCGCCATCATTTTACTATCGGGATCCATCAGTCGTCCATCGCGCAGGATCTGGAAGATAGTGTCCGAACCCAGCAATAAGTCAATGGGTCTTGATTTGTGGCGGGTCGGCCAACGCCAGCGATGAAAAGCTTCTCCAGTCATGTTCCAGTGAACTTGACGGCAGATCCGAAGTCAATCGTCCCATCACCAATGCCGTTATCCGAATACTTGTTTCCCCTGTTCGGCACTTCAGCACCATCTCGACCTTTCCTCGGCTGAGTTGTGGATTCGCTTCCCCTATGCCACTTATCTTCACCTTCCCCTGCGTCGCAGGCCCAACTGCTGAATGAATGATTCTCGGACTAAGGATGTGATCGAGCCTGAGTCCAGCAGCACCCGGCATGGAACCAACTGGTTACTGTCGTCCATCACCGTTACTATTGCTGTAGGTAGTAGTGAATCCTGGGTTTGTACTGTCGCGCAAGATCCCTCTGATGGTCCAACCTTTGGTGATAACGTCGGAACGTCTACCGATTGATGCAGCAGGGTGTTGTGCCGCCCGTTACACTCTCGGCAGTTCCCTCTCTCACATTGGTTAATGATGTGTTCTGGACTGAGGCAATTTCTGCATAGCTTGTGGCGGCGGACAAACTGATCTCGCTGTAGAGCTGAAAGATTCCTGAATGCACTCCATCGGAATAATGGATGTGGCTGCGCGCATCTGGGACACTTAGCCGTCCCTGGTGATGTGATTGCCGAGTACGTCTTCTTGGATGGACCGGCTGCTATACCTCTGTCCCGAACAAAGTGACCCTTTGAATTGCTCTTCGCTGTCGGAATGCTCTCTAGTTCGGTGAGTCGAGCTTCCAGGAATTCGGCCGGCTCCTCGAATGTCGGCATCTCGTTTCTGCTGGTTTCTCGAGCCCATAACTGCCTAGTCTCACTATCGAGCTTCTCGACTGTGGTGAAAACTAGCCAACAACTCCAGTGCTCCACTGGTAGCTCCAAGGCTCGCAAAGCCCGAACCTGCTCGAAGAGGCCGTTGATGAATCTGCGGAACTCTGTAGCACCTGGTAATTGCATAGCTGGAATCGTCATTAGTGCTCGTAGATGTGCCTCCACGATGAGCTTCTTCTTGTCATAGCGCGAGACCAGTGCAGCCCAGGCCTCCAGATAGTTTGCCGCCGTGACCGGAACATTGCGAACCACTGATAGTGCGTCCGCTCTTAAAGAAGTCCGGAGAAATTGGAATTTCTCGACTGCTGATAATTGGGGGTTGTCGTGGATGAGTGGTTGGTACAGGTCTCGGAACGTTACCCACTGCTGGTAGTCCCCATCAAAGGTAGGCACGTCGATATGCCTCAATTTGACCGCTCGGGTGGTCGCTCCACTCGTAGAATCCGTTGCTGTCGGTACCGTGGACCGCGTACCCAATTGTTCCACCAAACTGTTTATGAGCCTCTGGCTGGCATTCATGGTGTCAAGCAGCCTCTCCATTCCTGGTTGCTCCGCTGTTAACGTTGTAGTAGATGCCGTTCCCAGGGTGTCTCCTGACGTCTCCAATGCGGTCGAACTTGTACCTGTTGCCATGGTCAACCGCTGGTTGAGCTTGTCTTGCAGCGAAAAATATCGCTCTTCGAACTCTGCTCGCTCTTGATTCTCCCTGTCGATGTTCAGGTCCGGGTCGTTCTCCTCGTTTCTTTCCTGGAGGCGCTCAAAGGATTTAAACGCGCCTTCCAGCTTGCTTTGTCTGCATGCGACTTCCTCTCTGGTCACTTCATTCGCCTTGGTTGGGAACTCCTCCAACCGCGTGAGGAATCCCTTAAGGACTCCTCGTCTTCGTTTGCTTGCCGGAACAGTCTGATCCGCCATTGCCTTGCTTGGCGAATCACTGGTAGCCATTGTGAGTTAGCTGCCTTCCTTTCGATGCTTGTGGATCGAAATTGCCACTAGCTACTTGAATCCAATGCTTGTGGATCGGCTGTAGCTTACGCAACTGGGTGCGCTGCTGTTTGCTGCTGGCTGGTTAGGCTGCACGACCGTCTGTCTGCTTGGTCGCAGCGGGTGTGCTTCAATGCGTTGTAGTTGAAACGCTTGGATCCCACGTTGCACAGCGCTGTGTTGTCCAGTCGGCAGCTGCGGTGTTTCCCTCGATGACTTGATTCGGCTCAAAGGACCAATTTGTAAACTCGATTTACTAATTTCGAAATGTTTATTTAAATATAAAACAATCTTTATAAATGCATGTGCAGCGTTTGACTGCTTGACTTGTACTGGTACTCAACTCAAAAAAAAAAAAAAAAAAAAATTTTGGCGAGAAGGCCGAATTTAGCGAGACAGGACATATGTGTCCTTCATCTTGTCTCTGACTTCTGGTCACCTTGCGATAACCAGAATCACCCACATCCGTGAGGATGTTAGACTCGGTCTCGCGGGGGGTATCCAAGGATAGTGTGGACAGTGTTAGTCCAAGTGTTCTCTTACTACTTTTATAGAGGGATGGTGGGAAAGAAATCATACAAGACCGGTGGGTCTTGGGTGCGGTAGTAAACGCATATCACGTCTTTGGCGTCTGATAATCTGCTCTTTGGTCGGTGTGTATGTTTGTGTTTGTGCCGTCTTGTACTGTGCGTTCTTGTGGTTGGTTTGTTAATAGTAGACCCGATGGGATGGTCGCAATCTTTATTAGAAAAGGGATCAATCATAAAGTAATATATAGTGGAGAAGTTCGCAGGTTCCGGGTGCTGGAAGTTTGTATCGTCCGCATACCCCTTCAGCAAGGAAGGGGTTTGTATGCGATTGCGGTCTACGCACCTGAGGAGCACCAACAAAACCTATTTATAGCGGAGCTCGAGACACTCTTTCGATGCTTACAATTGCACCTGGACAAAAATTACTTTATCCTAGGGGGAGATATGAACGCCAAGCATAGAAATTGGGGAAATTATATATCTAATGCCAGAGGAAATCAGTTGGCTGGTTGGTTAGATCAGTATCATATTGAATATAGAACTGACCTGCTAGCTACGAAATATCCATCGTTCCCCAGAGGTAGATCGTTCTTAGATATCTTGCTAATCGACTCACGACTGAGATTACTTAACACCAACAGACGAAACACAAACTGTTTACGGACAATTGAATACGACAGCGACCACTGTGCATTCAAGGCAGTAATAGAGCTTCCGAACGAGCTCGCAGATCTGGAGGAATTCGTGATCCCGCAACCCTATAACTACGGGCAATGCGATGGCCGCGGTTCACCAGATCATTAACAAGAGAATTGCGTTCGAATGACTTTAATCTGCCAGTAAACAGAAACCTGACTAATGTCGAAATCGACAAATACATTCAACAAATGGACGAAACCGTAAAACGAACAATTCCCAAAACAACAGTTACAGATCACACTAACATGTACAGAAACGCAACAATAAACGCACTCCACAGGCAAAAGAGCAGACTGCTATCGAAATTAAAACAATTACACAGACAGTTTACAGACAGACAAGACCAGGAGATAATATCACTGAAATCCCGATTAAAAAACCTCCAACAATTACTTAAAGCTAATTATAGATTAGCAACAAATTTGTATTGGAACAACAGAATTCGAGCTATAAAAGCTAATAACCCGAATATGTTCCCACAAATAAATAAAATATTCAGGAGAAATAATCAAAACGAGATTCAGTGTCTCCAAATTCCACGTACTGAGGTAAACAAGCAGCTGCTCTCCAACATTGGCATAGATACAGAGAACGCTATCTTCAATAGTGAGCTCTTCGTGGTCGAAGATCCTTTGGAGAAGGCGAACGCTGCTGTCTTTCAGGAAATGTACAAGGTGAATGAAAGCATTCACCGAAATCATGACCTGGAGGACAGAATTCGACTGAATCACCTGCACCTCCGGAATGAAATTTCACATTGGCAATCGGAGAATCCGGGTTTTACGGAATTCAGTGACGATAATCTGTCAATTGACATTAATGCCAATGGTGGAGCTAATAGCCTTTTAATCACAAGGGAAGGAATCCAGAGTATCTTCGACTCATTAAGAAGCAAAAAGTCAGTGGGAATAGATGGAGTACCTAACATCGTACTCAAGAACCTGCCCCCAAAGGCAATAGATATATACACGGTCCTGTTTAACAACGCGTTGAATAATGCATATTATCCCGCGCGTTGGAAAACGGCTATCATTCAGCCCATCGCAAAAAAGGGCAAAGACTGTACAAACCCAATGAACATGCGTTCGATAAGTTTACTCCCAAGCATCAGTAAAGTATTTGAAAAAATCATTAATAAAGCTCTGCTAAAATGGGTAGACGACAACAGCATTATTCCAAATAACCAGTTTGGCTTTAAGGCGGGTCATGAAACCACACATGCCGCAGCTAAACTGGTCTCCGACATACAATGGAATAAATGTAGGAACCAATGCACAGGTGCCTGTCTGATCGACTTGGAAAAAGCCTTTGATACCGTCTGGATCGAAGGGTTGTATTACAAACTGGTCAGACATGGCATACATAAGCCTTTACTACATGTACTTTACGATATGTCAAAGGACAGGAGGTTCGTGGTGAAAAGTGGTAATGTGACCTCTAATAAAACGTATAATATCAAGAATGGCTTGCAACAGGGTGCGGTACTCTCTCCGATTCTTTTTAACATTTACATTAGCGACTTATTAGATGCACTCCCGCAGGCTATTGCGTACGCAGACGATCTCATAATTTACAGAACAGCTCCGAAAGTTGAAATCATAAATAGTTTAATACAGCGAGATTTCAACAACGTGCAGCGCTATTGCGATGACTGGAAACTTAAGATCAACTTCCAGAAATGTGGAGCCATCCTATTTAGAACGCCATTATATAAAGCCACGAACGACACAAGAAAAAACTGGCGAAAGCTAGTTATCGTGGGACCGCATGGAGATAAACTGGAAACCAAGAGTTTAGTTAAATACCTGGGCATCTGGCTAGACCAATATCTGTATTTCAACAGACATGTAGAGGCTGCTCTGATCAAGGCTAGAAGGAGGCTATTTCATAGTAGCCCACTTGACAGCAGGGTAAAAGTCATATGCTACATGACGCTAATCAGGCCAATGCTCATATATGGCTGTCCAGTATGGTTTAACATAGGTCCAAATTTGATGGAAAAGATTCGGGTGTTCGAAAGGAAGTGTCTGAGAACCTGTCTCAGATTATATCGAACACCGGAATCGGAATACAAAAAGTACTACTCAATTGAGACTTCATATAATGAAGCCTGCATAAATAGGGTGGATAATTTTATGATTAAATTAATCAGAGGACATATTGCGACAGCAATATGCTCGTCCAATGGCCTAATTTTCGGGGCTTATTATCCAAATACCCTGTACTATGAGAACGTGCGTCGCAACGGTTTTGTTCCACCAGAGGCGTTCCTTGATTTGGACATGAAAGGGCTTATACAGGATAGATCCGGAATTCCGGTGATCTATCATGTAATTAGATCATCTGTAGACGGGCGATTGTGCTACGACCGGGAAGTAGTGCGCACCGAAGAAGAACTCCTGCGCTTCAGTAGGGCTATGTCCCACAGAGACCGGGACAATAGTATTAGACAGCGTCAACAGTTCTGGTGGTTGAATGGCATATAAAGACCTGGGTACCAAAGTCGGTATAGAATCATAGTATCATCAGCTAGCTTACATAGACTAAGCTTTTCTAGAATTAGGGTAGTATAAGATTTAAGTTAAGTTAGGTTAAGTGCTTTTACATAAAAAAAAAAAACAAAAAAAAAAAAAAACAAAAAATATTAGGTAAGTTAAGTAAGTTAAATTTTAAGAAAAAAAAACAAAAAAATTGACAAAGTTTTTCAAAGTTTTCGTTGTCTTTCAAATAATTATAAGTATTGCCACAAAGTTCTGTCGCCGAAAGGCAAATTATACAAATATTAAGTAATGTTTAGCTTAGAGCGTCTGCAAAGGACCAGTAAGTTATTATATAAGCTATTTAAGCTAGAATTTAAGCATTTTTTGTCTAGCCTTTAATTTAGAAACTAAGAATATAGAAAGAAAATAAAAAAAATGTTTAAAAATGAAAAAAAAAAAAAAAAAGATAGTGATCCGAGTCGACGTTGGCAACTCGGTACGTTGGCACCTCGGTACGTTGGTACCGTCATCCGGCTCGAGGAATGGCGGCGATCTATCAACACGTGGTCAATTTGGTTGCGAGTGCCTCCATCAGGTGATACCCAAGTGGCTTTGTGGATGTCTTTATGCGGAAACCTGGTACTCGCAACGACCAAGTTCTTTGATGTTGCCAGTTCGATGACTCGTAGTCCATTGTCATTAGTGTTCTCATGCAAACTATGGGAACCTATGTAGTGCCTGAAAACCGGTTCCCGACCTATTTTCGCATTCAAATCACCAAGAACGATTTTCACATCGTATTTTGGGCAGCCATTGAGGGCCCGTTCTCTATTCTTCTTTTTTGTCGTCAGGGGACTCCTCTGTAGGTCCGTGAACATTTATGAGGCTTATGTTCGTAAACTTGCCTCGCACGCGAAGTGAGCATAGCCTTTCGGTTATTGCATTAAAGCCGATAATGGCATGCTTCAGTTTTTGGCTGACTAGAAAGTCTACCCCGAGCACATGGTGTTTTGCATGACAGCTGTAATAAATGTCATACTCGTTTCTTTGAATAACACCACTACCCGTTCATCTTATTTCTTGTAATGATGTTATGTCAGCCTTATATTCGGGCAGGGCATCAGCTAGCTGCTGTGCAGCTCGAGCTCTGTATAGTGAGCGGACGTTCCATGTAAAAATTCTTAAATCGTTTAGCCATTTTCGTTTCCGTGATCGTCGTCGTGTATCCGGTCCATATCCGAGGCCTGTTAAATTTGCCATAATAATTCATTAAGAGCCTTGCGCCAACCTTTCTCAGGATGTCACTGCATGTATTGGTTCACTGCTTGGCGGGTGCCAAGTAGCTATCCAGGGGTGTCACGTGAAGACTGCATGTCAACTTGGATGGAACAGGGACAAGGATCGTCCTAGCCTTCGCCGGGTTGAACGCAATCAGTAACTTTGCCCTGTATGTTCGCACCCATCCCCCCATTACTCTCAATTCGTGGTTGTGGAGTTTTGACGGATTTTAATTTGGTCGAATGTTGATGATGCAGTGTTCCGCCGAACACTGTTAACACAGAGAACACAACGGCGCGAAACAACACAATTAAAACACTGAGATTTATTTTTAATTTTTATTGTTAATAGATTTTGTTCCTATCAACACATAAATTACTACGGCTTTATGATTAGTTTATCCACTTATGGGCGCACATAAGAGTCAGATACTTAGGATTGAACAGTCACCTTTTTTATAATATTTTCTTTGTTTACAACATCGGGTTCGCATCGGATTTCTTCCCCTTTCACACTTGCCTTCTATCGTGTGCATATGACGAACTTTTGGATAGCAAATTAACGATCTAACCACGAGCTTTCCGGTAGCACATTAATTCGATTGCGACGTTGGATGACACTCTAGTTTTTAGGCACACGTTTCGGCGTCCCGGCTACCCTCACAGCCGACCGAGGACCACAGTTCGAGGCAGCGGTCTTCAAGCAGCTGACCGATCTACTCGGCTGCCAACAAAGCCACACGACCGCGTATTATCCCCAGTCCAATGGGATGATAGAACGTTGGCATCGCTCGCTCAAAGCCCCACTGATGTGACGACAATCAATGGCTCGACGCCCTACCAACTGTGCTCTTAGGCTTGCGCACAAGCATAAAAGAGGACCTGGGAGCCTCAGCAGCAGATCTGACCTACGGAACCAATCTGCGCCTCCCAGGAGAGTTCTTCGCCGATGGAGAACCCCCACTCGAACAGTTGCCCAATATGGAAAAAGTACGCTAACTCACGCGAAAGGTCAGGGCAACACCGGTCGCCAGACACGGTTCCAAGAGGATATTTGTTCACCCAGAGATGGACAGCTGCACGCACGTCTTTATCAGGGTGGACAAAGTTAGGAAACCTCTAGAACCCGCTTACGAAGGACCATACAAGGTGCTGGACGGAATAAATTACCGAGTCTTCTCCGTTGACATCGACGGAAAACCGTACACCGGCAGTATCGAAAGACTGCAGCCGTGCCATTTAGAACAACCGCCCGACGCGGTACCGGGAGAACCATACCAGCAACCGGCGGCAGCAGATCATTATTCTCGTTCTCTTATCTGTAAGAGAACTTTTCATCTGGATTCATATTTCCATCTTCTTATCGGAATCTTCTTTCGAAGGATCAAGCGTACCGCCACTTCTTTCTCGATCCTATCCTGGGATTTGTTTGCGTTACACATCTGGCTTAAGACAACAAGACTTTTTGTGTGCTTCAGATGGGTAACAAAGGAACCGTGGGATTTGGTATCGGTTTCTAGATCGCATTCCAAGTCATAAACATCTGGCGTGAAATTGGCGTTAAGATGTTTATGATTGCAAGAATTCTGTACCGGCGGGCGAATCGCTACGCCTTTGTTTGTGCACGTGCGCTTCTTAGTTTTGGGATCTTGCGAGGAATTTAGGGTGCTAATTGCTATTAGCTACATGAGGAGATATGCGTTATTCTATTTGTTTTCAGAAAAATGCGTTTAATGGATGGATTGAGTAAATGTGGAATTGCATTGAATTGAATTGAATGGATGCATCGAATGGATGCATTGAACTCAATATTAGGAAATTTTGAAAGTTTAGTTCGGTTGGTTTTTACTATTGAATTCAATGCTGGTTATTTGGAATGTTACCTTTTGTTTCAGGCGGAAGTAAGGACTTTTGGGAACCCTGTCTGTGGGCACGTGTAATGGATATAGGTGAGTATGTTCCTTGGTGGAACGACGATATCTCAACCTATAGTGGATTGTGTGGTTCATAGAACCGCCACAGAGTTTCCTCCATTATCCTGCCTCCTCGTCATATTTACCGCCAAATATACTCCTTAAAACTTTACTCTCGAATTCGCGGAATTTGTTCTCTTTTCGTTTTGTGAGACCCATGTTTCGCATTCGTATAGAACAATCGGCATGATTATGGTTCTATAAACATGGAGCTTTATATTACGTGATAGCAGTTTGGAGTTCAGCAGTTTACTGACTGTATGCCAACTAGCGTTGCCGGAATGCAGTCTTTTCTTAATTTCCTTGGACTGGCCATCAGTATTGTTCTCAGATATTTAAACTCTTTCGCTTTTTCAAATATCTTGCCTTATGTAGGTTTGCGGTATATCTCTTCTAATGTATATATGTATAGCTCTAAACATGTAATTATATACAATTTTTTCTGTAATTGCTTAAGAATCTAATTTAATATAACATAAATCTTACTGTGCGGGTAGAAGTTTGTGTGCCAGACAGGGCACGGATTCACTTCACCCGCCAACGCTTACGTCGTCAAATTGTTCAGAGAGGAAATTGTCTTTAAAAACCCGAGCACCAAAACAACGAGGAAAAATTAAACACCAGGATATCGTTGGTTATATTTTTATTGTACACTAAGTTTTTTTTTTGAGATGTTTCACCTTAGTTTCTATTTTAACATTTAATTTGTTTTTGATTTAAACGACACTTGGATATAATCTGTTATTGCCCGCCTGTTCATTTACTGGTTTGCCAATAATTTTAAACGTATATGTTTAAAATGAATATATTAAAACTTGAACACTCGGGGGTTGATTTAACGACTCGTCAAACGTGTGTGTACACGATGGTGGATATAATGCGACTCGAAGCGGCGGCGTGATTGTCCGCTGTGATGGTTGAGGTGACTGATCTCAATTAGGGATGAAATTTTAATTTTGAATTCGCACGGCTATTAGCCAATCATCATTGCGCTCGTCTCATTGAGGTGAATAATACTCGCGCATCAACTTCGGGGTTGGCTTAGCTTGTGCGCTTGTATCAAATGCACTCTCTGAGGATGACCTACTGCCCTAGTGTGATGGCTGTGGTGATCTCAGAGTGCATTGAACTGTAGGGAGACAGAATTATGGAGGAGAGGAAAATGTAGCTGGTGCTATTCACCTGCGAAATGAGATCGTTGATCCCAAGCGAATAGAGTGGCTGGGGGAAGTCATAAGTGACGCTTAATCGACTAGGGAAATATTATCATGTGAACCAAATTCGAAGAATTTGGAATTTCCCCAGCCGTTGCATGGTTATGTAACCGCGTCGTTTGGTCTGGTATTGGTTGTTGCTAACCAAAATGACTTTGAAATTTCCGTTGGAAATCTCATGGGTTAATACAATAGTGTTGCCGTATGGCAAGAAAACACTGAATGCAATTGTGCATTAACCGAATAGATGAATGACTTCCGACCAATCTTCTTTTAGGGATTTATCTATTGCAGGTGAAATATAAGACGGTAGGAATTGGGATTGAAGTGACGCGCTGTTAGCGGTCGAAATTATGTTAGGATTGTGGGTTGGTTCTCCATATAATATAAAGAACCCCCACATTACTCTACCCTGATCCTAGAAAAGCTAAATCTGTGTAAGATAGTTGATTTTGGAGTTACTTTACCGACTTTGGTAAATAGGTTTTATTTGTCATTCAACCACCAAAACCATTGGTGCTGTTTAATAATGTCATCCCGGTCTCTATGGGGAAGTAGCTCTATTGAACCGCAAAAGCTCTTCTTTGTTGGGCATGACTTCTCAATCGTAGCACAATCGCCCGTCTACATAACATCTCCCTACATGATAAATCAGCGGAACTCCGGATTCATCCTGTATGAGACTGTTCATATCAAATTCGAGGAACGCCTCTAGTGGAACAAAACCATTGCGGCGCACCCTCTCAAAATACAAAGTTTTTTTATTTTTTTCGTAGTCTGCTTTTGTATGTATAGACGCTGGTCACCACATATACTTCGAGTATTCGAAAAAAAACACATTTCTCAGTTCTATGAAGGTGTTTCCTTCCCCGTATCGAGGAGTACTTTTTAAAGTTAGAGTATAATAAGCTCAAAATTACCTAGAATAAGATTGCACCCTTGTAGCGGTTCTACTGACGCCACTGATACCTTTTCCACTTACCTCCAAATCTTCCTGCCCTAAAGCTCTAGAGACCTCATTGTTTTTCGCTTATGCAAGGGCATTAACACCCTCAAGCATTTTCCCATCAAGGACATTCACGCAATTAATGCGTTATATCATTTTTCCTGGAAGAAATCGGTACGGCAGTACCCCATACATCAATGCATCTCAGCATTGTTCTAATAAGAAAACATTTCGGTTGCCATACTAGATAACCGAAATGGATTATAGAAATAATCAGCAGAACCCCTGTCTGCCTGCGTTTGCTGTCCACACGTGTGCGACAGATTTTTATAGTGTATCCGTACCCACGGCGGCTTTTATTCAACCTACAAAGCATAGCGCAACTCGTGCCTAGCTGCCAAGAGCCGAATTCTTTGCCAGTGTAAATATTCACACTGGAATTCGATCCTTGACTTGCTATGGATGCAATACACAATCAACGTGGATGTAAACACAATCGTCATTGTGTAATCATCCCAAACGCATCCTAATCACCAGCACCATATTTAAACAGCTGCAAACACTTCGTCCAAAGATGCTCTTGCATGTGAATTTTCATTCCCACGGTTCGTACACCCAAGAGCTCGCGTCACGAGCAAACAAAGTGATCCGCGCGTAAGTGGACACACCCTCGTTAGGATCTATGTACCGGAGATCCACTCTGATTGGTCGGTCTCAAAAGAAAAATTTCATTTCCTTTTCATCACACCACCAAACTCACCCCAAACGAAAGTTGAGTCTTTGAGTCGTAATTCAATCTTCCAAGCGGTCGGGTCGCTCGCCATCCACCGTACCGGCGTCGGCACGGTGGGTTCGCTAGGAGTCATTTCTTCCTCCGCTCCCCGGCGCGCACGCGCGGAGTGTTTAGTTAGTTCGTGTATTGTGTACGTCGAACGATTCAATGAGGAATATTAAGAAGCGCGAATTTATATTGCAAACAAAATTGTACCATTAGTTTAAGTACTTTAAACAACTTGAATTCGTATTTTAACAATTGTTTTAGTCTGAGCTGAAATTAATAAAAAAACATTATCATTAGAAATTACACCAGTGTGTTTCAATCAATTTCTCCTGTGTGTGGCGTTTTCTCTTGGTGAACAGTTTTATTTTACGGCGGACCTTTTGGAACTTGTGGGGACGAGGTAGAACCCCGTGTCGTACGCCGGCACAACGACTTCGCCCCCACACCCTCTCATCTTGTGTTTTCGACTCTTCGATCCCCTTGAATCTAACCACCACTGTGTAAAACCAATTTCCTAAAAATATTCCCCTTTACAGGAGACTTAATCCCACCTCATAGGGTCAATACGTAAAGTAACCCAACGCACACAAACTATATATTAAAAAAAAAAAAAACCATAAATTAGCAAAAGCTAAAGATGTGGGATTTCTCTCATAGTATCCGTCCACCTTTGCCATTAGAGACCTTCTCTGCACTGCCAATGTAGATAGGCTTTCCTCGTTTATGTATTTCAAGACCGAACTTAACAATTTCATAGATGAGCGTGACTGAGGCAGACACACAAAACATCCAGCCGACAAATATAACGATGAAGGATACACGTACCCTTCTCTCCCAAGTCAATTCTTTCTTTTGTTTACGATCATTTATCTTCACGAAGCAATCGCCATGCAAAAACTAAAATCATTTTTGAAACATAAGGAAAATTGAGGTTAGACTTAAAGATTAACAACGGCCACCATCTGGCTCAGTAGCTGTATTACATCCTTCAGAAATATTGTACACAAGTCATATGATCCTGAGCAAGCAGAATGGTGCACATATGTGTACCTAAGCAGGACCTCCTGATCTCCCCTAGAAAAATTAAATAAACAGAAGAATACAGAATAAAACAAATATTCTATTCAACATCTATGAAATAACTATTTATATTAAACGATACAAGCAAACAAAAATTCAAAATTTTAACAACCTCTACAAGTTAGCGACACAACTAGTATTGTTCATCGAATGTTCAGGTCACAAAATTTTAATTTTGAGAATAAAATTCTTCGACGAATCCATCCAGATATGCCATAATCTCTGCTCGGATATTGCGGAGGATAACCCGCGTCCAAGCGCGATTATATGAATACAGACAGTCGAGCACCAAAGTTTCTCTTACCCTGCTCACCAGGGATTCAACATTTGGTTGCTCGCAGTCGTGCCTGAATTTCCACCTAACGGCAGCCGCCGCTAGTAAGCGACGACGCGTCACTATATCACTTATTTCTCGCGTTATCATAAGGCAGGCCTCATCCAGAATACTTGGGTAATCTGCGAATTTATAATGGTATATGTTTGTCACGCACACCTGATATAGGACAAAACTTACCCCCATTATCAAAATCTCGTCGGTGCCAAAGGATTGGGATAGGGTCGCTATCAATCGACGAACTGCTTTCGGAATCGAATTCGTCGCTGTTGTTCTCCACGTCCATTTTTTTATTTCAATTTCAGTTAAATATTTAAAATAAGTATATTTATATTTTAAATTTGCAAGGACGATATAAGGATGTGACGTGTGTAGCTTCTGATAAATATTTATATATCAAATTTGAAAGGTCGCCCTATGGTTATGAAGAGGATAATTTCTAATAAAGCAAAGTAAGTAAATAAAATCACAATTGTCACGTAAGGGGATGAAATTAGTTCACATTGTCGCTGCAAGGCGTCGCTACGAGGGCGACGCGAATTGCAACTGTGACTCCCGGAGACTTAGAATTGTAGACTTTGCATTAGATGGGCTAGGACCTCGCGGTGCATGAGTATTGACTATTTTAAATTAGATTATTCGATTGTAGACATAGGTAAAATATGTGCGGTGAATCTTGATAGGGTAAGTCAGCCTTTAGTGGCTACTTAGCATTCAGAGCTCATTTTATATAGAATTTTATACAGATAAAATTATCTTACACCAAAATAGTTTACACAAATAAAAAATAGTTTACATGAACAACCCTTTATAATGCAGAAGACAGCTAATCTTTTATCAGCATGCAAATTATAGGATTTTTTGCACTATTTCCTTTTTTTTTGTGTTTACACATTTTTGTTTTTAATACGGGATACCGTTTTTTAATGTGGACTTGGGTCTGGGCCCATAACCTATTGAAATATAAAAATGTTATCTACGCGGAATTCAAAAAACAACTAAGAAATGTTTAGCTTACTTAAGAGCAGAATGTAAAAAGAAAGAGAATGACAACATTCACAAGAAATTTCATATTTCTTGGAATAAGGTCAAAGTTAATGCAGTTTTATTATATTTTTTCTTTAATATACTTTTCTCGAGAAAGGCGAATCCATAGCGCCGGCACGGCGCTCCGAGATACCACCAAAAACGGTGGCAGCTCTTCTTGAGCATTTGCAGGTTATAACGCTCCGGAAACACTTGCGCGGGGAGGAACGTGGCGGTTCCGAAAACGCCACGGCCTACTTGCCCAATTACCCCCCCAACCTTCCTGTGCTGAAGCCACTCAAATTCCATTGTTTCAGAATTGCTAATTGCTGCTAATTACATTTAGCACCTGTAAAAAGAATTTCACCTACAAGGGCATTTTTCCTTGCATCAACTCATCGGCAGAAATGTTCCCAACAAAGAATTCTTAGCATTCTTAATCCAATGCATCCCTAGAATTCGCAGGAAAACTATTCCGGCACCATTGTTTGCCAAGCAATTTTGTCCCTCATGTGCACCCTAATCTTCCCACATGCACATATCTTGCAGACCCTTTGTCCAAGGGACAAAAGCAAATACACGCATCTAGCGTCTAGTGCCATAAACTGAATTCCTTCGCATGTAAACATGCATAAAAACTCAATCCCTTTTCGTTCAGCCAGATACGGTCCACGACCACTCATCGTATACCTAAAATGCTTTAGCATCACCAGCATAAAAGCAACACGGCTATTTACCCAGCTGCAATAAACCGACCAGCGATTCGTTTGTTCAATCGACAAACAATCACCGCATCTTAGGCATTGTTATAATCCAGCGCCGTGCTTCCTCGTTAGATGGAAGGGCGTGGACCTTTTATTTTTTTCTTTATTTAATATTCTTTCAACAATTCGCGTTTCAATGTTTATTCGCTCCGATTGAAACAATCTCAACTTTCAATCTCAACTGACTTTACAATGAATTTTTCTCTCTTCTTATATAACATTGTGTTCTAATCTACTGTAAATTATAATTTGAACAAAAATCCATTTTATCAAAGTATCACTTAATCTACTGTGACTTTAAATTTTGAACAAACTTTGAACGAAAATCAAAGAGCCATGTTTCAAATGAAAAAAGGGGCATGTTGTGAAAAAGGGGGCATGTATGAAGTGTACTGAAACTGACTTGATATAGAATAGTGTGGATGTTTATTTATGATATATATTAAATGAGAATGTTAGATATGTTAGGAGAAGGTTTTAAGGATGTGTTAGATAAATAATGAGATTCAGTGTTAAAGTTAATAATTATAAGGACAGTAGTATTCTGGAATACTACAACATTATCAACGAAACCAAATTCTCCAGCATTTCCTAATGCAAACACGAACCCGGTTTCTACTGCAGCCAGAAATGCCATATACATCAAATTTGCTTTTAGCACCATTTCCCAGATGACTAGCGGTTTATTTATTCAACTGCAATGCACACCATAATGCCTTTTATCCTGTGGGGTTTCTCTATATTACATGGAGAACCAACCCACAATTCCATACCTTATTTCGACCGCCTTCAGCGCGTCATACCTATCCATTCCTCTTATATGCTATTCACCTGAAATAACATGTTTTCCCCAAAGACGCATAGCTAAACTCATTATTCTATGCAGATAACGCACAATTGAGTTTAGCTAACATTTTCGCCATACGGCAATACTATTCCTCTAACGATGAGATTTCCAGCGGAAATTCCATTCGTATTGGTTAGCAACAACCAAGTCGAATCAAACGACGCGGTTGCATCATCATCCATTAGCTTGGGTAATTACCAACATTCCTTAGAGTTTTTCCGACGATACCATTTTCCTAGCCGATGTAGCGTCCTATCAATTTTCATCAGATCATCCATTCGCTTGGGATCAATGATCTCTTTTTGCAGGTGAATAGCACCAGCTAAATTTTCCTCTCCTTCGCAATTCTGTCTTTCTATAGTTCGATGACCTAAGAGATCATCACTAGGTCACTGGACCAGTCGCATACGCGGCATAAATACACACACACTAAGTCAGATAAACCCTGGGTTATTGTGCTTTCCTTTTGATTTCTCCATCCTTGCTACGCCCATCAACGTTGAATTAATACACAAGTACGTTTCTACCTCGATGAGCGTGGGGGAATTGAGGAATGCACAAGAGAGCATGATTATCATTGGCGGATCGGTGTGTAAAAGCAGAAATCCCAATTTCCACCCTAATTCCAAAGAGTCGCATCTCAACCACTGACACTGTAGTCACGCTGCCGCACAAGCAAAATTTAAATACGCGTTTATTAAACCAGTCACCAGGATTTCGGGTTTATTTTATTTAATTGCCATCGCGGCTAGACACGCATCAATAATTATCTTAAACGCCGTTCAACATACTCGCCGCAGTCCTCAAAATACTTTTAGTTCTTTGTGTATTATGTGCCAAAGCGAACTTTTTCAATAGTTACATTGAATCGTGATCCTTTCCTGTGTAAACACAAATATAAGTTCTTCAATTTAAATCTAGTGATAATTTATGATAAATATAAGCTAAACCAAATTAAATTAAAATAAAGAACATAAAAAAGACAACAAAATAAAACAGTGTTTTCGTTTCCTTTTTTTCCTCGGTGAACAATTTTTGACGGCGTAAGTGTTGGAGGGTAAAGTGAATACTTGCCATACGTTGGCATCCGAACTTTCTACCCCCACAGTCCATCATCCTTTTTTTTTTTGTCCGCTTCGTTTCTCATGACGCTCGCGCATGAGCAAAACAATGCATCTCGTTTTTCCTTTGTTTTACCGCATAGATAGGCACCGTGATCTTCACGATCAACTACACGCACACCACCACAGGACCTCACCAGCGAAATCCTTCTCCCTTGTTTTCACCACGAGAGAAACACTTTTTCTCTCGAGGAAACTCAGCCTAAACGAGGTTTGAATCCCTAAGTCGTCTTCCATCCTTCAGTGCGCGCGCATCGAGTATTTTTATCATCCCCCGTAGGGTGTGCACCGGAGTCTGCACCCCTGCGGGACGTGTCCCTTACGCGAGTCGAGTTTCTTGTCGCTTAGTATTTTTTATTGTAAAAAGTCTAACTGCTGCAGATTAAGTAAATAGCAAGGATTTTCACATAAAATAAATTAAATTAAAAACGGTGATCACCAGCAATAAACCCAGTTATTCAAAACTATAAACAGTGAGTTTCTTTTACTTTCCTCCTGGTGGACGGTTTGTCGTGAAGTTTTGTTTCCTTGGTGGACAGGTTCGGTGTAACAATCGATGGAACATTTAGTGGGTTGGTGGTAGAACTGTCGCCCGTGTTGGCGTCGCGACCACCTTACCCTACAGTATTTCCACTGCCTTCCCGCTCGTGAACGAAACGAGTTCTGATACAGAGATATACGCACCAGGATTGTCTTCTAGAGAGCATATAAACCGAACTCCGTGGAACAATACCACGAATCTCCGAAGAACAATATCCGTGGCAATATCTGTGAAACAGACAGAGGTCGGTTACTCGCCTTCGATGTGATAGCGACTGTAGTCCCGACGTCAGCGCCGGGTCCCCGATCAGGCGGATCGCTCGTCTCTGTATACTCTCAAGTAGGTCGAAGGTATGTTTAGGAGCAGAGCTTCAAACATGAGAGCAATATTCGAACGCGGGTCTAATTTGGGATTTATATAGGAGAAGAAGTTGACCCAGAGTAATATATTTCTTGGGTCTAAAAAGATAGCTCAGTTTTCCTGAGACGGATCTGGCAATGTTGGACGCATGTTTATCCCACGATACATTCCCACAGACCGTGACGCCGAGCAATTTCAAGCTTTCCCCAGATTCAAGGGCCTGGCTATTCCTCATCAGCTGTGGCACCGATGATCCACTTTTCCTTGTGAATGTTGTATATTGTGTCTTCGCTGCATTGAAGTCGACAAGATTGGCCTTTCCCCACTGCACGACCTTATCCAGATCCCGATTCAGAGCGTCGATCTGGCTACATTTCAGCTGGTGCGACGTTGATCCACCCATCAGCCGATCACTCGAAAAAGAGGAAACAGGCGTACTATCATCCACGAAACTGAACACTTTGTTATCCGTTGTCTCCAACAAATCATTTATGTGAAGCAAAATCAAGGACTAGAACTTTGAGGCACCCCGGAATTAACAGCATACAGATCCGAACACTCGCCGTCGACAACAATCCGGATCGAACGATTTTCGAGGAAGCTCTTCATCCAGTCGCAAAGCTGCTGGGAAAGTCCGTATGAACGAAGTTTGCTCAGGACTGCCTCACGCCTGACTCGGTCAAAGGCATTGGAGATATCCAATGCGACCGCCCTCGACTAACCATGCCGCTCAAGCACAGATGCCCATATATTGGTTATAATGGTCAAAAGCTCCCCCGTGGATCACCTGCCGCGGAATCCGTACTGACGATCATTGAGAAGTCCGTTGCACTCCAAATACTTAATTAACTCGGCATTGATGACCTTTTCCATCACCTTAGATAACATAGGCAATAATGCTATGGGTCGGTAATTTTGTGGGAGACACCTTTTTCCCCTCTTTGGGATTGTCTGAACTCGAGCGATTTTCCAGCAGGCAGGTAAGGTCCTTCGATCATAAGATAAGCGATAAGTCTGTCAAGAACCGGCGACAGTTCTGGCGCACAGTTCTTAAGGAATATTGTTGGTATTCCGTCCAGGCCGGTTGCCTTCCCACAACCCAGTCCACGTAGAATGCGTTAAATGGTACGCGGGCGGAACCTCACATGCCGCATCGAAGACCGTACCGGCGCGCAGCTTTGGTCAAGGCCAAGAAAACATTTGCTATGACGAGGAGGCTTGTGGGGGGCGAGGTCTTGGTGCCAGCGTACGACACGGGTGTTCTACTCCGGCCCACGTATAAAAAATTCCTAACGTTCCACCGAGCACTGCCCACCAACAAAAGAAGAAAATGAAACGCGCTGTATTCACTCTGTTGCAAACCTTTACCTTTTATTGTTATGTTCATAAGTCAAATTTATTATTTTGTACACGTTGTTTCAAAGCTGTCTTTAATGCAAATTAATTATTTTGTACACATTGTTCGGAAGCACTGGTTATTTATTGCGTTACATCTTTCCGAAAACACCCGCTCCGTTTCGGCTCGCGTAGATTAAAGCATTCATCCAAACTATTTGGTAGCACTGAGCGGTTGGGACACGACTAACCCGGTGTGTGCGCATTGGCTGTTGCGGCTCGACTATATGTGTCCGGCCCCGGTGGTGGTTGAATCTCGACTGACTAATAACTAGCGAGGAAAAGTTCGTCGCACCGTGGCAGTGGAGTCATAGCTAAAATAAACTCACTGCCATTTACTAAGAACTTTGAAAAGGGTTGCTATGCCTGTATGGGGAATTTAGTTCCGGTGAATCATTGCCGTATAGGCTGAGTTGGATTCTTTGATTGTGTGTACCGGGAAATTGGTTTCGGAGGCATAGCCAAGTATGGTCAAGGGTCTTGATCGTTGCGATGGTCGTTTCGTGGAAGGGCGACGCATCATGCTGGTGGCTTGCCTGTAAGAGGGAATTGGTGTGGTTCTACATGGTTTAGGTGGAATGGGAACCGAAATGGTTTTCGGGGGAACTAAATGTTGCTTGGTTACAAGCGAAGAGATAGTTCAAGCAGGAAGTGAGCTGGAATGATTTTCGGGGGAAATTGGAATTGCTTGGTTGCAGGCAAGGGATATAATTTAGGTAACATATTAACCGAAGCGGTTTTTGGAAAAATATATGCGGCTCGATGTAGTTGACGGAGATGGTGAGTATTCCGTTGTAGGTTGAATATGTGTTTATTACAGAATATGATTTTCAGGAGAAATTAGGATTGCTTGGTCGCAAGCAAGGAATATAATTTAGATAGAGAATTAACCGAAGCGGTTTTGGGAAAATGTATGCGGCTCGGTGTAGTTGTTGAAGATGGTGAGTGTTTCGTTGTAAATTGAATATGCGTTTATTACAGCTTGGGAAATGGGTTCTTGGTAGGTTGGGGATCTATGCAATTGCAGATTTGGGGACGGAGGCTGTTGCATATTGGGATGTGTTTTGGCATGTTTGGAAATGGATTACAGGTTGGTTTAGGGTGACGCGCTGTTAGCGTTCGAAGTTACTTAGGAATTGTGGGTTGGTTCTCCATGTGATATAGAGAACCCCCACAGGATATTTCACAGTAGCCAACTTGACAGCAAGGTAAAAGTATTATGCTACATGACGCTAATCAGGCCAATGCTCATATATTGGACAACCAACATCTAATAGATATACATACAGTACAGCAGTTAGTCTGACATTTCAACAGACATGTAGAGGCCGCTTTGGCCAAAGCGAGGAAAACTTTTGCTATGACAAGGAGGCTATTTCACAGAAGACAACTTGACAGTAGGGTAAAAGTCATATGCTGCATGACGCTAATCAGGCCAATGCTCATATATGCTTGTCCAGTATGGTTTAACGTAGGTCCAAATTTGATGGAAAAGATTCGGGTGTTCGGAAGGAAGTGTCTCAGAACTTGTCTCAGATTATATCGAACACCGGAATCTGACTACAAAAGGTATTATCCAAATGAAACCTTATATAACGAAGCCTACATAAACAGGGTGGATAATTTTATGATCAAATTAATCAGAGGACATGTTGCGAGAGCAATAGTTGCGTACAATGACCTTATTTTCGGAGGCTATTATACATACATACATACAAATGCTTTGAATTATGAGAGGGTGCGCGGCAATGGATTTGTTCCACCAGAAGCGTTCCTCGAATTTGATATGAACGGTCTCATACAGAATGAATCCGGAGTTCCGCTAATTTATCATGTAAGTAGATCTTCCGTAGACGACCGATTGTGCTACGATCGAGGTCACGCCCAACGAAGAATAGCGTTTGCGGTTCAATAGAGCTACTTCCCCATAGAGACCGGGATGGCATTAAACAGCACCAACGGTTTTGGTGGTTGAATGGCAAATAAAGACCTATTTACCAAAGTCGGTAAAATAACTCCAACATCAGCCAGCTTACACAGATTTCGCTTTTCTAGGATTAGGGTAGACTAGGATTTAAGTTATATTAAATTAGATTCTTAAGCAATTAAAAAAAGTGTATATATATATACATAAATAAGTTAGTTAATTTTAAGTTAAAAAAAACAATATTGACACAAAGTTTTTTTTAGTTTTTCTTTGTTATTAAAATAAACATATTTAAAAATCAAACAAAGTTCGGTCGTCGAAAGGCAAATTGTACAATAGGCATGTAGAGTTTAGCTTAGAGCGTCTGCGTAGGACCAGTAGCTTATAACATAAGATAATTAAGCTAGGATTTAAGCATTTTTTGTCTAGGCTGTAATTTAGAATCTAAGAAAAAAACTGAAATAAAAAATGATGAAAAAAGAATCATGGTACCGGCGCGAGCACAGGTGGCTCCAAAAGACCGGCATAGAGGTTTGAATTCTCGGAAAATAAATTCGAGAACACACTAGCATTTTCCTTTGAATTTGTGGCTAGTGTCCCGCTGCCCGTCACAAACGGAGAAAAAGAGGAGGAGGCGAAGTTACTGGTGACAGCTCTTGCCATTAACCAAAAGGGACGCGAACCAGTCGGGCACTCAAGGAGTTTATTAATTACTCTGTCGTTGTAAGCCTTCTTCGCGGTATCAATCGTCTAGTTTCCCGCGTTTCTGATTCTGACAAAATTCATTCTGATCACTTCCGTGGGATTAGAGCGCCAGTGTTTAAAATCTCTATTTTATGGCGCTGTAATTTGCTCGCTTTTTTATCACTGCAAGGTTTATCATATGAACTTCCTTTGATGGAATGCGGAATATAGATCTCCATCCCCGGAAGAATAATGTCGTTGACCGACTCCGCGCATGCGTTAATATCCGAGTCTACCAAGCACACCTCCGACCACGGAAAGGATGCGAAGAAATGTCGCAAATCATCCCAGTTGGCAACCCTATACCTCTATACATGGGGAAACTGCCTAGGTCGGTTATTCGCTTGAAGTGCAAGTGGTTGCGCGACAGATACCAAGCAGTGATCTGAGTTTCCCAGTGGCGTAGCAACCTCCACGGTATAAATGCTCGGCCCGGATGTCAAAAACAGATCCAGGGTGTTCGCATAATCACCTCGGGCGTCTGGCACTCGCGTTGGTTCCTTCACGAGTTGAGTCAAGTTATGGCTAACACTGAACATCTCCGCCAGCCTCCCAGCCTCGTCGGTTCTGTTAGAACGTACCAACCAGTCGGAATTGTGCACATTAAAATCGCCAAGGACAACAATTTCAGAAACTGGGTGGTTGATCTGTATCCAGTCGACGGTACTTGAAAAATGTTCGAAAAATGTAGCTGGTCGATCGTTCTTCGTGGAGCGGTAAAGACAACAAAGAAATTTAACGGAATTCATCAGCACGACTCTCAACCACATGATATCCATGTTATTGGGATCTAATGCCTCCATGCTCTGGCAAGCCAGATCGAGCCACGTGAAGACGCAGACCCCACCCTTAAACGGAATATTGAATGCATGTTGTATCCTGAGCGGCGAAGGTATGTCGAATCCGTTGACGAATCGACCTGAGTCTCAGTTAGGGCGAGAATATCAGGTTTCGCTGTTTGCAACTATTGGTAGACGGTTACATTCGTATTGGTGAAACCGATGCCCCTGATGTTACAAAATGCCGTTATCAGTCGAACGTCGAAAGAGTTTCAAGAACGAACCCGATTACGCGATGGCGAATTTCTTAATGTTCGGTTATTTATCATAATATCTGCATGATGTTCCACCTGATATAGTCCCCCCAGGAGGTCCGAATGGGAAACTAGTTTACCACCGGAATTCTTTATCTCAGAAGGTACTATTATGACTTGTCTCCGTGTCAGTCCGGGCAATCAGCCATACATCTGAAGCACAGTCGAAGATTTCTCCCGATAATATCGCGGAATGTTTAGCGTGACGGGCTGGTATCTCACCTTGGGACCGACTTACCACCTAAACCAAACTTCTCTCGTTCCGGTCCATCAGCCAAACTCCGAAAGATGGGCAGGAATATCTCCCGAGCATTTTACGGGGCCTATAGCTTGATGAGGTGGTATTTCACCGGACGGCAGGGCGTTGGGACCCTGTGGCAACTCTAACAGACACACAAATTCACAAGCGAAATAGTGGAGAACACGAACGAAAAATCGAATAAGAAAAATACATCAGAACCGTATACCAAGCGATAAATAATAAAAAAATAATTCACACCAGTGGAATATAGTCGAGTTTGGAAATCAAATTCCAAACACGGTCAGTAGCCTGGTGTGTAACGCTTAGGTAAAATTTTTTTAGTGATTCGAGCTATCATAGCGTCAGTTCGAATCACACGATCTTCTTCACTATTATTTCAAACGCTATAACCCCACCTACCACTCGGCCTTTAGTCGTCTCTTACGACAAACCGGCCTACCTGTGAGTATATTCTGACGCCCTACTCACAAGCACTGAGTGAAAAGTACAGCGATTCACATATAAATTTCCTCTCTCTCTTGTTTTATGTAATGACATATAAATATTAACTAGAGGCTTGCCTAGCTAGAGGCTTAGTAAATAAATCTGCTAATTGTTGATCAGCTGCAACATGATGGAGTTCAAAAAAAATCTTGCGCAAATTTTTCTCGAATGAAATAAAATTTCACCTCAGCGTGTTTACTTCTTTAGTTGAACTCTAGGTTTTGGACCAACTTTATAGCACTTTGGTTGTCGATGTGAAGATGAGGACACCCACCGGAATCAGGAAGGAAGTCATCCATTAAACGTTTTCGCCACACCAGTTCTTTAACTGCTTGAGCAGCTGCCGTATACTCGGCCTCCATTGTTGAAAGAGCAACACACGAATGCCTTTGCGATACCTGAGATATTGGTGATTGATTAAATTAAATCACACAGCCACTCGTTGAACGCCGTGTACCAGGATCACCCGAGAAATCTGCATCGCTGAAACAATTCATAGCATTAACGAGATTTTATGTTAAAGGTTATACCATAGTTAGGTGTTCCCTTAACATACGGCAGATGTTGGAGTTACTCTACCGACTTTGGTACACTTTCCCGTTCAACCACCAAAACTGTTGGCGCTGTTTAATAATGATATCCCGGTATCTATGGGAAATAGCCCCACTGAAGCGCAAGAACTCCTCTTCGATGCAGGAGTTACGATACACACCTCGTTTTTCTGAAATTCACCTCCAGACTGACCACGGCACAAATTTTATTTTAACATTTTGTCTTTGATGATTAAATCGTTTGTCCTTATTTCCACACACATGTAATTGGTCCCGCACAATGTTTATTTAAAATCCCCATCCTCAGAGCATCCATGTTGATAACTCATCGGGAGAATGTTTGTTATCCAATAGTGCACTTGTCCACACACTGACCACTATATGTTAGTGATTTGGGTTCTTGCGGTAAGAATTACAAACTAATGTACGATCATATGCAAACAATCCAATGCAGATATGACGGATGGCTCCAGGGTAAGGATTCGATAGGGATTGCCCCAGGGGGAAGATGTTAACATTTCTCTAGCGACGTAGACATTTGTGTGAAAATATTTATAGGCGATCTTATGTAAATGGAAAAGGAAAGTCCCAAGTCTCATGCATCTTTGAGATCAGACAGGAAATTCACCGGGTACCAATTCCATGAATGCATTCCTCGCACAATTACAAGTTTTACTTTATATTACTTTACAATATGTATGTTTTTATTTATTTATGCATCATGGTGCTCTTAAATGCGTGTTGAAACGTTGTTAGGTTCTGTAGGGGTTTAGTTTCAGGAAGCGAGTCTCCTTATCCTGAAAAGGATGTGGGATCTCTTTAATAGACCGCTCGTGAGAAAACCGTCCTACAAAGGGGTCGTCGCCGTGCTTCCTCTGATCCAGAGGGAAGAGCAACGTCCTTAATTTGGCCTCAGTCCTTGTCTCCGCTGGTTTTCCGTGGGGGGCTAGGTGATACTTCGCTATCTAAAAGAGTGTCTTTTGTGGAGGTACCACAGCTTTACTCACCAGTTGTTGGATAAAAAATGAAAGGCTCGCTTTTTCTTCCTTTGGTATATACAAGTCTTTATTTCAGTAAAATGGTTCTCCTGGGCACTTCTTTCAGGGACACTGCTCGATATTCTACTGCGGGGGCTCCTGGGGCACTTCCTCCAGGGACAATGAATGGTATTATACTTCGGCTCGGAGATCACTTTACTATTCCTTTATAAACGAAAACAAATCGAGATTTGTATCCCAAAAATACAAATTTTCATACAACAATCTCGATTTTTGCGTATCCTGAGTGAGATGCTCAGTGTTTACTTTAGATAAGAATTCAATTTCTTGAATTCTTACGAAACTATTTCGCAGATGTGGGAATGTATCAGGATTTTGGTTTTCTATTTGTTTTTCTTAATGGAAATTTTCAGATAGATATAACAATCTCTGAATTTTGAGTTTTGATAATGCCGTGGTTGCGATGTGAAACGATAAACGAATATTAGATTCGTTTATTGTGAATTTTAATTTTACTCTAGATTTTGGATTGAATTATGTCGTGGGGGCAAATTTTAAGCGATAAACGAATGTTTGATTCGTTTATTGCGAATTTTGGATCATGTTTGGGTAAATTCGGGTTTTGATAGGATTTTGGGTTTTGGAGTATTATTGCTGGGATTTGGATGTAGGAATGGGGGAAAAGGTGGTAGGGCTTTTTGGAGCACTACAACGTTACGGGATGGCAGGGTGTTACCGTAACTCGTCTGACTTCCCGATCGTAGCACGATCGCCCGTCGGCAGAAGAACTACATACATGATAAATCAGCGGAACTCCAGATCATCCTGTATAAGACCGTTCATATCAAATTCTAGCAACGAGTCTGGTGGAATAGAGCTGCTGCGACGCAGAGTCGTTTTCTGACCGCCAACGATCAGTTGTGCAATCCGTTATAGATATAGATACCCAATTGCACTAATGGTTCGGACGACAAATCTTTCTGTGGGATCCTAAACAAACAAGCGGATCTATACACACGCGTCCGAGTGCAGTGCAGAGTTATCTGTGCGATCTTTGGCAAATACACGGATCTCCACACATGCGTCTTAGTGCTGTGAAAAGTGCGAGGATATACACGCGAGTGATGTGCAGTGCGGCAAAACCCTCTACTCACTCCATTCCTTGTGTCTGTTTTCCTTTTTTTCGCACCTCTGTGATTTATAATCTCTCGATTGATTTATAATATCTGGTGAGTTTTTAGTGTCTGAGTGGCATAACGTTCCTCGTGGAAGGGATGTGACCTAGATTTCGGCATGGATCTAGTGGGGCATCTACTGCAAGGGCATAACACCTATAGTGGTTGCTTTCACTTATCTATTGCTGGTCCCGACTTGAATTCTTTCCCGAGGCGGTATTGGTTTTCTATGTCAGGCCATTTCAATGGAACGGGAATTTCGCGTTGATTTGTGTAACATTCGCGGCTTGAGATGCAATTTCTCTTCTGTATCTGCCCACGTTTCTAACCAGAAACCAACTATCCTTGCACTTAGCGAAACCCAGTAATACAGATATTTCCGATTTTAATCTACCTGGATATAACTTAGTGCCTCTGTTCTTTCCACATCGTGGTCTAGCCACAAACATACGAAATGATATTGCTTATCAGCTTCTGCCACAATATGGGCTCTGTTCCAACCCACAATTTAATTTCTCGTGGCTAAAACTTCACGTTCGTAAGCATATTATACACTTCCAAATTTGGATAGAAACGCATCCTTAACGAATTTGATGCTCTATATGATTCTATCGATAGGATCTTGACCCTATATCCTCACACTGAAATCGTTATTGAGGGTGATGTTAATGTGCATAACTCTCAGTGGCTTTGTGGGAATAGTCGATGCGCCGACACGGACGCTGAATTAACTAAACCTCCACTGATTGTCACTAATAAAACGCACAACAATGATCGGTTCTGTTGAATCCTTTATTTTTATTTCTCCTTAATACGATTTACACAATTTTAGGTTGATAATGAGGTACACTGGTATATCCTTTATTTAGTTCTATTTTCTCTTTATACATCGATTGGGTGTGGATTTAGGATATGCACTAAGTAACACTTGATAGACATTAGCAATGAGACGAACTAGAATATCTGACTTCTTCGCGTGAACACACTCGAAGTCTTGACCGCCGATTGATTAAAATAAAAAAGGACAAACTCTCTTCGACTCTATGGCGCACGCGCACACTTCAGCTGATGAAATCTGACTCTGTAGCTACAACCTGACTCTTTGAGCCATGGGACGAATCATATTGCCAGTCGCACTGGGGTGGATTCCCACCGCCTGTGGTGAGAAGCAAATCCGATATTTCATTCTGGCGGCGACCATTGAGAAATCGGTTCGGTTATATTGGAAAAGCTTCTTGATCAATCTTGATTTCCATGCCCAGGTATGTCAACTTGTCCTTTACTTTCTTGCTGTATGTGATCTCAAATTCCTTGCTCATCTCATTCAGAAGCTTGTATATCTGATCTTCATCTTTTCCAGTTACCAACCCATCATCCACGAAGAGTGAGAGCATAATGCTCCTGTCCTTGTTGTAGTAGATACACGGGTCGTCATCTGTATTTGTCAGGCCTATCTTCCTTTCAAGGTGTGCGGTGACCCTCTCGTTCCACATCCTTAGAGCCTGTTTGAGCCCGTAGAGACTCTTGTCCAACTTGCAGATTTTCCTTGATCCGTCGTCGAACCCTTCAGGCTGGTTCATGTAGACATTCCGTTCCAGGTTCCCGTACAGGAATGCCGTTTTGACATCGAATGATACCAACTTCATTTTCTCTGACGCGGCGTGACTTAGAAGCAGGCGAATGGATGCATGGCGTGCTACTGGACTGAAGGTTTCTCCATAATCCACTCCCTCTTTCTGTTCAAATCCTCTCGCCACGAGTCTGGCCTTGAGTCTCCCGTCTGCCTTCTCTCGAAGTACCCAACGACAAGTGATCGGCTTCACTCCTTCGGGACAGTCCACCAGCCTCCAGGTTTTCATTTTCATGAGAGAATCGTACTCCTCCTGCATCGCTCGTCTCCACTTCTCATCCTTGAGTGCTTCGCTCACCGGGATATGTGCTGTTTCACCGATCATGGCTGCTCTTGTGCTGTTGCCTCGGTTTGACATGTTGGCAACGTAGTCCCTGTACCTTGGCGGTGGTTGCAGGTTCCGACGATCTCGCAAGGTTCTTCCTTCTGGCTGCTCTGCTGGCGGCGTTGTCTCTTGTTCGTTGTCGCTTGGCTCTTCGGTACTTTCGTGGGTCTCTTCTGCGTGTTCATATTCTGTCTCGCTGTTACTTTCAACTTTCTTTTCGAGATTGTCCTCAGGTGCTCGTGCCTGAGGTTCAGTGCCTTGTCTCAGTATCATTTTCTCCTCGTCGAAGATTGCGTTGTCGGAGCTGATGATGTCTTTCCTATCTTTCAGATAAACCCTGTAGCTGGGTGAATCGATATCATACCCAACCAAGATTCCTTCTTCTGACTTTTTGTCGATTTTGCCTCTCTTCTTTCCTTGTATTAGTACATAGCATTCACATCCAAATGGTCGCAGCTTTTCAATCTTTATTGTTGTTCCGAACCAAAGTTCTGGGGTTTTCCCTGGCACATTGCTGGTTCCAGTCTGGTTGATCGTGAAGATCACATGGTTCATTGCTTCGGCCCACAGCCTTTCGTCCAAGTTCTCGGTATGTATTACTGTCCTGACTGCCTCGACAATTGTCCTCATTTCTCTCTCAACCCTTCCGTTTTGTTCTGGCGTGTGCACATTCGTAAATGTGAGAAGTATTCCCAGCTTGTCCAACATCTGTTTGGTTTTGGCATTTTTCAGTTCCGTGCCGTTGTCAGATCTCAAACACTTGACTCTCCTCACAAGCTGATTTTCCACGAGTCTCAAGTAGCTCTCTATCTTCTCAGGTGCTTCTCCTTTCGTCTTCATGAAATAGCAGCTCCGGTAGTGGGTGAAGTCGTCCTTGAGCATAAGCCAGTACTTGGCTCCTCCTAACGACGGAATGTTCATTTCTCCAGTGTCGATGTGTACAAGATCTAGCGGTTGCTGGGCTGTCTTTGGGTTGATTCGGTGTGGGGCTCGATGATTCTTGCCGTGTGAGCATCCCTTGCATACATAGTGCTTCCAGTCATCAATGTGTTTTATTCCCTTGCGTTTCAGTAAATCCCTCACATACTTTACATTTTGATGGGCGAGTCTCTCGTGCCAAGTTTTGATTGACATTGTCATCAGACTAGTATCTTCTTCTGACCTGAGCATCATTTTGTAGAGGTTTCCTTTGCGCTTGGCAATTGCCACAACTTTCCTGCCATCCTGACTGTAAAACGTTGACTGGTTTCCATTTGCCTTCTGAAGATGTCCCTTGTCCAGCATCTGACTTACTGAGAAGAGATTGAAGTTGAGTTTTGGAACGTAAATAACATCCTCAAGTACCACTGGATACCATTTCCGACCGTCAAAAGCCTCCATCTTGATGTTCCCATCCAACCTGGTTGAGTTTCCGATCACTATTGAGATTGGTTCGTCCAGCTCGACCAGCTGTGCAAACCATTCTCTATGAGACGTCATGTGTTGACTAGCTCCGCAGTCCTGATACCATGAAGTTGTCCTGTCCTTCGAGATGTCACTGTCCACTGTTGAAAAGGCTGTGGTCAGAAACGCCCTTGGTGGCCTTCCGCTTGTAAACTTGCTTGACTCTTCCTTGGAAGTGCATTCTTTGGCGAAATGTCCTTTCTGCTTACATATGTTACATGAGTATTTCTTCTTACAGTAGGCAATGTATTTTTCGCACGGTTTGCCTGTGTACTGCTTCATCATGTGACCTTTTCCTCCACACTTGTAGCATACGAGCGTTGTCTTGTCCTGGTTGCCCTTTGACGACTGCTTTGGCTTCTCACGTCTTGCCAGGAGGGCGTTGTTGGCGTTTCCCTCTGGGTTTGTCGTCTCCTTCAGTCGCTCGTCCTCAAGTCTCAGACGTTCGATGAGAGTTTCCACATTCTCGGTTGCTCCGGTCACATTGTCCCAAGAAGTCCTGAAGTGCGCTAGTTTTGGCGGTAGCACACTCATGATCCTTGTCATGATCCAACTTTCTCTCATAGGATCATTTTCGGTTGACACTTCTTCAGCCAGATCCAAGATCTCCAAACAATTTTCCACTGCTGACTTGCTATCATCGTATTCAAAGGTAAAGAATTTGATTCGGGACATTTCTAAAGTTACATCAGTCTTTGTGCCGTATAAGCTGGTTAATTTGTCTGTCATAGCTTTGGTAGTCTTGCAGTTGACAATTTTGTTTGCGATCTTGCTGCTTACATTTAGGCCTATCAGCGTTTGAGCTTCGACATCCTTCTTGATCCAAGCTGAGATGGTTTCAGATGACGCAGTGCCTGTCGGTCTGAGCTTGTCTCCTGTTACGATTTCGTACAGGTCCTTATTCTTCAGTGCTAGGTTCAGTTTGAATCGCCATGAGATGAAGTTGACGTTGCCCTGGCTGTCTTCGCTTAGCATTTCCAACTGGGATTTGACGGAGTCTATTTTGTTGAGAGGCTGCAATTCGACTGACTTGACTTACTTATATGTTACTCATGGTTAATTTGCTATGCGATGGCTGCTCGGATGTTTGACGATTTGTGGATCACGTTGTCCTTGCCAGTTCTCCCGCTCTGGGCGGCTTTGGTCAATTTTGCTTTCACTTTCGTTGATGATGACCGACGAAACCCTTTTACTGCTGTCCTGGGCCCATAACCTGTTGGAGTTATAAATGACTCGGGCTCGTTGATCCTCAATAAATAACAGTCTAGAGTTAGCAGTAAATTGAAATGTTAATTTAATTTGCGAAAAGAGAACTTGTCGATTGGCACGGAATACACATGATAAAATTGGATCAAAAATTCAAGGCACGTTTTTCTATATCTTTTACTTGCTCTTGCGTTCGAATCAGGCAGTTGATTGACAGATGGGATCAGTGCCAACTTCAAGTCCAAGAACTGTGTGAAGTTCGCACAGGCTGACGGTTGTGTTGAGTAAGACCAGCTGTCAATTTGATCAATTCTCAACACCTTATTATGGGCACATTCAAGCTGTAGCACTTCTACTACTTTAACTACGAATGTTCACTCACTTCACTTTCTTGATTTTTTGTTTAATTTTTTTATTTATTTAGGTTTTTTTTTCATGCACTCTGACCCTGTCACTCAGCTGAATGATGACTGTTGAATTATTTGTTCTAAAGTACCTATACACTGACCTTTCATACCATTTGGTCATCGAAGCTGTTAAGGTAAAAGATATGAACTTTCTAAGAAAACAAAAACCGACAACCTTTGGCGGTTAGTTTCCAATGAATCAATTCTGTGGAGCTAGTCTGTAGTAAACCTGGTTGAAAAGATTTCCAGGAAGGACGACCATGAAATTTACCCAAAAATGCACATTTCGTCGTCTTCATCTTCAAAGAATGGTGTGAATGGGCGAGAAATGAATGTACGGTTCATTTCATGATTCCCAATTGAATATTCGGTGCCGATGTGCTAAGGGATTGGAGAAAATTTTGACAGAGAATAGTGGTTCGGAAACACTACAAAACACAGAGATTCGGCTCAACCACATGCATATGGAATACTCTGCCGGAAAATTGTCTACCGCTTCATTGTAATTTCCAGACACCTTTTTTTTCCGTAACCTCTCCCTCTTCTTCTACTCCCAACATTCTTTGACATTTAAGGATACCTCGGAATCCTTTTCTTGCACGTGTTCCATATAAAAAAATAAATGTTTTCCTTAAAATATTTATTAAAATAAATGAATAAAAACCGTTTGATTCGTGAAATTTGCATCCTAAAATTGGTTAATGATCCTTCAGCTCTCCTTAAACGAAATCCCACATCCGATTCAAGTGAATGAAACATATTACTGTATATCCAAAGAAAAGTAAAAGTCTATCGACCTTGCCGACGTAAGTAATTAAATTGAACAGTACCACCAACATAATATTCTACATAGTCAATTTAGTGGAAGGATATTAACGGTTGCGCTTTTCATATGACGACTTCGTCTCCCTTTATTGACAGAGATTCCAAATAAAGCTGCCGCATGCCAGCCAAAAACACATATATCCAGGTCCTTAGGAACATAGACCGGGCACCTTAGCAAGGTCAGTGACCGGGGCGAATATGTCATTAACCAAACTAGGGCACCATGTACAGTTCGCCGAGATATTAAAAAGTCGTTATGAAACTACAATTGTACCACACGCGGCAGATAGTCAGGGTCAGGTGAATCTTCCCACGTTATACATAAGTATGGGGCTTATCACTGTTTAATGTAAACTGTAAGAAATGCCTCCCCTACCTCCCGGTAGAAGATACAACCCGACGAGAGAATATAAACTGGTCCGTCGGTCAGCTGTTGTATATCTGTCTTACCTTCAGTAACGTAGTATTCATAGATTCATATATACACATGAGTATTAGTCTTACTAAGTTAACTTTGTGTGTAAAACCGTATTTATCCAAAAACCGGGGCAGATATTGACATTGTATTGTAATCAATAATCTCAATTTTTTCAGACAGGGTCATAAGGCAAGTTATAAATAGTTTTTGGTTATTGGTTTGTGAACTTTTTATGACATATTTCATTTGACAAATATACTTACTATTATCTGTTTTACAGGAATAGTTCTTTCTTCGTAAAAGAATTGTATTTTGTCTTTATGCTTTTTACATAAAATGTCTTTAGTTTTAATGGAGCAATTTGGAAACAGGATGGACGGTAAACTTAGTTTATCTATTTTATATACTCTCAGGTGAGAATAAAATAGCTCCTTGAGAATTAAATATCTAAATTTGGCGAGGGCAGAACCCTCATGTGTTTAACTTAACACAAGCTATAAATAAACTTAACAACTAACTTAAAACTAAGGTACATTCAAACTTATGAACTATCTTAACTAGCTAAAACTAACTTGACACAGAGAGAAAAAAAGGAATGACCGAAGAGAGAAGAGGGAAAAGAGAAAACCTAGACTAACATACGTGGACAAAAGGTGGTGTAAGGGGGTGGGGGGGGGGGGGGCGGGGGGCGGTGGCAAGGATAGAACAGGGTTGGACCGGTGATGAAACTTGAGATTAATAAAAGAATCTGTTTTGGGTATTGAGGGAGGGGAGGGGGGGAATTAAGTAGGGCTTATGGGCGGGTGGGGTTTGAGAGCAGAACTGATAAGGTTGAAGTCGATGGAGATTGGCTTTGCTTAAGCATTCCCTAGCATTTGGGATCTTTATTTTTTTGTTAAGTTTGGTGCGGGGGGGGGGGTAAGGAGTTAGAGTTCTAAAGCAGAAGTGGTGAAATTAAATTCAAAGGAGGTGACGTAGGAGTTGAGACTACGTAGCATTCGCGAGATGGATTCGTTAGAACCATAAGAGGTTTGGTGGGCGGGCAAGTAGAATAGACGAGGGTTCCGCAAGTTACGGAGGTTGGTATGAAACAGGCTGGAGGAGACACCTGAGAGAAGACGGTGGATCGAACCTGATGAAGATGGTAAATAAAGAGTATTTCGGTATAAATTCTACGCTCTTCAAGTATGTTAAAATTAATTAGTTTGGGACGGCTTGTGTGTGGTAGCAGGATTAGAGGATTTCCTAATTCAATCCTGGGAGGATAAAACGTTAAAAGCGAAATTAAATGCTCTCAGTACCTGGCTGACTTTCAAACAGACAACTTGTCGCTCAGTTTTGCTCGTGCTATTTATCTTAATCAACCGTTATTTTTACAATAATTTTCACAATTTAATTATCATTACCTTGTTTTCTTTGCCTCGTTTTCCGCATACAAAAATTTGAACGAATGTTATAACCGTTAAATTATGGCCCCTGGGCCACGTGTGTTAAACAAAATTAAGCGCAAACTGTTACGTTACGACCCCGTTGTTGGAGGCCAAACTCCTCCCGATAAACTTTCAAAAGTGAACAATAAAGTGCTAGAAAAATCTCAAATGTGTTCAAACACTAACTTTTTTCAACCACTTCAAAGTCTGATGGAAGACTCTCCTGAAATGGATCCGACCAATGACGAACAGTGTGCAGAACTTCCTAAAGAAACCGTTCCGCCAATTGTGGTGTCAAAAACAACTAGTGCTAAAGTGCGTGATATTTTGAGCAACATTAAGATAGAAAAATACTTGATTAAAAACACTTCGCTTACACAAAAAATATGTGCCCCAACAATGGACATATATAACAAAATCAGAACCGAACTCTTACGGTTAAAATGTGAGTTTTTTTACCCACTCGCGTAAGGAAAATCGTCCATTAAATGTAGTGTTATCCGGATTAGACCTGATTAGCAACGATATAGTGAAAAATTAACTAATTGCACTCGGGATAAAGTGCCTAGATGTTAAAACCATCACATTAAATTCGTCAACAAAAGCCCTGTACAAACACTACTTGTACATCGTCTATATTCAACGAACTAAAATTAAACGAACTAAAACGGAACTACTCCACCTTGTTCAAAACCATCGTTCGCTGGGACTTTAAAAAACATAATCCAGGTAAGGTCACACAATGTCACAATTGCCAGCTTTACGGTCACGGCTCGATGCATTGTCATATAAATAGCTTCTGTGCAATCTGTTCGGGAAACCATAAAACATCCGACTGCAAAACGAATGAGGTCATCAAGCCTCCGAGTGACAAACAGCAGCCAGTGCCCGATCGATTATCCATTGATAATTTTCCTCCACTACCCCGATCTGTGCGTCAAACTTCACTTCCTTCATCCACCTGGGCTTCTGGCCTCCATCAAATCCAGCAACCTTCCAACAGTGATACGACACACACGAAGAAAATCCGTCAGAAACTTTAACTAATGATAACTTGTTCTCATTCAGCGAGATAAACTCTCTTCTTTTTTTTTTTTTTTTTGTTTTTTTTTTTTTTTTTATTAGACTTCTCTCGGGAGAGGCGAACCTATAGCGTCGAGTGGGCGCCCCGAGATGCCATCAAATAACTGTTGCAGTTCTTTTTGAACAGTTGCAGGTTGTACCGCTCCGGGAACACTCGCGTGGGAAGGGAGTTCCACAGCTTCCCCGCTCTTCTTCTTAATGAAGTTGTAACCAAGCATAGTGCTTGTCAAACTAAAGCTGACCAATTTAACGTCATTACTTCATTAGCTATTACGTACATATACTCGGAAAAAACATGTTAAGACACTCTCTTAACATCATAACTTGGAATGCGAGAAGCATCAAAAACAAACAGCATGCATTTTTTAGTTTCTTGATAAATTTTAATATTGACATTGCACTTGTTTCAGAAACTTGGCTCAAACAAAACATTTCTTTCTCTCATCAAAATTACATATGTTATCGCCTAGACAGGGTACATGCTAGTGGTGGAGGTGTCGCCATTGTTGTGAAAAAATGTATAGAACATTCCTTGCGTCCTTCATTGCACCTTAAGTTAATTGAGGAAATTAGTATAGATGTAACATTAAGTGATAACTCCAAGGTGAGTATTTTTTCGGTCTGTTTCCCTGGAGGAAATAGAAACATTGAGAAATCTACTTACTTTAAGCGGGATCTGCAAAAATTGTATAGAGTCAACACTCGAAACAAGGTAATTATTGGTGGTGATCTAAACTGCAGACATCAGTCGTGGAATTGTCTTAGGGCAAACTGCTGGGGTAACATTTTACTAGATGTTACTGAATCCAGCCCAAGTTTTTCCATACTTTATCCACTTCTCCCCATCTATATCCCATCGCGAACAAGAACCCCTCAACTCTCGATCTATATATCACTAATATTCCAAATTACTGCACAGTACCATTAACTCTAAATGCGTTAAGTTCAGACCACCTTCCGATCACCCTTACAGTGAATCATACAGTATCTGTAAATCGTATCAGTTTATACCACATCTATTCCGCCGCCAACTGGAATTGTTATAAATCATATATAAACACGAACTTGGTTCTAGGTGATACCAGCCTAAATTCTATAACCTGCAGCGAGCACATTGATATGCTATGTAACAATTTTGTTTCTGTTATCAATACAGCGGCCGATCTTGCGATACCTAAATGTTCCACTGCTCCAGTTAATAAGGCACCGCTTCCTGTAAATATCTTACATCTGATTAGGCTACGAAACTCTGAAAGAAGAAAATGGCTGCGATATAGAATCGATTGTTTTCTAGTTAATGTTAAAGTCTTATCTAATATCATTAAAAAAGAAATCTCAACATATAGGAACAAGTGCTGGAATAAACACCTTTCCTCTCTTGACAAAGCAAGCAAACCGTTCTGGAAAATATCAAAAATTATGAAAAAGAGAGGGTCAAGTATTCCTCCGTTTAAAGTTCACGACAAGTTGTTTATTTCTTCAGTGGAGAAATCGAACCTACTTGCTAACACGTTTAGTAAGAACCACTCCATATCTATGCATCTAAGCGACGCGTATACTGAAGCTGAAGTTGCTAACACGATCCATACTTTCTCAAACTCCAGCTGAAAGTACTTACGCAACTAATATCAGCAAAGTTAAAGAATTGATAAAAAGATCGAAATAAAAAAAGGCTGCTGGTCTCGATAATATTAACAACAAATTAATTAAAGCATTTCCACCTGCTGCAAGTAACTATTTAACGTTCATTTTCAACGCTTGTCTTAAGAATTGTTATTCTCCGGACTGTTGGAAAACAGCAAAAGTAATACCTATCCCGAAACCCGGCAAACCGAAGAACAGCCCCGAAAGCTACAGAGCTATTAGTCTACTACGCTGTCTGAGTAAGCTCCTAGAAAAAATCATTAAGGAAAAGATTGATCGTTTCGTGGAAGCAAATAACATCCTACCAAACTTTCAGTTCGGTTTCCGTAGTGGTCACAGCACAATCCACCAAGTCTTGCGCATTAAAAACCACATAGCTGGTAAATTCATCGACAAGGAGTCAACGGGGCTGGTTCTTCTAGACATCGAAAAAGCCTTTGATACGGTATGGCACGATGCCTTGATTTATAAGCTACTAAAACTTTAGCTGCCAATACCTCTTATCAAAATTATCCAGAGCTTTCTTCGTTCGAGAAAATATGTTGTGAGTATAGGAACCGACATATCCTCTACTCACCAAATCCACTATGGTGTACCCCAAGGCTCGGTCCTTGGTCCCATATTATTCACATTGTTTGTCGCAGACTTACCATGTCTAGGTGAAAACATTCAGGTAGCTATGTTTGCCGATGATGCGGCTATTTTCTCTTCGGGTGCCTTATTCACTAACGTCTACAACTCTTTGCCAGCAGCTCTTGACAAACTAGCAGTATATTACAGGAAGTGGAAAATAAAAATAAACGGTAATAAAACACAACGTCTGGTTTTCAAGATGTAGGAAACACTGCTACCTACCAAATGACACTAAACTCAGTATGTGTGCAGTTGATATTGATTGGTCCGAAGACTGTAGATATCTAGGTATTATTCTAGATAAAAAAAATTATCTTTCAAAAACACAAAATAAACAAAGTCGTAAGAGTTATGTATCCATTAGTGTGTAGAAAGTCAAAGCTTAGCATCGGAAATAAAATTATAATATTTAAAACCATTTTCCAAGCTATACTCCTGTACGGCGCTCCTGTATGGTGTAATTGTGCTCGCACACACAAAATAAAATTGCAAAGGTGTCAAAATAAAATATTGAAAATGTTGCTGAATTTGCCATGGCATTATTCGACACATGAACTACATGAAGACGCTAACGTTAAACCGGTAGAGTTCCTTATTGACAAAATCAATCGAAACTTCTTCGTCAATTGTTCTTTCTCTGACAATGTTCTCGTTTCCCGTCTTGCGTTATCCTAATTCACTACATATGTACTCTGTCTATGAAAATTATATCGAGGTCATTACTATATAAAATAACCGGAAGCTCGAGCTGCACAGCAGTTAGCCAATGCCCTGTCCGAATATAAGGCTGACGTAACAGCATTGCAAGAAGTAAGATGGACGAGGAGTGGTGTTATTCAAAGAAAAGAGTATGACATTTATTACAGCTGTCATGCAAAACACCAATTGCTCGGGGTAGACTTTCTATTCGGCCAAAAACTGAAGCCTGCCATCATCGGCTTTAATGCAATACATGAAAGGCTATGCACACTCCGCGTGCGAGGCAAGTTTAAGAATATAAGCCTCATAAACGTTCACGGACCTACTGAGGAGTCCACTGACGACGAAAAAGAAGAATACTACGAGAACGTCGAACGGGCCTTCAATGCCTGCCCAAGACACGATGTGAAAATCGTTCTTGGTGATTTGAATGCAAAAAGAGGTCGGGACCCGGTTTTCAGGCACTACACAGGTTCCCATAGTTTGCATGAGAACACTAATGACAATGGACTACGAGTCATCGAATTGGCAGCATGGAAAAACTTGGTCGTTCCAAGTACCAGGTTTCCGCGTAAAGATATCCACAAAGCCACCTGGGTATCACCTGATGGAGCCACTCGCAGCCGAATTGACCACGTGTTGATCGATCGCCGTCACTCCTCGAGCCTGATGACGGTACGAACGTACCGAGGCGCCAACGTCGACTCGGATCACTATCTTGTTGGTACAGTTTTCCGACCACGGATTGCCTTACGGAGACGTATTGCATCCGCGGATCAGGTTCGAATCAACACGGCTGCCTTACGCAATGAAAATACCAGTAATATCTTTGGTCATGCGTTAAGACTCGCCCTCGAAGAGCTCGACGGAGGGAGAGTAAGTCCTGGGGCCAGAATGCCGGGCGTAGAAGAGAAATGGACACGCCTTAAAAATACTGTCATTAGTATTGCCAGCTTCATCTTAGACAGTAGTCGTAGACATCGGAACGACTGGTTTAATGATGAGTGCAAACTAGCGACTGAACGTAAGAATGTTGCATACTGGGCAATGCAGCAGTCTCGTAGGACGCGGGCGCGCGAGGAGAAATGCAAAGAGCTCAGAAGATCTGAAAAAAAGACTTCAGAGACAAAAAAAAAGTGCCTGGGAAAAAAACCTTGTCTGTGAAATAGAGAAAAGTAGAGAACGAGGTCCGCACCAGGCAGGGAAATTCTACCAAATAATCCGCAGTATGACGCGGTACACACCACGCTGCACTTCATCATCATCATCGGCACTACAACCAGGAACCGGTCTTGGCCTTATTTAGCAAGTCTTGAGGCTTGTTAAATTTTCCATAATGATTTATTTTGTCTGGGCAAGGTCATTAGTCTTGCGCCAGGGGCTCCCCGACGGGGAATCGAACCCCGGTCTCCCGGGTGACAGGCGGGTATACTAACCACTATACTATCGAGGAGCCCTCACGCTGCACTTACTGCAAGCATAAAGAGGGTAATCTGATCACCGATCCTGAGGGCATTCTGGAGCGATGGGAAGTGCACTTCAGTGAATTGCGAAATGGAGGCTCCACCAATGCAAGATCAAGACCAAATGCTGCCGCCACCAAGCATTGAGGAAACATTAAAAGCCATTAGACAGCTCAAATCAAATAAAGCTCCTGGAGCTGATGGCATGCAAGGTGAGATGATCAAACAAGGAGGCACAGCGTTACATCACGCAATTCATGAGATCGTGGTGCACGTATGGGAGCAAGAGGAAATGCTGGAAGATTGGCGTCGTGGTATAATTTGCCCCATACATAGGAAGGGAGATATCACACATTGCAGCAACTATAGGGGTATAACATTGCTGAGTACCGCCTACAAGATACTCTCCACTTTCCTACAAAATCGGATAGTCCCATACGCTAAAGCCAACATTGGTCAATAAGAGTGTGGCTTCATCCCAGGCAAATCAGCAATTGATCAGATATTCACCCATAGGCAGGCGATGGAAAAATGTCTGGAATTTAGTATTCCATTATATCATCTGTTTATAGACTTTAAGGCCGCCTACGACAGCATAGCCAGGGTAGAACTATATAATGCCATGAGAGAATTCGGCATTCCAAACAAATTGATACCACTTTGTAGGCTGACCATGACCAACGTAACTAGTGAAGTAAAAATAGCGGAATTGATGTCCAAACCAATAAACATATATAGTGGACTCCGACGAGGGGCGGTCTGGCCTGCCTCCTCTTCACCCTGGCGTTGGAGAAAGCAATCCGTGACTCTGGCGTTACAACAAGAGGGACAATTGTCACCAAGTCCAGCCAGATACTTGGCTACGCAGATGACATCGACATCATCGGTAGAACCGAATCGGCGGTACAGGAACCCTTCACCCAGATCGAGCAGGCGGCACAAAAACTGGGACTGCACATTAATGAGGGAAAAATTAAGTACATGGTGGCAACTTCTGCGAAGAGAAGACCTAACGTTGGTCAAACTATCAGGGTAGCGGAGCATGTATTTGAAGTAGTGCAATCCTTTAACTACCTTGGGTCAATAGTATCAGCCGATAACAATATGGAAGAAGAAATACGCGAACGGCTGATTAAATCCAACAAAGCCTGCTATGGTCTATCAAGGCTCTTTACATCCTGAAATTTATCCAGAACATCCAAGCTACTACTGTACAAGACCATGGTCTTACCGGTTCTCATGTATGGATCCAAGACCTGGGTGCTTAATAAAAGGCACTCTGAACTCTTAGCCGCGTTCGAGAGAAAGGTCTTAAGGAGAATTGTTGGTCCCGTATGTGAGGGAGGACGATTCCGGAGACGCTACAACCATGAGTTGTACGCAATCTACAATGAACCTAATGTTGTAAGAAAAATCAAGCTCGGTAGACTCCGGTGGGCGGGACACCTAGCTCGAATGAGCGAAGAGGAGCCTGCCCAGAAAGTCCTTTGTGGCAGGATGTATGGAAGGATACAGTGCGGCAGACCTTGTCTGCGATGGGGGGATGGCGTAGACCAGGACGCCCAGAGCCTGGGAGTGCCAAATTAAATGGCATCGGCTCGAAATCGGGACCGGTGGAGAGATTTGTTAAATAAGGCCAAGACTGGATCCCGGTTGTAGTGCCGATGATGATGATGAGGAAAAGGGTATGCTGTGGAATTTGGTTTCATTGGAATTTGGTTTCGGCTCTCCATTCCAGTGAATCGTCAGCTGCACAGCTATATTTGTTGCGCAGGGTCATTGCACCTAAAAATGTGTGTGAGATTACTCATGGTCCTCGTTCAGAGAACTTTGTAATTCTTTTGGGGTACGAATTACGAAATTTGCGAGATAGGATATTAAGAGGTGGAGAATGTTTTATGTAAATTTTCCCTTTATATCGTGACTATTCAAAATTGAATAGCACTGTACCTCTTATGTGCAATGGAAAGTTTGGACTTGAGTCGGCTTTTTATGATGAATCTCTAATTTATTAGGGAAAATATTTTGGATTGGATTTGATTTGGAAATAGAAAAATGTGATTATGAGGCGTGGGAAATGTTGTTGTATGATAGATGCGTGTAATTAGAGGATAAGGACGCGAATTTGCGTAATTATTTAGATGAAAACGGGGAGTGGAAATTATCATTGTTAATTATGTAACAGAATTAGGAAGGGCCAGGCTCAAAAGAGTGGTCTATAGAGGATTGTTTAAAAATGAAACGAAAAAATCGGCAATAGTTTGTGGATCGGTTGAGGTAATCGAGTTATAGGAAAGGGAGGGGGGTTATTCGTGAGATTTGCATTTGTATGGGTAAGTTGGTAAAGAGGTTGTGTCGCGCGTTTGATTGTGCAAACGTAGATTCAACTGACGACTCTTACTATTGTGCAGTTCGTCACAATTACTGAGGTATATGTTGGATCTCAAAGCCAACCCACCCGCTGAAATCTCACCCCATTAAGCTATAGACTTGTGGGGGGTTTCGTATACCTTAGGTGATCCCTTCACGAAACTGTCCCCGAACTCCAAGTTCACCGTCCGTGAACTGCGCAACTACGCCACTCGTGATGGACGACCAAAGGGGAGTAAAACTCACTATCCAAACTTAGGCAATAACTCTTTATTTTTCTTACATAATTCCAACACACACAAATGGAACGACTTATTGCAATTCTCTAACTATTTACAATTAATGAAACTAAAAACTGATTACAATGTCACTTATCAATATAAACTAAAACGGCTTAAACTGTCACTTATTGAGATTTAATTTTAAAACCGTGTACAATCAATATAAACTAAAAACGGCTGAAACTGTCACTTATTTAGTATTAATGTTAAAACCGTGTACACTCAATATAAACGAAAATGGCTTAAAATGTCACTTTAGGAGATTTAATTTTAAAACCATTTTAAAATTCTTAATTTAACTTGGGCGGCACAACCGATCGCATTGACTACTATTACCAGACTCCTTATGTATTTATTTAACGTGGAGGCCCGACTTGCCTCCACGGAATCCAGAACGCGATTGATTATTGCCACCGAAGCGACAGAACACCAAAATTCCAAACATCGCTTCAGTGACCATAAAAGGGATGATATTCAAAGATGATCATCAAATGGATGTGCACACACACAGATGAGGTTCCATCGCACCCGCATGCTGTGCATGTGCAAGCGGACCGTGGATACAATAATTTCCTAAAGGGAACATAAGCTGACATGGTTGCAGCTGGTGCCATTATCTCCACATAGAGATTTTGTTGCATACACAATCAGCGACTGCGTAAAGCATTTATGCTGATCGTGCACATGTTGGCGGCATCTCCACGTAATCGAATTCTCGATGGATTTTTCCATTTTGAGAACTCGACTTGCTTGGGCAATCAGCCAGATACCCTCATGTATTTGTCGGTCGGATGACCGATCGATGTGGGTATGTATGCAAAGAGGAAGATAAAATATTTTTTGCATGTGTGCGGCTGGCCCGTAAAAGTATATCTCGTTGATATAGTTCAAGCAATGTTGGTTGCTAGGTGATGCAACCAAATTGCCTTTAATGTGGTGGCAGCCTATTACTTGACCGAAATCGAACCGATACATGTTCAGTGGATTGGTTCGGTACATGTTGGTTGCGTGGTAATGCAACCAAATTATCCATAAAGAGCATGCCTGTTTGGTGCAGATGAATTAAGAATGAGAAAATATTGTGATTTAATGCATTTCAAGGTTTTATGGTACAACTATGACAGGTAAGTACCTGCTTTCCAGGTTTCTGTATGACCTAGGTGGGAGTTTTACATGGGGTAATGGGAAGGTGATTGGTGGCGTTCAAGGGAACCACCACAGAGTCCGTGAAATAATTGGGAGAAATCCTTGACCATCTTTCGGAACTTGGCTGATGGGCCGATCGAAAAAAATTGCATCTTAGGGCGCCAACTCAGCGCTATAGGTTCGCCTTACCTAGAAGAAGTAAAATAAAGAAGAAAAAAAAGAAATAATAAGATATTTGTGGTAAAGGGAACTATAAAATTCAGTGAAATGAAAAAAAGGAACCAAGATAGTCGGAGTATGCATGTGGAGAACGTTTTCTATGTAAAATGCCCCACAGTTTATCCCTCTTATTTCAAAGAGTACGGAGTTTGCGGATGTGCCGAGAATAAGAAACTTATCATTTCATTATAGAAAATGGTGCCAACGACTTCTACCTCCAGATGGTCAAAGCCAAATGTGATTTTCCTAACTACTCATTGATAAGGCGGAACTTGGCTTATAGGAGAAATAGTCGCGGGGAGGGGAAGAGTGGGCTGGGGAGTCATATTAATGGGACAAGAAAAGTGGTGGGAGGTGATTGTCAATTATTAAGTGAGTGTGAGGACTGAGTGCAATTGAGGAATTTATGGGGTCAGTTCTGAAGACAAGGTTAAGTTGCCTGCACATATGATTTGGGACATTGCTGACCTGAGTCGGTGAGGCGATATATAAAGAGACAATCCTTGGCCCTAGTGGGGTATGAGATGTAAATTACTCGTTCGTCTGATAACGTCCATTGCAGTTGAGAGAGGTTAGGATAAAGTAGTTTTTGTCCAGGTGCAATTGTAAGCATCGAAAGAGTGTCTGCTATGAAGTGGTTATATTGGTGCTCCTCAGGTGCATAGACCGCAATCGCATACAAACCCCTTCCTTGCTGAAGGTGTATACGTACGATACAGGCTTCCATCACCCGGAACCTGCGCACTTCTCCACTATATATTACTTTATGGTTGATTCCTTTTCTAATATTGAGAGGGGTGGGGGGAGGGCAACTGATTAGGGCCAAAAAGACTTCTCATTGTTGGAAGAAATCATATTCTTGTGAATATATTGACGAAAATCCGAGAGATCTTTTGACACTTTTTTTTGGAGCAGATTGAAATTTTCGTGGTATTTAATAAACAGGTTGCGAAGGCTGGGAAAGCCAATAGGTAGACCTTCCTGCGGAATAGAAACCAGCGTCATGGTTTTCGTTTTGCCTTCATAGCAGACAGATTCAGATTTGTCATGGAGGTAAGAGAGATATAGGCGGACATTTTCGTAGGTCAATTTGTTTCTAAGTTTAGGAAGGGTGTAACGACATTCAGGTGAATTGAAGGTTTGCTGTGTGAGTTTAACAGCTGGCGTAAGAGACGATCAATAATTGGTCTGGGGGAAGGATGTAAGATACTTGAGTACGGTATTACGTACTCCATATATTCCCACTGACTTTTTGTTTCTCAATGATTCGAAGATATCTTGGACCTCTTTCTTCGTTATTAATAATCTATTAGCCCTTCCATTGGCATTAATGGCATTTGCCAAATTTTTATCACTTAATTCCGCAAAACCGAGTTTCTCTGATTGCCAACTCGAAATTCCACATCGAAGACGTAAGTGATTCAGTAGAGCTCTGTTATCCAAGTCTTGGTTCCGGTGTATGGTTTAATTCATCTTGTACATTTGCTCACTGTGCTCCCACAGTGTTCACCCTTTCCAAGGGATCTTCGATACGAAGAGCTCATTATTAAGGATAGCGTTCTTTGTATCTATGCCAATGTTGATTAGCATTAGCTTGTTTTCGTCATTATGCGGTTTTTGGACACATTGAATCTCGTCTTAGTATTTCGTCTATTTGTTGAATGTATTTGTCGATTTCGTCAGGTTTCTGTTTGTTGGCAGATTGATATCGTTGGAATGTAGTTTTTTTTTTAACGGTCTCGTGAAGTGCGGGCATCGCATTGCCCCGTAGTTGTAAGGTTATCAGGGTTCGAATTCTTCCAGTTGTGCCAAATCGATCGGGAGTTTTATTACGGCACTGTATGCGCATTGGCCCATCATGAGAAAGGTTAGCGCACGGCTAATGACCTTGGCCGGAAAAACAAATTATTATGGACAATTTAACAACCCTCAGGACTTGCTAAAAAAGGCCAAGACCGGATCCCGGTTGTGGTGCCGATGATGTTGATGATGATGGATAAGGAGCGGATACCGGTAGAGAGACTTGCTAAATAAGGCCAAGACCGGATCCCGATTGTAGTGCCGATGATGATGATGATGATGCGCATTGGCTACTGCCGTACTCAAATGTCCGTAAACAGTTACTGTTACGTCTGTTGGCGTTTAATGGCCTCAGTCGTGTGTCAATATGCATAATATGTAGGAAGGATCTATCTCTAGAGAACGATGGAAATTCTGTAGCTAGGAGGTCAGTTTTATATTCTACGCGATACTGATCCAACCAACTAGCCAGCTGAATATCTAGTTTCCCTAATCTTTATGTTTTGTGTTCATGTCTCTACCCAGGATAAACTAGTTTTTATCCAGTTGGAGTTGCAAGCATCGAAAGAGGGTCTCGAGTTCTGCTATAAAGAGATAATGCTGATGCTCCTCGGGTGTTGAAATGTCCCTGTATTTTCCAATAGGTGGCGCCACTAGAAATTATTTGGAGAGGCTCATCTGTCATAGTTTATGTATGAAGTTTAACAAGATACAGTCAGCTACAGTACGGTAAAGTTGTACATTGAGTCGCTCCACTTTTCGGTAAGATATGCCATAACATCTCTTGTGGATCTGTTTGTACGAAAGCCCTATTGGCGGATGTTAAGGTGGTTGTGATGGATTTAAATTACTCTGCCTTTAAAATTCAGTGCCGCAATATTATAAAACTGCGGAACATAATTCCGGAACAGAGCCAGTGAAAGTTGCAAAACAACAACAAAAACACGGAAAATTTATGACTGTTTTATTTCGTGTTGACGGAGCACGATTAAAATCGCCTAAATGTCACTTGATTCTAGATATTTTGAAAGTTGACGGTTATTCCCTAATCTTCGACAGAATAGAAAGTCATGTATGGATCGATAGGAAGGGTGTTTGACTTGTGGCCTTTTTTGGGAATCGGTTGAATAGTCGCTTACTTCCATCTATTTGGGAAACGGCCAGTTGAAAAGGACAGATGGAAAAACTTCCAGCGGCTAAGCAGATGAAGAAGAACACCTCCTATGAGAATTAGGAGAATACTATTCCGGCCAGCAGAGTTGTTAAGGTTCAACTCATTAAATCTTCGGACAAGAGCATGAGTACAAAAGTGTCCTGCTTGTGTTCAAGTTGAGGCGGGGTTGATGTGGTATCAGGCGGCGTTAAATTGACAACAAAATTTGCACCAAGCAACTTCGCTTTGTCTATTGCGCTGATAACTGTCCTGTCATGGTTTATAAGCAAAGAAATAGATGAGGGAATAGAGTTTTTAGTGTTCTTTATAAATATCTGTGTGTGTCTCCTTGTCCTTAAAAGGACGAGGGTCTCTTTGATAAACCGCTCCTGCACAGGCTTGTTGCGATCGCCACCGTGGCTCCTCAGGCCTGGTGGAAGAGTGACGATCGATTGTTGAATAGGGGCCTGGGAATCGTCCGGGCCCAATAAAAACACAGTATCAATGTAGAATTTAAATTTAAATTTATTTAGTTCAATTTAGTCGGACGTCAATTGAAACTGATCAATACTTTATTATTGAATAAATTTATTTTAATTGATTGGCGTTGTAAACGTCGCAAACCAAATAACTCGGGACTTGTAAATTCGTTGTATAAATATACAATCCCTTCCCTTTGGTCCGTTGTCTGTAATTAACGGATTCTCATTATAAGGAATGGACAAGGCATTACCTGGATTTGATGGATCGAACAACTCTTCGTTAGATCGCAGTCCCTCAGTTCCGGTTGCCGATTTAGGTCTTGTCTAGTTCCGCACTAGAGTGTCTATCTGGTGAAGGATCCGGTAGAACGTTTCCACGCAATGCGTCTAACAGTTTTGGATACCCAAACAACTCTGGGGGTTTGTTGGTGTTGCTCGACTCACGAAGAAAAGCCGCTAAGTAGCTAACTAAGGGACGACCATTAATAACAACCACAAGAGTGAGAAAACAAACACTGAAACACTATTAATTAATGTTTAGTTTTTGTTGTAGTGTTTCCTTGATATATTTAGATAAGGTAAGAGAAAAAACGTTTTTCAGCAATGACAACTCGAATTAATAATAATGAAATGTCAGCTGTTTGCTGATATTTGTTATTTGTGTTGTCATGACTACATTTCAGTAGTGCCTGCGCTGTCCGCATCCAGTGTTGCCATCGTGTGCTGCTCCGTCTCCAACAGGCGTCCTTAAACGTCGGACGCCAACCTAGAGACTGATCTTTGAATCAAAAATCCATCGCCCTTTTATACAAATCTTCATTGAGATTTGTATGTGAGAAACTGGAGAAAAGGAATGGGAAATCTATTTTCAGAACCTACACATCTGGTTAAAATACATATGGAGATAGGATTTATAGGAATTTTGTATATACAAACCAAATGGACATTTGGTTCGGTTAATATGTGTTTGTTTGGACATACGATGTATATGCAGATATGCATTGCGGTGTTTAGATTTTAGGAATCGTATGTGCGTGATAAACGAACATTTGGTTCGTCTATATCGTATTTGTTTAAGCATTTTGGAAATTGCGGGTATACGAACTAAATGAACATTTGGTTCGTTATCACATGATTACTGGACATACAATGCATATGAAGATATATACATATTTCTGGGAATGGAATCTAACGTGGGACAATTGAACGTTTGATTCAGTTGCTAGACATTGGATTCGGTGTTGATTTGGGGATATGGATAGAGGTATCATATATATGGAAGAGAAATGGTAGGGCTTGGTAGAGCACTACAACCTGAGAGTGTAATATTTTTTGCATCACATTCTAGCCATGCAAGAACTTTGTATTTTTGAATAGATTAAAATGTTATTGGTTGTATTTGTTTGACATTTTCTTAGTGACAAGTCGCACGACTTGTCACTAACATTAAGCTATTTCGGCTCTTTTACTGCAATTCCATTGACTTATGTTGCTTGGTATTACGTTTTTGTGGCTTTTTCGGGCTTACGTGATCTGAAATTTTATCGGTTATTTTTGTCTGACATTTTGTTGATAACAAGTCGTGAAACTTGGAATTAATGTCAAGCTACTTCGGTTTTGTGGCTACATATGATACAAGACCATAGGCAACTTAATAATTCAAAAATGAAGCGAAAAAAGAATAAAATATTTCCGACTTAAGATTTTATCGCATGAATCCCTCACATCACGTCCTCAAAATTGTAATACATGTAAATTATACTTTAACAAATGATAATTTTTTAGTTGGAATCACCTCAAGCATCGTCCACCTCATCAGTCGATGTAACACAACCAAAAATAGCTCCACTAGCTCAACCTGAATCATTGACGTCGACTCCATTAAAAACATATAACCAAACGATACCAAGGGGACCACATGTACCACATTCTACAAGTCTCAATAATATCCAATGTATCACCGGGACACCCGACAAACACGGCTCGCCAAATAAAAATCAAACTGATATCGAAGACTACGAAGGCAATCTTCCAGAAGCCTTATCTAGTCCAAAATTCAGTGAAAAGCCTTATCCGCAGGATACGTTCTCACGTTTGGAAGGAAAAGCACCAAAGCCGGACAGCAAGATGCGTACAGAAGTAGATGCCGTCGGTTTGGTCACCGGCGAATGGGGAAATTGGCAATTCCGTGCAGTACTATTGATCTTCCTGTGTAAGATACCGTCTTCATGGTTCATGGCATGCATAATATTCACAGCGCCCGCCCCGCGACATGGTGAATTCTATTGCAAGCCTCCAGATGACTTTAGTGGACGAAACCACACCGAATGGATTAAAGTATCACACCCCGAGAAAGAAGAGATTGACGATCACGAATTCAATATTGATTTCTGTAACGTTTACGAAGATGCGCTTGAACACGCCCAGCTATACTACAAGTACAAGGACGAAGGGTTCGATTCCACGGCATTGACAGAGATATATACGAAGAACGCTTCAATAATACCATGCAAGGTGTTTGAACATCAAACCAACTATAAATCGCTTATAACTGAGTTCGATTTAGTATGCTCCCGGGATATCCTAGTCGCACTGACACAGTTCTTCCATTTATTCGGTGTCTTAGCTGGCGGAATATTAGCTACCCATCTACTCAATTAGTAAGTTAATTCACATTGTTCTGTCAACTAACTGATTGCTCTTGGTATAGCTTTAGTCCCCGCAATGTTATGCTATTTGGAATGATTACTCAGATAGTCTGTGGTAACCTCACAGGACTCGTGAAGTCATATGAACTGCATGTGTTCTTTCGCTGCCTCTCAGCTGTTTGCTGCGCTCAAATGTATACCGCCGGATCAATGATATGTAAGTAATCGTGAATGGAAGTGCTATGAACACTATAAAACGTATCATTTATTTTTATTTACAGTCATGGATATAACTGGAGGTAAATATCGGGTTGTAATATGTGCCCTGTTTGAACAGTTCTGGTCAATTGGGGTTATGCTGCTTCCCGTCGTTGCTAGTCTCTCGAAAAGCTGGACTTATCTCTATATGGCTATATCATGGCCGACCGTTTTCCTAATCTACTTGTGGAGGTAAGTGTTCTCTTCTAGCAATTGTTTCTGGCCAACTGAAACTCAAGAAGTTTTAGAATAAATGGTTGTTGAGTGAATATACGAGCTTATTTAAATGCAGGTGTGGGCTAAAGATGCGGATGAGAATAGGGAAAGAGTATTCATTTTCATTTTTCCAACATTGTTTATTTTCGTTTTATATTCTTAGTTTCTAAATTATATGCTGGACAAAGAATGCTTAAATTCTAGCTTAATTATCTTGTTATAATGCATCTATTAAGTCGCTAATGTAAATGTTAAAAAGAATCGGAGAAAGTACCGCTCAGGGTTCCAAGCCACTCTTGATATTATCATCATCATCATCGGCACTACAACCGGGAACCGGTCTTGGCCCTATTTAGCAAGTCCTGCGGCTTGTTAAATTTTCCATGATAATTTGTTTTTCCGGGTAAGGTCATTAGTCTTGCGCCTTCTTGATATTATACTGTTACGTAATTTCGATTTTACGTTGATCGACTTCCTCGGTTCGATCTCTGGATTGTAAATAACTCAAATAAAATTCCAAAGTTTGTTCTTTTTACTTCTCCAGCTTCAACATTTTCTTTATTACTTTTCACGTTTGTTAGTTTTTCCAAATCCCATTATTGACTGACACTTATTATTCCGCTGTCAGTTTGCCTGCGTCTCTATGTCGTCTATCTCGCGCTAGATGTCGCGTTTAAATCCTCGTCTGCTATTCACTTCGGTTGTAAATTCGTCACAACACGTTTTATTAGAGGTCACATTACCACTTGTGACCACGAACCTCCTGTCCTTTAACATATCGTAAAGTACATATAGTAAAGGCTTATGTATGCCATACCTGACCAGTTTGTAATATAACCCTTCGATCCAGATGGTATCAAAGGCTTTTTCCTAGTCGATCAGACGGGCACCTGTGCATTGGTTCCTACATTTATTCCATTGTATGTCGGAGACCAGTTTAGCTGCAGCATGGGTGGTTTCATGACCCGTCTTAAAGCCGAACTGGTTATTCGGAATAATGTTGATGTCGTTTACCCATTTTAGCAGAGCTTTGTTAATGGTGTTTTCGAATATATTAGTGATGCTGGGGAGTAAACTTATCGAACGCATGTTCATTGGGTTTGTACAGTCTTTGCCCTTTTTGGGGATGGGCTGTATGATTGCCATTTTCCAACGCGCGGGAAAGTATCCATTATTCAACGCGTTGCTAAACAGGATTATTGCCATTGGGGCGAGGTTCTTGAGTACGATGTTAGGTACTCCATCTATTCCCACAGACTTTTTCTTTCTCAATAAGTCGAAGACACTCTGGATTACATCCCTCGGAATTAAAAGGCTATTAGCCCCACCATTGGCATTAATGTCAATTGAGAGATTATCGTCACTGAAATCGGTAAAACCGGGATTCTCCGATTGCCAAAGTGAAATTTCATTTCGGAGCTGCAGGTGATTCAATAGAGTTCTGTCCTCCAAGTCGTGATTTCGGTGAATGGTTTCATTCACCTTGTACATGTCCTGAAACACAGCTCCCACAGTGTTCGCCTTTTCCAAGGAATCTTCGATCACGAAGAGCTCATTATTGAGGATAGCGTTCTCCGTAAATATGCCAATGTTGATTAGCAGATGCTTGGGAGTAAACTTATCCACCGCATGTTCATTGGGTTTGTACAGTCTTTGCCCTTTTTTGGGATGGGCTGTATGATTGCCATTTTCCAACGCGCGGGAAGGTATGCATTATTCAATGTGTTGTTAAACAGGACAGTGTATATATCTATTGCTATTGGGGGGAGGTTCTGGAGTACGATGTTAGGTACTCCATCTATTCCCATAGACTTTTCGCTTCTCAATGAGTCGAAGATATCCTGGATTCCTTCCCTTGTAATTAAGAGGCTATTAGCCCCACCATTGGCATTAATGTCATTTGACAAATTATCGTCACTGAATTCGGTAAAACCGGGATTCTCTGATTGCCAAAGTGAAATTTCATTTCGGAGGCGCAGGTGATTTAGTAGAGCTCTATCCTCCAAGTCGTGATTTCGGTGAATGCTTTCATTCACCTTGTACATGTCCTGAAACACAGCTCCCACAGCGTTCACCTTTTCCAAAGGATCTTCGATCACGAAGAGCTCATTATTGAGGATAGCGTTCTCTGCATCTATGCCAATGTTGATTAGCAGCTATTTGTTTACGTCGGTACGTGGATTTTGGAGACACTGAATCTCATTTTTTTTGGGCTGCTCGATAGTATAGTGGTTAGTATACCCGCCTGTCACGCGGGAGACCGGGATTCGATTCCCCGTCGGGGAGCCTCTGGCGCAAGACTAATGATCTGGCCCGGAAAAAAACAAATCATTATGGAAAATTTAACAAGACTCAGGACTTGCTAAATAAGGCCAAGACCAGTTCCCGGTTGTAGTGCCGATGATGATGAATCTCATTTTGATTATTTCTCCTGAATATTTTATTTATTTGTGGGAACATATTCGGACTATTAGCTTTTATGGCTCGAATTCTGTTGTTCGAATACAGATTTGTTGCTAATGTTACATAACACCCTTCACTCATTAATCAACCAACCCCATACCTCATATTGCATATAAAGCAATTCTCAAACAATTAACGCTGCTTCCCATTCATTAACTAATTGACACCTCTTTCCACGGGCAATAAACGTTCATATCTCATACGTTGCGATATTCATTCGAATATCCCATTGCTTGCCTCCGTGCCCAGAGCTAAACGCTCATCGTATCATGAATACTCATGTTACGCGCCCGCCGTGTCGCACGGTTAACTGGCGCATATAGCCACGCGCCACTTGGAATCAGATTGCATCAGAAGCGACTCTATGTCCACCACTGGGACCTACAGTGACGCACGACACCGGCAGCGGAACCGTAGAAATAAAAGCAATAAAGCAAACGCAAAACGACGCTGCGGTCGTGCTTGACGTCGGCCCGTTGCCCGGAGCAAATGCAATCTATCTTTATTTTCATTTATTTATTGGCCTGTAGGAAGCCGGAAGTTCATGATCTCACCGACTCGACTCCGCCATCGTTCCCTGTCCTGTGTGCTCTCCTTCCACGCTTGACCATTCGATCCGATCTCCTCTAGGTCAAACCTAACATTGTCGTCCCATCTCCGTCGCGGGCGTCCTACCGGTCTCTTTCCCGTAGGTCTACCGTCAAGAATTCTATGCACGGTCCTATCATTGCCCATTCGAGCCACGTGTCCGGCCCATCTTAATCTTCGCGACTTGATTACTCTCACTATTGTAGGTTTGCGATATAGCTCTTTCAACTCGTGGTTATGGAGTTTCCTCTATTGTCCTGTCTCCTCGTCATATTTACCACCAAAGATACCCCTTAGAACTTTATTCTCGAATACGCGGAATTTGTTTTCTTCACGTTTTGTGAGAGCCCATGTTTCGCATCCATATAGAACAATCGGCATGATTATGGTTCTATAGATACGGAGTTTTATGTTACGTGATAGCAGTCTGGATTTCAGCAGTTTATTGACTGAGTGCCAACTAGCGTTGCCGGAATGCAGTCTTTTGTTAATTTCCTTCGAAATTTCGTTACTGGCCGTCAGTGTCGTTCCCAGATATTTAAATTCTTTAACTTTTTCAAATATCTTGCCTCTGACGTTTATATGTGTTCCCTGAGGTCCACCTGCTCTCGCCGTAATCATGTATTTTGTTTTGTCTTCATTTATTTCTAGGCCCACCTCTTCTGCCGCTTGCATGATGATTTCACAGTTTTTACTAACAGTTTCTAGATTATCGCCCAGAACGGCGATGTCATCCGCAACGTCAGGTAGTAAAAATGCACGGACGGTTGATCCATCACGAACGTGTTCAATGATTGCAATCTACCATATTTCGATTTGCCGGACGCGGTCGTCGCATGAGTAATGCGACTGACCTAATCAAGGTTAATCGTTCAGGCAAACGATTATGCCGATGTGCCTGGTGAAGGCCAATTAAGTTTTAAATGATATTTGAGCCATATCTACGGCTCGTGTGGGAAAATCGGTGTCAATGTGGGTAATTCGTTCTGGATCAAAGTCCAGGCTAAAGGCAATGCATCGTTTACTGTTTTCCACCCGATTTTGAGGTATGTAATGAGTGGATGCAAACTGACTAAAGAGAGACCTAGTCGATCAAGCAAGGGGTTGCAGCCTTGCAACGGAACAGCGGGCCCTTTGCTTTGATTAGATTAGAGAGTTGAGTAGTAGTGTAATAGTTTAATTTAATTAAATCTAATAAAGTAATTAAACTAAAAAAAAACAATAGTCTACTTACTCGGACGCAGTCACAGCGGGATCCGGAGCAGGAAGGGCGGACCGCCCCACAACAGTAAGGTAAGGTTCTAACACTAATAACCTTACCCTTTGGCACTGATGGCATACCTATTGCCGGTGCCCGATAACAAACTAAAAGTAATACCGTGGTGCTATTACATTTGGTGCGGACGACAGGATACTGCCGGTGCCAAAATTATAACCAATACTTTATTATTGGATAACAAAAATAATAAATGTTAACATCAATTATCCATTGGTGTTTCACTAATCTTACTCTAAATTGGCGCAAGGCTAATAACGTTGCCCGGAAAAGCAAATTATTATGGGCAATTTAACAAGTCTCGGATAACGACTGGGTACCGGTGGAGAGACTTGCTAAATAAGGCCAAGACCGGATCCCGATTGTAGTGCCGATGATGATGATGTTACACTAATCTATAGTTAGCATTAAGTAATTGTTGGGGGTTTTTTAATTGGGATTTCAGTGATATTATCTCCTGGGCTTGTCTGTCTGTCAACTGTCTGTGTAATTGTTTTAGTTTTGATACCAGTCAGCTCTTTTTCTTGTGCAGAGCGTTTATTGTTGTGTTTCTGTAGATGTTTATGTGATCTGTAACTGTTGTTTTGGGAATTGTTTTGTCCATAGTTCGTTTTACGGTTCCGCTCATTTGTTGAATGTATTTGTTGATTTCGTCAATTGTCAGGTTTCTGTTTATTGGCAGATTAAAGTCATTCGAACGAAATTCTCTAGTTAATGATCTGGTGAACCGCGGCCATCGCATTGCCCCGTAGTTGTAGGGTTGTGGGATCACGAATTCCTCCAGATCTGCCAGATTCGGAAGCTTTATTACTGCCACGAATGCACAGTGGTCACTGTCGTAGTCAATTGTCCGTAAACAGTTTCTGTTTCGTCTGTTGGTGTTAAGTAGTCTCAGTCGTGTGTCAATTAGCAAGATATCTAAGAACGATCTACCTCTAGGGAACGATGGATATTCGGTAGCTAATGGGTCAGTTTTATATTCTACATGATACAGATCTAACCAACCAGCCAACTGATTTCCTCTGGCATTAGATACATAACTTCCCCAATTTGTATGCTTGGCTTCATATCCCAACCTAGGATAAAATAGTTTTTGTCCAGGTGCAATTGTTAGCATCGAAATAGTGTCTCGAGCTCAATCGCAATCGCATACAAACCCCTTCCTTGCTGAAGGGGTATACGTACGATACAGGCTTCCAGTAACCGGAACCTGCGCACTACGCCGCTATATATAACTTTGTGGTATGGTTTTAACTAGTGCACCTGCACGGGCGCGGTTTCAGTAAAGCACCCACAGATGGGAAGACAACTCACCAAACACACAACTCATGTCATCGGCGGGGTAAGCAATTTTTTTCTTCGCCCCAACGACCAATGAAAAACGGTTTGCATCCCATTGGAAGGTTCTCATGGACGTCGTTCTTTTTCTTGGAAAGAAAGACAAACGAGATATGCGTTGGGCGAAGGAAAGGAAAAACAAACATGCAGCTGGTCGAATATGATGATCGGTGTACGGGCTGGGTGTGTTGCCATCGTACGATTGAGAGATTTTTGATTGACGTTAAGTCAGCAGAACTTTGCCCACGATGGCTAGGGACTATAATAGATGTGACCATGTTTGTTTTAGAGGAAGATAACAAGGGACACGATCATGGGTATGATTGTATCCAATTCCATGGTCGGTTAGTGGCCAATCCTGGGAAATTTATTGCGGCTGCTGAAACCCTAATAGACATAGAAACATTGTATGTTTACTCATTGGCCACTGCGTACAGCATCAATTCGCTTGTACGCAGATTGCCAACCTCCCGTCGGTCGATGTGTCGGGTGTGTGTTTATGTTAAAACCACACTTGAAATCCTTGTAGGCAGCCAGCAATGGGCTGTGCAGTAGATTGTAGTTTGAACGATCGACCGATGGTTCAGCAGATAAGTCGAGGATGAACATATCATGCAGGTGCATGAGAAAATGCTTCTTACCCTTGCGCATTGACATGTTCGGGGATTCATGTTGGCATCAGAAAATGCTTCTTAGCCTTGCGCATTGACATGTTTGGGGATTCATGTTGGTTACCTGATACGGTAACCGAATTAGATTTCAGGGGCATGATGCGTTGGATGCAAACATGCTCCGAGGTGAAAGTTTGATGCCACGGCAAGATGGGTAATCTTTCCGTGGGCTTATGTTTTCAGGTGTAAGGTGATGCGGGGTAGCTTACGCTGCTCATTTGCAGATAAGTAGAATGACTTGCGTGGTAAGGGTGAGAGGTTTAATTTAAAGGGAATGGGTGGTTCTTTGGAAATGGCTTAAACAACCTCTACAACTTTATGTTGGATTCCTTTGCTAATAAAATTTCAGCACCTCCCCCTTGAAAGGAGTTAGGTCGATCTCTTCGTATGATATCATAGTTTTTGTGCCCTATCTTATGTCTCTGGTTTAACTTTGTTCCCCCGCCAGAAGTACATCAGGGCTTTCATCTTACAACAGGTTGAGAAGAGTGGCTCTTCTCTCAGTTCTTATTAGTGAATTTACGTTCACAACAAGAGCTTTGATTGATATTTGGATTAGAGGGTTTATATAGACTTTTTATTTGGACAGCGCAAGTGCGAGTAGATCTCTTTTATCTGACTTTACAGCTGTGTCATCTGTCTGTAGATTTTTTTTTAATAACATCCTTTATTGGATATGAGTAGTACAATCTGAACAATTTAATTTAATACTATGTCTGAATTGTACTCGATTTAGTTTAATGAAGTAAAACGTGTAAGGGTTTACTGGACCAGTGTTCAGTTCCCAAGTCGATTTTAGTATGTTCGATGTTAACATATTAATTCATGAGGTTTCGTCCGTTTTCGCCCTCTCAATTCGTGGGTAATACCCAAGAGCTGAATAGCTTCTACGTTGGTATGACCATGTAGGCGTCTTTCGTGCTTGACAGCATATTCTTGGATAACTTCATAAATCCATTGGTTCTCTAGGTCATCATGTATTTCCTGATTTGTCACAAAACGGTACGCATTCGTGATAATGCGGAGGAATTTGTTCTGGCTTCGTTGAATTATATCTCTATTGGATTGCTTTGCACAGCCCCATAATTGGATTCCATATATCCAGATCGGCTTGATGATAGATTGATGGATCAATCTTTTACAATAGAGATTGAGTTGATAGTGATTTCCGATTAACCAATACATCTGTCTACGTTTCAGCTTTATTTGTTCAGCTTTTTGTTTCACATGATGTCTCCAATTTAGTCTGCTATCCAAATGTATACCGAGATATTTCGCCGAATCTGCTTTGGGAACTGGAATTCCGTTGAGATATGTAGAAATATTGTTACCTGACCGCCGCAATATAAATGTTACGCGAATAGATTTCATCTCGTTGAGTTTAATTTTCCAATCAGTTGTCCATTGGCTAATTTCGTTGAGTGCCTGTTGCAATTGTTCTGTAGCTTTTTTTTGACTACCGTCAGCTGATATTATAACTGTATCATCTGCAAAAGTGCCTATGAATGTGTTCTTGGTTGTTGGGATCTCTGCAGTGTATAGTAAGTAGAGGAATGGTCCCAGGACACTTCCTTGTGGTACAACTGGTTCTATTGGATAGAAGCTAGAGTGAGTTCCTTCGTGTGTTACTTTGAACGTTTTATCAGACAAGTATGATTCCAGTAGTTGGCAATCGTTTGCTGGAAACAGTTTACTCATTTTATATATAAGACCTTCATGCCATACCTGTGAGTAGGGCGTTAGAATATACTCACAGCTAGGCCAGCTTGTCGTAAGAGGCGACTAAAGGCCGAGTGGTAGCCGGGGTCCCAACGCCCTGTGCGCGCGGTGAAATACCACCCCATCAAGCTTTAGGCTCCGTGAAATGGTCGGGAGAAATCCCTGGCCATCTTTCGGAGCTTGGCTGATGGACCGGTTCGAGAAAAAGAAAAAAGATACCACCCCGTCACGCTGTACATTCCGCGATATCGCCGAGAGAAATCTTCGACGGTGTTTCGGATGTGTGGCTGATGGCCCGGACTGACACGGGGATAAGTCTTGATGGTGTCTTCTGATATAAAGAATTCCGGAGGTAAACTAGTCTCCCATTCGGATCTCCGGGGGGGGACTATGTCAGGGGGAACATCATGCAGATATTATGATAAATAATGGAACTTTGAGAGGTTCGTCATCGCATAACCGGGCTAGCTCTCGAGGCTCGGCCCACGCTCGACTGGTGACGGCATTTTGTAACATCAGGGGCATCGGTTTCACCAATACTAATGTAAACGCCGTCCACCAATATTTGCAAACAACGAAACCTGATATCCTTGCTCTAACTGAGACCCAGGTCGATTCGTCAACTGATTCGACATATCTTCGTTGCTCAGGATACGACACACATTCGAGTTTCCGTTTTAAGGGCGGAGTCTGCGTCTTCGCACGGTCCGATCTGGCTTGCCAGAGGATGGAGGCGTTGGAGCCCAATAATATGGACATCATATGGTTGAGGGTCATGTTGAGGAATTCCGTTAAATTTCTTTGTTGTCTTTACCACTCCCCGAATGACGATCGACCGGCGACATTTTTCAAATATCTTTCATATACCGTCGACTGGATACAGATCAACCACCCAGCTTCTGAAATTATTGTCCTTGGCGATTTTAATGTGCACAATTCCAACTGGTTGTTACATTCTAACAGAAACGACGAGGCTGGGAGGCTGGCGGAGATGTTTGCTGTAAGCCACAACTTGACTCAACTCGTGGAGGAAGCTACGCGAGTGCCGGATACCCGAGCTGATTATGCGAACACCCTGGATCTGTTTTTGACATCCGAACCGAGTATTTATACCGTAGCGGTTTCTGCGCCACTCGGAAACTCAGATCACTGCTTGGTATCTGTCGCGCAAGCACTTGCATACCAACCGAATAACCGGCCTAGGCAGCTTCGCCATGTATGGAAGTATGAGGCTGCTAACTGGGACGATATGCGAGATTTCTTCGCATCCTTTCCATGGTCGGAGGTGTGCTTCGGAAACTCCGATGTTAACGCTTGCGCGGAGTCGGTATCAGAGATTGTTCGTTTGGGGATGGAGATGTATATTCCACATTCCATCAAACGAAGTTCGTCTGATAAACCTTGGTTTGACAAAAAATGCGAGCTGATTACAGCGGCAAAAAATAGAGCTTTTAAGCAATGGCGCTCCAATCCCACTGATGTTAACAGAACGAATTTAGTTAGAATGAGAAACGTGTGCAACCAGGCGATTGATACCGCGAAGAAGGCTCACAACGACAGGGTGATCAATAAGCTCCTTCGGTGCCCAACTGGTTCCCGCTCCTTCTGGTCAATGGCAAAGGCTGTCAGCAGTAACTTTGCTTCCTCCTCTTTCCCTCCGTTGATGACAGACAGCGGGACGTTAGTCACGAATCCAAAGGATAAAGCTAATGTGTTCGCGAATTTATTTTCCGTGAATTCAAACCTCGATCCCGGCCTTTTGGAGCCACCTGTGATCTCGCCGGTACAGTCTTCCATGCGGGATGTGAGATTTCGTCCGCGCACTATTCAACGCATTCTACGTGAACTGGATTGTAGGAAGGCAACAGGCCCGGACGGAATACCAGCAATAGTCCTTAAGAACTGTGCTCCAGAACTATCGCCGGTTCTTGGCAGACTCTTCCGCTTATCTTATGCACGGAGGACCTTTCCTGCCTGCTGGAAAATCGCTCGAGTTCAGCCAATCCCAAAGACGGGAAAAAAGTGTCTCCCACAAAATTACCGTCCGATAGCATTACTGTCTAATTTATCTAAGGTAATGGAAAAAGTTATCAATACAGAGTTGGTTAAGTATTTAGAGTGCAACGATCTTCTGAATGATCGTCAATACGGATTCCGTGGCAGGCGGTCCACAGGAGACCTTTTGACACTTATAACCGATATATGGACATCTGCCATTGAACGGCATGGTGAGTCAAGGGCGGTCGCATTAGATATCTCCAAGGCTTTTGATCGCGTCTGGCACGGGGCATTGCTGAGCAAACTTCGTTCATATGGACTTTCCCACCAACTTTGCGACTGGACGAGGAGCTTCCTCGAGAATCGATCGATCCGGGTTGTTGTGGACGGCGAGTGTTCGGATCTGTATCCTGTTAATTCGGGGGTGCCCCAGGGTTCTATTTTAGCTTCAACCTTGTTCTTACTTCACATAAATGATTTGTTGGAGACAACGGATAACAAAATGTTCAGTTTTGCGGATGATAGTACGCTTGTTTCCACCTTTTCGAGTGATCGGCCGATTGGTGCATCAACGTCGCACCAGCTGAGATTTAGACAGATTGACTCTCTGAACCAGGATCTAGATAAAGTCCTGCAGTGGGGAAAGGCCAATCTTGTCGACTTCAACGCAACGAAGACCCAGTATACAACATTCACAAAGAAAACTGGATCATCGGTTCCACAGCTGATGATGAGTGGCCGGGCCCTCGAGGCTGGGGAAAGTTTGAAATTGCTCGGCGTCACGGTCTGTGGGAATGTATCATGGCATAAACACGTATCGGGTATCGCCAGATCAGCCTCAGGAAAACTGAGTTATCTTTTTAGAGCCAAGAAATACTTTACTCCGGCCCAACTTCTTCCCCTATATAAATCTCAAATTAGACCCGCGCTGGAATATTGCTCTCATGTTTGGAGCTCGGCTCCTAAGCATACCCTCGACCTACTTGAGAGCGTACAAAGACGAGCGATCCGCCTGATCGGGGACTCGGCGCTGACGTCGGGACTACAGTCGCTATCACATCGAAGGCGCGTGGCCGACCTCTGTCTGTTTTACAGATATTATCACGGGTGCTGTTCTTCGGAGATTCTTGGCATTGTTCCACGCAATTCGGTCTATATGCGCTCCACAAGACAATCCGACGGATCGCACCCGTTTGTGGTTCATCTCCCGACAACGCGAACATCCCTGTATCAGAACTCGTTCCGTTACAGAGCGGGGAAGCTGTGGAACTCCCTTCCCACGCGAGTGTTCCCGGAGCGTTACAACCTGCAACTGTTCAAAAATAACTGCAACAGTTATTTGATGGCATCTCGGGGCGCCCACTCGACGCTATAGGTTCGCCTCTCCCGAGTGAAGTCTAATAAAAAAAAAATAAAAAAAAAATACTCTGTCGAATACTTGGATGACATCAAGAAAGACAGCTGGGCAATATTTGTTTTCTTCGAAAGCCTTTTCTATTACTGTGGTCACACGGTGAGCCTGTTCAATAGTTCAGTTTTTATTCCTAAAGCCAAATTGGAAGTCTGGAATATTGATGAGTGGTTTGAGTCGCTTGAGGAGTATTTTCTCAAACAGTTTTTAAATAGATGGCAATAGCGATATCGGTCTATAAGACGTTACTTCTTCTGTTGGTTTATCTGGTTTCTTGAGCATTACTATCTGGGATGTTTGGAATGAATTCGGAATATATCTTTGTCTAAAGCAAGCATTAAACAAATATGTTAGCATAATGACAGCTTTTCGAGGTAATTCCTTGTTACATGCCAGGTGATGTTTCATCGATGCCTGGTGGTTTTTTGTGGTTCAAACTTTTGTCGATTTCTTGGGCAATCTCCTTTTGGGGTCACTGGTTTGATTGTTTGCTCAGTTTCATACCTGGGTGAAGGATCAATACTACTGTGGATGATGTGTGGTTTGAACACTGAAGCCAGGTGCTGTGCAAATATTTCAATTTTATCTTCAGATCTGCATACCCACTGTCCCTGTGCATCCTTTATGGGTGACACTGGATAAGGGGACGTTTATATTTACGTGTTGCCTTCCAGAGAGAGTAATCCGTGTCCGCTGACGGACTTAGTCCACTTAGATAGTCATCTATACAACTCTGTTTATGTTCTTTAATTAATTTGTTAACTAGATTGCTCACCTTGTTAAATATTTTTTTATCGTTAGGGTGTCTATATCTGTGCCAGGTTCGTCTAGCTTTGCGCCTGTCTTTGATTAGATCTCTAATCCCAATAGGGTAGGTGGTTGCTGGTTCTGGTTTATCACTTGGCACCGGAGTTGCTGTTGCGGCTGCGCTTGTAGTGTTTCGATAAATTGTTGTACTTGTTGTTCCAATTCTTCACAATCTTGAAGTTTAACGTTTAATTCAATCTGATTGTCAAGCTCTGTTCGGAATTTTTCTCAATCTGTATATTTGTTTGTAAGATTTAGTTTTCTGTTCTTTCTGGGAACAGTTGCATTCAGTTTTAGTAGTACTGGAGTGTGGTCAGACGTTAAATCAACTAAACTATCCGTTTCAATATAATTCGACGACACTCCTTTCGAAATAAAGTAATCGATCAGGTCAGGAGTTTTGTTGTTATCAGTAGGCCAGTATGTTGGTGAACAAGACGAATGAAATTCGCACTTCTTTGATGGCTGTAAGCAATTCTTTTCCCTTGCCTAGTAATCAACCTTGACCCCCAAGCAGTATGCTTGACATTGAAATCTCCACCAATTATAAACCTTGGTCCGGCCTTCTTGAAGATATCCGTGAATTGTTGTTTTGAGATTGTGTCTAAGTGGGCAATATACAGCACCTACATTTAAATCAGCTCCATTAAGGTTAATAGTAACAATGGAGGCTTGAATAAAAGTTTCTTTTATTTCTTTTTGTTGAAAGTGATGTATATTTTGTTTTATTATCAGAACTGTACCTCCACGGGCACGGTCGCTGGGGTGCATAGTCTAATAGGCCAGATAACCCCTGATTTTTATGAAGCTCATATATGTTGTGCTCTCTCAAAAATATTTCCAGTTCTTGAGCCCTTTGGTTGGGTCCATTTGCGTTCCAAGTGATTATGTTATGATTAGTTAAGTATGTCGGTTAATTCCATATTCCTTTCTAGCCGAGACAAGGGTGGCGGGGGGAAGTTACCACGTAACATCGATTGGAGCGCCCTTATATAAATGCTCTATTTTTTGCCGCTGTAATCTGCTCGCGTTTTTTATCAAACAAAGGCTTATCAGATGAACTTGGTTTGATGGAATGTAGATCTCCATCCCGAGAAGAGTAATCTCTGTGGCCGACTCTGCGCAAGCGTTAACATCGGAGTCTCCGAAACACTTCCCCGACCATGGAAAGGATGCGAAGAAATCTCGCAAAACGTCCCAGTTAGCAGCCCCATACTTCCATACATGGCGAACCTGCCTAGGCCGGTTATTCGCTTGAAATGCAAGTGGTTGCACAACCGATACCAAGCAGTGATCTGAGTTTCCCAGTGGCGCAGAAACCTCTACGGTATAAATACTCAGTTCGGATGTCAAAAGCAGATCCAGGGTGCTCGCATAATCGCCTGGGGCATCCGGCACTCGCTGGCTCTTCGATAGTATAGTGGTTAGTATACCCGCCTGTAACGCGGGAGATCGGTTCCCGGTTGTAGTGCCGACGATGATGATGATCCGGCACTCGCGTGGGATCCTCCACGATTTGAGTCAAGCTGTGGCTAACAGCAAACATCTCCGCCAGCCTCCCAGCTTCATCGGGTCTGTTAAAATGTACCACCCAGCCGGAATTGTGCACATTAAGGTCGCCAATGACGACAATTTCAGAAGCTGGGTGGTTTATATGTATCCAGTGGGCGGTATGTGAAAGATGTTCGAAAAATGTCGCCGGTCGATCGTCATTCGAGGAGCGGTAAAGACAACAAAGAAATTTAACAGAATTCCTCAACACGACCTTCAACCATATGGTGCCCATGTTATTGGCTTCCAACGCCTCCATCCTTTGGCAAGCCAGAACAGGCTGCGCGAAGACGCAGACTCCGCCCTTAAAACGGAATCTCGAATATGTCGTATCCTGACCAACGAAGATATGTCGGATCAGTTGACGAATCGACCTGGGTCTCAGTTAGAGCAAGGATATCAGGTTTCGCTGTTTGCAAATATTGGTGGACGGCGTTTACATTCGTATTGACGCCCCTGATGTTACAAAATGCCGTTAGCGGTCGAGCGTGGACAGATTGTGGGGGTTCTTTATACGAGGGTTGCCTTTTATATTTCGGGATTAGAGAACAAAAACAAATATTGATCATCGAAAATCACTTTATTGTTTTTCAAAATATTCCCCATGAAGATCTATACACTTTTGCCACTCTGATTGAGGTATCTCCAACACATGCATTCTGAATGCAGCAACCGCTTCTTCAGGTGTAGAAAAACGTTGACCTCTCAGTTTGATTTTTACGTACGGGAATAAAAAGAAGTCATTCGGTGCCAAGTCAGGACTATACGGCGGATGACCCATCAAATCGATGTTTTGGGTGCTCAAAAATGCAGTTGTCGCAGCCGATGTGTGACAGCTCGCATTGTCGTGGTGAAGAGTGATCCGGTTTTCCTGATTTCTTGGAAGACAACTGGCAAACAAATGGTTGTGTACCACTCAGAATTGACTGTTCTGCGTTGTTCTAGTGGTACGGTTGCGACATGTCCAGTTTTTCCGAAAAACAGGCGACCATTTGCTTGGAAGTGCTTCGTGCGCGAACAACTTTTGTTGGATTTGGCTCATCTTGAAACACCCAGACAGTCGACTGCTGTTTACTTTCGGGCTCATACGCGTAAATCCACGATTCATCACCTGTCACGATGTCATAGACGTGTTTCGAAGCACCGCGACCGTATTTTTTGAGTATTTCTTTCGACCAATTGACACGAGCCTTTTTTTGGGAGATTGACAAATTCTGTGGGATCCAACGCGAACAAATTTTTTTGACAGTCAAATGTTTATGCAATATTGAATGTATGCTGGTCCCACTAACGCCTAAGGTTGTCTCAATCTCACGATAGGTAACATGACGATCTTCCAATATCAGTTCGCGCACAGCATCAATGGTTTTCGGAACAACAACTGATTTTGGACGACCTTCACGAAATTCATCTTGGAGTGAACTACGACCACGATTGAATTCACCATACCATCGATAAACACTGGTCCTTGATGGAGCTTCATCGCCAAAAATTGAATTAAGTTCATCCATGCACTGTTGCTGAGTTAATCCACGCCAAAAGTTGTAAAAAATAATCGCACGAAAATGTTGACGATTTAATTCCATTTTTGAGCCGAGATGAATCTTTTAAGTTACTGTAAACAACACAAATAGCGCTCGTATGTCAAAACGTTCTGAGTGCGTATAACCTCAAAAATGTCCAACTTTACGACAGAGCTGTCAATTGCCGAATTGCAACACTAGGGTTGCCAAATCCCGAAACATAAGAAGCAACCCTAGTACCGCATGGAGAACCAACCCACAATTACCTACCTTATTTCGACCGCTTTCAGCGCGTCATTTCTATCCATCCCCCTTATAAGCTATTGCCCTGTAAAGCATGTTATACGGACGCATAGCTAAACTCATTATCCTATGCAGATAATGCGTAATTGAGTTTAGCTACCTTTTTGCCATACGGCAACCCCATTTCGCTAACCCATGAGATTTCCACAGGAAATCGCATCATGTCGGTTAGCAACGGCATAGTCTGATCAAACGACGCGGTTGCTTAATCGTGCGGCCGCTGGGGAAATTATCAAAGCATTTAAGTTAGTTCCCATGATCAGATTTCCCTAGCCAAGTCGGCGTCCTTTTCACTTTCTCCAGACACTTCATTCGCTGGGGATCACTGCTCTCTTTTCGCAGGTGAATAACACCAGCTTAATTTTCCTCTCCTTCACAGTTGTGTCTTCCTACAGATCAATGTACTCTGAGATCACCATATCCACTGAATTAGGGCAATGGGTTACGCTCAGAGCTACATTGATTCATGCACACACAACCAAACCCAGCCTGTTCTCTCATTCTCCCATGTTCGTCGATTATCAATTAACCGATTATCCACCACACTTCGATGGGCGTGACAATAGAGAGCACAGGCTTGATCTCTGGTGGTTGTCCTGTGTGCAAAGATAGAGCACAAAATTCCACCCCTAATTAGAACAGTCATTTTACAACCATCAACCAGATCGGTCGTGATTCAACATCCGCTGCGTGTGCACACTAGTGTGCACACGCTACGATTCGCACAAGCAAAAGGAAAGACATGTCTGTCGGCAATTTGAGTACTAACAACCATTCCCATTAAAGAGTAAAACGAGTTCTATTTTAAATTATAGCCATTCCAATTCTATTCGGTTAGCAAGTTTTTATTGTTCGATTTTTATAATGCACACCGTTTTAACTCGCGGAAATGCCACCGTGGCGTACTCTCTTAGTATGTTGGCATTCCTTACATTCTTCTCAACCGTGTTCTTGGATTATCGCACGCACGTACGGATTAACCTCATCAAAAGTTACAAGTGTATAATTAGCAATAAACATAGAATCAACGAAAAAAATAAAAGAAACTTTATTATCAAAATTACACCAGTGCATTTCATGTATTTTTCTTTCGGTGCACCATTATTTATGGCCTTCTCTGGATATTTTTGTGAAGTGGATATTCAACGAAACATTAATGATGCCTTAAATCTTTTGGTGACAATTTTTCATCGAAACATTGATGGGGATTCGAGTGAACCGCGTTCCGTGTTAGGCACACCACAAGATCCTCGAGAGCGAGCCCGATTATGCGATGACGAATTTGTTAAAGTTCGGTTATTTATCATAACATTTACCCTGAGGTACTTTAGTTGTAGGTAATTATGTTGCTTGAATTAAGCCAATAGATGGGATGATAGCCCCACTAGACTTAAACTGACATAGTGACAGATTATTTGAGGGTAAGTACTCAGACGACCGTGCTTGAGAGGATTAACGTACACTACAGCACCGATGCAGAATTCCTGTGGTTGAATTGGCGTCCTTTTCATTCTATCTTGGACACTCTCTCTGGAACTATTCCTTCCATTCCCGGATATTCTAATTTTCATCTGACACGTTAATATAATACAGGATCATTGTGTTGTATGACGTCTGTCTTAAAAGGATGAATACAGTTGATTGAATCAATAACGCCAGGATATCTAGGAATTGAGGATATCGAGTCTCCGCAAGAGATTCAATAAATCACATCATCAATTCGGCGAAGAAGACTTTACAAAGGCAATCGTTGCACGACTTTGCAGATTATTAATGTAAACCCACGATAATCAATTCACCAGTAGGATACTAACAGCACGACAATGAAAAGAAATTCCCATATTTTAGTGTTCGAGGATACTAAGCAAGATATTAGTTTCCGGAATGTAAAGTACCGATGCTAGAAAAACTTCGCAAGCATTGACGACATTTACTGAAAATTTGTATTGTTAGTGCTGTCTGCGAATGGCCAATTATTTCAATATGTCTTTGTTTACAGTATATCCAGTCTCATATTATTACGCGTCCTTATTATCTGAACTTTTCTATTTATAGGTTCATCCCGGATTCACCACGTTGGATGATACAACGTGGACGAGTCCTCGAAGCTAAGGAAATTCTTCAAGAATGCATTCAAATGAACGGTACTAGGCATCTGTTGCCTCACGACATCGATCGACAACTTCAACTTCAAGCAATGAGTCGAATGGACGCTCCTCCTCCGGCTGACTGGTGGTCAATCTGGAAAGGTCCGGCAGCTTATCGCAAAATGATCTGCGTTCATTTATGTTGGTCGATCTACATAGTCGTCTACTACGGCATGCTGCTTAACATTCGTTCCTTCAGCAGAGACCACTTGGACATAAACACAACGATCGCTGGCGTCTCAGAAGCTTGTGGAACATTTATTGGACTCTATTTCATCTTAACCACAGAAAAAAAGTGGCAATATACCGGAATATTTAATATTATCGCCGGATTTATTGCAATAAGTGCATGGCTTATACCAAACGATGGTATGCTCTTCTTACTTATCTATAATTAAATTGTCATTGTTAACTTATTGTCCTTTTACTTTTGTTACAGTTAAAGGTGATGCCCGTGTTGCTCTCCTCATGTTGTCGGCTATGATATCCAAGGCCGCTATCTCGTCAACACTTTGTATATTAATTACATGCACAACGGAACTTGTTACCGATGACAAGAAAAAGGTTTGCGCATACTCAACAATTGTTTGGGCTAGAATATGGCTTTTAACAGCTCCATTTGTGGGGGCGACTGTGATTTTTGGGAAGCTAGTACCACAATCAGCATTTGCTTCACTCTCAATATGTGGTGGAGTTTTATCCACACTTCTCACTAGCCCGCCCACAATAAGCTGTCCATCATCCTCAATCAAGAAGGAACAAGCCAAATCTCCATCCCAAAAATTCTATCCATCCAACAGTCAAACATTCAATAAGAAGTCAAATTTACCACCGGAGTTGTGTCATGGCATATGGACGACCACTACCTATGACGATGTACAAAATCGCGTATAATTACTTTACTAAGAACTCATTATAGAAGCTTCTATTTTCGCATATAAACCTAGAGAAAAGACTCAAACTTTCCTAACTGTAAATTAAAATTATTCTCACCATAGCACACCATACACTTGAAATATTTAAATTTGAATACATTTAATTTACCTTACTGTTAATTAAATATATTCCCAATGTAGTATGTCATCCCGGAAATACGTTTAAATATTTAAATATAAATACATTCAGTTTTCCCGATTGTAAATTAAAATTATTTTCACCACTTGAAACATCGTAAACTATTTAAATTTAAATGATTTTATTTCCCTATCTGTTAATTAATCATATTCCCAACGTGGTATGCCACACTGAAAATACCTTTAAATATTTAAATATAATTATCTCTAATTTTTCTGACTATTTAACATTATTTTATTAGTCTCACCGTTGCGCTCCACACCCAAAATACCTTAAAATATTTAAATTTATATAAATGTAAGCAGGTAATCTTAAATAGTTTATGCCAAAACGTCCTGCTTGTTGTTGATTAATTATTAAGTGTCCGTAGTTAATATTTTTTGTTTTTTTATATCGTTGGTATAAGTAAAACAAATCTCTTTTAAGTAGTAACAAATGTACACAAAAATAAAAACTCTGTAGAACATTAAGTTTAGAAAATTTAAAACATCTCATAGCAAAATATAGTTTTAAGATTCCCCCAAATTTGTTTACCAAAAATTAGTACAGGAAAACAGAAAAAGACATTAAACGAATAAGCATAAATTAAAATGCAAGCTGTTCGAAAAACATTCGAATCATCCCATCAAACGTGTACTAAGTATTATAAACATAAATATATCTAAATTATAGTCAAATTTATTGCCAGTTTATGAATAAGCAAAGTCGAAACGTAAAGACTCCTTAGACTTTTTAAATAAGTGTAACAAATCAATAATATTATATATAAGCTACTCAAACAAAAAGAGGAGCGTCAGCCCCAATATGATATTAAATCGAATTGTTTTAAAAACAATGTAAAACAACTTTCAATAAAAATATGAAGAAAGTAATTGTTCAATTACTAGTCCTACAGTAAGACTCAAACATTGTTTTTAGTGCTTTACATTGTCTTCGATGTTTTTGGTAAAATCTTTCATATTGTAGCGAGCTTAGGGTTCGTTGAATTAATTATTTTAATAAATCATCATCATCCGCACTACAATCGGGAACCGGTCTTGGCGTTATTTAGCAAGTCCTGAGGCTTGTTAAATTTTCCATAATGATTTGTTTTTTTCCGGGCAAGGTCATTAGTCTTGCGCCAGAGGCTCCCCGACGGGGAGTCGAACCCCGGTCTCCCACGTGACAGGCGGGTATACTAACCACTATACTATCGAGGAGCCCATTTTAATAAATAAGAGCCGTTAAATCGATTTTGAATTTATGTAACACTTTACTAGTCCGTTAAAAACAACCGTTACTTTTACCGTACACTTAACGATTTCTTGACTTATCGCTTCCGTACTTATCGTGTCTTTTACTGCTTACTTCTTACCTCTTACTTCCTACTTCTTACTTATCTCCCTGACCTACGTGCGACGTATTTATACCGTTTGCTCATTCTGATTCGGCGTTTTGTTCCCTCCGTTCCATAGCCTCGAATTTTCTACTGCCTTATATATTCTAGTAATTTGTTTTGGACTATCTAGAATATTCTAGTGCTGGTTGTCATATGCGTCACACTACCCTCCACCTAGATTAGTTCCTCCCGAACTAAGTTCACTGGTCTTTTGGGTTAACAAAAAGTCGCCAGTCGGTCACGATGTACCACTTTCATCTTGGCGTTCGATCTTCGCTGAATCGTACAGACAACGTCGTTAATTCTTGTGAGAATCTTATACGGTCCTTCCCAATGTTGCTGCAACTTCGGAGACCTTCCTTTTTGCCGATGAGGGTTATAAAGCCACACGTTATCGCCTGCATTAAATCCGGATGCGTTGGCTCGAACGTCGTACCTTGTTTTCATCCTGTCACTTGATACCTTGATTTGCTTTCGAACCAAATGATGAATCTCACCGAGGCGATTTCTCCATTCGATTACGTAGTCTTCAGTCTTATCCATGGCGTTGTAGTATTCCAGAATACTACTGTCCTTATAATTATTGAATCTCATTATTTATCTAACACATCCTTAAAACATTCTCTTAACATATCTAACATTCTCATTTAATATATATCATAAATAAACATCCACTATATTCTATATCAAATCAGTTTCAGTACATTTCATATATGCCTCTTTTTTCATAACATGCCCCTTTTTTCATTCGAAACATAGCTCTTTGATTTTCGTTCAAAGTTTGTTCAAAATTAAAAGTCACAGTAGATTAAGTAATACTTTGATAAAATTGATTTTGTTCAAGTAATAATTTACAGTAGATTAGAACACTTAGTTGTATAAGAAGAGGGAAAAATTCATTGTAAAGTTGAGTTGAGAGAGAAATTAAGGAGTTGAGATTAGAGTAAGAATAGATAGAGATTAGAGTAAGAAGAGATACAGATTAAAGACGAGTAAGAATAAAAAGAGAGACGAGAATAAACTGATGAGACGAAAATAGAAACAAAAAAATAAATAATTAAATAATATCGAAGAGACGAAAAGCATAGTGAATAGTTTTTTTTCTTTGATAATTGATTATCAATTGCAATAAATTTCCGCACAAACATATTTTCAATCGGAGCGAATAAACATTGAAACGCGAATTGTTGAAAGAATATTAAATAAAGAAAAAATAAAAGGTCCACGCTCTTCCCTCTAACGAGGAAGCACGGCGTCCCGGACCTACAACAGCGTCTGGACGTATTCCGAATCGCAGATCGGCTGGTAATCGTATCTCTCGTCCAAATATAATTCTTGCTGGAGAATGGCCTGTCGTATCGTGATTATCCGATCTATAGCTCATGAGAAAGGTTTGTACATATTTGTCCCAATCTCGTTGGTGATCACTAACGACCTTCGATAAATACTCTTTCATTGTTCGGTTGAACCTTTCGACCGTTCCGTCTGACTGCGGATGTAAGGGTGTGGTCCTGGTTTTCCTTACGCCCAGTGCCGCACAGATGCCCTGAAATATCTGTGATTCCAAGTTTCGGCCTTGATCGGAATGCAGCTCACAGGGAACTCCATATCTGCTGATCCAATTATTGATAAGCTGCTCAATGATGGTTGTTGCTTCTTGGTTTGGAATTGGAAGGACTTCCACCCACTTGCTGAAGTAATCCATGATAACCAACATGTATTTGTTGTTGTCGTTTGTTTTTGGGAATGGTCCTGAGATATCAATCGCAATTCGCTCGAAAGGGGCGCCCACGTTGTACTGCTTCATAGCGCTCCTTGGTTTTGCTGTTGGTCCTTTGGTTGCAGTGCAAGTTGTGCACTTCCTACACCAAGACTCGACGTCATATCTCATGTGAAGCTAGTAGAAGCGAGATCGTAATTTTGAGTGTCTTATTAACTCCCAGATGTCCACCGGAGGCCCCGTCGCGCATTTCTGTTAGTACATCCTTCACTTTTGATGGTGGGACTAGAATCTGCATTCGATGGGATTTTCCGCCCGCGGCTTCCCATTTACGCTTTAGAATTCCATCTTCCACTAGTAAGGAATTCCATTGTGCCCAATATGCTTTAAATGCTCCACTCTTATCGGAGATATTGTTCCAAGTTGGCCGCTCGTTCTTTTCTTTGTGTTCCAGGATTAGCGACATATCTTCATCCTGAAGTTGAGCTGCGCGTATAGCATCACTCGTCCACCCATCTAGTACTTCTACCTGTACATTTCGCAGGTCGTACGCCTCTTCTTTCTCTTCCACTCTATGACATCACATCTGGCTTACATGGTCTTCTTGATAGATCATTAGCGTTATTATGCATCTTCCCTTGCTGAATTGAGCTTATCATTATTACGGCTGCACATTCTGCGGTTAACCCTCCTTTTCTTATTGCGACCGGCTCCTCGGACGCATTTAGTACTCTGGCAGGTACAATGTGCTTCTTCACCTCAGGTTGGTCCGTTGATAGTCTCCTCTTATGACTAGCGCATGAACAACAATTCTCACTTGATGTTTCATTCGTTCGTCGACGTTTCCTACAATCAACACAGATGTGGCCGGCTCCGCCGCATTGCCAGCACTTCATAACAGGTCTCGGGGTTCTCCGTTGTACATGCCCGATTCTTTGGCAGGAACATTCCTGGACGGACATTTCTCGGACTCTATATGTACTCCTGGTAGCCAGTTTAGCAGATTCATATGCCAATGCGAATGCCAGTATTTCATTAGTCTTTTTCTCTCCTGCCAAACAAACGGCTTGTTGCAAGTCCCGATCTTGGAGTGCGTTTATAAATGCATCCATCGCTACCTCGTTCGGAAAATCCTTAGTCATATTTGAATAAGACAAGTTTGCCAATCGCTCAATGTGTGCCTGCAACAGTTGAAGATTTTCTCCAGGTTTCTACGTTCTGCTCCGCAGTTGCATGCGGTAGAACTGCTGAATGTGGTTGTCTCCATACCTAGCTTCAAGGCCGTCTCTTACCGCTTGGAAATCTGTTTGCTTCTCTGCTGGTATGGTTTGTAGCAATTCTGCAGCCGCCCCGCGGAGTGACAAGATTAGTGATGTTGACTTTTGCTCATCCGACCACTTATTATAATTGGCCACGGCGTCAAACTGACGTATAAATACGGAGATGGCTCCCGTTCCATCGAAGGTTGGCGGTTGTATCATTGTATCTTTGTAGTCATGTTGATTGCTAGGCGATGTCTTATTTCTCTCAACACACTCAAGTCTCTTTTCGATTCGCGTTATTTCTTCGGTGACTTTTATGTCCAGATTTTCTACTTCGTTTCGAATTTCTTCCTTAAAGTGTTGAACATTTTTCATCCACTGCGTTTGGGCATCCAATTTTGCATTCAGATCTGCAGCTTGTGCGTCCTATTTTGTGTTAATGTCTGTAGCTTGCGCGTCCAATTTTATCATCATCCTGAACATCTCTGAAATGTCCAACTGTGGCGAACTCTTCTCCGTTACATTGGCACGATCTTGACTTGCTCTTTCTTCTCCATCTGGACAGTCTGGCCCAATCGTAAAAACATATGTGTCGACATCAATACCCCCTTCCTCTATTGCTGCTTGCAGACGCTGCAAGAATTGGCTTCTGTCATCTGCTATCCAGATTCCGGTCCTCAAGTTCCTTCTTCAACTCAGGGACGATCTGACATCGTCACAACACACTTTCACAGACTTATTTACTTCACCAATAATTAATCCCACTTCTGACATCAATTGCAGCGCGCTCAGGGTTCGCTGGATTAATTACTTTTAATAAATAAGAGCCGTTAAATCGATTTTGAATTAATGTAACACTTTATTGGTCCGTTAATAACAACCGTTACTTTTACCGTACACTTAACGATTTCTTGACTTATCGCTTCCGTACTTATCGCGTCTTTTACTGCTTACTTCTTACTTCTTACTTCCGACTTCTTACTTCCTACTTCTTACTTATCTCCCTGATCAGCGTGCGACGTATTTAAATCGTTTCCTCATTGTGATTTCGTTTCCCTCCGTTCCATAGCCTTGAATTTTCTACTGCCCATCATCTCTAGTTTTCCAGTACTTTCTAGAATATACTAGTACTTTGTTTTGGACTCTCTAGAATATGCTAGTACTGGTTGTCATATGCGTCACAATATTTAGACACTATCGAAGATAAACATGCCCGCAGAGAGGGACCACAGCTACCGATATCAGGATGTCATATATTGTACGTCTCTCTAGGGTCAAAGTGCTTAGAATCCAATAGACGATTTAAGTGTATTCGAAGTGGCGAATCTCATCATATAATATTCTGCACACTCTATTCTCGTCTACTAGTATAAATTGATGAAATTACTTAGTGGGAGTAAATTGTCATCAATAAGTGCCTCACCATAATTGCGTTGGGCTCTCTAAACATGCAACACAACATCACAACTCTCTAAATATAAAACACATAATATTAAATATGAACAAGCATTTTGAACTCTTGACCGCCAGCATATTGCCCAACACTTAATCAGAATAAAATTGAGGCCCGTTAAGTCAGTGGTGATTCCCACAGATTACGCAAACGCAACAGTAATGAAGCACGCAAGAGAATCGAAAAAACCGGCTGCGGACTATACCAAAGCTTTAACCCAGCAATAACAATTCATGTAACGAGTTGAGATTTTCCTGCACAATAGTGGCCGAGGTCTGATGCATCAGTGCTTTGATTCTAAGCTTTTCTAGCGTAGGTTCGCATTTTGTTCTTCACTATCATCGCAAAATGCTATAGGACAACAACAGTTACAACACACAACTTCATCATCATCGGCACTACAACCGGGATCCGGTCTTGGCCTTATTTAACAAATCTCTCCACCGGCCCCGATTTCGAGCCGATGTCATACAGTTTGGCACTCCCAGGCTGTGGTCGTCCCAGTCTACCCCATCCCTCCATCACAGACAAGGTCTGCCGCACTGTCTCCTTCCATACATCCTGCCACAAAAGACTTTCCGGGCAGGCTTCTCTTCGCTCATTCGAGCTAGGTGTCCCGTCCACCGGAGTTTCTTACAACATTAGCTTCAAGGTAGATCGCGTAGAACCCATGGTTGTAGCGTCTCCGGAATCGTCTTCCCTCATATACGGGGCCAACAATTCTCCTTAAGACCTTCATCTCGAACGCGGCTAAGAGTTCAGAGTGCCTTTTATTGAGCACCCAGGTCTCGGATCCATATATGAGTACTGATAAGACCATGGTCTTGTACAGTAGCAGCTTGGATGTTCTGGATAAATTTCGGGATTTAAAGAGCCTTGATAGCCCCCGCTTGGTAGAAACAGTGACGTGGTGCGGGCTTAAACTACGATGAATCACTCAGGCTATGCTGACGGAAGCATACGCTTCCAGTAGGGCCACCCATGTCAGACAGGCTAGCGAGGAGTAACACACAAAGATCTACCACCCCTAATCCAGGGTGTTACGCGTCACCGTGCCCATTGGATGGTTTGCAGCCAGGGGTATACCGGCTGTATTATAACGGCGTCTCTCTGACACCGGGTCGAATCAGAGCAGTAAGCAGACCTTACCATATCAAAGAGGGGCTCTGATATGGAGAACTATTTGAACCCCAGAGTGTTCCCACGAAATGAATGATCAATACACAAAAAACAATCTCACGAAAAACCCGGTAGGCGTAGGTTTGATGAGCCAACACTACCATAAGGGAACAAGTCATCAAGAAAACGCCGACTCGGCAAAAAGAAGACGTAGGGAAAAACGGAAAAAACGGGATATACACGTCGGCACGTGGAATGTTCGAACGTTATATAAACCAGGCACGATACAGATAGTCGTAGAAAACACGAAACAATATAAAATGGACATCGTCGCGCTCCAGGAAGTCCGACTCCCACATCAAGTAATCGGAACCAACGGATTTACACTGGTGTGTGGAGGTGCCGATACACATAACCTCGGAACTGGCTTCATCATAAGCAATAAGATTACGCCCCATGTAAAAGATGTGAAATTTATTAGTGACCAAATGTCGGTGCTAAAAATACAGGGCCCATGGTACAATTATGTATTTATAAACGTACACGCCCCAACAGAATCTACCGACGAAGAAACGAAGAACACTTTCTACGAGACCCTAGAGAAAGTATTTGATGGGATCTCATCATTCGATGTTAAAATCCTCCTCGGCGACCTCAATGCGAAAATTGGAAAGGAAGATATCTTCCAACCAACTATAGGTAAAGCAAGTCTACACGACGTTTCAAATGATAATGGAATTCGAATTATCACGTTCGCAGCGTCCAAAGATCTGGTAGTGAGAAGCACGATGTTCAAGCACAAGCAAATTCGTAAAGCCACATGGATATCACCCGACGGCGTAACGGGTAACCAAATAGACCACTTCCTCGTGGACAAAAGACACCGCTCGAATATCCTTGACTTAAGATCATATAGAGGAGCAGATTGCGACTCCGATCATCTTCTGGTGATGGGCAAAATCAGGAGTCGCCTCGCAGCAATCCCACATGGGCAGTCACGGGAGACAAGCAAAAAGTTCGACATTGATAAACTAAAAGACCTACGCAAAAGGGCTGAATATCAAGAGGAACTAACGAATAGATTTAGCAACCTTGAGAATGAGAGCAGTGAGGAAGAGGAAGCCAATAGTGTGGACACTAAATGGACATCGATCAGAGACACAATCAAACAAACAACCCAGAAGGTATTAGGATTTAAGAAAACAATTACGTCCAAACCTTGGTTTGACGATGAGTGCAGGGCGAAGATCGAAGAACGTAAACGCCTCAGAGTGACCCACTTTGAAAGATATGATGAAGTCAACGCAGAAAGATACGCGACGATTCGGAGAATGACAATGAGACTCGTCAAACGCAAAAAACTCAAATGGGAGAAGACTCGGATCGAAAAAATCGTTGAAAATGCCAGAGCAAAGAACATCAGAGGTATGTATGCCGGCATAAATTCAATTAGAAATGGCTACCGAGGGAGAGCCAAAATAATTCGAGACGCAAACGGGTGTCTGGTCACAGAAACAAAAAATATCGTGACAAAATTGAAGCAGTACTTTGAAAACCTGCTCAATGTACGCACCCATCAACCACAAATAAACGCACCAGACTTATATACAGCCGAGCCTCAGATCCCAGAGCCCTCTTTCGACGAAGTTGTAGACGCAATAAACCGATTGAAAAACAACAAGGCTCCCGGAGTCGACTGCATACCGGTAGAGCTTGCGAAGCAAGGAGGAGAGGCAACCGCTCGAAAGATCCGCCAGCTTATCCAAACAATATTGGATAAGGAAGTCACTCCGGAAGAATGGGAAACCTCAATAGTCGTCCCGATCTTCAAAAAAGGCGACAGATCTGACTGCGAAAACTACAAAGGAATATCATTGCTCCCAACCACATACAAAATATTAACAAATGTCATACTGGCCATAATCACACCGTACGCAGAAGAAATACTGGGAGACAACCAATGCGGATTCCGTAGGCACCGGTCAACGAGCCACCAAATGTTCACAATAAGGCAACTACTGGAAAAGAAGTGGGAATACGGAGAGACGGTTCACCAACTGCTCGTTGACTCCAAAAAAACATATGACTCAGTCACAAGGCAAAGACTCTACCTTATTGTAGTTGAGCTGGGAATCCCGAAAAAATATGCCCGCCACTTTCAAATGCATGTACGAAAACAAAGGGCGAATTAGAATAGAAAACCATCTCTCAGAGCCATTTGAAATCCGGGACGGACTAAAACAGAGGGATGGCCTCTCACCATGTCTTTTTAACCTTGTCCTCGAGTATATTATCAGAAACATACAAGACGACAACACGGCCGGATCACCCCTGAACGGGGTCACACAAGTGCTCGCATATGTGGATGACATAGCCGTTCTGGGCGATAATCTAGAAACTGTAGATAAAAACAGTGAAATCATCATGCAAACGGCAGAAGAGGTGGGCCTAGAAATAAATGAAGATAAAACAAAATACATGATTACGGTGAGAACAGGTGGAACTCAGGGAACACATATAAACGTCAGAGGCAAGATATTTGAAAAAGTAAAAGAATTTAAATATCTGGGAACGACACTGACGGCCAGTGACGAAATGTCGAAGGAAATTAACAAAAGACTGCATTCCGAAAACGCTAGTTGGCACGCAGTTAGTAAACTGCTGAAATCCAAACTGCTATCACGGAACATAAAGTTCCGTGTCTATAGAACCATAATCATGCCGATTGTTCTATACGGATGCGAAACATGGGCTCTCACAAAACGAGAAGAAAACCAATTCCGCGTATTCGAGAAAAAAGTTTTAAGGGGTATCTTTGAAGGTGAATATGACGAGGAGGCAGGACAATGGAGGAAACTCCATAATCACGAATTGGAAGAGCTATACCGCAAACCTACAATAGTGAGAGTAATCAAGTCGCGAGGATTAAGATGGGCCGGACATGTAGCACGAATGGGCAACGATAGGACCGTGCGTAGAATTCTTGACGGTAAACCAACGGGAAAGAGACCGGTAGGACGGTCGTGACGGAGATGGGATGACAATGTTAGGTTTGACCTTGAGGAGATCGGATCAGATGGTCAAGCGTGGAAGGAGAGTGCAAAGGACAGGGAACGATGACGGAGTCGAGTCGGTGAGGTCATGAACTTCCGGGTTCCTACAGGCCAATAAATAATAAATAATAATAATAATAAAAAGCCTTGATAGACCATAGTACGCTTTGTTTTTGATCAGCCGTTCGCGTATTTCTTCTTCCATATTGTTATCGGCTGATACTATTGACCCAAGGTAGTTAAAGGATTGCACTACTTCAAATTCGTGCTCCCCTACCCTGATAGTTTGATCAACACACAACTTAGCAGTTTGACCAACACACAACTTAACAACATATATATTTCTGGTCGCTTTGTCCTATTATTAAAGCAGCGTTTTTTCCACATTTTTACTGGTGGACACTAATATATTTCTTTAAGAAGGGCCACTAACGTAAACGCATTTTGCTTGGGATACTGCTATACACATGACAAAGTATTAAACAACGACCAGCGATCAATCAGGAATCGCTAGCACACATTTACTCAAAAATCTAAGGTAAACTAAAAATGTTACACATGCAATGGATGTATTTTCAAGGATGTTTAGTTAACATCCGTACCATGATTGGAATGAGTAATAAAGTAATACGTGTTTATCTTAAGGGGTGGTAAACCACTCTACAGAAATAAAAAATAGACATATTTCGGGAATATTTTTTCTTTTGGACGTTTTGTCCAATAAAAGGATCGATCCGGGGGTGGAAGCGAACATACAAGGCAAGGTCACTAATTGCTTTCAATCCGGCGAAGGCCAGGACGATCCTTGTCCCTGTTCAATCCAAGTTGACATGCAGTCTCCACGTGACACGCCTGCATAGCTTATTTGGCACCCGCCAAGTAGTGAACCAATGCATGCAGCGACATCCGGAGAAAGGCTGGCGCAAGGCTAATAACCCTGCCCGGAAAACCTTATTATTATGGAAAATTTAACAAGTCTTGGATATGGACCGGATACCGGTAGAGAGACATGCTAAATAAGACCAAGACCGGATTCCGGTTGTAGAGCAGATGATGATGATGATGATTTATTTTAATAAAACGAACGTCCCCACGGTCCTCAGCACACATGCTGTCGGTCGACGACAAAGATCTCGTGGTCTGTTCCCATACGATAAGGCCAATATGGAAACCAAAAGGATCCCGGTTGTAGTGCCGATGATGATGATAATGATTTATTTTAATAAAACGAAAATGGCTAAACGATTTGAGAATTTTCTCATGGAACGTCCGTTCGCTATACAGAGCTCGAGCTGCACACCAGCTAGCCGATGCCCTGACCGAATATAAGGTTGACATTATTATTATTATTGCACGTCTCTCGGGAGAGGCGAACCTATAGCACCCCCAGATGCCACCAAATAACAGTTGCAGTTCCTTTTGAACAGTTGCAGGTTGTAACGCCCCGGGAATATAAACCGAATTGCGTGGAACAATACCACGAATCTCCGAAGAGCAGTACCCATGATAATTGTACAACAGACAGACGTCGGCTACGCGCCTTCGATGTGCTAGCGACTGTAGTCCCGAAGACAGCGCCGAGTCCCCGAACTCTCACCTATACGAAGGCGCCTCCAGCACCCCTATCGACGAATACTTGCCACAATTAGCATATAAGTACCTCGAAAGCATTCAGAACAGCGACAAGCTACTTGTACGAGATTCTTGCGTTCTTGACCCTTCTCTCTCTCGATCTCATCGGATCATACCACCGCAATTTCTTCTTCAGTACAAAACTAAAGAAAGTACCCTTCCCAACAACATTCCTCTCTATAATAGAGGATTCCTGGATCCATCCCATATGGTCTACTGTTAACAAACCACACACACGGACGCACACTACAAGACGGCACAAACATACACACACCGACCAAAGCGCAGACCATCAGACGCCAAAGACGTGATCTGCGTTTACTACCGCACTCAAGACCTACTGGTCTTGTATGATTTCTTTCCCACCATCCCTCCATCCAAGTAGTTAGAGAACACATGAACTAACACTGTCCACACTATCCTTGGATACCCCCCTTGTTTTTCTTTTCAGATATCTCAAGACCGAGCTCAACATCCTCACGGATGTGGGTGATTCTGGTTATCGCATGACCAGAAGCTAGAGACAAGATGAAAGACACATCTGTCCTTGTCTCGATAAAGTCGACGTCTCTCCACCATTTTTTTTTTTACAGGGGGTGCATCAAAAATTAGAATCCGACAGCCAAAGTGTGGCATCGAATATTAAGGCTATATTAATTGATCAAATTTAAACTGATCAAAATAAATTAAAATAAAAGAAGTAAAATAAAGTAACCCTTAACCCAAAACAAGATCCTCTTATTGAAAAGCACCATCGGCTCATCGGGGTCCCATCAAGGTGGTTGGTCACACCCCCTCACAAAAAACAACAACCCTCTCACACTTCCCCAATAACTGCAGAATTAGACGGCCCGAAGGAACACAAGGTGCCGGAGGGAACACAAGGTGCCGGGGGGAACACAAGGTGTCGAAGAAACACAAGGTGCCGGACAAGAGGTAGGACCGAGAATCACAAAATTGCAGACGTGCATTTTATGGTTCTGAAGAGTAATTTTTAATGATGCGTCTATAGGCGAGCGTCTGTTTTGCACGTGTCGTTTTATTTAGGGTTTTGTTTAAGGGAATTGAATCAATGTGCAACGATTGAACGTTTGGTTCAATTTGTTTGACACTGGATTCAATTTGAGGATGTGGATGGATAATATAGGGGAAAGGAAATGTGGGAGGTAAATGGTAGGGCTTTGTGGAGCACTACGGCGTTTCCAGTTAAAGATTTTACCCCGACGGATGCGTAAACGGTTGACGACGTTATTTTGGAATGATTGTAACACAAATCACATTTAAGAACTGTATCTTCCATACGCTTCTCAATCCCTCCATAACTAAATTAATAAAACACGCACCAACATTTACACATATTTCACATTTATTTCTATTAATGATTAATGGTCGTCGTCCAACCTCTACAAATGTAAATAATACAATTTATAATGTAAATATAATGAATTTCAGCACTGTCGGCGAAGTCTGCGCAAAGAAGAACTCAATTTAGAATTTAGATTAAGGAAATAGATCTACAAATCACAGTATTCGGTCATAATCACTAGTCAAGCAGTCGCACTGCAATTTTTTATCGTTTTTGAAACAGTATATCTTATTGTAATATATTCATAATACGAAACGTTAAACTAAAAAAAGAACATGCGCCTTTTATGTAATACAAACATATGAGGAAATATGAGGTTAGGTTTAGGATGACCACCATCTGATTGAAGAGTTACACGATTAATATATCTTTGATAAATTTCCACCACATGTCTGAGAATATTGTGCAAACGAAACGGAATAGACATGTACCTTAAGTAAAGTAAGAATTAACGTGCAGTATTACGGGAGGACACTAACGATTTCAAGTCGTTTTTTAAGAGGGCATATTCACTCATTTTCAAAAAAAAAAAAAAAAGCATATCTAAAAGAAGTGTTATGAAAGTAAAACATCTAAAAATTGTTCTCCCGAAATTTCAAGTCGATTTGAAGAGAGTTGAATGAGTTGGAGCATTTTTAAGGACCACCCTTCAGTCCGGCTCCTATCCTTATTGAAAACCTTAGACCCGTTTACGCCAAAACAGCATTCCCAAAGTCGGTGAACATGATATCTCAAATATAATGAACTGATCTTTCTACAATTTTACACACTTCTTTTAGATAAGATTTACTTGGCGGTGGACGAAGGATCTTTTTTTCCGCTGATTAGAACTCGTTTTACAAAAAACAGCATCGATTTTCAAAAAATGAAAATCGTTATTTTGAATATAAAATTCTCTAAAAAAATTTAAGTTTTATTTTCAAAATCCTTCGTCCAGCGCCGAGATAGAGTAATCTACCGTATCCCTTTCGTTTTTTGATTTCAGTCTCGACTAATCATTTCCACAAGAAGTACCTCTTTAGGACTCGAGAAATAATTACTAATATCTTATATAATTATGAATACTTTTCTATAAAAAAACAATGACCCTTTATCCTTTAAATGATAATAAACATATGCAAGCATTTTTAAATATATATTATATATTCAACATTTTTGTTCAACTGAATATGCCCCCTTAAGCTAAGTAAACAAATAAAACCGGAATGGATAAAATTTATAAACAAAATCGATGATGCCAATAGTTAATGAAAATAAATCAAGCAAACAATAACACAAATTGTAATTTAGAACTTTTAGGTTAGTTTCGATTGTGTTAACTAACCAGCGACAAAAAGAACCAATCACAAAGAAAAATTCTACCACAAATCTTCTAAATTCTAGGTTTGTCCATGGATTACCAACATTACTACCAAGTTGAATATTACATGAAATTCTTAAAATACATCGTCCGACGAATCGGAACAGACAAAAATTTAATTTTCGGCAACCGGTGGTTGCAAGGAATACTCCTGAATAAATTCGTCCAAAAACTCAAAAATGTCACCTCGAATGATATTCAGCATAAGACCGGTCTGAATAGGATCAGTTGACCTGCGATAGTAAATCCTGAAAGTTTCCTTTACCCTGCGTACCAACGATTCCACGTCGCGATGTTCTCCGTCGTGTCTGAAGGTCCACCTAACAGCATCCGCTGCAAGACAGTTTCGCCGTGTCACCATGGCCATTACGTTTTCAGTAATCTTTACGCAAGCCTCGTCAAACCTCCTATCCCGTTCTGAAACTATATAATCGCATTTACTCATTGTCAGGTATAAATTATATTGTAGAATTCTTACCTCCAGACTCTCCCCGGGGACGGTGAATCCGATGGTAAATAAATCCCGTGTATGGGCTATCTGCCTCATCTTCATCGGTTGACGAATCACTTGCAAAATCGTATTCAACTGCATTTTTGCTATCTCCATCCATTTTCGTTTAACTTTTTACTTATACTTTCTAATTAATATAAGTTTTTCAATCATACGTGTGTAACGAATAATTTTTTAATGGAACGTTTTAAAGGAACGCTCAGGATGTGAATGAATGGCACGTGGGTCTTCCGGTGCGTCTGCTGCGTTTAAGTTTAATGCTGATAAATAATAAACCAGAGTGGAAAGTTAATATATCGGTGAATCTAGTCCTGTCGCTAAAGACTTCGCTCTCTGTCAACGTGAATTTTTGCCTTTTGTCAAACGGATTCTCAATCAAATGAGCTAGGATTTTGAGGTGCAACGTTATTTGCTGTCTTCACTTAGATTACTGCCTTGTATAGATGAAATAAGTGCTGCGAAGCACAATAGAATAAATTAAATGACAAAGATTAATAACCAGTTAACAATCACAGAATATTTTTAAGGAACTAGGGGCTTCGTTCCTGTTCGCTTCGCTTGCCAACCCCACGCTCTCCTTCAACCCTAACACTAAATTGCTAGTGAAGGAGTGCTTCCAAATTGAAAACCCATATGTACATTGCGTTAGCCAAATTGTAAAAGAGGAAGACCTCTTATATACTGATAATACAGTAAACAAAATTACAAAAGTCATTGTACGCCGAAAGGGATAAATAAAAAACTAGATATTGTATAATTTAGAGTGTTTGTAAAGAGCCAGTGAGTTAACAGAAGAACAATATTTGTAAAATAGGACATGCATTTACGCAATGAGAATACCAGTAACACCTTTGGTCATGCGCTAAGATTCGCACTCGACGAGCTCGGTGGAGGGAGAGTAAGTCCTGGGACCAGAATGCCGGACATAGAAGAGAATTGGACACGCCTTAAGAATAGTGTCGTTAGTACTGCCAACTCCATCTTAGGCAGTAGTCGTAGAGATCGGAAGGACTGGTTTGATGATGAGTGCAAACTATCGACTGAACGTAAAAATGCTGTACACCGGGCGATGCAGCAGTCTCATAGGACGCGGGTACGCGAGGAGAAATACAAAGAGCTCAGAAGATCTGAAAAAAGACTTTACAGACAAAAGAAAAGTGCCTGGGAAAAAACCTTGTCTGTGAAATAGAGAAAAGTAGAGAGCGAGGTCCGCACCAAGCGCGGAAGTTCTGTGGGGAGGAGGTCGCGACGCCAGCATGGGCGAGAGTTCTACCTCGTCTCCACCAGTTCGAAAAGTGTCTGCCGCAGACCGAAAGAAAAACACAGTTCACCGCAAGCTGTCCAAAGTAGGGAAGTTGTTCACCGAAGATATCCATGATAAAAACGCATAGGTTAGGTGTTGTTTATTAATGACTTTTATTGTTTGGAATTCGGTTGGCACATTCACTGAATAAATGATTAATCAGATACAAACGGTGATGCTGTTCATATGTTATATCTAAGGAGCAAACATTTCGGTAAAATTTAAAACTCGGTGCGCACATTCACCGCATAAATAATTGAACAAGTGCACGAGGACCGGGTAAAACTAGCGATACGTATTTGTACACTTCACTGAAACTATCGTACAATTAATCGACTTTGGGTATATCGCGTGTCTGCAGCGCTACAGACAACGGGAGTGATGTGACCAGCTTGGTCAAAGGATGGTAAAGGACTCAGCGATTGTCATCTCATGCAGAGATGATTTCGCTAAGGAAAAAAAGGAAGAGAGAGAAAAACTCTTCTCTTAAGGGTGTGAATATATCCTTGCCAAGGATATGTTTTATCTCCCACAAGTGTAACATAGAGTCTCTCTTATGGGAACAAGAAAACCAGATCTCGTAATAAAGGTCATGGTGGTATGTGTGGGATCGTTCAGATAGATGCGATTCACACGTGCAGTGGAACGACGAAACAGGCAGGCGGCAAAGACAATAGGGAAAAATGACCAAATGCGCCGTTGGTAATGCGGGTCATTGTTTACACGATGCCTCGTCGCTATTTTCGGCGTTAGGAGAAAAAGGTGCTAAAAGCAAATTGGATGTTTATGGCATCTCTGGCTGCAGTAGAAACCGGGTTCATATTTACATTAGGAAATGCTGGAGAATTTGGTTTCAGCGTCTATTGCGCTAATTATATGCAGCTGCTTGGGTTATTTGTTGATAAGACAAACAAAAAAGGTTGCCAGGCAATGTGTATGAAAAGATACATGACGCGGCTGGGGAAATATACGGCGCAATGTTTATGGTCCCTGTCATGACGGTTACAATGAATGCAATCCGAATTATTTTGTTTACAGGAAATTGTCTAAGGAATTTTGACTGGCGACGTAGATGCCGAAATTGATTGGAAATTCCTGGTAAGTTAATAAACAAATCTTAAGGAGCAATGGTATGCGAAGAGAATGCATGAAGGTAAGTTTTCTTTACAGGGACTTAAAGATCATAGATTTGATCTCTGAAATGCGTGCAGCAGTTTTAGGTACTAATACTGTTGCATTAGCAAACTAAAGGGAGTTGGGTAGTAGTTATGGGGGTTTTTCAGGTAAGTAGACCGTAGGGTTTGGCGGAAACGCTACAGTACTCCCCCCCCCCCCCCCCCCCCCCCCCCCCCGCAGTGACGTAGTCACGAAAAATAGGTAGGGCTGTAAGGGTGCTCGAATGAATGGTGCTATGCTGGGCGGAGGGCTGAACACTTGACGAGCAAGGTGGCCCTGCGCACTTCGGTAGGCGCTGTAATTAAATCGGGGGAACTGTCATGGTGACTAGTTCCAGGTATAGTATGGGCCTTTGACGATAATAAGGTGGACACAGATGTTACCGATTGATGCCATCAAGGGCAAGAGTGTGCGGCGTGGTCCATAGGCCTGTTATAGGTCTCGTGGACCAACAGGCTTATCGTCCGAATAGGTCGGAATCCATCGGAAATCCGCTCACATCCGCAGTGACGAAATGGCGTGTGCGAGATGGAGGGGAACTTATCCCAGGGTAATTCCCATCCGCAGTGACGGGATGCCGTGTGCAGGGTGGAAAGGGACCAAGTCCAGAGCCGGTGTCTTTTGTCCATACGTTGGTATGGCGAATTGTTTGCCACTGGGACTGGTAGAGGAGGGCGGGCCCTCAATTGCACGTTTTACATATCGAGGGAGGATCGGTACATTGGTGCCAATGTAGCGGTAGCTGCGACTTCGATCGAATGGAAACTTGCTGTGAGGTGCCGGCCGTCGCGTTTGTTTAAAAAAATAGGGGATTTTGGTTAGAGGGCGCCTGGTGGGTGGTTGATTGTGTCCAACCCCGGGGCGCCCTAGGGTTACTAGATGTGCGCTCCGAAGTATTATGCACCTAGGTATTTGAGGCGGCGTAGAGGGGCGTGTATAGCCTTTAGTTGCCGCTAAAGGAGAGCCATGGCGGCTAAAGATTGGGGAACCAGGTATATTGTCTCGGTCCGGTGGTATCGGTTTGATTTGTGGACCGGTGTTGCTGAGACATTTGGGAGACGTTAAAAGATCTAAGGACGAAGGTCCTGAAGTTTAAATAAGGAGGCAAAACCAGGTGTCCTGCCAGGTGTTGCTACGCGTAGTAGCTGTGGTAACGGGGGGAGCTGGCTTGCTGAAATCGTGGTGGAAAGGTCGAGCATTGATGAACGGTGTCGCGTGATAACTGTCTTTGGCGTGCATGGACGCCAATATTTGGACAGAGACAGAAAAAGTTGTTAGAGGTTACGCAGAGTCGAGAAGGGTTGCTTGGGGTTGCGTGAAGGCTATGGTTGGTGAGCGTGAGCGCCAACCTTCAGAAAAGAGACAGAAAAGGTTGAGGGTGTTTCACGCGAGATAAAACCGGGCGTCCTATAGATTATATGCTACGCGGAGTAGCTATTGTTATATAAGGAGCCGGTTTGAAAGGGTTAAATTGGAAGTTACGAAGAGACGAGAAGGTGAGCTGGGTCGCGTTATGTCGAATCAAAAGGTTTGAATGTGTCACGGGGAGTCAAGTGGAGTTGGGTGTGGGTGGCGTGTAGCCGAAAAACGTCGAGAAGGAGGAGTCGTGGTAAAGTCAAAAAAAGTGAAATGGAGTCGAATAGTCGTATGTGTGAGCGCGGAGTCGTGCGGGACATTACGGTTGTACAAGGTTGTGCGTAATTCAATACCCAGAAGGGCCTTACAAAATTTATTTATTTTTTTAATATTTATTAAAAGGGTTTTTCTTATTTACTGATATTTGCAAACTTACTGAGAATACAATAAAATGAAATATAAAGTTATAATAATAAAAACTGACATCAAATACTATTAATTTTGGAAGCATTTAACGTTAATGAAGTCAAGGTAGGCAGCTGCGTTCAAGTAAAAGTAATCATACTGTTTGCTTGAAGAGCTGTTTTGAGTTAATATCTGTGCCCTAGTTAATTTCTATTGTCTGTTTTTGTCAGCTTTAATTAATTGCATCTAAAGTTTGTTAACATTTAGCGGTTGTGATAAAATGGAAGAATACAGCTGAGGAACTGTTACGAATTTTGCAGTATTCGATTAAAATGAATTAATTGTAGTTACATTAAATTCTTGACTCGATATTTAAATGTGTTAGCTTAGGATATTGATTTCTTTAATTTATAGAAGAACTATTTCTTTCTTTTATTTTTTAAACAATATAATGGTGCTTTCCTATGAATATATATACATCGATTTTAACATCTAGTTTTACATGTGGTTTTCAGATGTGGTGTTTTGTCGTTACCTATTTTATTATAATTAAGGATATCTGGTGTGTTTATCTTATTACAAATGAGTGTATATGAAAGGCTATTTTTATTAATTTTGGTTTTAACATGAGTACGATTTTGTATTGTAACGAGATTTTTCTTGAATGTCAATATTACATAGCGAAGGTCTATATGGTAAACAATATTTTAAAAGTATTATATATTTTTGTGTTTTCTTGTTGGAAAATTGAAGAGAAACCCGTAAATAAAGGGACCTTTTTTTGAATCGTTGTACATTCATTGGTTCTCATTTAATTATTCTTGATAAATAGAAAATAAATGTGTGACATTACAGCTATTCGTATTACGTTTAATTGTACACACGGGGAGATGCCGAAAAAATGTTGAATTTATTTATTTATTTCGGTTTAAACTATTATGGGTTTAACATTTCGGTTTGATTTATTTTTGTCAGTACGACACAGTGAAGTGCAAGGAAAAGAAACATTTTACACTATTTCCGTATTTAATGTTTTTTTTTAAAGTCTTTGATGATAATATGTTTTGGAAATTACTAATTGTTCATCTTGGTTTGTAAATTTTAAAAGAAAATAAAAGAAACGCATTCATACAAATGAACATATTCCCGGACATATGTCCATTCATATAAATATGGATATCCTTTATAGCCTTTAATAGTCAAGCCAATTATGCAGTTTTCTTAGCCTGGCAGGACAACTGTTTCGAACCAGTTGTCTACCTTTACCATGAAAATCGTTCAATTAGAACTGTGTGGTAATTTGCACTTCAAACCGTTAATTAATTTCTGCATAAAAAAACAAGCTTAATAACTACTTTTATGATTCCTTGTATTGGATATAACCCACTAATCAATTTTTAAAAGTATTATTGGAAATTTTAAATTTTAAAGTATTTTGCCTTTTTTTTGACCTAGTTTCACAAACAAAATGGGTTTAACGCAGATACAGCTGTATGACTAAGAAATCATTTGTATTGCACAGTACTCGTATAGTATAAAAGAAAATAAAGGAATATAATATTAATACGTCATACATAAAACTGTAAAGGATTTTAAGCCGTGTTTGTTAAGGATAATCGCAGCCAGTCGAGTTGTTCACATGTCTTCAGTTTCTGCATCATAAATTGTGAAATGCCTGCAATTCTTAACATCATCTCGGAATAGGTAACACACATCTTGTCACTGAACTTGTACCCATGTTGTTGGAATGTTTAGCTGCACCATGATTGCCTGGTGGTTCATGGTCGTGCTCACCTTCAGCTTCTGAGATTACTTGCATTCTTGGAGTATTGCATTAAGAGTGTGCATTTCCAATGCAGGTATTGTTGGAAGAGTTAAGTGTGGCTTAGTTGATGAGGGATCACTTGTTGATGTGCAGAAATTGCTTAAGGGATGGTGAATGTTGCTGTTACTTCGAACCAACGATTGATGCGACCGCCGGCGTTGCATTGTGTACGATGTTGCACTGTTATTTTTGGTCAGAATAATAAAAGAGAAAGGTAAAGATACTTAGCTGTTGAGGTGACCGGTATTGTTGTTCCGGTGATGTCGTGTCGCCTGTTGCTGTTGTTGGGGAGATATTTTTGCCCATAGATTGTTTCCCGGCAATTGTCGTCACAATTGCCCACTGGAAAAGTCACTGCACAACAGGTTACGTGCGTATTCACTACACATAGTCAACTTTTGTCGGAAGTTCAATAAGGTCGCGTGTTCAAGTTTTTTTATATTAATAAAAAAAAACCGTCGCGGGTCACCAATGTGGGGAGGAAGTATGTACCAGCATGGGTACTCTGTTCACTTCCGTCCCCATCATCTATTGTTCTCGCGCTAAGGAAAGTGACACTAAACAAGTTCAAAATTCAGAGTGGACACAGCACAGGAACAATGAAACAAACACTGGTGTAGTTATTATTTAGACATCGGGTTTTTATTTTCCGTAGGTAAACGTTAATATTAAATTTATATGCACTCAATACCGACTCGCGGAGGCTACGACACAAACGATTATTTTTTATTATCGCTTCCCTGTGCGCACCAGGGTAGCGATGGAGCCGCGACCCGCTCGGGTCGAAGGATGGAATTTGACCCGATGTCTAAATAATAACTACACCAATGTTTGTTTCATTGTTCCTGTGCTGTGTCCACTCTGAATTTTGAACTTGTTTAGTGTCACTTTCCTTAGCGCGAGAACAATAGATGATGGGGACGGAAGTGAACAGAGTACCCATGCTGGTACATACTTCCTCCCCACAGTTCTACCAAATAAACCGCAGTATGACGCGGTACACACCACGCTGGACTTACTGCAACGATAAAGAGGGTAATCTGCTCACCGATCCTGAAGGCATTCTGGAGCGATGGGAAGTGCACTTCAATGAATTGATAAATGGTCAGCTCACTGAAAAATTGGATGCTCCACCAATGCAAAATCAAGACTAAATGTTGCCGTCACCAAGCATTGAGGAAACATTAAAGGCCATAAGACAGCTCAAATGAAATAAAGCCCCCGGAGCTGATGGCATACCAGCTGAGCTGATCAAACAAGGAGGGACAGCGTTACATCACGCAATTCATGAGATCGTGGTGCACGTATGGGAGCAAGAGGAGACGCCGGAAGATTGGCGTCGTGGAATAATTTACCCCATACATAAGAAGAGAGATATCACACTGTGCAGCAACTATTGGGATATAACATTGCTGAGTACCGCCTATAAGATACTCTCCACTATCCTACAAGATCGGTTAGCCCCATACGCTTAAGTCATCATTGGACAATATCAGTGTGGCTTCATCCCAGGCAAATCAACGATTGATCAGATATTCACCTTTTGGCAGGCAATGGAAAAATGTCTGGAATATAAGATTCCATTGTATCATATATTTATAGACTTTAATGCCGCCTACGACAGCATAGCCAGGGTATAACTAATGGGTTTTCGAATAGGGACTTGACAACTTTTTTTTTAAAGAAAACGCAAACCATTTGAGATATTTCAAAAACTTTATTATCGGCTTGAAGTACAATCAAAACATTTATGAATGGAACTCAACTTCGTTCATATGGCCACCGCGGGCACGTTTGCAGCGGTCGATTCGTTGGATCCAATTTTCGGCCACATTTCCGCCGAAACGGCCGCTATTTCGCGTTCAATGTTGGCTCTGAGCTCTTCCAACGTCGTCGGCTTGTTGGCATAGACCAATGACTTCACGTAGCCCCGGAGAAAATAGTCTAGAGGCGTTAAATTGCACGAACGAGGCGGCCAACCGACTGGCCCATTACTTGAGATAACACGCTCATCAAACTTACTCTTCAATAAATCGATTGTATCGTGTGCTGTGTGGCTTGTGGCACCGTCCTCTTGAAACCGCATGTCGCCCAAGTCCATCTATTCCAATTCGGGCCAAAAATAATCGGTAATCATGGCGCGATAACGATGGCCATTTACAGTAACGTGATGATCGTTATCGTCGACGAAAAAATGTGGCCCAATGACGCCGCCGGCATTCAAACCGCACCAAACAGTTATTTTTTGTGGATGAAGTGGTGATTCATGAAGCCCGTTTGGATTTTCACCCGACCAATAACGCATGTTTTGCCATTGAGCCAAAAATGAGCGTCGTCACTGAAGATGATTTTGCGATGAAATTCATCATCTTCGCGCATCTTTTCCAGAGCCCAATCGGAGAACGTACGTCACTTCAAATGGTCCATCGGCCTCAATTCTTGAGTCAGCTTGATCTTGTATGGGTGTAAACCAAGGTCCTTGCGCAAAATTCGCCATAAAGTGGTCTGGGCGATGCCCAATTCTTGGAATTGAATGATTTGGATCGTTTGCTATGGACGCCTGAACGGCAGCGATATTTTCGACACTTCGACCAACCCGTTGTCTCACTGCCACGGCAACATCACACAACGAATATGTAGACTCAAATTTTTGCACTAAACTTGTTATTGCCTGTCTACTAGGGCGAGAATTACGACCGTAAATTGGAGTTAACGCTCTTAAAGTTGCGGTCACCGACTCCAAATTTCGGTAGTAAATTTTTATAATTTGCAGACGTTGTTCGTTCGTGTACTTAACCACGATGAAAATGTTGAGTTTCCTGAATAAATTGACAGTGACAGTTCGATGATTAGTAAAAGGGTGCGTTCACAAATTAAATTCAAAGTTGTCAAGTCCCTATTGGAAAACCCGATATATACAACCGTAAAACTTATAGCGAGTTACAAGAGCAATTTGGTGTATACATGCGGGTTAACGAGAAAGAAAGGCCGGACAGACAATACTGTGACAACAACAAACAAATCCGTCGTGTTGCAAAAATATCTATCATTTCAATTGTGGGTCTGCTAACCACACGCGGAAAGACCGCGAAGCGCAAAGCAAGTGCTTTAAGTGCGATGGTCATAGGTATATATCGAAAAAATGTCCACAAACTAGGAAAATTGCGCGAGTCATAAAATATACACAACGTATGAAAAAAATCACGCTAAATATTATGAAAGTCATGTGCCTAGTTGATACTGGGTCAGATGTGGCAATTATCAAAAGCTCAGTTTATAACAAACTACGGGACGTTAAGCTACGGAATCCCCGATATTATATTTGTATTCATTTCTTATATATAAGCCGTCCACTATATGCCGAACGCAGCGTTTTCTTATTTACAAAACGTATTCGTGAAAGCTTTCGTTCCTCTTTTTTTTTCTTTTTTCTTCCTCTTATGTATTTCTGCCCTTTCAAAAGTGTGTTTAAATTCGGCGATTAGCGCGCTCTTTAACTCTGCATATGTGTTGACTTGCACTGATTCTAAAAACAATTGCCCTGTTTTCGTCATTCCTCCGCGCACCTGCACGTACTTTTGTTTGTTACTAAGGCCTTACTGCGTCTGCATTCTGTTCGAAATTCACAAAACATTGCTCGACCGGCACGGTTTCACCATCAAAGCCAGCCCACCCGTAGGGGGACTAATACAAGACGCTTAAAGAACGCGTTTTGCAGCGCAAAACTGATGCCGAAGAGAAAGGCCTCCACACCGTGCTCAAAAAGCTCCAACTCGGCGAGATGAAATCTTCACAACTCTGGCGAAATAAAGGTCTTCACCGGGGCACAGTTCGACGAGGGACTGCTGTGAGTAAAATGAAAGGAACACCTACCACAGAACACCCAAAACGTTAAAATTTGTCAAGCCGCAAGCCACGGGAGACCTAATCTCTGCCGTGGACGAACTCGTCGAGGACTCCGTTGGGGGTATCATGACGGTCGGTGACAGGAGAAGACCCCAGGACACCCTCTTCCAGAGAATTGACGCCCTGGAGGCAGCCGTTGCCTAGCTAGTCCTCAACCGCCAGCCAGCCAACCGAGGCAACCCCAGCATGCGACAATAGCGAAGCCGCCCTACACCAAGGCCGGCAAGATACGCGAAAGAAACCGGAGATCGCAGTGGTGCTGGAATCACTGCATCGGCGCGCATCTGACCCACACAACGCCATACCATCCGCAGCCCAGCGGAATAAAGGAGATACTCCAGCGAACCCTCACAGGAGCCCTAAGGTGCTACCTACAGTCTTGGCTGGACAGTGTGCCCACAGTCCTGCTGGGTCTAAGGGCGGCGTACAAGAAGGACCTCGAAGCTTTCCTAGCAGATATGTTCTACGGCACAGGCAAACAAGTCCACCCTCGTCGCGAGCCTGTGCCAGCTTTTTAAAGCCATCCGGTACGTCCCCGCACTCTGGGATACAACCGGGCATCTGTTCGGCCACAAGGATCTGCAGACATCCACCCACGTCTTCAGACGACTTGACAGCATCCGCAAATCACTCGAAGCGCCCTAGATAGGCCCACGCCACGTCACCCAACGCACAAAACAGAGAACGGGCATCATTGACGTCAACGGCCAGGAGAGAACCGCCTCAATCGACCAACTTAAACCAGTCTACCTGAAGACGAAGAAGCCGGCCCACACCGACCAAGCGGCCCGCCCTCAGGAGCCTGCGCCATAGGCCACGCCCACGAGCCTGGAGGCCGCTCAGCAACAGCTCACCCCCACAAATGCCGGACACATCCACCTCGGTCGGGAGGCCGTGTGCTCCCCCACCCGACAGCTACAAAGCAAGAGGTGCATTTTAGTCCCAGCGCAACCGCCTCTCGCTGTGGGGGGACCACAGTTGGCAGTGGAGGGAGAGAGACCACAACATTGTGATAATTAAATCAAACACACTCTCACACACAGGCGAAGGCATCCCTGAATTTGCGTGGAGTCGAAGCGACACTATGTCGATCTCGCTTAAATGTACAACAAAAATCGGTGCGGGATTTTTCCCGCCAAAATCGCATAACATCACCAGACAATTAGCGTGAATGATTTCATTTGGATACCAACCGCCACCACAGGCGGACAAGTGAGAAGAGCAACCCCAAAAATATCTAAAACACTGTTGGCATTGAATTAATATTGCCGAGGGCGACCCAGCTTTGTAGAAGACATCTTGCTAAAGAGAAGGGAATTGGAAAAGGACTTGGAGGAAAGAAACTCCAAACATAAATATCTCCATATCAAGTGAAAATATAGTCTCCCTTAATATAGAAGAAAATAAAGCTGATTCCAAAGTGGTGACATGGGGAAGGCATAATCCGCCGCCGAATCTCTAAGTCGAGCGTCACAAATCCAACATGATTAAAGACATGGACATTGTGAATGACAGCACTGACGAGGATAATGCAAATTGCTCGATATTAAGGAGGTGGAAACTAATTCCAAGAATTGGCCGTCATTGAAACAACAACATACAATTGATTAGTGTTAATGGATGATGTCGATGTAATCTGCGTAGGCAAGTATCTGACTGGACATGGTGACAATAGTTTCTCTAGTTGTAATGCCAGGGTCATGGATTGCTTTCCCCAACGCCAGGTTGAAGAGGAGGTAGGCCAGACCGTCCCCTTGTCGGAGTCCATTAAAGATGTTTACTGGTTTGGACAGCAATCCCACTATTTTTACTTGACTTGTTACGTTGGTCATGGCCAACCTACAAAGTTCTATCAATTTGTTTGGAATGCCGAACTCTCTCATGGCATTATATATCGGGTTTTCCAATAAGGACTTGACAACTTTGAATTTAATTTGTGAACGCACCCTTTTACTAATCATCGAACTGTCACTGTCAATTTATTCAGTAAGCTCAACATTTTCATCGTGGTTAAGTACACAAGCGAACAACATCTTCAAATTATAAAAAATTACTACCGAAATTTGGAGTCGGTGACCGCAACTTTAAGAGCGTTAACTCCAATGTTCGGTCGTAATTCTCGCCCTAGTAGACAGGCAATAACAAGTTTAGTGCAAAAATTTGAGTCTACATATTCGTTGTGTGATGTTGCCGTGGCAGTGAGACAACGGGTTGGTCGAAGTGTCGAAAGTATCGCTGCCGTTCAGGCGTCCATAGCAAACGATCCAAATCATTCAATTCCAAGAATTGGGCATCGCCCAGACCACTTTATGGCGAATTTTGCGTAAGGATCTTGGTTTACACCCATACAAGATCAAGCTGACTCAAGAATTGAAGCCGATGGACCATTTGAAGTGACGTACGTTCTCCGATTGGGCTCTGGAAAAGATGTGCGAAGATGATGAATTTCATCGCAAAATCATCTTCAGTGACGACGCTCATTTTTGGCTCAATGGCAAAACATGCGTTATTGGTCGGGTGAAAATCCAAACGGGCTTCATGAATCACCACTTCATCCACAAAAAATAACTGTTTGGTGCGGTTTGAATGCCGGCGGCGTCATTGGGCCACATTTTTTCGTCGACGATAACGATCGTCACGTTACTGTGAATGGCCATCGTTATCGCGCCATGATTACCGATTATTTTTGGCCCGAATTGGAATAGATGGACTTGGGCGACATGTAGTTTCAACAGGACGGTGCCACAAGCCACACAGCACACGATACCATCGTTTTATTGAAGAATAAGTTTTATCTCAAGAAATGAGCCAGTCGGTTGGCCGCCTCGTGCGTGCAATTTAACGCCTCTAGACTATTTTCTTTGGGTCTACGTCAAGTCATTGGTCTATGCCAACAAGCCGACGACGTTGGAAGAGCTCAGTACCAACAGCGAAATAGCGGCCGTTTCGGACAAAATGTGTGGCCGAGTCATCGAAAATTGGGTCCAACGAATCGACCGCTGCAAACGTGCCCGCGGTGGCCACATGAACGAAGTCGAGTTCCATTCATAAATGTTTTGATTGTACTTCAAGCCGATAATAAAGTTTTTGAAATATTGGAAAACCCGATATAAGTAAGCATGATATTCAAATATATTTTGATTTTGAATACAAAAAATGTAATTCTTAAAAACTATATTATAATATCATTGCTGCAAGTCATAACATCGTTGTAGAAAAATAAATTACCGTGAAGCGGAGATCTTAAAATAAAAATGTAAAACTAGTTATTTTATCTTGTGCGGTAAATCTAATGTTAAACGTGCATTCTAGAAATTTGAGCTGTGCGATTAATGATGTCGATGCTGAATACGTTCTGTGCAAAGGGATAGTGGAAAATCTTTCCACGGCATATGAATTTGTTTGAATAAAAGAACTACTAAGTTGGCGAAAGAGTTATCCGATAATCTCTAATTCTTTTCTGATGAATGTATAGATATTTCGCTATCACATGTTCTTTAGAATGAAGACTTCAATGACACTGTAGTGATCCTAAATCACTACCCTTTTCCAATTACCTACAACCCCAATCCAACTCCTATAGTGAATCATACGACCGACAAGCTAAACCCAAAATTAATTTGTCACACATTGATTCAATTTCCAAGTACCTTACATCCCAATCCAATTGAATCATATGCACGATAAATTTAAACGAAAGTCCATATGTCGTCCATTGATTCAATCCCCTATAACCATTGAAATTATGAAATGCCTAATTCTAAATGCATTTCATAATTTCTCCTTCCGGGAATTTATTCAAGTGAATTCCTATACACTTCCCAGAACCCTATTCCAATTGAAGCACACAAAATCTTATTTGTGGTTCTTGGAATTTTTAAACAAAATTTTATCCAATCTCTGTCATCACAGAGTATAAAAGGGCGGCACATTTTGGATTCGAGATCAGTCGGGGCATACACCCTTCATCATAGGCGGCGATTTCAACTCCAGGCATCCCCACTGGAATAACTCCGTCTCTTCCCCAAATGGCACAAAGTTGTTCCAATGGTACACCAAAAACTGTCATGCCCTCAACTTCGAAATAGTCGCACCTACGGTTGGTACCCGAGGCAACTCCATCCTGGACATCTTTATTGTGTCCAAAGACTTACTTCCACAAATCACTCCTCCCCAAGTATCGGCGGGTGTATCTGACCACAACGCTGTGACCATGCACATCCGCGGCTATCGAGCATCCCGGGCTCGTGTCAGATACATACCCGATTATGGGCGCACAAACTGGGACAACTTCAATATTACATTGAACGAAAAACTCCACCAACTCTCTCTCCCCACTGACAGGAACCTAACGACGGTTGAGATAAATAACGCTGCAACTCGACTTCACGAGATTCTAGTTGAAACTTCTGAGACTCATGTCCCGAAGTACAAACTTGAAAAGACTTATCAGATTCCCCTTGACGACCTCACTCTTCGTCTCATCCGGGAGCGTAAAAAGCTCTGCAGAATGAGATATCGTCACTACTTTACGCAAAGGGAGCCATTATTGCGAGCCATTATTCAAAATATTGGCACACTGATAAAACAAAGAATCCAAAACAATCGCACCCGACAATTGGAAGACAAACTGAAGGGTATTCAGATGAACCAGAACATTTATAAAAATGTTAAAAAGATATGTGGCACCTCTCGTATCACTGGACCAATCATGCACTACGGTCTTGTCGTCAATAATGATGCCGATAAAGCAAACGTCATCGGAGAGACCTTTGAAAATAATCACAAGCTCACTCTCGAGGATGGCGACCCGGAAACGAATGCAATAATTAGTTCAGAGGCTCACAATAAATTAGACAACTTTAACGAGCCAATAGTTGTCTTTAACTCAGCTAACAGTGCATACTTCGACGACACACGTGATAATAGTCACGGCTTCGTCACACCAAATACCCTACAGAACCTAGTTAAATCTCGAAACTCCAAGAAGTCACCCGGTATCGACAACATGTCCTACCACTCGTTGCGAAGGCTTTCTGCTTTATTTTTTATAAAGCTCTCCATTCTGTTCAACCATGCCTACAACATGGGGTACTTTCCCCAAGCTTGAAAGCATGCTGTTGTCTGCCCAATAGCAAAAGCTGGGAAACCAAATTATCACCCCTCAAGCTTTCATCCTATTTCGCTCCTCACCTGCATCAGCAAAATATATGAACAATTCATATACGAGGAGCTAAATAAATTTATCAGTCAGGAACCTAATACCTGACTTCCAATTTGGATTTAGAAGAGCGCACAGCACCACCATGGCTTTCAACATATTTCAAAACCACGTTTACGTGCGCGTCTTTAATAAGGAACCCACCATTGCGGTGAGCCAGGACATTGAAAAGGCTTTTGACACAACCTGTATCGAAGGTCTCGTTTTGAAATTACTGAATACTGGCCTCAGTAATACGCTGTGAAGTATCATCTACCAGTTGGTTTTAAACAGAACCTTCCAAGTTCGAGTGAATGGAAAGCTTTCCCGAACTTTCAACGCCGCTGCAGGCGTAACACAGGGCTCCATTCTAGGCCCCATCTTATTTAATATCTACGCCTCAGATATTCCTCACCCCGTGGATGACAGAGTAAACCAGATTTGCTATGCGGATGACGTCCTAGTGTACACGTCATCCAAAAGCCCAAAACTCGCAACAAATCGGCTCAACCGTCATCTGGACGAACTGTATCAGTATTACAGTCGATGGAAAATTCGACTTAACCCATCTAAAGCAGTAGTTATAATTCTGAGAGGTAAACACTCCCAACCTACTTCTCGATATTCACAGAATATCCGAATACAAATAGGAGGTACTACGATTAGACCACAGGACAGGATGAAATATCTTGGGGTCATTTATACCCCAAAAATGAATTTCATCAAACATGTAACCCACATTCTTCAAAGGGGCCTCGGTCGGTCTAACCAACTGCACAACATCTTGAAGTGGAGCAACAAAGTTGAAACCAAAGTTAAGCTTCTCTGCTATAAGCAGCTAATCCGATCTGGAATATCATCCGCCTTTCCCATATGGTCCTGCATATCTTCGGCCCAAATGGAAAGACTTCGAGTTTTCGAAAGAAAACTCCTCAGAAGATGCATCAACCACTTTAGAAGGCCTGACGGTCGCCATTACCCGAACTCTCACTTATACGAAGGTGCCTCCATTATCCCTATCGACGAGTACTTGCTACAATTAGCATATAAGTACCTCGAAAGCATTCAGAACAGCGAGAACCCACTTGTACGGGAGTCTTCCGCTCTTGACCCTTCTCTCTTTCGATCTCTTCGGATCAGACCACCACAATTTCTTCTTCAGTACAAAACTGAAGAAAGCACCCTTCCAAACAACATTCTCCTTTATAATAGAGGATTCCTGAACCCATCCCATAGGGTCTACTGCTGACACACTACAAACACGCACGCACAGTACAAGACAGCACAAACACACACACATACACACCGACCAAAGCGCAGATTATCAGACGCCAAAGACGTGATCTGCGTTTACTATCGCACTCAAGACCTGCCGGTCTTGTACGATTTCTTTCCCACCATCTCCGCCTCCAAGTAGTTAGAGAACAATTGAACTAACCATGTCCACACTATCCTTAGATACGTCCTTCCCATTTCTTTTCAGATATCTTGAAACCGAGCCCAACATCTTCACGGATGTGGGTGATTCTACTTATCGCAAGATAACCAGAAGCCAGAGACAAGATGAAGGACACAATTGTCCTTGTCTCCCTAAAGTCGGCCTCTCGCCACCCATTTTTTTTTTTTTTTTTTGGATTCGAGATCAGTCGGAATCCAGAGGCCAAGGCAACAGCCACAACAAAAAATAAATAAAATAATGAAATAAAATAATTAAATAAATAAAGAATTAAATCTCCTCTTTTCATCTTGGGACGAGCCAAAAGACCCGGAGACTAAACCACCGAGGTAAGAACAACAAAATCTATAAAAATATAACCTTACAACACGAATGATGGATTGGCCATTTACTTTGACCACCACCGACTGCTAGAACCGGCGTAAGCAAAGTTCTACACGTAGTAACAAATATATTATAACCGTCAAGGCAGCTGCACATCCATCCTTAATAATGTAAAACTTTACTGCTACGTAGCTGAATAGATCTATAACGAAACACGGCTTTCTAATAAAAATTTAGGTGTCCTAGGCATGTGGAAAAAAAACTCCAAGTTTTCGAAAATAAAATCCTCCCGAGCTAAACTAGGTACCTCGACTGTCATCACTAGTTGAACTATCATCATCATCATCATCATCGGCACTACAACCAGGAACCGGTCTTGGGCTTATTTAGCAAGTCCTGAGGCTTGTTAAATTTTCCATAAGTATTGTTTTTTTTTTTTGGGAAAGGTCATGAGTCTTGCGCCAGAGTTGAACTATCACCTCGTCGAAAATTCTTCCATTCTCTCCATCAACGAATACTCGCCCAGAACATCGAGAATGCAATTCTACAGAAATTGTGTTTCCTGGTCCCGCATCTCCTTTTTCTCTACGAGTTAGACCATTACATTACTACGTCAGGATCGAACTGAAGAGTCCTCGTTGCCCAACAACATTATCCCAACTGGCTCATAGGCTTTTCTATCAGCGACAAGGCCATATAACTAAACATAATTTAATAAATTGTTTCAAAAATACAAATTCGACTCAAACCACTCGAGCCTCTGTTAGTAAGGAACTGAAGCTACTCATTTGCTCAGCAATATTTTCCTACCCGTTTCTACCACTAGCATACCATTATTTAAAAACTTTTAAAAGGCGTTTAATCCGGATCCCATCAAATTAATATTGGTGTTCCTCACAGCTCCGTACTGTATTCCTCACTTTAATAAATTACCTCTTACTCATCACCCACAATCCAGTTTCGTCCTTTGCTGATGACAGCATTCTGAATTTCTCTTATTGTCAAACAGGAAAGTTGACTCATTGAATTCTAACCTCGGCAGAGATTTAGGATACTATTCTACAGGAACCTTGCGTTCTGTTTTCCTGCCTACTTTGTTCTCTACGAGTTAGACCACTACGTTGCCTACATCAGTATCCAACAGCAATCAACCATTCTCCTTCACATTGTTCTGCTTGTATCGTCATATCTACTATTAGCGACGATAACATCATATGATGAAACACCATTTCCTAATTTAAGCCAAAGCATTCGAGTACTTTCATCAGTTAGAGCTGAAGGGTATTTGCTGACCATGAACATTCTTCACCACAATAGAGGATTCTCCGACTGTCTCATTGTATTTAATACTAGCGATACCATTCAGTATCATCATCATCATCGGCACTACAACGGGGAACCGGTCTTGGCCTTATTTAGCAAGTCCTAAGGCTTGTTAAATTTTCCATAATGATTTGTTTTTTTCCCGGCAAGGTCATTAGTCTTGCGCCAGAGGCTCCCCGACGGGGAATCGAACCCCGGTCTCCCACGTAACAGGTGGGTATACTAACCACTATACTATCGAGGAGCCCACCATTCAGTATATTTCCTTCTAAATATTAATTTGATTAAGGCCACTCCAACGTTTACGTCCGTATCGGATTGAGAGGTCTTCCTTGACCAACACTATTTTCCTATATAATAGAGGAAGGTCCTGCCTACCTCGTCGGATGTACCACTCGAATACCGACGTCAATATCGCCTTTTTATTGAGCAACTTTATTCTTTATTCATTACAATGGAGGATTATCCTACCTTATTCGTCAGGTCTACCACTACTGACGACAGTAGTATATCACCAAACACCAAACCTTCATCACGGAAGATCAAACCTGTTTTAAGGATGCAAGTAGTTTAGAAAGTTCTGGCAACTTTATTTTTACTGTCTTAATCACCCCTCTCGCATTCATTTTGATATTCTTACATATTTTATACATCAAACAGTGCCTGACACCCCTATGGTTACCACTTTGTTGATTAGCAACTAGATACTACAAAGGCCACTGCTTATTAGTTAAGTCAGTCTTGGTCGAAGTGCCGCAACGACAACATGTCCCATGACTATTACAACGAACTCTGGCGCAGTGCTCAATATGACTTGGAACGTGTAACCACAAATGATTTTGATCAACAAAACCAAGAGCTCATATCGGACAAGTTAATCCTCCAAACGGCGATATTCGAGTTCTACATTAAGTACATTTGCATAGCCAACAAGTTGGAGGATGTTTACGACAAAGTTGTCCATCCTCAAAAACGTATCTTAATAAGACGACTCCTGGATTCATGTCTCGGGCGAGTGATTGAACTCAAACATGATCTGGTCAACATTGACATAATGGAATTCAGTTATAATGATTCGGTTATCGAGAAACTTAATTTGACGCCGATGGACACTGAGCTCCGCATCCCGAGATACTTTCATCGCGAACGACAAAATGAGATACAATCACGCAAAGCCACGATGGATGATATTCTAATCAAGCTAGGTTGGATGGAAGAGAATCCTGAGGAGGAAAAACTAACCGAGATCGAAGCAATCAGATTAATACAAATCCATGAGCGTGCTAGACAGGGTCGTTTGAGGGCCCAACTTATGAAGGAGATTCGTCTGTTGAAGGAGAAAAACAAGGCAGATAGCGTTCAAGAGAGACTTGACTCCGGTCTTATGGCAGCTATGAAGATACAAAAAGTGTGGCGTGGGCATACGGCGCGCAGCAAGACACGTCGTAAAAAGCTCGAAGAAATGATACTGATTGGAATGATCCCTGATCCACAGCAAAAAAGATCTGCTGAAGTCGAAAAAATGAATGAGGTATATTTGAAATGGTGTCTCTGTTTTACTTGTAGCATTGTATAATAAAATTCCGTTGGACCAGATAGTGTTAAAGAGTTTTCCTCTTTGCTGTCCGACTTTATTTAAGGTCATAGCTAAGAGTGGTTTGATTTTGAATGACATCTTATTCTTACAGTTGTTTCTGGAGCGCTACAAGACCCAAAACGAATATCGCGAACAGTATGAAAAGGCTTTACGGGATATCCGAGAGGAGATTAAGACCAAACAAGGTCCAATATTAATGGATGATATTGCAGACGAAATTCGGACGTGGATTAAGGATTACTTCGAAAAAACAGGCAAGCTTCCTGATTTCCCTTCCGAAGACAATGGTGGGTCTTTGCATATATTTAGCAGAGCAGGTAAGTGGGAATGATGGAAATGCAAGTATTGTTAAAAATGAGAAGATTTAATTAGGAACGGAGAGTGAAATTAGTAGATCATCCGCTAGATCATCAAAAGAATCTCGCAAAACTAAGGATAAACCCAAGTCGCCGGATAGGAGTGGTGATCTAAACGTGGCCGAAAACCAAGATGGAACCTATCAACCTAGTCAATCCATATTTTTGGGAGATTTGAAGGCACAGATCGAAGAGTAAGTTTTACTCATATGACTTATTTATTACATCCTTTTTACTCCCTACTCTTCCCTCTACTTTAATTCTTCTCCCATGTCTTGTTACCGTATATGTATTTTAACTCCTTGTCTTTCTTTGTCTCTCCCAGCACTCTCAATATTTTTTTTTGGCTTGTTATTCTAACTAATTCTATCTTTATATTTCCTATCTCTGTCCTAATTTTATCTCTTTCCCGGTATTTTCTAACTTCCTTTCTCCAATATAATTCTCTTCATCTTACTTTACTCTGTCTTTCTTTGAATTTCCTATTTTGTTCTTCTTCATTTCTTCGCTCTGTTTCTCGCTTCATTTGCTCCCTCTCTCTCACTCCACTCTTTCTTTCTACCTTCATAATCTCTCTCTCTCTCTCTCTCTCTCTGTCAACCCCCCCCCCCCCCCTCTCCCCCCTCTCTCTTTCTCTCTTTGCGCAAGCCCTCTTCATGTGGTTAAGAAGAGTAATGGAGGGTGCCGACTACAGGATGCTGAATGTAGTCACTATCCCTGATTGTTATCCAATAGCGCACCTACATGCCTTTTCATATAAGTTGCAGGGTTGCTCTATCTCTATGACACTAGACCCCACTAAGGCTAATCATCAAATTCTTGTAGCCCTAGAAGATATTCCTAAAACTGTTGTCACTACGCCGTTGAGTCTATTTCAGTTCAAATTCTCTAATTTCTCTCTTTCTCTCCTTCATTCCCAATCTCACTTTCACTATAATAGTCGCTTTAACTCCGTCACTTAACCGCTGAACAACGATTGACCTTTTTACTCTCTTGCCACGTCCAAGAACAACTCAACCCTCTAAATCTTGATGGCCGTGTTGTACTCTCTCATACATGTACCCGTACCCGTATAGTCACTTGGGTGGCCGTCACACCGATAAGAACCACCTCGGGTTTTCGCTCTTCTTCGATGTTCGTCTCTACAAAGAATGATCTCTGGTTTATGGTCGTCGACATTGTTTGTTTGCGCACATTATTCTTCCTTCGAACAAAACCATCATTGTTCAGACAAAGGGGGAAAACATCGTCCATTTTCTGGAGAAAGATAGAACGTAGGCTATACGTCACCATATCAGTGATAGGTGAGAAACAGATGCAATGTATTGGCGGAATGGCGGTCTATGTCATTCCTATACAATTATCCTAATTTAATGGTTTCCATGGAAGAGAAATTAAACTGGCGTGGCATAAAAACGATGATCGTACTATTGGCCTTCGGTTGATGAAGGCACGATGCATTCTTACAGCCAAGTGTTTTGCTGTACGCGGACATCTGGCGATAATGCTATCGTTTTTATTTAATGATGGAATTAAATTGATTTCGACCGAGTTTTGGACTTTATGTCCCATGTGTCATGCGACGGCCTAACGACATGGAGCACATGGGACTATGGCCTACATGTCATGAAACGGTCGTGCTGGCATGGGATAAATGAAGGTATGGCCCATTTGCTAGGTCAAAGATATGGTGTAGAGTCGTCACAGTATTCACTCGACGTGGAAAAGAGATCCGTATACCAAGTACAATAATACCTGATATGATGTCAATTGTATGGTTAACGTAATTACCGTGCGAAAATAACGACTAATTTAACTTTCAAAAAAGTTCTTTAGACTGTCCTAATCGCCCATACTGTTTTCGGAACCTTTTTCGTTAACACTGCCCTTGGTTGGTAAAAAGTCAGTGGTCTGAAGTGCCCAAGAGCGAATAAACTTCGATTGTGCATTTATATAGGTGGTGTGTCGGAATCTATTTAAAAAAAAGTTGCTTACCTGGACTGCGGACTTTAGATGAGTCCGGTGCTTAAAGGGATGTTACACATAACATGGCACTTTGCTGTATCCAAACTGCCAATACCCTCCATATAAATCTGTTAAACATGACATTGCATTTTGCTGTACGCAAACTGCCAATACCCTCATTCAAATCTAACAAATAACCCTATCATGTATTCTGCAAAGAACCATAAAATTGCATACATTAATTAAAGTTAACACCGAAGGCATTCTCTCAGTGTAGCATACAAGAAATTCTTGCTACAACCCATAGAATCCTTTCGGTGTAGCATGTGAAACCTTATCACATGTCTACACATTGCTAAACGCATTCCACACTTAAAAATGCAATTTTGCATTCTCCCACATTTTATTCCAAACGAATAACCTTGGAATGCATTCATCCCCATAAGCCACGTCAAGATCGCAATTCTGCAATTCCTGCGGTCTCATCACCTAGATGAAAAAGCAACCTAACACCTCATCGTGGCGCAGGTAACCCTACCTGCACCGCGTATGCTATGAACAATCAGATTCACGTCACCGTGAATCAAAATGTTCTCATGGTGAAGAATTTGCGGACTTGCAAAATTTGCGATTCTCCGTCGTTGGCTTAGCCTTCGACTGCGACTGGCGTCAGGTGGTTGTCTGGAGGACAGCCATGATCGTGGGAAAGCGTGTACTTTTTTAATTTGGGTTTACAGGTATAAATAGAGAGTTCCGTTAGGAATTATTTCAATTAGGAGCAGAACACCGACAGGGGTGCATCACGCACCACCTAATTCAATTAGTAGTTGGCTCACCGATTAAGATCAATAAAACCAAAGAAAAACCAAACCCAAAAGACTTCTCATTGGCTAAACAAACATCGGGGACACTGCTAGGAGGACACCAGAGGTCGGGCGCAGCCTACTCACCTCCTTTCACTCCTCCAGCTGGACCGGGAAGTCTAAAGTCGGCCCGATGGAAAACAAGAAGCCACCTACCCACGTTCTAAGAATAATTCAATCGTAAGTAACACATATTAATAAATAAATAATAAGTGTTGTATAGCAATATACAACATTTTGGCGCCCGAACAGGGACCGGGGAAGCCCAAGTTTAATTTATTTTAAATTGTAAGTGCTTTAAAATCCCTGGTCACCCTACAAATAACCTAATCCGAACGTACTGGCCAAGACACCCGTATCCCTCGTCCGGAGCTGAGTCTGGCTCCGGAGGTACGCTTCGTAAATCAACAAACTCATCATTATCACCATCAACAACGGGAGGACTTTTGGTGACTGGAGGCGAAGGTTCAACTGGAGGTTTAAGCAGTGTTGGCAGCAATAGTGGCAACAATAAAAACGTCAGCAGCAACAACGGCAGCAGCATCAATTGCGGTAGCACTTCGGATGTTGGTAGTTGCAACAACACCAACAACAATAGTGGTATAGTTGCAGCTATCTTGCACCAAAGCAGCAACAGTAACGGCAGCAACAGCAGTGTGAATAGTTGTAATAGCACAAACAACGGTACAACTAGCAACAATAGCACAGGGCCACTAAGAGATAGTAAGATCACAAATGTTTGTCATTAATTGGCCCTTTGACACCATCATCGCTGAACAGTGTTGGTCCAGCTAGTTTTGAAAGCGCTGCAAATCCGGCCGATCTGCTGAACACCAATCAAAACAGTAACGACGGCATTAAAAGCAACACAGCGAGTGTTGGCAGCAACAGTGGTATTGGCAATTGCCGTGCTGGATCTCCTGCCGAGGATAGTGTTGTTAATGTAGTGTCCTTGGCGCATTGGAGTCGACAACAACTTAAGCAAGAGCTCTCTCCAACAACACCAACCAATGCTAGTGTAGTCGGAGGACGGCATAAACTGTTGGTGTACTTGAAGAGATTACGCGTGCCAAATGAATAGTGAAAGCAAGCGAAGAAGCAATCATGTAGGCCAATAGATATAAAAACCTTTTACATGCGTTAAGCCCAATTTCCAATCGGCAAGGCGTTGAAGTTGATCCCGAATGCTCCATTTCAAGTCATAGGGTTTAGTAAGATATCAGCAAAATATCTGACGGGAGCAGGACAACAGAGAGGAAATCAAAAACGAAGGACGAAATATAAAAGTGTGAAGCAAGCGCAAAACAAAATCTTTCTAAAGCAACCAAAAAGCGACAGACGAGGGTAACTCTCAACTGTCGGGCGCGAAGCCTACCTGGCAATAACAACAGGCAACCACAGCAAACTACCAGTATGACACCAGCGGAAGCAGTCAGAAACAAAGCACAGCAAAAAACCAAACAAAACAGGCAGTAATTTACCAGCACGCCACTAGCGGCTAGAACAACAAGGAAAACGGCAGCAGCTCCAACAGTATCCGGACCAATAGACAGCAACTTGCTCAACAACTACAACAACAGACAACGCCAACAGCTAAGTGAACCTTTATTTTTCTTTTTAATTAACATTTGCTTAAGTCAAAGAAATAATTTGCTTTGCTTAAGTATAGTTTACCATGTTCTTTATAATTAATCTCTTAATGACAACATATATTTATCTGATCATTAAGCTATTCTAAAATAATCCCAAAATTGCCAATCAACCTTGTAAGACTTATATATATAACCCTAGTTGCCTGTCTGTCTATATTGTGCCTCCGCTAATCTTGGGAAGAACTTCCACCCCTAAATAGATAACGACGGTAATTGATTTAACACCAAAATACTTACGTGCAGCAATTTTAATAACCCCCCCCCCCCCCCCCCCCCCCCTTTTTCGATTATTGCCTCGTCTACCATTAAGCACTCCCACCATTTTAACATTACTTGACCGGTCCACTGGCTGCATGTCGTGCTCCCATAACCTGAACCATGTCCGTTGATTTCAGCAGAATCGCCAAGCTCACCTCCCACCTTGTGCCGATATTTTCAGGCGGGCAACACCACCTGGTAGGCAGTGAGCTGCAGGCATTTTTGGTATGCTGCAGGAGGGCAATTGAATGCCTACCTGCAGAGAGCATTCAGCGTTCTTGAAGATATTCCCCACGCGATTGCGAGGTGAGGCATATCTACTGATAGCCTCAAATCAACTCACCAGTTTCGAGGAAGCTGAAAGGCTCCTAAATCAAACTTATCTGCCTAGGGAGACTTAGCAAGAATTGGTAAGCAAATTGATAACTATCCGGCAACAGTCCTTGGAAGCTCTCCTGCGCTCTTTTACCACAAGGATAAAGCAGATGTTGATGCTATGCAAGGAGGCTGCTGATAACAAATATGGCATAAAGGCAGCCTCAGCTGTGAAAGCACAACTGGAGGACTTTGCCAAAACCTCACTAAAAGGTGGTGTGAGCAATCCTCACCTTTGCCAATACTTATTAACCCTAGGGGATGGCACGTTGGACGATCTAATACAAAAAACATTGGATATGGAGAAGCTACAACAGGCAGCTCTCTGCACGCAACCGTACAGCCATATCCCAATGTATACATACCCTCCTAACGATTTGTCTAACCCCCCTAGCTTTCTCACTCCTGGGTCGATATCCGAAAACAAAAATCTTGCGTTGTTTAGCCCAAATTTACAAATTTCTGGGTTTCAAGACGAAAATCTCCCACAGCCGCGAAAGGAGTCCTTTGAAAACGCAAAAGATCTTCACTATATTACTACTAACATCGTTTGTAGATTCTGTCGTAAAAAGGGGTGCATCTACGCACCAACTTAAACTTAACATTAGAATTCAAAAGCACAAGTGTGCAGTCAATAAATCAGTATCCGACAGCCAAAGTTGGCACGTGGACTTAATAAAATAAATTGATCAGAAACAGTGCGCTAAAAGGGGTGCCCATAAAAATAAAGCAGATGTTTAATAAAGAAAAATACAGAAAGGAAATCCAAACAGTCGTTGTTATTACACTTACCATCGGATCATCCAGCTACCCATAGACGTCTCCAAGAAGGACGTTAGGCAATCCCATCAAACGAGAAGTAAATTAATATAACATAACAAAATAAAAATAAGTGTTGTGAATAAATATATATACAAAAATATATATATACAACAGGGACGGCAGATAACCCAGTAGTAATTCAAAGTAGGAACACAAGATTGCAGGATCGCCACTGAGCTTTTCGATTCTTCACGTACAAATTGTATGAGGTCGTCCTCAAATTGCAAGAGTGGCAGGTCGGCTGCCGCCATGGGTACAAATTTACAATGTAATATAAAATATATATGTCTCCAGTGATTGCTCTCTTGCTGGGTTCACCTTTCACCACGTTTCATTACATTCACTCACTTTTGACGGCGATCCTTCGTTTCCCATTAAATGCACACGATTCTTTATGGTAATGTACTCCGCCAAGTTTTTCTCTCAGAATCGGGTAATATATTGCAAACGAAATTCACTTCATTGAAAAACGACTAATAGGCAACCGTCCGACTTGACTCGATGAATTAGATTTGAAGATTGAGTTTCAAAATCCGATTTAATGATTTTGAAGAAAAACACTTTAGAAGAAAAAAACGTATGGGGAACCATCGTATCTCGTTCAATGGATCCGACCCTTGGTCAATGGGGAAAAGCAACGATCGGGCATCATGATGACACCCAGGATTTAAAATAAACTTGAGACGACGGAGATCAGTCTGAACGTTTTTTTTTTTTTTTTTTTTGATTTCGGTAGGAAGGTGGAAATCTTCAAAAGATACCTCTTGACCGATCCAGAGGTCCGTCTCATATGTCTCTCCAAAATCGTTCGTGCGGTCTTGAATCTCACGCACTCTGTGAGTACGTGTTCCGCATTTTCTATTTTGCCTTCGCAATACAAGCAGTATGGGTGATTCGCATGCTTATACTTGTGCAAGTATTGCCGAAAGCATCCATGTCCTGATATTAGCTGAGTCAGGTGGTAATTCAGCTCGCCATGTTTTCTTTTCACCCATGTTTCTATATCAGGTATCATGGTGTGGGTCCATCTTCCTTTGGTGGAAGAATCCCACCTTCGTTGCCATTCTCTTAGGCTTGATACCTCTAATTGCGACCGCATTCTCCGACGATTCTCTTGAGAGACCTTATGCAATGCAGCGTTTTTTTTAGCTGCAATGTCAGGTGGCGTCCTCCCGGCCAGAATATTTATAGCTTCTTCGGATACCGTTCGGAATGCACAACATACTCTTAGTGAGCCCGGTCTATGTGCGGAGTTGTCCCCTCAAGTACGACCTATACTGTGCGGCTTCTGCCCATATGTGAGCTGCATACATTATAATGGAGTTTTTGACACTGGTTATGAGTTTCCTTATGTGGGGCCGGGGTCCTCCAACAGGGTTTGGGTAGCAGTCTCGCTAAAACATTGCATACTCTTGCCGTTTTTTCACTCGTTTTCCTCAGGTATTCCTTGAAGCTCAACCTGTTGTCGAGTATAACACCAAGATATTTAATATAAGGACTGGATCCGATTATTTGTCCTTCTATTTCCAAATCAAGGTGTTCAACTTTCTTGCGGCTGCTTATTAAAACTGCCTCCGTCTTATGTCCAGCTAGTTTCAGTCCGGCTATATCTAGCCAGCATTTAATGCTCTGGATTGCTTGGGTGCAAATATTCTCCAGGTCATCTAGATGTTTAGCTACGGCCACTACTGCCAAATCATCTGCGTACCCAATGATTCTAACCCCCTCCGGTACATTGACCCTGAGCACACCATCATACATTATATTCCATAACAGCGGACCTAATACAGTCTGAATGTAAATAAAACCAAACGTTGAATGTGTAAATTACGCTGAGGATGTGTGGATTGTGTGTTGTATGATCACAGATAGCTCTGGGTTGCATGACCGTGAAACGCCTTGACGAGGGTCGCAGTCGTTTCACAGCCTCGTACACCAGGGTAAGTTGGTGAAATAGTGTTAGATCATGAATGTTTATAGTAACTGGGGAATGAGGCGGCAAATTTGTGTGTAGTCAAACACTCATTTTGCCGGATGCATGGGAATCCCCAGCAACCACACATGAAACGGAAAGGCACGAGGGGAAACCGCTGGTTATACCAACGGGCAACTGCTATGCTGTTTGATGGATTTTTATCCATCGGAAGATTGGTAGGTCGCCGAGCGAACCAACCCCTTGGTGGTGATCTAACAAAATCATATACAAACTATTGGAGAATTGACGATCTATGTCATATAAATGTGTTTGTTCACGTATAAGTTGAGTTTCATTACTTAAATCAACGAAGAACTGAGCTTGTCTTAAAATAGCGAAGACATTGAAACACATTGAAATCACCCTCAATATTCCAGTACGTAATTACAGGTTCAAGATCATACCAATAGAGTCCGATAGGGTATTAAGCTCATTCTATCTATATGTTCTATTTATTGGTCTGTGAGAACCAGAAAGTTCGGCTACGCCACTGTTGCCTGTTCTGTGCTTCGCGCTTCACCTTCTGATACGACACATTTCTATCCTTAGTGTGAAAATTGTGTGGACGTGTACAGTGCGGGAAAACTCATACCCTTTGCTTTCCTTGTGTCTGTTTTTCCTCTTTTTCGCACCTCTGTTGCGTCCCTCAGGCAACGATACTCTCAATTGATTTATAATCGCTTGAGCGTCTTTGGTGTTTTCAGTGGCGTAATATTCGCCACGAAAAGGATGTGACCTGGATTTCGGCACGGATCTAGTGGGGCACCTACTAGAAGGGCATAATACATGTAGTGGTTGCTTTCGCTTATCTATTGCTGGTCTCGACTTTCATCCTTTCGCGAGGCGGTATTGGTTTTGTGTAGGGCCATGTAGAGTGGGAATTTCGCGTTGATTTGTGCAACATTCGCGGCTTGAGATGCAATTTCTCTTCTGTGTCTGCCCATGTTTCTAGCCAGAATCCAACTATCCTTGCACTTAGCGAAGCCCAGGTAATTACTAATACAGATATTTCCGATTTTAATCTACCTGGATATAACTTAGTGCCACTGTTCTTTCCACATACGAAATGATATTGCTTATCAGCTTCTGCCACAATATGGGCTCTGTTCCAAGCCAGAATTTAATTTCTCTTGGCTAAAACTTCACGTTCGTAAGCATATCATACATTACTACTTTCTTTACAGAAGTCCAAACTTGGATAGAATGGGGCAAGACTAATGACCTTGCCCGGAAAAAACAAAAATCATTATGGAAAATTTAACAAGCCTTGAGACTTGCTAAATGAGGCCAAGACCGGATCCCGGTTGTAGTGCCGATGATGATGATGATGATGAATCTTGGATAGAAACCCATCCTTTAACGAATTTGACGTTCTGTCTGATTCTATCGATAGGATCTTGACCCTATATCCGCACACTGAAATCGTTATTGCGGGTGATTTTAATGTGCATAACTCTTAGTAGCTTCGTCACTCCGGAACAACAATACCCGAATGTCAATATGTCCAGCTTTTTGCTGATTCAAATAGCTTAACTCAACTTGTCAATGAGCCAACACGGCTACCAGATATATATGGTCATTTCGCCAACACACTGGACCTGTTTCTCACCTCCCACCCAAACAAATACACAATTACAGTTTCTTCGCCCTTGGGCACTTCAGACCACTGTGTCGTGTCAGCTAAATTCCCTCTAACCAACAGTAACGTTAATGAGAAAGCTCCCAAAAGAACAGTATGGTTCTACGAGAAAACCAACGGGGAAGGTGTGAACGACTTTTTTGGGAAGTTAAATTGGTCGTTATTTTCCCTCCATAACGATGTTGACTCTATAGCCGACATATTGACAGACACGATTCTACTTGGCACGCGGATCTTTATTCCACACAGAGTAAAGAGTATCAAACCCAAGAGAAATATGTGGTTCGATTCCGGGTGCAGAGAAGCCATTAAGGCCAAAGAGTTGAGCTTCCGGTTGTATAAATCAAATAGTACCGAACAAAAACCGAAAAAGATTTAAGAGAGCTAGAAATGACTGCAATGCGCATATTCAACGCGTAAAGTTCTTGCATGACCAGAGAGCGAGAGTGAGACAAAAAATAATACACTCTCCCACAGGTAGAAGAAACTTCTGGGCATTTGAGGAAAACATCCAAAACTCGGTCTCCTCATCCATTCCATCGCTTATAGTCGATGACAGACCAGTCACCAGTGCGGGAGAAATACCGAATCTACTTGCTGCACATTTTGCAGCCAACTCAACGCTGCCTGATACCATATCACTTACGGCTCAACTTGAGCATAAGAAGCACACCATGAGCCAGATTCGCTTCCGAACGCGTACTGTTGCCCGCGGACCCAAGGAGCTAAACGCAAACAAATCCGCTGGTCCGGATGGCATTCCCCCAATTCTCTTGAAGAGATGTTTTTCTTCACTCGCTAAACCACTGCGGAAACTCTTCCATTTGTCTTATTCTACTGGCCGTCTCCCAAATAGATGGAAGTCAACGAACATTCAGCCAATTCCCAAAAAGGGTGACAAATCGTTCCTCTCTTCTTATCGACCCAAAGCACTAACTTCTATTCTCTCCAAGGTAATGGAATCACTTATCAACCGTCAACTTTCGAAATATCTGGAATCAAATGACCTCTTCAATGACCGCAAATGTGGCTTTCGTAGCAACAGGTCCACGGGAGATCTGATAGCGTACCTTACCGAAAAGTGGAGCCATTCCATCCACTACCTCGGTGAAAGCAAGGTAGTCGCATTGGATATTTCAAAAGCCTTCGACAGAGTTTGGCATCCAGCCCTTTTGTCAAAATTGCATTCATATGGAGTGGACAAATCCCTGATCCAATGGATAAGAGACTATCTTTCTGGCCGTTCAATTCAAGCGGTTCTTGATTGTGTCACATTTGTCTCTCATCAAATTAATGCAGGTGTTCCCCAGGGTTCGATACTCTCACCCACTCTCTTCCTCATCTTTATAACTGATCTCTTGTCAATTACTCACAACCCAATTCACTCGTTTGCTAATGATAGCACGTTGAGTTTCTCATACTCATACGAACACTCCCACCCAAACTCTTCGAACGTCACTACCAACCAGCAACTTATGCTTGATACATTGAATTCAGACCTCAACAAGATATATCAGTGGAGATTATTTAACCGAGTAGAATTCAATGCCCTAAAAACTCAGTGCTGCCTCTTGTCGTCAAAGGTGAACCCCAAAGTAAATATACTGTCTATGAACAGCACTTGCATCGACGAAGCCAAGGAACTATCAATCCTCGGCACTCGAATTAATTCGACTCTTAACTGGAATGACCACATATTTGAAGCTGCGAAAAGTGCGGCCAAATGTATGGGGTTCCTTAAGAGATGCAAAAGATACTTCACTCCATCCAACCTGGCCACTATTTACAAGGCGTATATTCGTCCAAACCGAGACCGGGGTTCGATTCTCCGTCGGGGAGCCTCTGGCGCAAGACTTAATGACCTTGCCCGAAAAAAAACAAATCATTATGGAAAATTTAACAAGCCTCAGGGCTTGCTAAATAAGGCCAAGACCGGTTCCCGGTTGTAGTGGCGATGATGATGATGATATTCGTCCAAAAATGGAGTTCAACTCCCATATTTGGTCAGGCGCATCCAAAAGTGCACTACACGTGCTCGACAGGAAGCAAAAACGAGCAGTGAAACTTATTGGGGACCCAGCCGTAAGTCGATTAATTCCGACCTTAGAACACAGGCGCAACGTATCATGCCTATCTCTTTTCTATAGGTATTACCACGGTCGTTGCTCAACTGAACTTGCTGAATGTGTTCCGCCCCTTCAGACATTTTCCCGCGATACCCGTCAATCTGTGAATGAGTATCAGTTCACGTTGAAAGTGGACTTCAGGCACACAAATAAACATAGAGAGTCATTCTTTAGCCGAACCACACGCATGTGGAATGTTCTGCCTGATCATGTGTTTCCTGGCCGTTGTGATGTCCAAACATTCAAGACCAATATACATCGACACCTCCTTTCCTTATCCACTTCCTCCCCATCCGCTCTGACATTTAAGGGTACTTCAAAATCCCCTTTTGTGCGCGCGTTAGTGAAAAAAAAACACACACACACACACCAACACATCCTTACAAAAACCAGACCCCCACAATGCAGCAACTGCAACAACCAAGCCCCACTTACTCCGCATCACATCATATTCGATTGCCCAAAAGTACAAACCATCGCAAACCAACTATTTGGAAACGACCCCTTCATCAACATTCTGGAAAAACCATCAGAACAGAATATCAACTACACATACGAATTGTCAACACTTACCAACCTTCACAAAAAAATGTAAAGTAATTCGATATTAGCCGAAAGCCCTGGCAGCTGACGCTATGTAGAATTAAGTTACTGTGTAATTAATTACATCGTAATAAATAATAATAATAAATCAATAATTATTTAACTGACATCAACAGATGTCATTGATTTGCTCATTCGGACAATTTATTTATTGACCTAAAAAGTTGTTTTGAACAAAAAATCGCAAAAAATTTTGTCGAAAAAGCAACTAGCGAAATAAATTGTTTATTGTTCACATCAATAGTTTGAAGTATAAATAGAGTGAGAAAATTGAAGTACGCTCCTGTTCTTACACCAAGGACAAAGAGTACATAACTTAATAAACAAATTGTTTTACCACCGGAACCCTTTCAGTGGCACAGAGTCTTAAGTCTTAAGCATGACCACCTCTTTTCGTCTTTCCCAATCGATATGCAAGTCACTGATCTTACATATCCAGCATTCCCATAAGGACTTTGTATATGAAACTCCTTTTAGGTATAACGACATATGGAAGAACATGGATGAGTCGGAGAACTTGTATCAGAAGCACAATGAAGATATGATCTACTCAGAGAAGTACACGGAAATCGAACACGAAATCAGAAAAGTTGTCGACGAATTAATGCGCCAGGAACTCGAACTTCTCCAAGTAAGAAAACCATATAAGTTTGTTAACCAACATCTCCTCAGACTGTAGACTTCTTTATAGACAGCGATCGGGAAGAAAGCAAAAAAGAGTAGTAAGAAGACTCGTCGATCAGGCAAGAAGAGCAAAAAGAAGAAAGAAAAGGACCTTACACCAGATCGTACCACAGAATCTCTATTTGAGGAATTAGTCACCAATGGTATCATAAAGAAGTATCCAGAAACGCCGCTGAGCTCATTTCTGGGCGATAAATCGTATGTCGCCCGTAATGGGACGAATCCAGCTGCCGGTGATGTTCGTCAGGTACTAATTGAATATTGTATTCTACCATTGGCCTCGCAGACAATTCGAAACTTCTGTCCGTGTATACGGTCAATTCTGCTAACTGGCCCAAAAGGAAGTGGTAAGAAAACATTGCTCCATGCGATCTGCACCGAAGCTGGAGCAGTACTTTTCGACTTAACACCAGCAAATATTGTCGGCAAATATCCTGGAAAATCGGGACTAATTATGTTGATTCATTTGATCTTGAAAGTATCGCGGCTTCTCCAGCCATCGGTAGTGTATATGGGTGACGCGGAGAAACCGTTCATGAAGAAGGTACCGAAAACTGACCGGACCGATCCGAAAAGATTGAAAAAAGATCTTCCCAAGTTGATCAAGAACATTGCTCCAGAGGATCGGGTCCTATTTGTTGGAATCTCTAATCTTCCCTGGGAAGCAGACCAAAAATTGCTACAGCAGACCTACAATCGATTCGTACATATCCCTCGACCGGACTATGGCGCACTGTCGCATGCATGGAAACAGCTATTAGAGTAAGTCTTCCCACCAGTAGGAATTATTTTCGTTTACTGATTCCCCCACTCTAGCGAACGTACCGGAGGAATGTATCAGCTGGATTGCAGTGTGATGGCAAAGATTTCGGATGGTTATACTGTGGGAGCGGTTAGTTCTTGCATTTACGATGTACTAACATGCAAGAGGAAACTGCAGTTACGATCTCAGCCTTTAACAAATTTGGAACTCATCAACGCCCTAAGGTAAGTCAGCTACTTGGCATGGACTATCAATGACCTGTACAATCATTGCAGCACCAAGGAACCGGTTTATCGAGAGGAAGAAGAGGCTTTTGAGATATGGTGGTCGAAGACGCCATTGGGAAGGCGCAAACAACGTGCTTTAGAAGAAGAAGAAGAAGCTCGTCTGGAAGAATCCGCACAACTCGCGAAACAAGGAAACGGAAACAAGAAGAAAAAGGGATAAGGATTTTCTGTCGCCTATTTCAAAGCGAAATTGTAATTTTTATTTCCTGATCTACAATAAATCTGTTCGACTCTCACTCTAAGATCCTCCAGATAGTTACTGCTCACTTCTCGAAGCAGATCATTAAGCTCAACCAACCTGTTGGAGATTGTGCTTGCGTGGTCTCCAACACACCACAGGATGCTCGCATGAAATGATGGATTCTAAATGAAAAGCACTTGAGTTCTGTTTAGGATCGTATGACCAAATTTACCTTGTAGAATGTATCTAAATGAAAATCCTGCATTACACCGTCTATAGAGGACACAATTTGCGACAGCTGACCAAAGCACACATCGTTTACAGCCAATGCTATAAAAGTTCTGGTTCTGGACTCATTAGTGTAAATCTTAAACGATTGGAAATCGAGAACAAAACTTCACCACACAGCTGTTTATAACGATTGGTAAGGGTCTGCTATGCACTTACTGTGTGAACCCGTGAAGGGAGTCTTCGACGGAAGTGACAAACGGTCTGATCCAATGATGTCGCAGGACAACGGTTTTGGTTAGACTAATATGGACACTATCAGTGGGTTGTAGGTCAATGAGATCCTTGAAAATACTTTGGATAGATGCACACAAGTCCTCGATGACGCTGAGATTCACTGCAGTTCACCAAGTCATGAGAGATATCAGTTAATAAATATGCGATGACTTACCTGGTATATATACGTGTGTCGCCCAATTGCCTCGTTCATGTTCGAAACTACGAACCCGGCCCGAGTGCCTTGAAGGATCATCGACTGGCTTTGGATGAACCACCCTATTCATATTACTGATGGCACTCGGCAAGGGCAACCTAAGTCGCGGACGGAAAAAGTACTTAAATGTGTATTTTCAAAAACCATCTCGAATTTGTATTTTCTTGAACGACACAAATAACCAGGCCACTTTTACAGCAGTTTCAATTGGTAGATCTTACAATATCTCAATCGAAGGTTATGGAAGGAACTATGAAACCCCTTCCCCCTCCAGGATGGGATTCCACGCCATACACATGCAAAGTATACTTATATGCGTAGAATTAACGAACCTTACAGATGGAACTTCCTCAGCATCCTTGATATTCTCTTCTGCGCTATCACAACTTGATGATGAAGTGTAATCCACTAAAGCCATCAATATCCACAAGTAAAAAACACTTTTTTAAGCACAGCAACAAGTAAATGGGCGTTTTTAACTCTATCCCTGAATTGAATATACACAGTCAGGAAAATTCCCCGAAGTCTACTTACTGCAAAATCGACTAGTTTACAATTGGCAAAATTCATTTGACAGTATTCAACAAGAAAATTTGAGTGATGTTCAAATATTTACAAGAATCACTTAATTTATTATTAATTAACTAAACAACTTACCCTTGAAATATCAATGGAATGATTTCTCCAAAATCCAATTGTAATATTCGATTCAATTGCACTGTAACTAATTACTTGATTTTCCATGCAGTCTGAACAGCTAATACGCCATAGAGAAAATGTGATGTGTTCACAATGGCGACTAATGGAAAAATGTTTTTTAAAAGAACGTGTCACTATAGTATACCCCAAAAAACTCAATAGGGCGGGGCCTTGGAAAAGCAGACTCAACTAAGAGAAAGTCCTTTTTATATATACGATGGTCAGTGGAAAGTGACTGGAAGAGAATGGTACCGGACGACTTAAGCTTATAACAAAACTCTCTTACAGGGCATTTGTTTACAAGGAATAAATGTAAACGCTTTCAAACTTGTTGCAGCTGGAATAATCGTTATGCAATTAAAATCGATTAAATAAGTAAAACTGGAACTGCCTAGACATAAATGGGCGCACAACGTTCGGACGGATTTTCTTGTGGCTTATCCAAATAACAAGACCTTCCCAGAGGATGTTTTTTTTTTTCAAACTTGTTGCTGCTAGACTTTTTCTTACACAATTAATCGATTAAATAAATAAAAGATTGCCTAGACAGAGATAGGACAATGTTAGGTTGGATCCCGAGGAGATCGGTTCGGATAGTCGAACGTGGAAGGAGAGCGCACGGGATAGGGAACAATGGCGGGGTCCCATCGATGAGGTCATGAACTTTCGGGTTCCTACAGGCCAATAAATAGTAATAAATAATAGTAGACAGAGATCGAGGTATACCAAGATCATAGAACTTCCTATGTCCTAACGAAATAGCAAGACCTTCCTCGAGGACACTGGTTTACAAATAATCTTTTCAAGTCACACGTAGATCTAGGTGCATTCGTTGACAAATATTTTTTTAAACATTTACAAACTTGTTACTGCCGAAATTGTTCGCATACTATTAAGGGATTAAATAAATTAACAAAAAAGCTGCCTACACTTACTGTCGGGGGGGGGGGGGGGGGGCTTCCCACACCCACAGCTTCAGCCAAAATCCCCCGAATTCCGACACGACAAACAAATAAATATAGGTTTGACCTAATAAAGTAACAAGACCTTCCTACGAGGCGTTCGTTTGCAAACATTTTCTGTAAAAACAAATATTTTTAAACTTGTCCCCGTGGGAATATTTTTTATACCGTTAAACTAATAAAACAATTGTTACTAGGATAACTATTTTATAGACAAATAATAAAAAACTGGTTATATGCAGAGAGAACTAAATTAAATAAATGATTTGGGAATCTATGGATCGCAAAACATACGAAAGAATAATCGAAAAATAATGAAATTCGCTAGTTCTAATTAGAGTAAATGTTCGCATCCCGTAGAAGACATTATGAAACGAATCCTTCGGCAGAAATAGACGAAATTTTATTACACCAAACATTGTTATTAAAGGTTAATATAATTCATTTATTTTGGGAGGTTGGGAGCGAACATACTGGGCAAAGTCTCTGCTTTCAACCCGGCGAAGGCCAGGACGATCCTTGTCCCTGTTCAATCCAAGTTGACATGCAGTCTCCACGTGACACCCCTGGATAGCTACTTTGTCACCCGCCAACTAGTGAACCAATGCATGCAGTGACATCCTGAGAAAGGTTGGCGCAATGCTTTTTATTTTTTTTTTTTTTTATTACACTTCTCTCGGGAGAGGCAAACGTATACCGCCGAGTGGGTGCCCCAAGATGCCACCAAATAACTGTTGCAGTTCTTTTTGAACCACAACAGTTCAGGCTAATAACCTTTTCCGGAAAAACAAATTATAATGGACAATTTAACAAGTCTCGGATATGGACCAGATACCGGTAGAGAGCCTTGCTAAATAAAGCCAAAACCGGATCCCGGTTGTAGTGCCGATTGTGATGATGATGATTTATTTTAATAAACTTTGGTACACACGAGAGTTATGTGAGTAGACAAAAATATTAGTAGGAACTTATCAAATATTAGAAAGAAAAACAATTTTACGGCAAGCCATTAACAGTCATTTTTGTCACCTGTAAAACTTTTTAGTCGTAGATCACGACTCTCTCTATCGAGCGGTCGAAGCCCATTGAATAAAAAACCGACGCCGTCGAATTACACGATCATTCCGGAATATTCTTCTTTTTCGAAGTATGCACACGCGAATTCGAACGCTTGTTTCGAAACTTTGAAAGTGGCATAATTCAGAGTAGAACCTTTGAAAATTGAAAGTCCAATAATTCACAGTTCTATTCTATTATTGGCTGTAGGAACCCGAAAGTTCATGACCTCACTGACTCGTCTACGTCTTCTTTTTTCCGGGTCGGTGTTTTCTTGATGAATTCTTCCCTTATGGTAGTGTACGCTCATCACACTTACGCCTACCGGGTTTTTTGCATGTTTGTTGTGTTTATTGTTTTTATTTATTTTTGTTCTCGCGAGTGAGCGTTGTTGAATAAAACAGTGTAAACCTTCACTGCTTCAAGATGCTTTGAAAGTGTAATAATTCAGAGTTATAAAAACAAAATATCTCGGTGTGGCTGCTCCAATATGGGAATGTAATGTGCACTCCTCTTGCGTACTCGTGTTGTAGATCCGTTTTCCCATCTTTGGTCCGAGCAAAACCTAATCTAAATGGTCACTAGTTATACCGCGTTTGTCGCTATTGCTCGATTTGTCGCTATTGCTCGGTTTGTCGATATTGCTCGGTTTGTCGATATTGCTCGGTTGGTCGATCTACAACTAAATTGAATCATATCATTGTCGAATGAATGGGGTTTGTGGTTCCTGTTCACTTCTCCACTTTTGTATTTGATCTCGTCTGTAGTTCTCTTGTCATATACACGCCTGGTCGGCGTTTTACGACGCCAAAGTGCATAATCGGTTCGGAAGAAGTTAGTCGTCACCCACTTGTTCTTCCTTATGCACAGTTTGCGTTTTGTCGCTAACACGCAGCAGAACCTAGCCTCCGAGTTGAAATTAGGAACACGTGTCACATCCATGTGCACCATCAGCAGCAGTAAGGCTTATTTGAAAATTGGTCACGCTGGATTTGTATGAACCGAAGGGATTCATGTGCCTTAGCTATGCTTGATGCAGGATCCACCATCTCACTTTTAGAATATGTGGGCAAAAAGATTAGTGTTGTTACGGACCTCCTGTCCATGCACTCGCCCAACACTAATCCCCACCAATTTCCCCTCTCTACCTTTAAATAGGAATTGTCGTCAAGTAGCTCATTTGGATAAACTACTTTATGCACATTCTACTTAGCAGGAAAAATAATAAAAAAATGGCGTTGGCGCCGAATAAAATAAAAAACGCCGAATGGCAAAAAAACGAATTGAGGAGCTGAAATAAAACTGTTCGAACGAAAAGACAGAAACAGATACACGAATTATACGTACGCGATCGTCGGAAAATTATAACGACAACGAAACCGCGAGTGAATGACAATACGTCCGCGATCGTCGGAAAAATGTAACAACAACGAAACCGCGAGTGAATGACACAAGCCAGCTTAACAGGGGGTCTCAAGCTTCAACGCCCCCTGCACCCTGAATACTGGTCAACAATCAACGGCCACTCGACGGTCCACACAAGTAAGTCGGTTCCTTATATCTCTCGTTTAATTATATTATACCAATTATTATACCAATTAAATATCCTCGATAGTATACCCGCCTGTCACATGGGAGACCGGGGTTCGATTCCCCGTCGGGGAGCCTCTGACGCAAGACTAATGACCGTGCCCGGAAAAAACAAATCATTATGGAAAATTTAACAAGCCTCAAGACTTGCTAAATAAGGCCAAGACCGGTTCCCGATTGTAGTGCCGATGATGATGATGATGATGACCAATTAAATTGTTAAAATTATATAACAGTGTGGAAGGTAGACCAGAAGCGCTTAACCTATACACAGTCGCCCTAAGGAAAAACGGCTCACAAGGAGGTCAACAAACAGATGGGTCCCTAGAAGAAACGAAAAGTCGTCCGCAGTGAGAACTACCATCAATTTGAAGCTCGGTAGACAGGACATGAAGAAGAAAACAATTGAGATCACTTGAAGAAGATTGAAGGCCAACTAAATGACGAAGAAAAGCCGCGACTATTCATACGACATGGTAACTAGATACTTACAGTCCCTGAACTAGTGGCCTCGTTGAAAAGTTTGGATCGGGTCTTTCTTCAGAGTAGCACCCGTTGATATATTTTTGTACACAAATTAAATAAATGTAAACGTGAAATAAAGTGTAAAAGTACTCACAGTATTTGCATTCGTGCGGTTGTGCGTTGTTGATTACTATTGCTTTTCTGGTTGCTGGGAGCGTAGAGTTCTTGAAGCCCCAGTTAAGATCCTTTTCTACCTTCTTCTGTGTTCGTTAATTGGATCACACAAATTTGTCTAGTCACTTGCACAATTAAATATTTATTAATATCGGGTTTTCCAATAGGGACTTGACAGCTTTGAATTTAATTTATGAACGCACCCTTCCACTAATCATCGAAAAGTCACTGTCAATTTATTCAGTAAGCTCAACATTTTCATCATAGTTAAGTACACGAACGAATAACGTCTGCAAATTATAAAATTTTACTACCGAAAAAAAGTTGTCAAGTCCCTATTGGAAAACCCTATAGAAACTACCACTTATAAACCGTCCTCATTCGATGATCCGCGGGGAAGCAAAAACTTTTCACAACTGAAAAACTTTTGTCAAAAATTTCCTCTATTTTGTTTTAGTTTTCGCCGTCTACTTTTTTATTTTAATTTGTTATAGTACTTTTGCCTATTTGTTGTTATAATTAAGGAGAGACAGAGTGTGTAGATTGTGTACGTAACATACCAAAGAATGTACGCCAGTATGAATCGTCAGCCATTGTATATTAACAGACGACGAAACGGAATCGGTTTTCAGGCATCACGTTCAAATCAAAACCATCAAACACAGTCTAACCGTTCGACAACGAGTCACTACAACAGTGAATATAGGTGAAAAATGTAAGGGAGGGAAAACCGCACTTTCAAAAACTTGGAGCAGTTTAAGATTAATAACAGCTGGGAAATAGCCATGTCCCCCTCCCCAATCGGAGCCGATGGTAAACGACTCAACGACAACAATTTGACACCAGCCCTCGAGGGATTTATTTATTTATTGGCCTGTAGGAACCCGGAATTTCATGACCTTGTGGCGGTTCTACAAACCACACAATCCACTATTGGTCGAGATGTCGTCGTTCCAACAAGGAACACACTCACCTATAGATAAATTACACGTGCCCACAGACTCACCACGCGTCCCTCGAGGTTAATTCTTGAGTACAATAGTCGATACAGAGAGCAGTCGAGATACAGGATCCGCGCAACGCAGCAGTCTACATTCGAGAGACAGGATCCGTGCAACGCAACTGTCGCGATAGTTAGTCATCAGCTAACATTCACGGAGGTCAGATCCTCCATTCCCAACGAGAGTCGTGTGTCGTCGAAGTTAAAGGAAAAGTAAATCAACCATCAAAGGTCGCGAGTGTGTCGAGTGTAACGTGTCGGCGAGTAATTAAGTGCTATATTAGTTAATACCTTTTTGTAAAATCGCCACGGGCGTTCCAGTGTAGTAAATCCTGGATTTAACAGGAATAAAATAAAGAAAAATATAAAACAAACTTTTCGCTGTGTTTTTTTATTAAGGTGCTGCATTCGCTCCGTTGTGCCTTCGTGTGAACAGTGTTCGGCGGAACGCTTCACTGTCATCATCAAACATTCGAATTGACTACAAATCCGCCAAAACCTCATTGACTCGGCTGCGCCAATCGGAGCCGATGGTAAACGACTCAGCGACAAACATTTGACACCAGTCCTCGAGGGATTTATTTATTTATTTAATTATATATTGCCCTGTAGGAACCCGGAAGTTCATAACCCCACTGACTCGACTACGCCATCGTTCCCTGTCCTGTACATTATCTTGCCACGCTTCGCCCTCTGAGGCGATCTGCTCAAGGTCGTGCCTTACATTGTCCTCCCACTGGTCTCTTTCCCGTCTGCACCGAGGGATACATTCCAATTTTTTCCGCAAAGGTTTCCTCGTGGCAAAGGAGGAGGTAGACGTCAGAGCATAAGAGAATCGTCACTAAGAAGGAGAAAACAATATGAAGCCAAAAATGAAGAATATTAAGTCTGTTTTAAATTAAGATGAATTATAGATATGAATTATATAAACAACTCGAGCAAAGAAAACAAACTATTTCTATATATATATAAATATAATTAGGTCGTAGCCACTCGTCCAAGATACAACACTAGTTTCGTTTCCTTAATAAGCAAGATTTAAAATAAGAACAAAAACCGGCCACGATGGTAAATTAAATCTCTTTGATTGCAAAAGTAGACCCATGTGTTACAACCTGTAGTTTCAAGCACAACAAAATGGCGCAGCTACTAACTAACCGAATGTAGGTTAATTATTCATCAAAATATTCATTTTCTCATTTGGGATATTTCGAAATGAATTTCCCTTATATTTCCTATATGAATTTGACATGTGTCATATGAATTTGACATGTGACGGTTACCATTGTCTGTTGATGGCTTCACGCAAAGTATTTAAGTGAGGTTTAGTTTAGGGAAGCAAACTGAACAACATGAGGAATCTGAAGCTTATGTACACCCTTACTCATAAACTACGTTTGGAGGGAGTGAGATTTATTACATGTAGTGATGACGGAAGTTTTCTTAATAAGCTATTTTTATGCACGGAAAAAGAGTTGATCAGCTACGACATGGTCACGGAAGTGATAGACCACATTTCTGAAGTGGAGGAACCGGTGTCATGCGAGATGGTATTAGACAATTTAGTTTGTGTTGCATTGAAGAAAGGACAAGTAATACTTTATGATCGCACTGCAGCCTTTGAAGATGTGATGTTCTGCGAGGATGGCATTGCAAAGATGTCGTGGTCACCTGATCTGGAAGTCGGTGTCATTGTAACTGCCAATGAGACAGAACCCAGCGTACTGGTTGTTTCATCCACATTTGAAATAATGTCCGAAGTGTTCTTGAAGGATGATCAATTTGGGAAGAATTCTTTCATCAACGTTGGATGGGGCAAGACGGAAACCCAATTCCATGGCAAGGAGGGCAAAAAAGGCAATCTCGCTCACACGGAAATCGGTGACAGTGCCATCCCTTCCGATGTTGACTTCCGGCCAGATGATATCAATATTACATGGCGGGCCGATGGCGAACTATTTGCCGTTAGTTTCGTGGGACAGCAAGGAAGGAATTTTAAGGTGTTCTCCAAGCAGGGGGCACTGCAGTATACATCGGAGCAGTTGACTGGCTTGACATCGGTTATCGCGTGGCGGCCATCAGGTACATGGATCGCTGTGCCACAGCAACTACCCAACAAGAGCACGATCGCTTTATTTGAGAAGAATGGTCTCAGGCACCGCGAGATTGTGTTGCCTTTTCAACTGCGGGACGAACCTATTTTGCACCTTGGCTGGAGCAACGACTCTGATATTCTGAGTGTGCATACTGTCGTTGAGGGGAAAAGCAGAATCTACTTCTACACCATCGGAAACTACCACTGGTACCTCAAACAAACGATCTATTTCGATTCGATACAATTGACGCTTGCATGGGACACGCGATCTGGATATGATAAGACCTTTTACAGTATCAGCAGTGACGGAACGATATCAGTATATAGGTGAGTTGGCCGACAATACAAGTTAGACTCTAACCAATGAATCGAAAACGTTTTTACAGCTGGATATACACGGTCGATCTGTCCTCCAATGGGACGATGGTGGGTGTAATCGATGGAGACAAATTACTACTGACTGACTTCAACGTCGGCCTTGTTCCTCCGCCGATGAGCACAAACGTGATCAAGTGTGACACTTGGATCAATATATGCGTGCTTCGTGGAACAGAAGTCGCCTTGGTCACAGCTCTCGGGGAAGTGCAAATATTTGATATTTCCTTTGAGCCACGGCTGGCTCGCAGGCTGGACGTGTGGAAGGGAACGTCCTCTTACCTCCACAACTTTGTATGGCCACTAAACGGCACCAAGATCTGTTGTGTACAGAGCGGCATACAAACTTCCGACATAATTGAATATTCGTTTGTTTACAAAAAAGAACTCAGTCGTATTACAGTCCCAGGAACAGTCTGCTCCTTGGAGATGACCGAGGACAAGAGACGTTTCATCGTTCACACAACAAACGGCAACATCAGTGTTCTCGATGGCGCTTCGCGGGAAAATTTGGCTTCTATAGGGGACAGCTGCACCAGAGTCCAGGGCTTCTGCGTTAACCAAGTAGATTCAGTGGCATCCTTGGATAAACACAGAATTCTGAGGATAAATGCTAAACAGATCGCCACTGACGTTACTTCGTTTCATCTAACATCGAAGTATCTCGTCTTCACCCAGCTCATGGCCATCAAATTCCTTCAACTGGACAACGAACGTATAATAGACACACGAAAAATAGAGAGGGGTGCCAAACTGGTTACCATATTCCCAAAAGACGCCAAAGTTATCCTCCAACTACCACGTGGCAACCTGGAGCTAATCTATCCAAGAGTCCTCGCGCTCGAGCTCGTGGGAGATCTTCTCGACAACAAACAGTACAAGCAAGCCGTCGAATTGATCCGGAAACAGCGCATCAACATGAACATTATCTGTGATCATGACCTGAAGAACTTCACCCAGAATTTCAACAAATTCCTAGGCGACACATCTCCCCAATGGCTGAACCTTTTCTTCACCGACCTTCAGAACGAGGATGTTACGCTTGGCATGTACAAGAGCAACTATCCCAACGACAAACGAGACTACCCCAATGGTTTCCGACTCGACAACAAGATCAAATACATTTGCGATCTGGGGTGTGAGTGGATGCGGACAATAAACGCGAAATATTTCCGACTCCCTCTCATAACAGCACAGGTGAAGAACGGTCGCACAGAAGACGCGTTGCGTATGATTTTTGACATACGTAATAATCCCGACGAAGGCGAAAAAGCAGCTGACAAGGCCCTGCAGTACCTGCTCTACCTTGTCGATGTCAATGAGTTGTACGAGATTGCCCTGAGCATGTACGATCTGTCATTCGTCTTCATGGTCATGAAAAAGTCCCAGAAGGATCCGAAGGAGTTTTTGCCATTTCTCAATGAACTGAAAAGCCTCGAGGAGAACTACATGAAGTACAGAATCGATGTGCACTTCAAGCGCTACAGCAAGGCCTTGGAACACCTTTTCCGATGTGGAGAGAGTCATTTCGAAGAAACCTTCCAATTCATTCAACAGCATAAATTGTACAAGGACGCCCTCAAGCTGTACCCGCGGCACAGTGAGCAGTACAAGAAAATAGCGCAAGTTTATGGAGACTATCTGCAGGAAACCAAGGAGTTCGCCAGCGCTAGTTGGGCCTATGAAAGATCCGGTGATCTCAAGAAGGCGATAATGTGCTCTCGCATCATTCTAGATTGGGAACGCTGCACTTACTTAACGAAGTTGACGGGAATTTATCCCCAGGACATAGCAATGTGAGAATCCCTCGGTGGCTTCATGAATGTTACATAATTTCTTCTCTTAGGTCCATGGTGCCGGCTCTAATGGATGCCGACAAATACGAAGATGCCTATGAGATCCTTAAGCGTTATGGAACTAACATCATCGATGGGATCCTCTGTCTCATCGAAGGCAACTTTTACTTGAAGGCGATTTTCGAAGCAACTCTCAACGCTACCGAATTGATATGTAAGTGTTTGTAGTGTAATGGTAGTGTACGAACCTAGGACTGGTTAGTAACAGTGAGATTAAATTTCGCTGAGGTGTCGACAGAGAGGAACGTCAACGGACTAGTTCTCAATAGGCTCTCTTAAAGAGTTGAACGATAAGAATTAGGGGAATATGCGTACTGTCTAGAGAGTCAAACCTAAACTCCGAGGGAGGTGCTCTATAATGGGAATTGGCTGTGGTTGTTTGGTAAGATGGTACGCTTCGATAGGCGCCTCACGCAATTGGAAGTCGTTCCCTTTTTTTATGGAAAGAGCAACTCCCACAACATTCGAGGCCTAGATCTATCTCATTCCTTTCAAACTTAGGCAAGGTACTCGAAAGAGTTCTCTATAGAAACCAATTGAAGATTTTGTAGATGAATTCGCAATTATTCCGCCTTTAACATACGGCTTAAAAAGGAATCATTCTACCACACATGCTTTTCTTTATTCTCAAGACGTTATACAGTCTTAAAACAGTTTTGAGACAAAAGTTCTGCCGTTGTCTGTACCCTAGGTTAAAAAAAAGCTTGCGATATCGTTTATAATATTCTTCAGTACACTTTTAACAATTATTTTGTTTCGCCTTAATATTACTTTCAGAAATTCGTCATCGCATGATCGGGCTCGCTTCCGAGGCTCTGTCCACGCTCGACTGGTAACGGTGTTTTGTAACGTCAGGGGCATCGGTTTCAATAATACGAATGTAAACGCCGTCCAGCAATATTTGCAAACAGCGAAACCTGATATCCTTGCCCTAACAGAGACCCAGGTCGATTCGTCAACTGATTCGACATATCTTCGTTGCTCGGGATACGACTTACATTCGAGATTCCGTTTTAAATCGGAATCCGTGTCTTCGCGCGGTCCGATCTAGCTTGCCAAAGGATGGAGGCGTTGGGGCCCTATAACATGGACATCATTTGGTCGTGCTGAGGAATTCTGTTAAATTTCTTTGTTGTCTTTACCGCTCCCCGAATGACGATCGACCAGTGACATTTTAGGACATCTTTCACATACCGTCGACTGGATACAGATCAACCACCCAGCTTCTGAAATTATCGTCCTAGGCGATTTTAATGTGCACATTCCAACTGAATCGACGAGGCTGGGAGGCTGGCGGAGATGTTTGCTGTTGGCCACAACTTGACTCAACTCGTGGAGGAACCTACGCGAGAGCCGGATGCCCGAGTTGATTATGCGAACTCCCTCTATCTGTTTTTGACATCCGATGTAGAGCGTTAATACGAAGTTGCTGCGCCTCCGGGAAACTCAGATCACAGCTTGGTATCGGTTCGCCATGTATGGAGGTATGGGGCTGCCAACTGGGACAATTTAGAAACGCGTGCAACCAGGCGATTGATACCGCGAAGAGGGCTTACAACGACAGAGTGACTCCTTGAGTGCCCGACTGGTTCGCGCTCCTTCTGATCAATGGCAAAGGCTGTCAGCAGTAACTTCGCTTCCTCCTCTTTTCCTCCGTTGGTGACGGGCAGCGGGCCGTTAGTCACAAATTCAAAGGATAAAGCTAATGTGTTCGCGAATTTATTTTCCGGGAATTCAAACCTAGATGCCGATATTTTGGAGCCACCTGTGATCGCGCCGGTACGGTCTTCGATGCGGGATGTGAGGTTTCACCCGCGTACTATTCAACGCATTCTACGTGGGCTGGACTGTAAGAAGGCAACTGGCTCCGACGGAATACCAGCAATACTCTTTAAAAACTGTGCTCCAGAACTATCGTCGGTTCTTGGCAGACCCTTTCGGTTATCTTCTGCACGGAGGACATTTCCTACCTGCTGGAAAATCGCTCGAGTTTGTTAAATATAAATCCAACACCAAGTCAACAATATGTTTCAGCCGCAGTCCGCAGCCTCAGGTTGTTTTATAATAGAGCAGTTGTTGGATAATAATTCAGGGCGACTGTCCGCAGTGCCCGTTTTGTGATGTAAAGGATATTGAGAATATCGGGCGGCAAGTTCGCAGCACCTGCTTGTATGTTCTGCTGTGTGTTTTCACCAGTCAGTTAGTATTTAAGGAGAAGCTTCTGTAAAGAACTTCGTAGTCCCCAGTTGTGCCATATGTTGCACAAAGTTTGCTGAACGTTTAGTGTCGATTGTTAGGTGTTGTATGCTAAATGTCGGAGGTTAACTGTCGAATGCCAAATGTTGGATGTTAAACGTTGAATGTTAAGTATTGGAGGTTAAATGTTAGAGATGGTGTGGGGGGAGGGTATGCGTGGCTGACACCGTAACAACGTAATTCAGCGGGAAGGTTAAACTGTTCCCCCGTTACGTGCTGTTCTCCCTTGTGTATACCGCTGTGGGTGTACGGTTGACCCGTTGGGTGCCGCAGTTATTTTATCTATGGGCTTGGGACACTTATGTTTGTCATGCAATATTCGTCCACCCGGCGAAAAAGGATTGATTGTTATATCTTACCAGGGTACTCCAACTTAGCCTGTCTGAGTGCCGTTGATCTCCCATCGTAACCGGTCCTCGGTAGCAGGAAAAACCTCCACAGGATGGGACCTCAAATTCAATAAAACAGCTGGTTGTCTTAATTTCGTTATAATTTATTCACTTCTCTGTTCCTTATTATGGTTGTGTTATTACAACTTAATTATGCAGTCCCCGAACGGACGAAAGGAAAAACAAAACACGTGACATTCCGGGCCTTGAATCGAAAACTATATTATTCTTAAAAAGGTCGACGCAATCAAACAAAAACAACAAAGTTCTTCTCAACTTCTCTTCCAGTCGACGATACATCGAAACGCATTCCCTTCGTGGGACGAAAAATTAAAAATACAACGATTAAACAAATTCCTTCTTCTATCCACCCTCACTGCTGCGGCACTTTTTTCTTCTCTAGTACTAATTCTACTCTACTGGCCGTCAATTTCTTATCTTCCTCTCGCATCACCGTTCTTCGAGAATTCATCTTCGACAGCGGTCGACTTCGAAAACTAGCCAAAGCCACCACCGCCGAAAAGAAACTGGGTTTATACGCCGCCAGTATTTATTTATTATATTCTGGTCAAAACAAAGGCGATGGGGAAGATACTTACGCAACAAGTTTCGCTTTGTTTCTTTTGTCAACGTTATTGATTCCTTTGTTCGATCCTTGTCGGCCCATCAGATCAGTTGTTTTCGCTCGGCGCTTACTTCCATTGTTCTTCGTTTTTCGCCACATCGTTATCGACGCTCCTCTTCTCTCTCGGGCTTTTGTGGTGTTCTTCGTTCAAGAGCACTACTGTTGCACTGTTCTCTTGAATTCGCCCCATTAGCTCTTTTGTCACAGCTCGATGTAATCAAACTGAGCTAATCGGTTGTGACACAAGCTAACACCTCTAGTGTAAAGGGTGGAAAGTTATTTAAATATGTTGTTATATTATGCACCCTCATCATCACTAGTTGCATCGTGCAACAACTACCTTAAATCGAATTGGCATGCTTTCCTTTGTTGGTTTTATAGTGCAAGACAACGTAATTATTCCAAAAGAGTTTATTTGATTATTATTATAATCACACAAGCTATTTTCCAATTTTTTAATTAAATACAAGTAATTCATTTTTTATATGTTTTAGGGGTAAGCAACTTACATCGGCACCTGTATCCAAAGTGAAATTGGCGCTCACACCGTTAAATTTCATTTGTTGGTACCACCCTACCTACGATCTAAATGTTTACAACAGACTTATTTTGACTAATCAATTTACCTTCATCATAATATCGCATATTATTATTATTTATTATTTATTGACCTGTAGGAACCCGGAAGTTCATGACCTCACCGACTCGACTCCGCCATCGTTCCCTGTCCTATGCGCTCTCCCTCCACGATCCGATCTCCTCAAGGTCAAACCTTACAGTGTCCCCCCATCTCCGTCGCGGCCGTCCTACCGGTCTCTTTCCCGTTGGTCTACCGTCAAGAATTCTATGCACGGTCCTATCGTTGCCCATTCGCGTCACGTGTCCGGCCCATCTTAATCCTCGCGACTTGATTACTCTCACTATTGTAGGTTTGCGGTATAGCTCTTCCAATTCGTGGTTGTGGAGTTTCCTCCATTGTCCTGCCTCCTCGTCATATTTGCCGCCAAAGATACCCCTTAAAACTTTATTCTCGAACACGCGGAATTTATTTTCTTCCCGTTTTGTGAGAGCCCATGTTTTGCATCCGCATAAAACAATCGGCATGATTATCGTTCTATAGACACGGAGCTTTACGTTACGTGATAGCAGTTTGGATTTCAGCAGTTTACTAACTGCGTGCCAACTAGCGTTGCCGGAATGCAGTCTTTCGCTAATTTCCTTCGACATTTCGTTACCGGCCGTCAGTATTCTTAAAAAAAAAGTCTTATTTAATTTAATGATTTTATTATATTACATGTTTTCACACTCGCGTCTCTATAGCCACTGCCTATTCATCGTTGATGACACCCCAATCAAACCCCAGTGCACGTGAATTAGTGTCAGTGCCCGGTGAATAGACAAAATTGTACAGTGTTCTCTTTAAAGCTATTAATTACTCTTCATCATCATCATCGGCACATGGTGTGGTTTATGAGCTGGTGGAACTAAATACTAGTTAAAACTGTGGAACTGTTCAAAAACAACCTCACAAGTTGTTGTATTTAATAGCATTTCAGGGTGTTGACCCAGCATTATAGGTTTGCTTTTCTTGAGTCATCATCATCATCGGCACTACAACCAGGATCCGGTCTTGGCCTTATTTAACAAATCTCTCCACCGGTCCCGATTTCGAGCCGATGTCATCCAGTTTGGCACTCCCATACTCGGGGCGTCCTGGTCTACGCCATCCTTTCATCGCAGACATGGTCTGCCGCGCTGTCTCCTTCCATACATCCTGCCACAAAGGACTTTCCGGGCGGGCTCCTCTTCGCTCATTCGAGCTAGGTGTCCCGCCCACCGGAGTCTACCGAGCTTGATTTTTCTTACAATATTAGCTTCAAGGTAGATTGCGTACAAATCATGGTTGTAGCGTCTCCGGAATCGTCCGCCCTCACATATGGGGCCAAAAATTCTCCTTAAGACCTTTCTCTCGAACGCGGCTAAGAGTTCAGAGTGCCTTTTATTGAGCACCCAGGTCTCGGATCCATACATGAGTACTGGTAAGACCATGGTCTTGTACAGTAGTAGCTTGGATGTTCTGGATAAATTTCGGGATTTAAAGAGCCTTGATAGACCATAGTAGGCTTTGTTGGATTTAATCAGCCGTTCGCGTATTTCTTCTTCCATATTGTTATCGGCTGATACTATTGACCCAAGGTAGTTAAAGGATTGCACTACTTCAAATTCGTGCTCCACTACCCTTGACAGTTTGACCAACGTTAGGTCTTCTCTTCGCAGAAGTTGCCACCATGTACTTTGTTTTTCCCTCATGAATGTGCAGTCCCAGTTTTTGTGCCGCCTGCTCGATCTGGGTGAAGGATTCCTGTACCGCCGATTCGGTTCTACCGATGATGTCGATGTCATCTGTATAGGCAAGTATCTGGCTGGACTTGGTGACAATAGTCCCTCTTGTTGTAACGCCAGAGTCACAGATTGCTTTCTCCAACGCCAGGTTGAAGAGGAGGCAGGCCAGACCATCCCCTTGTCGGAGTCCATTAAAGATGTTTATTGGTTTGGACAGCAATCCCGCTATTTTAACTTGACTAGTTACGTTGGTCATGGTAAGCCTACAAAGTCGTATCAATTTGTTTGGAATGCCGAACTCTCTCATGGCATTATATAGTTCTACCCTGGCTATGCTGTCGTAGGCGGCCTTAAAGTCTATAAACAGATGATATGGTGGAATCTTAAATTCCTGACATTTTTCCATTGCCTGCGTAAGGGAGAATATCTGATCAATTGCTGATTTGCCTGGGATGAAGCCACACTGATATTGACCAATGATGGCTTTAGCGTATGGGGATATCCGGTCTTGTAGGATAGTGGAGAGTATCTTATAGGCGGTACTCAGCAATGTTATACCCCTATAGTTGCTGCACAGTGTGATATCTCCTTTCTTATGTATGGGGCAAATTATACCGCGACGCCAATCTTCCGGCATCTCCTCTTGCTCCCATACGTGCACCACGATCCCGTGAATTACGTGATGTAACGCTGTCCTTCCTTGTTTGATCAGCTCAGCTGGTGTGCCATCAGCTCCAGGGGCTTTATTTGATTTTAGCTGTCTAATGGCTTTTAATGTTTCCTCAATGCTTGGTGGCGGCAGCATTTGGTCTTGGTCTTGCATTGGTGGAGCATCCAATTCTTCTGTGAGCTGACCATTTAGCAATTCATTGAAGTGCACTTCCCATTGCTCCAGAATGCCTTCAGGATCGGTGATCAGATTATCCTCTTTATCCTTGCAGTAAGTGCAGCGCGGTGTGTACCGCGTCATACTGCGGTTTATTTGGCAGAACTTCCGCGCCTGATGCGGACCTCGCTCTCTACTTTTCTCTATTTCACAGACAAGGTTTTGTTCCCAGGCACTTTTCTTTTGTCTGTGAAGTCTTTTTTCAGATCTTCTGAGCTCTTTGTATTTCTCCTCGCGTACCCGCGTCCTATGAGACTGCTGCATTGCCCGGTATGCAGCATACTTACGTTCAGTCGCTAGTTTGCACTCATCATCAAACCAGCCGTTCCGATCTCTACGACTACTGCCTAAGATGGAGTTGGCAGTACTAATGACAGTATTCTTAAGGCGTGTCCATTTCTCTTCTACGCCCGGCATTCTGGCCCCAGGACTTACTCTCCCTCCGTCGAGTTCTTCGAGGGCGAGTCTTAACGCATGACCAAAGGTGTTGCCGGTATTCTCATTGCGTAAGGCGGCCGTGTTGATTCGAACCTGATCCGCGGATGCAATACGTCTCCGTAAGGCAATCCGCGCTCGGAAAACTGTACCAACAAGATAGTTATCCGAGTCGACGTTGGCACCTCGGTACGTTCGTACCGTCATCAGGCTCGAAGAGTGACGGCGATCTATCAGCATGTGGTCAATTTGGTTGCGAGTGGCTCCATCGGGTGATACCCAGGTGGCTTTGTGGATATCTTTACGCGGAAACCTGGTACTCGCAACGACCAAATTTTTCAATGCTGCCAATTCGATGACTCGTAGTCCATTGTCATTAGTGTTCTCATGCAAACTATGGGAACCTGTGTAGTGCCTGAAAACCGGCTCCCGACCTATTTTTGCATTCAAATCCCCAAGAACGATTTTCACATCGTATCTAGGGCAGGCATTGAGGATCGTTCGACGTTCTCATAGTATTCTTCTTTTTCGTCGTCAGTGGACTCCTCTGTAGGTCCGTGAACGTTTATGAGACTTATGTTCTTAAACTTGCCTCGCACGCGAAGAGTGCATAGCCTTTCATTTATTGCATTAAAGCCGATGATGGCAGGCTTCAGTTTTTGGCTGACTAGAAAGCCTACCCCGAGCACATGGTGTTTTGCGCGACAGCTGTAATAAATGAAATAAATAAATTCTTTCAAAAACACCACTCCCCGTCCATCTTATTTCTTGTAATGCTGTTATGTCCGCCTTATATTGGGACAGTGCATCGGCTAGCTGCTGTGCAGCTCGAGCTCTGTATAGTGAGTGGACGTTCCATGAGAAAATTCTCAAATCGTTTATCCATTTTCGTTGTCGTGGTCGTCGTCGTAAATCCGGTCCATATCCGAGGCTTGTTAAATTTGCCATAATAATTCATTTTTACGGGCCTGGTTATTAGCCTTGCGCCAACCTTTCTCAGGATGTCGCTGCATGCATTGGTTCACTACTTGGCGGGTGTCAAAGTAGCTATCCAGGGGTGTCACGTGGAGACTGCATGTCAACTTGGATTGAACAGGGACAAGGATCGTCCTGGCCTTCGCCGGGTTGAAGGCAATCAGAGACTTTGCCCTGTATGTTCGCACCCATCCCCCCAAATTATTCTTACATACGTATTATTGTTATGATATTTACTGTTATAGTATTTATGATCTACTGTCGCGTTGTTACACTACTTCAAAGTTATATTAACAGTATACTATGGTATATCGGGTATCATATATCGTATTCCGTGTGTCTCATATCGTGTATCGTATATCGTACATATAAGTACATATTCGTTGTTACGATATTGATGTTCTACTGTGGTGCTGTTACACTACTTCAATGTTATATTATATTAATGATACCCTATTTTAGTGATATACATGTACGCTGCTATATTAGTATTCCTTCACATCTGACTCACTCTACTTTGGCTGGTCGAGTGGTTTTTTCGAACAACACGATTTCATTAACCTTTAACACTACGGTTGTAAGAAAACATACGAACGATTAAACGTATCCGAAGATGTCCTTAGTCACATTGCTGAATTGCATCGTTTTCCCGTGAAGTGTTTCATATACCATATTACATATATTATTGTTTTATTACACTTCTCTCGGGAGAGGCGAATCTATAGCGCCGAGTGGGCGTCCCGAGATGCCACCAAATAACTGTTGCAGTTCTTCTTGAACAGTTGCAGGTTGTAACACTCGGGGAACAATCGGGCGAGAAGGGAGTTCCATAGCTGCTCTGTAACGGAACTAATTTTGATGCAGGAATGTTCGCGCCGTTGGGAGATGAACCACAAATTGGTGCGATCTGTCAGATTGTTTTCTGAAGCGCATATAAACGAATAGCGCGGAACAATGCCACGAATCTCCGAAGAAGAATATCCGTGATAATATCTGTAGCAAAATATTTCTTGGCTCTAAAAAGATAACTCAGTTTTCCAGAGGCTGACCTGGCGATGTTCGGCACCTGTTTATGCCACGATACATTCCCACAGACTGTGATGCCGAGTAACTTCAAGCTTTCCCCAGATTCGAGGGCCTGACCATCCATCATCCGCTGTGGAGCTGATGATCCACTTTTCTTTGCGAATGTTGTATACTGTGTCTTCGTTGCATTGAACTCGGCGAGATTGGCCCTTCCCCACTGCAGAACCTTATTCAGATCCCAATTCAGAGAGTTGATCTGTCTACATCTCAGGTGATGCGACGTTGGTGCACTAATCGGCCGATCACTCGAAAAAGAGGAAACAAGCGTACTGTGGCGTTTCTAACAGACACACACACAGTACACAAGCCAATAATGAAGATCACAGAAATAAATTTGAATAAGCAAAAGCATCAGAGCCGTAAACCATAGTGATAACGTAACAATTCCACATCTGTTGACTGTACTTGAGTTTAGAAATCGAATTCGTACACGCGGCAGTAGCATGATGCTTCAATGCTTCGCTTCTCACCCGTTTCATCGTGTTCAATTCACCTGCTTCACTATCCTTGCTTAACGCAAACAACCCCGACGTGATCTGTACACACAGCACACGCTTTTCCATAGTAAACAGGACTTTACTACTACGATCCCGACTTCCGTATAGATCACCGGCACACTCGCCTGCTCCGACGTCCTCTCGCTTATTCGCTACTCGTTCCGTCGTTCGCACACGAAGTTGATCGTAACAGAGTTACTGAGGAGGGAGTAGTGTGGCGTTTCTAACAGATACACACACAGTACACAAGCCAATAGTAAAGATCACCGAAAGAAATTGAATAAGCAAAAGCATCAGAGCCGTACACCATAGCGATAACATAACAATTCCACATCAGTTGAGTGTACTTGAGTTTAGAAATCGAATTCGTACACACGGCGGTGGCCTGATGGGTTGCGCTTTGGTTCAATTTTTGGTGATTCTAACTGTTATAGCGTCAGTTCGAATCACACGTTCTTCACTAGTATCGCAAACGCTAGACTATCTTTTAATGATTCTAACCGTGATAACGTCGGTTCGAATCACACGCTCTTCACTATCGTCGGAAACGCTATAGTACTATCATCCACAAAACAACACCTTATTATCCGTTGACTCCAACCAATTATTTATGTGAAACAAAAACAAGGTTGGAACCAAAATATAACTTTGAGGCACCCCAGAATCAACAGGATACAGATCGGAACACTCGCCGTGTTGCCCCGTGCCAGACGCGGTCAAAAGCCTTGAAGATACCCAATGCGACCGCTCTTGACTCACCATGCCCCTCGATCGCAGATGTCCATATATCGATTATAAGGGTCAAAAGGTCTCCCGTGGACCGGCTGCCATGGAATCCGTATTGACGATCATTCAGACGTCCGTTGCACTCCAAATACTTAATTAACTCGGCATAACACCTTTTCCATCACCTTAGATAACATAGACAGTAATGGTATCGGTCGGTAATTTTGTGGGAGACACTTTTTTCCCCTGTTTGGGATTGGCTGAACTCGAGCCACCTTCCAGCAGGTAGGAAATGTCCTCCGTGCATAAGATAAGCGAAAGAGTCTGCCAAGAACCGGCGATAGTTCTGGACCACCGTTTTTAAGGAGTATTGCTGGTATTCGGTCCGGGCCGGTTGCCTTCCTACAGGCAAGTCCATGTAGAATGCGTTGAATAGTATGGGGGGAAACCTCATATCCTACATCGAAAACCGTACAGGCACGATCACAGGTGGCTCCAAAAGACCGGCATCGAAGTTTGAATTCGCGGAAAATAAATTCGCGAACACATTAGCTTTATCCTTTGAATTTGTGACTAACGCCCGCTGTCCGTCACCAACGGAGAAAAAGAGGAGGAAGCGAAGTTACTTAGTCGTTATAAGCCTTCTTCGCGGTATCGATCGCTTGGTTGTGCGTGTTTCTGATTCTAACAAAATTCGTTCTGTTAACAACGGTGGGATAGGAGCGCCATTGCTTAAAAGCTCTATTTTTTGCCGCTGTAACCTACTCGCATTTTTTATCAAACCACGGTTTATCAGATGAACTTCGTTTGCTGGAATGCGGAATGTAGATCTCCATCCCGAGAAGAAGAATCTCTCTGATCGACTCCACGCAAGTGTCAACACCGGAGTCTCTGAAGCACATCTCCGACCATGGAAAGGATGTGAAGAAATCTCGCATATCGTCCCAGTTGGCAGCCCCATATATCCATACATGACAAACTTGCTTAGGTCGGTTATTCGCTTGAAGTGCAAGTGGTGGCACGACCGATACCAAGCAGTGATTGGAGTTCCCCGGTGGGGTAGAAATCTCTACGGTAGAAATACTCGTCAAAAACAGATCCAGGATATTCGCATAATCATCTGAGGCATCCGGCACTCGCGTAGGTTCCTCCACGAGTTGAGTCAAGTTGTGGCTAACACCGAACTTCTCCGTCAAGCTCCCAGCCTCGTCGGTTTTGTTAGAATGCACCAACCAGCCGGAATTGTGTACATTAAAATCCCCAAGAACGATACTTTCAGAAGCCGGCTGGTTGATCTGTATCCAGTCGACGGCATGTGAAAAATGTTTGAAAAATGTCGCTGGTCGATCGTCCTTCGGAGAGCGGTAAAGACAACAAAGACATTTAACAGAATTCCTCAGCACGACCCTCAACCACATGATGTCCAAGTTATTGGGTTCTAACGCCTCCATCCTTTGACCAGCCAATTCGGACCGCGTGAAGACGCAGACTCCGCCCTTAAAACGGAATCTCGAATGTAAGTCATATCCCGAGCAACGAAGATATGTCGAATAAGTTGACAAATCGACCTGGGTCTCAGTTAGGGCAAGGATATCAGGTTTCGTTGTTTTGCAAATATTGCTGGACGGCGTTTACATTCGTATTGGTGAAACCGATGCCCCTGATGTTACAAAATGGCGTTATCAGTCGAACGTCGACAGAGCCTCGAGAACGAGCCCGATTAAGCAATGACGAATCTCTTAAAGTTCGGTTATTTATTAAAATATTTGAATGATGTTCCCATTGACATAGTCCCCCGGGAGATCCGAATGGGAAACTAGTTTTGCTCGGAATTCTTTATCTCAGAAGGTGCCATCATGACTTACCTCCGTGTCATTTCGGGCCTCAGCCATACATCCGAGACATAGTCGAAGATTTCTCTCGACGATATCGCGGAATGTACAGTGTGACGGGGTGGTATCTCACTTTGGGACCGACTACCACCTAAGCCAACCTTTTTTCAAACCGGTCCATCAGCCAAGCTCCGAAAGATGGTCAGGGATTTCTCCCGACCATTTCACGGAACCTAAAGCTTGTTGGGGTGGTATTTCACCGGGCGACAGGGCGTTAGGACCCCATCTACCACTCGGCCTTTAGTCGCCTCTTACGACTAGCCGGCCTAGCTGTGAGTACATTCTAACGCCCGACTCACATGGCCAGTTTCCGCTGTTTGTCAATAGATGGCTCCAGCAATAAGTGTTGGTCGATTTCGACATACGCAAAACGTCATGAACCAGGCTTAGACATATGGTAAACAAACCGCTTTAACACAGTAGTGATTTGGTTTTGGTGTCATATACTTTTGGTTGTGTGAAAATGTATGACTTTTTGCTAAATAATCGTCCTTTGTGGGAAGTGTTGATGTTCAACTTTCATTCGAAGAAAATGGCGGCTGAAGCGTATCGAGAGCTCCACAAAGTTTACGGAGATGCTGCTCTAAGTGAAACAACGTGCCGGATTGGTTCCTTCGCTTCAAAGATGGTGATTTCGATGTTGATGACCGCCCGCGTGAAGGAAAGCCAAAAACAGAATTGGAGGCATTGCATTGATGAGGATCCATGCCAAAAGCAACAAGAGCTTTCACCAACATTAGGAGTTATCGGCCAAGCCATTTCCAAGATTGGATGCGTTGGGAATGATTCAAAACCAAGGAACTTGGGTTCCTTATAATTTGAAACCAAGGGACGTTGAGTATCGTTTTTTCACCAGTGAGCAACTGCTCCAGTGGCAAAAAAGGAAGGGTTTTCTTCATCACATCGTGACGAGTGATGAAAATTGGATTCATTACAGCAACCCAAAGAAAAGAAAGTCATGGAGACTGCCCGGTCATGTTTCTACGTCGTCGGTTCGGCTGAATATTCAAGCTGCGAAGGTTATGCTGTGTATTTGGTGGGACCAGGTCCGAGTTATTTATTATGAGCTGTTGAAACCGAACGAAACCATCATTGGCGAACGGCATCGACTTCAATTGATGCGATTGAGCCGAGCACTGCGAAAAACGGCCACAACTCGAACAGAGGCATGGAAAAGTGATTCTACAGCATGACAACGCTCGGCCTCTCGTTGCCAAACCCGTCAAAACCTACCTGGAAACGCTCAAATCGGAAGCCTACCCCACCCATCTTATTCCCCAGATATTGCGCCGTCCGATTATTACTTGTTCCGTTCGATGGCACATAGTCTGGCTGATCAGCGGTTCCGCTCAAATGAAGACATCAAAAAATGGCTTGATTCGTGGATAGCCCCAAAAGCTGAACACTTTTATCGTAACAGTATTGGAGCTCTGCCAGAATGATGGGAAAAAGTTGTAGCTAGCGATGGTCAATACTTCGGATGATTTATTTGTAACCATTTTTTTTTCACAATAAAGTTGCATTTTCATTAAAAAAGACAGCGAGAACTTAGTTGCGCACCAAATATATACATACATATACTCAAGAAAAGCCGGAAGATTGGCGTCGTGGTATAATTTGTGCCATACATAAGAAGGGAGATATCACACTGTGCAGCAACTATAGGGGTATAACATTGCTGAGTACCGCCTATAAGATACCCCCTTATATCCTACAAGATCGGATAGCTCCATACGCTAAAGTCATCATTGGTCAATATCAGTGTGGCTTCATCCCAGGCAAATCAGCTATTGACCAGATATTCGCCCTTAATCAGGCAATGGAAAAATGTCTGGAATTTAAGATCCCATTCTTTATTTCTAGACTTTAAGGCCGCCTACGACAGCATAGCTAGGATAGAACTATATAATACCATGAGAGAGTTCGGCATTCCAAACAAATTGATACGACTTTGTAGGTTGACCATGACCAACGTAACTAGTCAAGTAAAAATAGCGGGATGGCTTTCCGAACCAATAAACATCTTTAATGGACTCCGAAAAAGGGACGGTCTGGCCTGCTTCCTCTTCAACCTGGCGTTGGAGAAAGCAATCCGTGGCTCTGGAATTACAATAAGAGGGACTATTGTCACCAAGCCCTGTCAGATACTTGCCTATACAGATGACATCAACATCAGCGGTAGATCCGATTCGGCTGTACAGGACTCCTTCACCCAGATCGAGCAGGCGGCACAAAAACTGGCACTGCACATTAATGAGGGAAAAACTAAGTACATGGTGGCAACTTCTGCGAAAAGAAGACCTAACGTTGGTCAAACTATTAGGGTAGTGGAGCACGAATTGGAAGTAGTGCAATCCTTTAACTACCTTGGGTCAATAGTATCAGCCGATAACTAATGTGGAAGAAGAAATACGCGACCGCCTGATCAAATCCAACAAAGCCTACTATGGCCTATCAAGGCTCTTTAACTCCTGAAATGTATCTAGAACATCCAAGCTACTACTGTACAGACCATGGCCTTACCAGTACTCATATATGGATCCGAGACCTGGGTGCTCAATAAAAGGCACTCTGAACTCTTAGCCGCGTTCGAGAGAAAGGTCTTAAGGAGAATTTTTGGCCCCATATGTGAGGGCGGACGATTCCGGGGATTCTACAACCATGAGTTGTACGCGATCTACCTTGAAGCTAATGTTGTAAGAAAAATCAAGCTCGGTAGACTTCGGTGGGCGGGACACCTAGCTCGGATGAGCGAAGAGGAGCCCGCCCTGAAAGTCTTTTGCGGCAGGATGTATAGAAGAAGACAGCGCGGCAGACCTTGTCTGCGATGAAAGGATGGCGTAGGCCAGGACGCCCCAAATCTGGGAGTGCCAAACTGGATGACATCGGCTCGAAATCGGGACCGGTGGAGAGATTTGTTAAATAAGGTCAAGACCGGATCTCGGTTGTAGTGCCGATGATGATGATGACTCAAGAAAAGCAAACCTATAATGCTGGGTCAACACCCTGAAATGCTATTAAATACAACAACTTGTGAAGTTGTTTTTGAACAGTTCCACAGTTTTAACTAGTATTTAGTCCCACCAGCTCATAAACCACACCAAATCGTTGTTTTGTGTGGATGTAATGTGAGCTCTTAAATCTCCGAGGATGGATCTTCAACCAAGATACGGCAATTTCGCTTATTGTCTGGTTGTTCGACACTGAAGGCCAAACGCAAAACTGAGTTTAAACTGTTTGTAATCAAGACCGTTCGAGAAGATAACAACCGGTGGCACCAACAGATTCACAATGAACAGTAATAATTGTAAAGTCGCTTACCTATTGGCCGAGTAAGCCCTCCGTTCTGCCTCCCTGATCCGGAGCTTGTCCCAGTAGCAGAAGATTATTTTTCTTCTGGATTCTGGAAAAAAACTGCTGCACCACTGTTGTTCCTGGTCAGAAGATGGAATCCCAGAGGACTTGACTAATGAAAACGAATTGGTTTGATGTATTCTTAATTTTTTTTGCATTTAATTTATTTAATTCAGTGTTTAGTCGGAAAAATACAACTCTCTTTTGCGTTCACTAGTTCTTTGACGACTATACTGATAGATTTGTAGATTGGAATCAATGATAATCCAAATTGTCCAACATATTTTTGATTTGATGAATGTTCTGCGATGTATCGATTAGAGACGAAATATTGAGATGAGCACTACACGTTATACACTCACGACTGTTCCTTTTCGATGCATTTTCTATACGAAATTAGTTAACGACTTTATGGATATCTCCAGTGTATACAATTTAAAGTGCATTCCATTAATGTTCGGTAATTTTGTTAAATTTCACTTGTTCTTTATCTTGTTGGCCAGGCGCGTGTAAAGGGCGAATTTTATAGACCAGTGCAGGAAAGAATAGCTTCTTAGAGAAAACCAAATGTCTCTTAGTCGCTGTATAAAGCGCACCACGCTAAAATCAGGTGGCAAGAGCGCCACAATAAGGGAATCAAAGCTCAAGGTTTGGCTAAGATTGATTTTATTTCCAAACTACCGGAATATTTATACAATCGATCCTCCACACAAATAATTACAAATCATTACCCATTCATTCATGAATACAAATTTGCGTACTACGCTAGTCTTACTTCTACTTGTTACGTAGTTTTGATTTTACGTTTATCGACTTCTTAGGTCCGATCTCTGGGTTGTGAATAATCCAACAAAAACTCCAAGTTTGTTCTCCTTTCCTGAATAGATTTATTTTATTTTTACTTATTATTTGACACTTAATATCACGCTGTCAGTTTTGCTTACTGAGTCGATGTATATCGTTCGACATCCAAGTTCGAATTAACTGAGAGACGCCCGGCATGCTATTCACGATTATTCGAGTGTAAATTCGTCACACTGCCCTCCACTTAAGTCTGATCGCCCCTATCAGACACCAAATTCCTTGATCCATATGAGGCTAGTCTCTCCAAATGGACGACTTTCATTTTACCTCGTCTCTGCGTGTAGGATTGTATGCGATACACAACATCGTTCAGTCGCTTTATGACTTTGTATGGCCCTTCCCACGATGCTTGCACTTTTGGAGACATACCCCTTTTCCGTTGCGGATTGTACAGCAACACCAATTCGCCTTCTTGAAACCCATCAAAATTCATAGCTCGGTCATATGGATCCTTCATTTTGTTGTTCAGCAACTGTGTTCGCAGCCTCACATGTTGGTGTATGTCATCCATTTCGAACTGAGGCATTTCCCAGTAGCTGCCTCCAGCTTCCGTAAGTTCGTTGTTTCTTCCGAATTTGAGATCTGATGGGAGTCTTAATTCTGTGCCAAAAAATAACCCTCGCAAGTGAATGGCCGGTAGTGTCATGGACTGCTGATCGGTAAGCCAACAGAAACATTTGAATATGCTTGTCCCAATTGCGCTGACATTTGTCTATTACTTTTCGTAAATGTTTTTCTAATGTGCGGTTAAACCTTTCTCCCATGCCATCCGATTGTGGATGTAAAGTCGTTGTTCAGTCTTCTTGATACACAACAGCGAGCACATTTCTCGAAATATAGCGGACTCAAAGTTCCTCCCTTGATCTGAATGTAACTCAATTGGTATATCATATCGCATGACCTAATTCTGCACAAAGGTTTCGGCCACAGTTTTAGCCGCCTGATTTGGTATAGCGTATACTTCTGCCCATTTACTGAAATAGTCCATAATCACCAACACATATTTGTTACCGGAGTCACTAGTGGGAAATGGACCAGCTACATCCATTGCAACGCGTTCAAATGATGCTCCTGTGTTGTACTGCTGCAATCTTCCTCTGCTTCTAGCTTTCGGACCTTTAGCCGCCATGCATTGCGCGCAGTTTTTAATCCATTCCGCAACTGATTCTTGACAAATCACCCAGTAAAACCGTTGTTTAATCTTTTCCAGGGTCTTCGTAACACCCAAGTGCCCCCCGCTTGGTCCATTGTGAAATTATTCTAATACGGCTGTTATTCTAGGCTTTGTTAGGACAATCAAATCATTGACGTGTTTACCATCCTTGCTTTCCCATGAACGATCCAGCACACCGCTTATCCATTTCAAGCTATTCCATTGCACCCAATACGCCTTGGTCAATGGACTTTCTGATGCCACTTCTTCGTTGGTTGGTCTTTTACCCATTTCTTTCGCTCTAATGACCTTGGCCAAGTCTGTATCCTCCAGTTGACTTTTCCTTAAAGCGAAGATTTGTTAATCGGATGTCGACTATACCTTCGCATCTCTCAGCCTTAGAGCAATGCTTACACTCTAATGCACATGGATGTCGAGATAGTGCATCGGCATTTCCATGTTGTCCACCTATCCGATGCTGTATTTCACAATCATAATTCTGCAACCTTTCTATCCATCGCGCAATCTGCCCTTCCGGATTTTTAAACTGGATTAACCATCTGAGTGCTGCATGATCTGTCCTCAGAAGGAAGTGCTGTCCATACAGGTATTTGTGAAAATGTTTCACACATTCGACGACTGCCAAGAGTTCTCGCCTTGTAACGCAATAGTACCTTTCCGGCTTTCCAAGAACTCTGCTGTAGTACCCAATTACTTTTTCCTGACCATCGATGATCTGTGACAGTACACCTCCTATTCCATGTGCACTAGCATCTATGTCCAGAATGAACTTTTCGCCTGGAACTGGATATGCCCCCATTGGAGCTGTACAAAGCAATTCCTTCAACTGTTGAAAGGCATTTTCTTCCTCTTTCCACACACATTTGCAATTTTTCTTCGTCAAATTGTGTAAGCTTCTTGCAACATTGGCAAACCCGGGTACAAAGCGTCGGTAATACGTACAGAGCCCAAGGAAGCTTCGCTCCTCATGAACATTTTTGGGTCGAGGCCAATCTCTTACCGATTTTACTTCGCCTTCATCTGTCTGAATTCCTCCAGTAGTGGTTTTGTGGCCCAAATAAGTTACTTCGGTTTTAAATAAATTACATTTCTTTGGGTTCAATTGTAATTCAGCAGAAGCAATTCGTCGAAAGACTTCCTCTAAATTTTCCAGGTGGTCATCGAAGCTATTGCCCATGACAATGATGTCATCACGATACACCAGACACGTTTTCTAGTGGAGCCCTTTTAACACGTGTTCCATTAAGCGATCAACAGTTTCTGGAACTTGCATAATCCAAATAGCATCACAGAGAATTGCCACAATCCATCTCCGATGCTAAAAGCAGTTTTCTCGCGGCCGCATTTCTCGATCTCCACTTGCCAATAACCACTTTGTAACTCCAGCATTGAAAACCATTTCGCACCGGATAATGTGTCCAAGGTGTCGTCTATTCGTGGCAGTGGGTAGCTGTTCTTTTTAGTGACATCGTTCTGCTTCCGATAGTCAACGTAAAACCGGGTTCTTCCATCTTTCTTTTTCACTAACACGACCGGTGAACTCCATGGGCTTGTTGAAGGTTCGATGACTCCACCTTTCTGCATTTCGTCGATTATCCGTTCCGTTTCCTCTCTTTTCGTCAGTGGGACTCTGCGTGGAGCTTGCCGAATCGGTCTTGCATCTCCAGTATCTATTCGATGTTGCACGATGGCAGTTCTTCCAAATTTATATTTCCAGTTCTATACTTTTCCAGTAACCGTTTGGCTTTTATCTTTTCTGACTCGCTCACCTCATTCAACCAGGTATCCATGACAGCAGGAGTTTTCGTGACCTCTTTGAAAGCCTTGTTTTCGCATTTCTGGGGAGAGTTGTCACAATTAACCACGGCCTCCACAGCTTGGCATTGTCTCACTAATTCTCCTTTATTAAAAGTGATCGGTGACCTGAACTCATTCATCACTCGGACTGGGATCCGCTTCTTCTTTTCCGTTTGTACCAAGGTTCGTCCAACCAGTATATTCGCAGTGCTTTCTGATGGCTCTAGTACCCACAACTTGCCCGCTTCGCAGTCTCCCTCTACACATGCCCACAGAACTGCTTCGGACTTTGGTGGAATTTGCTGACGGTGACTTACACTTACATTCATGATCTGGGGCCCTCCATACTCAGTGCTTAGGGGTATCTCCATGTTTTGGCGCGTCAGCATTCTTTTCTTCAGGTCTAGGGTGAGACCATGGGCTAGCATAAAATCCACGGCGATTATTACCTCGTCCATTATTCCAGCCACTAAGAAGGTGTGAACTACCGTTCCAATCTGAACCGTACACTCCAGTTTTCCAGAAATCACAGCTTCCTCTCCTGTAGCTGTGCGTAGTTTGCAACCACTCAGCGGCTCAACGTTATCTCCTGCCAGGTCTGATCTAATGATGGAATGTGTTGCGCCCGTGTCCAGAGTCAAGACCAGCGATCGTCCATTTACAGTCCCATTTACGGTTAAATTATTGTTTTTACGATGTATTTGTGAAATGGCAACGATGGGGCAGGGAGTTGCGGGAACCGGCTCACGCCCCTTTGAGCTGGTCCGTTTTAGTTTAACGATTGCCTTTCTCCAGAGGCATTTCCACTATCAGCGCTGCTTTTCGGCGTATTTTCGTTTTTCCTACGAGACGCATTACAATTCCGTGCGAAGTGTCCTGTTTTTCCGCAGCTGTAACACTTTGTTTCAGAGCCTTTGTGTGAAGCTGGCATCTTTTCCTTGCGCGGGGTTGGCATAATTGGAGAAATAACCTGGATGAATTCCCTCATGGTTCCCTCCAGAGATTCTCCTGGCTCGACTTCCAGCCGATGAACTTTGTGCGTCTGTTTGCTCAGAAGGCTTGCTGTTTCCTGCGTAAGAGCAAATGACACTGTTTCGGCAAACGTCTTCTTTGGCATGGAATAGACTGCGCGTTTGGTATCCGCATCTCGTATTCCATTGAGAAACGCTTGAATTTTGAGTAATTCAATTACTTCTGCTGGTGTGTCTGCATTGGCCAAATGCGCGAGCCGCTCTATCTCCGTTGCATATTCTTGTAACAGCTCGTTAGCTTTTTGGTACCGATTCATGAGCTCCATTTGGAATATTTGTTTCCTATGGTCGCTACCATATCGCCGTTCAATCGCTGCCATTAACGCGTCGTAATTTTCACGTTCAATTTCAGGAACCGTTTGCAAGACTTTAGCGGTGGAGCCTTTCAATGATATAACCAAAGCTGCCGCTTTGTCTGCCGTAGGCCAGTGATTGGTTCGCGCTGTGGTCTCGAACTGTAGTTTAAAAATGTTGAACGGTACAGTTCCGTCAAACGTTGGCGCCTTCAAATTTCGTTGTATGTACAACTGGTCCACTGAACTGTATCTCTCGGATATGACCATCCAACCTCAATATTTCTACTTCTAATTTTGTATAGGTTTGGGTAACTTGGTGCAATTCGTCCTCCATTTCGTCCTGTCTCGCCTGTAGTCTGGCAGAATTCCCTTCGATGCGTCATAGTTTTTCCTGCAGTTGTGAAGTGTGTTGTGCCAGCTGATTCTCCATACGTGAGGACTGTTGTGACAGCTGCTCCTCCATGCGTGAAGACTGCTGCGCCATTGCTGCTAGAAGCACATTCATGTCAAATGCTGGGGCTGGCTGCGGCTCTACTCTCTACTCTTCGGCTTTAAGTGAAGCCCCTGAAGCACCGTGACGAAACGCATTTCCATCAACCTCGATGCCCTCGCTCTCCATTACTTTACGCAATCGTGCTTGAAGATCCGCCTTATTCCCTGTTACAAGCAATCCTCGAGATTCCAATTCTTCTCTTAAATGGGTTATCCTCAAGTCAACAAACCTTACCATTCTGTAGGATTATTCAGCAATCCCACTTCTGACACCAATTGTTACGTAGTTTTGATTTTACATTTATCGACTTCCTAGGTCCGATCTTTGGATTGTGAATAATCCAACAAAAACTCCAAGTTTGTTCTCCTTATTTATTTTATTTTTACTTATTATTTGACACTTAATATCACGCTGTCAGTTTTGCTTACTGAGTCGATGTGTATCGTTCGACATCCAAGTTCGAACTAACTGAGAGACGCCCGGCATGCTATTCACGATTATTCGAGTGTAAATTCGTCACAATATTGTAGAACAATGACACGAGTTGACCTCTATAATTCTGAATCACCGCCGGCACCGAGTGTAAGCCATATGACACTTGCAAACAATAACTGGGGCAATTCATTTCGATGATTTATTTTGCATACTCATCTTGTGTTTGTATTGTTACACTACACGCTACTCCCGATTTTTCTTTTTAGATAAACACCACCGAACCGAGCCTTTGTTAGTTCTGTTAAATCCTTTTAGATTTCGATTAGATCATTGGTGTACCGCCACCATCTTTGTTTGATCTTGAGAAGAGATAAGATCAGCAGTCGTGTGATCTTTATTTCCTTTTCGCCTGTCACCGACCACCCGTTATCTGCTGGCGCCTGGCAGCTGGCAAATCGCGAATGTAATAGAATAATAAATAATTTGCGTAACACTGATCATTAAGCCCCAAATGGCCTTAACCAAAATGTTGGTCGAAAAGGCTTGTCAAGAGCCCAAAGATTGAAATAGTGTCGACTTTCCGTGATGAAATGTCAAACAGTACTGAACAAAAATACGATCAGATATTAACAGTTTGATTTGTCATAACATCCTTACTGGTATCCCCAAATGCATCACTGGGCACATACAGTAGGATTAGTCGTGGCTGTATATGAAGTGTTCACGTGTACCGTAGGGCCAAGTCGTAATTGGACAAATTTTAGCTATAACATTGCGATGTAATCTTTGGACAGGAGTTTTTAGATAGTTATACCCGGATAGCCCTTGGCTGTTAGATTGTTTGTCTCAGTCGGAGGAATGATCTCAAAAGTGAAGCTGATTTATCGTATATATATATATTTTTTAGATTTGGGATATTAAAGTTCTGGGTGCAGTATATACTTTTGGCCGCATGGTCTGTAAATTCATTGCCCGTAATCCCGATGTGACCCGGGTTCAAAATAAGTTTTACTTTTGGGGCAGATTCTGATAAGAGGCCACTGGTATAAGTGGGGTGGAAGACTATTTCAACATCTGTTCTGGTTCAGTTCTACGCCACTGCTTTGTAGACGAGTTGTCGGGTCGTGTATACACGAAAACATCTTAACCACCCTATAACAACATCATCAGCATGGTGCTCCAAAAGTATTCGTTGAAATACCTATAAACTTAGCGCCAATGGACCAAGTCTTCAGTTAAAGCTTCACATCTCGTATTACATAAGACGACACGCAGGTGTCTTATACGACGAATCAAACTAACAGTTCTACTCCATTTGTTTTTATTCCAGCTACCATCATAACACCCAATTTGCTGCAGTACACCAATCTACTTTTGTCGAACATTAATGAAGATCGTAATCTGTTCCTGGCGTACAAAGAGCGTTTAAGCACTGTTCGCAAGAGCAAAATCAAACAGCAAACTCAAGACAGCTTTGAGGATAATTTGCAAAACGACGAAAGTGATCTTATCTCCGATACCTCCAGTGTACGATCATCTAAATATAGCTTGAGTTCCCGCACAACAGGGTATACGCGACGCATCTGCATTTTCGATTCTTTAGCACTTTTTAATATCCTCTTTCGCCATTTTAGCAAAACATTCCGTTCAAGTAAGAACCGCCGGAAACACGAACGAAAGGTGTTGAGCTTGAAGGAAGGCAATCCATTTGAAGATATCGCTCTCATTGATGCCCTTTACAATCACGTTACCAAGGTTTACGGAATCCAGGCGACTATTCGCGACGCTTGCAAAGCTCTTTTAGCCATCTATGAAGACAGCGAAGCTCGAGAACTGCAAGCTACCTACAAGGACCTTCTTCAAATCATGCGGCATGCACTGGATGAAATCTGGACACCTGAAGTAGCTAACACAGGTCCAACTCTTATCGGCCCAAATATTGATTACGCAGCAGTACAAAATGAACTCCGATACTCTATGCTTGGTGAGTTGCATATTTTCTGAGATTGGGCCGGCCGTTATCATTACCATGTCTCATGTCTTTCTCTCAATAGATTCCCTGAAGCGTTTCAAGCCGCAACTACCTCAACTCGACTGGGAGCACGAGATACTCAAATAGAATCGAAGCTGCATATGCGCCCAATAAACCAGTTAATAGTCCGTGAAGCCTAATCACATGAATAAGCAATAAATATTTTTGTTAATGAGTTTTACTAAGAAATAAAGAAGAATACCAAATGCTTGGCAAACGCTAGGAGCGTAAAGCAGATGCATCGTTCCAGCGACCAGGGCATTTGCATGACGCCCAGCTCGTTGGTCTCATGTTTCACTTGTAATCCGTGGAAAGTGAATGCGCTTCGTGTGAGCAGCACGATGTGTTAGGCAATTAGCACGCAACCCACCAAAGCGGATTGATCTAGAGGTAGACATGCAAGAAAGTGCAAGTGACTGTGCACGGGCATAGAAACTAAAGAAGTTGTGTGGTGTTCCACTCGATGAGTCGACAACATTTGCATTTGGATCATCGATAGTGGGGCGTGTGGGACACCCTTATCGGATGGTTGGTAATCGCTTTCATGGTTCTATATTCGTATGCTGTAACGCCCCGTTTTAATCTGAGTGACGCCCTTCCTTGAAACTCATCTTGCTTTCGTTGTCAGTCGATATTGTACCGAATGGAGGGTGGCTGCAGCGGGGTTCGTATGTATAGAGGCGCAATGCATTTGTAGTGGATGGAAGTCATTTTCTTGAAAATTGGTAGAAAGGAAGAACTGAAAGATGACTAGATCTCTGTAAGGGGTGGAAGTACATGCAATGTGTATTATTTGAGGTGTTCCTATGTGGGTCTGGTACTTCCCTCCTGACATCGATCAAAGCATTAATAGTATCTATAAAAAAATGTTGAATGCATTTAAGGCGTTTTGCTTGTAATCGAACTAACAATAATAACTAATTAAAAATAATAAATAACTAACTGATAGTAAAACATTAATGATAATAATAAGTAACTATTAATTGTAATAAATAACGAGTAATAATGATAACTAAGAAATAATAATAACTAACTAATAATACCATAGCGGATACCTTTCCTAAACTAGCCGGTGTTTCTGCACCTGGTTATCAGTTCATTGCAAATCTTTTCGCAAATGTCCTCAGCAAATGCTTTTCACACCGCGTGCTAACTCGTGACACTACCTATTTCCAACACGTGTTAAAATCGTGGACAAATATCTTTCGAACCAATGCTCATCGATATCGCCACTATAACCCTAATACACTCTTTCAAGGATGACGGCCTCCCAGCAATTGTGCATTTCATACTTTGTCTTGCCGCTTACTACCCCCTTTCAACTCTCGTTAAATCAATAAGTTTAGTTATATAGCGTTTTACGACGATAGTCAGGAGAGTGCGACTCGAACCAACACTATGGCGGTTAGAATTACGAGATGACAGAACCAAAGCCTTAACGCATCAGCGCATTGCCGCGTATAGGATGTGCATTGTTATTCATCCAGTGTCCAGTGATTCGATTTTCTGTGGATGTTGTTCTTGACTACTGGTTTGCATATTGTGTGTATATGTTGGAAACCTCACAAGTTTTTTCAGATAAGTGGAAAATTTCCGACATCACCTTCATTCATAAAAATGGCGGAAAGAACGTAACAGATTATTATTGCCTTGTTACCAAACTATTTGACTTGCCCAAGTTATTTCAGACTGTCTTGTTGTTTCACTGGAAGTTCATACTGTCGAAGAGTTTCCTTTAAGGAAAATGTTCGACATCCAAGTCGGGAGGATTCGTTTCCGAAACGATGCGATCATTGGAGCCATGAGGTGAAGTCGACTAAATCGCTGTGACGGATTGAATTACGCCGCTTTAAATTTCAAAGTTCTAGCTAATCATTTGATCCCACCACGAAATTACAGAGTTCAATTAATGAACTTGTGGGGGTTCTCTATACTACATGGAGCACCAACCCACTATTTCGACCGCTACTGGCGCGTCATTTCAAACCCAATTCCTTCCGTCGGTTATTTCACCTGCAATAAGAGAGATCCCTAAAACAAGCATGGCCGGAAGTCATTAATCTATCCAGTTAATGCACAATTGCATTTAGTCTTTTCTTGCAATACGGCAACACTATTGCATTAACCCACGAGATTTCCACCGGAAATCTCAACGTCGTATTGGTTAGTGTTGGTTTACAGTGGGTAGAGAACACCAGGGAACTCGCCAATTGTAGAAAAGAATTGTTTATTCATAAACGTTGAACAAAAACGTAGAGTGAAAAATTGAACAAAAAACGTGGTGCCAAGAATACCTTTCCGTTACTGACTATTTTCTGATGTACGCCAACCAGTTCCTGACAACGCTTCCAGTCGACTTTTCATCTTTTACAATAATGTTCTAGATTACAATTTGGCGCACACCTGTCACTTTTCTCTTATCTTTTTGGTATAAGACTTTAAGGTTATGTTTACATTCTGAAATTTGATTCAAACTCAACACTCCCCCTTAATCAAATATGAACGATTTAACTCAAACAGCTTTACTCAAAGGCTTTGTAAAAATATCTGCAATTTGCCTCTTTCCTTCAATGTGCTCAATGTTAACAGTGACTTCAGTGTGATACTTTATAAACTTTCTCAGAATCTCAATGTGTTTCTTACCCTTATTTAATTTACCCTCGTGTGTGTTTTGCAACATGTGGACAGCTAACTTGTTGTCCACAAACAAGATGCCAAGTTCCAGAGCCAGTCGTTTCAGCCAACATACGTCGTCGATCACTTGATATGCTGCTCTGTACTCTGCCTCGGCTGTTGACGTTGACACAACTTTCTGTCTCAGGGAATACTAGACGATTGGACCTCCTCTCAATATCAGACCGCCACTGGTTGACTTCATTGATTCTTTCTCTCCTCCGAAATCAGCATCTGTGTACAACTTAATTGTTCTGACTCCTCGAAAGTAGATACCTGCCTCAGGTGTAGCTTTCAGATATTGGAAGACATGTTTTGTCATTTTCCAATGACTCTTCTTTGGATCACAATGTCCGTTGATACAATTCACCGCGTAGCTGATGTCGGGCCTTGAGATTGTCGCCAGGTAGAGCAGACTACCGATGGCCTCGCGGTAAGGTGTCCCAGCAGGCACTTTCTCGTCATTCACAAAATCAGCTGACTCGGCCACCATGCCAGGTTCAATGGGAGTTGGAGCTGGATTGCACTATTCCATGTCCATTCTTTTCCAAATCTTCTGTGTATATTTTGGTTGACTCATAAAGATTGGTTTTGAGTCGATTTTCAAGTCCATTCCAAGGTACGTGAACTGGTTTTGGAAAGTTTTGCTGTGTTTTATTTCGAACTTCTTTCCAATCAACTTCAAGAGGTCGAAAATCTCCTTTTCATCCTTGCCTGCGATTAATCCATCATCCACAAATAAGGCCACTATAATGGTTTTGTCCTTGTTGTAGAATACACTTGGATCATCGTCTGAACTTTCCAATCCAAATCCTTCGAACGATCCAGTGATCTCCTGATTCCATTGCTTTGGTGCCTGTTTGAGTCCATAAATAGCCTTGGACAGCTCGCATACTCGGCCTGACCCGTCCTCAAATCCTTCAGGCTGTACCATGTGGATCACTTCTTTCAACTTGCCGTACAGAAATGCCGTCTTTACATCAAATGCGATCAGTTTCTATTTCTCTGAGGCTACATGGCTCAGAATCAGTCGAATCGATGAGTAACTTGCCACAGGACTGAATGTCCCAACGTAGTCGACTCCCTTTTGTTGCTCGAACCCACGAGCCACCAGTCTTGCCTTCAGTTTGCCACTTGATTTTTCAGTCAAGACCCATCTGCAGGTCAATGGTCTCACTCCTTTCGGGCAGTCTATCAGTCTCCACGTCTTCCTGTCAACTAACGATTTGTATTCTTCTTTCATAGCTCGTCGCCATTTTGGATCGTTTAGTGCATCAGACACCTCAATGTCCTCTGCTACCAATCAATGCTGTATCTTCGTTTGTAGCACCGTTGCTGTACCACATTATGAAGTCTCCAATTCTCTTTGGCAATATTCCGCTCGTCGAGCGAACTGGTCTCTTAGCAGTTTCCGGGGTTGGTTCAGTTTCTTTTTCACTGGCACTGTCTTCTTCCTCGCTGTTTTCTTCTTTGGGCTCATCTTCATTTTCGTCTTCACTTGACTCATCTGGCTGTTCTGGCTCATTTTCACCTTCCTCGGCGCTTGTCTCAGTCAATACTTCAGTCATGCTCATCTCGTGTTCCTCGTTGAAATTTACATTTGCTTCGCTGACAATATCACGGCGACCAGGAATCTAGACTCGATAAGTCGGTGAGTTCAGATCGTAGCCTACCAGGTAGCCCTTCTCTGACTTGCCTCTTTTGTGTGGTGGTAGCAAAATGTAGCACTCGCATCCGAATGTTCTCAACTTATTCAAATCCATCTGACGTCCAAACCATAGCTCAGCTGGAGTTTTCCCTTTCACAGTACTCGTTCCAGTCTGATTAATTGTGAAAACCGCGTATGAAACTGCCTCCGCTCACAGTCTCATACTCAAGTTGGCTGCTGTAAGGGCTGAGCGTGCAGCTTCAACGATGGTTGTCATTTCACGTTCTATCCTTCCATTCTGTTGTGGTGTATGAGGATTTGTAGTTGTGTGTAGAATTCCCAATTCAGTCAAAAACTTCTCTCTGATTGCGTTTTTGATCTCCTTGCCATTGTCCGAATGCAATCTTTTCATTTTCTTGCCAAGTTGATTTTCCGCTATCTTCACCAACAACTTCAGCTTGTCTGGGGCCTCATCCTTCGTCTTCATGAAGTAAACCGTTCTGAAATGCGAAAAATCGTCCTTGAACACTAAATAGTATTTTGCGCCACCTAGTGAATGTTCTCTCATCTCGCCCATGTGCACGTGTACAAGATCCAGGGGATGCTTGGCTGTTTTTCATTCTCAGGGTGAGAGTTGCTGTGATGTTTGCTATAGTCACAATTTTCGCAGCAGTACTTGTTCCGGTCGTCGACAAACTTTATGCCACTTCTTTTCAGAATATCTCTCACATACTTCACATCAACACAGAGTTGGTTAAGTATTTGGAGTGCAATGGTCTTCTGAATGATCGTCAATACGGATTCCGTGGCAGGCGGTCCACAGGAGACCTTTTGACACTTGTAACCGATATATGGACTTTTGCGATTGAACGGCATGGTGAGTTAAGGGCGATCGCATTGGATATCTCCAAGGCTTTTGACCGCGTCTGGCACGGGACATTGCTGAGCAAACTTCGTTCATATGGACTTTCCCAACAGCTTTGCGACTGGACGAGGAGCTTCCTCGAGAATCGATCGATCAGGGTTGTTGTGGACGGCGAGTGTTCGGATCTGTATCCTGTTAATTCGGGGGTGCCCCAGGGTTCTATTTTAGCTCCAACCTTGTTCTTGCTTCACATAAATGATTTGTTGGAGACAACGGATAACAAAGTGTTCAGTTTTGCGGATGATAGTACGCTTGTTTCCTCCTTTTCGAGTGATCGGCCGATTGGTGCATCAACGTCGCACCAGCTGAGATGTAGACAGATTGACTCTTTGAATCAGGATCTAGATAAAGTCCTGCAGTGGGGAAAGGCCAATCTTGTCGACTTCAACGCAACGAAGACCCAGTATACAACATTCACAAAGAAAACTGGATCATCGGTTCCACAGCTGATGATGAGTGGCCGGGCCCTCGAGGCTGGGGAACGTTTGAAATTGCTCGGTGTCACGGTCTGTGGGAATGTATCATGGCATAAACACGCCTCAGGAAAACTGAGTTATCTTTTTAGAGCCAAGAAATACTTTACTCCAGCCCAACTTCTTCTCCTATATAAATCTCAAATTAGACCCGCGCTCGAATATTGCTCTCATGTTTGGAGCTCGGCTCCTAAACATACCCTCGACCTGCTTGAAAGCGTACAAAGACGAGCGATCCGCCTGATCGGGGACTCGGCGCTGACGTCGGGACTACAGTCGCTATCACATCGAAGGCGCGTTGCCGACCTCTGTCTGTTTTACGGATATTATCACGGGTGCTGTTCTTCGGAGATTCTTGGCATTGTTCCACGCAATTCGGTCTATATGCGCTCCACAAGACAATCCGACGGATCGCACCCGTTTGTGGTTCATCTCCCGACAGCGCGAACATCCCTGTATCAGAACTCGTTTCGTTACAGAGCGGGGAAGCTGTGGAACTCCCTTCCCACGCGAGTGTTCCCGGAGCGTTACAACCTGCAACTGTTCAAAAAGAACTGCAACAGTTATTTGATGGCATCTCGGGGCGCCCACTCGACGCTATAGGTTCGCCTCTCCCGAGAGAAGTCTAATAAAAAAAAAAAAAAATGCTGGTGCGCCATCCTCTTGTGCCACGTTCGAATCAAAATTACTGCCATTCCGGGGGTGGCTTCTTGTGTCTCAACATCATTTCAAAGAGGTTGCCATGTCTCCTTGCAATTCCGACAGTCGTCCTCTTGTCTGCTGTCAGAAACGCAGACTTTTCCTTGTCCGATCTCATCACATAGCCTTGGTCGAGCATGTGGCTGACTGAGAACAGTTTAAAATTCAACTCTGGAACATGTAAAACGTCTTCCAAGATGACCGGATGCCACTGACTGCCATCAAATGCCTCCAATTCAACTTTGCCGACTGCAGTGCCATCTATTTTTGTCGAATCACCAAGTAGAATTTACACAGGCTTTTTCAATTTGTCAAATTCGGTGAACCAATCACGATGCGAGGTCATATGTTGACTCGCACCGGTGTCTTGATACCATGTTGTCATTTGATCCTCCAGGTGATCCGTGCTGCTGTCCAGGTCCGATGTCTTCAGGCTCACTGCCACCCAGGCAGCTGGTTTCTTTCGTTGTTCGTTGTTGTTGTTTCCTTGCTGTAGACACTCTTTCGCAAAGTGTCCTTTGTGCCCACACAAGTTGCAGGCGTAGTTCGTCTTACAATATTCCAGGTACTTTGCGCATGGCTGGTTTGTGCAGTTCCTCTTGAAATGACCTTTGAGTCCACACTTGTGACATGTTGCGCCACCTTTCTTACTTTTATTTGCAGGCTTTCCTTGTTGCTCTTTGTTGTTCTTTTTGGCCAAAAGTGCGTTCATTTGGGTTGACTCCTGCGTTTTGTTTTGATGTTGTTGCCTCTCATCCTCCAGTCGTAGTTTTTCAATCATTGTTGTTGAATTCTTGTTGACACCTGAGACGTTGTCCCACGATGTGCCAAAGTGTGACAGTCTGGGAGGCAACATGCTCAAAATCCTTGTCATCATCCAGGAGTCTCGTACGGGATCATTTTCAGTCGACAATTGCTTACCTATGGACAACAATTCCATACAGTTTTCTATCACAGACTTATTCTCATCATAAGTGTAAGTGAAAATTTTTCTTCGCAAAATTTCCATAGACATGTCAGCCTTTGTGCCATGCAGTCTGACTAATTTATCCAGCATTTGTTTTGCTGTCACACAATTTTGTAAGCAATTTGATCGCTCACATTCAAGACAATGCGCTGCTGAGCCTCTAAGTCCTTTTCAATGTATGCTTTGACTTCAGGGGAATCAGCTGCACCAGCCGGTCTTGCTGTCGCTCCTGTTGCTATGCTAAATAATTTCTTAGTCTTCATTACAACATCCAATTTTAATCTCCAAGGCACATAATTGACACGTCCATGCGAGTCCTGATTCAACATCACTAGTTGCGATTTGGCTGTATCCATTTCAATTACGTGACTACTTTTGAATGTAACTGTACTTTCAGTTTTGAATTTTGACTGCAAAATTTGTACAATTTTCTGTTCTTCAATTTCCTTGACGATTGTGTAGAATTTTGTTGCAAAGTTCCTGTCGTTTGTTTTGTTGGGCTGCTCCTGACATGTTGCAAGACGATTCTGCTTGCCTGACTCACGCAATGTGCAGCTTTCCAAGTCGTTTTTTCTCGAAGATGCTCCTCTATTTGAATTGTTTATTCATAAACGTTGAACAAAAACGTAGAGTGAAAAATGGAACAAAAAACGTGGTGCCAAGAATACCTTTCCGTTACTGACTATTTTCTGATGTACGCCAACCAGTTCCTGACAACGCTTCCAGTCGACTTTTCATCTTTTACAATAATGTTCTAGATTACAATTTGGCGCACACCTGTCACTTTTCTCTTATCTTTTTGGTATAAGACTTTAAGGTTATGTTTACATTCTGAAATTTGATTCAAACTCAACACTCCCCCTTAATCAAATATGAACGATTTAACTCAAACAGCTTTACTCAAAGGCTTTGTAAAAATATCTGCAATTTGCCTCTTTCCTTCAATGTGCTCAATGTTAACAGTGACTTCAGTGTGATACTTTATAAACTTTCTCAGAATCTCAATGTGTTTCTTACCCTTATTTAATTTACCCTCGTGTGTGTTTTGCAACATGTGGACAGCTAACTTGTTGTCCACAAACAAGATGCCAAGTTCCAGAGCCAGTCGTTTCAGCCAACATACGTCGTCGATCACTTGATATGCTGCTCTGTACTCTGCCTCGGCTGTTGACGTTGACACAACTTTCTGTCTCAGGGAATACTAGACGATTGGACCTCCTCTCAATATCAGACCGCCACTGGTTGACTTCATTGATTCTTTCTCTCCTCCGAAATCAGCATCTGTGTACAACTTAATTGTTCTGACTCCTCGAAAGTAGATACCTGCCTCAGGTGTAGCTTTCAGATATTGGAAGACATGTTTTGTCATTTTCCAATGACTCTTCTTTGGATCACAATGTCCGTTGATACAATTCACCGCGTAGCTGATGTCGGGCCTTGAGATTGTCGCCAGGTAGAGCAGACTACCGATGGCCTCGCGGTAAGGTGTCCCAGCAGGCACTTTCTCGTCATTCACAAAATCAGCTGACTCGGCCACCATGCCAGGTTCAATGGGAGTTGGAGCTGGATTGCACTATTCCATGTCCATTCTTTTCCAAATCTTCTGTGTATATTTTGGTTGACTCATAAAGATTGGTTTTGAGTCGATTTTCAAGTCCATTCCAAGGTACGTGAACTGGTTTTGGAAAGTTTTGCTGTGTTTTATTTCGAACTTCTTTCCAATCAACTTCAAGAGGTCGAAAATCTCCTTTTCATCCTTGCCTGCGATTAATCCATCATCCACAAATAAGGCCACTATAATGGTTTTGTCCTTGTTGTAGAATACACTTGGATCATCGTCTGAACTTTCCAATCCAAATCCTTCGAACGATCCAGTGATCTCCTGATTCCATTGCTTTGGTGCCTGTTTGAGTCCATAAATAGCCTTGGACAGCTCGCATACTCGGCCTGACCCGTCCTCAAATCCTTCAGGCTGTACCATGTGGATCACTTCTTTCAACTTGCCGTACAGAAATGCCGTCTTTACATCAAATGCGATCAGTTTCTATTTCTCTGAGGCTACATGGCTCAGAATCAGTCGAATCGATGAGTAACTTGCCACAGGACTGAATGTCCCAACGTAGTCGACTCCCTTTTGTTGCTCGAACCCACGAGCCACCAGTCTTGCCTTCAGTTTGCCACTTGATTTTTCAGTCAAGACCCATCTGCAGGTCAATGGTCTCACTCCTTTCGGGCAGTCTATCAGTCTCCACGTCTTCCTGTCAACTAACGATTTGTATTCTTCTTTCATAGCTCGTCGCCATTTTGGATCGTTTAGTGCATCAGACACCTCAATGTCCTCTGCTACCAATCAATGCTGTATCTTCGTTTGTAGCACCGTTGCTGTACCACATTATGAAGTCTCCAATTCTCTTTGGCAATATTCCGCTCGTCGAGCGAACTGGTCTCTTAGCAGTTTCCGGGGTTGGTTCAGTTTCTTTTTCACTGGCACTGTCTTCTTCCTCGCTGTTTTCTTCTTTGGGCTCATCTTCATTTTCGTCTTCACTTGACTCATCTGGCTGTTCTGGCTCATTTTCACCTTCCTCGGCGCTTGTCTCAGTCAATACTTCAGTCATGCTCATCTCGTGTTCCTCGTTGAAATTTACATTTGCTTCGCTGACAATATCACGGCGACCAGGAATCTAGACTCGATAAGTCGGTGAGTTCAGATCGTAGCCTACCAGGTAGCCCTTCTCTGACTTGCCTCTTTTGTGTGGTGGTAGCAAAATGTAGCACTCGCATCCGAATGTTCTCAACTTATTCAAATCCATCTGACGTCCAAACCATAGCTCAGCTGGAGTTTTCCCTTTCACAGTACTCGTTCCAGTCTGATTAATTGTGAAAACCGCGTATGAAACTGCCTCCGCTCACAGTCTCATACTCAAGTTGGCTGCTGTAAGGGCTGAGCGTGCAGCTTCAACGATGGTTGTCATTTCACGTTCTATCCTTCCATTCTGTTGTGGTGTATGAGGATTTGTAGTTGTGTGTAGAATTCCCAATTCAGTCAAAAACTTCTCTCTGATTGCGTTTTTGATCTCCTTGCCATTGTCCGAATGCAATCTTTTCATTTTCTTGCCAAGTTGATTTTCCGCTATCTTCACCAACAACTTCAGCTTGTCTGGGGCCTCATCCTTCGTCTTCATGAAGTAAACCGTTCTGAAATGCGAAAAATCGTCCTTGAACACTAAATAGTATTTTGCGCCACCTAGTGAATGTTCTCTCATCTCGCCCATGTGCACGTGTACAAGATCCAGGGGATGCTTGGCTGTTTTTCATTCTCAGGGTGAGAGTTGCTGTGATGTTTGCTATAGTCACAATTTTCGCAGCAGTACTTGTTCCGGTCGTCGACAAACTTTATGCCACTTCTTTTCAGAATATCTCTCACATACTTCACATCAACACAGAGTTGGTTAAGTATTTGGAGTGCAATGGTCTTCTGAATGATCGTCAATACGGATTCCGTGGCAGGCGGTCCACAGGAGACCTTTTGACACTTGTAACCGATATATGGACTTTTGCGATTGAACGGCATGGTGAGTTAAGGGCGATCGCATTGGATATCTCCAAGGCTTTTGACCGCGTCTGGCACGGGACATTGCTGAGCAAACTTCGTTCATATGGACTTTCCCAACAGCTTTGCGACTGGACGAGGAGCTTCCTCGAGAATCGATCGATCAGGGTTGTTGTGGACGGCGAGTGTTCGGATCTGTATCCTGTTAATTCGGGGGTGCCCCAGGGTTCTATTTTAGCTCCAACCTTGTTCTTGCTTCACATAAATGATTTGTTGGAGACAACGGATAACAAAGTGTTCAGTTTTGCGGATGATAGTACGCTTGTTTCCTCCTTTTCGAGTGATCGGCCGATTGGTGCATCAACGTCGCACCAGCTGAGATGTAGACAGATTGACTCTTTGAATCAGGATCTAGATAAAGTCCTGCAGTGGGGAAAGGCCAATCTTGTCGACTTCAACGCAACGAAGACCCAGTATACAACATTCACAAAGAAAACTGGATCATCGGTTCCACAGCTGATGATGAGTGGCCGGGCCCTCGAGGCTGGGGAACGTTTGAAATTGCTCGGTGTCACGGTCTGTGGGAATGTATCATGGCATAAACACGCCTCAGGAAAACTGAGTTATCTTTTTAGAGCCAAGAAATACTTTACTCCAGCCCAACTTCTTCTCCTATATAAATCTCAAATTAGACCCGCGCTCGAATATTGCTCTCATGTTTGGAGCTCGGCTCCTAAACATACCCTCGACCTGCTTGAAAGCGTACAAAGACGAGCGATCCGCCTGATCGGGGACTCGGCGCTGACGTCGGGACTACAGTCGCTATCACATCGAAGGCAAAAGTCCATATATCGGTTATAAGTGTCAAAAGGTCTCCTGTGAATCGCCTGCCACGGAATCCGTGTTGACGATCATTCAGACGTCCGTTGCACTCCAAATACTTAACTAACTCTGAATTGATGACTGTTTCCATTACTTTAGATAAAATAGACAGTAATGCTATCGGCCGGTAATTTTGTGGGAGACACTTTTCTGCCCTCTATGGGATTGGCTTAATTCGAGCGATTTTCCAGCGGGTAGGAAAGGTCCCTCGTGCATAAGATAAGCAGAAGAGTCTGCCAAGAACCGGCGATAGTTCTGGAGCACAGTTCTTATGGACTGTTGCTGGTATCTCGTCCGGGTTGGTTGCCTTCCTACAATCCAGTTCACGTACAATGCGTTAATTAGTACGCGTACGAAATCTCACATCCCGCATCGAAGACCGTACCGGCGAGATCACAGGTGGCTCCAAAAGGCGGGGATCGAGGTTTCAATTCGCGGAAAATAAATTCGCGAACATTAAAGTATGTTGATAGATTTGGGAGGAAGTTATTAATGCGGTTTCTTGCCTCCTTTATAAACTTGCTGCTGGAGTAGACTATGCTCTTATCAGCGTAATTCAACATTATGGTGTTGGGTGATCGAGGCTGCGGTATGTCTGAAGTATGAGGAGGTATTATAGTGGTCCAAGAATTGAGCCTTGCAGAACTCCTGCGGTTATATTATACGACTGGCAGAGAGAATAATTTATTTTGACCATGAATTTCCTACCAGAGAGGTAGGGAGCGAGAAATTTGTGGGTATGGGGAGTTAATCCAAATATGTAGTTCAGCTTGTAAAGCAGTCCTGAGATCCAAACACAGTCGAATGCTTTAGATATCTCGAGAGCGATACAAACCCACAGGCTTTGGTTTTGAAGATTAGTTGTGACATCGTGGCGATTCTACGAACCACACAACCCATTATAGGTTGAGATATCGTCGTTCCACAAAGGAACATACTCACCTATATCCATTACACGTGCCCACAGACATGTTTTCCAAAAGCGATTCGCCCGCCGACCAACAATTCGTGCAATCATAAACATCGTAACGCCTATCCCACGCTAGATGTTTATGACTGGGAAATGCGATCTACAAACCAAATCCCACGGTTCCTTTGTTACCCATCTGAAGCACACAAAAACTCTTGTTGTCGTGAGCCAGATGGGTAACACAAACAAAGTCCATAAAAGGAGCGAGGCATGAGTGGCGGTACGCTCGATCCTTCGAACAAAAAAAAACAGATAAAGAAATGGGAATGATGATCATGATGGGACATCTCTTTTACGGATAAGGGGATGAAAAATTCGAAATGGAGATGAAAATTTTAGGTAGTCGTCACAGAGCAACTCCACCGAGGAGGTCGACCCGCACAACGTATTAAAAATAGAATCGCAGCAATAATTAAATGAAGTGAGGACCATACATTCTGAGACTGACAAGTTATCCTCGTCGCGACTCCATTCGTGGTACTCGTATCGTGTGCGATTCTAATTCATTTCGTTTGTAATTGTGCGCAAAATATTAAGTGTAAGGCTACATGCAATAGCCAGGAAGAAAGAAGAACATCTTAAATGTAAGACGAAGGTGTATGTACGATGAGGTGTAGTGAAAATTGTGTTTCCATTCCGCAGCATACCATTGACAAAAAAACTAAATATACAAACAAGGAGTAAAAATAAAAATTAAAATTCAAAAACTATCTCTGTGTTTAATTAGTGACGGCATTCGCTCCGGTGTCTTTTGTTGTTTTCGTGGACAGTGCTGGCGGAGCACAGCATTCGCTCTGGTTTCGTTTTGTTTTTCTAGTGATCAGTGTTCGGTAGAACACTACAACATCATCGGACATAAACATTCGACCAACAAACAGGAATAAAAATCTGCCAAAACATCGTGCGTTAGTTTTAACAGAGCATGACAGGTGGATTGTTGCCAGCGAAAACCAAACTGGGAATTTGGGATAGCGTTGTCATTAGAGCATTAAAAAGAAAAAGAAGAGCAATAACATAGCAATTCCACAATCAGTTGAGTGTACTTGAGTTTAGAAATCGAATTCGTACACGCGCCATTGGCCTGATGTGTTGAACATTGGTTCAATCTTTTAGTGATTCTAACCGTGATAGCGTTGGTTCGAATCACACGTGCTCCACTATCACCGCAAATGCTATATTTGATGACCCCAACGTGATCTGTATACATACAGCACACAATCCCCCGTAGGTAAACAGGACTTTACTACTAAGGTCCCGACTTCTGCACAGAGCACCTGCTCCGACGTTCTCTCGCTCGCTCGTTCCTCGTCCTGTCATTCGCACACGAAGTTACCGAGGATGGAGTAGTGTGGCTTTTCTAACAGATACACACATAATACACAAGCAGATAGTGAAAAACATCACAGAAAGAAAATCGAATCAGAAGCATCAGCCATATACCAAACAATAACATAGCAATTCCACATCAGTTGAGTGTGCTTGAGAATAACGATCGAATTGGCACACATGGCAGTGGCCTGATAGGTTGACCATTGGTTCAATTTGTAGTGATTCTTTCGAAACTTGGGTGATGGATTGGTCGAAGAGACTGAAACAGGTAGTAGGTCAGTCGAATTCAAAGATAAAGCCAATACTTTCGCGAATTTGTTTTTCGTGAATTCAAACATGGATGGTGGTCTCTTAGATCCACCTGTGATCGTGCCAGTACGATCTTCAATGCCATGCGTAAAGTTTGATAAAAATGGAAACAAATTACGGCGATAAAAATAGGAGTTTTGAACAGTGTAGGTCTAGTCCCACGAAGAACAACATAATGATTTTTTTTTAATAATCAGAAAAACATGTAATCAAACGATTGAGACCACAAAGAAGGTTCACCACGATGACAAAGTGACCAACAAATAGCTTGAGTGCTCAATCGGTTCACATCTCTTGAGAACAATGGCAAAGGCTATTAGCAATAACTTCAGTTCTACTCTTTTTTTACGTTAGTAACGGACAGTGGATCAAAACACAGGATTTCAATAGATAAAGCCATCGTTTTTCGCGAATTTATTTTCCACGAATTCAAACCCGAATGCTGGGCTTTTATGACCTCCTGTGATCGCACCGGGACAATCCTCAATGCCAGATGTGAAATTCCGACCATGTACTGTTCAATGCATTCTCCGTCATCCGGACCGACCCGAATGGAATACCAGCAGTAGTCCTTGAAAATTGTGCTCCACATCCATCGTCGGTTTTCAGCAAACTCTTTCGCATATCTGCTGAAAAACCGCCCAAATTCAAGCAAGCTCCAAGAAAGAGAAAACTTGTCACCTATAGAATTATCGACTAATAGCCTTACTGTCTACGTTGCTCAAGGTGATGGAAAAGGTCATCAATACCGATTCGGTTAATTATTTGAAATACATCGGACTCCTAAATGATCGGCAATATGGATTCCGCAGCGGATAACCCACGGGAAATCGTTTGATTTTCGTGACTGATATCTGGACATCTGAAACTGAAGAACATGATGAATCAAGACTAGTGGCATTGAGTATCTTCAAGGATTTTGACCACGTCTAGCTCAGAGCCTTACTAAGTAAGCTTCGTTCATAGCACTTTCCCAAAAACAACAACATGAGCATCGATCGAATTGGATGGTCTTCGGATCTCTATTCTATTAATCTTGAGGAGCCCCAGGGTTCTATTTTGGTTCCAACTCTATTTCTGCTTCGGATTAATAATTTATTAGTATCAACATCAAAACATTATATACACCGATTTCCTCCGAATGGTTGACCGATCTACCGATGATGTCGATGTCATCTGCGTAGGCAAGTATCTGGCTGAACTTGGTGACAATAGTCCCTCTAGTTGTAACACCAGAGGCACGGATTACTTTCTCCAACGCCAGGTTGAAGAGGAGGCAGGCCAGACCGTCCCCTTGTCGGAGTCCAATAAAGATGTTTTTTGATTTGGACAGCAATCCTGCTATTTTTACGTGACTAGTTACGTTGGCCATGGTCAACCTACAAAGTCGTATCAAGTTGTTTGGAATGCCGAACTCTCTCATGGCATTATAGAGTTCTAACCATTTAGTCGGTAAAAACCCGGCATGCCTCTGGATCGGTCCAGAGTTATCTTTTGAAGATTTCCACCTTCTACCGAAACCAAAAAAAAAAAAAAAAAAAACCTGGCTATGCTGTCGTAGGCGGCCTTAAAGTCTATGAATAGATGATATAATGGAATCTCAAATTCCAGACATTTTTCCATCGTCTGCCTAAGGGTGAATATCTAATCAATCGCTGATTTGCCTGGGATGAAGCCACACTGATATTGACGAATGATGGCTTTAGCGTATGGGCCTATCCGATCTTGTAGGATGGTGGAGAGTATCTTATAAGCGGTACTCAGCAATGTTATACCCCTAGAGTTGCTGCACAGTGTGATATCTCCTTTCTTATGTATGGGGCAAATTATACCGCGACGCCAATCTTCCGTCATCTCCTCTTGCTCCCATAGGTGCACCACGATCTTATGAATTGTGTGATGTAACGCTGTCCTTCCTTGTTTGATCAGCTCAGCTGGTATGCCATCAGCTCCGGGTGCTTTATTTGATTTGAGCTGTCTTATGGCTTTTAATGTTTCCTCAATGCAATGAACTGACCATTTAGCAATTCATTGAAGTGCACTTCCCATCGCTCCAGAATGCCTTCAGGATCAGTGATCAGATTACCGCCTTTATCCTTGCAGTAAGTGCAGCGTGGTGTGTAGCGCGTCATACTGCGGATTATTTGGTAAAACTTCCGCGCCTGGTGCGGACCTCGCTGTCTACTTTTCTATATTTCACAGACAAGGTTTTTTCTCCAGGCATTTTTCTTTTGTCTGTGAAGTGTTTTTTCAGATCTTCTGAGCTCATTGCATTTCTCCTCGCGTACCCGCGTCCTATGAGACTGCTGCATTGCCCGGTATACAGCATTCTTACGTCCAGTCGCTAGTTTGCAGTCATCATCAAACCAGTCGCTCCGATCTCTACGATTACTGCCTACGATGGAGTTGACAGTACTAATGACAGTATTCTTAAGGCGTGTCCATTTCTCTTCTACGCCCGGCATTCTGGCCCCAGGACTTACTCTCCCTCTACCGAGCTCCTTGAGGGCAAATCTTAACGCATGGCCAAATATGTTACTGGTATTCTCATTGCGTCAGGCGGCCGTGTTGATTCGAACCTGATCCGCGGGTGCAATACGTCTCCGTTAGGCAATCCGCGCTCGTAACACTGTACCAACAAGATAGTGATCCGAGTCGACGTTGGCACCTCGGTACGTTCGTACCATCAACAGGCTCGCGGAGTGGCGGCGATCCACCAACACGTGGTCAATTTGGTTGCGAGTGGCTCCATCACGTGATACCCAGGTGGCTTTGTGAATATCTTTACTCCGAAAACCAAGTTGTTTGATGCTGCCAGTTCGATGACTCGTAGTCCATTGTCATTAGTGTTCTCATGCAAACTATGGGAACCTGTGTAGTGCCTGAAAACTCCCGACCTATTTTCGCATTCAAATCAGCAATAACAATTTTTACATCGTATCTTGGGCAGTGTTGCGAAAACACATCAGCAAAGAAAACAACTCAAGCCAAACACCCCTTGATAAAAGACACTCGTTAATATAACGACCAAGGGTAGGCAACAGAAAGATGACTCTGGCAAACATGAAGTCAAAATCGACTTTCCTAAAGTCATATAAAATGAAGTGTGCTATTAGGAGGCTGAAGAGAAATCAAATCAACTTTCAGCTTGAAACATTGCCAGTTGAGGAACTGTTTAGCGAATAACAAATATGGGTTACGCACGATGACCTACTACGGCAGTCGACTTTTCATCTTTTACAATAATGTTCTAGATTACAATTTGGCGCACACCTGTCACTTTTCTCTTATCTTTTTGGTATAAGACTTTAAGGTTATGTTTACATTCTGAAATTTGATTCAAACTCAACAGTTAGCAACAACCAAGTCTGACCAAACGACGCGGTTGCATAATCGTCCAACGGCTGGGGTAATTCCAAATTCTTCGAGTTTGGTTCTCACGATAATATTTCTCTAGCCGATGTAGCGTCACTTCGACTTCCCCCAGACACTCTTTCCGCTTGGGATCAATGATCTCTTTTTGCAGGTGAATAGCACAAACCATTTTCCTCTCCTTCCCACTTTTATATCCTCATAGTTCAATGCACTCTGAGATCACCACAGTCACCTAACTAGGCCAGTGGGCCATCCTCAGAGTCCGCACACAAGCCAAGTCAACCCAGAAGTTATTGCGCTCTCTCTTTTGTTCTTTTCTTCCTTCGCATGCCCAGCGACTGTCGAATGAATGCGCAAGTATTTATTCACCTCGCTGAGACGTGAAACTTAATGGATTCATGAGAGAGCGCGATGATGATTGGCAATAATCTCCGTGCAAATAAGAAATCCCAATTTTCATCCCTAATTCGCATCTGTCGCTTTTCAATCTACACAGAGATCAGTCACACCAGAGAGGAGTCGAATTATACCACTGAAGAGTGTACGAGAGTCTAGAGAGATCTAAATTAAAATCACCAGAGTCGCGAATATTTCTTTGTCGATAAAAAGAAGTGAGTATTAGTTAAACGCATGTGCGTAAACGTTTAAAGGAGTTAACAATCAAACTCCAAGAAGTGTTTATTTAAAGATATAGTTATTAGAGTAACTTAAAACATTAGCTAAAACCTTTGAGCTAGACCCGAAGTATTGTAAATCGTTTGTGAACTATTTTAAGTGAATTATAGACCTAATTTTAATGTAATTAAAATAAAGAAAACACTAATCTCAACAATTAATCAGTGCATTTTCATTACCTTTTGGACATCGTTGGTGAACAATTCTTCTGTACGGAGTAACAGTGTTTGTGGAAAGAGATGAACATAGTGCCCGTGTCTTGGCATGATACCTCCACCCCCACAAACTCGTTGTTTCACGATAGTTTATGAATATTCACAAATAAACTGCGAATGTGAGACAAAATAACCAGAACTTTTTCGAAATTTCGATAGCGTCGGTTTTTTGATGTTCTGGTGTTACTCTTTAGTTAATTGGCTTCGACCACTCAATCACGGTGATGGTCTTCGTTTCATCACGGCATGATAGATATGGGTTAATAAAGTCATAGTTGAAAATTAGCATTTAAAACAATTGGTTTCGTATATAAGTTGTAAAAATTGTTCTTAGAAATAAAGTATTTGATCGTCAATTCGGAAGTGAAACGACCTGCTATATAATCACATTGAAATTGGAGCTCTCAGTTTTCCGTCGCGTTCAATATCAAGGACTTTTTTTTACATTAATGTGAGCACAAAAGAAAATTTTTAAGTACCCTCAAATTTCAGATAGTACGAGCGGAAAAGCAGGTAGTGAATAAGGAAAGTGGGTCTTAATGTACATTGGTCCTAAATTTTTTTTTTTATTACACTTTTCTCGGGTGAGGCGAACCTGTAGCGCCGAGTGGGCGCCCCGAGATGCCAACAAATAACTGTTGCAATTCTTTTTGAACAGTTGCAGGTTGTAACGCTCGGGAACACTCGCATGGGAAGGGAGTTCCACAGCTTCCGGGCTCTGTAACGGAAAGAGTTCTGATGCAGGGATGATCGGGCCATCGGGAGATGAACCGCAAACTGGTGCGATCCGTCGGATTGTCTTGTGGGGCGCATATAAGCCGAATTGCGTGGAACAATACCACGAATCTCCGAGGAACAGTACCCATGATAATATCTGTAAAACAGACAGAGGTCGGCTAAGCCCCTTCGATGTGATAGCGACTGTAGTCCCGACGTCAGCGCCGATTCCCCGATCATGCGGATCGTTCTTCTCTGTATGCTCTCAAGTAGGTCGAGGGCATGTTTGGGAGCCGAGCTCCAAACATGAGAGCAATATTCGAGCGCGGGTCTAATATGGGATTTATATAGGAGAAGAAGTTGGGCCGGAGTAAAATATTTCTTGTCTCTAAAAAGATAACTCAGTTTTCCTGTGGCTGAACTTGCGATACTCGATACGTGTTTATGCCATGATACATTCCCACAGACCGTGATGGCGAGCAATTTCAAACTTTCCCCAGCCTCGAGGACCCGGCCATTCAGCTGTGGAACCGATGATCCACTTTTCTTTGTGAATGTTGTATATTGTGCCTTCGCTGCATTGAAGTCGACGAGATTGTCTCGTCCCCACTGCAGGACCCTATCTAGATCCTGATTCAGAGAGTCAATCTGTCTAAATCTCAGCTGATATGACGCAGATGCACTAATCGGCCGAGCACTCGAAAAGGAGGAAACAAGCGTATTATCATCCACAAAACTGAACACCTTGTTTTCCGTTGTCTCCAACAAATCATTTATGCGAAGCAAGAACAAGGTTGTAGCCAAAATAGCACCCTGAATTAACAGGATACAGATCCGAACACTCGCCGTCCACAACAGCCCGGATCGATCGATTCTCGAGGAAGCTCCTCGTCCAGTCGCAAAGCTGGTGGGAAAGTCCATATGAACGAAGTTTGCTCAGCAATGCCCCGTGCCAGACGCGGTCAAAAGCCTTGGAGATATCCAATGCGACCGCCCTTGACTCACCATGCCGTTTAATCGCAAAAGTCCATATATCGGTTATAAGTGTCAAAAGGTCTCCTGTGAATCGCCTGCCACGGAATCCGTGTTGACGATCATTCAGACGTCCGTTGCACTCCAAATACTTAACTAACTCTGAATTGATGACTGTTTCCATTACTTTAGATAAAATAGACAGTAATGCTATCGGCCGGTAATTTTGTGGGAGACACTTTTCTGCCCTCTATGGGATTGGCTTAATTCGAGCGATTTTCCAGCGGGTAGGAAAGGTCCCTCGTGCATAAGATAAGCAGAAGAGTCTGCCAAGAACCGGCGATAGTTCTGGAGCACAGTTCTTATGGACTGTTGCTGGTATCTCGTCCGGGTTGGTTGCCTTCCTACAATCCAGTTCACGTACAATGCGTTAATTAGTACGCGTACGAAATCTCACATCCCGCATCGAAGACCGTACCGGCGAGATCACAGGTGGCTCCAAAAGGCGGGGATCGAGGTTTCAATTCGCGGAAAATAAATTCGCGAACATTAAAGTATGTTGATAGATTTGGGAGGAAGTTATTAATGCGGTTTCTTGCCTCCTTTATAAACTTGCTGCTGGAGTAGACTATGCTCTTATCAGCGTAATTCAACATTATGGTGTTGGGTGATCGAGGCTGCGGTATGTCTGAAGTATGAGGAGGTATTATAGTGGTCCAAGAATTGAGCCTTGCAGAACTCCTGCGGTTATATTATACGACTGGCAGAGAGAATAATTTATTTTGACCATGAATTTCCTACCAGAGAGGTAGGGAGCGAGAAATTTGTGGGTATGGGGAGTTAATCCAAATATGTAGTTCAGCTTGTAAAGCAGTCCTGAGATCCAAACACAGTCGAATGCTTTAGATATCTCGAGAGCGATACAAACCCACAGGCTTTGGTTTTGAAGATTAGTTGTGACATCGTGGCGATTCTACGAACCACACAACCCATTATAGGTTGAGATATCGTCGTTCCACAAAGGAACATACTCACCTATATCCATTACACGTGCCCACAGACATGTTTTCCAAAAGCGATTCGCCCGCCGACCAACAATTCGTGCAATCATAAACATCGTAACGCCTATCCCACGCTAGATGTTTATGACTGGGAAATGCGATCTACAAACCAAATCCCACGGTTCCTTTGTTACCCATCTGAAGCACACAAAAACTCTTGTTGTCGTGAGCCAGATGGGTAACACAAACAAAGTCCATAAAAGGAGCGAGGCATGAGTGGCGGTACGCTCGATCCTTCGAACAAAAAAAAACAGATAAAGAAATGGGAATGATGATCATGATGGGACATCTCTTTTACGGATAAGGGGATGAAAAATTCGAAATGGAGATGAAAATTTTAGGTAGTCGTCACAGAGCAACTCCACCGAGGAGGTCGACCCGCACAACGTATTAAAAATAGAATCGCAGCAATAATTAAATGAAGTGAGGACCATACATTCTGAGACTGACAAGTTATCCTCGTCGCGACTCCATTCGTGGTACTCGTATCGTGTGCGATTCTAATTCATTTCGTTTGTAATTGTGCGCAAAATATTAAGTGTAAGGCTACATGCAATAGCCAGGAAGAAAGAAGAACATCTTAAATGTAAGACGAAGGTGTATGTACGATGAGGTGTAGTGAAAATTGTGTTTCCATTCCGCAGCATACCATTGACAAAAAAACTAAATATACAAACAAGGAGTAAAAATAAAAATTAAAATTCAAAAACTATCTCTGTGTTTAATTAGTGACGGCATTCGCTCCGGTGTCTTTTGTTGTTTTCGTGGACAGTGCTGGCGGAGCACAGCATTCGCTCTGGTTTCGTTTTGTTTTTCTAGTGATCAGTGTTCGGTAGAACACTACAACATCATCGGACATAAACATTCGACCAACAAACAGGAATAAAAATCTGCCAAAACATCGTGCGTTAGTTTTAACAGAGCATGACAGGTGGATTGTTGCCAGCGAAAACCAAACTGGGAATTTGGGATAGCGTTGTCATTAGAGCATTAAAAAGAAAAAGAAGAGCAATAACATAGCAATTCCACAATCAGTTGAGTGTACTTGAGTTTAGAAATCGAATTCGTACACGCGCCATTGGCCTGATGTGTTGAACATTGGTTCAATCTTTTAGTGATTCTAACCGTGATAGCGTTGGTTCGAATCACACGTGCTCCACTATCACCGCAAATGCTATATTTGATGACCCCAACGTGATCTGTATACATACAGCACACAATCCCCCGTAGGTAAACAGGACTTTACTACTAAGGTCCCGACTTCTGCACAGAGCACCTGCTCCGACGTTCTCTCGCTCGCTCGTTCCTCGTCCTGTCATTCGCACACGAAGTTACCGAGGATGGAGTAGTGTGGCTTTTCTAACAGATACACACATAATACACAAGCAGATAGTGAAAAACATCACAGAAAGAAAATCGAATCAGAAGCATCAGCCATATACCAAACAATAACATAGCAATTCCACATCAGTTGAGTGTGCTTGAGAATAACGATCGAATTGGCACACATGGCAGTGGCCTGATAGGTTGACCATTGGTTCAATTTGTAGTGATTCTTTCGAAACTTGGGTGATGGATTGGTCGAAGAGACTGAAACAGGTAGTAGGTCAGTCGAATTCAAAAGATAAAGCCAATACTTTCGCGAATTTGTTTTTCGTGAATTCAAACATGGATGGTGGTCTCTTAGATCCACCTGTGATCGTGCCAGTACGATCTTCAATGCCATGCGTAAAGTTTGATAAAAATGGAAACAAATTACGGCGGCAAAAATAGGAGTTTTGAACAGTGGTGGTCTAGTCCCACGAAGAACAACATAATGATTTTTTTTAATAATCAGAAAAACATGTAATCAAACGATTGAGACCACAAAGAAGGTTCACCACGATGACAAAGTGACCAACAAATAGCTTGAGTGCTCAATCCGTTCACATCTCTTCAGAACAATGGCAAAGGCTATTAGCAATAACTTCAGTTCCTACTCTTTTTTTACGTTAGTAACGGACAGTGGATCAAAACACAGGATCTCAATAGATAAAGCCATCGTTTTTCGCGAATTTATTTTCCACGAATTCAAACCCGAATGCTGGGCTTTTATGACCTCCTGTGATCGCACCGGGACAATCCTCAATGCCAGATGTGAAATTCCGACCATGTACTGTTCAATGCATTCTCCGTCATCCGGACCGACCCGAATGGAATACCAGCAGTAGTCCTTGAAAATTGTGCTCCACATCCATCGTCGGTTTTCAGCAAACTCTTTCGCATATCTGCTGAAAAACCGCCCAAATTCAAGCAAGCTCCAAGAAAGAGAAAACTTGTCACCTATAGAATTATCGACTAATAGCCTTACTGTCTACGTTGCTCAAGCTGATGGAAAAGGTCATCAATACCGATTCGGTTAATTATTTGAAATACATCGGACTCCTAAATGATCGGCAATATGGATTCCGCAGCGGATAACCCACGGGAAATCGTTTGATTTTTGTGACTGATATCTGGACATCTGAAACTGAAGAACATGATGAATCAAGACTAGTGGCATTGAGTATCTTCAAGGATTTTGACCACGTCTAGCTCAGAGCCTTACTAAGTAAGCTTCGTTCATAGCACTTTCCCAAAAACAACAACATGAGCATCGATCGAATTGGATGGTCTTCGGATCTCTATTCTATTAATCTTGAGGAGCCCCAGGGTTCTATTTTGGTTCCAACTCTATTTCTGCTTCGGATTAATAATTTATTAGTATCAACAAGTAAAAAACATTATATACACCGATTTCCTCCGAATGGTTGACCGATCTACCGATGATGTCGATGTCATCTGCGTAGGCAAGTATCTGGCTGAACTTGGTGACAATAGTCCCTCTAGTTGTAACACCAGAGGCACGGATTACTTTCTCCAACGCCAGGTTGAAGAGGAGGTAGGCCAGACCGTCCCCTTGTCGGAGTCCAATAAAGATGTTTTTTGATTTGGACAGCAATCCTGCTATTTTTACGTGACTAGTTACGTTGGCCATGGTCAACCTACAAAGTCGTATCAAGTTGTTTGGAATGCCGAACTCTCTCATGGCATTATAGAGTTCTAACCATTTAGTCGGTAAAAACCCGGCATGCCTCTGGATCGGTCCAGAGTTATCTCTTGAAGATTTCCACCTTCTACCGAAACCAAAAAAAAAAAAAAAAAAAACCTGGCTATGCTGTCGTAGGCGGCCTTAAAGTCTATGAATAGATGATATAATGGAATCTCAAATTCCAGACATTTTTCCATCGTCTGCCTAAGGGTGAATATCTAATCAATCGCTGATTTGCCTGGGATGAAGCCACACTGATATTGACGAATGATGGCTTTAGCGTATGGGCCTATCCGATCTTGTAGGATGGTGGAGAGTATCTTATAAGCGGTACTCAGCAATGTTATACCCCTAGAGTTGCTGCACAGTGTGATATCTCCCTTCTTATGTATGGGGCAAATTATACCGCGACGCCAATCTTCCGTCATCTCCTCTTGCTCCCATAGGTGCACCACGATCTCATGAATTGCGTGATGTAACGCTGTCCTTCCTTGTTTGATCAGCTCAGCTGGTATGCCATCAGCTCCGGGTGCTTTATTTGATTTGAGCTGTCTTATGGCTTTTAATGTTTCCTCAATGCAATGAACTGACCATTTAGCAATTCATTGAAGTGCACTTCCCATCGCTCCAGAATGCCTTCAGGATCAGTGATCAGATTACCGCCTTTATCCTTGCAGTAAGTGCAGCGTGGTGTGTAGCGCGTCATACTGCGGATTATTTGGTAAAACTTCCGCGCCTGGTGCGGACCTCGCTGTCTACTTTTCTATATTTCACAGACAAGGTTTTTTCTCCAGGCATTTTTCTTTTGTCTGTGAAGTGTTTTTTCAGATCTTCTGAGCTCATTGCATTTCTCCTCGCGTACCCGCGTCCTATGAGACTGCTGCATTGCCCGGTATACAGCATTCTTACGTCCAGTCGCTAGTTTGCAGTCATCATCAAACCAGTCGCTCCGATCTCTACGATTACTGCCTACGATGGAGTTGACAGTACTAATGACAGTATTCTTAAGGCGTGTCCATTTCTCTTCTACGCCCGGCATTCTGGCCCCAGGACTTACTCTCCCTCTACCGAGCTCCTTGAGGGCAAATCTTAACGCATGGCCAAATATGTTACTGGTATTCTCATTGCGTCAGGCGGCCGTGTTGATTCGAACCTGATCCGCGGGTGCAATACGTCTCCGTTAGGCAATCCGCGCTCGTAACACTGTACCAACAAGATAGTGATCCGAGTCGACGTTGGCACCTCGGTACGTTCGTACCATCAACAGGCTCGCGGAGTGGCGGCGATCCACCAACACGTGGTCAATTTGGTTGCGAGTGGCTCCATCACGTGATACCCAGGTGGCTTTGTGAATATCTTTACTCCGAAAACCAAGTTGTTTGATGCTGCCAGTTCGATGACTCGTAGTCCATTGTCATTAGTGTTCTCATGCAAACTATGGGAACCTGTGTAGTGCCTGAAAACTCCCGACCTATTTTCGCATTCAAATCAGCAATAACAATTTTTACATCGTATCTTGGGCAGTGTTGCGAAAACACATCAGCAAAGAAAACAACTCAAGCCAAACACCCCTTGATAAAAGACACTCGTTAATATAACGACCAAGGGTAGGCAACAGAAAGATGACTCTGGCAAACATGAAGTCAAAATCGACTTTCCTAAAGTCATATAAAATGAAGTGTGCTATTAGGAGGCTGAAGAGAAATCAAATCAACTTTCAGCTTGAAACATTGCCAGTTGAGGAACTGTTTAGCGAATAACAAATATGGGTTACGCACGATGACCTACTACGGCAGTCGACTTTTCATCTTTTACAATAATGTTCTAGATTACAATTTGGCGCACACCTGTCACTTTTCTCTTATCTTTTTGGTATAAGACTTTAAGGTTATGTTTACATTCTGAAATTTGATTCAAACTCAACAGTTAGCAACAACCAAGTCTGACCAAACGACGCGGTTGCATAATCGTCCAACGGCTGGGGTAATTCCAAATTCTTCGAGTTTGGTTCTCACGATAATATTTCTCTAGCCGATGTAGCGTCACTTCGACTTCCCCCAGACACTCTTTCCGCTTGGGATCAATGATCTCTTTTTGCAGGTGAATAGCACAAACCATTTTCCTCTCCTTCCCATTTTTATCTCCTCATAGTTCAATGCACTCTGAGATCACCACAGTCACCGAACTAGGCCAGTGGGCCACCCTCAGAGTCTGCATTGGTACACGCACACAAGCCAAGTCAACCCAGAAGTTATTGCGCTCTCTCTTTTGTTCTTTTCTTCCTTCGCATGCCCAGCGACTGTCGAATGAATGCGCAAGTATTTATTCACCTCGCTGAGACGTGAAACTTAATGGATTCATGAGAGAGCGCGATGATGATTGGCTAATCTCCATGCAAATAAGAAATCCCAATTTTCATCCCTAATTCGCATCAGTCGCTTTTCAATCTACACAGAGATCAGTCACACCAGAGAGGAGTCGAATTATACCACTGAAGAGTGTACGAGAGTCTAGAGAGATCTAAATTAAAATCACCAGAGTCGCGAATATTTCTTTGTCGATAAGAAGGAGTGAGTATTAGTTAAACGCATGTGCGTAAACGTTTAAAGGAGTTAACAATCAAACTCCAAGAAGTGTTTATTTAAAGATATAGTTATTAGAGTAACTAAAAAACATTAGCTAAAACCTTTGAGCTAGACCCGAAGTATTGTAAATCGTTTGTGAACTATTTTAAGTGAATTATATACCTAATTTTAATGTAATTAAAATAAAGAAAACACTAATCTCAACAATTAATCAGTGCATTTTCATTACCTTTTGGACATCGTTGGTGAACAAATCTTCTGTACGGAGTAACAGTGTTTGTGGAAAGAGGTGAACCTAGTGCCCGTGTCTTGGCATGATACTTCTACCCCCACAAACTCGTTGTTTCACGATAGTTTATGAATATTCACAAATAAACTGCGAATGTGAGACAAAATAACCAGAACTTTTTCGAAATTTCGATAGCGTCGGTTTTTTGATGTTCTGGTGTTACTCTTTAGTTAATTGGCTTCGACCACTCAATCACGGTGATGGTCTTCGTTTCATCACGGCATGATAGATATGGGTTAATAAAGTCATAGTTGAAAATTAGCATTTAAAACAATTGGTTTTGTATATAAGTTGTAAAAATTGTTCTTAGAAATAAAGTATTTGATTGTCAATTCGGAAGTGAAACTATACGCCTTCCTTCTGACAGTAATCCTCGATTTTGTGTATTGTAAAGGTAATATCGTCTGTTAATATATGATAATTTAGAACGAAGAAGTTAAAATTGCCAAAACAGACTAATTTTGGTTTTTTACTGCAATTTATTTTTTCAATTAATTTAATTGAAAAAATAAATTGCAGTAATCCTCGAAATTATCGACAAAACGATCTGCTATATAATCAAATTGAAATTGGAGCTCTCAGTTTTCCGTCGCGTTCAATATCATGGACTTTTTTTTACATTAATGTGAGCACAAAAGAAAATTTTTAAGTACCCTTAAATGTCAGACAGTACGAGCGGAAGAGCAGGTAGTGAATAAGGAAAGTGGGTCTTAATGTACATTGGTCCTAAATTTTTTTTTTTTATTACACTTTTCTCGGGAGAGGCGAACCTGTAGCGCCGAGTGGGCGCCCCGAGATGCCAACAAATAACTGTTGCAATTCTTTTTGAACAGTTGCAGGTTGTAACGCTCTGGGAACACTCGCATGGGAAGGGAGTTCCACAGCTTCCGGGCTCTGTAACGGAAGGAGTTCTGATGCAGGGATGATCGGGCCATCGGGAGATGAACCGCAAACTGGTGCGATCCGTCGGATTGTCTTGTGGAGCGCATATAAGCCGAATTGCGTGGAACAATACCACGAATCTCCGAGGAACAGTACCCATGATAATATCTGTAAAACAGAGAGAGGTCAGCTACGCGCCTTCGATATTATAGCGACTGTAGTCCCGACGTCAGCGCCGAGTCCCCGATCATGCGGATCGTTCTTCTCTGTATGCTCTCAAGTAGGTCGAGGGCATGTTTGGGAGCCGAGCTCCAAACATGAGAGCAATATTCGAGCGCGGGTCTAATATGGGATTTATATAGGAGAAGAAGTTGGGCCGGAGTAAAATATTTCTTGTCTCTAAAAAGATAACTCAGTTTTCCTGTGGCTGACCTTGCGATACTCGACACGTGTTTATGCCATGATACATTTCCACAGACCGTGACGGCGAGCAATTTCAAACTTTCCCCAGCCTCGAGGACCCGGCCACTCATCATCAGCTGTGGAACCGATGATCCACTTTTCTTTGTGAATGTTGTATATTGTGCCTTCGCTGCATTGAAGTCGACGAGATTGTCTCGTCCCCACTGCAGGACCCTATCTAGATCCTGATTCAGAGAGTCAATCTGTCTAAATCTCAGCTGATATGACGCAGATGCACTAATCGGCCGAGCACTCGAAAAGGAGGAAACAAGCGTATTATCATCCACAAAACTGAACACCTTGTTTTCCGTTGTCTCCAACAAATCATTTATGTGAAGCAAGAACAAGGTTGTAGCCAAAATAGCACCCTGAATTAACAGGATACAGATCCGAACACTCGCCGTCCACAACAGCCCGGATCGATCGATTCTCGAGGAAGCTCCTCGTCCAGTCGCAAAGCTGGTGGGAAAGTCCATATGAACGAAGTTTGCTCAGCAATGCCCCGTGCCAGACGCGGTCAAAAGCCTTGGAGATATCCAATGCGACCGCCCTTGACTCACCATGCCGTTCAATCGCAAAAGTCCATATATCGGTTATAAGTGTCAAAAGGTCTCCTGTGAATCGCCTGCCACGGAATCCGTGTTGACGATCATTCAGACGTCCGTTGCACTCCAAATACTTAACTAACTCTGAATTGATGACTGTTTCCATTACTTTAGATAAAATAGACAGTAATGCTATCGGCCGGTAATTTTGTGGGAGACACTTTTCTGCCCTCTATGGGATTGGCTTAATTCGAGCGATTTTCCAGCGGGTAGGAAAGGTCCCTCGTGTATAAGATAAGCGGAAGAGTCTGCCAAGAACCGGCGATAGTTCTGGAGCACAGTTTTTATGGACTGTTGCTGGTATCCCGTCCGGGCTGGTTGCCTTCCTACAATCCAGTTCATGTACAATGCGTTAATTAGTACGCGTACGAAATCTTACATCCCGCATCGAAGACCGTACCGGCGAGATCACAGGTGGCTCCAAAAGGCCGGGATCGAGGTTTGAATTCGCGAAAAATAAATTCGCGAACATTAAAGTATGTTGATAGATTTGGGAGGAAGTTATTAATGCGGTTTCTTGCCTCCTTTATAAACTTGCTGCTGGAGTAGACTATGCTCTTATCAGCGTAATTCAACATTATGGTGTTGGGTGATCGAGGCTGCGGTATGTCTGAAGTATGAGGAGGTATTATAGTGGTCCAAGAATTGAGCCTTGCAGAACTCCTGCGGTTATATTATACGACTGGCAGAGAGAATAATTTATTTTGACCATGAATTTCCTACCAGAGAGGTAGGGAGCGAGAAATTTGTGGGTATGGGGAGTTAATCCAAATATGTAGTTCAGCTTGTAAAGCAGTCCTGAGATCCAAACACAGACGAATGCTTTAGATATCTCGAGAGCGATACAAACCCACAGGCTTTGGTTTTGAAGATTAGTTGTGACATCGTGGCGATTCTACGAACCACACAACCCACTATAGGTTGAGATATCGTCGTTCCACAAAGGAACATACTCACCTATATCCATTACACGTGCCCACAGACATGTTTTCCAAAAGCGATTCGCCCGCCGACCAACAATTCTTGCAATTATAAACATCGTAACGCCTATCCCACGCTAGATGTTTATGACTGGGAAATGCGATCTACAAACCAAATCCCACGGTTCCTTTGTTACCCATCTGAAGCACACAAAAACTCTTGTTGTCGTGAGCCAGATGGGTAACACAAACAAAGTCCATAAAAGGAGCGAGGCATGAGTGGCGGTACGCTCGATCCTTCGAACAAAAAAAAAAACAGATAAAGAAATGGGAATGATGATCATGATGGGACATCTCTTTTACGGATAAGGGGATGAAAAATTCGAAATGGAGATGAAAATTTTAGGTAGTCGTCACAGAGCAACTCCACCGAGGAGGTCGACCCGCACAACGTATTAAAAATAGAATCGCAGCAATAATTAAATGAAGTGAGGACCATACATTCTGAGACTGACAAGTTATCCTCGTCGCGACCCCATTCGTGGTACTCGTATCGTGTGCGATTCTAATTCATTTCGTTTGTAATTGTGCGGAAAATATTAAGTGTAAGGCTATATGCAATAGCCAGGAAGAAAGAAGAACAGCTTAAATGTAAGACGAAGGTGTATGTACGATGAGGTGTAGTGAAAATTGTGTTTCCATTCCGCAGCATACCATTGACAAAAAAACTAAATATACAAACAAGGAGTAAAAATAAAAATTAAAATTCAAAAACTATCTCTGTGTTTAATTAGTGACGGCATTCGCTCCGGTGTCTTTTCGTGGACAGTGCTGGCGGAGCAAAGCATTCGCTCTGGTTTCGTTTTGTTTTTCTAGTGATCAGTGTTCGGCAGAACACTACAACATCATCGGACATAAACATTCGACCAACAAACAGGAATAAAAATCTGCCAAAACATCGTGCGTTAGTTTTAACAGAGCATGACAGGTGGATTGTTGCCAGCGAAAACCAAACTGGGAATTTGGGATAGCGTTGTCATTAGAGCATTAAAAAGAAAAAGAAGAGCAATAACATAGCAATTCCACATCAGTTGAGTGTACTTGAGTTTAGAAATCGAATTCGTACACGCGCCATTGGCCTGATGTGTTGAACATTGGTTCAATCTTTTAGTGATTCTAACCGTGATAGCGTTGGTTCGAATCACACGTGCTCCACTATAACCGCAAATGCTATATTTGATGACCCCAACGTGATCGGTATACAGACAGCACACAATCCCCCGTAGGTAAACAGGACTTTACTACTAAGGTCCCGACTTCTGCACAGAGCACCTGCTCCGACGTTCTCTCGCTCGCTCGTTCCTCGTCCTGTCATTCGCACACGAAGTTACTGAGGATGGAGTAGTGTGGCTTTTCTAACACATACACACATAATACACAAGCAGATAGTGAAAAACATCACAGAAAGAAAATCGAATCAGAAGCATCAGCCATATACCAAACAATAACATAGCAATTCCACATCAGTTGAGTGTGCTTGAGAATAACGATCGAATTGGCACACATGGCAGTGGCCTGATAGGTTGACCATTGGTTCAATTTGTAGTGATTCTTTCGAAACTTGGGTGATGGATTGGTCGAAGAGACTGAAACAGGTAGTAGGTCAGTCGAATTCAAAGATAAAGCCAATACTTTCGCGAATTTGTTTTTCGTGAATTCAAACATGGATGGTGGTCTCTTAGATCCACCTGTGATCGTGCCAGTACGATCTTCAATGCCATGCGTAAAGTTTGATAAAAATGGAAACAAATTACGGCGATAAAAATAGGAGTTTTGAACAGTGTAGGTCTAGTCCCACGAAGAACAACATAATGATTTTTTTTTAATAATCAGAAAAACATGTAATCAAACGATTGAGACCACAAAGAAGGTTCACCACGATGACAAAGTGACCAACAAATAGCTTGAGTGCTCAATCGGTTCACATCTCTTGAGAACAATGGCAAAGGCTATTAGCAATAACTTCAGTTCTACTCTTTTTTTACGTTAGTAACGGACAGTGGATCAAAACACAGGATTTCAATAGATAAAGCCATCGTTTTTCGCGAATTTATTTTCCACGAATTCAAACCCGAATGCTGGGCTTTTATGACCTCCTGTGATCGCACCGGGACAATCCTCAATGCCAGATGTGAAATTCCGACCATGTACTGTTCAATGCATTCTCCGTCATCCGGACCGACCCGAATGGAATACCAGCAGTAGTCCTTGAAAATTGTGCTCCACATCCATCGTCGGTTTTCAGCAAACTCTTTCGCATATCTGCTGAAAAACCGCCCAAATTCAAGCAAGCTCCAAGAAAGAGAAAACTTGTCACCTATAGAATTATCGACTAATAGCCTTACTGTCTACGTTGCTCAAGGTGATGGAAAAGGTCATCAATACCGATTCGGTTAATTATTTGAAATACATCGGACTCCTAAATGATCGGCAATATGGATTCCGCAGCGGATAACCCACGGGAAATCGTTTGATTTTCGTGACTGATATCTGGACATCTGAAACTGAAGAACATGATGAATCAAGACTAGTGGCATTGAGTATCTTCAAGGATTTTGACCACGTCTAGCTCAGAGCCTTACTAAGTAAGCTTCGTTCATAGCACTTTCCCAAAAACAACAACATGAGCATCGATCGAATTGGATGGTCTTCGGATCTCTATTCTATTAATCTTGAGGAGCCCCAGGGTTCTATTTTGGTTCCAACTCTATTTCTGCTTCGGATTAATAATTTATTAGTATCAACATCAAAACATTATATACACCGATTTCCTCCGAATGGTTGACCGATCTACCGATGATGTCGATGTCATCTGCGTAGGCAAGTATCTGGCTGAACTTGGTGACAATAGTCCCTCTAGTTGTAACACCAGAGGCACGGATTACTTTCTCCAACGCCAGGTTGAAGAGGAGGCAGGCCAGACCGTCCCCTTGTCGGAGTCCAATAAAGATGTTTTTTGATTTGGACAGCAATCCTGCTATTTTTACGTGACTAGTTACGTTGGCCATGGTCAACCTACAAAGTCGTATCAAGTTGTTTGGAATGCCGAACTCTCTCATGGCATTATAGAGTTCTAACCATTTAGTCGGTAAAAACCCGGCATGCCTCTGGATCGGTCCAGAGTTATCTTTTGAAGATTTCCACCTTCTACCGAAACCAAAAAAAAAAAAAAAAAAAACCTGGCTATGCTGTCGTAGGCGGCCTTAAAGTCTATGAATAGATGATATAATGGAATCTCAAATTCCAGACATTTTTCCATCGTCTGCCTAAGGGTGAATATCTAATCAATCGCTGATTTGCCTGGGATGAAGCCACACTGATATTGACGAATGATGGCTTTAGCGTATGGGCCTATCCGATCTTGTAGGATGGTGGAGAGTATCTTATAAGCGGTACTCAGCAATGTTATACCCCTAGAGTTGCTGCACAGTGTGATATCTCCTTTCTTATGTATGGGGCAAATTATACCGCGACGCCAATCTTCCGTCATCTCCTCTTGCTCCCATAGGTGCACCACGATCTTATGAATTGTGTGATGTAACGCTGTCCTTCCTTGTTTGATCAGCTCAGCTGGTATGCCATCAGCTCCGGGTGCTTTATTTGATTTGAGCTGTCTTATGGCTTTTAATGTTTCCTCAATGCAATGAACTGACCATTTAGCAATTCATTGAAGTGCACTTCCCATCGCTCCAGAATGCCTTCAGGATCAGTGATCAGATTACCGTCTTTATCCTTGCAGTAAGTGCAGCGTGGTGTGTAGCGCGTCATACTGCGGATTATTTGGTAAAACTTCCGCGCCTGGTGCGGACCTCGCTGTCTACTTTTCTATATTTCACAGACAAGGTTTTTTCTCCAGGCATTTTTCTTTTGTCTGTGAAGTGTTTTTTCAGATCTTCTGAGTTCATTGCATTTCTCCTCGCGTACCCGCGTCCTATGAGACTGCTGCATTGCCCGGTATACAGCATTCTTACGTCCAGTCGCTAGTTTGCAGTCATCATCAAACCAGTCGCTCCGATCTCTACGACTACTGCCTACGATGGAGTTGACAGTACTATTGACAGTATTCTTAAGGCGTGTCCATTTCTCTTCTACGCCCGGCATTCTGGCCCCAGGACTTACTCTCCCTCCACCGAGCTCCTTGAGGGCAAATCTTAACGCATGGCCAAATATGTTACTGGTATTCTCATTGCGTAAGGCAGCCGTGTTGATTCCAACCTGATCCGCGGGTGCAATACGTCTCCGTTAGGCAATCCGCGCTCGGAACACTGTACCAACAAGATAGTGATCCGAGTCGACGTTGGCACCTCGGTACGTTCGTACCATCAACAGGCTCGCGGAGTGGCGGCGATCCACCAACACGTGGTCAATTTGGTTGCGAGTGGCTCCATCACGTGATACCCAGGTGGCTTTGTGAATATCTTTACTCCGAAAATCAAGTTGTTTGATGCTGCCAGTTCGATGACTCGTAGTCCATTGTCATTAGTGTTCTCATGCAAACTATGGGAACCTGTGTAGTGCCTGAAAACCGGCTCCCGACCTATTTTCGCATTCAAATCAGCAATAACAATTTTTACATCGTATCTTGGGCAGTGTTGCGAGAACACATCAGCAAAGAAAACAACTCAAGCCAAACACCCCTTGATAAAAGACACTCGTTAATATAACGATCAAGGGTAGGCAACAGAAAGATGACTCTGGCAAACATGAAGTCAAAATCCACTTTCCTAAAGTCATATAAAATGAAGTGTGTTATTAGGAGGCTGAAGAGAAATCAAATCAACTTTCAGCTTGAAACATTGCCAATTGAGAAACTGTTTGGCGAATAACAAATATCGGTTACGCACGATGACCTACTACGGCAGTTAGGTAGCATAACGAGTATTGGAGGACGGCTGTTACTGGTTGGCGGTGAATTCGGCAAAGTTCAGTTGGTGCATCGAGCTTTTCCAACAGAGGCAACGGGCGAGTCCTGTTACCAGCGGTGATTTTTATTGGCATTACAAGGGTAATCTACAAATTGAAAAATTAAAATTTTGTTACATTAAATTAATCTACATTTTTGTCTTTTCTTTCCGTTTTTAACGTAAAACGAAACATTGGTCCTACGAGCCGGATTGCAATTTAGAAGTTTTTACCACTGAAGTTCTGCCGCTGGTTGCAATTTGGAAGTTTTTACCACTGAAGTTCTACTGCTGGTTGCTATATTTGGAATTTTTGCCACTGAAGTTCTGCCGCTGGTCGCAATTTGGAAGTTTTTACGACTGAAGTCCTGGGATTGACGAGTTCTGCTGGCAAACAACGCTTTAAAACAAGTTAGGCGGCAATTTCCATAATCTCTTTTATTAATGAATATTGATCCGGTAATGGATCGTAAATAAAAAGTGTTGTGTGGTGTGTGGTCCGGAAGTAAAAGGGGACGATCGTGGCGATTTGTAATATAGAAACCTTGTTTCGTAAATTAATAATTTCAATGTTGAGATTGATCGGATACTCGTAATGTACAATTAAACACAACTGATTAGGACATTACTTTACGTACCACTTGGCCATTACAGTGGAGTGTTATACTTCGATTCGTGTCATAAGGTTGCAGAGCTACGATCGTGATTGCTGGGTTTACACAATGATCCAGTGTTTTTTAATGATTTGAAATCTATCTGAACATAGATTGAAATTGGAAAATTATCCTGAGTACTGAACGTGGAGCTTATAAGTATTGACCAAAGAATCAAATATAATACACTGTTTAAATCCATAGTTGTTTATTTGGTTTTAATCTACAAGGTTCAACGCAGATAGATCGTTAGGATTCTTTACTTTCCAACAGATTCATTAAAAGAAGTTCGCAACGTCAGTAGGATTCACATCAGCTTTCGACCAACTGAACCTGGAACTTATAATTATTCTCAAGAAATCAAAATGCAGTCCACTTTTTCAAGGCCAAGGTTGTTCGTTTCTCTACAGTTTACAGAGTTTAGCGCAGGTAACCCACCAGGGTCAATAGAAGTTGCAACCGTCGCAAGGAAATTTGAGCAAGGCTAAGACTTCAGCCCTAATTGACAGCTTACAAAACGCCTCGCTCGAATTGACCGCCGATTATGAGTCGTATTCGGTTTTGGATCCGACATCCAAGTCAATTCATATGAACGAAGCGCGTTTGAAAAACCTGGAACAATCATTCGTGGAAGCAAAGGGACTTCACCAGAGGATCATCGCAGCCCCGAGTGACGATGCCAAAACGAAGTATATGGAAGAGCTAACCTTCCATAGGCTAAAAGAGCTGTATTATAAATACTCATCAGAACTAAAGTTACAATTGGAGCAACTCGAGGCTCACCCGCTGGGACACAGTTCTTTCAACGGCTCAATGGGAGGTACAAAGGGGCCAACGGCGGAGTTAAGGCTTCCCTCCATCAAAATACCAACCTTCTCCGGTTCTTTTCAGATTTGGCAGGAGTTTAAAAGTTTGTTCGAGAGCCTGATCATAAAGAATACATCTATATCCGATGTGCAACGACTACATTATCTCAAGGCGAACTTGAATGGAAAAGCAGAGCGTCTGCTGAGGAACACCCCGATAGTCGATGGCAACTTCGACTCAGCTTGGGCAACCCTGGTAAAACGTTTTCAGAGCTTGAGGTTGCTCAAGGACAATCAGTTCGGGCTATTATTCGACCAACTAGTACTCAAACACGAGTCGGCTGATGGTATCAGGGCGCTAGTGGACACCACCAACGAAGCCAGGCAATCGTTGCAGAATCTGGGAGTCTCGGTCACTTCGTGGGAAGACGTGCTGATTTATCACACTATACAGAAACTTCCCCCCAATACGCGCGGTTTGTGGGAGGCTCATATTACAGCATACGTGGACTATCCAGCCTATGACGTGCTGGAGGAGTTTCTACTTACTAGGGCCAGATCTTTGGAGGTCATTGGGCAAGCCACGGCTAGTGTTCCTCATGGGAAGTACAAAGAAGCATCTGCCGCAGTCCGGGTCCACAATTCCACCATCCATAGTTGTCCAGTGTGCTCAGGAAAACATTTAATTCATAAATGTTTTAAATTCAAGGCACTCAGTCCTCACAAGCGAAGGTGCCTGGTAACTAAGTACCAGTTGTGTGTTAACTGTTTGTCCAATGCTCATAAAACTCAGGAGTGCACGATCAAATTCGCTTGTATGCGGTGTAAGCGAAACCACCATTCGTTGCTGCATTCAAGCGACATGTACCCGCACGGGTCCAGGGATGATTTGACTCCGGCCAGGACTGCCCGGTCATTTGTTCCTGCAAGCAAACCGACAATTCCGGCGGATCAAGCACAAACAGCAGAATCTACAACAAGAGCATCAGCATTCAACGCCTGCATTCTCGGGGGTCACCAGGCTCAAACTGTTTTGCTGGCAACAGCCCTCGTAAAGGTTTATACAACTACTGGGCAACCCATTCTACTGCGAGCCTTGCTCGACCCTGGTTCTGAAGCCTCCTTCATAACGGAAGCGGTGTCACAACGTCTGAGACTCAAAGGTAAGAAAGGCCTCGCGTCCGTTTATGGAGTCGGAGAAGCGAGGGTGACTACATCAAGAAGTAAGGTAGCACTCACCATTCATTCCAACATCAACGAGGCCTTCCGATTACATGTTCAGGCTTTGGTCCTACCAAAACTCACAGCAGTACTGCCTTTGCGCAATCTCCCATGCTCAGACTGGAACCACCTAAAGGGTATGGAGCTAGCGGACCCAACATATCACAGGTCAGGTAAAATTGATATTCTCCTTGGAAGCGATGTGTATTCGTCAATCCTCCTGGAAGGAATGGTTAAGGGGGCTCCCGGCAACCCCTATGGCACAACGGACCGAACTAGGGTGGGTCCTCTCTGGCGGCATATCCAACAATCAGGTTGCGGTAACATCCTGTCACTTGAGGACAGAGAACTCTCAGCTGGACGCTTTACTTACAAAATTCTGGGAAATAGAAGAGAAGGAAGGAAAGAAAATGTTGTCCCCAGAAGAAGAAAGATGTGAGACACCGTTTTGACATTCACATAGAAGATAGGTTGATGGAAGGTATATGGTTTACCTCCCATTCGAGGAGCAAACCCATCCTTCTTTAGGGTTATCCCAGAATTCGTCGCTAATCAGGTTGCTGCAAATAGAGAAGAAATTCAAGGCGAATCCAGAATTTCACAAAACTTACAAGGAAGTGCTGGAGGAATATAAACAGTTGGGACATATAACTGAAGTTGATCTCGGATCCCTTCCGAAGTCACACTATTTCGTCCCGCATCATGCTGTGATGAAAGAAACCAGTTCGACCACAAAGCTGCGCATCGTCTTCGATGTGTCATGCAGATCTTCTGACGAAACCTCTCTAAACGATCATCTTTTAGTAGCAGGATGCAGCTACGGCTGCAGGATGATATCCTTGAGCACATCGCCCGGTTCCGGCGCCACAAGATAGGATTCGTCGCAGATATCACCAAAATGTATCGTCAGATATGGGTTGCCCCACAGGATGTTGTCTTCCAATTGATTCTGTGGAGAGAGAGGGATGATGAAGAGGTCCGAGCATATTGCCTCAACACAGTTACACATTTGGTACGGCCTCGGCTCCATATCTAGCTATCCGCACCCTTCAGCAACTGGCGCGAGATGAACGGGACGATTATCCCATAGCTTCAGGGATTGCATTAAAGAACTTCTACGTCGACGATGTGATACATGGAGCGGATTCGATAGATGAGGCGTTGGAGATGCGACATCAGCTTTCAGGGATGTTGGGTCGCAGTGACTTCCCGCTGAGGAAATGGGCAAGCAATAGCGAAACATTCTTGGTAGCTGTTCCACATGAAGACCGAGAGATGTAGCTTCCCCTCTCATTCGATGACGGGAGAATGATCAAAGTCCTAGGCATACAATGGCACCCGGGGAGGGATATCTTCACCTTCCAATTCAACATTCCTGAGCAGAGAAGGACAACGAAGCGAACGATCTTCTCCGACATCGCTCGCTTATATGATCCCATGGGATGGATATCTCCCTGTGTGGTAACTGGAAAATTGTTGATGCAAGAGATATGGAAACAGGGGATAGCTTGGGACAGTGAGCTTCCAGAATGGATCATATCAGCATGGCACGCACTCAAGACGGGTTTGGAGGCTGTCAACACACTTGAGATTCCTCGTTGGTTGAGTGTCAACCCCGACACGCGAATCGAGCTGCATGGTTTCTGTGATGCTTCAGAAAAGGCATATGCGGCAGCAGTATACATTCGCGCCATCAACAGGGGCTCCATAAGAACAAACTTAGTTCTTGCCAAAACTAGAGTCGCACCCTTAAAATCTTATCATTGGCACGATTGGAGTTGTGCGGAGCTGTACTGCTGGCAAAGCTGTTGGTGCGCACAAAGGAGATGATGGACTTCACGGAGGCAGGGATATACGCCTGGTGCGACTCTCAAATCACGCTGGCCTGGATAAAGTCAGCCCCATACACGCGAACTACCTTTGTGGCGAATAGAGTCGCCGAGAATCAACAGCTGGTGGACCCAGGTCGCTGGAACTATATTGCTTCGGAGGAAAATCCGGTAGACGTGGCTTCCAGGGGAATTTCCCCAAGGAACTTACCAACTCATCACCAGTGGTGGTACGGACCGGAGATGTTGCACACATTTCGGGAGAGTACGCATTCATCAGAAAGTGTGCCGAGCACTGAGTTTGAAATGAAGCGCGCTCCGGGTTCAGGATCGAAAACCAGTCTTATTTGCGGTCATGTGGCAACATCTAATGATCTGTTGAGTAGATATTCGACCTTACAGCGGTTGACCAGGATAACAGCGTATTGCCCCCGATTTGTCAGCAATTGTACATCGGGTGGGTCATCACCTTGTACGGGACCCCTTTCGGTGGAAGAGATCTCATCAGCCCGTATGAAGCTTATAGCAGTGGCCCAGAGGGAATTCTTCGCCAAAGACATCGATCGAATCTCGAACGGATCCACAGTTTTAAAGGGCAGTAAATTAGCAAGGCTGTCTCCCATCATGGACGACCGCAAGATAATGCGTGTGGGAGGGCGATTGGAAAACGCGGATCTCTCATATACACAACGTCACCCAATCATATTGCCAGCGCACAGTGCTCTTACCGATCCGATAATTCAGGACGCTCACCAAAGGACGCTTCATGGCGGCCAACAATTGATGCTGGCGGTGCTTAAGCAGGAGTTTTGGATTTTGAGGGTAAAGACGCAGGTTAAAAGTTGCATCTACCGCTGTCTCAAATGCTACCGCCTCATGGCGACTCCGATGCAGCAGATGATGGCTGACTTGCCATCAGCCAGAGTTAACCAAGCTCGTTCATTCCAATCAACAGGAGCAGATTATGCAGGTCCTATTCAGTTAAAGGCCTGGAAGGGTCGCTGTAATAAGGTGCACAAGGCCTATACAGCGATTTTTGTGTGTTTCTGCACGAAAGCAATTCATCTGGAGATGGTCAGTGACTATAGTACGAACGCCTTCCTCGCTGCCTTCAGGCGATTTACGGCCCGTCGCGGAATCTGCGCAGATCTTTACAGCGACTGCGGAACGAATTTCCAAGGAGCAGCGGGAATCATGCGCCAGGAGACAACGGATAACAAAGTGTTCAGTTTTGCGGATGATAGTACGCTTGTTTCCTCCTTTTCGAATGATCGGCCGATTGGTGCATCAACGTCGCACCAGCTGAGATTTAGACAGATTGACTCTCTGAATCAGGATCTGGATAAAATCCTGCAGTGGGGAAAGGCCAATCTTGTCGATTTCAACGCAACGAAGACCCAGTATACAACATTCACAAAGAAAACTGGATCATCGGTTCCACAGCTGATGATGAGTGGCCGGGCCCTCGAGGCTGGGGAAAGTTTGAAATTGCTCGGCGTCACGGTCTGTAGGAATGTATCATGGCATAAACATGTATCGGGTATCGCCAGATCAGCCTCAGGAAAACTGAGTTATCTTTTTAGAGCCAAGAAATACTTTACTCCAGCCCAACTTCTTCTCCTATATAAATCCCAAATTAGACCCGAGCTCGAATATTGCTCTCATGTTTGGAGCTCGGCTCCTAAACATACCCTCGACCTACTTAAGAGCGTACAGAGACGAGCGATCCGCCTGATCGGGGACTCGCCGCTGACGTCGGGACTACAGCCGCTATCATATCGAAGGCGCGTAGCCGACATCTGTCTGTTTTACAGATATTATCACGGGTGCTGTTCTTCGGAGATTCTTGGTATTGTTCCACGCAATTCGGTTTATATGCGCTCCACAAGACAATCCGACGGATCGCACCCGTTTGTGGTTCATCTCCCGACGGCGTGAACATCCCTGTATCAGAACTCGTTTCGTTACAGAGCGGGGAAGCTGTGGAACTCCCTTCCCACGCGAGTGTTCCCGGAGCGTTACAACCTGCAATTGTTCAGAAAGAACTGCAACAGTTATTTGATGGCATCTCGGGGCGCCCACGTGGCGCTATAGGTTCGCCTCTCCCGAGAGAAGTCTAATAAAAAAAAAAAAAAAAAATGTAACAATTGCGCGACGATCGACAATGGACAACGGACGTTGCGAGGCAACTTCAGGACAACGGGACCACTTGGCATTTCAACCATCCTGCAGCACCTCACTTCGCCGGGCTCTGGGGGGCAGGAGTGAAATCAATGAAACATCATTTGAAAAGAGTGATTGGTCATCACACTCTGACGTTCGAGGAATATGCTACAATTCTCGCTCAACTGGAGGCCTGCTTAAACTCACGGCCACTTTGTCCAGTAATCGAAGACGTTGATGACCTGACAATATTGACTCCAGGGCATTTTCTTATTGGTACATCGCTAAGTACTGTACCGGAGAAGGATTTGTCGAATGTCAAACCCCACTACTTGAATAGGTGTCAATTGCTGCAGAAAATCCAACAGGACTTCTGGAAAAGATGGAAATCGGAATACCTTGTTCGTCTTCAGCAACGCACTAAATGGCTGACTTCCACTCTGCAACTGAAGATAGGCGATTTGGTGTTGCTCCCCGAGGAACAAACTCCGCCAACGTTATGGCGATTGAGTCGTATTGAAGCACTGCATCCCGGAAATGATGGAAAACCACGGGTGGTCACGATCAAAACAGCCACCAGACGGCTAACTCGACCAGTCGCTAAACTCTGCCTTCTTCCCATGATAGAACAATGATCGCTAACGCACAAAATCACAAGCATACACACATTCACACACACACACTGATAACAAGTAGATCTCTGCAAAATAACGAATTATTTTCTATAACTGAACTCCGATTAATCGAATCAAGGTATAATCAATATAACTAATTATTGCCACTTAACCTTTTACATAGTGTCCCGGCAATGGGCGACACAATCATTGAATTTCATTGGGCTTCGGCCATAACTATCCCTTTCCAATTACAGCGAAGATAGCTGTGGCACAAATCAAAAGCTGTTCCAACACAACACCACTGCCACGGATATGCCTCACGTTGACAACAGTACAGTGGAGTTGCTTACTGCTGAATCGTCGCTGGCCCGGGAAGATGTTGCGAGAACACATCAGCAAATAAAACAACTCAAGCCAAACACCCCTTGATAAAAGACACTCGTTAATATAACGACCAAGGGTAGGCAACAGAAAGATGACTCTGACAAACATGAAGTCAAAATCGACTTTCCTAAAGTCATATAAAATGAAGTGTGCTATTAGGAGGCTGAAGAGAAATCAAATCAACTTTCAGCTTGAAACATTGCCAATTGAGAAACTGTTTGGCGAATAACAAATATCGGTTACGCACGATGACCTACTACGGCAGTTAGGTAACATAACGAGTATTGGAGGACGGCTGTTACTGGTTGGTGGTGAATTCGGCAAAGTTCAGTTAGTGCATCGAACTTTTCCAACAGAGGCAACGGGCGAGTGCTGTTACCAGCGGTGATACATCTATGTTGAAAGTATAAAACCAATGAAGGAGTGTATTTTTATTGGCATTACAAGGGTAATCTACAAATTGAAAAATTAAAATTTTGTTACATTAAATTAATCTACGTTTTTGTCTTTTCTTTCCGTTTTAACGTGAAACGAAACAGGCAGGCATTGATCGCCCGTTCGACGTTCTCGTAGTACTCTTCCTTTTCGTCGTCAGTGGACTCCTCTGTAGGTCCGTGAACGTTTATGAGGCTTATGTTCTTAAATTTGCCTCGCACGCGAAGAGTGCATAGCCTTTCATTTATTGCATTAAAGCCGATGATGGCAGGCTTCAGGTTTTCGCTGACTAGAAAGCCTACCCCGAGCGCATGGTGTTTTGCGTGACAGCTGTAAAAAATGTCATACACGTTTCTTTGTAGAACACCACTCCCCGTCCATCTTATTTCTTGTAATGGCGTTATGTCAGCTTTATATTCGGACAGGGCATCGGTTAGCTGCTGTGCAGCTTGAGCTCTGTATAGTGAGCGGACGTTCCATGTAAAAATTCTTAAATCGTTTAGCCATTTTCGTTTCCGTGGTCGTCGTCGTGTATCCGGTCCGTATCCGAAGCTTGATAAATTTGCCATAATAATTCGTTTTTACGGGCATGGTTATTAGCCTTGAGCCAACCTTTCTCAGGATGTCGCAACATGCGTTGGTTCACTACTTGGCGGGTGCCAAAGTAGCTATCCAGGGATGACACGTGGAGACTGCATGTCAACTTGGATTGAACAAGGACAAGGATCGTCCTGGCCATCGCCGGGTTGAAAGCAATCAGTGACTTTGCTCTGTATGTTCGCTTCCGCCCCCCCCCCCCCCCCCCCCCCCCCGAACAAATATCTTACTCCGTTCTAACTTCCTCTCGTCTACAAATCCCAAATTAAGAGACCACTCGAATACTGTACATATGTGTGGAGTTCAGCTCCTAAGCACGCCCCCGACATGCTCGACAGTATACAGAACGATCAATCCACCTGATCGGAAACGCAGCACTGGCATCGGTACTATAATCACTATCACATCGAAGGAGCGTGGTGGCGGACCTTTGTCTGTTTTACTGCTATTATCACGAGGACTATTCTCAGTGTTTCGTGGTATTATTATTTCGCGGAATTCGTTTTATTTGTGTCCTGCAAGACAATCTGACGGATGCCACCAATGTGCGGTTCAGCTCTCAAGGGAACGCACATCTCTGTCCTAAAACTCGTTCTGTTGCATAACGGGGAAGATATGGAACTTGAGAGGATTGTAACCTACAACTGGTCAAGACGAACTCCAACAGTTGCCTAATGGTATCTCGGTGCGCTGGCTCAATGATATAGGTTTGATTTTCCTGAGGGAAGTATATAAATAAAATATAATCGACGAAGCACATTTCTTCTTGGCTGGCTTTGTTAATAAAGAGAATACCGAATATTTGAGCAGCAAAGAGCAGTACATTCTGTAGAGTAACTGCACGATATGTCATTTGGGCCGGCGTTATTGTGGGGAGGAAGTATTGTGCCACGCATGGGCACTCCGTTCAGTTCCATCCCCATCGCCTATTGTTCACGCGGACACCGCTCACTACGCAAGGATGAAGAAAACGATGGTCGACCTTCGCAACCGAGCGGACACAACACAGAAACAAAACACTCCGGTTTGATCAACAATAATACTTTATTTGTTACGTTTTAGTCTCTACATAAAAATCACTTGTTCCATTATGCCATTATTAAATATGTTAGTGTTTTTTGTACTGCACTTAACTTATTATTACTATTAAATTTTCTATTATTACACACACGACTCCAGGTATTTTCGCGTCCTCGGCGCGCGACGAGGAGCGGGAGCGGCAACGACCGTGCTGGTCGGCGGATGTTAAAAGACTCAACGATATTCATTCGTTGTCCAAGGGTGCATTCGCTTTTACGGTGGTGATAACCGGATCTCATAGAGGAGATCGTCATGGTACACATGTATATGTGTACGTCGGTTCTTTTCATGGGTCGAAACCATGATAACGATTCTGAAACACCAAGAAGGGGCATCATGTGCATCCAGGAGATGTGTGTTCGTTGAAACAAACAAATCGAATCTCGTGGGATGCTAATGGGTTTGTGTTTGATTATGCATCGAGGTCATGAGGAATGGATTCAGGGCAATTACAAGACAAAGGGAAAAGCGACTTATGCATCGTTCGGTAATGAGGGTCGGCTGGATAAATAGCAGCCACTCATTAAATGAAAAATGCCTTTCAGATACCACGAACGATATGAATTGTTTATGGTATCGCCAGGAAGTCTATGGAGGAACAGCGTTCTTTTGTTTGCACTTGGTGCGAGTTAGGGAAATTGGCTTCAGCGTCGATTGCGCTAATTGAATGCAGCTGTTTGGGTATCTTATTGCTGGGAGAAAAACGTCGCCGGCCAATGTGTACGTTAAGAGACTTATCATATACATGGCGAAGCTGAAAAATATAGTGCAATGGTTTTGGTCCCTGGTGAAGGTTACATAGTATGTAATCCAAATCCTTTGTTATTAGGAATTCGTCTAGGGAAATCTGCCTGGCACCGAAGGTGCCAAATGGGTTTGGAATTCCTGATAAGTTGATCAAGAAATCTTACGGGGAATTGTATGCGAAGGGATGCATGAAAGGCAAGTTTTCTTTTACAGGGACTTTTAGGTTAAAGATTTGATATATTTAATGCGTGAAGCATTTAAGATGCTAATGCGATTGCATTAGTGAAGTTATGAGATTGGGTGGAAGTTATGGGGGTTTTTTAGGTAAGCGAACCGTGGGGATTGGCGGGACCGCTACAGTATCATTGGGCTCATGTCTTTCAGGATGCTAGAAGCAATGTTGTAACAGATATTGGTGATCACACATGTCAGAAAACCTTCTTGCACCTGAAGTAGATCAATTGTGTCTACAGAAAATTTGGTTCCAACACGACAGTTCGACGTCACACATAGTTCGTGTCACTATGGAAATTATGGCCGGATCATCCCTGAACGGGGTCACACAAGTGCTCGCATATGCGGATGACATCGCCGTTCTGGGCGATAATCTAGAGACTGTTAGTAAAAACTGTGAAATCATCATGCAAGCGGCAGAAGAGGTGGGCCTAGAAATAAATGAAGACAAAACAAAATACATGATTACGGCGAGAGCAGGTGGATCTCAGATAACACATATAAACGTCAGAGGTAAGATATTTGAAAAAGTTAAAGAATTTAAATATCTGGGAACAATACTGACGGCCAGTAACGAAATGTCGAAGGCAATTAACAAGAGACTGCATTCCGGCAACGCGAGTTGGCACGCAGTAAGTAAACTGCTGAAATCCAGACTGCTATCACGTAACATAAAGCTCCGTGTCTATAGAACCATAATCATGCCGATTGTTTTATATCGATACGAAACATGGGCTCTCACAAAACGGGAAGAAAACAAATTTCTCGTATTCGAGAATAAAGTTTTGAGGGGCATCTTTGGAGGTAAATATGACGAGGAGGCAGGACAATGGAGGAGACTCCATAACCACGAATTGGAAGAGCTATATCGCAAACCTACAATAGTGAGAGTAATCAAGTCGCGAAGATTAAGATGGGCCGGACACGTGGCGCGAATGGGCAACGATAGGACCGTGCATAGAATTCTTGACGGTAAGCCAACGGGAAAGAGACCGGTAGGACGGCCGCGACGGAGATGGGAGGACAATGTTAGGTTTGACCTTGCCGAGATCGGATCGAATGGTCAAGCGTGGAAGGAGAGTGCCCAGGACAGGGAACGATGGCGAAGCCGGGTCGGTGAGGTCATGAACTTCCGGGTTCCTACAGGCCAATAAATAATAATAATAATGGAAATGTTGGTCCTTACGATCCCGCGATTTCTTCCTATAAGGGTACTTGAAAGAAAAGATTTACATCACCAAACAACATACCACAATCTTGATGTTTTAAGACACCCTTTAATTGAAATCGCTCCTCGATAGTATAGTGGTTAGTATACCCGCCTGTCATGCGGGAGACCGGGGTTCGATTCCCCGTCGGGAAGCCTCTGGCGCAAGACTAATGACCTTGCCCGGAAAAGACAAATCATTATGGAAAATTTAACAAGCCTCTGGACTTGCTAAATAAGGCCAAAACCCGTTCCCGGTTGTAGTGCCGAGGATGATGATGATGATTGATTGAAATTGCTGAAATAAGACCAGAAGTCTGAACATTGTTTATGAAAAATTTCCTTAAAAGAGCTTGCCTTCGCGCCATGTTCAGAGGCGGCCGCCTGATCGGGATTCATAATGTTAAAGACCATATATTCAATCAGTAGAATATAAAGTACACAATTGTATTCCATTAAAAAGTTATTACAAAAAAACATTGGCCTCGAATATAAAAAGCACACTGTAAATTCTTACCATAATATGAGTATTTAGTGATTACAATAAGCAGAGATTGTTAAAAAAAAGATGAATACGCAAATAAGGAAATTAATGAAGTAAGTAATGAAATTGGTGACAAATTGTCTTGCACTTATAATCTTCGAATACCAAGTGTACTAGTACAAATTGTTTGTGTCCTTGCTCGCGCTCTCCGCCCGTACTGCGTCTTGACCTTATAGTCCATGAGAACATCTCTTTGCCTGTGTGTATCAATAAACACACCTTTCCAAGTAAGTTACGAAAACAAAAAACAAGAAAACACCCGAGTGAATTTTCGGAGTCCTTTTCTTGCCTTTAAAGTGGCCCATGAAGCCACCCGGTATTTCGTTCCTTGTTTACATGAATCCTGTCGCCTATCGATGGGTCCTGGAGTCACACGACATCTCGATGGCAAGCCGCATTTCGTGGCATTTTAGAATCAACCCATACCGGAATTTTGAAGGTCTCTTACCTGACAACAAGTGTTCAGAGAACTCGGTACGAAATCTCAGCCAGGGACATCATACGAGGTAGCGGTTGAAATGTGGGGCGTACCGCACTTTGTCTGCTCGTCAAAATAGACAATTTGTGAGTAATAGGCAACACACACCATCACAGTTCCTGCCGTGGTCAACGGTCAACAATACCCCACGAGCAACTCATACGGTCGTGGTGTACCTTGTTCCTACAGTTCAACTTAGCAAGCAAGTCAAGTCCTCACAGGAGCACACACAACCGACTCCCGAATGCATTTTGAAATCACATATTCTGGCATTCCCAGCAAATCAATCTGCCGGTGGGGGTGGCGGTGATAGTGGCCGGCGGTGGTGCTGGCAACTGGCAAACAACAGGTTTTCCACACACCAAACACACAGACACTGCACAAGCGGCACTCGGTGTACGTCGGCTTTCTTCGTCAGAAGTATTCTCCTCCTTCTCCAGCTCTCAGTTCCATGAAATTGCCGTGTGTACCAGCAATTGAGTTGCAGCACCCAACAGTCTCAAGTCATTTGAGTGAAATCAGTGGCACCGAACAGACCGATAGCCCACGTCTAGCTCGTCACGTTGTCTCGATATATCGCGAACTGTTGCACCTCCTTCGCCTAGTGTTGACCGGAATGTCAAATCTCCCTGGTCGGCTGATTTGAAATCGTTGTCCGTTGCCAAATAACAAAACCAGAACCAGTGTAATTTGTGAATAGTGACCAATAGTGGGAGTCCGTGTTGTGGCCTTAAGACATAAGAACCAGTAATCGGTCTTGGGTTGTATTGTGCCTGTGCCTAGATCAAATACGGAAGGAGAGGAGTATCGCCTGGATTCTGAAGCCAGGTAATTAGTAGTTTTAGTATTTATAATTATTGAAATCCGTCCAGAGATTTGGACTGTGGTGAGGTTTTGCCTGGAGGTTTTGCTGAAAAAACTGTGCTGAAGAATATTCGATCGGCATCTAATGCTTCTGTTTGAACGTTTGCATTTTCCGCTCAGCTGTTTCTAAGGCATGAACTGAGTATTACACGAGAATCAACCGGAAGAGGATAACCATCTTATAAATTTTCTTATTCACTTCTCCCAAATCCCTAAATTAACTCACTGAAGTCAATGAGCCACAGTGATTATGCGTTCAGAATCACGCAAAAACCTAGGCTACGGTTGAGGAACTTACCTTTTGGTATTCGCGTGCTACCATTGCAACTTTGGGATGCATAACTACGTCTTCAGGTATATATGGATGAAGAAAAAATATACGATATATACCTGAATGAGTCATCAGTCGGGCAGTAATAAATGACCGGAGCCAAAGACCGCTTGACCAACGTGTGCCAACGAAGACGATAACGAAAACTCCAGCTCAGTGGTGCTGATGGTCACTAACTCTTCGAATGTGCTTCTCCTACAGATGGTTTTTGTGTTTTCATTTATATCCATTCAAAGAAAAGGGTTTCGTTGGATATCACTAGCGCGTGATCGCATCATACTGCTATACCGTCTATCTATCTGTACAATGACCGGTTTCTTGAGATCTCCTCCTCGCATATTTGCTAAGAGGATCAACTTATATTATTCTTTGTCTATGTGGTCCGAATGTATAACTTTGATGGGAGGAGTGGGATGGAAGTATCAACAACTTGATACCTTAGAAAAGTATTTTTAAGCCGACACCAAGGAGAAGTATCTTTTGGTCTTCACGAGTTTTTTTTGAACTTTTTTTTTTTTTTTGATTTCATAAACTTCGCAGTCGCACAGATACAGCTACAGACACATTTACCTGTCGGCAAATGGTCTTAGATTCTTAAGAATAATACCGAATAGCTGACGTGATCAGTCAAATGAGTGATTGGCCACTAAGGAATCTATTGTGCATAGTAAGAGCTAGAGATAGATTCAAAATGGGACTGTTCCCCCAAAGGTAGTTTCGTGCAACGGGCCAATTTTAGCCTGGCAACATTTCTTATTCCACTTTGGAGGAATACAATAAAATCTTTTGCTATGTTGCCTCGAGGACAGAGTATCGATTGCGTGGCATATTTCAAAAGTTAAGTTTGGAGCACTTTTAACGATTTCACATTTAACAGGAAATTCCTGTAGTCGATTATCTTTGAAATTTCAAAGATAGATTCAGCATACATAGGGTGATCCAATAACTGCTTCCGAATGGTTGTTGTTTTAACCTTTTAATATAAAATATATAGATGTTCATTTTTTAACTCAGTTTATTGGGTTCATAGCAGCTAAAATTGAGGATAATATCTTGTAAATATTGATGGTTTAGATAATCCATTCGAGGATCCAATTTTGAACCAATCTTTGGGGCATATTCTGTTGGTAGCCGACGACTTTGGCTTGTTTGACAGAGTCATCCTAACTATACCAAAATTAGGCTAGAAACGTTAATTTCAAACTACTATTTGTTCCGATCTCTGTAACACTTTCTCTCAGTATAGGACCGCGGAAAGCACCTGTGTCAATTTTTCAAAATATAAAATTCCGAATTCTACAATGAAGGAGAAACGGTTCTAATTGAAAAACGGCAGTAGATGAATAGAAAAACTGTTTTTGAATAAAAGGAAACTGATTTAAATTTTTTTGAAAATCCTCAATATCGTTTCGTCAAACTTAATGTGAGTGAGCGTTTAAAACAAGGGTTACATATTAGGTTGGATAAAAGTTCTGTTGTATGTTGTGTTGTGCAGTACTATTTATTGGCCTATAGGGACCCGAAGGTTCATAGCCTCACTGACTCGGTTGCACCATCGCTCCCTGCCCTGTGCACTCTCCATCCACGCTTGACCATCTGATCCGATCTCATCAGAGTCAAACCTTACATTGTCCTCCCATCTGTTGTGTTCTGTAGTTCAGTTTGAAAATATTTTGTTTTACTTTTACTTTTAGTATATTTCTTATACCAGACAAAATAAATCATTATGGAAAATTTAACAAGCCTCAGGACTTGCTAAATAAGGCCAAGACCAGTTCCCGGTTGTAGTGCCGATGATGATGATGATGATATTTCTTATACGGCGCAAGGCTAATAACCTTGCCCGTAAAAATAAATTATTATGGAAAATTTAACAAGCCTCGAAACTTATTAAATAAAGCCAAGACCGGATCCCGGTTGTAGTGCCGATAATGATGATAATGATGATTACTATTACTATTTATTGGCCTGTAGGAGCCCGAAAGTTCATGACCTCACCGACTCGACTCCGCCATTGTTCCCTGTCCCGCGCGCTCTCCTTCCACGTTCGACCATCCGATCCGATCTCTTCGAGGTCCAACCTAACATTGTCCTCCCAGCTCCGTCGCGGCCGCCCTGTCGGTCGCTTTCCCATTGGCTTACCGTCAAGAATTCTATGCACGGTTCTATCGTTGCCCATTCGCGCTACGTGTCCGGCCCATCTTAATCTTCGCGACTTGATTACTCTCACTATTGTAGGTTTGCGGTATAGCTCTTCCAATTCGTGGTTATGAAGTTTCCTCCATTGTCCTGCCTCCTCGTCATATTTGCCGCCAAATATACCCCTTAGACTTTATTCTCGAATACGCGGAATTTGTTTTCTTCCCGTTTTGTGAGAGCCCATGTTTCGGATCCGTATAGAGCAATCGGCATGATTATGGTTCTATAGACAAGGAGCTTTATGTTACGTGATAGCAGTTTGGATTTCAGCAGTTTACTGACTGCATGCCAACTAGCGTTGCCGGAGTGTAGTCTTTTGTTAATTTCCTTCGACATTTCGTTACTGGCTGTCAGTATTGTTCCCAGGTATTTAAATTCTTAGACATTTTCAAATATCTTGCCCCTGATGTTTATGTGTGTTCTCTGAGGTCCACCTGCTCTCGCCGTAATCATGTATTTGGTTTTGTCTTCATTTATTTCTAGGCCCACCTCTTCTGCCGCTTGCATGATGGTTTCACTGTTTTTACTTACAGTTTCTAGATTATCGCCCAAAACGGCGATGTCATCCGCATATGCGAGCACTTGTGTGACCCCGTTCAGAGATGATCCGGCCATGTTGCCATCTTGTACCTTTCTGATGACATACTCGAGCACAAGGTTAAAGAGACATGGTGAGAGTCCCTCGCCCTGTTTTAGTCCGTCCCGAATTTCAAATGGTTTTGAGAGGTGGTTTTCTATTCTAACTCGCCCTTTGTTTTCGTTCATGCAGATTTCAATGAAGGCGACACATTTTTTTCGGGATTCTCAGCTCAACTACAATATGGTAGAGTCTTTGCCTTGCGTCTGACTCGTAGGCTTTGTTGAAGTCAACGAACACTTGGTGAACCGTCTCTCCGTATTCCCACTCCTTTTCCAGTAGTTGCCTTAGTATGAACATTTGGTCGCTTGTTGACCGGTTCCTATGGAATCCGCATTGATAGTCTCCCAATATGTTTTCTGCGTACAGTGTGATTCTCGCCAGTATGACTTTTGTTAATATTTTATATGTGGTTGGGAGCAATGATATTCCTCTGTAGTTTTCGCAGTCAGATCTGTCACCTTTTTTGAAAATGGGGCGAACTATTGAAGTTTTCCATTCTTCCGGAATGACTTCCTTATCCCATATTGTTTTAATCAGCTGGAGGATCTTTCGAGCGGCTGCATCTCCTCCATGCTTCACAAGCTCTGCCGGTATGCAGTCCACTCAGCGAGCCTTGTTGTTTTTCAATCGGTTTATTGCGTCTACAACTTCGTCGAAAGCGGGCTCTGGAATCTGAGGGTCGGCTGTATGTGCGTCTGGTGCGTTTATTTGTGGTTGATTTGTGCGCACATTGAGCAGGTTTTCAAAGTACTGCTTCCATCTTGTCACGATATTGTTTGTTTCTGTCACCAGACAGCCGTTTGTGTCTCGGATTATTTTGGCTCTCCCTCGGTAGCCATTTCTAATTGAATTTATGCCGGCATACATACCTCTGATATTCTTTGCTCTGGCATTTTCTAGAATTTTTTCGATCCTAGTCTTCTCCCATTCGCGTTTTTTGCGTTTGAAACGTCTCGTTGCCTCTTTTCGAATTGTCGCGTATCTTTCTGCGTTGACTTCATCATATCTTTCTAAGTGGATCACTCTGAGGCGTTTACGTTCTTCGATCCTCGCCCTGCACTCATCGTCAAACCAAGGTTTTGACTTGATTGCTTTCTTAAATCCTAATACCTTTTGGGCTGTTTGTTTGATTGTGTCTCTGATCAATGCCCATTTAGTGCCCAGATTATTGGTTTCCTCATCCTCACTACTCCCATTCTCTAGGATGCTAAATCTATTCGTTAGTTCCTCTTCATATTCAGCCCTTTTGCGTAGGTCCTTTAGTTTATCAATGTCGAACTTTTTGCTTGTCTCCCGTGATTGCCCATGTTGGGGTGCTGCGAGCCGACTTCTAATTTTGCCCATCACTAGAAGATGGCCGTAGTTGCAATCTGCTCCTCTATATGATCTTACGTCAAGGATATTCGAGTGGTGTCTTTTGTCTATGAGGAAGTGGTCTATTTGGTTACGCGTTTGATGATGATATTTCTTACCATATGTCGCCGAGACAAAAAAAAATTAAATAACCATATTAAAAAAATAGTTCCGAAATGTTGTTTTATCTATGTATGTCAAAATAATATGGAGGGTAAGGAAAAGAAAGAGAAGAGAAAGAAAGAGATGGCGGGGGGGGGGGGGGGGGGGGGCATTTCTGCACACCGCTTTTAAAGATTTAAAATTTGTAATGGCGAGGAAACACAGAATCAGGCGTTCCCCGTTCGTGTAGTTCGACTGAAGAATGACTCTCCGTGTTAATCTATATGTCGAATTTTTAAACTGCTCCATTACGCGATCTATGATTGCCAGTTATCGTGGGAAACATTTGAAGAGCTGTTATGCATTGACTAAGTTCCTTTTTTTGGCCGCAGTTGAGTCATATTGATGTACCCAAGAAGATGGTGCTGCATGTCGCACAATTCGAGGCTTTGCGATCGAAATTTCCTCAACGTGTAATTTCACATATTGGCGCAAGGCTAATAACCTTGTCCGAAAAAACAAATTATTATGGACAATTTAGCAAGTCTCTGATAAGGACCGGATACCGGTGGAGACACTTGCTAAATAAGTCCAAGACCGGATCCTGGTTGTAGTGCCGATGATGATGATGTCATTTCACATAATCCAGACTTCAAATGGCCTCCAAGGTCTTGTGATCTGACACTGTTAAATTTTATTTTGTGAGGTTTTTTGGAAAAGTGCAAACAAATCACAAAATATTAACGATCTGAAGAACAACATTCAAGTTGTAATTCGTGTAATAACTCTTTTTTTCCAGTCGAAATTACCAAGCAATATTCGCAACCGGCCTGGACGGAATCCCAGCAATATTCCTTAAGAACTGTGCTCCGGAACTATCGTCGGTTCTTGGCAGACCCTTTCCCTTGTCTTATGCAGGAGGGACCTCTCCTACCCGCTGGAAAATCGCTTGAATTCAGCCAATCTCAAAGTGTCTCTCAAAAAAAGTGTCACCCACAAAATCACCGGCCGATAGCATTACTGTCTATGTTATCTAAGGTGATGGAAAAGTTCATCAACGCCGAGTTAATTAAGTATTTGGAGTGCAACGGACATCTGAATGATCGTCAATACGGATTCCATGGCAGGCGGCCCACGGGCGATCTTTTGACCCTTATAACTGTTATATTGACATCTTCGATTGAGCGACATGGTGAGTCAAGTGCGGTCGCATTGGATATCTCCAAAGCTTCTGACCGCGTCTGGCACGGGGCATTGCTGAGGAAATTTCGTTCATATGGACTTTCCCAGCAGCTTTTCGACTGGAAGAAGAGCTTCCTCGAGAATCGATCGATCCGGGTTGTTGTGGGCGGCAAGTCTTCGGATCTATATCCTGTTAATTTTGGGGTGCCTCAAGGTTCCATTTTGGCCCCAACCTTGTTTTTGCTTCACATAAATGATTTGTTGGAATCAACGGATAACAAAGTGTCCAGTTTCGCGGATGATAATACGCTTGTTTCCTCTTTTTTGAGTGATCGACCGATTAGTACATCAACGTCGCACCACCTGAGATGTAGCCAGATCGACTCCCCGAATCGGGATCTAAATAAGGGCCTGCAGTGGGGAAATGCCAATCTCGTCGACTTCAATGCAACGAAGAGTCAATATACAACATTTACAAAGAAAAGTGGATCATCGATCCCACAGCTGATGATGAATGGCCAGGCCCTCGAATCTGGGGAAAGTTTGAAATTGCTCGGCGTCACGGTCTGTGGAAATGTAGCGTGGCATAAACACGTATCGAGCATCGCCAGATCTGCCTCAGGAAAAATGAGTTATCACTTTAGAGCCAAGAAATATTTTACTCCGACTCAACTTCTTCTCCTGTATAAATCCCAAATTAGACCCGCGCTCGAATATTGCTCTCATGTTTAGAGCTCTGCTCCTAAGCATACCCTCGACTTACTTGAGAGCATACAGAGACGAGCGATCCGCCTGATCGGGGAGACGGCGCTGACATCGGGACTACAGTCGCTATCACATCGAAGGCGTGTAGCTGACCTCTGCCTCTTTTACAGATATTATCACGGAGAAGGTAGAAAGCGGTGAAGCGTCCAAGAAAGAACGTTTGAGAACGTAGAAAGCGGTGACGCGTCCAAGAAAAAACGGTGATGCGTCCAAGAAAGAACGGTTGAGAACGTAGAAAGCGGTGACGCGCCCAAGAAAGAACGATGATGCGTCCAAGAAAGAACGGTTGAGAAGGTAGAAAGCGGCGAAGCGTCCAAGAAAGAACGGTTGAGAAGGTAGAAAGTGGCGAAGCGTTCAAGAAAGAACGGTTGAGCAGGTAGAAAGCGGCGAAGCGTCAAAGAAAGATCAGTGATGCGTCCAAGGAAGATTGGTTGAAAAGGTGGAAAGCGGTGAAGCGTCCAAGAAAGTACGGTTGTGAAGGTAGAAAACGGTGAAGCGTCCAAGAAAGAACGGTTGAGAAGGTAGAAAGCGGCAAAGCGTCCAAGAAAGAACGGCTGAGAAGGTAGAAAGCGGTGAAGTGTCCAAGAGAGATCGATAAAAGACCGTAACCACAAGAGGAGACAAAGGAAGTCCGCGCCGTTGTGAAATTTATTAAAAACTGGATCGCTTAGGTAGCGCTCTTTTACTGTCGCCGGCGCGTTGTCAGCTGGCAAATGTGAATATACTAGAGTTTTCCCATGCATTCAGTTGTGAATCCGCAACAAAAGTCAAATAAGCACAATCATTAGAGCCGTATACCATAGCAAAAAAAAAACTAGTAATTCCACATCAGCTGAGTGTAGTTGACAATAATGATCGGAGTCGTATACACGGCAGTCGTTTGATGTGTTAAGGATTGGTTCAATCTTTCAGTGGTTTTAACCGTCATAGCGTCGGTTTTATTCACACGTTCTTCACTATCGTCACAAATGCTGGAGACCGATGTAAGGAGTTTCAAGAAGTTTATGCACTTTATCCACCCTAATGAAAACTTGCGAACAATTCTTCAAACTAGAGTGAACATATAGCTTCCTGTTATCATGTCTACTTACGCCTGACGCTCCCAAATCTACGTTAATGGCAGTTCTTAAGCCCAGGAGAACAGTGGGCACAGCGTCTAACCATTTTTTTTTACACTAACGCGCGCACAAAAGGGGATTTTGAAGTATCCTTAAATGTCACAGCACAGTGCGAGCGGATGGAGAGGAAGTGGATAAGGAAAGGAGGTGTCGATGTATATTGGTCTTGAATGTCTGGACATCACAACGACCAGGAAACACATGATCAGGGAGAACAGTCCACATTCGTGTGGTTCGACGAAAGAATGACTCTCTATGTTTATTTGTGCGCCTGAAGTCCACTTTCAACGTGAACTGATGCGCATTCACAGATTGACGGGTATCGCGGGAAAATGTCTGAAGGGGTGGAACACATTCAGCAAGTTTAGTTGAGCAATGACCGTGGTAATATCTATAGAAAAGATATAGGCACGATAAGTTGCGTCTGTGTTCTAACGACGGAATTGACAACTTACGGCTGAGTCCCCAATAAGTTTCACTGCTCGTTTTTGCATCCTGTCGAGTGCGTGTAGTGCAGTTTTGGATGCGCCTGACCAAATATGGGAGTTGAACTCCATTTTTGGACGAATATACGCCTTGTAAATAGTGGCCAGGTTGGATGGAGTGAAGTATCTTTTGCATCTCTTCGGGAACCCCTTACATTAGGCTGCACTTTTCGAAGCTTCAAATATGTGGTCATTCCAATTAAGAGTAGAAATAATTCGACTGCCGAGGATAGATAGTTCCTTGGCTTTTCGTCGATTCAAGTCAAGTGTATATTTTCTTTGGGGTTCACCTTTGACGACAAGAGACAGCCCCGAGTTTTTAAGACATTGAATTCTACTCGGTTAGATAATCCCTATTGATATATCTTGTTGAGGTCTGAATACAATGTATCAAGCATAACCTGCTGGTTGGTAATAATGTTCGAAGAGTTTGGACGAGAGTGTTCGTATGAGTATGAGAAACAACGTGCTATCATCGGCAAACGAGTGAATTGGGTTTTGGGTAATTGACAAGAGATCATTTATGAAGATCAGGAAGAGAGTGGGTGAGAGTACCGAACCCTGGGGAACACCTACATTAATTTGATGGGAGACAGATTTGACACCATCAGGAACCACTTGAATTGACCTGCCAGAAAGATAGTCTCTTATCCATTGGCTAGTAGAATAAGACACATGGAAGAGTTTAACAAGGGAAGAGGAACATCTCTTCAAGAGACTTGGGGAATGCCATTCGGACCAGCGGATTTGTTTGCGTTTAGCTCCTTGAGTGCGTGGGCAACAGTACACGTTCGGAATAAAAGTTCGCACGCCAAGCAGAATCGTGTCTGTCAATGTGTCCGTTATAGAGTCAACATCGTTATTGAGGAAAAATAACTACCAATTTAACCACCTAAAAAAGACCTTCCCAGTTCAGACCTTCCCAGTTGGCTTTCTCGTAGAACCATACCTTATCGTTATGACACATCATTGGGGCTTTTAATTATCTGTCCAAACCATTCGCTGCTGGATGATGAGTTGTTGTTATTAGACAGGAGGAACCGAAGTTATTGCTAATAGTCTCTGCCAATGTTCAAAAGGGACGCGAACCAGGCCACTCAAAAAGTTTTGATTGGTCACTTCGTTACTTTGAACCTTTTTGGCGGTGGCAATCGCCTGGTCCCAGACTTTTCAAATTTGGACCGATTTTTTCCGTTGCCCTCCATGGAATTAGAGCGCCATTGTTTAAAACTCCTACTTTTTTCTCTCAGTGATCTGTTTGCATTTTTTATCAAACCAGGGTTTATCAGATGAATTGCGTTTGATGGTTTCGTACCCAGAAGAATTATTTCTGTGATCGACTCTGCACAGTCCTTAGCATCAGAGTTTCCAAAGCAGACTTCTAACCACGAAAAGGGTGTGAAGAGATCGTACCAGTAGTCAAGTAATTCCATACTTGGCGAGGTTGCTTCAAATAGTTGATACATTTGTGAAGGAGAATATTTTTGAAAAGTTGACATCTCCATCTGTGTGGCAAATATATAGTTTTGGATGATACTGAAGAACGTGCGATTCGAATTGACGCTATGACAGTTAGAATCACCAAAAATTGAACCAAAATTCGATTTTTAAACTCAAGTATATTCCACTGATGTGAATTGTTATGTTATCGCTATGGTATACGGCTCTGATGCATTTTCTTATTAGGTTTTCGTTCGGTGTTCTTCACTATTTGTTTGTGTATTGTGTGTGTATCTGTTAGAGACGCCACAGATATACCCAATCATGTTCCCGAGATTGCTTAGGTTAGTTACTCGTTAGAGATGTCAATGATTGCATAATGTCAATCAAACAGTCGCTTGCGTTTTCCAAAGGCGCATTCGTTTCCAGGGAATAAGTGCTTCGCTCCGATGTCAGAAATAGATCCAGGGAGCTTGTGGAATCACTTCGGCTATCCGGTACTTGCGTAAGCTCCTCAACCAGTTGAATCAATGGTTGGTTAAGTAACTATATCGTAAACGGTGTAACTGTGATGGCACTTATGGGAAGCAACAATAAAGCCGTCTTTTTCCTTTGTTAAGGGTACATTCTCATCAGTAAGGCCAAAAAATAGGCTATTTTCATGTTTTTTTTTGTTGAGGAAAGTAATAAATCTAGACATGTGATTTTTCAGGTATATTTATTGTACTTTTAAGTAGCTTTTGAAAATTTTCAATTAATTTCATGATAACCCCGAGGTAGGAGCACGTTGCGCCGTAGACCGCTGCGAAATAAAAGACCTCGATGGCGGCTGTCCTACAGGTCATAATATTTATCTGAAACAAAAAATCGAAAAAGTTTACTGCTTGGTATGAGTGTGGTTATGGCATGAACCACGAAAAATGAAATCTATCCAAAAATAACAAAATGGCGACGTTTTGAAATTTATGTGCGCTTTTAATGAATGTTTTTGTTCTTTTTTTGTTTATAAAAAAATCAAATTACAACGTATCGGCATAATTGTGGTTCATGCGATAGAGAGTTCAATTACGCGTATTTAAAAAAAAAACATTAAGATTCGTTGAAGATTGACTGAGTAATCACAGCCGCCAGCTCGAAAAACGTTGTTTCCCAGAAAACGCGTTTAAAGTTTTAAGTGTAGTTATTTCGCCATACTTACTGCTTTAACTCGGTCGGCTCGGAGGCTCATAACTTTTTAACCGTTACGAAATTCGATTTTTCCTTTTAAAATGATATTCTAGACTATCTATTCCGCAAAAAAAAATTTTGACAAAAATGTTACCCAACTGATGAGAATGTACCCTTAAGGATAAATCTAAAGAGGTCACTGGAGGTAATAGCGATTCCTACCTTTTCGAAAATTCTGTTCACAACTTAGCAGTTACGAATGGAATTCAACTTTACTCCTTTAGGGCTTTATAAGATTTTGAGTCAGGGTTTCATTTCGAAACATATCTTCAAACACAACAAACTCGTAGAACAACGAGTTTCATACGAGGGCAGTTTGATAAGTCGGTGACCTTTTGAATAAAAGATATTTTTTCGGCAAATAAGTATTTTATTTCTCAACATAGCCTCCTTTTAGCTCGATACATTTAGTCCAGCGTTTTTCCAATTTTTTTATTTCTTCCAAATAATAGGTTTCCTCAAGGCCCTCAAAACAGCCGTAGGTTTCTGTGATGACCTCTTCATTCGATCCAAATCTCTTACCGCCCGGCAATTTCTGCAGGTTTGGAAACAGGAAATAGTCGCAGGGGGCTAAATCTGGAGATTATGCTGGATTGGGTAGCAGTTCGTAGCCCAGTTTATGGATTTTGTTTGATTATGCTTAATCAGCACATGAAATTCACTTTTTTCCATTTTAATTTAAATTCACGAGGGTGTCTCCTTTCAATGGTGTTTAAACTCAAATTAAACGACGCAGTTGATGACAGTAGTCTATTTATTGATGGCAGTTGATGGGAGCAGTGTTGTAGTTAAAGTTAACGCGCGGGAAATTCAAAAAGTTATCAAACTACCCTCGAATTATTCTCCAAGTATGTATTTTAATTTCCTCATTTCAGCATAGTTCAGAATGTATCTTGTATTCTATTTCATGTTACAATTTGCATTACCGGTTCGTCTTCTACATTCTCTTCATATTTTGTCCACTTAAAAACAAGAAAAAAACATTAGGTGACCGGTGCGAGAGGTTTTGGGATGCTGCTCCCTTCATCCTTCACTTCTGGAGCCTGTAATATTGATTGCTTAATAGCAAACATTCAACATGTATCTCAATATGACCTCGTATTGCGTGTGTAAGTTTATATAACTTTGAACTGCCCGTATAGTATATAAGTCCGCTCTCCTACTTGTCGGCCCTTGTTAACCACTGTGCCTTACTTTTGAATTATTGAACCCAAGCTAGCCCCAGTTATGTGGACTGAGCTTCGTGGTTGAGACACAATGAGTGAAAGTAAATGTCGACCGATACGCTTCAAGGTTAATATTGTGTAAACAACCCGGCAGTGAAAGATTACACGATTATATAGACATTTGCATAAGACGACGATTGGTAGGTGGACCGGTGGCGAACGGTAGACGATAAGGAATAATTAATCCACGCTAAAGTATAGGAAAATAACTGCAAAACGACTGACATTGTGATCATTCCCTATCGGCTGGAAAATGCCGACAGATATTTCCATTCTGATTCATTCTAACGATCTAACAAGAATATTGGTATGGTAAGCGCAATCGACCTCCCGATATGTCTTCGTCGAAAGGTTCGTGAATAAGTGGCACACACTCTTGGTATCGGCTAGGCCTTACAGAAAACACCTGCTAGTGAACACACGTTGTTTACAATTGTTCAGAAACATATTTGAAATTTCCGGTCGTTGCACCACCACCAGAAGAATATCGTTAACGTACCTTTTGTACTCTTTGCATGCATTCATCGATATTGTTAACTAAATGCCGGTGGTAGAGCCACCACTTTAGAACAGTTGAACAAAAAAAAAATCAAATAACCAGCTTTCTGTGGCTCAGTTGTTTGAACAAGCCCGAAAGATTTACCATCTCCATCAGTTCGGGGAGGGGCTTATGTTGTCGGCATGCTTTCAGGGACTTATTATTCATATGACGTATTTAGATTACATTCATTATTTATACACTGTAGAGGGATTCGATTTGGAGATCATAAAAGAGGGGAGTTTGTCTATCGAAACGCACTTAACAGTCAGAAACCAGTTTGTTGTTCTAAGAATCTTTCCAACGATCATGGTAAATGTTTCAGCTTGAAAATATTTTAGATATTTCCGATCTTTCTACCTCAGTCGCTATCTTGAAATTATTGAGTTTGACTAGGTGACTAGATAACCTGTGACATATGAATGGCTATATATTTATTTCGTTGTATAAATGGGACACGTGTGAGTTTTTTTTTGCATTCATTTTAACTATGGTATTTCTAACTTTATCGACGGAGCACATTTTAGGTGTTCCCCTTGGCGATACGCAATATAATATTGGGCCACTAATAGTACGTCTAGGTTTGCCAATTAAACACTTGTGTTGAAATTATCATATATAGAGATGTTTAAGGCAAACAGCAATAACGATAAAATGACTAATATAGATTTTGTGTCTTTACGTGAGAAAATCAAAATTGATTAGAAATAAATTGTACTCGTATAAAAAAGGACTTGTTATAAAAACTAAAGGATACATGAGAATTGAGAAGTTCAACATCAACCCGGATTTCAGGATTGTCTACCGCGCTTCCTCGATATTGGCATTACTAAAAATTATTGAATGAAGTTTTGTAATGAAGAAGCTGAACACCTTGAAGCTAGGTTTTGTGCATGCAATGCATTTATCCATTTGGATTTTAGGGGGCAGTCTGATTCTTTTGGGCATATTTTGAAGATTTTGACGGTCTGCTATTTTTCTACATTAATGTGTACATATTGTAGTAGAGTAACTTCGGGTATTGTGATGTAGGTATTTGTTTTCTAACAATTATTCGTAATTTTTATTACATAGCTTTTGCCGCACTATTCATTATAGCTCTTTGATACATTGCGAATTATATTTCGTTTTCAGAACCCTGCAGCGTAAGCCAATCTGCAGCTATTTACAACAAAATAAAAAAATCTCTGTAACCCCCCTTATTAAAATTGGCGGATAATGTGATATGGCTTTTAAAACAATCAAGAGATTTTTTTAAAAATGCACTTCACTGAATTAAAAACTCACCCAATATACTGTCAGCTCTATTCACACACAAACAAAATGTATTACTTCAGTTTTTAATTTTGCTCCAATTTTTGCTGAAATATAACATAAAGCTCACACAAAAAAAACTGTCGACTGTACACCTTAAACAATTTCAATGCACTGACATACAACGCAATGAGCGTGAGCGCGCCTAAAACTGCAGCACGTGTTCTTTTCCATTGCCGTCATGTTGACAAGAAAATTCTTGTCGAGAATTGATTATTTCGGAAAATATGATGGTATATCACATTTCCCAACCATATCACAATACCCGAAGTTACTCTATACAAAAATATTGGTTTTTTTATTTTTCAAAGTTGATATGGCGGAGATAGGGCACACTGAAGGTCTGTTTAAGACTGCTTGACATGATTTCTCAGCTCTGGAGCGTCTGAAACAAACATTCAAAATTCTTATTAAAATATAAGTTACTCGCTATGCCCGGGAGTAAAACCAATTATTTTGGGTAAAAAAAAACCAAGTGGCGGAGTTTTGAATTTTTTGACCCTTTTTGTTGTTTGGTCGCATCAAAAAAAGGTTAATTTTACTGAGACATAAGTCCACATGTTTTTTTTTTTTTTTTTTTGGTTTCGGTACGAAGGTGGAAATCTCCAAAAGATACCTCTAGACCGATCCAGAGGCATGCCGGGTTTTTACCGACTAAAACCACCTCCCGCCAGGCTCATATTCCCGTTGATCTCCGCGGAACTTTCTTTTAGATATTCCATCGCGGGGCGGGACGGAGTTTACATGTTATTCCGCTCGTCACGTCGCAACTGCTGCTCAATTTCACCGAGAATCCCATTGGTTACGGACCATGTCTGTTTTGAACTCAGCATGTATTCTATTACTCCAATCGGAGTAACTGTTCGTCTCGTATGTGTCTCCAAAATCGTTCGTGCGGTCTCGAATCTCACCCACTCTGTGAGTACGTGTTCCGCATTTTCTATTTTGCCTTCGCAATACAAGCAGTATGGGTGATTCAGATGCTTTTTTTTTTTTTTTTAGTTTTTAAACCACATTTATTTTCCTAATTCTTTTTACATGTATAATATTAGGGGTAAATCCTAAACCCTTTTCTACAATCACAGTCCTTAAATTAACTTACTGGCTCTATGCGAGCTCTCTAAATTACACATTACAACTTGATTTTTATATATGCCTTTCGGCGTACATCTTTTTTTTTGTTTCTTATATATATATATATATATATATATATATATATATATATATATGAAAGAAGTCATATATTAGAGGGACTCCTCGTTTACATCTATATGTATACATTATTATTACAATTTTTTTTTTTTAATTATAACAAACAAAAACTTCAAAACAAAGCGAATAAAACATGAAATAAGAAATAAAAAATAAAATAAAAATAAAAGTAATGGGGAAAGGAGGAAAGGGGGAGGGGGGACAAAAGGAAGGAGAGCGTTGCTCTTGAGAGGTATACTATATCTGAGGAAGTGAAGTCCTCTCCTCGTTGAGAAGCCACCACCATTTGGGAGATGTTCGATCTTTGGCTGATTTATCTCTTTCACTGATCGCCGTGCTAAAACGCATGCGGTCTGGGGCATTGGAGATATCACTATCATGGAGCATTCGTTTGTCCCTGGCACCACGGAAAGCGTGGTAAATAATAGGGTCTCCATGCACGTCTTGGATAAGGCCTTTTTGATCCAAGAAAGGGAACGCTTCTGGGGGAATAAACCCATTCTGGAGGGTATTCTCCAGATACATATCATTGGGATAGAATGCTCCCGCGATAAGATTATTGTCACTGCATTGCCCTTGCTGTGTGACCACAAATAATTTTAATTATGAAATTGTCTATCCTATTTAACCCTGATTTGTTATACAGGATTATGTTGGGATAGAATTTTTTGTATTGCGACTCTGGTGTTATATAAAGTCCGAGGCAGGAACGCAAACACTGCCGTTCGAACACACGAAACTTCTCCATATAAAGTGGAGATATATTATACCATACTGGATAGCCATAAATCAAAACTGGTCGGATGAATGCCGAGTACGAAATTATGTTATACTTGTGCAAGTATTGCCGAAAGCATCCATGTCCTGATATTAGCTGAGTCAAGTGTCTATATCAGGTATCATGGTGTGGGTCCATCTTCCTTTGGTGGAAGAATCCCACCTTCGTTGCCATTCTCTTAGGCTTGAGAGCTCTAACTGTGGCCGCATTCTCCGACGATTCTCTAGGGAGACCTTATGCAATGCAGCGTTTTCTTTAGCTGCAATGTCAAGTGGTGTTTTAGCGGATGTTAGGTTGTTTAACTTTGGCGTAATGGTTGTGACTCCTTGGTGGTTGTTTTACCTTTTCCGCCAAGCACTGTCCGAAGTAAAACAAATCAAATGAAACTAGAGTGAACACGGTCACCAATTAAACTCAGAGATATTAGTTTTCGAAAACACAATTTTTCTTTATTCGCACAATCGTTTGTAGGTTCCTTCAGGTTACAATTTAGGGTGTTTGTAATTTAGCACTATCGATAGTCGGTAACAATATAACGTTATTAGCTAGTTGCTCGTGGCAAGACAAATCACTATATACATTTTCTAGTTGCGAATGTTCGATTACACATTGACGTTACTTTCCTTTTATGAATTTAATTCGCGGACCGACTTCCTCGTTTGGTTCTCGTTGCTTTCCTCAGACGGATGTTCAATATAGACTTTTCGTCGCGGTGACGATCAAAACGGCACTGCCATCTCAATTCCTGAACTAAACCTGATACGGATCGTATCTATATCCGCACCGACAACTTTTCCCATTAGATCTGCTAACAGAATTTCCGAATCTCTGTTAGCAGCATATTATTTTATCCCAGGGGTAATTTGGATGCCTGAAAGGGATCAACACATACATCATCATCACCATCGGTGGTAGTGATAGCATTTCATCTCAACGGTTTTCTGTTTTCGCGGCACATCTGGCGCGCAGAACGGAGATGATTGTTAGGACGTACAGTCAGTGGGTTGTTTGCCTTTTGTAAACACACACCGAAATTCATTAGATCTTTCTAATGGGTGTGAAATACAAAAAAGGAACCGTGGGATAGGAGTAGTTCCCTTGTAGGTTTTAAACCTCATACATTTTTCGAATTATCTCGTTGAGATAATTACGGTTGCCGTTTCTTTTGTTTGCCGGTGGATTTGGTGGTCTTTGTGGCAGACCACCCGCACGTGCATCCGTTGGCCGGCTAATTTGCTGGCGATAACAAATCCTTGTAACATCGTGCAGATGTTCAGGATTTTCGATTGTGCAGTGCTGGAGTGCGGCGCATTTCGGTCTTTGAGGATCGGATGCATGAATGTTTTCCTTTGGTTCAGGTATGCTTTATTCGAACTGTTGAGCTTGACATTGAAAGCTTTGCTTTTTCGTGTCGGGCTCAACGTTGACCAAATGTTTCAAGGCCCTAGCGGAATTAGTGGCACGCGTCTGTGGGCGCGTGTAACGTCTTCAGGGTAGGTATGTTCCTTGAAGGGTAGGAACCCTACCTGGGTGGAATTGTGCGTTCCTAGAACGCTACAGTGTCCTCCCGGTCAAAATATTTATAGCATCTTCGGATACCGTTCGAAATGCACAGCATACTCTTAGTGATGCCAGTCTATACGCTGAGTTCACTCCCCTCATGTATGACTTATACTGTGCGGCTCCTGCCCATATGTGAGCTACATACATTATAGTGGAGGTGTTGACACTAGTTATGAGTTTCCTTATGTGGGTCCGGGGGCCTCCAACATTGGGTAGCAGTCTCGCCAAAACTTTGCATACTCTTGCCGTTTTTTCACTCGTTTTCCTCAGGTGTTCCTTGAAGCTCAACCTGTTGTCGAGTATAACACCAAGATATTTAATATAGGGACTGGATCTGATTATTTGTCCTTCTATTTCCAAATCAAGGTGTTCAACTATCTTGCGGCTGCTTATTAAAACTGCCTCCGTCTTATGTACAGCTAGTTTCAGTCCGGCCATATCTAGCCAGCATTTAATGCTCTGGATTGCTTGGAAGCAAATATTCTCCAGGTCATCTAGATGTTTAGCGACGGCTACTATTGCCAAATCATCAGCATACCCAATGATTCTAACCCCTTCCGGTACATTGACTCTGAGCACATCATCATACATGATATTCCATAACAGCGGACCTAATAAAGATCCCTGAGGTACTCCCGCTGTTATTTTATATTCCTGTGGTCCCTCGTCTATGTCATAGAGCAGTCTTCTATCCGAGAGATAGTTTGCTAATATACGCACCAAGTAGGGGGAGACTTGTAGATCGCCCAACGCTTCTAGAATCCGATTCCAATTCACCGAGTTAAAAGCATTTTTACCATCAAGCGTCACCACCGCGCAATATTTTTTGGTACCACTTAGGCATCGTGCTCCAGCTATCGCATTGCGAGCGATATCGCACACCACAGATAGTGCTTTTCCGGTTGATCTACCTTTCCGGAACCCATACTGCGATTCAGAGAGCCCCGATGCTCCCTCAGTGAATTCTTCCAGGCGAGTGGTAATTACTCGCTCAAGCAGTTTTCCTGTTGTGTTCAGCATGCACAACGGGCGATAAAACGACGACTCTTCTGGATTCTTGACACCTTTTGGTATAAGCACATGCCTGTTGTCCTGTTTGAAAGCAGGTTGTGAAGAGACTGCAGAATACTTCCAGCTTTTTTGTTAGAGCAGTCTTCACTAGAGCGTTAGGGATGCCATCTAGTCCCGGGGTCTTGTTTTTTCTGATAACCCTTGCAGCCAAGAGTACCTCTTCGGTGGTCACGGGGGTATCTCTCCTTCAGTGATCCTCCACTGCTCTTGCACTCTCAATACCTCATCACATTGTGGGAAGAACACCGCAACGATTCTGGCCATGTCACTTTTCCTTTTTTGCATTTGGCTACTGTTGCTCTGTAGTCTTTTCATGACTATCCTGTAAGCGCTGCCCCATGGGTTGTTATTTAATTCATCCCTTAGGGAGCAGAACGCGTCATATTTACTTTTGCGGATCACATTCCTCAATTCTTTCCGTTTGTTGACGAATTCCGCATGCAACTGTGGGTAGGTGTTACGGTTTCTTGCTCTTTGTTGCAAGCGTCTTAACCTGTTGCACTCCGATCGCACATGGGAGATTTCTGAGTTCCACCAATACACCGGTTTGATAGCCCCTGCTGGTTGTCTTTTTCGTGGCATAGAAGCTTCACATGCGGTGGTTAGCCACTTCATGACTTTTCCCGCCTGCCTGTTCGCATCGGCCTCTACGTCAACCTGTGCGATTTGGTCTTCCAGTATATAATCGAGCAGTTCGCATCGAGGTCGTTCTCTTTCCACCCATTTTTTTGGGCTTTTTGCGCCAATTTTCCATTGATGAATCCCCTGTGCGGTAATATTTCGTACATCACGGCTTGGTGGTCACTATAGATGTAGGTGTCCAAAACTCGCCCCTCCATACTTCTTGTCAACATGCAGCTGGCAAATGTGATGTCGATTTTGGACCGGCCTCTCTCGTTTATGAAGGTGTCATCGATACCACCATTACGTAACACCACATCTAGGACATGTGTATAATAATATCTGAAAATTTTAGGCCGATCGGTAAATACTTTTTTTTTTAATCTTTTTTTTTATGTTTGGTCGCATCAAAAAAAGGTTCAATATTAATGGATATGTATAATTTTACTATGACACAAAAGTGCACATGTGCAGAATAATATGTAAACTATTTAGCCCGATCAGCTAAATCGGTTTTAAAAACGTTGTTTCGAAGAAAACGTTTTTAGAGTTTTGTTTTGTTAGAATTTTGCAGCAAGTTGGAAAACAAAGAGATTTTTCAACTAATGGATACGTGACGTACGTACAACCTTTCTTGGCGAAAGCCGAACTTCAACTGCTCCAAAATAATGCCAGAGACACCTGAGAAACAGACATTGTATTATAATGTAAATTTTAAATATCAGGAAACAGTTACGGTCGGCAGCTGCTAACGTGCTTCGAAATGCCAGCTGGAGGCGCCTACTAAATAAACATTTTATACATATATCTCCATCTCGGCAACCTAAATAAGATGTTGTATACAATTTCTAATGGTATATTGGGTTGAAATGTTCGATTTTCGTTCAGTTGGAAATAAGAAGTTCTCGAGTGAACATGTGGCGGTTCTACGAACCACACAACCTACTATAGGTTGAGATATCGTCGTTCCACCAACGAACATACCCACCTATATCCATTACACGTGCCCACAGACACGTTCCTCAAAGTCCTTCCTTCCGCCTGAAACAAAGGTATTTGGCGTTTGGTAATTCGGCGGTTGATGGTTAATGGAAGTATTGTTGGCGCAGTGTTCCGTCTGCACACTGTGCACAAAAGAAAGGCACGAAAGGAAACTAGAGTGAAGAGACACTGCCACAAATCAAACACGGTGAATTTTTTTAAATCTTTATTTATTCGATGTAGCGAAATGTTTTATTTCTATAGATTACAATAGTAGTCACTTAAGCACACCTTCACATTCGTTTGTCTTTAATTCGGTTGCTTTACAATCTTTCCGCCAAGCCACTGATTAGCATTATCCTTCTTATAACAATACTCGCATCTCTCAAATATCGGTCGCTAGATGCGTTAGGTTTAACTGCCCATTTTGAAACTCTCTGAACCATCTATCATTACACACTCTACGTTATTTTCTGACTTTACAATTTCGTGACGCGGCGCGGATCGAACTCGTCAGGAAATTCTCAAGGTCTACTCTCTACACGATGACTCCTTCTCATTGACTGACTTAATTCGCATCCCCCATCGTAAGGGAAATTTTCCAACGCATCTCTGCAACAGAATTTCCCCATAGTATCTGCTAAACAGAATTTCCCATAATATCTGTTAAACAGAATTTCCCATTGCATCTGTAAAAGGAGGAATTTTTTTTCTCCTGATCATCATTATCATTATCTGGTGGTTATCGGAATCTTGTTCCTTTGTCTTATGATCGGTGGTACGCCGCTTATTCTCCGATCTTTTTCTTAGGATTGTTTGTCTTTCCCATCTGGCCTGAGAAACAAGGGTTCTCATGCTATTCAGATGGATACAAAGGACTATGGGATCGGTAATGCTTTGTTTGCATTTCCAACTCACAAACATCTATCGCGGGTAGTGTTAAGATGCTTATGGTTGCATGACTGTTGGTCGGCAGCGAAACGATATGCTTTGTTTGCACACGTGTGCCTTTTGCGTTAGGGTCATGCAAGGGATTTAGGTGCTAATTGCTATTAGCTACCAGAATAGGCATCCGTTGTTCGGTTTATTTGGCGACAATGGTGTTTCATGGGAAGCATCGCGTTGATGCTTAGAATGGGTGCTAGACTTACATGCGATGCTTTCCTGCATGGCACATTGGCTTAGATGCGATGCCTTGCTGCAATTGGCGCATTGGTTTGGATACGATGTATGGATGCGTTGAACTCGATGTTGGAAGCTTTTGAACGTTTAGTTCCTTGATTTCTGATATCGACCTCAACGTCGTTGCATGTCATATTACCTTTTGTTTCAGGTGTGGTTAATGACTATTGGTGGGCACATGTACTGGCAAAGATGAGTATATTCCTTGGCGGAAGGATACCTCACCCTATAGTGGGCTGTGTGGTTCGTAGAACCGCTACAGGTAACATACCAAATATCCCAACATTGAATTCAATAGTAAAAACCAATTGAACTTAACGTTTAAGATTACCTAATATTGAATTCAATCTATCCATCCAGTGCATCCATTCGATTCATCCATTAAACGCATTTTTCTGAAAACAAACAGAATAATCTCCTCATGTAGCTAATAGCAATTAGCACCCTAAATTCCTCGCAAGATCCCAAACCGACAAGCGCACGCGCGCAAACAAAGGCCTAGCGATTCGCCTGCCGACCAACAATTCTTGCGATCAGAAACATCGTAACGCCTACCCCACGCTAGATGTTTATGACTGGAAAATGCGATCTACAAACCAAATCCCACGGTTCCTTTGTTACCCATCTGAAGCACACAAAAACTCTTGTTATCGTAAGCCAGGTGGGTAACGCAAACAAAGCCCATGATAGGATCGAGAAAGAAGTGGCGGCCCGCTTGATCCTGCGAAACAAGATTCCGAAAAGAAGTTGGAATTGAAAACCAAAATCTACATTTTCTCTTGAAGATAAGATACAGATAAGGTGATGGGAACACAAAATTGAGATGAGAAATTCTTTTGTACAGAGAAGGATATAGAAACCTTTGTCCTGGGACAGTCGACATAGAGAACCGAACAAGAACGTTAGTCCGCGCCGCGCCGATAATCGCTACAGCAACTGCCTCCCCGAAGTAAACTGTCCAAAATTACGCGAGGCAACTTAAGACAATCGACCGAACTGTCACCGCGGTTATCCCCCTAGTGACGCTGTCGTGTTCCCTAACGTGTGCCAGAAAGTCGCGAGTATATGTGTCCTGTGAATTAGTCAAACGCGATATTAGTTAAAAACATTTCTTGTTAACCGCGGATGACAACGACGGGTAAGCCAAATTAAGCGCATTAAAAATTTCCGTCGAGTGCGACGCTTCGCTTTGCCATCGAGTAGTTTACGTCGCATCCAATACACAAAGAAGGATATAAGAAAAGACAAATGTACACGCACCTGCTCTGATAGAATCGCCACGGGCGTTCAAGTGTTTGTTAAACCCTATTAATTGAAATTGTCAATAAAACAAATTGTAAAAGAAAATAAAACAATAGAAATAAAAATAAAAAGAGCCTGTCAAAAAAAAAAGGAAAGAGTTTGTGTTTTTAATTGTTGCTATCATTCGCTCTGGTTTCGTTTTGTTTTTCTGCGAACAGTGTTCGGCGAAACACTGCATCACCAATTGTAGACAGACAATAAATCCGCCAAAAACATATGTGCCAGAACGTTAAATTTTATTTTTTTATAAAGTAAAGTGATACCGTGAAAATGTGTGAACATTTTAGGGTTCGCTACACTACAGGTTCACTACAAGTACAGGAAATTCACGTTAAGTGAATCCGATCGTTTGGAGGGTGGCCCCAGTGGGTGGATGTTTGGGGGTGGCAGTTTTTGCGTCTAATAAAGTAAATTTGCCTTATCAAATGCTGCATGTGTTCAGGTTGAGGAAACCCTGGTACTGTATCAGGTAGCATAGAAATGGCTGTGCAACATACGGAAACCAGATCCGTTTGGCCTAATGCGTTGATGACTAGAAAGTTACCAAACATTAGTGATGGAGTGGACGATAAGATGCATTTTTTTAAGTTTTCTATCAATGACCAGAAAATGCTACTACCTATGGGAGGCATTTTTTTTAAATATACTTCTCACTGGAGAGGCGAACCTATAGCGCCGACACGGCACCCCGAGATGCCACCAAATAACTGTTGCAGTTCCTTTCGAACAGATGTTGGTTGTAACGCTCCGGGAACACTTGCGCGGGAAGGGAGTTCCACAGCTTCCCCGCTCTGTAACGTAACGAGTTCTGATCCAGGGATGTTCGTACTGTCGGGAGATGAATCGCAAATTGGTGCAATCCGTCGGTTTGTCTTGTAGAGTGCACATAAACCGAATTGCGCGAAACAATACCACGAATATCCGAAGAACAGTCCCCGTGATAATATCTGTAAAACAGACAGAAGTCGGCTAAGCGCCTTCGAAGTGATTGTGACTGTAGTCCCGATGTCAGAGCCGTGTCCCCGATCAGGCGGATCGCTCATCTTTGTATGCTCTCAAGTAGGTCGAGGGTATGTTTAGGAGCAGAGCTCCAAACATGGGAGGAATACTCGAGCGCGGGTCTAATTTTAAATCCCAAATTAGACCCGCGCTCAAAAGAGAAGAAGTTGAGCTGGAGTAAAATTTTTCTTGGCTCTAAAAAGATAACTCAGTTTCCTGAGGCAGAGCTGGCGATATTCGACACGTGTTTATGCCGCGATACATTCCCACAGACCGTGACGCCGAGCAATTTCTAGCTTTCCACAGAATCCAGGCCCTGGCCATTCGTCATCAGCTGTGGAACCGATGATCCACTTTTCTTTGTGAATGTTATATATTGTGTCTTCGTTGCCTTTTAGTCGACGCGATTGGCCTTTCCCCACTGCAGGATTTCGATTCAGAGAGTCGACCTGGCTATATCTCAGCTCGTGCGACATTGATGCACTAATCAGATGATCACTCAAAAAAGGCGAAACAAGCGTACTATCATCTGCATAATTGAACAGTTTGTTATCCGTTGACTCCAACCAATCATTTATGTGAAGCAAAAACAAGGGCGAACCCGAAACAGAACCTTGAAGCACCCCAGAATTAACAGGATACAGATTCGAACTCTTGTCGTCTACAACAACTTGTTTAGGACTTGTTTACCATCCTGTCGGCAGTTCAAATTCGAACCCTTTTCCATTATGAATTTAAAATGGGACATAATGCGTCATTGGCAATGAAAAACATTAGTGACGGATTTGAGGATGTAGCGGTAAACGAACGTTGGTTTGAAAGGTTCCGCTCGGAAGATTTCAGCCTCGAAAATGAACCACGTGGAAAGCCGGAAACGTGAGTTGACGACGATGTTTTAAGAGCAACGGTGGTTGCGGACCCAACGAAATTTGTGCGGGAGATTACACAAAGCATGCGAGTATTATGGGGGTTCTTCTAACCTACCCAAAGAACCACCCATTTATCTTAAGCAACCCCCATCCCTCACCTAGAGATTATTATCTTACCTGCAATCAAGCAGCGTTGAGCTACCTTCCAACATCGTTAACCTGAAATATAAACCCACCGCAAGATCATCATCTTGCCATGGCATCAAACAAATCATATTATCCAAACCATTTCGGCTCATCTTTCACGAACCATTTGGGAACTGATCGGCTCCTCTGGTCGGCAACCATGTTAATCAAACGCACAGTAATCTCACTGCGTTTATTTTTCCCTACCATCCGTTGGTCCAAAGCCAAGCTGGGTAAGTTGTACGCTTCCACATCTGCAAGCCAGATTTCCCATGATCGATCGCCTAAACCGATAACCGATCATCGAGTTGGACACGACCATAATTGTTGTCCAAATAATCATATCAACGGCCGTGTCCCAGGATCCATTTTTCTAAATCAAACAATCTCCAATCCTAGCCGATCGTGTAAATACCCAATGTTCCCCTGTTTTATTAGCTAATGCAAACAAATGCGCATCTTAGCGCTTAGCTGCAGTCTCTGTTGCTTGATCATTTATTTGAACAGCTGCAGGATTGATCGCTCTCCCTTACACCTAACCCCCGATGCATTATCGTTGTCCGCACTTCCAGTGTATGGACACCCAACCAGATCTGCACGATCACATGGAAGTCCTTCCAATTAAACCGATTTCTCATTGGTCGTCACCAAAGGAATATCTAATTTGCTTCTCACCACAGCGTTGGGAATCCACCCCAGCGCGGCTGGTGATATAATCCGTCCCATGGCTCAAAAATTCAGATTTCAGCCGCTGAGGAAGCGAGTCTGTACCAACGGTCAACGAGTGAGACGAGTGAAGAGTCGTGGCAATCGAGTTGAAGTCTCGGTCGAACGAAGTTAAAGGGGTCGGCGTCTTTTTGTGTTTTGAACAAAAGTAATAATATCAAAGTAAAGATTGTGTTATATTGTTGCACTAGCAATAAAAACAACACACTATATCAAAATAAGAATTGTGTTGTAAAGTGGCCCTGTCAGTATTAGAAACATAGTGGAGTAATCAATAAATTAAGAACAATTAACCAACAACAATAGCGTGTTTTATTTCTTCTTGTGGTGCTCGCTGGTAGTAAATTTGTAACCCGAATATGAAGTGAAGTAGAAACACTTTACATAGAAGATAGTTAAGAAACTACAGTCTATTTCGTTAGCCAAAACTAGATATTATGTTCTTAGAAAAACCAAATGTAGATATTGTGTGAAGCACATAATATGACATTCCTCAACACTCACCCGGACAGTAGACCCAAAACTATACATAGTTTCTGAATTCCCAGACGACTTAGAGGGCCAACATTCATGCATAACAAATCCTTAAACGTTTCTCCCGTCTATAATGATTCATGTCGACATGTCATGTCGAACCACAAAAGATATCATACTCCACGCTTTCAAAAAGTAAAATGGAGGTCGGTGCACTCACGAGTCTGAACCCTTGTGTTCCTTTCTGCGTTTCGCAAGCTACATTATGTCATTCGATGCGCGTGCGCAACAAACTCGCAATCTATTAGTCGCACATGGAATAGTCGTTATACGCCAATTTTTCACATTTGACAGAGTTAAGGGCTGTGGAACCCGTTAGTCAAGCACAGAAAATCCAATAAGCGAACTTAACTCGCTGGTCCTTGTGTTGAGAGTGTCAACAACCTAGTTATAGTGGCATTCTACCTCCGGTACTTCGTTGCTTGTCCAAAGGTCCCATCTAGCGTGAGCTAACCAATGTTTCACAGTTCAGATGGATTATGGGTTTGATGCGTATGTTTGTTGGTTTGGTTCGCTGTGGATTATGAGTTTCAATAATTGGTCATTAGCATACCTGTGAGAATACAATATCTCGGCGAGACTAAAGGACCTTTATGCCTTTATGTCATCTACATCTATTTGGTAAGACCTCCATTTGTCGTCTGCCTGAGGAACCAGTCAATAATGGACGGCCTATTGTCTTCCTCGACAACCATGGAATATCCATGACGACGTCGTTCTGGCGTTTTCTTTTTCTTCCTTCGAACGTGGAAGGAGCAGTTACATTCGTAAATATTTGCTGCAGCCATTAGTGTCAAGACTTGTAGGCAATTTTACTCGAGGTCATGCTTTATCAAACGCACACAAATACCGTTTACTCCGAGACTATACGTAGTTGCTTAGGAAGTAGTTCCTTGAACGTGTCGACTGTCGCCTCGGTGTTTTTCTGATCTGTCGTCGGTTCATTCTTTAAGCCTTAAGTGTGGTGGCGGCTGATGTGGGTCTGGAGCCGATCTGCAACGGAGTTGAATGACACCGGGTAATGGAAGTTGTGCTTTTTAAACAGTTGGTTTCTTTCGTCATGCTAGTTAATATATAACAGATCGAGATATTTAGTAGAATTGTTGAGATTCAAAGTATTCTTTTGAATGTTTAGATGAATTGGGATCAACGTTTCACAGCGACGGGATGTTCTATAATCAAATAATTTTTTTCGCGGTTGGGGCAAGAGAGAGAGACAGCGGGGTACTATATCGTTTGTGATGACAAAAAATAGATCTAAGAGGTGTAAAAAATATCTGGTATAATGGAGTTTTTAGATTTTGGTAGAAAAAATGAACAAGTATCTTAAATGTGAGGTTAACTGTCTCTACGATATTTATTTATCGTCGATTGACTTTATGATATTTATTTATTTAACCAGTTGACAGATCGAAAATGTATCCACTACGAGCGTTGTACAAATTAAGCGAAGACGAAAATATTCGTCAAATACAGAGTATGTTTGATATGAAATTAGGTTGCAATGAAATGACTTTTATATTTTTTATTTCATTATTTATTTCATGTACATTTATTCACTTATTTATATTAACATAAATAGGAACCATAAACATCAAAAATAAATTTGTTATTTTAATTTGTTGTGACAGAATTCAGCAAAACATGGTACAAGGCATAAGGCACAAGTTGAACACCAATATCGCGATTCTTTTATAATGTTATTTTTTAACAATATGCGCACCGTATTTTTTTTTTTTTTACACAAACGCGCGCACAAAAGGGGATTTTAGAATACCCTTAAGTGTCAGAGGACAGTGCGAGCGGAAGAGAGGAAGTGGATAAGGAAAGGAGGTGTCGATGTATGTTGGTCTTAAATGCCTGGACATTACAACGACGAGGAAACACATGATCAGGTAGAGTATTCTACATTCGTGTGGTTCGACTAAAGAATGACTCTCTATGTTTGTTCTTGCGCGAGTTATATTTCTGCGAGTGTATCTTTTTCTTCCGAACGGGATTATTTCCAACAATAAAAGAATCAAGTCTATTATAGTTATTATTTTTATTTTTTTCTTTATGATACTTCTTTTTAGTTGCTTAATAATAACAATAAAGAATCACAGATATTTCTGGGTAGATACATATAGTTAATGTTAGGTACAATCTTATTGCATATACACTTTTAATTCTCACCTTTACAAGTATCTAGTCACTTCTTTTTAGATTCTGATCGATAACAATTAAAATTCACATAAGTTTCTTAGTAGCCACTTATATTTAATGTTAGATATAATCTTAGTTCTTATCCACTTCCAATTTTCACCTTTACAATTATCTAGGCACTTCTTTTTAGATTCCGATCATTAACAATTAAAATTCGCAGAAGTTTCTTAGTAGCCACTTATATTTAATGTTTGATATAAACTTAATTCTTATCCACTTCGAATTTTCACCTTTGCAATTATTTAGGCACTTCTTCTTAGATTCCGATCGATAACAGATAAAGTTCACAGAAGTTTCTTAGTAGCCACTTATATTTAATGTTTGATATAAACTTAATTCTTATCCCCTTCGAATTTTCACCTTTGCAATTATTTAGGCACTTCTTCTTAGATTCCGATCGATAACAGATAAAGTTCACAGAAGTTTCTTAGTAGCCACTTATATTCAATGTTTGGTATAAACTTAATTCTTATCCACTTCGAATTTTCATCTTTGCAATTATTTAGGCACTTCTTCTTGGATTCCGATCGACAACAGTCATTCCCTACTAAACTACACTAACCAGCTTTTCACATCAACGATCGTTCTCCCGACCTTTCACCAAACCCTATTTCATCGACTCCTTTAATCTTTACTACTCTCGACTTCCAATCAGACTGCCTGTTCAATTCCTCCTCACCGTTTCACAACACCTCGGGGTCAATACCTCCCGATGACGATACCGCAATTACATTTTAATTGCCCTCATTTCCGCTTGTTGCCCTCAGTTCGCAACCACTGTGTTTTCGCTGAACCGGTCAATATTTCCTCATTGGTTTGAACTCGGTTCACCTTATACGGCTGTGAACTGACCCAATTAATTGCATTTCTGTTGATCGGGCGGAAACATGCAGTTTAAACGTTTCTGCAATTTAACTGTTCCGGAATATGCAGTTAATAGCTTTTGCGTTATTGGGCAATCGCTTTCGGCATATGCAATCAATTGTTTTTGTGTTAATTGGTTTAAAATATGCAATTAATAATTTTACCGCCCCGGGGGTCATTCGAGTTTAAAATCGGATGGCGTTTTTAGCTTTAGGTGTGTCAATGATCTCTTGTACATCATCTTTGACTATGATGTCATCGACACAGTTAACACGCGTGAAGTTGACTTTCAACGTGAACAGATGGGCATTATCAGATTGACGGGTACTGCGGGAAAATGTCTGAGGAGGCGCAACACATTCACCAAGTTCAGTTGAGCAACGACCGTGATAATACCTATAGAAAAGAGATAGGCGTGATACGTTGCGCCTATGTTCTAACGGAATTGATCGACCTACGGCTGAGTCCCCAATAAGTTTCACTGCTCATTTTTGCATCCTGTCAAGCACGTGTAGTGCAGTTTTGGATGCGCCTGATCAAATATGGGAGTTAAACTCCATTTTTGGACGAATACACGCCTTACAAATACCAGGTTGGCCAGGTTGGATGGAGTGAAGTATTGTGGGGGTTCTTTAAGCATTCCCGAAGAACCACCCATCGACCTAATCCAACTCCAATACGCATAGCTGAGGAACATTTCCCCATATGCGGCAGGACATGTTTAACCTTGCCTTATCGGCAGACCCATCGACCGATGAGATGTTGCATGTTGTGCAGAATCAAAGCAATGCTACACGCGATGGCAATTGAATAAACAAACATTGCCTTCATGTCCATTAGGTTTCCTACAGCTGCAACTAATTCTCAACCGAGTATAGGATTGAACATGAATACGATTGTTATTTAAGCAATCGCACTCATGATCATGCCACATGTACCACCACATGAACCCTAACAATAGCCACCCTAGCCATTGCCTTGGCAAACAAATCTTGGGTCGACATATGACACAGTTTTCCGAAAACTAACATCCATTGAATCGGACACGATCATGATTGCTATTTAAACAATCATACCAATGATCGTGTCCCACGTACAGGTTTCTAAACCAAACAAATACGCATCTCTGCGTATGACCCTCCGAAATAATGTTTCTATTTACAGAACACACAGAAACCTATTTCTTCTTTCGGCGATTTTCGCTATCGCTTATCTCAACGATGCCTGCAGCTCCTAATACCAGTTCCTTTGTTTGTACAGTTCCAGGATCGATCGTTGCTGCACTTCCAACGAAAGGGCATCGTACTTGTCCTATACGGGCATATGGGAAACCCTTCCATTTAACCCCTCTCTCGATGGCCATTGGCCGTCGCCAAGTTGATCCGTTTCGCTCCTCCTCCGCCGTTGAATCTGACGGATGTGGATTGCATCGAAGAGTCAGATCTTACCCGTAGAACCACGCACGCGTATCGGGTACGTTGCGTGTCGGAGTTACCTTTAGTTGAACAGTCAAATTAAAGAGTCGAGATTCACCCACCGCCGCGTCCACACGCACACAGTCGAGTCGCAAAGTGTCTTGAGACGTTATTTTCAAATGTCCTATATAATACTAAAATAATCTTAATACTAAAATAATCTTAAATAAAAAGGGAAATTAATCGATAAGTAAATATATAAGAGAAAATCAAAAGAAATTCGTGTGCGATATATTTTCAACAATATGTATAGACAATCCTTGTTTATTCAAAAAGTAACAATAAAGTGAAAAGGTTTGCAGCAGAACAGTGGCTGTGTTTCATTTCCTCCCCTCGGATATTTGTGCGGGCGATTGTCGACGGTACTCGGAGTAGTGGGAAGTTGAGTGAACAAGTGTCATATGTTGGCACATCCACCAAACTTGCCCCACAGTATCTTTTGCATCTCTTAAGGAACCCCACACATTTGGCCGCACTTTTCGCAGCTTCAAATATGTGGTCATTCCAATTAAGAGTCGAATTAATTCGAGTGCCGAGGATTGATAGTTCCTTGGCTCGTCGATGCAAGTGTCATTCATAGACAGTATATTTTCACTGCGGAAACTCTTCCATTTGTCTTATTCTACTGGCCGTTTCCCAAATAGATGGAAGTCAACGAACATTCAGCCAATTCCCAAAAAGGGTGACAAATCGTTCCTCTCTTCTTATCGAAGAATAAACTAACTTCTATTCTCTCCACTAACTTCTATTCTCTCCAAAGTAATGGAATCACTTATCAACCCTCAACTTTCGAAATATCTGGAATCAAATGACCTCCTCAATGACTGCCAATATGGCTTTCGTTGCAACAGATCCACAGGAGATCTGTGGCGGTTCCGCCAAACCCCACGGTTCGCCTTCCTGAAAAAAAACCCAATAACTGCTACCCAGTCTGCATTAGCTTTCGCATTAGCATCTTAAATGCTTCACGCATTATATAGATCAAATCTATAATCTAAAAAGTCCCTGTGAAAGAAAACTTACCTTCATGCATCTCTTCGCATATAATTTCCTGTAAGAATTTCTTTCTACCTTTTCAAGAATCCCAGGCAAATTTCAATTTCCCATACCTGGCCCGCAATGTCCACTCAGCATACCTGAAACATTTCCTTCTCCAAGGACATTTAATGGTGAAAACGCGTTAGATAAAATTCGTAAAAATAGTTCCTTAATGTGCATATGCACCATAAATACAAAACATTCGGCACCCATTGTTATCAATTGAAATGCAACGTCGGGCGGCTTGTTTTTACAACTGCAGCAAGCCGACCGGCGATTCACCATCAATAGACAAACAATCATCAATTTCGTACGTCGCCACAAACTAGTTTTCCTGCATATGCAAATGCAGGCAAGGGATTCGTCTCTGCCACCAATCTCATTAGCACCTTTTTTCTTCCCAACGTCTATTATAGCGACGATACACAGCGTAAACACGACCGTCATTGCCGGACGAAGCATTTGGTCGCTTCTCCCTTTGTTCCTTTTTTTCTCGTTTATCCTTTGCTAAATGCAACGATAAACACGGTGATGGGTACGATCACACACATACCACCATGATCTGCATTACGAGATCTGGTTCTCTCTTGTGGTAGGTAAAACATATCCTTAGTAGAGAGGATATCTACCACGACACCATAAACTCACCCCAATAAGCGAATCATCTCTGCACGAGATGATTATCGCTGAGTCGTCTACCATCCTTCAGTGCGCGCACGTCGAGTTTTTTTTTTCTGTCTTATCACCCCCGTAGGGTGTGCACCGGAGTCTGCACCCCTGCGGGACGTACCCCTTTTACTCGCGTAATTATGAATTCAGTGAAAGTTGTACTGTGTTTAGCAAATATAAATAATTTAACATAAAGTGAATGTATTCACAATCACCACAAACCTCAGTAACTAAAATTAAAAAAAATTAAAATTAAAAAAGCCTTTTGTATAAATCAAAACAAGTGTCTTATTTTCCTCTTCTTGGTGGATAGTTGCAGTACTACGGAATGCATTGGTAAGGATCATATAGTGTGTCAACAAGTGGAAGACTTCCAATCGTGACAATGTGTTTTTGTTTTATGTAAAGATTGTGGTTTCTCGTGCACTGTTCACATCCATATGAATCAATAAGTAAAAACAATTCGCTATCCCGGTATCCGCGGTGCACTTTTATCCTGTCGTCGTGTCTGGTGAATTCTTTCCCGCGGAACTTCGTCTTCGTGGTGTGCTTTCCTTAGTGCAGTAAATTCGGTTTGGCGGAACTTTCGTGATTTGTGGGGACGAGGTAGAACTCTCGCCCGCGCGGCGTCACGACTTCACCCCCCACAGATCTGATGGCGTACCTTACCGAAAAGTGGAGCCATTCCATCCACTACGCCGGTGAAAGCAAGGTAGTCGCATTGGATATTTCAAAATCCTTCGACAGGGTTTGGCATCCAGCCCTTTTGTCAAAATTGCATTCCTATGGAGTGGACAATTCCCTGATCCAATGGATAAGAGACTATCTTTCTGGCTGTTCAATCCAAGTGGTTCTTGATGGTGTCAAATCTGTCTCCCATCAAATTAATGCAGGTGTTCCCCCTGGTACGGTACTCTCACCCACTCTCATCCTGATCTTTATAAATGATCTCTTGTCAATTACTCACAACCCAATTCACTCGTTTGCTGATGATAGCACATTGAGTTTCTCATACTCATATGAACATTCCCAACCAAACTCTTCGAATGTCATTACGAATCAGCAGGTTATGCTTGATACATTGAATTCCGACCTCAACAAGATATACCAATGGGGATTATCTAACCGAGTAGAATTCAATACCTTAAAAACTCAGTGCTACCTCTTGCCGTCAAAGGTGAACCCCAAATAAAATATACTGTCTATGAATGACACTTGCAACGACGAAGCCGAGGAACTATCATTCCACGGCACTCGAATTAATTTGACTCTTAATTGGAATGACCACATATTTGAAACTGCGAAAAGTGCGGCCAAATGTATGGGGTTCCTTAAGAGATGCAAAAGATATTTCACTCCATCGAACCTGGCCACTATTTACAAGGCTTATATTCATCCCAAAATGGAGTTCAACTCCCATATTTGGTCAGGCGCATCCAAAACTGCACAACACGTGCTAGACCGGTTGCACAAGCGAGCAGTGAAACTTATTGGGGACTCAGCCGTAAGTTGTCAATTCCGTCGTTAGAACATAGGCACAACGCATCATGCCTAACTCTTTTCTCTAGATATTACCACGGTCATTGCTCAACTCAACTTGCTGAATGTGTTCCACCCCTTCAGACATTTTCGCGCGATACCCGTCAATCTGTGAATGCGCATCAGTTCACGTTGAAAGTGGACTTCAGGCGCACAAATAAACATAGAGAGTCATTCTTTAGCCGAACCACACGAATGTGGAATGTTCTGCCTGATCATGTGTTTCCTGGTCGTTGTGATGTCCAGACATTCAAGACCAATATACATCGACGTCTCCTTTCCTTATCCACTTCCTCTCCATCCGGTCGCACTGTGCTCTGACATTTAAGGGTACTTCAAAGTCCCCTTTTGTGCGCGCATTAGTGTAAAAAAAAATAATAATAATTTTTCCGAGCACTGTATATCGGTGGCTTAGAGTTCTTGCGAATATGTACATAGGGTTTCAACTGCTTTATCATCTGTCCTGAGACAGACATCGAATTCTGATTTGTAAATAAGGTTGCCAATTAAGCCAATAAAGTGAATGGAAGGCAGGCCGGAACTTTCTCGAATTAATACCAGGTTCAGTAACTTCTATCGTTCTACTGAAATTAATATATCAACGGGGGTAAGGGTATTACGAGGGTTGCCTCTTATGTTTCGGGATTTGGCAACCCTAGTGTTGCAATCCGGCAATTGACAGCTCTGTCGTAAAGTTGGACATTTTTGAGGTTATACGCACTCAGAACGTTTTGACATACGAGCGCTATTTGTGTTGTTTACAGTAACTTAAAAGATTCATCTCGGCCCAAAAATGGAATTAAATCGTCAACATTTTCGTGCGATTATTTTTTACAACTTTCGGCGTGGATTAACTCAGCAACAGTGCATGGATGAACTTAATTCAATTTTTGGCGATGAAGCTCCATCAAGGACCAGTGTTTATCGATGGTATGGTGAATTCAATCGTGGTCGTAGTTCACTCCAAGATGAACTTCGTGAAGGTCGTCCAAAATCAGTTGTTGTTCCGAAAACCATTGATGCTGTGCGCGAACTGATATTGGAACATCGTCATGTGACCTATCGTGAGATTGAGATAACCTTAGGCGTTAGTGGGACCAGCATACATTCAATATTGCATAAACATTTGACTGTCAAAAAAATTTGTTCGGGTTGGATCCCACACAATTTGTCAATCGCCCAAAAAAAGGCTCGTGTCAATTGGTCGAAAGAAATGCTCAAAAAATACGGTCGCGGTGCTTCGAAACACGTCTATGACATCGTGACAGGCGATGAATCGTGGATTTACGCGTATGAGCCCGAAAGTAAACAGCAGTCGACTGTCTGGGTGTTTCAAGATGAGCCAAATCCAACAAAAGTTGTTCGCGCACGAAGCACTTCCAAGCAAATGGTCGCCTGTTTTTTCGGAAAAACTGGACATGTTGCAACCGTACCACTAGAACAACGCAGAACAGTCAATTCTGAGTGGTACACAACCATTTGTTTGCCAGTTGTCTTCCAAGAAATCAGGAAAACCAACCGCCGAAGACGGATCACTCTTCACCACGACAATGCGAGCTCTCACACATCGGCTGCGACAACAGCATTTTTGAGCACCCATAACATCGATTTGATGGGTCATCCACCGTATAGTCCTGACTTGGCACCGAATGACTTCTTTTTATTCCCGTACGTAAAAAACAAACTGAGAGGTCAACGTTTTCCGACACCTGAAGAAGCGGTTGCTGCATTCAGAATGCATGTGTTGGAGATACCTCAATCAGAGTGGCAAAAGTGCTTCGACAATTGGTTCAAACGCATGCAAAAGTGTATAGATCTTCATGGGGAATATTTTGGAAAACAATAAAGTGATTTTCGATGATCAATATTTGTTTTTGTTCTCTAATCCCGAAATATAAAAGGCAACCCTCGTAATACCTTTTTCTCAGGCTGCAATCGATCGACGGGTCGGGTATTAATATCTTTTGCGCAGGACGGAGTAAAGCACTTACCAATGTTTTTCATTCATTTAATGAATATTTAGTTTTACATCACTCTTTGTAAGAAACCTTTAGGTTGTCTTGCCATGCCGTAGATCCTTTTCTTACTCTTCTCCCAAAAAATGCGTTTGCATTTCTTAGTGCAATAAATGAGTTTAAAATAAAATAAGAATCCAGATATTTTATTTATTTATAGAATATTGCTCGAGGTTTCTCTTTAAGGTATTATCTTTATATTTTAGAACAGGCAGCATTAATTTTTATTTCCACAAGAATTTTGAAATCTTTTCCAATCGTTCGATCTTATCGTAACACTTCTACTGTTTTTACAATCTAAAAATTTAATAATTTATTTAAAATGCCAAGCTTATTCGGGTGAAGATCATTTGCCGCAATTTAGTGAAAGTGATTTCAGTGACCATGAAATAGTTGTATGCACAAGAAATCGGGTGCTTCCGGTAGAGATTAGCGACTCTGAAAGTGAAGATGAAGAAACAGCAAAGTGGTCTGACACTGATGACCAATCAATCAGGTAACCAAGGTTCACACGGTTTTTAAAACGGACGTTACTTTTCATGCTATAGTAATCCTATACACTGCTGGGGGTGCACGTATTAGAGCTTCTCTGAAAGCTTATGCATCGGCCCGTTGCGTTCGCCAACGTAGAGAACAGGTTGACAGTGGCAGTTCAGAAATTCGTAGTTAAGTATGAATGTGTCCAATTATTAGGGCTTGTTACTGTACGAGTTCAAATGGGGTGCAAAAGGTGCCCAAGCAGCAAGAAAAAAATGTGAAGCGTTCGGAAGGGGTTCTATTAGTGAACAAACAGTTCAAAAGTAGTTTAAGACCGTTTTGACGCGATGAGTCCCTTGAAGATAAACCTCGATTGGGAATACCGTCGAAAGGCAGCAACTGAAGAGGATGTTAGCCAAATAGTTTTTTTATTAGTTTAGAAAACGCATTTATTATACAAAAAGATTACAGATATTACTTAAGTCCAAATCCTAAGCACTATTTACATTTATTTTTTCTTTTATATTATTATTATTATATTTATTATTATTATTGTATTTATTATTATTATTATATTTATTATTATTATTACATTTATTATTATTATTATATTTATTATTATTATTGTATTTATTATTATTATTATATTTATTATTATTATTACATTTATTATTATTATTATATTTATTATTATTATTGTATTTATTATTATTATTATATTTATTATTATTATATTTATTATTTTTATTTTAAGAATTTTTTTTCCGAACACAAGTATTTTAGAACCAAACGAAACATTATCAGGTATTAAAATAAATCTGAATAAACGGCAATAATTTTAAAACTTAAACTAAATCTAGGAAGGGGAAATTAGACCATTGCGCCTAAGAGGCATATTATATTTAGGGACATAAAGTCCTTTCTTCGTCACACCTATAACCAGTTGAGATGAGATCGGTCTCTTTTAGAATCCTAGCCAAATTCAACTGTTTGGGTTAAGCAGTGAAACAACAATTCATGTACACTTGCATTAGCTGGGAAGATCGTGGAAGATGAGTATATGGTACTTCCACGAACTGACTGCTGTGAACGGACTCCAGCGACTCAATATATATATATCTATATATATATATATATATAGATATATATATATATATATAGATATATATATATATATAGATATATATATATATATATGTATATATATATATATCTATATATATATATAGATATATATATATATATATATATATCTATATATATATATATATATATATATATATAATATATATAGCCGATATATATATATATATATAATATATATAGCCGATATATATATATATATATATATATATATAATATATATAGCCGATATATATATATATATATATATATATAATATATATAGCCGATATATATATATATATATATATATATATATATATATATATATATATATATATATATATCGGCTCCTCGATAGTATAGCGGTTAGTATACCCGTCTGTCACGCGGGAGACCCGGGTTCGATTCCCCATCGGGGAACCTTGGGCGCAAGACTAATGACCTTGCCCAGAAAAAACAAATCATTATGGAAAATTGAACAAGCCTCAGGACTTGCTAAATAAGGCCAAGACCAGTTCCCGGTTGTAGTGCCGATGATAATGATGATATATATATATATATATATATATATATATATATATTTATTTTTTTTTTTTAATTTATTTATTAATTTTTTTTTTCTTTTGTTCGCGCCGTCGGGATATAACCGCAAACTGGAGCGATCTGTCGGATTGTCTTGTGGAGCGCATATAAGCCGAATTGCGTGGAACAACACCGCGAATCTCCGAAGAACAGTACCCGTGGTAAAATCTGTGAAACAGACAGGGGTGGGCTACGCGCCTTCGATGTGATAGCGGCTGTAGTCCCGACATCGGCACCGAGTCCCCGATCAAGAGAATCGCTCGTCTCTGTATGCTCTCAAGTAGATCAAGGGTAGGTTTAGGAGCCGAGCTCCAAACATGAGAACAATATGAGAGCGCGGGTCTAATTTGGGATTTATACAGGAGAAGAAGTTGGGCCGGAGTAAAATATTTCTTGGCTCTAAAAAGATAACTCAGTTTTCCTGAGGCTGACTTGGAGATGCTCGACACGTGTTTTTGCCACGATACATTCCCACGGACCGTCACGCCGAGGAATTTCAAGCTTTCCCCAGATCCAAGGGCCTGGTCATTCATTGAACCGTAGATCCATTTTTCTTTTTGAATGTTGTATATTGTGTTTTCGTTGCACTGAACTCGACGAGATTGGCCTTTCGCCACTGCAGGACCTTATCTAGATCCCGATTCAAAGAGTCAATCTGTCTACATCTCAGCTGGTGCGACGTAGATGCACCAATCGGCCGAACACTCGAAAAGGAGGAAACAAGTGTACTATCATCCGCAAAAATGAACACTTTGTTATACGCTGTCTCCAACAAGTCACTTATGTGAAGCAAAAATAAGATTGGAGCCAAAATAGAACCTTGGGGCATCCCCGAATTAACAGGATACAGATCCGAACATTCGCCGTCCACAACAACCCGGATCGATCAATTTTCGAGGAAGCTCTTCGTCCAGTCGCAAAGCTGCTGGGAAAGTCCATATGAACGAAGTTTGCTCAGCAATGCCCCGTGCCAGACGCGGTCAAAAGCCTTGGAAATATCCAATGCGAGCGCCCTTGACACACCATGCCGCTGAATCGCAGATGTCCATATATCGGTTATAAGTGTCAAAAGGTCTCCCGTGGACCGCCTGCACGGAATCCGTATTGACGATCATTCAAAAGTCCGTTGCACTCCAAATACTTTATGAATTTGGCGTTGATGACCTTTTCCATGAGCTAAGATAAAATAGACAGTAATGCTATCGGACGGTAATTTTGTGGGGCACACCTTTTCCCCCTCTTTGGGATTGGCTGAATACGAGCGATTTTCCAGCAGGCAGGAAAGGTCCTTCGTGCATTAGATAAGCGGAAGAGTCTGACAAGAACCGGCGATAGTTCTGGAGCACAGTTCTTAAGGACTATCGCTGGTATTCCGCCCGGGACGGTTGCTTTCCAACAGTCCAGTCCACGTAGTGTTGTAGCCTTTTCCTCAGGGAGCGTGTCTCCTTAAAAGGACGAGGGATCTCGCAAGATCGCTCCTGAGAAGGCACGTTGCGGTCGCCACCGTGCATCCCCAAATTCATTTTCATTTTTAAAACATTTTTTATTTTATTTTTATATTCTTAGTTTCTAAATTATATGCTAGACAAAAAATGCTTAAATTCTAGCTTAATTATCTTATATTATAACTTACTGGTCCTTCGCAGACGCTCTAAGCTAAACATTACTTAACAATTGTATAATTTGCCTTTCGGCGACAGACCTTTGTGGCAGTACTTAGGATTATTTGAAAGACAAAGAAAAATTTGAAAAACTTTGTAAATTTTTTTTGGTTTTTTTTTTAAATTTAATTTACTTAATTTTTATTGTTTTTTATTTTTTAATTTGATTTAAAAGCACTTAACTGAACTTAACTTAAATCTTATACTACCCTAATTCTAGAAAAGCTAAGTCTATATAAGCTGGCTGAGGATAGTGTGATTCTATACCGACATTGGTATCTAGGTCTTTATATGCCATTCAACCACCTGAACTGTTGATGCTGTCCAATACTATTGTCCCGCTCTCTGTGGGAGATAGCCCTACTGAAGCGCAAGAGCTCTTCTTCGGTGCGCGTTACTTCCGGCTCGTAGCACAATCGCCCGTCTACGGATGATCTACTTACATGATAGATCTGCGGGATTCCGGATCTATCCTGTATAAGCCCTTTCATGTCCAAGTCAAGGAACGCCTCTGGTGAAACAAAGCCGTTGCGACGCACGCTCTCATAGTACAGAGTGATTGGATAATAGGTCCCGAAAATTAGGTCATTGGACGAGGTTATTGCTCTCGCAATATGTCCTCTGATTAATTTATTCATAAAATTATCCACTCTATTTATGTACGCTTCATTATAGAAAGTCTCATTTGAATAATACTTTTTAGAGTCCGATTCCGGTGTCCGATATAATTTGAGACAACTTCTGAGACACTTCCTTTCGAACACCCATTCACCATAGCCTGAGATGTCTGCGTTCCACCAAGGAACATACTCACCTATAACACCCACAGACACGTGTCCCCAAAGTCCACCTTTTCACCCGACCAAAGGTGACATCCATACTGGTGTCAACAACCCCACGTATCCACAGATACAATTTTCCTACGCCTGCACGGCGATCGAAGGACACGACCCAGATTAGAAATTGTGTACCGATCCATTAGCTGAATAACCACAAGGGGTTGGCACAGCCGCGTCAGATGTCGATAAACATCAAATCCCCGGCGATAAGCCAATTGCCGTAAAACAATCCGTCGGCAAAACCTTTGTCCCTGCCGCAATGCACTTCGCCTAAACAAAGCCCATTGCGGAGAAACAGCAATAAACCAGAACGCTGTTCCCATAGGGCAAAGCAAATACGATGATTACCACGATCCCAGGATCGCTAAGAATAAATAACACAGAACAATCACACAGACGGCAACCTCCGCGTCTGTATGTGGGAGCGCGATCTTCCCTGGTGGAGAGATTCTCGATTGAGAGAGTATCACCAGGCCAAAGAAAACGAAAGGAAAAAGAGAACTATGGGGTGAATAGAATCATCTACAAAGGAAACTTGATTCAGTCGACATAGAACACACTAACGTGTAGGTCAAACCGCGCAACGCGATAAAACGGAAAAGTAACGTTTAGACCCGAAGTTAAACCTTTTAAAATACGCGAGTTACCCGAGTATATTGACCAAACTGCCACCAAAGGCAAACATCATAAACGTATATATTCGGCATTCAACGCACTGCAATTCAACGCGCGCAGGCCTGTGATCCTCACGAAGGACATTGGAAATTTGTTTACGCGTAAGTACACTGTGTTCTAAAATAATTAAATTAAGTGCGGACAGTCAATACGGAGGCGGACACGGTTATCCTCGTCGTGACACTGTAGCGATTCTAACAGATACGAGTACACACACAATTCACAAGCAAAAATAGTGAAGAACACCGAACGAAAAATCGAATAAGAAAAATACATCAGAACCGTATACCAAGCGATAACACAAAAATAATTCACATCAGTGGAGTTTAGTCGAGTTTGGAAATCCAATTCTAAAACACGGTCAGTAGCCTGATGTGTAACGCTTAGGTAAAAATTTTTTTCGTGATTCGAGCTGTCATAGCGTCAGTTCGAATCACACGATCTTCTTCACTATTATTTCAAACGCTATAACACTTTCGTTATATCCTAACGTGTGCTATTGTAATTCACCATTTTGGTAGTTGTGCTGACATTTGTGTTTTCAAAAGTGAAAGGCTATATACGATGTAACAACATGAATGTAAAATTGAAAAGAACATTTCGCGGTGTTTTATTTGTGGCAGTGTTCTCCGTGTGTCGTTTTTTTCCTTTGTGAACGGTGTTTGGCGGAACACCTCAGCCATCAACAGTCGACTCTCAAAATTCGCCAAACTCTTATCTATCCTACAAGATCGGATAGCCCCATACGCTAAAGCCATTATTGGTCAATATTAGTGTGGCTTCATCCCAGGCAAATCAGCGATTGATCAGATATTCACCCTTAGGCAGGCGATGGAAAAAGGAAAGGAATTTAAGATTCCCTTATATCATCTATTTCTAGACTTTAAGGCCGCCTACGACAGCACAGCCAGGGTAGAACTATATAATGCCATGAGTGAGTTCGGCATTCCAAACAAATTGATACGACTTTGTAGGTTGACCATGACCAACGTAACTAGTCAAGTAAAAATAGCGGGATTGCTGTCAAAGCCAATAAACATCTTTAATGCACTCCGACAAAGGGACGGGCTGGCCTGTCTCTTCTTCAACCTGGCGTTGGAGAAAGCAATCCGTGACTCTGGCGTTACAACTAGAGGGACTATTATCACCAAGTCCATCCAGATAATTGCCTACGCAGATGACATCGGTAACACCGGTAGATCCGATTCGGCTGTACAGGACTCTTTCACCCACATCGAGCAGGCGGCACAAAAACTGGGACTGCACATTAATGAGAGGAAAACTAAGTACATGGTGGCAACTTCTGCGAAGAGAAGACCTAACGTTGGTCAAACTATCAGGGTACTGGAGCACGGATTTGAAGTAGTGAAATCCTTTAACTACCTCGGGTCAATAGTATCAGCCGATAACAATATGGAAGAAGAAATACGCGAACGGCTGATCAAATCCAACAAAGCCTACTATGGTCTATCAAGGCTCTTTAAACCCCGAAATTTATCCAGAACATCCAAGCTACTACCGTACACGACCATGGTCTTATCAATACTCATGTATGGATACGAGACCTGGGTGGTCAATAAAAGGCACTCTGAACTCTAAGCGCGTTCGAGAGGAAGGTCTTAAGGAAAATTGTTGGCCTCGTATGTGAGGGTGGACGATTCCGGAGACGCTGCAACCATGAGTTGTACGCAATCTACGCTGAACCTAATGTTGTAAGAAAAATCAAGCTCGGTAGACTCCGGTGGGCAGGACACCTAGCTCGAATGAGCGAAGAGGAGCCTACCGGGAAAGTCCTTTGTGGCAGACCTTGTCTGCGATGGAAGGATGGCGTAGACCAGGACGCCCAGAGCCTGGGAGTGCCAAACTGGATGACATCGGCTCGAAATCGGGACCGGTGGAGAGATTTGTTAAATAAGACCAAGACCGGATGCCGGTTGTAGTGCCGATGATGATGATAATGAGGCGTGATAGCTAAAAGCTCGCGGTGCTACCGGCCGATAGTGTGTTAATAGCTAATTTATTACTGAACTATAGCGTTTGCGTCAAAACCACCATTAGGCCATTTTTTTTCGGAGAAAGCGAAACAGTCGATGGAAATCGATATCGGTGGATGTTGGCTCATTATGTCTGCCCACAAATATGTGAAAAGGGTCTGGACGATTACTGGTTTCAACAAGACGGTGCGCCATGCTACACTGCGAAAGAAGCAATACTGTTTCTTCAACGAAAATTCCCTGGACGTATGCTGTCAAAAATGGCGACATTGATTGGCCACTCAGATCTCCAGATTTGACCCTATAGCGTTTGCGACGAAAACGGTGTGTTCCGAACCGACACTATGACGGTTAGAATCACTTAAAGATTGAACCAACGCTCAACACCTCAAACCACTGCCGAATTCGATCTTTATTTTCAAGTACACTCAACTGATGTGGAAATGCTATGTTATTGATATGGTATACTGCTCTGATGGTTTGTTTATTCGACTTTCTTTCGGTGCTCTTCGCTATTTGCTTGTATATTGTGTGTGTATCTGTTAGAAACGCTACAGAGCCTCCACAAAAGCAGGGTCGAGAATTCGAGAATTCGACGTACGAGAGCGTAGTTTCGCTCGTGTGACAATCTACTTGTCATATTGGCTACAAAAGTGAAGCCTGCTGTTATGTTACGGAGGCAATTCTGGCACACCAGTTGCCTTGGTATTAACGTGCAAAATGTTTTATTTGGTTTTGAACACATTGCCATATATATGTTCTTAAAACTTTTTGGTTATTATAGAGTCTTCCTTTATGGCCTACAAAATGAAAATTGTATTTTTTTTTATTTGAAGTATTCACCAGTGAGCTGTGGCAACTTTTTGCGGAGCGCACACTTGTGTGTATGGCGAGAATGACGAGGAGAGATGACGGGTATAACATAGTCGTCATGACACAAAATTTTGCCATTTATCCATGACGGGTTTAGTTGTCAAATACACGTGACTACCTAAAACGAAAAGACTGGATTATTGTTAATGAAAAAAAAAAAAAACTAAAATGTATTGTGCCAAATGGCTGAAGGCGCAGATCATCATTTGAACCTGCGCTGCATCACGTCACACACAGAACATCAAGTTTCAAAATGAAACACTAAAAATAAAAACAACATTGTCTTTCTGTGGGCTACTTCATAAATATTATCAGTAGTACAATGCTGGTGCATCTTTTCCCTGTAGAATTTGACAACCATGATCACTATACGCCCCCCATATTAATCAAGTAACAGTGAGACGCCCCTTGTCTCAACCCGATAAGGGTGATAAGTTGATGCCGCAATCAAAACGTCTGTGTAGCTGTTGCTTATAATTTCATAGAGTGATGCCCAATATCTGTGAGACCGAACTTGGGGATGAAATATTTAGGGAAGTTACAGAATACTAATCGAAAATTCAATTCAACTGTTCGTAGTCTGGTAGTATCAATTATTATCAACCGTATGCATTACGTGATAGCGTACTGGTAGCCACGCCCTAAGCGGGCAATGATATTTGAATAACGAAATGTTTCTTGGTTTTGTCTAGTAGGTTTTGTCACTAGTAGAGTATCTACACTAAGTGTATGTGAAATGCATACTGATCTGAATGAGATGCAAAACTGGGTTTCATCTGTACAGCTGGAGGCTCGTATAGACGCCGATATCGTTGTTTTGATATCATTTAATGATTTGATAAATCAAAGAAATTAAAAATGTATAGAACTAATTTTTTTTTCTATGTAAATTGCGCCCACTAAAGGGGTTTTCAGATTACAGTAAATGTTAAAGCACAGTGCTAGCAGAAGAACAGGGATGAGATTGAAAAAGAAGACTCCAATCTATGGGTAGATTCCACATTCGTGTAATTCGGCTAAGGAACGATCCTCGATGTTTATCCATTGGTCTGAAGTTAACTTTTACCGTGAACTGCTGCAATTGGCATGTATCGCACGTTTAAATTTGAAGAGGTGATATGCGTTTACCAAGATTTTGTATCCGATGATCTTTTAGCAATGACTTGTGGAAAATATAATACAAGGGTCCGCTGAAAGGCAATGCACACATGCTTTTGAAGCGCTAACAAAAACAAAATAGCAAGATCGGACAAGAAGTATGTTAAAGTACAATTCTTAAGCTTCAGAATCATATATTTATTTTTCAATGTAGTCACCCTTGAGGCTAATACATTTCTCCCATCGTGTAACAAACTTTTTTATTCCGTCACTGAAAAACTCCTTGGACTTTTTTCGAATTCACGACTTGGCAGTAGCCCTCACCTCATTGTCCGATGTGTAATGATTGAAGTCTTTCTTGAGTATAGAAAAAAATCACATGGTGCGTGATCAGGGGAATAAGGAGGGCGTGGAATCAATTCAAACTTCAGATTTCGCAGAGCCTCTTCAGTTGTGCGTGAGGTTGAGCGTTGTCAGATTATTGGCGCCAGGCTGCCTCTAACATGTCAAACTCGACGTCGGAGGTATTTTAGAGTTTGTATGTACTGAAAAGAATATACCTTTGCCCCTCGTTTCAGAAAATCGATCAGATAAACTCGATGACCATTCCAAAACGCAGCTAAAATAATTTTTTTTCTGCGGATGATTGTGTTTTAAACATTATTAGCCGTTAAGAAGATGGATGTCGATATTCAACGCTCTGTCTTTTCTCTTCCGGATCGTAACGACGGACCCATGATTCATCCCTTGCCATCATTTTTAAAAGGAAGTCGTCTCCTTCGTCACGATAGTACTGCAAAAGCTGCTCGCAGCATTCCAATCGTCGCCGTTTGTTCTCGTCTGTGAGAGGGCGTGGAACTCATCGTACACAGATTTTACGGCGTGCAAATTGTCAATAACAAAGCTGACACGTCCTTCGATGTTCCAATGCGTTTTGCGATTCGATTTTGGGTGATTCGCCAGTAATTTTGAATAAACCCGTTTACGACCCGTTTAAACCACTCCGTGTCGACAGCTATGGCTTTTCCAGGCTCGCAATCACAACATTATATTCCCCATCGACAGTGGACAGTCACGATAAACAACTTTTAAACGAAGATGAATTTCAATAGTAGTCATTTTTTCAGCAGTTAAAAATTCGATAACGGCACGCTCTTTAAGTCGCGTTGACATAGCACTAGAACACGCCGTCATAGCTCCGGCTTTTGAAAGACACTGGGTGAACGCTCGATCTCGGGTCTATCATCGTTATTAAGAGGAAATGCCTCTTCTATATGCCGGTAGGCGCGCTTCTGAAAATCATTTCATTCGCATTCTGCAAGCACGTATGCATTACTTTTCAGCCTGTCCTCGTATATGGGCAAGTTCGGTTTTTTTTTCACATAACGCGCTTACTTTGAAGTACCTTTTAATGTTAGAGCAGAGTGCGAAAAAGAGCAAACGTGGTAGAAGGGAATTGCGTTTACGTTCTGATCATGGCATTAATTGAACCTGAATGTGTAAAGTGTTTCACTGGTCATTTGGGCATTTTATCGAATACGAGTAACACTGTTTAAGATGCACGTGACCAAATTTGGAAACTGAGTTTCAATTTTGGACGAATACACGCCTTTTTAATTATGATTAGGTTGGACGGAGGGAAACATTTCGTGTATCTCTTAAAAAACCACATAGGCTTGGGTACACTTTCTGCCATTTCAAATAAATATAATAATTGTTTCAATTGAAAGTCGAATTAACTCAAGTGCCAAGATATGATAGGTCGTTAACTTCGATGGTGAAAGTGTCGATCATCGAACATGGGTTTATGTTGAGATTTGTTTGACGACCACAGTGGAATTCGGTTTTGGAAGCATTGAGTTCCACTCGTTTAGATATTCGTCTTTGGTATATCTTGTTCAGGTTGGAATTCTATGAGTTTCACAAGTATGTATTTCTTTTTTTGGTAAAAGCGGTGACATGTTTCCCGGGACCCCCTTTCAATTGACACGATTCCCTGCATCTTTGAAATTAATTATGCTATCGAAAACAAGTTCTTTCATTATCGTAGCCTTCCTAAGTGCCGCCCTGAGTTCTTCATATGTGTTGGTAGATGTTAACGCACACAAAATACAACAGTTTATCGCATACCGTTCACCTATTGCAGACATCACTAAATTTTGGATGCAAAATTTTACATGTGTACTCTATTGCGCGGTTCACGCGAGACCGTTCGTGCTATCATCGTCAAATTTAATAGCTTTACACCAAATTCTTCCCCTCTCAGGTATAAATCAAACGATTATATTTTAATTTGAATTTTGGTTGGACCATTTTTTTGCTTGGCTCCTCGATAGTATAGTGGTTAGTATACCCGCCTGTCACGCGGAAGACCGGGGTTCGATTCCCCATCGGGAAGCCTCTGGCGCAAGACTAATGACCTTGCCCGGAAAAAACAAATCATTATGGAAAATTTAACAAGCCTCTGGATTTGCTAAATAAGGCCAAGACCGGCTCCCGGTTGTAGTGCCGATGATGATGATTTATTTGCTTAATTCAAGATTACTAATATATATATATATATATATATATATATAAAAAAAGAATAAAATAATAAAAAAAAAATTGTATAGTTGCCCTTTAAGAAATTCGTCATCGAGTAATCGGGCTCAATTTCGAGGCTTTGTCGACGTTCGGCTGATAACAGCATTTTGTTCATCGGGGGCATCGGTTGCACCAATACGAATGTAAACGCCGTCCACCAATAATTGCAAACATCGAAACCTGGTATCCTTGCCCTAACTGAGACCCAAGTCGATTCGGCAAGTGATTCGACATATCTTCGTTGCTTATGATACGACTTACATTTGGGATTTCGTTTTAAGGGTGGAGTCTGCGTCTTGACGTGGTACGATCTGGCTGGCCAAAGAATGGAGGCGTTGGAACCCTATAACATTGACATAATGTGGTTGAAGGTTGTGCTGAGGAACTCTGTTAAATTTCTTTGTTGTCTTTACCGCTCCCCAAATGATGATCGTCCGGCGACAGTTTTCGTACATCTTTCACGTACAGATCAACCACCCGGCTTCGGAAATTGTCGTCCTTGGTGATTTCCGGCTGGTTGGTGCATTCTAACAGAACCGACGAGGCTGGGAGGTTGGCGGAGATGTTCGCTCAACTCGTGGAGGAACCTACGCGAGTGCCTGATGCCCCAGGTGATTATGCGAACACCCTGGATTTGTTTTTGACATCCGAGCCGAGCACTTATGCCGTGGAGGTTGCTCCACCACTGGGAAAGGCCAATCACTGCTTGGCATTGGTCGCGCAACCATTTGCATTTCAAGCGAATAGCCGACCTAAGCAGCTTCGCCATGTATGGAGTTTTGTGCTGATAACTGGGACGGCTTGCGAGATATCTTTGCATCCTTTCCTTGGTCGGAGGTGTGCTTTGGAGACTGCGATGTCGATACATGCGCGGAGTCGATTCTTCTCGGTATGGAGATTTACATTCCGCATTCCATCAAACGAAATTCATCTGATAAACCTTGGTTTGATCAAAAAATGCGAGCAGATTACAGTGGCAAAAGAGAGCTTTTAAACAGTGGCGCTCTTATCCCACCGAGGTTAACAGAACGAATTTTGTTACAATTAAAAACGCATGCAACCATGCGATTGACACCACAAAGAAGGCCTACAACGACAGAGTGACCAATAAACTCCTTGAGTGCACAACTGGCTCGCGTCCCTTCTGGTCAATGGCAAGAGTTGTCAGCAGTAACTTCGCTTCCTCCTCTTTTCCTCCGTTGGTGACTATTACTACTATTCAACGCATTCTACGTGGGCTGGACTGTAGGAAGGCAACCGGCCCAGACGGTATCCCAGCAATAGTCCTTAAGAACTGTACTTCAGAACTACCGCCGTTTCTTGGCAGACACTTTCCCTTGTCTTATGAACGAGGAACATTTCCTACAACAACGAGGAACATATCCCAAACAGGGGAAAAAAGTGTCTCCCACAAAATTACCGACCCATAGCATTACTGTCTATGTTATCTAAGGTGGTGGAAAAGGTCATCACCGCCGAGTTATTTTTGGAGTTATTTGGAGTGCAATAGACTTCTGAATGATCGTCCATCCATCATCTCACCCAACCAGCACGGTTTCCTTACGGGTAGGTCGACCAGCACCAATCTAGTTGAATTCTCATTCCACGCTCTCCGTGCCTTAGAGAACGGCAACGAAGTCGATGTAATCACAACCGATTTCAGGCCTTCGACCAAATTTCACACAACCTCGTCCTCTTTAAGCTATCCTCCATTGGCTTCGAACCCCTACTGATTAAGTGGATGTCTTCCCATCTTAACGATCGAATCTACCGTGTCAGATTTAAATCCACCCAATCCTTTTCTTCCCACGTCAGAAGTACCCCACGGCAGTCATCTTGGACCCCCTCCTATTCATTCTTACTACAATATTAATGATATAGACTCCAGTATCAAGTACTCCTCCATCTCTCTATACGCGGAGGAAACTAAACTCTTCAAGACGATCTGGTCTTCTATCAACTCCTCACTTCTCCAAATGGATCTCGACAGCTTTTCAACTTGGTGCCAAAATAAGTGCCTCGAACTAAATATTGCCAAATGTTACCCAATCACATTCTCCCGTAAACATTCCTATGTCTTACTCAACCAACAGATAACACATGTACAAACTATTCGTGACCTTGGCATCTTATGTGATAGGGAGCTCGACTTCATACCACATTATTCTCAAGGCCAACTCTGTCCTTGGTTTTGTAAAAGGCTGGTCGAAAGAATTCTCTAATCCCTACGTTTCCAGATCGCCTTCGTCCGCCGCCTTCTTGAATATGTTAGTTAGGTTTGGTCTCCTCACTACTCGTCCCGAATTCGCAGGGTCGAAAGCGTGCAACGTCGTTTTTTGCGTTTTGCCGTCCGAGGACTGAATTGGGAAAATCCTCTGATTCTACGCCCATACACTAGCCGTCTTCACCTAATTCACCTTAACACACTTGAAGAGCGCAGAATTCATGCCAACATCCTCTTCATCCACCGTCTACTCTCAGGCTCAATAAACTGCCCAAGCTTGCTCTCCTCCATCACATTTTCCACTAATCCCCGAAATCTGCGAAACCCCGTCTCTTCTATTTGCCCCACCATCACACGTCTTACGGCTCTAATGAACCCATTTCGCGAATGCAGGATGGGCAAACTCTCACCCCGCGTTCTTTGACTTCAATCTCACCTCTCCCGCTCTTTGAGGTCGTCTCCTCTCTTGAAAATGGGTGTTCTTGTGGGTGTGCCACGGTTCTACTCAGCAGCTCTCGCCCGTGTTGGAGCAGCCAAAACTCAAAAACGGTCTATTAAAGTATCTATTTCCTTTATTAAGTTTTATTAAACTAACCGCTTTTATTTAATTTTATAAAACTGTTCTTCTGGGGTAGTTCCTCCAGGGGTATTTAATCTTGAGATACTGACGCGCGAGATCACGATGCATGTCCTTTAATAAACAGAATCTAAACGAGATTTTACATCGCGGATGCATCGAGATATAGGCAAAATCTCGAAAAAGTACGTCGGCTGGAGTCGAGTACTGGGAAGTTATGTTAGGAACTAGGTTAAGTGAATTCCTGGAAATTTGGAATATGCTGGGCATATGAAGATATGTAGTGGGATTAGGGTTTTGCTTGCGTATTTTGTTGCATATACCGGAACGTCTGGTTCAATTTACCATGCGTTTGATTTAATTTGGGGGTTATGGGGAATTTTGGCGCAAGGGCTACCAATTATAAATAAATAAAAATAAATTATTATGAAAAATTTAACAAGCCTCGAGACTTGCTAAATAAGGCCAAGACGGGATCCCGGATGTAGTGCCAATGATGATGATGATTACGGGGAATTGGTTGTATGGGCGATAAACGAACATTTGATTCGTTTATCGGGAATTTACTAGGTCGGTGGAATGAATTTTTATGTGTGGGAAAGAGATGGTAGGTAGGGCTTTTCAGAGTCTCCTCCATAACATTTCACACAAAGCCCCGTAACTTACGTAATCCTCGACGGTTCTACTTGCCCGCCCATCACACTTATTATGGCTCTAACGAACCCATCTCGCGTATGCTACGAGGGGCTAACTCTTTTCCTACCTCCTTTGATTTCAACCTCTCCACTCCCGCTTTCAAGCGTCGTCTCCTAACATACCCCCCCCCAAACAACCCTCATACCCATCAATCCCACCTCTCCTCGGCCCCCCTAGCATACCCCCCCTCCGGCGCACACCCCCATACCCATCCATACTACCTCTCCTCTGCTGCTCTCGAACTGGTTTCCCCCAAACCTAGCTCCCACCCCCTACACCTTTTCAGCCCCCCCCCCTCCCCCCATCTCCAGCGCAACTTCAACTTCACTCCTCATGCTCTCTAATCCCGCCCCTTACCAGCCCGCACATGTATCCTCCACTGACGCTGTCTCACAAATGCCACATATGCCACACCTACACATATTCGCCCTCCTCCAGCAACCTACCACCCCAGTCGCCCAGTTTGTTTTTCCGTTCTTGGTTTATTTTTCTTCTTTTTTTTACTCTACATATTAAGTTAGCCCGTAAGATCATATATAATGCTTGTATTAAACCAAATAAATGAGGGTTCTATAGTGCTCCGGAAAGCTCTACAATTTCCTTACCCCATAGAAACAATCTCCTTCCCCCATATACAAATCCCTACACCCAAATCAACATTGAATTCAATTTCAACCAAATCGAACTAAACGTTCAAACTCTCAAACATTGAATTCAATTCAATTCAAATTCCTACATGATCCAAAGCCCAAAATGCGCATGTGTCTAAACTAAGGCATGTCTATTTGATCCGCCGGCACACAATTCAAGCAACCATAAACATCCTAATGCATATCTTCACATGCCAGACGTTTTATGACTTCTATATGCACTAATTCAAAAACCAACACCTAATTCCCACGGATCTTGTGTTACTCATCCGAAGGACACGCAAACTCTTGTTTGCATAAGCCAGATGGATAACAAAAACAAAAGCCCTAATTCCAGTGCATATCCTCATATGCACTATGGTTCCATAAGAACTCATAAAACCGAACCATTATCCTAAACAAACACTGGGCATCACACTCAGTGTACCAAAATCGGGGTTTGGTATGGAATCGATTTGTTTCCTTTTATAAAGGAACCGTAGAGGGATCGAGCGAGGTCAGTATCCTAATATTCTTTGTGCCGAGCGAAGCCAGTATCCTAATATTCTTTGTGCCGAGCGAAGCAGTATCCTAATCTTCTTTGTGCCGAGCGAAGCCAGTATCCTAATATCCTTTGTGCCAGGCGGCAGTATCTAGATGTTCATTGTGCCGAGCTGTTAGTGTGTACATATTCAACGCACCTGGAGGAAGTATCCCAGGAACATTTCAAAATTACAAATGGACAATTAGAAGAATCCGAGAAAAATAAACGACACCTTCTTGTAAGTACAACCTTGTTTTATTTTGGCTGCATCCCCGTTTCAAGCAACCCCAGCGGAGACGAGGACTTTGAAAGCCGAAAAAGCGGCGAAAACCAACAAAACAGACGTTGCTCTTCCCTCAGGTTTTGAGGAAGCACGGCGGCGACCACAGTAGGACTTTCTCAGGAGCGGTCTAAAGAGATCCCTTCTCCTTTTAAGGACTAGGAGACACCTCCGCGAACAAAAGGTCAAACTACTACAGTTCTGCCCTCACTAAAACAAAACCTTTCACATAGCGTGAGTTCGAATCAAATTCTTCATTTCGTCGCAAAACGCAATTAACTTAATTAATTTAAGGTTTCGATTGTAACCCTGTGTAAATATGAAGAAAAAAATGAGAACGTGCCCCACTGCGCTATTTGAAATAAGTTGAAAGAAATCCTTGACCACCTGTCGGAGCTCGGCTGATGGATCCGGTCGCTGAAAAATAGAGTCTCCGGATGCCGACTCAGCGCATCCGCATGTGTTCGCTTTTCCTTAGAGGAGTAAAAAAAGAAAACGTGCTTGTACCTTTCTTATAAAAGGGTCATATTCAATAATTGGCCTCTGTATCAGAGATACGGACAATCTTGGGAACATTGGTTAAATTAAACTCTCAAAGACCTTCGGTACGGATTAGAATAAAATTTCAGTATAGAAAATGTGAATACATTTATTTTCTATACAAGTGGCTGAATGAGTTGCTGGTATTTCACTCCATTTTTGGACGGATTCAGATTTCATTTCTTCGTAATGCAACGGCCGTTCCTCGGTCCACCTACCATGAGCTACAATCCGGTTTATTTGATTGCAGGATATTGAACTCTTTTTTCTTTCAAACTGTAACTCCCAATTATCTATGATATACGGCGGTATATATAAACCAGTATATTTCCAAACGCAATAATAACCACACAACACTGCAAGTATCCTGGAGCAGATAAGGCTCATACACGGAGGCAGCAATTGCAACAAGCACCTATAAAATGCAACTTAACGTTGAAAGTGAATTCGTTGAAATTCCACTTCACCTGCGAAGCTAACCGGTTCCTGGTGCCATTTCGAAATGACAAAAACAAGAAGAAAAGATACAGAAACCCAAAACACACATAACAAACAAACAATCCAAATAAATAAATGATATCTAAAAAACCCACACATAAACGCACACCTAAGCTGCTAAGGCCGAAGCTTAATACAATTTTTATGCTGCACAAGACTCTAGCTTCGTTCCGGTACTTTTAGACAATGTGGTATCTTTGGCGTACTGGCTCCATCGCTGTTAAGTTAAGTTGATCGAGAAGTGCAGGACAAACATGCAGTTAGACACAGCGCCCAGGGATCCAAAGGCTGGTTATGATAGCTACATCTATACCTGCACCTTTAAACGGGTTCAGGAAAGTGTTACAGCCATTCCCACATAGTTTAAACTCGGTTTCAGTTCACTTCTTGTGCTAAGCCATTTATCCAATGTTGGTGTTAGCATCATAGTGATCCTACTATAGCTGGGGTACTTCCCGCCTTGGTACCATACCGACTTGGTATGGCGCGCTTGTTGGTGACGCACAGCCAAACACGCGCGGTCGATAGTTGGTTGCAGATATAAAAAATATACGAATATTTGAAAACACGCACACACACACAAAACAAAAAGCAGAGAACCGAATACCAAAACAGTAATCTAAACAAGAGCTCATGATCAGATTCTATAAATGTATCACTGATCGCACAAAGTTGCGATTCAAGCTCCAAAATCCTTGCGCCGGTTTGGCATATTTGGCTTAAAGAAAAAGTGCGCATGCGTCTGGCTGCATCCAAGCACAACAGATCCACTTCTTGTAATGGAAACTGTGAAAATACTTTAGATGCCTATGGAGCGCTCCCGCTGATGGCGTGATGGCGTTTCGAAAGGAATGAGCCAGCCCTAGTTTCGAGCGATCTCCAATGAAAACGATGATTGATCGATTGCCAATTCGAGTCACTTTCAAATTGATGTTGTGTAACACATATTTGCGTTCCACAAAAGGTGTGTGTCTTTAAGGGAAAGCAACGACATGTTAGGTTAAGGTAAACGACTCATATGTTTGCTTCATTAGCCTAATTTACAGCTTTATTACTAATTGGTTTTGGTTTAAAATTTGTGAAGTGCAGGTAGGTGCTTTTGACACAAATAAACCTTCAAGAGTAGCAAATAGAAACAGGTCGAGGAGAGGGAAACAATGATTATAACAAGAGAGGGAATTTAGATTCGTTGAAAGCTGGACAAGTTCGAAATGTGTTCTTAAAATATACATAGGCACATAATTAACATATGTATAAATATATTAAAAATTATATATACGGGGTATGCTCAAAAAATAACAAGTCTTATTAATTAGATTTCCAAGAGAAGATTATTTTGTTGGTACACGTGTTTCCGGCATATTTTAATATTTACTGCTATTTTCAATGTCTAGTTTATTTTTGACAGTCAAAAATATTACTGGTGGTTTACTGCGCTCGGCGACCTTGTACCTTCTTTCACTCCTCACTTCATGATTTTTTGGTGAAAACCAAACCGACTACCAGATATATCCTCCCGTATCTTCTTTCTATTCCCAAGGCTGAGAGACGCATAAAAGGATATTGTTTTGCCATCACTTTCCATTGGGAAGGTGGCAGTGACAAAGCCAAGCGTCTAGAATTTTTCGAGAAATTCTGACCGCATTCGTTTGTCTCTGATTGGCGGCAAAAACTGAATCTGTTGAATTCGGCTACTCACGCTGAGTGGATCATTTCATTTCATTTTTGCAACATTTTTTATTTTCTTTTTATATTCTTAGTTTCTAAATTATATGCTAGACAAAAAATGCTTAAATTATCTTACATTATAACTTACTAACACCAGTATGTTATTATTCAACGACCAAAATTCTTCCACCATCAGAGAATGAGAATAAAAAAAAAACGATAAATCTGATTAACGTCAATCGTTAACGTTAACTCATAGAAAAATTGAAACTTCTTTGATAAATTGTGTTGGACAAAATATACAGAGCGTCCCAAAAGTCGTTTTCAAGTTGTTTTTATCCCTGTACCAATTTAACTGCTGGGAGAGACGCGGCGTACATACCGAAAGCTAGTTCCGTAGCTGGGAATTCAATCACTATGGATTATTTCAGGGGAGTGGAGTTTTACAAAAACAACAATTCTACTTTAATTGCGTGGGACAAATTTGGCAATCTGTATCAAGTTCGTTATATTAGAGAAACACCGAAAGTTTGGGGAGGTCGTCAAGGCCTGAAGAAAAGTATACCAATTTGTCCGCGAGACTCCGGATCTCTTTGGTCATAAAAGGCCGCGTGTTTTAAATACTCCTAATAGTCCCTCATATTGAATAATGTATAAAGATTTGCGCCTTTATTTATATAAGATAGTTGGCACAAGAACTAGGGCCCAGGGGATCCAATTTGGTATCCAAGCGATTGACGATTGATTGATAAGCCTTTCGACCACATTTTCTTCTCAGATGAGGTCCACTTTCAACTTAATTGCCACATAATAAAAATAAAAAGATGTGCTGATATTGGTATGTCGAATGAAATTAACAAAAGACTACACTCCGGCAACGCTAGTTGGCACACAGTCAGTAAACTGCTGAAATCCAAACTGCTATCACGTAACATAAAGCTCCGTGTCTATAGAACCATAAACATGCCGACTGCTCTATACGGATGCGAAACATGGGCCAAGGGAAGAAAACAAATTCCGCGTATTCGAGAATAAAGTTTAAAGGTCGCGAAGATTAAGATGGGCCGAACATGTGGCGCGAGTGGGCAACGATAGGACCGTGCGTAGAATTCTTGACGGTAGACCAACGAGAAAGAGACTGGCAGGACGGCCGAGACAGAGATGGACAATGTTAGGTTTGACTTTGAGGAGATCGGATCGGCTGGTCAAACGTGGAAGGAGAGTGCACAGGACAGGGAACGATGGTGGTTCCTACAGGCCAATAAATAGTAAAATAGCCGATATTGGTGTGAAACGTATTTAAAACATAAATTTGAGAAAGCACTTCATCAGCGAAAAGTTACTCCTTGGCCAACAAGGTTGGCGCGAGAAATAATCGGGACCCGTATTCTCTGAAGAAAAAGATCTATAGTTAATGTGAATTCAAGAAAATATCTATCAATAATTAGGAGCTTTGTCACTCTAGATTCGCATTTGCTTATCAGTAGCACGTACAAGCTGGATGGATCAATATCTCACAGGTCCGACTTCTTTTTACAAGTGGTTTTTCGAATTCTCCTAGAAAGTTGATATTCCCACAAAGTGATAGAAATTGGTTTTCAGGTACCCGGATTTGACACCAATGAACAATACCCGAGCATTCACGAAGCAGTTGCATAGCTTAAGTAGCGTGTTGATACATCCTCGTATACACGCAGCTGTGGTCCGATGCGTTCGTGCTTTGGACAGCCTTGAAGCCTTTTTGTTAAAATGGATTTCTTCGTATCTGGAAGATAGATTCTAATACATCATTAAGTTCCGGACCGATCCTATAGATGGCATCACTTTTTTTTCTTTGTTTTTTTATTGCACTTCTCTCTGGAGAGGCAAAATCGTTATGATTTTCAGAGAGTCCTAACATTCAAACGATAAGCGTCAAAATTTCATAACAATCTAATATTTAGTTCTCAAATTACAGTGGTTTCGGTTAAACAAGTTTTGCGATTTTCAAAAGAATGGACCAAAAATATCGTGTGTTGATCAAACATTGTATTTAGCCATTTCCGCACGTGCTACTCGACTTCTTCATTACTTTGGAATTCTTTCCTCCAAGTGAAGCCTTCAAGGGTGCGAACAAAAAATAGTCACAGGGAAAGAAGTCTGGGCTATAAGGAAGGTGTTCGGGGGTTTCCCAGCCCATTTCTTCCAATGTATCCCTTTTCAAGTACACGGTGTGAGGCCTGGCGTTGTTATGAAGAAGGGTGACATCTCGACAGGAATGACATCTCAAAAGGGCATACCTCGTCTTTTGTTTCGATATGCGGCTTTTGCCGAGAGTCAAAACTGACATTAGTAAGTTACATTCACTGTTCGTTGTTCGTGAAGAAAATCAATCATTAAAACTCCCTTTGAGTCGAAAAAAAAATCGTTGCAAGAACTTTTCCGGCTGAGAGATGAGTTTTGGTCTGCACTGGGCAGCCTTTATCTTTCCTTCGCCACTTCTTACTTATCATTTTCGTCTCGGGAGTATAATGATGTACAACATACGTAATCCTCGCCCACAGACGCTCTAAGCTAAACATTGTATAATTTGCCTTTCGGAAAGAAGTTTGCTTGTGGCTGTACTTATAACCTTGTGTCGAAGTTTTTTTTTCCTTAAAATTTAACCTACTTCAATTTTTTTTTAAATTCATTTTATTTAATAGAACTTAACTTAGATCTTATACTACCCTAATTCTAGAGAAGCTAAGTCTGTGTAAGCTGGCTGATGATACTGTTATTGTTGTTGTATTATTGGTATCCATGTCTTTATTTGTCATTCAACCACCAGACCTGTTGACGCTGTCAACAGGTCTGGTGTTTGAATCCGACATACAGTGGAACAAGGCGAAGCGACAATGCACAGGGGCCTGTTTGGTTGACTTTGAAAAGTCTTTCGACACCGTATGGTTAGAAGGGCTGGTGTATAAGTTATCAAATCTAGGTATGCCCGACTATTTATTATACATTATCTACGATATGATAATGAGTAAACAATTTGTGGTGAAATGTGGATATATAATCTCTAACAAGACTTTCCACATCAAAAACGGCTTCCAACGGGGAGCAGTGAGTTCTCCCATTTTATTTAACATTTGCACTAGTGATCTAGTGGGTTCTCTCAACCATGCAATTGCGTATGCTGACGACATTGTGGTGTATAGATCTGGAGAGAAGATTGATGTCATCAACAGATGATTTCAACAAAATCAAACATTTTCCGACGACTGGAAATTAAAAATAAATTTCCAAAAAACAGAGACTATCCTTTTCAGAACGCTGTCCACTGCATCGGGGGATACAAAACGCAATTGGAAAACATTTTCCATTGCAGGAAGTAATAATCTTCCACTACAAGTAAAAACTGTAGTCAGATAGCTTGGAATCTGGCTTGATCAGTATCTTTACTTTGATAAGCATACAGCAGTTGCTCTTACAGCAGCTAAAAACGCATATGCAATGGCACGGAGTCTCTTGCGGTGTTCTGGACGCCAAGGTGAAAATAATTTCATACTCAGCATTCATCCGACCAATATTGGTGCATGGCTGCCCGGTATGGTACAACATATCCCCATTTTACATGGAGAAGTTTCGGGTGTTCGAGAGGCAGTCTCCGTTCCTGCCTCGGAATGTATAGAACCCCAGAGTCGCAATATAAGAAATACTATCCCAATAAAGTCGTGTATGACAAATCAGGACTAAAGAGAATAGATAACTTAATTGTCAAGATGATTCGTGGTCTCACAACTAGGGCAAAGGGCAGTGAAAATAATCTCATTTCGGGAGCATTCTATCCCAATGATATGTATATGGGCTCCTCGATAGTATAGTGGTTAGTATACCCGCCTGTCACCCGGGAGACCGGGGTTCGATTCCCCGTCGGGGAGCCTCTGGCGCAAGACTAATGACCTTGCCCAGAAAAAATAAATCATTATGGAAAATTTAACAAGCCTTAGGACTTGCTAAATAAGGCCAAGACCGGTCCCCGGTTGTAGTGCCGATGATGATGATGATGATGATATGTATATGGAGAGTACTCTCCAGAATGGGTTCATTCCCCCAGAAGCGTTCCCTTTCTTGGATAAAGAAGGACTTATCCAAGACAAACATGGAGTCCCTATTATTTACCAAGCTTTCCATGATGCCAGGTAAAAACGAATTCTCCATGATAACGATATCTCTAATATTACAGATCACCTGCGTTTCCATATGGTGATTAGTGAAATGGATAAATCTAAAAGAGATCGAACTCGTCCCAACTGGTGGTGGGTCTGTGACGAAGAAAGGACTTTCGGTCCCCGAGCACAGTATGCGTCTCAGGCGCAGCGCTTTCCTTCCCCATCCTACATTCCTAATTATTTTTTATTTATATTCATCTATTGTTTTACATTTTGTTCCGTTTTTTAATGTTTGCCAGCCAACTAAAAGAAGCAAAATTAGAATAATAGAAAATTTATATATAGGAAAAAAAGCACAAATGTAAACAGGAATACCTCCCACACATAGACCCATCGATTATTAGCATACGTTAAAAAACAAAAAGTAATTGTACGCCGAAAGGCATAAGAAAAAAAAAAAAAATTGGCATTGTATAATTTAGAGTGCTTGCGAAGAGCCAGTAGAATGATACGTATAAAATAGAATTAGTCTTAGGTAAAATCTGCAATTGTATTGGAAATGAATGGGGATTTTAAACCAAAAAAACCAAAAGGCTGCATACTTCTACAACTTTGTCTTCCAGAAGGTGTTTTGTAGACACCTCGCCGGAGTTAGTTATGTAAACCTTCTGCTATCGGTTAACATCAGCCAATGGAGGTCATTTTTAATTGTGCATCAAATTAGATCATTTTCTTGTCAATCAAACGCCCAGGTCCTCTGTGTTGAGACTAGAGATTTTTGTTGGTGAAAAATCGTGCTCCAATTCGATTGACGAGGTCGGCTACCATCGATTCATCACTCTCAACAGTCCGTTGCTTTCTTAAGACAGCTCATTAACCTCGCATAGGGTCGGTTCATCATTTCAAAGGCGGATACATCAATCTACAAAATCAACTCACGCAACATGGTGACACTGAATGCTGCAGTCGAGTTGTGAAGTGAGTGAGTTTTCAGGTGAATAGAAGTCGCTGCATCGATTTATGTTTAACAGGCCGTTACGTCGAAAATGATTTACCATAATATCGTAAATTTTCCATCTACAATATTTACTAAAAATTTCATAATTTCCTCGAGAGCTTTGTTCACAAGTTTATCTTTATACGATCAATTGTTGATCTATTACAATAAACATGAAAACATGTATTTATTGATCAATGATGTGGGCCCGAATAATCGTCATAAACGCAACATCAAATTGATGATGCAATTAGATATGACTCCACTAACTGTGGGGCGACAAACTTTATACGTTTTCGTTTAGGTACATACAAACAAACGCAGCATCGGCTGGAAGGCATTGTGGAATTTCATAGAGGAAAATAGTCCTGTGTTTTTGAAGAATGTGAAAGTAATTACGTCTGCATTGTAGAGCGTTAGATAAACACTTTATTATGGTGAATATTCATAGGTAATGATTCATAAACGTTGAAATTCAGGTCGATACACCACTGCAACGGCTTGCCAGAAATTACCACAGAGTACCGCATGATAAGCTTTCATACATTCATCGACGTCGAGGTTTTATGTGCGTCTATATGAATAGATCTACACGGTTACTTTAAAAGCAGGTCTCTTTGATGTTAGGTGTCATTGCTTACACGGATATTTACCTATTAAAAGTATATGGTGTGTTGGAAATTGAGAATTTCTAAGAGAACCTGAATGAAGTACTCCTAAAACGAACACTTAAACGCTGAATAAAAGGCTGAATGTAACTGAAAGGCTTATAGCGGATATATACGCATATAATTCAAAAATACGTTGACAATACCCCAGTACCGAACACCTGTTTTATTAGTCGGCTGCACAATTGCATGCATTTTAACGACTTTGTGGTAAGCCTCTTACCTGGCGGTATTGTAAGGGAATGCCGGCAACAACTAAGCCCACGATTTATCACCCGCTAGAAAAGTGAAACATAAAATCGAAGTAGAGCTGTTTATTGTTATACACAAAGGTATTGTACTCTTACAATTTTGCTCAGACAATAGAATCAGTGAAGGCGCTTAAAAAGAAAACTTTCTCGCTTTTAAACATCTAATATCAGTTTATGATCCCTAACTAATTCAAAAGAACGTAATATTTTTCCGGTAATGAAAGTGAAAGCTTTTGTCGGCGTCGCGAGATTTGCTTGACAATCTCTGAATTCCAAATAAATGGAAAACAAACCGTCTAACTATTTCGTAATGAAGGAAATCTTCCATTTATCAATATATATATAGGGTTTTCCAATAGGGACTTGACAACTTTTTTCGGTAGTAAATTTTTATAACGTTGTTCGTTCGTGTTGAAAATGATGAAAATGTTGAGTTTACTGAATAAATTGAAAGTGACAATTTGATGATTAGTGAAAGGGTGCGTTCACAAATTAAATTCAAAGTTGTCAAGTCCCTATTGTATAACCCTATTGTATAACCCTAGCGTTTTCCAATAGGGATTTGACAACTTTTTTCGGTAGTAAATTTTTATGACGTTGTGCGTTCGTGTACTTAACTAGGATGAAAATGTTGAGTTTACTGAATAAACTGACAGTGACAGTTTGATGATTAGTGAAAGGGTGCGTTCACAAATTAAATTCAAAGTTGTCAAGTCCTTATTGTATAACCCTATTGTATAACCCTAGCGTTTTCCAATAGGGATTTGACAACTTTTTTCGGTAGTAAATTTGTATAATTTGCATATCTTATTCGTTCGTGTACTTAATCATGATGAACATGTTGACTTTACTAAATAAATCGACAGTGACTGTTCGATGATTAGTGAAAGGGTGCGTTCACAAATTAAATTCAAAGTTGTCAAGTCCGTATTGGAAAGCCCGATATGTATATTTAATATTTGTTGGCCCCGTATGTGAGGGTACGCAATCTACCTTGAAGCTAATGTTGTAAAAAAATCAAGCACGGTAGACTCCGGTGGGCGGGACACCTAGCTCGAATGAGCGAAGAGGAGCCTGCCCGGAAAGTCACTTGTGGCAGGATGTGTGGAAGGGGACAACGCGGCAGACCTTGTCTGCGATAAAGGGATGACGTAGACCAAGACGCCCACAGCCCGTGATTGCCAAACTGGATGACATTGGCTAGAAATCGGGACCGGTGGAGAGATTGGTTAAATAAGGCCAAGACCGGATGCCGGTTGTAGTGCCGATGATGATGATATATATATATATATATATATATATATATATATATATATATATATATATATATATATTAATGAAGGAAATCCTCCAGTATCAACCTACTACTCTTTATGCATAAAGCAACAGTCTTCACATATCCGCTATAATGGTAACAATCGTATTAGACGGTCCATACAATTTCACTACAAGTAATCCTTGTAATCACGTAATTTTTATTTGATTTTATCCAGTTGTACAAAATCATACTCCCTTTGCAACACACTGACCACCACTCCTTACGGATTGCCGAAGCCAGCTGATTTATCTTACACCGCGAACAACAACAACAACAACAAAAAACCGACGCTATTAAAATTTGTATAAAATTTAAATGATTCGCGTGGCTTTGTTTCAGTTTCTCACATTTTTGTAAGCCCTAAACTTGCCGTAAAACACTTTGAATTGTAAAGGCGGTGTAATTTATATTTGCAACTTTTTCTACATAGAGTAAAAATTACACATACAGCGAAATACTATAATAGCACAGCACTAATATTCCCGCTACAGCCACTGTCACCTTGAAGGCGCATGGTGGAAGTTTGCATCTCTGACCGATATTATCACGAGAATTGTTCTTTAGAGATCCATGATACCATTCCAAGGAATTCGCCTGGTTTCCACTAGGAAATCCGATTGGTTTCCTTTGATTTGCGATGTAACTCTCAACCGGACGTACATCTGTTGCGATTCTACGAATCTCCATCAAAATCATCTAAAAAATTCCATATGACTTCGCTCAGCAAAATGGACTTAGCGTCCTACGTCTCATGTTATCCTTAGACACAGGCCGCATTATCCTAACAATGTATCATACCTGTACGGCTATTGCAGGACGCAGGGCAATAAAGCCTAAACATTTACTGGGTAAACACAAGTGGCCAGGGGCATCATCGTCAAATATCGACAGCCCACAAAAATTCCAGGCGATAATAGCGTGATCAAGTAAAAATAACCAATCTTTACGACTTTTTCTTGAGCCAGGAAGGAGAGAATCACTGCAGGAACATCAAAACAAACAATCAACATGAATCAACATTGTTCCATGTATGGTGTATATAACCCACTTTGGATCTTTCAATAGCGGATCAAACAAATAACATCGCGTCCGAAGATAACAATTCCGGCCTATATAATGGACCAAGGACCTTAAATCACATACGGGAGGATACACCTAAAAAGGTTCCCGCTATCGTGTGAAAACCCTAAATGGTCTTTACCGTATTTTCGACTACACGGACAGCAACATCTGTTTCTGAATATCTGGGAGAATCCACACCTGATGCGAAAGCAAATTAAGGAGAAACTTTACGACTTTATTTTGAACCAGAAAGGAAAGGATCACTGTAGGAACAGCAAAACAAACAGTCAACATGAATCAACACTGTTCCATGAATGGGGTATATAACCCATGCTGGACCTTTTAATAGCAGATCAAACAAACAACATCGCGTTCCGGCTATATAATGGACCAAGGGCGGGAGGATACATCTTAAAAGGTTCGCGCTAAATTGTGAAACCCCTAAATGGTCCTTACCGTATCTTCGGCTACACGGACAGCAACGTTTGTTTCTGAATACCTAGGAGCATTCGATCCCGATGCAAAAGCGAAGGAAGGAGAAGTCTTCTGGGACCGAGAGAACCTGTAGATGGATTAGAAGTCCAGGGCATGATAAATGAAATGAAGGAGAAAGGGTGGATCAACCGGGAATCGAGTTTTTAGCCTAGAACCAAAATCACAAAGGTGAACGCCCAACCTTTTTGCGCAAGGCTAATAACCTTGCCCGGAGAAACAATTACGAGGGTTGCCTCTTATGTTTCGGGATTTGGCAACCCTAGTGTTGCAATCCGGCAATTGACAGCTCTGTCGTAAAGTTGGAAATTTTTGAGGTTATACGCACTCAGAGCGTTTTGACATACGAGCGCTATTTGTGTTGTTTACAGTAACTTAAAAGATTCATCTCGGCCCAAAAATGGAATTAAATCGTCAACATTTTCGTGCGATTATTTTTTACAACTTTCGGCGTGGATTAACTCAGCAACAGTGCATGGATGAACTTAATTCACTTTTTGGCGATGAAGCTCCATCAAGGACCGGTGTTTATCGATGGTATGGTGAATTCAATCGTGGTCGTAGTTCACTCCAAGATGAATTTTGTGAAGGTCGTCCAAAATCAGTTGTTGTTCCGAAAACCATTGATGCTGTGCGCGAACTGATATTGGAAGATTGTCATGTGACCTATCGTGAGATTGAGACAACCTTTGGCGTTAGTGGGACCAGCATACATTCAATATTGCATAAACATTTGACTGTCAAAAAAATTTGTTCGCGTTGGATCCCACACAATTTGTCAATCGCCCAAAAAAAGGCTCGTGTCAATTGGTCGAAAGAAATGCTCAAAAAATACGGTCGCGGTGCTTCGAAACACGTCTATGACATCGTGACAGGTGATGAATCGTGGATTTACGCGTATGAGCCCGAAAGTAAACAGCAGTCGACTGTCTGGGTGTTTCAAGATGAGCCAAATCCAACAAAAGTTGTTCGCGCACGAAGCACTTCCAAGCAAATGGTCGCCTGTTTTTTCGGAAAAACTGGACATGTCGCAACCGTACCACTAGAACAACGCAGAACAGTCAATTCTGAGTGGTACACAACCATTTGTTTGCCAGTTGTCTTCCAAGAAATCAGGAAAACCAACCGCCGAAGACGGATCACTCTTCACCACGACAATGCGAGCTCTCACACATCGGCTGCGACAACTGCATTTGTGAGCACCCAAAACATCGATTTGATGGGTCATCTGCCGTATAGTCCTGACTTGGCACCGAATGACTTCTTTTTATTCCCGTACGTAAAAAACAAACTGAGAGGTCAACGTTTTTCGACACCTGAAGAAGCGGTTGCTGCATTCAGAATGCATGTGTTGGAGATACCTCAATCAGAGTGGCAAAAGTGCTTCGACAATTGGTTCAAACGCATGCAAAAGTGTATAGATCTTCATGGGGAATATTTTGAAAAACAGTAAAGTGATTTTCGATGATCAATATTTGTTTTTGTTCTCTAATCCCGAAATATAAAAGGCAACCCTCGTATTATTATTTTTCTACAACGATGTTATTACTTGCAGCAATGATTAAATGTAGTTTTTAAGAATTATATTTTTTGTATTCAAAATCAAAATATATTTGAATATCATGCTTACTTATATTAAGGGGGTATTCTGGTCTAGACGGACGAATTTAACGCAATTTTTGAAATGCTGTAAAAAAAGCAATCAAATATTTTTATTATTCATTTTTTTCAAGAATACAGTAAAAAAAATTGAAAGTCAAAAATTCAAAATTCAAAAAGTTAGCAGCTGATGAAGTGGGGGATCTCAAAAAGTTGGCACGTGACCATACCCACGATTCAACCCTCCTAGCAATCTGAAAAAAAAAGATTATTAATTTACAGAAATGCCTCTATCGTTGGAACTAAAAAAAGAAAAAAAAATGTTTAACAAAATGTTTGTACCTTTTTTTAGATTTTCGAATTTTTTTAAAATAGTTAACATTGAAATTTGGGGATGAGGATAGGTTATGCAATAGAAAAGCATATAGAGAAGACATATACTAAATTTGAAGGAAATCGGTTCAGTAGAACTTGAAAAATCGTGGGTATTGTTTTAAAAAAGACAGTTTCGAGAAAAACGCGTTTAAAAATTTCAGCGTATAGTAGCTTCAAGTGAGATTATATTGCTTTATACTTACACTTTGTTAGTTGGTTTAGTAGATTTCAACAAAATACGTCACAGAATACCGTTATATTCATTTCAAAGCCATTTTTCCAAGACAAAGGGTAGTTGGGGAGTATGTACATCTATTGTTCGATTCGTTCCGGCGGGACCGGTCTAGTTGCCGCGTCACTAAAGCAGCTGCAACTTCGCCAATTATTGGAATTTTAAAATTTCCCTTGGACAGCATATTCGTAAAAGTATAAACTATACGAAAATATAAAAACAAAAAAATCGATTTTTTCAAAATTCTAGACCAGAGGTCTATTGCCGCCTCAATGGCTGAGTTTGTGGTAAACGTAAGTTCAACTGAATACTCTTACTATTGTGCAGTTTGGCACAATTACTGAGTGGTAGGTAAGGTCCCAAGGCCTAGTCGCTTGGTGAAATACTACACCATTAACCTATAGGCTTCGTGAAATGGTTGGGAGAAATCCTTGACCATCTTTCGGAGCTTTTAATGGACCCGGTCTAGGTAAAATAGCATTCAAGGGCGCTGACTCAGCGCTATAGGTTCGCTTTTCCTCTGCGAAATAAATTTGAAAACAAAAAAAAAATCCAACAGGACGGCTGCTTTCCATTTCACTGACTGTCCTTATCCATTTTCTCTCCTTCCGCTCGCACCGTGCTCTGACATTTAAGGGTATTCCCCAATCCCCATTTGCGCGCGAGTTAAGTAATCTAGACTTGTTTCAAAATAATATATTTGATTTTATTAAATATTAAGTCTAGGATTACATATTTATTATAGTTCTATTTCGAACTTCGGAAATAATTAACTAAATGTTAATTTACATTAAATATATTCGTCTTAATTAATAATATTAATAAGTTGAAGAATTATTACCTATGATATATGCTTGCTCGATCAGCTTCACCGAGGAAAGAGGAAGTGGAATCGTTCTATCATTATTATTTGACTGTCGATTCGTTAAGTTTATCTGAGGCGACATCTAGCAGTTTGGATGGTGATGTACTTTCGTTATGTTGTATGTGATTAGACGATTCATCTTTTGGGTGTCAATAAATGATTACTGTTTGGGTGATTCACATTTTTATATAATTCTATATATTCTAATAATAATTGGTTATTAATAGTAATTGGGGCCTTAACTCGCGGAAACAACGTGTCAGAGTGCTGAATGGCGGTCACCAAAAAGGAAGTCTAAGAAACCGCGTTTGGCGAAGTCTCCCGAAAACGTTTATTGAACGACGACCGCCATCTTCAGCAACATTGCAATCAATGGCATACAAAAGTCATTTGATGCACTTATCGAATAAATCAATGTATTTCAATTAAGGGAGATCATTTCGAATAACTGAAATTGTTTTCGTAACGATTAATTAAGATTTTGTGTTTCCTTTTTTTAATTCATGTCATTTTATTTTGGGACAGAAAGTGTATATAAGAGAAAACCGTTCATTGCTCGCGCCATAGATTTCCTTTGTGGGGCGTGGGCCTATATCAGTCTAGGGTTGATGAACGTAGTCTTAATGTGGCATCTTATATGGCATTTGCTCAAAATTGTCACACCGGATACACTTGTCTTAATATGCCGCATACAACAAATTAGCACACATTGGTATGTCTTTTTTTTTTATCTTCCTTGTACCAGAATCATTTGCTCGCTCTTCCTGGGAATGCTTTATGATAGTCTAGGACCTGGCTAACTATTCTGCCGCATGTGTTTTGTTTGAATTTCGATTTTTTTTATCATCTTCAGAAGTCATTATCGGTTAGTCGTTTAAAACGCTTCTTATATGTGAGGAGTAAAGCAAGGTAGGAAAGGCGTGTATGACACTAAACATACAGGGCTCGACACTGGTGTTATTTTTATGTGGTTTGGCTCTTAAACCCTCGCACAAGTTCCAAATTAAGGATCTAGACCATTTTTAAAACTCCATTTTCCGCAAGTAATAAGCTGTGTTTCAGGGTTAATTTCCCACCCTTCTGTCCACACTATCTTACGACATTCAGGAGTCCCTTTTGTGCGTCCGGTTTGTATAAAGGAAAAGTAATCAGGTTCCGGAATATTAGCAACTAGTGTTTCCCAGGGTTGCGTATTCTCATCTATTCTATTCGTCATTATCAATACAAATTGTCACTTGTCCATTACACACAATCCCATCGGTTTTTTGCACGTTCACTTTCTCTTACTCGGCCGTATATGCTCGACCGCCTCATTTGGACTGCATTAATAAATACCAGAGCATGTTCAACATATTCCGAATTCAACAAGATATACCAACGAGTGTTATTTAACCGAATGAAATTTAATATCTCTCAAATCCATTGCGTACTTTCGCCGTCAAAGAGTAATACTAACATAAGCCTGTTGTGGATGAGAGGCATTCGCATTATCGAAGTCAATGAGTTATAAATTCTGGAATTAAAATGACTCTTAACTAGACCGACCATATAGTTGAAGCTGTCAATATGGCATACACTGGTTGAAATTCCTTTTGATGTATTATTTTATAGCTCTCATTTAAATTCTACTATTTATTTCGAGAAGCTCCCAGGTTATTATAACTAGTGCTATTTTTTTTTTTTGTTTTGATAAATACAACGATGTCAAAGGTTACAGCCCGGCTACTAAATAACAATAAGGAAGCAATGACCCGAGCACAAGAACGTTTGCAGAGTACATTGAAAAGTTCTTTCGCATGGATTGCCTACGATGATGATGACAATAAAAAGTATTTTCATTCCCAAGTTCCGTCGTAGGGAGTTGTAAGCACCACTTAGTCTAGGTTATGTCGGTATGGAAGCCCACAATAATAACAACACTTTGGTAATTTCATGAGTTGTGAAGTTCCTCTCTCCTGTATAAAAATTCAGATATTTCAAAATATGAAATTCCACTCTTCTAATAAAAAAAAAACGTATTTACTGGCCTCTTCCATTCATTCTATGTTACATCCACTGAGTCGGCTATGAAAAGAATGCCGCCCATACATTACGTGTATCTTCGCCACAGAGGTCGAAGTTTTTCCTGTCCTCCATCACCCCACACAAGAAAGTGAACTCCTTTTGCCTTACCAAAGGTACCTTGAATCTTAAAAAATACCGTTGGATTTATAGGATTCCCAACTTCACTAAACTCGGATATAGGTTATAGGTTCCGCAACTTCCGACAATGCCAATCTGTTCACATGTATGAGCCACATCGAACCTCATGGCTCCTCCCAATTAGCTTCTCGCAGGGCCGCTTGTTCATGTCTAACATGATTTGTACACACTGACAAAAATGTATCCCTGGTAAATCAGGACTTTACGTCACTTTCTCCTTCCGCTTACTTTGTCGCACTGCCTGCTCCGTCGTTTCACACACAAAGTGATCATTAGTTGGGAGAGAGTAGTGTGGCGATTCCAACAGATGCATACATGCAACCCTATTGAAGAACAAAGTACCAAAAGAGAATCGAAAAAAAATCATCAGCACTATGTATATACCAGAACATTAACGTATTCAGTGCTTATATAGCGAATTGAGATGTCCTCGCATATTCTCGGTTGCGATCTGATGGCTGGGTGCTTTGGTTCTACCCTTTTCATAGCGTGAGTTCAAAACATGTTCTTCACCACAATCGCGAAATAAACCCAAGATACCAAATTGCACTATCGGTTCGCGCGACAAGTCATACTATGGGATCCTAAGCAAGGAAACGGATCTCCACAAACGCATCCGAGTGAAATGCAAAGTTATCTATCTGTGCGACCCCAAGCAAACAAACGGATCACCACACACGCGTCCGAGTGAAGTGCAAAGTTATCTGTGCGATCCCAAGCAACCGAACGGTTCTTCACACATACGTCTTAGTGCTGTGGAAAGTGCGAAGATGTACGCGCGAGTGATGTGCAGTGCGGGAAAACCCTGTACCATTTCCATTCTTGTGCCTGTTTTCCTCTTATTCACACCTCTGGTTTCGACCCTCGGCGCAGATACTCTCGATTGACTTATAATCGTTGGAGAGTTGGATTGATTTAATTTTTGACCTGGATTTTGGCATGGATCTTGTGGGGCACCTACTACAAGGGCGTAACACCAATAATGATTGCTTTCGCTTATCTATCGCGGGTCCTGACTTACAACTCTTTCTGATGCGGTATTGGTTATCTGTGTAGGGCTATTTCAATGGAATTGGAATTTCGCGTCGATCTTTGCAACATCACGGCCTGAGATGGAACTTCTCCTTTGTGTCTCCCTACGTTTCTAACCAGAAACCAGCAATCCTTGCGCTTAGGTAAACCCTATTAATAAATAATACAGGTATTTCCAACTTCAGTCTACTTGGATATAACTTAGTGCTTTCTTCTTCCCACATCCTGGTCTAGCCACATAATACGAAGTGGTATTGCTTATCAGCTTCTGCCACACTATTGACTCTGCTCAAATCCAGAATTTAATTTCTCGTGGCTAAAACTTCACGTTCGTAAGCATATCATACACTACTGCTTTGTTTTGAGAAGCCCAATCTTGGATAGAAAGCCGTCCTTTAACGAATTTGATGCTCTATCCGATTCTATCGATAGGATCTTGACGCTATATCCGCACACTGAAATCGTTATTGTGGGTGATTTCAATGTGCTTAACTCTCAGTGGCCATTGCCAATCGGAACATACAACACCTGAAGGTCAATATGTCCAGCTCTTTCCTGATTCAAATAGTTCAACTCAACGCGTCAACGGGCCAACACGGGTACCACTGGACCGGTTTCTCACCACCTACCCGAACAAATACACAATTGTAGTTTCTTCGCCCTTAGGCACTTCAGACCACGTGTCAGCAAAATTTGCTTTAACTTATAGCAACGATTACAAGAAAACTCCCGAAAGAACAGTATGGTTCTACGAAAGAGCCAACTGGGAGGGTCTAAACGACTTTTTGGGAAGTTAAATTGGTCATTACTTTTCCTCAATAACGATGTTGGGTCTATAGCGGAGACATTGACAGACACCATTCTACCAGGGATGTGAATCCTTATTCCACACAGAGTAAATAGTATCAAACCCAAGAGAAATATGTGGTTCGATTCCGCAGAGAATCCATTAAGGCTAATGAGTTGATCTTCCAGTTGTATAAATCAAACAATACTGAGGAAAACCGTAAAAAAATTTAAGAGATCTAGAAATGACTGCAATGCGTATATTCAACGCGTAAAGTTCTTGCATGGCCAGAGAGTGAGACAAAAAATACTACACTTTTCCACAGGTGGCAGAAACTCTGGACATTCGTAAAAAATATCCAAAAACCCGATCTCACTCACTTGCATGACTTGATAGTGAGACAAAAATACTACACTCTCCCACAGGCAGCGGAAGCTTCTGGGGATTCGTGATAAACTTTCAAAACTCGGTCGCGTCATCCATTCCATCGCTTATAGTCGACACATTGACAGAATCGATTCTACTTGGCATGCGAAACTTTATTTCACAGGGGTTAAAGAACATCAAATCCGAGAGAAATATGGGATTCGATTCTGGGGGGAGAGAAGCCATTAAAGCTAAAGAGTTGAGCTACCGGTTGTATAAATCAAACAATGCAGAGGAAACCCGGAGAAGCTTTAAGAGAGCCACCAATGATTCCAATGCGCATATTCAACGCGCAAAGTTCTTGCATGACCAGAGAGTGAGACAAAAAATACTACACTCTCCCACAGGTAGTAGAAACTTCTGGGTATTCGTGAAAGGCATTCAAAACTCGGTCTCCTCATCCATTTCTTCGCTTATAGTCGCGAACAGACCATTCACCAGTGGAATAGAGAATGCGAATCTACTTGCTCCACATTTTCAAACGAACTCAACGCTGCCCGATACCACATCAGTTCTGCTTCAACTTGAGCATAAGCAGCACACCATGAGCCAGATTCATTTCCCAATACGCACTGTTGCCCACGGACTCAGGGAGATAAACGCAAACAAATCCGCTAATCCTGATTGCATTCCCCCAATTCTCTTGAAGAAATGTTCCTCTTCACTCGCTAAACAACTGCGGAAACTCTTCCATCTGTCCTATTCTACTCGCTGCTTCCCAAATAGATGGAAGCCAGCGAACATTCAACCCATTCCCAAAAAGGTTGGCAAATCGTCCCTTTCTTCTTATCGACCCATAGGACTAACTTATATTCTGTGGTAAGATAATGGAATCACTTATCAACCGTCAACTTTCGAAATATCTGGACTCAAATGACCATCAATATGCCTTTCGTAGCCCTGTGAGTAGGGCGTTAGAATATACTCACAGCTAGGCCAGCTTGTCGTAAGAGGCGACTAAAGGCCGAGTGGTAGCCGGGGACCCAACGTTGACGTCCGGCGACGTGCTTCCTCTTTCGAGGGAAGAGCGGGGACTCATATATTATCAATACTACAGGTGTTTCGGGTGTGTGGCTGATGGCCCGGACTGACACGGGGATAAGTCATGATGGTGCCTTCTGATATAAAGAATTCCGGAGGTAAACTAGTCTCCCATTCGGATCTGCGGGGGAGACTATGTCAGGGGGAACATCATGCAGATATCATAATAAATAATGGAACTTTGAGAGGTTCGTCATCGCATAACCGGGCTCGCTCTCGAGGCTCTGCCCACGCTCGACTGGTGACGGCATTTTGTAACATCAGGGGCATCGGTTTCACGAATACGAATATACCGTCGACTGGATACAGATCAATCACCCAGCTTCTGAAATTGTTGTCCTTGGCGATTTTAATGTGCACAATTCCGACTGGTTGTTACATTTTAACAGAACCGACGAGGCTGGGAGGCTGGCGGAGATGCTTGCTGTAAGCCACAACTTGACTCAACTCGTGGGGGAGCCAACGCAAGTGCCGGATGCCCGAGGCGATTATGCGAACACCCTGGATCTGTTTTTGACATCCGAACCGCGTATTTATACCGTAGAGGTTTCTGCGCCACTGGGAAACTCAGATCACTGCTTGGTATCTGTCGCGCAAGCACTTGCATATCAAGCGAATAACCGGCCTAGGCAGCTTCGCCATGTATGGAAGTATGGGGCTGCTGACTGGGACGATATGCGAGATTTCTTCGCATCCTTGTCGTAGTCGGAGGTGTGCTTCGGAAACTCCGATGTTAACGCTTGCGCGCAGTCGGTATCAGAGATTATTCTTCTGGGGATGTTAACAGAACAAATTTTGTTAGAATCAGAAACGCGTGCAACCAGGCGATTGATACCGCGAAGAAGGCTCACAACGACAGGGTGATCAATAAGCTCCTTCGGTGCCCAACTGGTTCGCTCTCTTTCTGGTCAATGGCAAAGGCTGTCAGCGGTAACTTCGCACCCTCCTCTTTCCCTCCGTTGGTGACAGACAGCGGGACGTTAGTCACGAATCCAAAGGATAAAGCTAATGTGTTCGCGAATTTATTTTCCGCGAATTCAAAGCTCGATCCCGGCCTTTTGGAGCCACCTGTGATCGCGCCGGTACGGTCTTCCATGCGGGATGTGAGATTTCGTCCGCGCACTATTCAACGCATTCTACGTGAACTGGATTGTAGGAAGGCAACCGACCCGGACGGAATACCAGCAATAGTCCTTAAGAACTGTGCTCCAGAACTATCGCCGATTCTTGGCAGACTCTTTCGCTTATCTTATGCACGGAGGACCTTTCCTGCCTGTTGGAAAATCGCTCGAGTTCAGCCAATCCCAAAGACTGGAAAAAAGTGTATCCCACAAAATTACCGTCCGATAGCATTACTGTCTATTTTATCTAAGGTAATGGAAAAAGTCATCAATACTGAGTTGGTTAAGTATTTGGAGTGCAGCGGACTTCTGAATGATCGTCAATACGGATTCCGTGGCAGGCGGTCCACAGGAGATCTTTTGACACTTATAACCGATATATGGACATCTGCGATTGAACGGCATGGTGAGTCAAGGGCGGTCGCATTGGATATCTCCAAGGCTTTTGACCGAGTCTGGCACGGGCCATTGCTGAGCAAACTTCGTTCATATGGACTTTCCCAAAAGCTTTACGACTGGACGAGGAGCTTCCTCGAGAATCGATCGATCCGGGTTGTTGTGGATGGCGAGTGTTCGGATCTGTATCCTGTTAATTCGGGGGTGCCCCAGGGTTCTATTTTGGCTCCAACCTTGTTCTTGCTTCACATAAATGATTTGTTGGAGACAATGGATAACAAAGTGTTCAGTTTTGCGGATGATAATACGCTTGTTTCCTCCTTTTCGAGAGATCGGCCGATTGGTGCATCAACGTCACACCAGCTGAGATGTAGACAGATTGACTCTCTGAATCGGGGTCTGGATAAAGTCCTGCAGTGGGGAAAGGCCAATGTTGTCGACTTCAATGCAACGAAGACCCAGTATACAACATTCACAAAGAAAACTGGATCATCGGTTCCACAGCTGATGATGAATGGCCGGGTCCTCGAGGCTGGGAAATGTTTGAAACTGCTCGGCGTCACGGTCTGTGGGAATGTATCATGGTATAAACACGTGTCGAGTATCGCCAGGTCAACCTCAGGAAAGCTGAGTTATCTTTTTCGAGCCAAGAAATATTTTACTCCGGCCCAACTTCTTCTCCTATATAAATCTCAAATTAGACCTGCGCTCGAATATTGCTCTCATGTTTGGAGCTCGGCTCCTAAACATACCCTCGACCTACATGAGAGCGTACAAAGACGAGCGATCCACCTGATCGGGGACTCGGTGCTGACGTCGGGACTACAGTCGCTATCACATCGAAGGCGCGTGGCCGACCTCTGTCTGTTTTACAGATATTATCACGGGTGCTGTTCTTCGGAGATTCTTGGTATTGTTCCACGCAATTCGGTTTATATGCGCTCCACAAGACAATCCGACGGATCGCACCCGTTTGTGGTTCATCTCCCGACAGCGCGAACATCCCTGCATCAGAACTCGTTCCGTTACAGAGCGGGGAAGCTGTGTAACTCCCTTCCCACGCGAGTTTTCCCGGAGCGTTACAACCTGCAACTGTTCAAAAAGAACTGCAACAGTTATTTGATGGCATCTCGGGGCGCCCACTCGGCGCTATAGGTTCGCCTCTCCCGAGAGAAGTCTAATTAAAAAAAAAAAAAAAAAAAAAAAAAAAAAAAAAAAAAACAGGTTCACAGGAGATTTGAAGGCGTACTTTACCAAAAAATGAAGTCATTCCATCCAATACCTTGGTGAAAGCAAGATTGTCGCATTGGATATTTCAAACTCCTTCGACAGAGTTTGGCATTCGGCCCTTATGTCAAAATCGCATTCCTATGGAGTAGACAATTTTCCGATCCGATCGATGAGACTATCTTTCTAGCCGTTCAATCCAAGTGGTTCTTGATGGAGTCAAATCTTCCTCCCATCAAATTAATGCCGGTGTTCCTCAGGGCTCTGTACTCTCACCCAGCCTCTTCCTGATCTTTATAAATGATCTCTTGGCAATTACTCACAACCCAATTCGCTCGTTTGCTGATGATAGCACGTCGAGTTTCTCAGACTCATATGAACATTCCCAGCCATACTCTTCGAATGTCATTACGAATCAGCAGGTTATTCTTGATACATTGAATTCCGAACTCAACAAGATATATCAATGGGGATTATCTAACCAGGGAGAACTCAATGCTTTAAAAACTCAGTGCTGTCTCTTGTCGTCAAAGGCGAACCCCAAAGTAAATACACTGTCGATGAACGGCGCCTTCATTGACGAAGCCAAGGAACTATCAATCCTCGGTACTCGAATTAATTCGACTCTTAATTGGAGCGTCTACATATTTAAAGCTGCGAAAAGTGCAGCCTAATGTAAGGGGTTCCCGAAGAGATGCAAAAAATACTTCACTCCATCCAACCTGGCCACTATTTATAAGGCGTATAGTCGTCCCAAAATGTAGTTCAACTCCCATATTTGGTCAGGCGCATCCAAAACTGCACTACACCTGCTCGGTGGGATGTAAAAACGAGCAGTGAAACTTATTGGGAACGCATCCGTACCTCGTTAAATTACGTCTTTAGAATGTAGGCGCAACGTATCATGCCCATCTCTCCTCTATAGGTATTACCACGGTCGTTGTTTAACTGAACTTTCTGATTGCGTTCGGCCTCTTTAGACATTTTCCCGCGATTCCCGTCAATCTGTGAATGCGCATCAGTGCACGTTGAAAGTGGACTTCGGGCGCATAAATAAGCATAGAGAGCCATTCTTTAGTCGAACAACACGAATGTGGAATGCTCTACTAGATCTTTATCCACTTCCTCTCGGTCCGCCCGCACTGTGCTCTGACATTTAAGTGTCTTGTTCCCTTTTGTGCGCGCGTTAGTGTAAAAAAAAGTTAGGTTCATTGTAAATCAATTATAGTTTCATCAGTTTTTTAACAGCATTGTGGCTAGTTTTTTGTCAATTACTTGAAAAATAACTCAGTGATAAACGCTTTAAATTCATTTTGAAAATGTGGTTCCCATCTTTGACATATGCTGCCGCGTTGTTGGTGCCCATTTACATTGTTAAAGTAAAGAATTTTTAACATCGTAAGATCTCAACATGTACTCCCAAATCAAATTTGATTAAGACCTCTATCTATGGTATCAATTACTGATCGATAGCGATTTTCGAAAACTCGTCAAGTTCGACTACCACTCTTTATGACTGCTCTTCTAACCTGCCGCATATGTTCAAATGGCGCTACAAATTAAAGATATTTCATTCGCTCGTATTCAATAAGTATTATATTGCAACATAATTTGAATTTATAAAAAATACCATACCTCGTAAGTACGGGTTCAAGAGCTACAGACGAAGAACATAAGTGCATACACCTTTTCTAATGACAATGTACTTGACACACAAGACCCCTTAACCGCCAGTCTTGTACCCCTGTCCCAGGTTGTGCATCTACCTAGCTTCGCTTCTAAACACGCTCAGGCCACTTCGATAACTCGAACCGTGAGACATGGGGCGAACTGTAGACTAATACTTGGGCCTTAATTGAATTATCTTCAATCAGTGTAAGTCTCATTCAACTTAAATTGAAAGTGTCTTATAATTTATTTATTTCCCTTAATAACAGTGAGAATTGAAATTAAAAAAAGGAAGAAGAAGAACAAGAAAAGATACTTCGTTCGCTGTTCAAGTGCCAAATCTGCCTCCGAGAGACGACCGCAACATGCGGCGGCTAAGTTCGGCGTTGGGACCGAACGGCGCATTTAGAATCTCGTGCGGTCTACGAAGAGGCTGCAAACACTCTTAGAACCCGGAACTTGTGTTACTGTTTGATTTATGCGGGTAGCGAGAGGTCGAGGTCTCCTGCCGTGACCAGTTCAGTGTTTGTTTTCTAGTCAAAATAACATTAATGGAGAGAAAGTTTAGCTTTTAGTTTCGGAATGTATTTGTTAACCAAGCACTTTAAATATTTTTATAACTAAATGTTAAACATTACTCTATAATATAGTTTATACTTAATGCATTTTTACAACTAAATGTTAAACTTTTTTTTTATAATTCATTTTCATTCTCCTTTACGCATTTTTACAACTGAATGTTAAACATTATTCTATAATTCATTTTTATTGTACTTTAAGCATTTTTACAACTAAGTGTTAAATATTGTTTTATAAATCGTTTATTATTGTACTGGAAGTATTTTTACAACTAAATGTTAAACAATATTTTATAATTCATTTATTATTCTACTTTACGCGTTCTTACAACTAGATGTTGAACATTATTTTATAATTCATTTTTGTTGTACTTTACGCATTTTTACAACTAAGTGTTAAATATTGTTTTATAAATCATTTATTATTGTACTGTAAGTATTTTTACAACTAAATGTTAAACAATATTTTATAATTCATTTATTATTCTACTTTACGCGTTTTTTCAACTGAATGTTAAACATTATTCTATAATTCATTTTTATTGTACTTAAAGCATTTATACAAATACGTGTTAAATATTGTTTTATAAAACATTTATTATTGTACTGTAAGTTTTTTTACAACTAAATGTTAAACAATATTTCATAATTCATTTATTATTCTACTTTACGCGTTTTTACAACTAAATGTTGAACATTATTTTATAATTCATTTTTATTGTACTTTAAGCATTTTTACAACTAAGTGTTAAATATTGTTTTATAAATCATTTATTATTGTACTGTAAGTATTTTTACAACTAAATGTTAAACAATATTTTATAATTCATTTATTATTCTACTTTACGCGTTTTTACAACTAAATGTTGAACATTATTTTATAATTCATTTTTATTGTACTTTAAGCATTTTTACAACTAAGTGTTAAATATTGTTTTATAAATCATTTATTATTGTACTGTAAGTTTTTTTACAACTAAATGTTAAACAATATTTCATAATTCATTTATTATTCTACTTTACGCGTTTTTACAACTAAATGTTGAACATTATTTTATAATTCATTTTTATTGTACTTTAAGCATTTTTACAACTAAGTGTTAAATATTGTTTTATAAATCATTTATTATTGTACTGTAAGTATTTTTACAACTAAATGTTAAACGAGATTTTATAATCTATTTATTATTCTACTTTACGCGTTTTACAACTAAATGCACACAAATTGCACACAAATAAAATATGTAAATATTAATTGTACTCACAGTTTATAGGTCTTTCTCTACTCCTTAATCGTCTTCTGCTTCAATTTGAACTGCTGCTCCCATTAGACTCCGATAAAGTGGATTAACCTTCTCAGTGCTGTTATTTACGAAAATAACACTTTAATTAGTTCTCTTGTCGTAGAAAAGTCAACAGTTGGGGCACACCCGTTACCCATTATTGTTTATCACTTTAGAGTAACAAATGAATTAGTTGTAATGGAGTTTTTACTGAAAATTAGCACTTTATTTATTAATTTTCTTATACTTCCGATAAGCAGTTACTGTTTTTTTTGTTCATATATACCAGGCACCTACCGGTAACCACGAAACACGTCTTTTTTCTTCAGTGGCATCATCATCATCATCATCATCGGCACTACAACCGGGAAGCCGGTCTTGGCCTTATTTAGCAAGTCCTGAGGCTTGTTAAATTTTCCATAATGATTTGTTTTTTCCGGGCAAGGTCATTAGTCTTGCGCCAGAGGCTCCCTGACGAGGAATCGAACCCCGGTCTCCCGCGTGACAGGCGGCATAAACATATTTTATGTTCACTCCTATGAGTTGCACACCGAGTTTTTTACACTAAAGAACAAAATCGCGAATTCACGTCCCTTTTATATGAAGACTACAAATTTGCCCCCATCCTAACGTTTATTGATTCGTCGAAATTGGTTTGGCTCTCGCGCTGTCTAAGAGTTCAGAGTGCCTTTTATTGAGCACCCAGGTCTCGGATCCATACATGAGTATTGATAAGACCATAGACCTGTACGGTAGCAGCTTGGATGTTCTGGATAAATTTCGGGGTTTAAAGAGCCTTGATAGACCATAGTAGGCTTTGATGGATTTGATCAGCCGTTCGCGTATTTCTTCTTCCATATTGTTATCGGCTGATACTATTGACCCAAGGTAGTTAAAGGATTGCACTACTTCAAATTCGTGCTCCACTACCCTGATAGTTTGACCAACGTTAGGTCTTCTCTTCGCAGAAGTTACCACCATGTACTTAGTTTCTCCCTCATTAATGTGCAGTCCTAGTTTTTGTGCCGCCTGCTTGATCTGGGTGAAGGATTCCTGTACCGGCGATTCGGTTCTACCGATGATGTCGATGTCATCTGCGTAGGCAAGTATCTGGCTGGACTTGGTGACAATAGACCCTCTTGTTGTAACGCCAGAGTCACGGATTGCTTTCTCCAACGCCAGGTTGAAGAGGAGGCAGGCCAGACCGTCCCCTTGTCGAAGTCCATTATAGATGTTTATTGGTTTGGACAGCAATTCCGCTACTTTTACTTGACTAGTTACGTTGGCCATGGTCAACCTACAAAGTCGTATCAATTTGTTTGAAATGCCGAACTCTCTCATGGCATTATATAGTTCTATAGCGTTTGAAATAATAGTGAAGAAGATCGTGTGATCCGAACTGACGCTATGTCAGCTCGAATCCCGAAAAAAAATTTACGTAAGCGTTACACATCAGGCTACCGTGTTTATAATTTTACTTCCAAACTCGACTATATTCCACTGATGTGAATTATTTTTATTATTTATCGCTTGGTATACGGTTCTGATGTATTTTTCTTATTCGATTTTTTTCGTTCGTGTTCTTCACTATTTTTGCCTGTGAATTGTGTGTATCTGTTGTTAGAGTTTCCACAGTTCTACCCTGGCTATGCTGTCGTAGGCGGCCTTAAAGTCTAGAAATAGATGATATAATGGAATCTTAAATTCCTGACATTTTTCCATCGCCTGCCTAAGCGTGAATATCTGATCAAATGCTGGCAGGCAAAGATGAAGCCACACTGATATTGACCAATGATGGCTTTAGCGTATGGGGCTATCCGATCTTGTACGATAGAGGAGACTATCTAGGCGGTACTCAGAAATGTTATACCCCTATAGTTGCTCCACAGTGTGATATCTCTCTTCTTATGCATGGAGCAAATTATACCACGACGCCAGTCTTCCGGCATCTCCTCTTGCTCCTATACGTGCACCACGATCTCATGAATTGCGTGATGTAACACTGCTCCTCTTGTAAGATCAGCTCAGCTGGTATGCAATCAGCTCCGAGGGCTTTATTTGATTTGAGCTGCCTTTTGGCTTTTAATGTTTCCTCAATGCTTGGTGGTGGCAACATTTGGTCTTGATCTTGCATTGGTGAAGCCTTCAATTCTTCTGTGAGCTGACCATTTAGCAATTCATTGAAGTGCACTTCCCATCGCTCCAGAATGCCTTCAGGATCGATGATCAGATTACCCTCTTTATCCTTGCAGTAAGTGCAGCGTGGTGTGTACCGCGTCATACTGCGGATTATTTGGTAGAACTTCCGCGCCTGGTGCGGACCTCGCTCTCTACTTTTCTCTATTTCACAGACAAGGTTTTTTTCCCAGGCACTTTTCTTTTGTCTGTGAAGTCTTTTTTTATGTCTTCTGAGCTCTTTGTATTTCTCCTCGCGTACCTGCGTCCTATGAGACTGCTGCCCGGTATGCAGCATTCATACCTTCAGTCGCTAGTTTGCACTCATCATCAAACCAGTCGTTCCGATCTCTACGACTACTGCCTAAGATGGAGTTGGCAGTACTAATGACACTATTCTTAAGGTGTGTCCATTTCTCTTCTACGCCCGGCATTCTGGCCCCAGGACTTACTCTCCCTCCGTCGAGCTCTTCGAGGGCGAGTCTTAACGCATGACCAAAGGTGTTGCTGGTATTCTCATTGCGTAAGGCGGCCGTGTTGATTCGAACCTGATCCGCGGATGCAATACGTCTCCGTAAGGCAATCCGCGCTCGGAAAACTGTACCAATAAGATAGTGATCCGATTCGATGTTGGCGCCTCGGTACATTCGTAACGTCATCAGGCTCGAGGAGTGACGGCGATCGATCAACACGTGGTCAATTCGGTTGCGAGTGGCTCCATCAGGTGATACCCAGGTGGTTTTGTGGATATCTTTACGCGGAAACCTGGTACTCGCAACGACCAAGTTTTTCGATGCGGCCAATTCGATGACTCGTAGTCCATTGTCATTAGTGTTCTCATGCAAACTATGGGAACCTGTGTAGTGCCTGAAAACCGGCTCCCGACCTATTTTGGCATTTAAATCCCCAAGAACAATTTTCACATCGTACCTTGAGCAGGCATTGAGGGACCCGTCCGACGTTCTCGTAGTATTCTTCTCTTTCGTCGTCAGGGGACTCCTCTGTAGGTCCGTGAACGTTTATGAGACTTATGTTCTTACACTTGCCTCGCACGCCAAGAGTGCATAGCCTTTCGTTTGATGCATTAAAGCAGATAATGGCAGGCTTCAGTTTTTGGTTGACTAGAAAGCCTACCCCGAGCACATGGTATGTTGCATGACAGCTGTAATAAATGTTATACTCGTTTCTTTGAATAACACTACTCCCCGTCCATCTTATTTCTTGTAATGCTGTTATGTCGAGAACCGATGCTTTCAGCGTGGTATGGTCGTTGACTGACATTTGGTCTTAAGTAAAATATATAATTAATTTGTTAAATAAATGTGGTTATAAAACGAAAAAGCCTTATATTCGGACAGGGCATCGGCTAGCTGCTGTGCAGCTCGAGCTCTGTATAGTGAGCGGACGTTCCATGAGAAAATTCTTAAATCGTTTAGCCATTTTCGTTTCCGTGATCGTCGTCGTGTATCCGGTCCATGTTTGTGGCTTGATAAATTTTCCATAATAATTCGTTTTTACGGGCAAGGATATTAGCCTTGCGCCAACCTTTCTCGGGATGTCGCTGCATGCATTGGTTCACTACTTGGCGGGTGCCAAAGTAGCTATCCAAGGGTGCCACGTGGAGACTGCATGTCAACTTGGATTGAACAGGCACAAGGATCGTCCTGGCCTTCGCCGGGTTAAAAGGAATCAGTGCATTTGCCCTGTATGTTCGCTCCTATCTCCCCACATTTTTATAACTAGATGTTAAACATTATTTTATAATTCATTTTTTATAGTACTATACACATTTTTATAACTAGATGTTAAACATTATTTTATATTTAATTTTTTATTTTACTATACACATTTTTATAACTAAATGTTAAACATTATTTTATAATTCATTTTTTATTGTATTTTACGCATTTTTACAACTACATGTTAAACATTATTTAAGATTTTATTTTTATTGTTTCGGCGCAAGGCCAATAACATTGCCCTTAAAAATAAATTATTATGGAAAATTTAACAAGCCTCGAGACTTGCTAAATAAGGCCAAGACCGAATCCCGGTTGTAGTGCTGATGATGATGATGATGATTTTTATTTTACTCTACGCATTTTTTCAAGTAAATATTAAATACTACTTTATATATAATATAAGAGCTCTTTACAATCATTTGAGATCACACGGTCCATATTTTTTATCTCTCAGCGTACTGTTTTGGACTTAATATAAATAAAGAGTGTTATTAAATATTTTAAACCTGAATTATATTTTGTTTTATTAGATGTGCGTTTTTTATTGATATTTATTTTTTTACACATTTTTCATTCTGTTTTTATAAATCTTTAAATGTACAAAATATATATAAAATTATTTTGTACATTTAATTTTGTTTTTTTGTTTTCTATAACTAATTTTTTAAAGCTGAAACCGAGAACAGAAAGAAAACTTTAAACAAAAGAATCAGTAACAATGAGAAAAATGAAAAAGGGACGTGTAGTAGAAAAACAAACTCGTCTAACTTTCTAGGTAAAGTTAATTAAAGTCTCCACTTTCTGTGCGTCGTCACCACTATGGATTTTATTACGGTTGCGCCAAAGGATGTGTAATCATCTAAAGATATCACAGGCCCGAGCCTTTAGCAGAGTTTCACAGAGTTGTGCAGTATGTCGCAATTCTGCGCCTCCGTACGAAAACACGCCCTTGCATCTCCTACTACTCTCCCGATAGGGCTGACTTTGGGTTTCCCCGTGCAGGGCTGGTCAGCTCGTTAGGCTAGTTTCCTATTTTTTTCTGCAACTTCTTGTCCTGTTCTTTGGAGTCTGCGGAGCTTATTCTGCCCTAGATTTGTTGCACTTAATATCGGGTGCACACAAAATAAGTAATTAAGAAAAAACAACGTACCACGGTTCGTGCAAAGTTTGCTTGAAGCCTTCTCTTTTGGGAGCTGGACACTCTCCTTGTTTCCTGTTCCCGGTCAGACAAAGAACTGCTTGCTGCTTCTTGGGGCAAGTTTATTGGCTGCCTGGTTGATTTTCTTATTGTTTCGTATGTTGTCCTGTGTTGTAATCCTCGCCGAGGATGCCAGATGATTTTGAGTCGCACTTCCAAAGGGAGGGCGTGGTTTAGACTACCTCGCTGTGTTCACTGTTTGTAGGTTAATAACAACCGAATTTCTTGTATTCCTATTGAACACGTGGACAGTTCATTAATTATATTTTTATATTTAAACTTATCTGGTTGGCATTTATCCTTTTCTCCCTCCCGATCTCATTGAACCCAAATGTGACGTTTTCTTGTTTCTTGTTTCCTCCTATTGTATTTAATCTTAAAATCAGTCCTCCTCTTATTCTTTTATTTAACATAATCTTCGTTTAAACTCATAATTTTATTTTGTTCGGATTTATTTAGGTTGCGCTTTTGATTGAATTTATTATTTAAGTCATTTTTTTCTTCATTTATTTCTTTTTATAGATTGATTTTTCCGTTATATATATTTCGCAACTGAATTACGAAGTGAGTATTCCTACTTCACAGCAATTAATGATTATTACTCGAATGTAAGTCGATTAACAATGATTTTTCTAATATTTTTTTTTTACATCTTTGTATTTTTTTTCGGCGCCTACATTTTTTATTTTACGCAGTATATTTTTTGTAACGCTGGTTGTTCAGTACTATACTTTTTATTTTTATTTATTGTTTTATTAATTTTTAATTTGCTTTCCACCGAGAGCTTCCAGGAGAAAACCCTTAGGGTGGGTTTAATTATATGACTTCACTTTTCCTTAGTTTCTAAGCTTGGGCGCGTGGTACTACATTTCAGCTTTGTAGTGTGGGAGCCTCATCACAATTTTGCGGGATGCGGCTCAAGGCATATTTACCGAGTTTGGATTCGATTTGGTTGTGATGGAACCTTATTAAACGTGACGTGGGATTTTTCACGTTAAGGGGGTATTCTGGTCTAGGCGCACGAATTTAACGCAATTTTTGAAGTGCTGTAAAAAAAAGGCAATCAATATTTTTGCTATTCATTTTTTTATAGGATGTTTATTAATATTTCAAGAATACAGTAAAAAAAATTGAAAGTAAAAAATTCAAAATTCAAAAAGTTAGCAGCTGATGAAGTGGGGATCTCAAAAAGTTAGCACGCGACCATACCCACGATTCAATCCTCCTAGCAATCTGAAAAAAAAGGTTATTAATTTACAGAAATGCCTCTATCGTTGGAATTAAAAAAAGTTGAAAATTTTTTTTTTAACAAAATGGCGACTGCTTGAAAAAAAAATTAATTTTTGTACCAATTTTTTTAGTTTTTCGAATTTTTTTAAAAATAGTTAACATTGAAATTTGGGGATGAGGATAGTTTATGCAATAGAAAAGCCTACAAAGAAGACATATATTAAATTTGAAGTAAATCGGTTCAGTAAAACTTGAAAAATCGTGAGTATTGTTTTTTAAAAGATCCCCCACTTCATCAGCTGCTAACTTTTTGAATTTCGATTTTTTTACTTTCAATTTTTTTTACTGTATTCTTGAAATATTAATAAACACCCTATAAAAAAATGAATTGTAAAAATATTGATTGCTTTTTTTTCACAGCACTTCAAAAATTGCGTTAAATTCGAGCGTCTAGACCAGAATACTCCCTTAAATACTCCTTTTAGTGGCGTGCGGTCCGTATATACGGTGAACTTTCGCCCTTGCAAATAACAACGGATATTCTTAACCTTTCAAGGGTGGAGTAATTCTTTCCCCGCCTTATTCAAGGTTCGGCTTACATAAGCGACAGGCTGGTCTTTGCCTATTTCAACTTGTGATAGCACGGGTGCCAGTGCTTCATTACTCGCATCCGTGGTGACATCTGGATACATTAGTAATGGCGGCGAGACCAACAATGAACTGACTGCTGGCGTTTGTCTAACCACGTGAGTTAAACGTAATACGTTTGTTAATTAATTAATTTAACGTCCTTCCCTAATAAGTTCGTCCTCGAGAAATTTGTAACAAATCTCCGATAGTTGTTCGCCAACCCTAGAAAAGGTTGGCCGGTATTTACCGTCTTGGAAACGGGGAAATCCTGACACTAGTAGCGTGTCGGGATTTGGCATTACCTCTTATTCGGAACAAACATAACCTAGGTATACTACTTCCTTATGTAGGAACTTGCATTTTTCCGGTTGTGTAATATCAAGGTTACGCGCCTCGCCGTTAGCGTTAGGTTTCGTATCAATTGATATTAACATGAAATATTTATGTTAAGAATTTGATTATGAAACTCAGCCTTCACTACCTCATGACACCTTTTCCTACAACTTCCACCAAGCTAACTTCCACCTTTTAAATGAGCATCTTAGCAAAACAGCGTTTCGCTCTGATCATTTGGAGGTAGAAGAAGCTACTGCCACTCTCTATAAGAAAATCGACTATGCCGTCGCCTTATATGTCCCCTATTCTCGTCACAGGTCATCAGTTTCATCGCCGCCATGGTACAACCGCACACTCCGCGCTCTAAGGAACAAGAGAAATAACTTGTGGAACATTTTCCTCAAAACGCGTTCCTTCCAAAACTACTCCAACTATCTCGGTTCCTTTTATAATTTTTCCGAGCTCTACAACTCCCTCTACAGCAACTACCTCACAAAAACACAATCTAATTTGATCAATGACCCCAAATCTTTTTTCCACTTCATAAACTACAAACGTAAATCCGACGCCTATCCTAACTCCCTTTCTTATGGTGCGGCTATTTCAACCGACACCCTAACTACTGCCAATCTATTCGCTTCGTTTTTCAATAAATCCTTCACAGACATCTCCTTCGAACCCAATCCGTCTAACTTCAAAGACTTGCCCAAATTCTCCCTCGGCCCCTTCACCCCTCAAATTATTCAGCGTCACGTAGTTGAGGAGAAATTAAACTTACTCAAAGACGAGTTCAGCCCTGGGCCTGATGGACTCCCGGCTGTATTTTTAAAGATATGTGCCACTTCTCTTTCCCTCCCGATATCAAAGATATTCAATCTATCCCTTTCACAGGGGATCTTCCCTAGTATTTGGAAATCCTCCTATGTCACCCCCATACATAAAAAGGGACCTAAAAACGATATAAGCAACTACCGTCCCATCGCCAAACTGTCCCATATCTCCAAACTGTTCGAAGGAATTCTTTACAAGGCGTTATCTTTCCGTTGTAAATCCATCATCTCATCCAACCGGCATGGTTTCCTTTCGGGTAGGTCGACCACAACGAATCTGATCGAGTTCTCATCCCATACTCCCCGTGCCTTAGAGAATGGCAACGAAGTCGATGTAATCACCACCGACTTCAGCAAGGCCTTTGACAAAATCTCCCATAATCTCATCCTTTTTAAGCTGTCCTCCCTAGGTTTCGAACCCCTATTAATCAGGTGGTTATCTTCTTATCTGAAAGATCGATCCTACCGTGTCAAATTTAGATCCTCCTTGTCCAATCCTTTTCTTCCCACGTTAGGGGTTCCGCAAGGCAGCCATCTAGGTCCCCTCATATTTATCCTTACCATCAATGATGTTTACTCCATTATTAAATACTCATCCATCTCCCTGTATGCGGATGATGCCAAACTCTACAAAACGATCATCTCTCCTCTCGACTCCTCACTTCTCCAGACGGACCTCGACAGCTTCTCAACTTGGTGCCGTAATAACTGCCTTGAACTCAACGTTGTCAAATTTCACTCCATCACCTTCTCCCGCGAACGCCCCCCTGCCCCCCCCCCCCCACACACCTACTTCCTGCTAAACCAGCAGATATCATCTGTACCCTCGATACGAGACCTCGGGATCTTATTTGTCAGGGAGCTTAGCTTCATCCCGCATATTGATGATATTATTCTTAAGGCCAACTCTGTCCTTGGGTTTGTGAAACGCTGGTCTAAAGAATTCTCTAATTCTTACGTTTCGGGTTCGCTCTACATAGCCTTCGTCCGCCCCCTTCTTGAATACGCCAGTCAGGTCTGGTCTCCACACTACACGTCCCATGTACGCAGAATCGAAAGCGTGCAACGTCGTTTTCTGCGTTTTGCCCTCCGCGGACTGAACTGGGAGAATCCACGGATTCTCCCCCCATACACGAGCCGGCTCCATCTGATCAACTTCAACACACAACGTTCCTATGTCTTACTCAACAAACAGCTAACACCTGTACAAACGATTCGTGACCTTGGCATCTTATGTAATGGGGAGCTTAACTTCATCCCACATAATGATGACATTATTATCAAGGCCAACTCTGTCTTTGGTTTTGTGAAACGCTGGTCGAAAGAATTCTGTAATCCCTACGTTTCCAGATCGCTCTATATAACCTTTGTCCGCCACCTTCTTGAATATGCTAGTCAGGTTTGGTCTCCTCACTACTCGTCCCAAATTCGCAGAGTCGAAAGCGTGCAACGTCGTTTTTTGCGTTTTGCCCTTCGAGGATTGAATTGGGAAAATCCTGTGATTCTACCCCGATACACGAACCGTCTTCACCTAATCAACCTCAACACACTTGAAGAGCGCAGAATTCATGCCGACATTCTCTTCATCCACCGTCTACTCTCAGGCTCAATCAACTGCCCAAGCCTGCTCTCCTCCATCACATTTTCCACTAATCCCCGAAATCTGAGAAACCCTTGTCTCTTCTATTTGCCCACGCACCACACTTCTTACGGCTCTAATGAACCCATTTCGCGAATGCTGCGGCGGGCAAACTCCTACCCTAACTCCTTCGATTTCAACTTTACCTCTACTGCTCTCAAACTTCATCTCCTCTCTTTCCCCTCCTGACACGCCCATTCCCCGTCTACACTCTTACATCCTGTACTAAGCGAGGTGAATGAATGAGTGATAATTGATGGATCAACCCAGTAACCAACCCGCCAAACATACCCCTCCCCCACCTTTTTTCTTTTCTTTTTAACCATAGTTTATATTCTTATATATAGTTTTAAGATAGTTGTTAAGTTTTATCGCTTGTACTAAGCTGAATATACGAGGGTTCTGCCCTCACTAAACTAAACTAAACTAAACTACTTTCGCAATGAAGTCCCGCAATATGCTCCACAATATGTTTCGGAATATGGTTTACAATTTCCAGTTTGCTGCTACAGGTAACAAATGATGCCTTGCTCCAACTTTGTCCTAGAATATACAGTTTTTTTGTCGCCCGGAGAAAACTTTTTTATAGAATAAATAGATATTGATATATTTTTTTAGACAACATTTTAGAAATTTTAGGTCAAGATTATTAAAAATGAATTAGGAACGAGATCTTTGAAAAAAGACATTACACCGAGGGGCTGTCGGCGATAGTGGCGACACCACAGGCTGGAGGAAGCTCGGAGGAGGTGAAATCCTCCAGTTGTACATAATATAAGATGATACTTTGCTATTGCATACCTTATTTTCCATAAACTTATTAAAACCGTATCTGGCGCAAGGCTAATAACCTTGCCCGGAAAAACAAATCATTATGGAAAATGTAACAAGCCTCGGGACTTGCTAAATAGGGCCAAGACCAGTTCCCGGTTGTAGTGCCGATGATGATGATCATTAAAACCGCATATAAAAGCATGTGAACTAGTGATCTTAGAATCAGCCGACTGTACAGGAAAGTAGAACTGCTCCTTAGAATTGCCCTTTAGAACACCTATTTAGAATTACATTTTAGAACATTTATGGTACAGTTTACCTATAGTGTTTTGAATAAGTAGCCTTTGGTAGAGGTAGAAGGGTTTCTGGTATCCACAAAAATCGTATACAAAGGGTTTGGTAAGGGGCATCAAAGCCCTGTATCCACTGGCAATATGTAGTATTTCGCGCTGGTAGCCGCATCATCTATGGCCTTGGAATGTCTGTAAAATCCTAAAGCAATCCCATCCATCAATTTTTATGTAGGAATGGTTCATATGTAGAACCTTGGGTGATGTCATTTATAATTTCATGTATGTTCGGCCTAAACTCAATGACCTTGCATTCCAAACCAGAAACCTTGTTCATGTCCTCTAATATGGCACAATGCACTTGTATTAATGTGTAACATTGTCACATAATTGCGCCCCCTCGGTCGATAATTTTCAATTAACTCTTTTTTCCATCTCGGACTCGTTTGCCTTCCTGCTATTTCAAGATTAGTTGCATAGTTCAATCATGTTTTTACTAACTCACCAATTTTGTTCTTCCTCATATGGAATTGAATACCCGAATTATACGACCAAGTTGTTTGTACCTTGATCTGTCAGAGAAAAATCTAACATAACTTCTACCACGTCAAGTTGGTCCAATTTCAAGTTTAACTTGGCGAGCAGACTTTAGCGTCGACTTAACTTCAAAACGAGAACAAGGTTTACGAGTCTTGCAGTAAAGATGAAGGCAACATATTTACGCACCGAATAATGACTCAGAAGTTTGCAGGTGTAAAAGCATACGTGTGGGCCAGTGTCGCAATTACATTAGAATCAAGAGTCAAAGGCGTGACGAGTGAAAGTACCTGCTCTACAATAACCGCAATTTGTGTCCTACATCCAGATTCTTGATATTGCGGTCGCTGACAATTTGTCACTGCTACTCGACTCTACAGTCAACAATCTAATGGCGCCATTGGTAAACGAAGGCCCGGCTTTGAACACTTAAGACGCTTCTTTTGCTACGCCGTGCGTTCAATATTTGTAGGCATATGACGAAACGTTTAGATGATAGACGAGGTACAACACACTGTGTGGTATACAATGGAAATTATGTCAGTTGAAGGTGATGCGTTCATCTTATGAAGAAGTACATTGCAGCAGCTGTCGAATTATTGACTGAACTCTTAGAAGGCGAGTTATAAGTTCAAACAAGTGAGTTAAGAGTCGCCTAGGTGAACGATACCGTAAAAGCCAAGGTTCGCTTTAAAAGTAAAACGAGTGTAATTTATGGTGACTTCGATATTTTGAAAACCATAAAAATGTGTTTTAAGAGGGACAAAATTCGACAATTCAGACCCTGTGTTACCATTTATAGCATTTTGCGTGACTGTTCTTATACGTATTTACCAAGCTTGAGGGGTTAGCAGTGCGGCGAACTACCGAGAGCATCCAATACCAGAATGTGTCTCACTTCCATTAAGCTTCTGAAAAAACACCTTATTTTAAAAAAGAAGCTAAGACTAGAGTTGTTCCTACTTTCGTGAATGTTATTAACGTTTCAAAACCGTGTTACTTCCATTAGTTGTTGACCTTGTCAGAAATTCATATTTTGTTTATACATATCACTGGTTTTACACGTGTTGGTGGTCTTCTTGTTTCAATAACTTATTTATTCCGCCTTACTTTCTGCAAATGCATACTATGATTATGGGCTCCTCGATAGTATAGTGGTTAGTATACCCGCCTGTCACCCGGGAGACCGGGGTTCGATTCCCCGCCGGGGAGCCCCTGGCGCAAGACTAGTGACCTTGCCCAGAAAAAATAAATCATTATGGAAAATTTAACAAGCCTCAGGACTTGCTAAATAAGGCCAAGGCCGGTTCCCGGTTGTAGTGCCGATGATGATGATGATACTATGATTAATTGGGCGTATAAAAGCAGGAACCGTTTTTATTTTCCTACATTAATTATAGTTATTATTATTATTATTATTTATTATTATTATTTTATTATTTACCGGCCTGTAGGAACCCGGAAGTTCATGACCTCACCGACTCGGCTCCGCCATTGTTGCCTGTCCTGTGCGCTCTCCTTCCACGTTCGATCAACCGATCCGATCTTCTCGAGGTCCAATCTAACATTGTCCTCCCATCTCCGTCGCGGCCGTCCTGTCGATCTGTTCCCCGTTAGTTTACCGTCAAGAATTCTATGCACGGTCCTATCGTTGCCCATTCGCGCCACGTGTCCGGCCCATCTTAATCTTCGCGACTTGATCACTCTCACTATTGTAGGTTTGCGGTATAGCTCTTCCAATTCGTGGTTGTGGAGTTTTCTCCATTGTCCTGCCTCCTCGTCATATTTACCGCAAAATATACCCCTTAAAACTTTATTCTCGAATACGCGGAATTTGTTCTCTTCCCGTTTTGTGAGAGCCCATGTTTCGCATCCGTATAGAGCAATCGGCATGATTATGGTTCTATAGACACGGAGCTTTATATTACGTGATAGCAGTTTGGATTTTAATAGTTTACGGGCTGCATGCCAACTAGCGTTGCCGGAATGTAGTCTTTTGTTAATTTCCTTTGACGTTTCGTTTCTGGTCGTCAGTATCGTTCCCAGATATTTAAATTCTTAGACAATTTCAAATATCTTGCCCCTGACGTTTATATGTGTTCTCTGAGGTCCACCTGCTCTCGTCGTAATCATGTATTTCGTTTTGTCTTCGTTTAGTTCTAGGCCCACCTCTTCTGCTGCTTTCATGATGATTTCACAGTTTTTACTTATAGTTTCGAGATTATCGCCCAAAACGGCGATGTTATCCGCATACGCGAGCACTTGTGTGACCCCGTTCAGGGATGACCCGGCCGTGTTGTCGTCTTGTACCTTTCTGATAACATACTCAAGGACAAGGTTAAAAAGGCATGGTGAGAGGCCATCCCCTTGTTTTAGTCCGTCCCGAATTTCAAATGGTTCTGAGAGGTGGTTTTCTATTCTAACTCGCCCTTTGTGTTTGTTCATGCAAATTTGAATGATGGCGGCATATTTTTGCGGGACCCCCAGCTCAACCACAATATGGTAGAGTCTTTGCCTTGCGACTGAGTCGTAGGCTTTTTTGAAGTCCACGAACAGTTGGTGAACCGTCTCTCCGTATTCCCACTTCTTTTCCAGCAGTTGCCTTATTGTGAACATCTGGTCGTTTGTTGACCGGTTCCGACGGAATCCGCAATGGTAGTCTTCCAATATTTCTTCTGCGTACGGTGTGATTCTCGCCAGTATGACATTTGTTAATATTTTGTATGTGATTGGGGGCAATGATATTCCTCTGTAATTTTCGCAGTCAGATCTGTAGCCTTTTTGAAAATGGGGATGACTAGTGCGGTTTTCCATTCTTCTCGAATGACTTCCTCTTCCCATATTATTTTAACCAGTTGGTGGATATTTCGAGTGGTTGCCCCTCCTCCATGCTTCACAAGCTCTGCCGGTATGCAATCGATTCCGGGAGCCTTGTTGTTTTTCAGTCGATTTATCGCGTCTACAACTTCGTCAAAAGAGGGCTCTGGGATCTGGGGCTCGGCTGTATGTACGTCTGGTGCGTTTATTTGTGGTTGATGGGTGCGCACATGGAGCAGGTTTTCAAAGTACTGCTTCCATCTTGTCACGATATTTTTTGTTTCTGTCACCAGACAGCCGTTTGTGTCTCGGATTATTTTAGCTCGCCCTCGGTAGCCATTTCTAATTGAATTTATACCGGTATACATACCTCTGCTGTTCTTTGCTCTGGCATTTTCTATGATTTTTTCGATCCGAGTCTTCTCCCATTCGCGTTTTTTGCGTTTGAAAAGTCTAGTTGTTTCTTTCCGAATTGTCGCGTATCTTACTGCGTTGACTTCATCATATGCTTCTAAGTGGATCATTCTGAGGCGTTTACGTTCTTCGATCTTTGCTCTGCACTCATCGTCAAACCAAGGTTTGGACTTAGTTGTTTTCTTAAATCCTAATACCTCTTGGGCTGTTTGTTTGATTGTGCATCTGCTCGATGCCCATTTAGTGTCCACACTCTTGGCTTCCTCTTCCTCACTACTGTCATTCTCTACATCTATCTACATCTATTCGTTAGTTCGTCTTGATATTCAAGGGGCACGGTTATTAGCTTTACTTATAATATAAAATAATTCAAGAAATTGGGGTTTTCTATGTTCTCGCTGGTTTAAACTCATACAATGTGCGTTGTTTTTGAATCATTTCTAACTATTCCTTTCAAGCATTGTGTGATCAGCTTGTAGGGGTTCTCTATACCACATGGAGAACCAACCCACAATGCCAACCAAGCTTGACCGCTAATAGCGCGTCACCTCAACCCAACTTCCCATCCCAAACCTGCAATACACACATTCGCAACCATGCAAAACCTGCAAGCGCGTCCATCCCAATATGTAACAGCATCCGTCCCCACTCCGCAATTGCATTCATTCCCCAATTTACCAGGAACCTGTGGCGTCTCTAACAGATACACACACAATACAATAGTGAAGAACACCGAACGAAAATCGAATAAGAAAATACATCAGAGCCATCTACCATAGCGATAACAAAACAATTCACATCAGTGGAATATAGTTGAGTTTAAAAATCGAATTGTAAACACGGCCAGTAGCCTGATGTGTTACGTTTAGGTTCAATTTTTGGCGATTCTAACTGTCATAGCGTCAGTTCGAATCACACGTTCTTCATTATCATTTCAAACGCTATAAACCCATTTCCCAAGCTGAAATAAATGCATATTCCAATTTACAACGGAATATTAATCATCTCCCTCAATTACATCACCCCACATATAATTTTTCCCAAAATTGCTTCGGTCAATTCTTTACTAAAGTTATATTCCTTCCTTGCGACCAAGCAATCTTAATTTCCTCGAAATTCATATGCTGTAATAAAACGCATATTCAAACCTACAACGGAACATTAACCATCACCACCATACCGACTCGCATACATTTCCCCGAATTACTTCGGTTAATATCTTATCTAAATGATATTTCCTGCTTGCACCCAAGCAATTCCAATTTCCCCCGAAAACCACTTCGGTTCATTTCCTCCTTAAATTATGCTTCTCGTTTGCAACGCGACAGCTAATTTTCCACGAAACAATCACAACGATCAAGACCCTTGATACTTGGCTATGCCAATTTCCCCGGATACACAACCAACGAATCAAACTCAGCTTATACGGCGAGGATTCTCTGGAACCGAATTCCTATGCAACCATAGCAATCCCCTTCCAGTTCCTAGTAAGTGGCAGTGAGATTATTTAGCTATGACTCCTCTGCCACGACGTGATGAACTTTTTCTTGCCTTTAACCGATCAGTCGAGTCACAACCGCCATCGAGTGCGCATCGCCGCCTGCAAGCATTTTGCTTAGTTTCAAATGTTTCCATTCGACCCACCCAGTCGGTGTTGACGTAGTGTATTTCGGGAGTCAGTCATCAGAACCTGACGTACGTTTCGGCCACCCTACGTTTGGCAATCCTCGCGTATCAAACAGCCTTTTGCAATATAGCGCGGCGCAACTCGGGCAACTGTTAGGAGCATGCGGATTTACCCAGCCACCAGATGTCGAAAGTCGCGAAGTGTCCCGAGGTGCTATTTCCGAAAGCCCTCATTCATTGTTGATTGAATTTAATTTGCAAAACTTCGCCTTGGGAATCAAACCGGGACTGAGTGCTCTCGGAACCGTGATTAACTAAGTGTAAAATCGCCTTTTAAAATAACAACATGCGAGTAGTGAATGGTAATTATTTAAACGTGACTTGGGCGAATAAACATATCATTTGGAAGACGGTGGATCCTGTGAAGTTAACAAAGTTGTGACGTTGGGTGGTCAACACACCTCCGCGCGAATCGGTAGAATATTAGTAAACACGTGCCCGCACTGGCGCAACCAGTTAATAACTCCACAAGCTTTAAATGGTTTTAGAAGTTCAGCTGGCACCTATACTATACTGTTTATTGGCTTGTAGAAACCCGACAGTTCACGACCTCGCCGACTCGTCTTTTTTTTATGTTTTATTATACTTCTCTCGGGAGAGGCGAACGTAGAGCGCCGAGTGGGCGCCCCGAGATGTCACCAAATAACAGTTGCAGTTCTTTTTGAACAGTTGCAGATTGTAACGCTCGCGCGGGAAATGAGTCCCACAGCTTCCCTGCTCTGTAACAGAACGAGTTCCGATGCAGGGATGTTCGCGCCGTCGGGAGATGAACCGCAAATTGGTGCGATCTGTTGGATTGTCTTGTGGGGAGCACGTATACCGAATTGCGTGGAACAATACCACGAATCTCCGAAGAACAGTACCCCTATTAATATCTGTAAAACAGATAGAGGTCGGCTACGCGCCTTCGATGAGATAGCGACTGCAGTTTCGACGTCAGCGCCGAGTCTCCGATCAGGCGGATCGCTCGTCTCTGTATGGTCTCAAGCAGGTCGAAGGTATGCTAAGGAGCAGAACTCCAAACATGAGAGCAATATTCGAGCAATTTGAGATAGCGACTGTAGTGTAGACGTCAGCGCCGTGTCCCCGACCTGACGGATCGCTCATCTCTGTATGCTCTTAAGTAGGTCGACGGTCTGTTTACATGAGATCAATATTCGAGCGCGGGTCTGATTTGAGATATAACCAGAAGAAGAAGTTGGGGCGGAGTAAAATATTTCTTGGCTCTAAAAAGATAACTCAGTTTCCCAGAGGCGGGCCCGGCGATGTTCGACACGTGTTTATGCCACCATACATTCCCACAGACCGTGACGCTGAGTAACTTCAAGCATTCCCCAGATTCGAGGGGCTGGCCATTCATAATCAGCAGTGGAACCGTTAATCCACTTTTCTTTGTGAATGTTGTATATTGTGTCTTCGTTGCATTGAAGTCGACGAGATTGGCCCTTCCCCACTACAGGACCTCACCCAGATCCCGATTCAGGGAGTCAATCTGTCTACATCTCAGTTGGTGCGACCTTGATGTACCAATCGGCCGACCACTCGAAAAAGAGGAAATAAGCGTACTGTAGTCCACTTCCACTCATCCACTCTCCCATAGTGAATCATATGTGCAGCAGGTTAAACCTAAAGTTAATCTGCCGCGCATTGATTCAATTCCCAAAACTCAATTCCTTTTAAAGCACAAACACTCGGGTTTGTGCTTCGACAATTCACAAACACTTGTGCACCAATCTCGATTTGCCACAATATAAAAGGGCGGTGCATTTTGGTTTCGCGGCAGTCAGTCAGTAGCAGTTAGTGATCGACTAGCAACCGAAGCGAATACCAGCTCGGATTATTAAATAAAGTACGTTAAATAAAATTATACCAAAAAGCAGAAGAGATCTTTAAATCGGCTCCGGGGGTAAAATAACTGTCGTTGTGTACAGATATAATAAAATAAATATTGGTGGGTACCGGCATCACGCCCGGTATGCCAACAGTACTACCATTCGCAAAACTGAACACTTTGTTATCCGTTGAGTCCAACAAATCATTTATGTGAACCAAAAACAAAGTCGGAACAAAAATAAAACCTTGTGGCAACGCGAAATTAACAGGATACATATCCGCAGACTCGCCGTCTACAACAACCCGGATCGAACGATTTTCGAGGAAGCACTTCGTCCAGTCGCAAAACTGCTGGGAAAGTCCATATGAGCAAAGTTTGCTCAGCAATCCCCCGTGCCAGACGCGGTCAAAAGCCTTGGAGATATCCAATGTGACCGCCCTTGACTCAACATGCATCTCAATCGCAGATCTCCATATATCGGTTATAAGGGTTAAAAGGTCTCCCGTGGACCGCCTGCCACGGAATCCGTATTGACGATCGTTCAGAAGGTCGTTGCACCAATAAGAGTCCCAATACCTCATTAACTCGGCGTTAATGACCTTTACCATCACCTTAGACAACATATAAAGTAATGCTATCGGCCGGTAATTTTGCGGGAAACACTTTTTCCCCTCTTTGGGATTGGCTGAACTCGAGCGGTTTTCCAGCAGGTAAGAAATGTCCTCCGTACATAAGATAAGCGAAAGAGTCTGCCAAGGACCGGCGATAGTTCTAGAGCACAGTTCTTAAGGAGTAGTACTGGAATTCTGTCCGGGCCGGTTGCCTTCCTGCAGTCCAGTCCACGTAGAATGCGTTGAATAGTACACGGGAGGAACCTCACATCCCGCGTCGAAGGCCGCACCGGTCCGATCATCATCATCATCATCGGCACCACAACCGGGATCCGGTCTTGGCCTATTTAGCAAGTTTCGAGGCTTGTTACATTTTCCATAAATTTCCTTACGGCCTGGCCCGATCATAGGTGGTTCTAAAAGACCGGCATCGAGGTTTGAATTCGCGAACACATTACCTTTATCCATTGAATTTGTGACTAGTGTCCCGCTGCCCGTCACTAACGGAGGAAAAGAGGAGGAAGCGAAGTTATTGCTGACATCTCTTGAAGAAGAAGGTATGCGAACCAGTCGGGCACTCAAAGAGTTTATTGGTTACTCTGTCGTTACAGGCCTTCTTTGCGATATCAATCGCCTGATTGCACGCGTTTCTGATTCTACCAAAATTCGTTCTGTTTTCTGCCGCTGTAATCTACTCGCATTGCTTATCAAACCAACGTTGATCAGATGAACTTCGTTTGATGGAATGCGTAATGTAGATCTCCATCCCGAGAAGAATAATCTCTGTGACCGACTCCGCGCATACGTTAACATCGGAGTCTCCAAAACACCCCTCCGACCACGGAAAGGATGCGAAGAAACCTCACAAATCGTCCCAGTTAGCAGCCACATACCTCCGCACACAGCGAAGCCGCCCAGGACGGTTATTCGCTTGAAATGCAAATGGTTGTGCGACCGATACCAAGCAGTGATTGGAGTTTCCCAGTGGCGCAGCAACCTCCACGGTCAAAAACAGATCCAAGGTGTTCGCATAATCAGATCGGGCCTCCGGCACTCGCGTAGGTTCCTCCACAAGCTGTGTTAAATTGCGGCTACCTGCGAACATCTCTGCTAGCCTCCCACCCTCGTCGGTTCTGTTAGAATGCACCAACCAGCCGGAATTGTTTACATTAAAATCGTCATGGACGATAATTTCAGAAACCTGGTGGTTGATCTGTATCCAGTCCAGATATCTGCACGTAACTCTTCGCTAGAATGTCTGACAAGGGTGACCCTGCTGGAAGCGAAGGTTTCCGTCAGCATAGCCTGAGTGAGTCATTGTAATTAACCCCCGCACCTTGTCAAGGCTTCAGTCTCCCCACATAACATGAACTGACAAAGCAAATACTTGCAAATATAGGCATAGATGTTAAGAACGAGCTCCTTGTGATTGAAGATACTTTAGAAAACATAAATGCTGTGGAGATTATTTTGAAATCATTTACAAGGCGAATGAAACAATTCGCCGAAACCATGACTTGGTGCTATCACCTGAGTAACGCCATATATTGGAAACGTGAACAATTTTTCGAATCTACTAGAACTTATTCATGGTCCTAATATGTTATGTTTTTGTTGAGGAAGAACGTGTAAAACCTCTTGATATATTTCTTATAACATAAAAACTAAAACTATCAATAGGAATTTGAGTAGGAAAGGCTGTCCAGTAGCGCATGAGTATATTTCTGACCTAAACTCCGTTTTTTCATGACAGCACCAGTAAAATCAAGGCCACACTCAGCTTATGTTACTAATACCCAAAACCTTCTACGACTGCTCATTCATGTGCTCATCGTGACGTACCAACTAATCGAGGAGCTAAGCGAACCCAATTTAAAGCAGAGGCATAACGTAGGGCACAATAATTACAATACTATACCAATGTAATTCTCCAAGAAAGAGGGTGTGAGGGGTGACAGGCGGGGAGGGGTGTTGTTAAAACCGACCCCAACTTAAGCTCATATATAGTGAAGGAATGCTGGAAACTTCTATTGCAAAACACTACAGGAATAATCATACGAATTCAAATACTTCCCCACAACCAAGTTTGTATATTACTGTAATATAATAGGTGTGCAAGTAGAAACTCGGCTCTGAAGTTGGTCGCAATAAAAACATACTTGAACGCTTTCAATTCGCTCGCCATTTTAGATATATGTAACTTAGTCATTGTTGTTTTCATGACTAAGTCTTAGTCATTTACAAGCTGTCATTCGGTGTGCATCAGTTGTAGCTCGTATCCATCGTAGCTCGTTGACTAAAAAATATTAAACGTGTTGTTCGCGTACACGCGTGTGTACAGTAAATTGTCCGTGTGTATTAGAGAGTGTGCAATTGCACGTGTTTAATAAAAAAATATTTAATAGGCCGATGACATGTGTCATCAAACAAACAACAATTTAAAATCAAAAATCCACGAAAAACATTTTTAAAAAATGGACGCCCTGACCATGAACGAAGGTCAGGTCAAAGGTAAAAAGACAAGGAGGAAGCGAATCTTCAACCGAATTTGACCGCCAAAAGGCGCAAATCAGATGCGAACGAGGACCGTGAAATAAGTAAAAATGATGAAAATTTGTATCCCAGTGATGCTCACTACTCTGGAGCAGATATAGTATCCCCATTCGAAATGACGAAATACGCTTGAACCAAGGCCACTGCATTTTAAGTGGATTAATTAAATGGAATATCAATTAAGTGAAACGAATTGAATAAAAACGAACGAACGATTGCACTCAATACGGGTCAAAGCCGACTGAGCGAAACTGGGGCAGGGTAAATGACTAGTGCGCAAGGTAATGCTGAGTGGAGAGAAATTGAGTGCATGGTTCACGGTTTTTCCTCAATGATTTTGATATAGAAGGAGTGGTTGCAAATGGTATATTTCAGAGTTAATTAAAGAGTTAAATTTTGAATAGCTAAACTAAGGTCGGAGCTAAAATAAATAATCAAACTAAGGTAGCAGTTAAACCAAGTATTACAAACGTAAATAAAAATATCGTATTTAAACATTAACTTTTCTCTACCGTAACTCTCCGCCTACTCTATCTTCTCTCGCTACCGAGAAAGCACGGCGAGCGGCGAGACAACACGGGGAATAAATACAAAGACCCGGCCGTTAAGGAGCCAGTGGAAAAAAATAAGTCTGATGAAGATCTCGACAACATTTTTGCCGAGCTTATCAAAAAAAGAGATGAGCTGTGCAGAGAAGTAAAAGCAGCTCTGGGAAAGAGAATATACGGCGTTTGCCATTATGTGAACGAAAACAACAACAACAATGACCATAACAAGAACAGCAGCAGCAGCACGAAGAACAGCAGCAGAAACAGAAACAACAAATTGATAGGAAGGAGAAAGTACCTCCCATCATCGTGAGCCTCATGAAGACAAAGGACGTGCTAAAACTCGGTAAGTTAACATGCAAGACTATTAAAACCAAACGCACCAATAAGGCAAAAATTAGTATAATGTGTAGTGATTTAGAGGACTATCATAAAATTAAATTTGCTTTGGGTAGGGCGACTAGCGACTACTCCACGTACACTCCCAAAGCGGAGAAAACTGTCTCCATGCTCCTAAAAGGAGTTAATCCTTCCTTTTTTCCCAGAAGAATTACTTGAGGAATTAAAAACTGTTTAAACCGACAGTCTAAAATGTATAGGCGTGAAATCGTTCTCCAGCGCAAGGTCTAGGAATCGCAACTGCAAGTAGCCTTTCTTTAAAGTTGATGGACTTATAGCGTTTGAAATAATAGTGAAGAAGATCGTGTGATTCGAACTGACGCTATGACAGCTCGAATCACGAAAAAAAAATTTTACCTAAGCGTTACACATCAGGCTACCGTGTTTATAATTTGACTTCCAAACTCGACTATATTCCACTGATGTGAATTATTTTTATTTATCGCTTGGTATACGGTTCTGATGTATTTTTCTTATTCGATTTTTCGTTCGGTGTTCTTCACTATTTTTGCTTGTGAATTGAGTGTGTATCTGTTAGAATCGCTACAGACTTAGGTATATTAAATATCTATACCACCAAACAATAAGTTGGGATAACGCGACTCCGAACATGTATTGCAATGTATGCGGTGTTAACGCTTCGATCATGTGGCATCGAATTGCAATTTAGATATGTAAAGTGTCTAAACGACCACATTACTAGGGAATGCCCTTTGGGCAAAAACAGCTCCCGCATAAGAATAAGTTATCCTGCGTTCTCTGCAAGAATACAGGCCATCCTGCTAAATTTTGAGGTTGTCCTAAATACCAACAATTAAAAGTAAAGTTGGAAGTTAGAAAACAGCAAGTTGAAGAAGGGTAACGAATGAAAACTCGTTCTTACAACAACTTCGTGGCACCTAGTGTGTCATAAGCCCAAATAGCCGGTGATTTTTTAAATTAAATTTGATTTTTGATTTAAATCTGATTTTTAATTTAAATTTGGTGAGGGTAGAGCCCTCATATTAAAAATTAGGTGGTGTAAATACTGCACCAATCATGGAACAACCACGAAATATCATTAAAACACCTGAACCGGAGGCACAAACAAACATAACAGCTATTTTTCTGTCCATACAAGGACAGCTTGCTGCGTTTGAGAAAAAACTCGAATGAATAGAAAAAAGAAAAAAAACAGTGACGGAACAGGTGGGCCGAATAGATAATATTGTGACGCATATGACAATCAGTACTAGAATATTCTAGAAGTCCAAAACAAAGTACTAGAATATTCTACAATAGAAGTCCAAAACAAAGTACTAGAATATTCTAGAAAGTACTGGAGAACTGGAGACTATGAGCAGTAGAAAATTCGAGGCTATGGAACGGACGGAAACGAAACACCGAATCAGAATGAGGAAACGGTATAAATACGTGACACGCAGATCAAAAAGATAGAAGTAAGCAGTCAAAGACGCGATAGGTAAGGAAGCGATAAGTCACGATCTCGTTAAGTGTACGGTAAAAGTAACGATTGTTATTAACGGACTAATAAAGTTTTACATTAATTCAAAATCGATTTAACGGCTCTTATTTATTAAAAATAATTAATCCAGCGAACCCTAAGCTCGCAACAATATCTACTATAAGCTATCATCCCTTGGTTTTGAACCTCTACTCATTAAACGGATTTCTTCCTGTCTTAACGATAGAACCTACCGTGTCAGATATAGATCCACCACGTCAGGGGTTCCCCTGGGCAGTCATCTTGGATCCTTCCTATTCAATTCAATTTTTCGCACAGCTGTATAATAAATACTGATGCTCACTAGTGAGCTGTCGACTAAGTAAGGACGGTTACTAAAATCAAACCATTTGCAATACTACGAGCGCCATCTCTTGGGTGTGCTAAGGATGTATTGAACGACCCTCCTATTTGACAGTATCAATTTTTCGTGCAGATGTATAGTAAATAATGATGCTTACTAGTAAGCTGTCCACTGAGTAAGGAACAAACAATTTGTAATACTACGAGCGACATCTCTTGGGTGTTCTAACGACTTATTGAACCCTCCTACTTGACAGTATCAATTTTTCATGCAAATGTATAGTAAATAATGATGCTTACTAGTGAGCTGTCGACTAAGTAAGGCCGATTACTTACAACAAGCAATTTGTAATACTACGAGCGTCATCTCTTGGGTATGCTAAGGACTTATTGAAAGTCCCTCCTAATTGGCAGTATTAATTTTTCGTGTAGATGTAAAGTAAATAATGATGCTAACTGGTGAGCTGTCGACTGAGTGAGGACGATTACTTAAAACAAACAATTTTTAATACTACGAGTGTCATCTCTTGGATATGCTAAGGACTTATTGAACGTCCCTCCTAATTGGCAGTATTAATTTTTCGTGCAGATGTATAGTAAATAATGATGCTAACTGGTGAGCTGTCGACTGAGTAAGGACGATTACTAAAATCAAACCATTTGCAATACTACGAGCGCCATCTCTTGGATATTCTAAGGACTTATTGAACGTCCCTCCTAATTGGCAGTATTCATTTTTCGTGCAGTGTATAGTAAATAATGATGGTTCATAGTAAGCTGTCCACTGGGTGAGGACGAATACTTAAAACAAACAATTTGTAATACTACGACCGCCATCTCTTGCGTGTTCGAAGGACTTATTGAACGACCCTCCTACCTGACACTATCAATTTTTCGCACAGCTGTATAATAAATACTGATGCTCACTAGTAAGCTATCGACTGAGTAAGGACGTTTACTAAAACCAAACCATTTGCAATACTACGATCGCCATCTCTTGGGTGTTCTAAGGACTTATTGAACGATCCCCCTACTTGACACTATCAATTTTTCGCACAGCTGTATAATAAATACTGATGCTCACTAGTAAGCTGTCGACTGAGTAAGGACGGTTACTAAAACCAAACCATTTGCAATACTACGATCGCCATCTCTTGGGTGTTCTAAGGACTTATTGAACGATCCTCCTACTTGACACTATCAATTTTTCGCACAGCTGTATAATAAATACTGATGCTCACTAGTAAGCTGTCGACTGAGTAAGGACGGTTACTAAAACCAAACCATTTGCAATACTACGATCGCCATCTCTTGGGTGTTCTAAGGACTTATTGAACGATCCTCCTACTTGACACTATCAATTTTTCGCACAGCTGTATAATAAATACTGATGCTCACCAGTAAGCTGTCGACTGAGTAAGGACGATTACTTAAAACAAACAATTTGTAATACTACGAGCGTCATCTCTTGGGTTTTCTAAGGACTTATTGGACGACCCTCCTACTTGACAGTATCAATTTTTCGTGCAGATGTATAGTAAACAATTATGCTAACTGGTGAGCTGCCGACTGAGTAAGGACGGTTACTAAAAACAAACCATTTGCAATACTACGAGCGCCATCTCTTGGGTGTTCTAAAGACTTATTGAAGTACCCTCGTACTTGGTGGTATCGTTCAGAGAGAGAACTCAAAATTGGCATTAAACAGAACACCCTCGCCGACGAACTTTCAATTCTGAGAACTCGAGTTAATTCGATCCTTGACTAAAACCATAACATGATTGTAACTGCAAATTTGTGGCAGAAAGTGGAGGGTTGTATGAAAGATCATCTCTCCATTTAATTCTTTTGGTTTCGTACCACAGGTCCATGGACGATCGGATTTTTTAAAAATATTTATACTTCTTTCGGAAAAGGTGAGCCTATAGCGCTAAGTCGACGGCCTGATGCCGAATCGTATTTCTCAACCGCGTCCATCAGTCAAGCTGTGGTCAAGGATTTTTTCTCAACCGTTTCACGGAGCCTATAGCTAAATGGGGTGGCACCTCACCGGAAAGCTGCACATTAGAACCAAACCTACCACTCAGTTTTTATTTGACGTTTACAGCAAGCATGGCTGTGCCTATATAGTAAAGCCCTATTCACCCCGCTGGCAGTTAATATGTAAAGAACAATTTGAGCATCAGTAGCACCGACTACTTGTTTACCAAACATAGCAATTTCCTATTCACTTCCACGATGGTGGCCGGGTTACTGATTACCCAACAGACAGTTTCTGTTGTCATCATGGGAAACCGAAATCAAGTGGTTCCGGGGAAACTGCGAAGCACTAAAAATTATCATCAAACGAAACAAAGAGTTTCACGCGTGAAATTCACAAAGCTGTCTAATAACTTTCGACAGAACTTTATAAATATACACAAGTTAAGAATTCGGCGGAGTGTCTTGCTGGATGTTCTTCCGTGGATGCCACCATGACGGCAACACTTCGGGCTGTTATAAATAGAGCGCCACAAGGGACTTGGGACTCGGAAAACGTGTTTGTGTCTAACAATTTCCCTTCCTTTGCGCCGCCTATTAATAGACGCCATGGTTGTTGGGTAATCCCTGTTATACATTGGCCGGTTGCATTCTTGTGTGCGCCTTATGAAAATGCAACACAAACTTTTGAATTTGCACTTCAACGACCTGGCGCTTGGTGTTTTACAAGAAAAAAGCAAAAACTAATACTTCGCCCTGTTACACAGTCCCCTTACCACGTGGTCACGTGCCATGGGGCTACATCTCCACACTACGTCGCCGTTCCAGCTTGATTACAAGTTTACTTCAAATAAGCGTTTGAAATGCTAATTGAATGGGCTGCGTGATTTGGCGTGTTGTGCAAGTTGTGGATCATCTTTGCAATTAACCGGTCTTTCTGTATTTATTATTAATGTCGAAAACCCGAATACGTTGGCTCAGTAAGATAATAAGGGGGTATCTGTGAATTCATGGGAGCTCGACCCGGTAAAAAGCGAAAACTCGCTCATTAGCTTATTACACCGGGTTCATTTCCCAACCGATGGTTTCATAAGCCCTTGCGTTCGGTTATTTGATACTTAGTAAACGTTTTCAGTGCATTACCACCGGCCACCACGCTCGGACTTACAGAGGATGCCTAAGCCTCTCAAAGCTTGGAACTTTTAACCTACGCCTACAATAGAATCCGAGACACATTTAACATTTAAAACAAGTTCTTCAGGCGATCGGTCAAGCATTTAGATGAGTGGCAATAACAAAAAAGCAGGCAACCAGCAAAACGAATCTAAAGGCGGTCGTTTTGTGTTATTCTTTTGCAAGACCTTCACACTGGCAAAGTGTTAGCAAGCTAAGCACTAACCTGTCAGACCCTGAGCTGTTTATCCACAAATCTTTGCACCTCGCAGGTTATGAACAATGTACGAACTTCCGAGATACGACCGACCGAGTACCTGTCCACCTATAAAAACATGTCGTCGTAATTCCAAGAGATAATTGCTTTCGCATCATAGTGATGAATAAAAGAAAGAAAGACTGCTGAACAAAAAGTATCTGTCCAACAGCGGCGATATCCGAAGGCCAACTACTGATACAGAATCGTTGATCATTCTCGTATTGGCGGCTGATTTGCATTTTCAGCTTGGGTCCGGGTTTACCTGTGACAATGCGATTTCTAGTGGAGTTAGCCGTCGTTTTTTGTTTTCTTCACTCATTGTTACGGGTATTTAGAGCACGAAATTGAGATCATTGAATTTGTAATTAGAAATTGTCGCCGCAGTCTTGGCATGATCAGTTGATGTGGGACTTTAATTCGAAATGTGTTGCGCGGTTAATTTATAACGTTTGCTATGACAGAAGACGGATAGTGATCTATTGGTCTGTTTTCGAATTAATAAGATTGCGTCATATCGAAGAACAGTAATTGAATCCTTGGGGTACAGTGTCTTTGAAAATTAAATCGCAAAAATTGATCAACGTAAATGAGGCTGCCGCGCTAGAGGGAATGTCTTACTTTGCCTGGTACAGAATCCAGCAAAGATAGGTTTTGCTTAAAATACAGTACTGTTTACTAATCACGAGAGAGCCTCAGAAAATGTCTTGGTAAAGACCTAAAAATAAGACTTTCAAACAATGCAACATTTATGGTTTATTCAATAATTCCTAACCTCCCATCTTAATAAATACATAGTCGAGCTTTATTCGCCTACGAGCATTTCAGACTACTCTGTGTACGTGCTAAAATTCCTCCTTCATGTAAATGACTTAAAACCATTCTCTGATCGATCTACAATTTGTAAGAGTTGTCAGTCCTGTTGAACCTGATCCATAAATTCATCAACTTTTTCGGTGATAGACGGACCTATATACATATCACGCGTGCTCAATAGGGTACCCTCAATTTTCGAAGCCAAATGAACTCTAGCGGAAGACGAAGGAGAAAATTAAAAATGGATGAATCAGTGTAGATTAAACGCCTGGAGATTATATTGATGAGAAAACTCTTTATCAAACAATGAGTTTTCGTACTTGTGTTCTTCGGCTTAAGAACGATTCTCTTTGTTTAATCGCATGTATGAGTTCACTTTTAGAGTGAAACGAAGCGAACTTGTTGATTGAAGTTGAGGTGGGCTTCTGCCGTGATAATATTTATAGACAAAGGGGATGTAGGATATACTAGGTGTATGCATACGTTTTTTCCGGTTTCTTTGGCAAATAAAAACGTAATTTTCTAGGGAAAAAAAATTTTTTTATTCAAAATATTAGCCATCGGCTTCTTCACATTTCGCCCATCTTTCAGGTAATTTATGAATAGCATGTCAGAAAAACTGCTTGTCTTTCGCGGCAAACCATTCGTCGAGCCATTCTCCAATTTCCGCGAAATCGCTGAAGTGCTACTCTGCGAGCGCCTGTCCCATTGATGCGAAGAGGTGATGGTCATATGGCGCTAAGTCTGGGGAGTACGGCGGGTGCAGAAGGATGTCCCATCCAAGCGATTTCAAGTATCTTTCACTAGTTTTGCTGTGTGCTGTGTACTTTTCGCTGGCGCCATCTCTTAGTTAAACCGGAAAAAACGTATGCATACACATTGATCTTCCCCATTGCTCGTAAACGTCTGCTGATTGTTTCTTGTGACAGATGTAATGCTTCTGGTAATTGCTGTTGAGTTTGAGTTGGGTCATCATCCAATAACTCCTGCAATTGCTCGTCTTCACATTTTTGTGGTCTACCAGAACGCTCACTGTCTTTCACATTGAAATCACCATTTTTAAGTTGTCGAAACCATGTCTTACATGTTCTAATTGATGGAGCGTGTTCACCATATGTTTCTACCAGCAAACGACGACTTTCAACAGCCTTTTTCTTTTGATTAAATAATAAAAGCAATGCGTGCCGCAAATGTTCTTTTTCACGCACAAAACTAGACATGATCACTGAACGATACTTTTTGGCGAACTCAACTTGTGTGTGTTTGTAATTAAATCTTAGACGAACCAAATGACGCATGTGTCAAATTAATACGCTGCGTACTTTTCAATGGCGCCAACTCTTAGTTAAACCGGAAAAAACGTATGCATATACCTGATATTTCACCTATGTTCTAATACCGATTTTAAATGATTTATTTATAGAAAAGGGAGATGTAGCATATATTTCACCTAAGTTCTAATGCCGATTATAAATGATTTTTCGTGTAGGGGTCACTGCCCTTTTGTGCAGTCTATCAAGTAATGGGTGTCCCAATAGGGGCGATAGGTTTTTAAAACTTCATGGCGGTGTGTGCTCTGTAAGTAAGGCCACAGAATATACTCAGAATAAGGTAAGGCCATCGATTATACTCACAATAAGGCCGGCTTGTTGTAAAAGACGACTAAAGGCCGAGTGATAGATGGGGCTCCAACGCCCTGCCACCCGGTGGAATACCACCCCATTAAGCTATACGCCCCATGAAATGTTCGGGAGAAATCCTTAGCCATCTTTTGGAGCTTAGCTGATCGACCGGTTCGAACAAAAACTAGGTGGTAAGTGGGTCCCGAGGTAAAATACCACTCCGTCTCGTTGATGTTCCGCGATATGGCCTGGAGAAATTTTCGCCTGTGTTCCGAACGTTTGGCTGATGGCCTGAACTGAAGTTAAGATATGACATGATGCTACCTTCTGAGATAAAGAAATCTGGAGGTAAACTAAATGCCTATTCGGATCTTCGGGAGAGACCATGTCAGGGGGGTCGTCATGCAAATGTTTTGATAAAAAACCAAACTTTAATTAACTCGTCTTTGCGTAATCGGGTCCGCTCGCGAAACATTGTCAATGTTCAACTAGTGACGGCATTTTATAACATCAGAGGCTTCACCAACACGAATGTAACTAATGTTTGCAAACAGCGAAACCTGATATCCTAGTCCTAACCGAGGCCAAGGTCGGTTCGTCAACTGATTCGACATATCTTCGTTACTCAGGATACGACTTACACTCGAGATTCCGTTTTAAGGGCGGAGTCTGCTTCTTCGCGCGGTCCGATCTGGCTTGCCCGAGGATGGAGGCGTTGAAACCCAATAATATGGACATCATATGGTTGAGGGTCGTGCTGAGGAATTCCGCTAAATTTCTTTGTTGACTTTACCGCTCCCCGAATGACGATCGGACGGCGATATTTTTAGAACATCTTTCACATCCTCCTTACCCAGGATTCCATTTACGCTCGCGATTTCGCTTTAAGGGTGGGGTCTGTGTCTTCAGCCGATCCGGATTGGCTAGCGAAAGGGAAAAAGCATTAGAACCCAATAACTTGGACATAATTTGGATGAAAAGTCCTTTCAATTTTTTTTTTGTTTTCTCTACCGCTCTCCGTATGACGATCGACCAGCGACACGTGTCGATTATCTTTCACGTACCATTGACTGGATCCAAATCAACCAACCAGATCCCAAGATTATCGTTTTTGAAGACTTTGACGTACACAATATCAACAGAACTAACGAGACTGTGAGGCTAGCCGAAACGTTCTCTATAAGCTACAAATTGATTCAACACGTGGAGGATCCGACGCGAGTATCGACGACCTATTTCTGTCATCCGAGCCAAGCATTTAATCATGGAAATGACTGCACCATCGGGAAACTTGGTTCGCCTTTTGATATCTTTTGCGCAATCACTAACATCTCAAACGAATAACCAACCATTCGTTATCAAACCGCCGACAAGTCAGCAGGTCCGGTTTTGCCTCGTGATCTGTACGATCGGATCAATTGTGCAACCCGTTTTGGGTATCTTAAATAAACATAATATACCCAAATGCACTATCGGTTCGCGCGTCAAGTCTTCTGTGGGATCTGAAGTAAACAAACTACTCTCCACATACGATTCACAGTGCAGTGCAGTGATATCTATGGGATTCGCGCCGTATTGTGAGAGTTGTGTGGAAACGTACAATACGGGAAAACCTCATACCCTTTCGATACCTTGCGTCTGTTTTTGTTCCTTTTTCACACCTCTGTTGCGTCCCTCATGCATCGATACTTTCGATTTATAATCTTTGGAGAGTTTTCGGCGTTTGAGTGGCGTTTGGTAACCGGGATTTCGCCATGGAGTGGGACACCTACTACAAGGGCATAATACCTGGGCTGGTCCTGACTTGCATCCCTTTCTAAGACGGTATTGGTTTTCTGTGTCGGGTGATTTCAATGGGAATTTCGGGTCGATCAGTGTAGCATTTACGGCCTAAGATGTAATTTATTCTCTGTGTCTGCTCACGTTTCTAACCAGAAATCAACAATACTTGCACTTCGGGAAACTCAGGTAATAACTAATACACATATCTCCGATTTCAGTCTACCTGGTTATAACTTAGTGCCTCTATTCTTTCCATATCGTGGTATAGCCACATACATACGAAATGATATTGCTTATCAGGTTCTGCCACATGATGATGAATGGCCAAGCGTCACGGTCTGTGTGAATGTATCGTGGCAGAAACACATGTCGAACACCGCCAGGTCCGCCTCAGGAAAACTGAGTTATCTTTTTTGAGCCAAGAAATATTTTATTCCGCCCCAACTTCTTCTCCTGTATAAATCCCAATTAGACCCGCGCTCGAATATTTATCTTATGTAAACAGACACTCGAACTACTTAAAAGCATGCAGAGACGAGCGATCCGTCTGATCGGGGACACGGCGCTGATGTCGGGACTACAGCCGCTATCACATCGAAGGCGCGTAGCTGACCTCTGTCTGTTTTACAGATATTTTCACGGGTACTGTTTTTTGGAGATTCTTGGTATTGTTCCGCGCAATTCGGCGAACTGCAACAGTTATTTGGTGGCATCTCGGGGCGCCCACTCGGCGCAATAGGCTCGCTTCTCCCGAGAGAAGTGTAATAACGTATCGCACCAATTTGCGGTGCATCTCCCGACGGCGCGAACATCTTTTCATCAGAACTCGTTCCGTTACAAAGCGGTGAAGTTGTGGAACTATTGACAGATACCTAGTGAGGAATGATGCTTACTAAAACAGACCAGTTCGTAGACTAACATAGTAAAACACATTTGTTTGCTATATCTTTTGGCCCTGTGAGTAGGGCGTTAGAATATACTCACAGCTACGCCGGCTTTTCGTAAGAAGCGACTAAAGGCCGAGTGGTAGCCGGGGTCCCAACGCCCTGTGCGCCCGGTGAAATATCACCCCATCAAGCTTTAGGCTCCGTGAAATGGTCGGGAGAAATCCCTGGCCATCTTTCGGGGCTTGGGCGATGGACCGGTTCGAGAAAAAGTTGGTTAGGTGGTAGTCGGACCCAGGGTGAGATATCACCCTGTCACGCTGTACATTCCGCGATATCGCCGAGAGAAATCTTCGACGGTGTTTCGGATGTGTGGCTGATGGCCCGGACTGACACGGAGATAAGTCATGACGGTACCTTCTGATATAAAGAATTCCGGAGGTAAACTAGTCTCCCATTCGGATCTCCGGGGGGGACTATGTCAGGTGGAACATCATGCAGATATCGTGATAAATAACGGAACTTTGAGAGGTTCGTCATCGCATAACCGGGCTCGTTCTCGAGGCTCTGCCCACGCTCGAATGGTGACGGCATTTTGTAACATCATGGGCATCGGTTTCACCAATACGAATGTAAACGCCGTCCACCAATATTTGCAAACAACGAAACCTGATATCCTTGCCTTAACTGAGACCCAGGTCGATTCGTTCGCGCGGTCCGATCTGGCTTGCCAGAGTAGGAGGTGTTGGAACCCAATAATATGGACATCATATGGTTGAGGGTCGTGCTGAGGAATTCCGTTAAATTTCTTTGTTGTCTTTACCGCTCCCCGAATGACGATCGACCGGCGACATTTTTCGAACATCTTTCATATACCCGGCTTCTGAAATTGTTGTCCTTGGCGATTTTAATGTGCACAGTTCCGGCTGGTTGTTACACTCTAACAGAACCGATGAGGCTGGGAGGTTGACGGAGATGTTTGCTGTAAGCCACAACTTAACTCAACTCCTGGGGGAGCCAACGCGAGTGCCGGATGCCCGAGGCGATTATGCGAACACCCTGGATCTGTTTTTGACACCCGAACCGAGTATTTCTACTGTAGAGGTTTCTGCGCCACTGGGAAACTCAGATCACTGCTTGGTATCTGTCGCGCAAGCACTTGCATATCAAGCGGATAACCGGCCTAGGCAGCTTCGCCATGTATGGAAGTATGGGGCTGCTGACTGGGACGATTAGCGAGATTTCTTCGCATCCTTTCCATGGTCGGAGGTGTGCTTCACAGACTCCGATGTTGGCGCTTGCACGGAGTCGGTGCCAGAGGTTATTCTTCTGGGGATGGAAATGTATATTCCACATTCCATCAAACGAAGTTCGTCTGATAAACCTTGGTTTGATAAAAAATGCGAGCTGATTACAGCGGCAAAAAATAGAGCTTTTACACAATGGCGCTCTAATCTCACCGATGTTAACAAAACGAATTTTGTTAAAATCAGAAACGCGTGCAACCAGGCGATTGATACCGCGAAGAAGGCTCACAACGACAGAGTGATCAATAAGCTCCTTCGGTGCCCAACTGGTTAGCGCTCCTTCTGGTCTATGGCAAAGGCTGTCAGCGGTAACTTCGCACCCTGCTCTTTCCCTCCGTTGGTGACAGACAGCGGGACGTTAGTCACGAATTCAAAGGATAAAGTAAATGTGTTCGCGAATTTATTGTCCGCGAATTCAAACCTCGTTCCCGGCCTTTTGGAGCCACCTGTGATCTCGCCGGTACTCGATGCGGGATGTGAGATTCCGTCCGCGTACTATTCAGCGCATTCTACGTGAACTGGAATGTAGGAAGGCAACCGGCCCGGACGGAATACATGCAATAGTCCTTAAGAACTGTGCTCCAGAACTATCGCCGGCTCTTGGCAGACTCTTCCACTTGTCTTATGCACAGAGGACCTTTCCTGCCTGTTGGAAAATCGCCTGAATTCAGCCAATCCTAAAGACGGGAAAAAAGAGTCTCCCACAAAATTACCGTCCGATAGCAGTACTGTCTATTTTATCTAAGGTAATGGAAAAAGTCATCAATACAGAGTTAGTTAAGTATTTGGAGTGCAACGGACTTCTGAATGACCGTCAATACGGATTCCGTGGCAGGCGACCCACGGGAGACCTTTTAACCCTTATAACCGATATATGGAGATCTGCGATTGAGGAGCATGGTGAGTCAAGGGCGGTCACATTGGATATCTTCAAGGCTTTTGACCGCGTCGTGCATGGGGCGTTGCTGAGCAAACTTCGTTCATATGGACTTTCCCAGTAGGTTTGCGACTGGACGAAGAGCTTTCTCGAGAATCGATCGATCCGGGTTGTTGTGGACGGTGAGTGTTCGGATCTGTATCCTGTTAATTCGCGGGTGCCTCAAGGTTCTATTTTGGCTCCAACCTTATTTTTGCTACACAAAAATGATTAGTTGAAGACAACGGATAACAAAGTGTTAATTTTTGCGGATAATAGTACGCTTGTTTCCTCCTTTTCGAGTGTTCGGCCGATTGGTGCATCTGCGTCGCACCAGCTGAGATGTAGACAGATTGACTCTCTGAATCAGGATCTAGACGGGGTCCTGCAGTGGGGAAGGGCCAATCTCGTCGCCTTCAATGCAGCGAACACACAATATACAACATTCACAAAGAAAAGTGGATCATCGGTTCCACAGCTGATGATGAATGGCCGGGCCGTCGAGGCTGGGGAAAGTTTGAGATTGCTCGGCATCACTGTCTGTGGGAATGTATCATGGTATAAACACGTATCGAGTATCGCCAGGTCAACCTCAGGAAAGCTGAGCTATCTTTTTAGAGCCAAGAAATATTTTACTCCTACCCAACTTCTTCTCCTATATAAAACCCAAATTAGACCCGCGTTCGAATATTGCTCTCATGTTTGGAGCTCGGCTTCTAAACATACCCTCGACCTACTTGAGAGCATACAGAGACGAGCGATCCGCCTGATCGGGAACTCGGCGCTGACGTCGGGACTACAGTCGCTATCACATCGAAGGCGCGTAGCTGACCTCTGTCTGTTTTACAGATACTATCACGGGTACTGTTCTTCGGAGATTCTTGGTATTGTTCCACCCAATTCGGCTTATATGCGTTCCACAAGACAATCCGACGGATCGCACCCGTTTGTGGTTCATCTCCCGACGGCCCGAATATCCCTGCTTCAGAACTCGTTCCGTTACAGATCGGGGAAGCTGTAGAACTCCCTCCCCACTCGAGTGTTCCCGGAGAGTTACAACCTGCAACTGTTGAAAAAGAACTGCAACAGTTATTTGATGGCCTCTCGGGGCGCCCACTCGGCGCTATAGGTTCGCCTCTCCCGAGAGGAATCTTAAAAAAAAAAAAAAAAAAAAAAAAAAGGAATCAATTGTCGGACAGCTGTCAAATTTATACACGTATTGTTTGAAGGTTAGTACTAACTAAAAATCATATGGATTTGATTCTAGTAACACCACCTATGTGTCATCCTACGAACTTTTCAGCCGACCTGATATTTGATTAATATTTCCATAAGGATATTTTTTCGCTTCTTTAATCCACGTGCTCAGTCTCTATTTAGTCTCTTTACGCAGTGTGTCGTTTGGTTAGTACCACTTTACCGGATTGCATCCATCATGCCACTTTACCTGCCCACTTAATCTGTCTACTCTTACTTCTCTGGATTTTTATACTTTCACCTTCATCATTTGCGCCCCTTGGGTTTAAATGACAAGCTAATGCATTGTCATTCATTTCCACTGTTACAATTTCCTATTTGCTATCAAACACCGAGAAATGCTGCTGCCTGACTAATCCCCCGATTTACTTATACTTTTCATAACTGAGTCACCGAATACAGTGGATATCCCACGAACTAACCGAGCCGAATCTAGCCAATCTTTTTCCGCAAGCGTTCTCTTTCATTAGCATTTGGTGTTACCCATACAAATCACCTGGCCAGCAAGTGACCATTCCAGACGAACTAACCGCTTCACAACATATTTCCGAAGTTCATTGCACAAACTATTTAACCAGAGAGTGAAACAAGTCGCCAAGGTGCGAAGGCTCAAACTCACCTCTGTTGTATTGCCGTAGCGAACGAAAAAAAGAGCACCAACCCAACATCGACCACAATACCAACAACCACGAACTTAATGATCCAACAGCATCTAGCCTCGCTGAATGCTTTCCTAGGTGAAGGAGCCCCATAGGTGGCCGATACATTTGGGTTCAGTCAACGTCGGGGGCTTAATGTTTGCTGGTCGGTGCGCGGACCTGTTAAATTGTTTTTCGCCGTTGTAAAAACCACACACGGCCGGCTGTGAGGTGTTTGAGTTTCCATCTTTATAATCCGCAGTATTCAGTTCGGCGTGGGGTGCCTAAATCTCACCTGCACTTGCGCAAATAAGGTTACCCGCCGCCTAAACGAAATTCCAAACATTTTTAAAGCGAACAAACATCCATCTTGATATATATACGTTATTTTTGAAAAAAAAAAAAAAAAAAACAAGATAGCATAGGAGAGCCCCAAGAATCGGTAACTGACATTGCCTTGAGCGTCCCAAAAAGTATCGGGCGCATTCCTTGGGTGTCAATCAGGCAGTGTGTGCCTATAGCGTCGGTATCTTGCATGCCTGTGCAGCGGTACGCAGTCGGTTGGGGCACACGCTCACGGAGGCATAACGCGCGGTGTGCCTTTGCAGTTGTTCAGTTGCCCTCTGGAGCTCCTCCTTGATTGAGGCATAGAGTATCTCGGAATTCCACTGCACTTCCCTGCAGTGAGTGCTATGATTCTAGGTCAGTAGTGTTCTTAGTGTGCTCCCCTTATTCGATTGGAACAATTGATTAGTGATTTTCGGGGCCAATTTGCGGTGAATTGTGTCGATATTAACCTGGAAAGAAACGCGGTGCTACGAAAACACAGGAAACTCGGGCTGGAAAGTCACGTTCGCAGCAGCCGTTCTCGGTCTCGCTGATAGACACGGACCCAGGTATGTAAGTTTAAGTGCAAACCTCAATGTTTTAGCTCTAACTGAACTTGTCTTGGAAGTAGCTAAGAGACTGTTATTTTGACCGTTACTTTTTGTACACCCTGAATCCATTTAGAGTCAGCGCGGTAAAACGGTATTCCAAGGTTCCCTAGAAGTCGACATCATTGAACCGAGAGCGGGTCACGTATTAGAGGTCAGCCTAATGCCGGACTACTTTGTTCTCCGCAAAAGGGGATTCGATGCAGAGAACCGTTCACTTCCCCTGTAGGCCAATTGTTCCACATGCGGCCTTCAGAAACCAGTTAAGGCAAGGTAGTAGGAAGTACACGCGCCAAAGTCGTACTGTAATGGGTGTGTATCCGGTTCAGCTTTAATTAGTTCACCCCACTGTCTTTGTCCCAGTCTTGTGTAGTTTGGAGTTAATGTTCGAGCAAAACAGTGAGCACGCACCTCTTGAAGTCCCACTCGGGCGCAAAGCTTATCTCATAATATTTTAAGTATTGACATTGCCCTTGGATTAAGCAGTTGGTGTTGGACGCCTTGCTTACGTACTCGTAACAATATAGCGAATGGTTGGGATTTCACTTTTATGCTTCTTGTCTTACGGTTGTCGTACAAGTCATTGTCCACGATGATGACTTTGAGTCCAATGACAGACGCTATGCGTGCCATGCCATTCGGCCTGGCAGTACTTGGGTTACGGGTGAGTTCGTTGGTGTGTAAGTCAATGGAGGGTTAATAAACGCGACCAGAGAACAGCGGGGTTATTTTCTTGCGTCTCATCTTTGGTGGTTGATAGAGAAATGAAAGTAAAAGTACGCGTATCTCGTATTACGGCTGCCGAGCGTTCACCTGCGATTGGACGTGTCTGCTCTCTATTTTACCGCAAACCATTGGCCAATTACGCCAAGGAGACAGGTAGCAATTGCACTTTTACCTCCTCTACCGCGGCCGTAGGCGCCAATGCAGGCTCTGTGTGGTTGCTGTTGATAATGCTGCGTCTGCACCATGACAAAACGTTCAATGTTTGTTATCTAGGGTGAAACGTTTAAAAGAGAATCGTTACGAGTGCGTGCACAGCCTTAGAGTTGCGGAAATAAAGTAAAAATGTGCAGTAGGTGAATTTATTGGACATAAAGAGACTTATCGAGAAGGCGCATTTGTTGTTTTATCACAATGGACAGCAGTGAATTCACAGGTGTGCGCAGATAAAATGCTACGACGTGTGGCAGTGGTGAGGTAAATGCTCTGGCCAGGAAATGACTAACATCAGCTGCATTTATTGGGTAAGAGATAGTAGAGTAAAACAGCTTTTTGAAAAATCCGAATGCTAATATGGGGCATTGTTATATTCGCAAGTTGAATTGATATAAATATTATACATTAGCAAGAGCTCTGATTCAGCACACTGAATAATCGCATTCACTTGTTTGTAAATCAAATGCCTCTCAAATCAAATTGATATCTGTATAATGGCAAGAAAGTCATAATTTTATCGTTTTATGCAATGAATCGAATTTTATTAGCACTAACGGATCTATGGGCATTGTCCAAAAACACTGACTCTATTCCTGCTAAATTAGTGATACGTTGACGAACTATTTATTATAATCATCATCATCATCGGCACTACAACCGGGATCCCATCTTGGCCTTATTTAGCAAGCCTCGAGGGTTGTTAAATTTTCCATAATAATTTATCTTTACGGGCAAGGTTATTAGCCTTGCGCCGAAATTTATTATAATTCCGGTGTCAAAAAGAAGTTTGTTACTGTCTTCTTTTTTTTCGTATAATACCCACGTACGAATGGGATTTATTGATGCCATTAAATGTCAATTTAGAGTGTGCGCGGAAGAAGAGGGAGAGGATTGAGAAATAAGGTACATTCTTCTGGAATGTCTGAAGATTGTAGCCGCGGACTAACACAAGGCAAAGTACAATGTCCCAGAAATGTGTAATTCGACTGAAGAACGAGTCCCTATACTTATCTGTCCGCACCAAATTGATCTTTTGTAGGATCTACGAAAAATATTCCAATAAACGATTGATTTAGTTTGTCAATAAAAATTAAAGGACTGTGACTTAATTTTCGTGCTCGGCGGTAACCCTAACGGAAATCGCCAAACACTCACTGGTTTACGGCTTTTGCAAGTAAATATTTAGAGGGAACGAATGCAATTTTCGAGTTCCCTTGAGCAATATTTTTGACAATTTCTATAGAACAGATACAGATTGAATTCATTCTTCCTGTGGTCTAATTACGGAATGGACGGACATGTTTGAGGCTCTTATTATATGTATATATTTCCGATAGTGTATGTGGGAGGGCAGGCAAGGATAGGGCTTAAAATATATATATATATATATATATATATATTTATATATAATGTATATATATATATTTATATACAATATATATATATATATATATATATATATATATATATATATATATATATATATATATATATATATATATATATATATATCTATTTATATACAATATATATAGATAGTGTACGTGGGAGGGCAGGCAAGGATAGGGCTTAAAATATATATATATATATTTATATATAATGTATATATATATATATTTATATACAATATATATATATATATATATATATATATTTATATACAATATATATATATATGTATATATATATATATATATATATATATATATATATATACATATATATATGTATATATATATATATATATATATATATATATATATATATATATATATATATATATATATATATATATTGTGAGCGAGTAGGCGATGAGCGGGTTGGAATCAGGAAGGGTAAGAGAGGAGCCGAAGTTTAAGTGCGAAAGAGATGAGATTGAAATCAAAGAAGGCGATGTAAAAGTTTGCCCACCGCAGCATTCGCGTAATGGTTTCATTATAGCCGTAAAATGTATAATGGGTGGGCAAGTAGAAGCGACGGGGGTTTCGCGGATTACGGGGGTTTATGTGAAATGTGAAAGGAAAGCAGGCTAGGACAGTTGATTGGACCAGAGAGGAGACGGTGAATGAAGAGGATGCCGGCATGAATTCGGCGTTCTTCAAGTGTGTTAAAGTTAATTAGATGGAGACGACTTGTGTATGGGCATAGAAACCGAGGGTTTTCCCAATTCAATCGTCGGAGGGCAAAGCGCATAAAAGGTCATTGCACGTTTTCGATCCTGCGAATATGGGACGAGTAGTAAGGAGACCAGACCTGAGTAGCACATTCAAGAATGGGACGACAAAGGCTATGTAGAGCGATTGGGAATTCGTAGGGATTTGGAGAATTCTTTCCACCAACGGTTCACAAAACCAAGAGTTGGCCTTGAGGATAATGTTATCAATATATGGGATGGAGTTAAGCTCCCTATCAATTAAGATACCAAGGCCACGAATCGATGGTACAGGTGAAATCTGTTGGTTGAGTAAGAAATAGGAACGTCGCGGGGAAGGGCGGCGTTTATGGGAGAAGGTGATTTTGTGATATTTGTCAGTATTTAGTTCGAGGCAGTTGTTTTGGCACCAAGTTGAAAAGCTGTCGAGATCCATTTGGAAAAGTCAGTAGTCGAGAGGAGATCAGGTCGTCTTGAAGATTTTAGTGTCGTTGGCGTAAAGAGAGATGGAGGAGTGCTTGATACTGGATTCTATGTCGTTGATAGTAAGAATAAATAGGAGGGGTCGAAGATGACTAGAGAACCATGACGTGAACGAAAAAGGAGTGGAAAGGGTGGATCTGAATCTGACACGGTAGGTTCGATCGTCAAGATAGGAAGAAATCCACTTAATCAGTAGCGGTTCGAAACCAAGGGAGGATAGTTTATAGAGGATGAAATTATGGAAGATTTTGTCGAAGGCCGTGCTGAAATCGGTTGTGATTACATCGACTTCGCTGCCATTCTCTAAGGCACGGAGAGTGCGGGATGAGAACGCAACTAGATTGGTGGTGGCCGACCTACCCGTAAGGAAACCATGCTGGTTAAATGAGATGATGGATTGGCAGCGGAAAGATAGCGCGTTGTAAAGGATACTTTCGAACAGTTTCGGAATATGTGACAGTTTGACGATGGGACGGTAATTACTAATATCGTTTTTAGGTCCCTTTTTATGTATGGGGGTGACAAAAGAGGATTTCCAAATATTTGGGAAAACACGTTGTGTGAGAGATAGATTGAAAATCTTTGAGAGCGGGGCGGACAGAGAAGGGGGACATTTTTTTAAAAGGACAGCATGGCGTCCATCAGACCAAGGGTTGAACGCGTCTTTAAGTAAGTTTAATTTTTTTTTCGACTAGGTGATGCTGAATAAGTTGAGACATGAACGGGCCAATGGAGAATTCGGGTAGGTCTTTAAAGTAAGACGGGTTAGGCTTGAAAAAGTTGTCCGTGAAGGACTTTTTAAAGAACGAAGCGAAGAGATTGGCAATAGTTTGGCGGTCGGTTGAAGTAATCGTGTCATAGGAAAGAGTGTTGGGATATGCGTCAGATTTACGTTTGTAATTATTAAAGTATAAAAAATATTTGGGGCCATGGATCAAGTTGTTTTATGTTTTTGTGAGATAGTTGCAGTAGAGGAAGTTGTAAAGCTCGCTGAATTTATGAAAGGAACCGAGGTAGTTGCAGTAGTCTAAGGAGGTATGGTCGTATGGTATAGTATTATACTACATAGGCTGAAAAGTTCCGGGCATTTTTAATGAAAACAAGCATTTTTTGAGAAAATTTAAATTTATTCCTCAACATAGATGCATTCGGGGACGATACACTTGGTATAGCGATTTTCCAACATTCCGATGCCCTTTCTGTAGTACGAAATGTCCAAGCCTTCGAAATATGCTTTGGTTTCCGCGATGACTTTGTTGCAGATTCACAATTATATGCTCGGGGAGAATCTAGTACATCGTCTAGTACCCTCCTCGACAAATATTCACCACACCTGCCGACAACTCGATGACAGTGCACAAACAACTGTCAATACATTGTTTACTGCTTTTGGTGCTCATTCAACTATACTAACAGGCTTGTTGACTGTTTTTTGGTGCATGATCGTGGAGATTTTCTGCAACTGTTAAGATATATACTGTTTTGGTGCTTTTTAATATTATGAACATTTTATAAGACCTTTAATTGATGTGTCGCACGCCACCATGTGGCTTTTTAGTGTTTAACAAATAAAGTTGTCTCCATCGAGAACTCAGTCGAACTTTATCTATATTCGTCTAAAGGCATTCGCCAGTCGCATCGGCTTTACTTCAAATTGAGTTTTAATTCTCCTACTTAAACACAAATTCCAACAAATTATCGATACGTTCAGTGTGAGAAGGAGAAGCGATACAACTCAACCTCGTGATCATCAACAGGTATTGCTGTCCCTTAAACTTATAACAAATTTGGTTTCAGGCAACGTTGATCAATTCATCCCCAACGTGCTCCATCGTTCGCAATTCCCCAACGACATTCCTCGTTCGGCGGAAAATCAGCAACGATCTCGGCCGACGACATTCCTCGTGCGGCATCGAGATACATCGCACAACTTCCTCATTCGATTTGAATCTTTTTCCCTGGAGGCACCGCTTGAAGTTTGGGAACAGATAATAGTACCTGGGGGCCAAGTCGGGAGAATACGGTGGGTGAGCAAAAAATTTAAACCGTAATTATTCCAATTTGGCCATCGCTTTTAAGGTCGTGTGTGACGGTGCGTTATCGTGATGGTACAGGACATTTTCCTTCGCCATATGGAGCCGTTTTTTCTTTATTTCGTCGTTTGATTTGCCCAATAACGCTGCAGAATGCTCTCCTGTGACTGTTCTTCCCTTCTGCGGGTAATCGATGAAGATTATGCCAAGCGAATCCAAAAAAACGGAGGCCATAAACTTCCCGGCCGATCGTTGGTGTACCATAGTCTATTCAGTAATATTCACCTCTGTTGTTTACTCACCGATGATAGAAAATAAAACAAAGAATTGAATTGTAAAAGAGGAGAATCTGGTCGTGTTTTTATTCTATCTTCCATCAATCAATTGTGGGCCTTGCTTTGTTTTCGGCATCAGTTTATTGTCGAACCAATCAATTGTGAATAAAGATTAAAGGCAACATAAAGAATAACTCGATAGTTGGTTTTTTTGGCCGCTTTGGTCGGCTTTTGGACTCAAGCGTAGATAATGGACCCTCGTTTCATCCATCGTCACAAAATGTCGAAATAAGCCCGCTCGATTACCCTGCAACAACGCCAAACCGGCCGTTAAATCATCAACGCACTGTAATTTTAGTCGACGGTCAGCAAACACGGTACCCATCGCGTCGATAGCTTCTTCATTGCCACTTGATAACGCTGCAACAACGCCAAATCGGCCGTTATATCATCAACGCGCTGCTGTTTTTGGTCGCCGGTCAGCAAACGTAGCACCCATCACGCCGAAAGCTTCTTCATCTCCAATCGATTACGCTGCAACAACGCCAAATCGGCCGATAAATCATCAACGCGCTGCTGTTTTTGGTCGACGGTCAGCAAACGCGGAACCCATCGCGCCGATAACTTCTTCATTGCCACTCGATTACGCTGCAACAACGCCAAATCGGTCGCTAAATCATCACTGCGCTGCTGTTTTTGGTCGATGGCCAGTAACCGCGACACCCATCGCGTCGATGGCCTTTTTATCTCCGATCGATAACGTTGCAACAACGCCATATCGGTCATTAAACCATCAACGCGCGGCTGTTTTTGGTCGACGGTCAGCACACGCGGCACCCATCGCGTCTATAGCTTTTTCATCTCCGATCGATTACGCTGCAAAAACGACAAACCAGCCGTTGAACCATCCACAGGCTGCTATTTTTGGTCGACAGTCGTGGAAATTATATCCCGTCCGTTCTTTTGAAATCCTCACGACCTCAGCTAACTCGCGAAACTTCGCTTTCCGGTCAATCAAAACTTTTCGAGGCACTTGCTTTACGATTTCTGCATTCGCTGCCTCTTTTGGCCTTCGGGGCGGGGTGCGTCTTCGGTGTTTGTACGACCCGTTTTAAATTCACTAAATCACCAATAAACTGTTGTTCTCGAAGGAGCAGATGTGGGATAACATTTCTGTGACCATTGCAATGATTGTTCTGAAGTTTTTCCCATCAAAAAACAATGTTTGATTAAAATGCGATATTCCTGTTTTTCAATTTTTTTACGAAGGCGAAAGTAGCGTCACTGAAGCGGACTTTGTCATTTTCGACATGTGTACATGTCACGTTACATTACCGCTGACCATCATCATCATCATCATCGGCACTACAACCGGGATCTGGTCTTGGCCTTATTTAACAAATCTCTCCACCGGTCCCGCTTTCGAGCCGATGTCATCCAGTTTGGCACTCCCAGGCTCTGGGCGTCCTGGTCTACGCCATCCCTCCATCGCAGACAAGGTCTGCCGCGCTGTCTCCTTCCATACATCCTGCCACAAAGGGCTTTCCGGGCAGGCTCCTCTTCACTCATTCGAGCTAGGTGTCACCCCACCGGAGCTTACCGAGCTTGACAACATGGTTTTAGCGTCTCCGGAATCGTCCTTCCTCACATACGAGGCCAACAATTCTCCTTAAGACGTTTCTCTCGAACGCGGCCAAGAGTTCAGAGTGCCTTTTATTAAGCACCCAGGTCTCGGATCCATACATGAGTACTGGTAAGACCATAGTCTTGTACTCGTACAGTAGTAGCTTGGATGTTCTGGATAAATTTCGGGATTTAAAGAGCCTCGATAGACCATAGTAGGCTTTGTTGGATTTGATCAGCCGTTTGCGTATTTCTTCTTCCATATTGTTATCGGCTGATACTATTGACCCAAGGTAGTTAAACGATTACACTACTTCGAATTCGTGCTCCACTACCCTGATAGTTTTTTTTTTTTTTAGGTCTTCTCTTCGCAGAAATTGCGACCATGTACTTAGTTTTCCCCTCACTCACCAAAACGGCGATGTCATTCGCATATATACGAGCCCTTGTGTGACCCCGTTCAGGGATAATCCAGCTATGTTGTCGTCTTGTACCTTTCTGATGACATACTCGAGCACAAGGTTAAAAAGACATGGTGAGAGGCCATCTCCCTGTTTTAGTCCGTCGCGGATTTCAAATGGGTCTGTCTGAGAGGTGGTTTTCTATTCTAACTCGCCCTTTGTTTGCAATTTTGCATGCAAATTTGAATAAGGGCGGCATATTTTTTCGGGATTCACAGCTCAACTACAATATGGCAGAGTCTTTGTCTTGTGACTGAGTCGTAGGCTTTTTTGAAGTCAACGAACAGTTGGTGAACCGTCTCTCCGTATTCCCACTTCTTTTCCAGCAGTTGCCTTATTGTGAACATTTGGTCGCTTGTTGAACGGTTCCTACGGAATCGGCATTGGTAGTCTCCCAATATTTCTCTGCGTACGGTGTGATTCTCGCCAGTATGACATTTGTTAATATTTTGTGTGTGATTGGGGGCAATGATATTCCTCTGTAATTTTCGCAGTCAGATCTGTCACCTTTTTTGAAAATGGGGACGACTATTGAGGTTTTCCATTCTTCCGGAATGACTTCTTTGTCCCATATCGTTTTAATCGGTTGGTGTATCTTTCGAGCGGTTGCCTCTCCTCCATGCTTCACAAGCTCTGCCGGTATGCAGTCGACTCTGGGAGCCTTGTTATTTTTCAATCGATTTATTGCGTCTACAACTTCGCCGAACGAGGGCTCGGTTGTATATACGTCTGGTGCGTTTATTTGTGGTTGATGGGTGCGCACATTGAGCAGGTTTTCAAAGTACTGCTACCATCTTGTCATGATATTTTTTGTTTCTGTGACCAGACAGCCGTTTGTGTCTCGGATTATTTTCGCTCTCCCTCGGTAGCCATTTCTAATTGAATTTATGCCGCCATACATACCTCTGATATTCTTAACTCTGGCATTTTCTAGGAATTTTTCGATACGAGTCTTCTCCCATTCGGATTATTTGCGTTTGAAAAGTCTCGTTGTCTCTTTCCGGATCGTCGCGTATCTTTCTGCCTTGACTTCATCATATCTTTCTAAGTGGATCACTCTGAGGCGTTTACGTTATTCGATCTTCGCCCTGCACTCGTCGTCAAACCAAGGTTTGGATTTAATTGTTTTCTTAAATCCTAATACCTTTTGGGCTGTTTGTTTGATTGTGTCTCTGATCGATGCCCATTTAGTGCCCAGATTATTGGTTTCCTCTTCCTCACTACTCCCATTCTCTAGGATGCTAAATCTATTCGTTAGTTCCTCTTGACATTCAGCCCTTTTGCGTTGGTCTTTTAGTTTATCAATGTGGAACTTTTTGCTTGTCTCCCGTGATTGCCCATGTGAGTTTGCTGCGAGCCGACTTCTAATTTTGCCCATCGCTAGAAGGTGATCGGAGTCGCAGTCTGCTCCTCTATATGATCTTACGCCAAGGATATTCGAGTGGTGTCTTTTGTCTATGAGGAAGTGGTCTATTTGGTTACGCGTTACGCCGCGGGTGATATCCATGTGGCTTTATGGATTTGCTTGTGCTTGAACATCGTGGTTTTCACTACCATATCTTTTGACGCTGCGAACATGATAATTCGAATTCCCTTATCATTTGGAACGTCGTGTAGGCTTTCTTCACCTATAGTTGGTTGGAATATGTCTTCCTTTCCAATTTTTGCATTGAGGTCTCCGAGGAGGATTTTAACATCGAATGATGAGATCCCATCAAATACTTCCTATAGGGTCTTGTAGAATGTGTCCTTCGTTTCTTCGTCCGCAGATTCTGTTGGCGCGTGTACGTTTATAAATACATAATTGTACCATCGGCCCTGTATTTTTAGCACAGACATTCGGTCATTAAAAAATGTCACATCTTTTACATGGGGCGTAATCTTCTTGCTTATGATGAAGCCGGTTCCGAGGTTATGTGTATCGGTACCTCCACACGCCAGTGCAAACCCGTTGGTTTCGATTACTTGATGTGGGAGTCGGACTTCCTGAAGCGCAACGATGTCCATTTTATATTGTTTCGCGTTTTCTACAACCGTCTGTATCGCGCCTGATTTATATAACGTTCGAACATTCCACGTGCCGACGCATATATCCCGCTTTTTCCGTTTTTCCCTACGTCTTCTTTTTGCCGAGTCGGTGTTTTTTTGATGATTTGTTCCCTTATGGTAGTGTCGGCTCATCACACCTACGCCTACTGGCCTTTTCCCTACGCCTACCGGGATTGTTTTTTGTATATTGATTATTCATTTCGTGGGAACACTCTGGGGTTTCAAATAGTCCGCCATATCAGGGCCCCTCTTTAATATGGTCAGTTCTGCTTACTGCTCTGATTCGACCTGGTGTCAGAGAGGCGCCGTTATAATACAGTCGGTATATCCCTGGCTGCAAACCATCCAATGGGCGCGGTGACACGTAACACCCTGGATTAGGGGTAGTAGATCATTGTGTGTTACTCCTCGCTAGCCTGTCTGGCATGGGTGGCCCTACTGGAAGCGTATGCTTCCGTCAGCATAGCCTGAGTGATTCATCGTAGTTTAGGCCCCCGCACGACGTCAATGTTTCTACCAAGCGGGGGACTATATTTTTTATTAAAACCTTTTTTTTGTACTTTAAACAGGTGATAAAAAGTTTAAGTTCTTTATGTACTTCCTTCTATGAGAAAAAAAATCAGGAAAATTACCTTTTTTTTAGGCTCTCAGATGAGAAGCTCCCCTTAAGTTATTTTACTATATCTGTAGCCTCTCCTATGAGGAGATATATTAATATGTTTTTCTTTCTTTTTTACTTTCTAACTCATTCTTCGGACATATTTTTATTAAAATTTCTCACCCATTAATTGGAAGAATTTATTTAACACTATTTTAACAACGTTCATTCCATATTTTAGTAACAATAAAAAAGCAAGTGACTTTTGAGAGCTTTGTCATGTCTTCCAAAACTTCTGAACCTATCGAAAATTCCAGCGATATAAACAACACTCGTAATGTCTATAGTCACTACAGGAACGGGCTAAACCTGCTCCATCTTCTACACTAAATGACTGAAATATTCAAATTAGACCACAAGATTCATATCCAGCTTTGACGCACATCATAAAATGTCAAAGTATTAAACCTGCAATTCTAAAGCCAACGACTTGAACAGTTTACACAATGTTCGCATCATCCAGGAACGACTTATATTTAAAAAACTACGTCGTCAATTTTACGTAGAAATCCTTGTCTCTGTGATTTCTCAAACAGTGAATGATGAGAGGGATTTATAAACCCAACGTTTTTTTTTCAATCCATCCCAAGTATTAGAAATTTCATGTGACTGGTTGTTCGTTGGTTGGGAGTGTATAATGCGGGCGTTCTGTTAGTTAAGATTACCGTAGAGGTGGCCTATGATAATTAATTAGCAAATTACGTGTCATAGTTTCTTTTTAGTATATCGATCATTTATGTTGTCGTATAGGCGCCACACTACTAACTATTGGTGTTTGGAAAACTGTTCGCGACTTTCGTCTGCACCTTTACTTAGTGGCTCTAAGCAAGTGTTTTGTGTTATTGTTTGGTGCCGCGTTAGGCTTTTTCAATTGACGTTTCATCATCATCATCATGGGCACTACAACCGGGATCCGATCTTGGCCTTATATAGCAAGTCTCTCCACCTGTATCCGGTCCTTATCCGAGACTTGTTAAATTGTCCATAATAATTTGTTTTTTCGGGCAAGGTTATTAGCCGTGCGCCAATCAATTGACTGAATAAATTGAATTGAATATAATATGCCATCGAACCTGTTTTCCTAAGCTTCTGGCTTGAAGGGGCAGATACACAAATCGTTTCGAAACACACCCTCTCCGGCTAGACTTTCTAGCCTCACAATCTTTTTCCTACCCGCATGGTATATTTAGTTACCACAAGCTCGTTAGTAAACCCTGTAGCAGATGAATATGTTTTTTTCTAATTAACCTCTTCCTCGGTGAAATCATCGTAGCTTGCTGATTACCAAGGTATTTAAGAGTACTAGATTCATCAGTGGTTGCTGTATACACTGACATTTTGTCAAAAACCCAAAACGGATTCATTTACACTTACAAGACGAATAATTTTCCGTCAACCGAATGTCGGTCGGTCAATCGTTCGTGTCCCGAACGACGTACAGACAACACGACTGTACTATATACAAATGCTTTATCTCCCGCATGTTGCAAACTACCCCCAGCCATTTGCAATAGGAAAATAATAAATCCATTAAAGCACCACAATCCGCAGGCTAAATGTGGAGCAGAGAAACCTCGAAGAATGGATATCACATTCCAACCGTGTTTACCAAAGAATCAACCGAAGACTCATATGTCAAGCACCTGGGCAACAAGTACTTACCGGCTTTTCAACAGAACTGGAGCAGGGTGAATGTGGAGTCGTCTTATTTCACTTTAAGCAATCTAAGCTAGTTCAATTCATTGCCCCGATTGTGCTGTGCCACCCCAAGGATCTGGATTAATATCGTGACTAATTGCTTCGGATAGGAAATTGAATTAGGACGGAGGGTGGTGGGCACCATCGTCACCCCTATGTAACATGGTATGCCCAACCTTACGTGCTGCATGATTGCAATGTAATAGAATAGTAGTGTGGCCACCGTGATTGCATGGTCTTTAACTCTGGTTCTGTAAGCTGACTTATTCCACGCGGTTGTTGTTTGTAAATGACTTTAGTGGGATTCGTCTTTTCAGATCTCTATCGCATTACCATCCTTCACTCCCTTTACATTCTGCTCGTGGGTCTTGTGTTAGGTAAAATAGCAAAATGTCTCTGATGAATTTTCGTTGGTCGCTTTGTTCAATTGTTTTTAATGGTTGTTGTTTGTCTTCTCTATTTTCAGGTCACTCAAGTTGTGAAAGGCCTTATGAGGTTTTCGTTGATTGAAACTGGTAAGTGATGTCGTGTTAGTATTATATTACATCCCTGTATCGAGACTTTACCTCTATCTGGGGTAGAAAATCATTTAAACAAATTTACCATTTACTATTCACAACTTGGATATTTGAAATTCGATATCAATGAATCGGAATACGCTTTACTAAGTGATTCTTGCTGTTTGACATTTTTAGACACAAAGTTTTAATAATCAGGTGGAAAAAAAGGTCGGCACACTAGCACATTTAGTACTTCTATTAGCTATCGGCTTTTGGTAAAAAAGAGCAACTAACCCGCAAGAATAACCAATTAGCGAGAGTATTTGTTTTTTACACGAACCGTACATACAAAAGGGGTTTTATGTTAAAAGCACAATGCGGGCAGACAGAGAATGGTCTGGAATACCTAGGGTTTATATTGTATTCCACATTTGTGTTGTTCGGCCAAAGAACGATCATCTGCGTTTACCTCTATGTCCCTAAAAGATTGTTTCTGGTTTTTTATTTTAGTCTCTAGTAGAGTCTCCACTACAGTATTGGGAATTCCATTTAGCCCTGCGATCTTCTTTCTATTAATGACCCTTGCTGCCATAAGTACCCCTTCGATGGTCTCCGGAGCGTTGTATTTTCGTTGATATATCATTCCTATTGCGGTTCGCACTGTGGAAAGAGACCGGGAACAATTCTGGCCATGTCGCCTTTGCTTTTCCGCTTTTTTATCACTATCTTGGAGACACTGCCCCATGAGTTATTATTTAGTATTCCTTAGGACACGAAACGCCTCATATTTGCTCTTGCGGATGCCCCGACTATTTAAAGGGTTTTTCGAAAGGGATAAAACAATTTTGTATTTTAATGCGAACGCACCCTTAAACTCTTTTCAAGATCGATCAATGCCAAAACATCAGTTAAGGTTTACATTTTTATCATTGTGAAGTTGTGGCGTTTCTAATAGATACATACACAATATGCAAGCAAATAGTGAAGAACACCGAAAGGGAATTTGAATAAGTAAAAGCATCAGAGCCGTATACCATAGCGATAATATAACAATTCCACATCAGTTGAGTGTACTTGAGTTTAGAAACCGAATTCGTATACGCGGCAGTGGCCTGACGTGTTGAGCATTGGTTCAATTTTTAGTGATTCTAACCGTCACAGCGTCGGTTCGAATCACACGCTCTCCACTGTCATTGCAAACGCTATAAAGTCACGAATGCACAGCGTTTGGGAATTATTAAAGATTACCGCCGAAATTCTGGGGCCCTCATCGCAACGTTAAGAGTACTTATTTCTTATTTTGGCCATTATAATCATTCCACCAGACAAGCTTGAATAGATAAATTTGAGTCAAAATATTCACTATTGGAATTGTTCTTGCTCCAGTGAGACAACACATCGTTCGAAGTACCGAAAATATGGTAGCTGTAAACGCTTTTTTGTCAATAAGCAAAATACGCGTTATTGGATACATGTGCTTCAAGAATTTCCATTTCATCTAAAAAAGTGATCGTGTGATGTGAATTTCATTGGACCGTCTTCGTCGGCGCAGATGATCGCCATGTTACCGTCGATCGAGATCGTTATCCTGTCATGTTGAAAGACTATTTTCGATCACATTTGGATGGATGATATGCGGTTTCAGCAAGATGGAGTCACATGTCACACAGCTAGTCATACAATTGATCAATTGCAGAAAAAATGTGGTAATCGTGAAATCTCGAAAGATGGTCCGGTCGGCTGTCCCCCTCACTCACGCGACTTAACGCCGTTCTTTTTATGGGGTTACTTAAAGTCATTGATTTATGCCAAAAAAGCCAACAACCTTAGAGGAGCTAAGGAACAATACAGAATGTGAAATTATTAACGTTCCGCCCGATATATCTCCCCAGTGATGCCATTTGGTTCCTAAGAATCGATCGTTGGAAAAATTCTCGCGTTGGTTATATGAAAGAGATTGAATGCCACACCTAAATTTAACATATGTGCCGCACCTGTAATAAATCTCAGCTGGATATCTTAATCATTCTGTGTTTAATTTAAATACAAAATTGTTATGTCCCTATTGAAAAAGTCGATACGTTTGTTAGCGAATTCCACATGTAGCTGTGGATAAGTGTTACGATTTTTTGTTCTTTGTTGTGGACACCATAACCTGTTGCAGTCCGCTCGTATTTGTTTCTGGGTTTCACCAATATACTGGATACTAGTTTGGTAGCCAAGCTAGCTGTGTTTATCATGGCATGGCAGCAGCGCATGCAATAGTTAGCCGCTCCATTATATATGTCCCGTCTGTCTCTTCGCATTGAACTCTACGTTGATTTGTTCGATTAGATTTTCCATCAGATAATCCGCATCGAGGTCTTTTTCCTTCCACCTAGTCTTCTGAACTTTCTTCACCAATCTACCTATGATAAATCCCCTTTCAAACACCACAGCTTGACGGTCACTGTGAATGTATGTGTTCAGAACTCACTACTCCATGTTTCTTGCCAACATGTTGCTGGCGAAGGTAATATCAATTTTGTACCAACCACTTTTGGTTATAAAGACGTCCTGAACACTCCCAACACTGGTAATACTACATCTAGGACTGCCAGGGCTTTAAGTAATGCCCGGCCTATACTGTTAATCCTGGTGCTTCCTTATTCTACTGTTGAAGTTTCCAACAGTTCTTTGCTCCACCATCTTCAGTTACCCGGCTTAGGAATCTTTTGAAGTTTTCTATTCTCAGACCTGGTGGAGAGTAGCAACAGAGTTGCAGATGATGCGATGTTTCGCCAGAGATCGTTGGCCCCGATATCCCAGAGAAATCCTGGGAGGTATTTTTGAAACATAGCTCAGTCCATCCAGGTTAACGCGCGACCACCGCGGCTGTCTGACGAAAATTTGTGTGGCCACAGATGGTCCCAAATCTTACATAATGGGCCTGGGGCTATGTGCAATGCTAACGCTGGAAAACAGATCGATCCCACGTTTTTTTAAACTGGGGCAATACAAACACTCCGAAGCGCATTCCGCCCGCATTTACATCAAAGCCCTCGAGAAGATGTACGTATCTTCTAACGATGATGGACTGTCACTGTCCGATGTTGGAAGCAATGCCGTTCGAACGGTGACTGCGGAGAGTGTCGCAAAGGTATTCTATTCAACTTGACTCACACATTTTCGTCTCCCAAAGAATACTCAATGCATATATAGGACGCAGTTTTAGGCAACAATTTTTAAGTTGTTGACCGACTTGCTCGGTTGCCATAAAAGCCGCACAACGGTGTACCATGACAACGGTCACTCAAAAATGCACTTCATTTAGGTGGGGCTAAGGCCCATTTACTTGCTTAGTTCGGGCTTACCAATACAAAATTGCAAAGGTGCGCCATGACGACAGCCGATGCCATACGCGCAGTCCTCTTGGGGCTGCGAACAATCAACAAAGATACTATGAACACATTCGTAGCAAATTTGACGTGCGGAACCAAACTGCGTCTCCCAGGGCGGTTGTTTGTGGATGACAAAGTAACACAAAACCAATGAGAATCTGTGGTTGGCCTACGGGAGTACATACGTAAGGTTGGGGCGACGCCAGTAGCTCGGCACTGAGCCAAGAAGCTCTACACCCACACTGGAATGGATAGCTGCACGCCCGTGTTCCTCGGGCTGGGCAAGATGAAAAATCCTTTCAAGCCCCCGTGCGACGACTCATTCGGAGTCCTCGAACGGATTAACGATCGAGTTTTTTCAATCGACGTCAGCGAAAAAGTGTCCACCGTGAGCTTTGAAAGATTGAACCCTTGTTACCTCGAGCAAACTGTGAAAATATCACCAACACGATCACAAGCACTCTCCCAAAATAAGGAAATAACCTTTAGAGACTTAATGGTAAAAAACTCGCTGAGGCACCGAACAACTCTACCGACGAAAAACACCCACTAACCAACAAGGCATTACATAGCAACTCCAGTCCACCCCACTGAAGTCCTGTATGGATCAACGATGAGGTCGGGGGCCCGCAACCAGCGCGAGAAGGAAAATAACCGAGTATTGTATGGGTACAACAGCACTCAAAGCACAAACATGAATGAGTCTTCGCACCTCTCCCAACAAAACACCAACCCACGTGGGCTAGCCAATGGAAAGGAGATGACATTATACAACTACAATTCCTCATCTGCTAAAAACCTGGCCACTATAATCAAATCCAAAGTAGTTAATAATTGTACTCTCCTTCCAAAATCATCCCGCACCCCAGCTCTTCTTTTTAAAGCTTCCGGCGTATCTCATGTAACAACTCTAACTCATTCCATAAAAACCCAATCCAAGGCGTGATATAATCATATTCCTTTCCCTAAATCTGACCGCATTCGCACCCCTCGCTTCAAACCATCCACCGCATCCCTCCGAAAAAACAACGTCCTTAATCTAAACCCAACCGCTTGTTCCACATCACATTCTGCCCGTACATCACATTCTGCCACCACATCACATTCTGCCCCTACATTACATTCTGCTCCTACATTACATTCTGCCCCTATATCACATTTTACCTACATCGCGGCCTGCCCCTACATCACATTCTGCCCCTACATTACATTCTTCTGATGTAATCCCGACATCAGCACTGTCACCCCGATCAGGCGGATCGCTCGTCTCTGTATGCTCTCAAGCAGGTCGAGTGTATGTTTAGGAGCAGAGCTCTAAACATGAGAGCAATATTCGAGCGCGGGTCTAATTAGGGATTTATACAGGAGAAGAAGTTGGGCCGGAATAAAATATATCTTGGCTCTAAAAAGATAACTCAGTTTTCAAGAGGCGGACCCTGCGATGTTCGACACGTGTTTATGCCACGACACATTCCCACAGGCCATGACGCCGAGTAATTTCAAGCTTTCCCCAGATTCGGGGGCCTGGCCATTCATCATCTGCTGTGGAACCGATGATCCACTTTTCTTTTTGAATGTTGTATACTGTGTCTTCGTTTCATTGAAGTCGACGAGATTGGCCTTTCCCCACTGCAGGACCTTATCCAGATCCCAATTCAGAGAGTCGATCTGGCCACATCTCAGCTGGTGTGATGTTGATGCATTAATCGACCGGTCACTCGAAAAAGAGGAAACCAGTGTACTATCATCCGCAAAACTGTACACCTTGTTATCCGTTGTCTTCAACAAATCATTTATGTAAAGCAAAAACAAGGTTGGAGCCAAAATAGAGCCTTAAAGCACCCCGGAAATAACAGGATACAGATCCGAACATTCGCCACCTACAACAACCCGGATCGATCAATTTTCGAGGAAGCTCTTCTTCCAGTCGCAAAGCTGCTGGGAAAGTCCATATGAGCGAAGTTTGCTCAGCAATACCCTGTGCCAAACGCGGTCAAAATCCTTGGAGATATCCAATGTGACCGCCCTTGTCTCACCATGCCCCTGAATCGCAAATGTCAATATATCCATTATAAGGGTCCAAACGTCTCTCGTGGACCGCCCGCCACGGGATCCGTATTGACGATCAGTCAGAAGTCCAAGCACTTAATTAACTCGGCATTGATGAGCTTTTCTATCACCTTAGACAACAAAGACAGTAATGCTATCGACCGGTAATTTTGTGGGAGAAATTTTTTCCCTCTTTGGAATTGTCTGAACTCGAGCGATTTTCCAGCAAGTAGAAAAACTCCACCGTGCATAAGATAAACGAAAGACTGCTAACAACCGGCGATAGTTCTGGAACACAGCTCTTAAGGACTATTGCTGGTATTCCGTCCGGGCCGGTTGCCTTCCTACTGTCCCGTTCAGGTAGAATGCGTTGAATAGTACCCTGGCGAAATCTCACATCCCGCATGGAAGACCGTAACGGCGCGATCACAGGGGCTCCTAAAGATCGGGATCAAGGTTTGAATTTGCGGAAAATAAATTCGCGAACACATTAGCTTTATCCTTTGAATTTGTGAGTAGTGTCCCGCTGCCCGTCACCAATGGAGGAAAAGAGAAGGAAGCGAAGTTATTGCTGACAGCCTTTGCCATTGAGCAGAAGGTACGCGAACCAGTTGGGCACTGAAGGAGCTTATTGGTCACTCTGTCGTTGTAGGCCTTCTTCGCGGTATCAATCGCCTGGTTGCATGCGTTTCTGATTCTAACAAAATTCGTTCTGTTAACCTCAGCGGGGTTGTAGCGCCATTGTTTAAAAGCTCTATTTTTTGTCGCTGTAATCTGTTCGCATCTTTTATCAAACCAAGATTTATCAGATGAACTTCGTTTTGATTGAATGCGGAATGTAAATCTCCACCCCGAGAAGAGTAATTTCTGCGACCGACTCCGCGCATGCGTTAACATCGGAGTTTCCAAAGCGCACCATCGACCACGGAAAGGATGCGAAGAAATCTTGCAAATCGTCCCAGTTAGCAGCCCCATACCTCCATACATGGCGAAGCTGCTTAGGTCGGTTATTCGCTTGAAACGCAAGTGGTTGCGCGACATATACTAACCCGTGGTCCGAGTTTCCCCGCTCTAATCTGCTCGCATTTTTTATCAAACCAAGATTTATCAGATAAATTTCGTTTAGTGGAATGCGGAATGTAGATCTCCATCCCGAGAAGAACAATCTGTGTGACCGACTCCGCACATGCATCGACATCGGAGTCCCCAAAGCACACCTTCGACCACGGTAAGGATGCGAAGAAATCTCGCAAATCGTCCCAGTTGGCAGCCCCGTACCTCTATAAATGGCGAAGCCGCCCAGGACGGTTATTCGCTTGAAATGCAAATGGTTCCCCGACCGATATCAAGCAGAGATCGGAGTTTCCCAGTGGCGCAGCAACCGCCACGGTATAAGTGCTCGGCTCTGATGTCGAAAACAGATCCAGGGTGTTCGCATAATCACCTCGGGCAATCAGAACTTATGTAGGTTCCCCCACAAGTTGAGTCAAGTTGTGGCTAACAGGGAACATCTCGGCCAGCCTCCCAGGCTCGTCGGTTCTGTTAGAATGCACCAACCAGCCGGAATTGTGTACATTAAAATCGTCAAGGACGATAATTTCAGAAGCCGGGTGGTTGATCTGCATCCAGTCGACAATACGTGATAGGTATTCGAAAAATGTCGCTGGTTCGTCGTTATTTGGGAAGCGGTAAAGACAACAAATAACTAATAACCTTCCCGGAAAAACAAATTTTTATGGAAAATTTAACAAGCCTCAGACTTGTTAAATAAGGCCAAGACCGGATCCGGATTGCAGTGCCGATGTCGATGATGTTGAAAGACAACAAACAAATATAACAGAATTCCTCAGCACGACCCTCAACCGCATGATGTTCATGTTATTGGGTTCCCACGCCTCTATCCTCTGGCAAGCCAAATCGGAACGCGTGAGACGCAGACTCCAACCTTAAAACGGAATCTCGAACGCAAGTCGTATCCTGAGCAACGAAGATATGTTGAATCAGTTGACGAATCGACCTGGGTCTCACTGAGGGCAAGGATATCAGGTTTCGTTGTTTGCAAATATTGGTGGATGGCGTTTACATTCGTATTGGTGAAAACGATGCCCCTGATGTAACAGAATGCCGTTATTAGTCGAACGTCGACAGAACCTCGAGAGCGAGCCCGATTATGCGATGACGAATTTCTAAAAGTTCGGTTATTTATCATAATATTTGTATGATGTTCCCCCTGACATAGTTTCCCCGGGAGATCTGATTGAGAAACTAGTTTACCTCCGGGATTCTTTATATCAGAAGGTACCATCATGACTTATCTCCGTGTCAGTCCGGGCCAACAGCGATACATCCGAAACATAGTCGAAGATTTCCCCCGACGATGCCGCGGAATGTACAGCGTGACGGGGTGGAATCTCACCTTGGAACCGACTTCCACCCAAACCAACATTTTCTCGAACCGGTCCATCAACCAAGCTCCAAAAGATGGGCAAGGATTTCTCCCGACCATTTCACGGAGCCTATAGTTTGATGGAAAATTTAACAAGCCTCAGGACTTGCCAAATAAGGCCAAGACCGGTCGCCGGTTGTAGGGCCGATGATGATGATAGTTTGATGGGGTGGTATTTCACCGGGCGGCAGGGCGTTGGGACCCCACCTACCACTCGGCCTTTAGTCGCCTCTTACGACAAGCCAGCCTACCTGTGAGTATATTCTAACGCCCTACTCACAGGGCGTACATTTGAAGAACGTGGAATGTATGTTTTTAACGTTTGAGAACGAAGATTCTTATATGGTGCTTTCGGTACCTTTTTTGACAGTTTTTGTTCAATAGTCACACAGTTTTTGTTTTTCAACTAGTTATGGTCGATCGTGGTTTTAAATAAATTACAAGGATCTCATGAAGACGATCCAAGCGTTAACTTAACTTCCGTGTTTTATTTTGTACGCTGAATTGTTTTTTTTTTATTTTTTTATTTATTGATTTTCATCTGGATTTTTTGCGTTGATTTCGTGTACGCGATTTAGGAACGCCGGCTAACATTGGTGCTTTTAGTTTGCTGTTCTCGTCGATGATGAGTTCGACGCAGAGCATAATGTTACGTTTGCTGTTCTCGTCGAAGATGAGCTCGACGCAGAACATTTTTGGCAGCCAGCATTCTCTTTATCCACCATCTTCATTTAGGTTCGATAAATTGCCCAAGTCTGCTCTTCTCCATCCGGTTTTATACTAAACCCCGTCATTTACGCAACCCTCGTCTCATCGACTAGCCCGCCCATCACACTTCCTATGACTCTGAGAAACTCATCTCGCATATGTTACGAAATGCCAACTCCTACCTCGTCTCCTTTGATTTTAACTTCGCCACTTCTGCTCTCAAGCTTCTTCTCCTTAAAAACCCAGATGCACCAAATGGACGTGCGTGTCAATAAAACTGAAATGAGCCGAAAAAATACTAATCGCACAATACTCTTCTCCATCCCGACACACCTACGCACCAAACCGCGGCGCGTGTACGCGAGGATATATCAACTCGCCATATAAGCGGTGATTGCTACGTTAATGCTCTGGTTCTATCTCACAAAATGCTATACCAAGAAACTAGAAAAGAAAAAAGAAATTTGATACACCCTTGCAATTTAAATGGAAAATATTTATTCACTGTATTACAATACTATATTGAAATGCCCTAGTTAAATATCTTCTTTATTCCTAATTAATTTCTGTAGAATTTCATATCCTCGAGGAGATAAGTTCCCCTTCTCTCTTGTTATGATTCAAAGTTCTAAGGCGCTAATTTCCTAAAACGAATTGACGTGCCTAAACTACCGGAGGCTATCCAGGTCACAGCACAACTTTCCCCATTTTGAATAGTCTTTCTTTCAAGCGGCAATCATAAGAGAATAGCCAGACTTGTTACGCAGATATGACATCGCAAGAAGTTGTACCAATAAACATCTTGCTTCAGCGCAAGATATTCAGGGATCTCTTTTGCTGTAGTTCTCGGATAGAGGCGCACGATGAGCACTCTGAAAATGACAATGTGCGTTCAAACACCAAAGAACCGAATACATGAGAGCAAATTGAGTCTGAGTGTCTCGCGTGGCGAGGAGTACTTCTGCTTTTATTTTAAAATATATATGAGACCAAGCTTGCAACAAAAGTTCGTTACAACCTACGAACTGCCGTAGCCTCGCCATAAACTCTACTTGCTTTAACCTGCTAATCGTTTACCACCGGCAAACTCACCTTAGACGGTTTTTTTCACCCCGCAATTATGTAACTAGATTTAATGAGACCATACTTATCCCGTTGTCTAATTAATCTTTTCTTTCTCGCAAGATTGTCGTGTTCTCGACTTGACTTCATTGTTAAGGCAAGACATTACCCGAAGCTGTCAACGCTAACACACTGCCTCACATCGTATCTGAAATGCTGTGAATTTCAAATTGCAGTTTGAAATTTACAATGTATCAAGACGCATCCAGCCGGACAATAAAAGCCGCAACAATTGATTATCGCCACGTTCTATGAAGGGGGATAAACTATCGTACCTGTGATGCTAGGTTCCGAGCACCAATCTATAAGGTATCTACAGCGTTCATCGACTTTGGATTTCGCGTTCGCGATGTCCGTGATGTAACATGGAATCACGTCCCACTTCACTATGTTAATTAGTTTTGCCCTTGGAATTATTCACATCTTTTTCCATTGAAGAGATTGAATCGTGTTTATGGCTTAAGATATTAGAAAGTGCAACTAATGACCGTTTATATTGAAGAAGCCTACTTGGCATTGTTTACTAAATTTAATGGGCTGCCCTAAGCGTCTGGCAATGCTGCATGATACAGCTCTCTATTGTCTTCTTGCCCCGAATTCAATCACTTTACATGCTCTAAATCAATGTCTACTTGGGCAGGTAGCCCATGGCTAAGTCTTCGTTGCCCTTGCTTTTTCGACACAAATATTTTCCCTTGGAGGGTTCAACTATTTACCAAGTTTCTCAAAAGCGAAAACCTGTAGATGTTTGCATTCGAATGAGCGTTAACTTCATATGAAAAATCCACGGTCAATAGGTCCTTGGATGTTGCTATCTATAGATAATTACCTCATCGAAATTTCCCGAACTCACTGACCATGTCGTTTACCGAAATTGAATTCTAATGACTGACTGACGACTTCCAGTTCCGGTGGTGGATTGATATAGCAATTAATGTAATCACCGTAGTGACCGACATTTACCTGCCTATCATTTGGTGATTTATTTGATCGGGTATTTAGATATTTGAGGCAACAAACAGGTCAAACGAGAGAAGTAAGTGACAAAGTCATAGGTACAATGGGCAAACAAGATCGACCCAAGACCAAGACGAAGGCTAAGACTGACCACCTACAAAGACAAAATAAAAGAAGCAATCAAAAAGAATACGAAAGAAGGTAAATCGGTGCGGCGAATTCCATTCGCCATATATCACCGTCACTCCGGGCGCACTTGAGTGGAAGGCTGGTTGGTAGAGGTTTTAGGTAGACTCTACATCAAAAGTGAACAGCTTACATACGACGTTCTGTTGTCGTTTTAGAAGCAATTCACGATATGCAGATGGATGCGTTCCCGCCGCTTTCCTGTCAGAGGGTTCTTCAGCATTGCCACAGCATGTCTATATAGGTATAGGTATAGGTATAGGTATAGGTATAGGTGCAGGTATAGTTATATACACAGTGGCTATTGTCGCAGCGCGTTTTGCCCGTCTTGACGCAAAACGTGACCGCACTCAACAAAACGCCTCTAACTTATCCGGCATCGTAGCCTGCATGGCCAAGTTGTTTCGCAAAAACAAAATTACTATAAAACGAAAAAAAAAAGAAATCGTTTGGCATGCAAATGGATTTTTCATAGGTAAGTCTTGTAGCAGTAGGAGAACATTTTGTTACCACGGCGTCGATTTGCTATAAACGTTTGTCATTACCTTTTGATCATAAAACTGATGTCAGTCATAATAACAACGACGTAACCGTCGATTCATACTCTTAACAGCAAATAAGTTTTTAAGTTTGTTCGCTTACCTGTTATTAGGTCACTTCAGATTGGTAAATTTATCGTAATCAAATATTTCATAAAGATACTTCGCCATCAAACCCCTAACGAATAACGTGCCTTCCACTTTGGATTCGTTTAATTAGTTTTCGATTGGAAACTGTGGTCTTGTACTCACAAAAAATGGCTACAACAATCTGATGCAATGTACTTGCTAGCAGTCCTAATATTGGACCATGACTCGAATCTGAAGAGTTTCACTTAATTAGTTTAACATTTGAGGGCCGTTAGAAAATTAATGAGACCGACTTTTTTCTTAATCATGAATTTTATTGTATTTACACATCAAGGTATGTCTCCTCGATAGTATAGTGGTTAGTATACCCGCCTGTCACGTTGGAGACCGGGTTCGTTTCCCCGTCGGGGAGCCTCTGGCGCAAGACTAATGACCTTGCCCGGAAAAAAACAAAATCATTATGGAAAATTTAACAAGCCTCAGGACTTGCTAAATAAGGCCAAGACCGGTTCCCGGTTGTAGTGCCGATGATGATGATGACACATCAAGGTAGCCTCCTTTAAAATTATTCCCTTCCGCCATTACACTGCGTCGCAGGCGTTGTTTCCAATCTTTGAGCTTTAGAATACTTTTAAGCTCGCCAATTACAGTCTTCTGTTTTTGTTTTTATTTATTATTATTTTTTTAATTTTATATCTCTCGGTAAAGGCGAACTCATGCGCACCCTAAGATGCTATTATTTCTTAACTCGGTCTATCAACAAACCTCCAAAATATGGCAAAGGATTTTCAAACGTTTCACAGAACGTGTAGCTTATTGGGACCCAACCCACCACGCAATAATTGTGCCGAACTGCTATAAGAGAAAAATTGACAGTTGAACCTATTTTTTTATATACTTCTCTCAGGTGAAGCGAACCTATAGCGCCGACATGGCGCCCAGATATGCCACCAAATAACCATTGCAATTCTTCTTGAATACTTGCAGCTTGTAATGCTCCGGAAACACTCGCGCGGAGAGGGTATTCTCCAGCTTTCCCGCTCTGTAACGGAACGAGTTCTGATGCAGTGATGTTCGCGCTGTCGGGAGATGAACCACAAATTGGTGGTCTTGTGGAGCGCATACAAACCGAACTGGGCGGAATAATACCACGAATCTCTGAGGAACAGTACCCGTGATAATATCTGCAAAACAGACAGAGGTCAGCTATGTCCCTTCGATGTGATAGCGATAATATGATATCAGCTACACGCCTTCGATAAGATAGCGACTGTAATGCCGACGTCAGCGCCATGTCCCCGATCAGGCGGAGCGTTCGTCTCTGTATGCACTCAAATAGGTCGAGGGTAAATTTAGGACCATCATCATCGTCATCGGCACTACAACCGGGAACCGGTCTTGGCCTTATTTAGCAAGACCTGAGGCTTGTTAAATTTTCCATAATGATTTGTTTTTTCCGAGCAAGGCCATTAGTTTTGCGCCAGAAAAATGTAGGACCATGGCGCAAGGTTAATAACCTTGCCCGGAAAAACAAATTATTATGGAAAATTTAACAAATCTCATACTTGTTAAATAAGGCCGAGACCGGATGCCGATTGTAGTGTCGAAGATGATGATGAAATTTAGGAGAAGAGCTCCAAACATAAGAGTAATATTCCAGCGCGGATCTAATTTGGGATTTATACAGGAGATAAAGTTGGGTAGGAGTAAAATCTTTCTTGGCTCTAAAAAGATAACTCATTTTTCTAGAGGCGGACCCTGCGATGCTCGATACGTGTTTATGCCACGATACATTCACACAGACCGTGACGCCGAGTAATTTCAAGCTTTCCTCAGATTCGAGGGCCTGGCCATTCATCATCTGCTATCGATCCGATGATCTACTTTTCTTTGTGAATGTTGCATACTGTGTCTTCGTTGCATTGAAGTCGACGAGATTGGCCTTTCCCCACTGCAGGACCTTAACCAGATCCCGATTCAGAGAGTAGATCTGGCCACATCTCAGCTGGTGTGACGTTGATGCACTACACAGCCGGTCACTCGAAAAAGAGGAACAAGCGTGCTATCGTCCGCAAAACTGAACACCTTGTTATCCGTTGTCTGTAACAAGTCATTTATCTGAAGCAAAAACAAGGTCGGAGCCAAAATAGAGCCTTGGGGCACCCCGGAAATAACAGGATACAGATCCGAACACTCGTCGTCCACAACCACCCGGATCGATCGTTTTCCGAGTAAGCTCTTCATCCAGCCGCAAAGCTGTTGGGAAAGTCCGTATGAACGAAGTTTGCTCAGCACTGCACCCTGTCAGACGCGGTCAAAACCCTTGGAAATATCCAATGTGACCGATCTTGACTTACCATACCCCTCAACCGCAGATGTCCATATACCGGTTACAAGGGTCAAAAGGCCTTTCGTGGACCGCCTGCCACGGAATCCGTATTGACGATCATTTAGAAGTCCGTCACACTATATTTAACAAATATTTAATTAACTTGGGATTGATGTCCTTTTCCATTACCTTAGACAACATAGACAGTAATGCTATGGGCCGGTAATTTCGTGGCAGACACTTTTTCCCCCTCTTTGTGATTGGCTGCACTCGAGTGATTTTCCAGCAGGTATGAAAGTTCCGACGTGCATAAGATACCCGGAAGAGTCTGCCAATAACCGGCGATAATTCTGGAGCATAGTTCTTAAGGAGTATTGCTGGTATTCCGTCCGGGCCAGTTATCTTCCTACAGTCCAGTCTACGTAGAATGCGTTGAATAGTACGCGCGCGGAACCTCACATCTCGCATCGAAGGCCGTACCGGCGCGATTACAGGTGGCTCCAAAAGACATTAACGATGCGTTAACATCAGAGTCTCCAAAAGACGGGGATCGAAGTTTGAATTCGGAGAAAATAAATTCACGAACACAGCTTTATCCATTGAATTGGCGACTAACGTTCCGCTGCCAATGACTAACGGAGGAAAAGAGGAGGAAGCGAAGTTAGGTTGCCTTCCTACAATCCAGTTCACGTAGAATGCGTTGAATAGTGCGCGGACGAAATCTCACATCCCGCATGGAAGACCGCACCGGCGCGATCACAGGTGGCTCCAAAAGACCGGGATCGAGGTTTGAATTCGCGGAAAATAAATTCGCGAATACATTAGCTTTATCCTTTGAATTCGTGACTAACGTCCCGCTGTCTGTCACCAACGGAGGGAAAGAGGAGGATGCGAAGTTACTGCCGACAGCTCTTGTCATTGAACAGAAGGTACGCGAATCAGTTGGGCACTGAAGGAGTTTATTGGTCACTCTGTCGTTCTTCACAGTATCAATCGTTTGGTTGCACGCGTTTCTGATTCTAGCAAAATTCGTTCTTTTATCCGGTGGGATTGGAGCGCCATTGCAAAAAAGCTATATTTTTTGCCGCTGTAATCTGCTCGCAACGTTTATCAGATGAATTTCGTTTGATGGAATGCGGAATGTAGATCTCTATCCCGAGAAGAATAATAAAAAAATAATAAAACTCTGTGACCGACTCCGCGCATGCGTTAACATCAGAGTCTCCAAAGCACACCGCCTTCCACGGAAAGGATGCGAAGAAATTTCGCAAATCGTCCCAGTTAGCAGCCCCATACCTCCACACTTGGCGAAGCTGCTTAGGTCGGCGTTTGCCTTGAAAAGCAAGTGGTTGCGCAACCTATACCAAGCAGTGATCAGTGTTTTCCAGTTGCGCAGCAACCTCCACGGTATAAATGCCCGGCTTGGATGTCAAAAACAGATCCAAAGTGTTCGCATAATCCCCTCGGGCATCCGGCACTCGCGTAGGTTCCTACACAAGTTGAGTCAAATTGCCGCTAACAGCAAACATCTACGTTAGTCTCCTAGCCTCGTCGATTCTGTTAGAATGTACTGTGGAGTACGAATAAGTATGGTGCCGATCGTGGGCGCAGATTCACTTTCTTCCCCACGTATAACTGCGGTACCGAGGGGAAACAAAACAGAAAAAACCCCAACTGGTTCCGCTAGAGTCAAATTTTATTTTTTTCTTTTAATAGTTTTTTTGTTGTATTTTACTCAACATTATTTTATAAATTAGGTTCACAAGCACTGTCTACTTTAAGGTATTTTTTTGTTTTTTTTTTTTTGTCTTTGAACATTGATGGATTATTATTCCTTGGTGATTATTGACTTTAATGACTCTTGCTACAGACGACAAACTATACTCGCGACTCGTAATCCTAACGACGTGTATGCCCACTCCAGAGGTTGAATATCGACTGAATCCGGTGAAGATTTAATTTAAATTTCGCGCGGCGGCGTGACTTCCCGTGATGATGAACAACAAGCGACTGATCTAATTAGGGGTGAAATTTTGTGTTCTATTTTTGCACACAGGACAATCAAAAGATATCAGGCCTCTGCTCTCTCATTGTCACGCCCGTCGAAGTGTGGTGGATAATCGGTTAATTGATAATCGACGAACATGGGATAATGAGGGAACAGAAACACGATGTACGATGATCTCGGGGTGGGTTTGGTTGTGTGTGCTGGGATCAAATACAGATTCTGAGAATGATCTACTGCCGTAGTGTTACGGCTGTGGAGATCTCAGAGTGCATTGAACCATAGGGAAACAGAATTATGGAGCAGAGGAAATGTGGCCGGTGCTATTCACCTGCGAAAAGAGATCATTGATCCCAAGCGAATGGATGACCTGCGGAAAATCGATAGGACGCTAGGGAAATATTACCGTGGGAAAACGCTAGGGAATGCGCTAATTACCCAAGCCTTGGATGATGATGCAACCGCGTCGTTTGATTCGACTTGGTTGTTGCTAACCAACGTGAATTGGAATTTCCGGTGGAAATCTCATGGTCTAGAGGAATGGAGTTGCCGTATGGCAAAAAGGGTAGCTAAACTCAATTATGCATTATCTGCATAGGATAATGAGTTTAGCTATGCGTCCTTTGGGAATACATGATATTTCAGGTGAATAGCATGAACGGTGGAATAGGGGATAATATGACACGCTGAAAGCGGTCGAAATAAGGCGGAAATTGTGGTTGGAATTGTGGGTTGGTTCTCCGTGTAATATAGAGAACCCCCACCGTACCAACCAGCCGGAATTATGTACGTTAAAATCGCCAAGAACGACAATTTCAGAAGCCGGGTGATTGATCTGTATCCAGTCGATGGTACGTGAAATATGTTCGAAAAGTCTCGCGGGTCAATCGCATTCGGGGAGCGATAAAGACAACAAAGAAATATAACAGAATCCCCCAGCACGACCCTCAGCCACATGATGTCCATATTATTGCGTTCCAACGCCTCCATCTTTTGGCAAGCCAGATCGGACCGCGTATAGACGCAGACTCAACCCTTAAAACGGAATCCCAAATGTAAGTCGTGTCTTGAGCAGCGAAGGTATGCCAAATCAGTTGACAGGCAAGGATATCAGGTTTCGCTGTTTGCAAATATTGGTGGACGTCGTTTACATTCGTATTAGGGAAACCGATGCCCCTGATGTTACAAAATGCCGTTATCAGTCGAACGTCGACAGAGACTTGAGCACGAGCCCAATTACGCGATGACGAATTTCTTAAAGTTCGGTTATTTATCATAATATTTGCATAATGTTCCCCCTGACATAGTCCCCCCAGAGATCTGAATGGGAATCTATGTAGTTTATCTCCAGAGTTCTTTATCTCAGAAGGTATCATCACGACTTATCTCTGTGTCAGCCCGGGCCATCAGCCACACATCCGAAATATAGTCGGATGTATGGCTGATGGCTATGTAAATGTTGTACGTCCGTGACGCCGTGCTTCCTCGTCAGAGGGAAGAGCGTGGACCTTTTAATTTTATTCAATTAAAACGCTTGATTTAATTTAATTTCTTTCATTATTTTCTTCTTTTATACTTCGAATTATTAAATTAGCTTGGAATGCTTATTCCGCCTCTCTACTTCGTGAATTGAATGCTTCTCAGTCTTCTAAGTTTAACTGTCTGCCTGTAACTCTCAATCTCGTCTCTCTAAACTCAACTCTATCTCGACTGTATCTCTATTTCTTCTCGACTGACTCTCTAATCTCAACTAACTTTACAATGAAATTTTCCCTCTTCTTATATAATTTTGTGTTCTAATCTACTGTAAATTATTACTTGAACAAAATCAATTTTATCAAATTATTATTTAATCTATTGTGACTTTTAATTTTGAACAAACTTTGAACGAAAATCAAAGGGACATGTTTCGAATGAAAAAAGGGGCATGTATGAAGTGTACTGAAACTGATTTGATATAGAATATAGTGGATGTTTATTTAGGATATATATTAAATGAGAATGTTAGATATGTTAAGAGAATGTTTTAAGGATGTGTTATATAATTAATGAGATTCAGTGTTAAAGTTAATAATTATAAGGACAGTAGTATTCTGGAATACTACATAAACACACTTCAACATATGATACACCCTCCTCTTATCAACCTTGCTATTGAGGCAGCAATTATTATTATTCATAACATTATGCAAAGTGCCAAAAGATACTTTTCAAATCCAATCTAAAAAGAAGTCGCTGGGAGGAAAATCGGACGAAAATGGGCCTGAAAAACCACATGATTGCTATTTCTTGCCAAAAATGCATGAATTAAAACCGCCGCGGGACAGGTTGCGTTGTCGTGTTTCCCGTCCGCCGCCAATACTCTCAATACTCACTTAATAACTGCAGCAAGTTCGAACTAGTACTAAGGCAAGGACACAATTACTACATGCCGTATAAAGGGATAGTGTAGCCCGTGTATTATTTTGTAAACGCATTTATGTGCAAAAAAAAAAAATACGGAGAAAGATTTTGCAATATTAAACTAAAGGCTATTCTATTTTAACAAAGTAGGTTCTGGTGGTATTTACTGACTCTGTGCGAACACTCTTAATTGTTCTACGTAAGCGTTCCTGGTTCATACACAAGCTTGCCAATCTCATTACTTTTGTAATATTACTCTTATTTACCTTTGACGATACATAAGTTAAAACAAATTTGCACCAGCCATGGTGGACCATTTAGACCGTTGGTATTGTTTTTTTGATAACAATTTAAACGAAAATCCAAATTGTTTGCTGTGAAATGATTTTTCGTTTCCTCTGGATTTTAATAACTTGTTCTCATGATATCGCGTCAGTCGCCACCGTAAGAGCGGATTACCCACGTATATAACTATACCTACAGGCAAAACGCGCTGCGACAATAGCCACTGTGATTATAACTATACCTGCACTTATACGTATACCTACCGACATGCTATGGCAATGCTTAGGAACCCCCTGACAGGAAGGCGGTGGGAGCGCAACGATTTTTCTTTGACATTTTCCACCACTTTTCGAATTGTTTCGGGCTGTGGCCATTTCCTATCAAAATTTCTCTTTCAAACCTTCCAGACTCTGTATCTTGACGACATAAACTCCACAAGAAAAAGTCTAGAGACGTTAAATCAAGCGATCGCAAAAGTTAATCAAAATGACCATTTTTCAAAATTAGGCGACCGAGAAACAAAGGACGCAATAACGTAATAAAACGATCGTGAGCTATGCCACCATCCGGTGAAAACAAAACTTATCCATGCCCTTATCAGTCAGAATTGATATCAAAGAATTCATCATCACGTCTCGATAATGCTCTTGATTGGAAATCGCGGCTGCTCTAGTGTCACTTTACAAAAAGAACGGTCCAATGATTTTTTTTTTCGGCACAAATCCGAGAAATTCTTGATCATTTTTGGTAACTCTTTTGATGGACCCGGTCGAGATAAAATACCATTTTAGGGCCTCGTCTTGGCTATGAGAGAAGGAAAATAAAAGAAAATTCCAGTCCAAATCGTCACGCGTTGATTGTGTATAAGTTCTTCGTGAATGAGCTCAGCGCTTTCGTTGCTGTAGAACCAACAATTCTGTTTATTCATGATCCCTTTAAAAAAAAAAAGAACTTCATTCATTTCATTTTTAAAACATTTTTTATTTTTCTTTTTATATTCTTAATTTCTAAATTAAAGGCTAGACAAAAAATGCTTAAATTCTAGCTTAATTATCTTATATAATAACTTACTGGTCCTTCGCAGACGCTCTAAGGTAAACATTACTTAACACTTGTATAATTTGCCTTTCGGCGGCAGTACTGATAATTAGTTGAAATACAAAGAAAAATTTGAAAAACTGTCAATTTTTTTTTTGTTTTTTTTTCTTAAAATTTAACTTACTTAACTTACCTACTTTTTTTTTTTTTTTTTTTTTTTTTTTTTTTTTTAATGTAAAAGCACTTAACCTAACTTAACTTAAATCTTATACTACCCTAATTCCAGAAAAGCTAAGTCTATGTAAGCTAGCTGATGATACTATGATTCTATACCGACTTTGGTATCCAGGTCTTTATATGCCATTCAACCACCAGAACTGTTGACGCTGTCTAATACTATCGTCCCGGTCTCTGTGGGAGATAGCCCTACTGGAGCGCAGGAGCTCTTCTTCGGTGGGCGTTACTTCCCGGTCGTAGCACAATCGCCCGTCTACAGATGATCTACTTACATGATAGATCAGCGGAATTCCGGATCTATCCTGTATAAGCCCTTTCATATCCAAGTCAAGGAACGCCTCTGATGGAACAAAGCCGCTGCGACGCACGCTCTCATAGTACAAGGTGTTTGGATAATAGGCCCCGAAAATTAGGCCATTGGACGAGCTTATTGCTCTCGCAATATGTCCTCTGATTAATTTAGTCATAAGATTATCCACCCTATTTATGTACGCTTCATTATATAAAGTCTCATTTGAGTAATACTTTTTATAGTCCGATTCCGGTGTCCGATATAATCTGAGACAACTTCTGAGACACTTCCTTCCGAACACCCGAATCTTTTCCATCAAATTTGGACCTATGTTAAACCATACTGGACAGCCATATATGAGCATTGGCCTGATTAGCGTCATGTAGCATATGACTTTTACCCTGCTGTCAAGTTGGCTACTGTGAAATAGCCTCCTTGTCATAGCAAACGTTTTTCTAGCCTTGACCAGAGCCGCCTCTACATGTCTGTTGAAATACAGATATTGGTCTAGCCAGATGCCCAGGTATTTAACTAAACTCTTGGTTTCCAGTTTATCTCCATGCGGTCCCACGATAAGTAGCTTTGGCCAGTTTTTCCTTGTGTCGTTCGTGGCTTTATATAATGGAGTTCTAAATAGGATGGCTTCACATTTCTGGAAGTTGATCTTAAGTTTCCAGTCATCGCAATAGCGCTGCACGTTGTTGAAGTCTCGCTGTATTAAACTATTTATGATCTCAACTTTCGGAGCTGTTCTGTAAATTATGAGATCGTCTGCGAACGCAATAGCTTGTGGAAGTGCATCTAATAAGTCGCTAATGTAAATGTTAAAAAGAATCGGAGAGAGTACCGCGCCCTGTTGCAAGCCATTCTTGATATTATACGTTTTATTAGAGGTCACATTACCACTTTTGACCACGAACCTCCTGTCCTTTAACATATCGTAAAGTACATATAGTAAAGGCTTGTGTATGCCATGTCTGACCAACTTGTAATACAACCCTTCGATCCAGACGGTAACAAAGGCTTTTTCCAAGTCGATCAGACAGGCACCTGTGCATTGGTTCCTACATTTATTCCCTTGTATGTCGGAGACCAGTTTAGCTGCGGCATGTGTGGTTTCATGACCCGCCCTGAAGCCAAACTGGTTATTTGGAATAATGCTGTTGTCGTCTACCCATTTTACCAGAGCTTTGTTAATGGTTTTTTCAAATACTTTACTGATGCTTGGGAGTAAACTTATCGAACGCATGTTCATTGGGTTTGTGCAGTCTTTGCCCTTTTTTGCGATGGGCTGAATGATAGCCGTTTTCCAACGCGCGGGATAATATGCATTATTCAACGCGTTGTTAAACAGGACCGTGTATATATCTATTGCCTTTGGGGGCAGGTTCTTGAGTACGAAGTTAGGTACTCCATCTATTCCCACAGACTTTTTGCTTCTTAATGAGTCGAAGATACTCTGGATTCCTTCCCTTGTGATTAAAAGGCTATTAGCCTCACCATTGGCATTAATGTCAACTGACAGATTATCGTCACTGAATTCGGTAAAACCCGGATTCTCCGATTGCCAAAGTGAAATTTCATTTCGGAGGTGCAGGTGATTCAGTAGAACTCTGTCCTCCAGGCCGTGATTTCGGCGAATACTTTCATTCACCTTGTACATTTCCTGAAAGACAGCTCCCACAGCGTTCACCTTTTCCAAAGGATCTTCGATCACGAAGAGCTCACTATTGAGGATAGCGTTCTCCGTATCTATGCCAATGTTGGTTAGCAGCTGCTTGTTTACCTCAGTACGTGGAATTTGGAGACACTGAATCTCATTTTGATTATTTCTCCTGAATATTTTATTTATTTGTGGGAACATATTCGGATTATTAGTTTTTATAGCTCGAATTCTGTTGTTCCAATACAAATTTGTTGCTAATCTATAATTAGCTTTAAGTAGTTGTTGGAGATTTTTTAATCGGGATTTCAGTGATATTATCTCCTGGTCTTGTCTGTCTGTAAACTGTCTGTGTAATTGTTTTAGTTTCGATAGCAGTCTGCTCTTTTTCTTGTGGAGTGCGTTTATTGTTGCGTTTCTGTACATGTTAATGTGATCTGTAACTGTTGTTTTGGGGATTGTTTTGTCCATTGTTCCATTGTCCAAAAAAAAGAACTTCATGGCACATAATAATTGTTTGTCAAAAATTAACCACCGTTTGAATATCAATATATAAAGGACATATAAAGTTTGTTTCGGATATCTGTTTATTTTAAGGAAAACGTTTAATATTACATATAGAAAATAGTAGGTGTATGCATAAGTCTTTTCCGGTTTCCTGGGTAAAAAAAATACACAATTTTCTATGGAAGTTAATTTTTTTTATTCAAAATGTTGGCCATCGGCTTCTACACATTTCGCCCATGTTTCAGGTAATTTATGAATAGCATGTCAGAAAAACTAGAACCATAATCATGCCGATTACTCTATACGGATGCGAAACATGGGCTCTCACAAAACGGGAAGAGAACAAATTCCGCGTATTCGAGAATAAAGTTTTAAGGGGTATATTTGGCGGTAAATATGGCGAGGACTCAGGACAATGGAGGAAACTCCACAACCACGAATTGGAAGAGCTATACCGCAAACCTACAATAGTGAGAGTGATCAAGTCGCGAAGATTAAGATGGGCCGGACACGTAGCGCGAATGGGCGATGATAGGACCGTGCATAGAATTCTTGACGGTAAACTAACGGGGAAGAGACCGACAGGACGGCCGCGACGGAGATGGGAGGACAATGTTAGATTGGACCTCGAGGAGATCGGCTCGGAGGATCGAACGTGGAAGGAGAGCGCATAGAACAGGGAACAATGGCGGAGCCGAGTTCCTACAGGCCAGTGAATATAAATAATATATGTCAGAAAAATTGCTTGTCTTTCGCGGCAAACCATTCGTCGAGCTATTTTCCAACTTCCTCGAAATCGCTGCTCTGCGAGCGCGTGCGCCATTGGTGCGAAGAGGTGATGGTCAGATAGCGCCAAGTCTAGGAAGTGCCTCGGGTACAAAAGGATGTCCAATCCAAGCGGTTTCAAGTTATCTCGCTAGTTTTGCTGTGTGCTGCGTACTTTTCGCTGGCGCCATCTCTTAGTTAAAGTGGAAACAACGTATGCATACACATGGTATTGAACTTCCCCATTGCTCGTAAACGTCTGCTGATAGTTTCTTGTGACACATGTAATTATCATCATCATCATCATCATCATCGCCACTATAACCGCGATCCGGTCTTGGCCTTATTTAACAAACCTGAGGCTTGTTAAATTTTCCATAATAATTTGTTTTTCCGGGCAAGGTTAATAGCCTTGGGCAATGTGACACATGTAATGCTTCTACTAATTGCCGTTAAGTTTGAGTTGGTTCATCATCCAATAACTCCTGCAATTTCTCGTCTTCACATGTTTGTGGTCTACCAGAGCGCTCACTGTCTTTCACATTGAAATCACCACTTTTAAATTGTCGAAACCATATCTCACATGTTCTAATTGATTGAGCGTGTTCGCCACATGTTTCTACCAGCAAACGATGCCTTTCAACAGCCTTTTTCTTTTGATAAAATAATAAAAGCAATGTGTGCCGCAAATGCTCTTTTTCAGGCACAAAACTCGACATGTTCATCATCATCATCGGCACTACAACCGGGATCCGGTCTAGGCCTTATTTAACAAATCTCTCCACCGGTCCCGATTTCGAGCCGATGTCATCCAGTTTGGCACTCCCAGGCTCTGGGCATCCTGGTATATGCCATTCCTCCATCGCAGACAAGGTCTGCCGCACTGTATCCTTCCATACATCCGGCCACAAAGGACTTTCCGGGCTGGTTCCTCTTCGCTCATTCGAGCTGGGTGTCCGGCCCACCGGAGTCTACCGAGCTTGATTTTTCTTACAATATTAGATTCAAGGTAGATTGCGTACAACTCATGGTTGTAGCGTCTCCGGCATCGTCCTCCCTCACATACGGGGCCAACAATTCTCCTTAAGACCTTTCTCTCGACCGCGGCCCAGAGTTCAGAGTGCCCTTTATTAAGCACCCAGGTCTCGGATCTATACATGAGTACTGGTAAGACCATGGTCTTGTACAGTAGTAGCTTGGATGTTCTGGATAAATTCCGGGATTTAAAGAGCTTTGATAGACCATAGTAGGCTATGTTGGATTTAATCAGCCGTTCGCGTATTTCTTCTTCCATATTGTTATCGGCTGATACTATTGACTCAAGGTAGTTAAAGCTTTGCACTACTTCAAATTCGTGCTCCACTACCCTGATAGTTTGACAAACGTTAGATCTTCTCTTCGCAGAAGTTGCCACCATGTACTTAGTTTCTCCCTCATTAATGTGCAGTCCCAGTTTTTGTGCCGCCTGCTCGATCTGAGTGAAGGATTCCTGTACCGCCGATTCGGTTCTACCGATGATGTCGATGTCATCTGCCTAGGCAAGTATCTGACTGGACTTGGTGAAAATAGTCCCTCTTGTTGTAACGCCAGAGTCACGGATTGCTTTCTCCAACGCCAGGTTGAAGAGGAGGCAGGCCAGACCGTCCTCTTGTCGGAGTCCATTATAGATGTTTATTGGTTCGGACAGCAATTCCGCTACTTTTACTTGACTAGTTACGTTGGTCATGATCAACCTTCAAAGTCGTATCAATTTGTTTGGAATGCCGAATTCTCTCATGGCATTATATAGTTCTACCCTGGTTATGCTGTCGTAGGCGGCCTTAAAGTCTATGAATAGATGATAGAGTGGAATCTTAAATTCCTGACATTTTTCCATCGCCTGCCTAAGGGTGAATATCTGATCAATTGCTGATTTGCCTGGGATGAAGCCACACTGATATTGACGAATGATGGCTTTAGCATATGGGGCTATCCGGTCTTGTAGGATAGAGGAGAGTATCTTATAGGCGGTATTCAGCAATGTTATACCCCTAGAGTTGCTGCACAGTGTGATATCTCCTTTCTTATGTATGGGGCAAATTATACCGCGACGCCAATTTTCCGGCATCTCCTCTTTCTCCCATACGTGTACCACGATCTCATGAATTGCGTGATGTAACACTGCCCCTCTTGTTTGATCAGCTCAGCTGGTATGCCATCAGCTCCAGGGGCTTTATTTGATTTTAGCTGTGTAATGGCTTTTAATGTTTCCTCAATGCTTGGTGGCGGCAGCATTTGGTCTTGATCTTGCATTGGTGGAGCCTCCGATTCTTCTGTGAGCTGACCATTTAGCGATTCATTGAAGTGCACTTCCCATCGGTCCAGAATGCCTTCAGGATCGGTGATCAGATTATCCTCTTTATCCTTGCAGTAAGTGCAGCGTGGTGTGTACCGCGTCATACTGCGGATTATTTGGTAGAACTTCCGCGCCTGGTGCGGACCTCGCTCTCTACTTTTCTCTATTTCACAGACAAGGTTTTGTTCCCAGTCACTTTTTTTTTGTCTGTGAAGTCTTTTTTTATGTCTTCTGAGCTCTTTGTATTTCTCCTCGCGTACCTGCGTCCTATGAGACTGCTGTCCGGTATGCAGCATTCTTACGTTCAGTCGCTAGTTTGCACTCATCATCAAACCAGTCGTTCCGATCTCTACGACTACTGCCTAAGATGGAGTTGGCAGTACTAATGACACTATTCTTAAGGCGTGTCCATTTCTCTTCTACGCCCGGCATTCTAGCCCCAGGACTTACTCTCCCTCCGTGGAGCTCTTCGAGGGCGAGTCTTAACGCACGACCAAAGGTGTTGCTGGTATTCTCATTGCGTAAGGCAGCCGTGTTGATTCGAACCTGATCCGCAGATGCAATACGTCTCCGTAAGGCAATCCATGCTCGGAAAACGGTACCAACAAGATAGTGACCCGAGTCGACGTTGGCACCTCGGTACGTTCGTACCGCCATCAGGCTCGAGGAGTGACGGCGATCTATCAGCACGTGGTCAATTTGGTTACGAGTGGCTCCATCAGGTGATACCCAGGTGGCTTTGTGGATATCTTTACGCGGAAACCTGGTACTCGCAACGACCAAGTTTTTCGATGCTGCCAATTCGATGACTCGTAGTCCATTGTCATTAGTGTTCTCATGCAAACTATGGGAACCTGTGTAGTGCCTGAAAACCGGCTCCCGACCTATTTTTGCATTCAAATCCCCAAGAACGATTTTCACATCGTATCTTGGGCAGGCATTGAGGGCCCGTTCGACTTTCTCATAGTATTCTTCTTTTTCGTCGTCAGGGGACTCCTCTGTAGGTCCGTGAACGTTTATGAGGCTTATGTTCTTAAACTTGCCTCGCACGCGAAGATTGCATAGCCTTTCATTTATTGCATTAAAGCCGATGATGGCAGGCTTCAGTTTTTGGTTGACTAGAAAGCCTACCCCGAGCACATGGTGTTTTGCATGACAGCTGTAATAAATGTCATACTCGTTTCTTTGGGTAGCACCACTCCCCGTCCATCTTATTTCTTGTAATGCTGTTATGTCGAGAGCCGATGCTTTCAGCGTGGTATGGTCGTTGACTGACATTTAGTCTTAAGTAAAATATGTAATTAATTTGTTAAATAAATGTGGATATAAAACAAAAACAAAACAATGTTGTTATGTCAGCCTTATATTCGGACAGGGCATCGGTTACCTGCTGTGCAGCTTGAGCTCTGTATAGTGAGCGGACGTTCCATGAGAAAATTCTCAAATCCTTTAGCCATTTTCGTGTCCGTAGTCGTCGTCGTGTATCCGGTCCATATCCCAAGCTTGTTAAATTTGCCATAATAAATTGGGTTTCCGGGCAAGGTTATTAGCCTTGCGCCAACCTTTCTCAGGGTGTCGCTGCATGCATTGGTTCACTACTTGGCGGGTGCCAAAGTAGCTATCCAGGGGTGTCACGTGGAGACTGCATGTCAACTTGGATTGAAGAGAGACAAGGATCGTCCTGGCCTTCGCTGGGTTGAAAGCAATCAGTGACTTTGCCGTATGTTCGCTCCCTTCGCCCAACATTCAAATCGTCATGGCAGTCAAAATTTAAATAGTACAAATGTCATTAGCTGTCATTTGTGTTTAGTAAAGTTCGACTTTTAAGTAGTTGTACTTTAAAATAGAAAGTAAAGTCTTGCTTCTGTCTCAGATATTTTGTATTTAAATTGCTTTAAAAATATAACGTCCCTGTTAGGAGATCCGTAGTTTATAAATACTAACCATCTATGCGGCTTAATAAAACACTACATCATCATCATCGGCACTACAACGGGGATCCGGTCGTGGCCTTATTTAGCGGGTCTCTCCACTGGTATCCGGCCCTTATCCGAGACTTATTAAATTGTCCATAATAATTTGTTTTTCCGGGCAAGGTTATTAGCCTTGCGCCGTTAGCTTTTCTTACTTCATGATAAATAAATCACCAGCCATCATGCGCTATATAATAACTCCAAGCTCAGACTTAAATTATACGAGAATAATGCAAGCATCGTGCTTTCTATATAACAAATTGTTTCTTGTCTAATTTTAGGGAATAGTAATTTTACAGTGTGTTACAGTGGTGCATTAAATGAAATTCGTAGCATACATGCAGGAGCACGAAAAGATGTTACCTGCCAGACAGGCTTATTCCTGGCATACCTTCTGGCAGTAGGCCAAGCGCTGGTAATTTTAGTTACACAAAAATATGTCCATCAAAACACAATAGTAATATATTACATATTTCTATTTGTCCACAATCATTGTTGTTTCTAAATAACCAACATGCAGTATACAAAGTGACAAGCAATGGAGCAATGGCAGCTGTCTAGTCCGTGATTGATTGACTGATTGACGTACGACGCTATTTGCAAAAATTATAGCATGTCCCGATAGGGTAATTAACTTTGGGCCACCCTATAATATTTAGTGTTTGGTAAACAAGACATACGTGATATCTACCCTAAAAGATCACATGCCACACAACAATCAGAAATTTGTGCCAACAACGACACCTTCATATATGTAATTCATTTAACATACAACATGATATTCTTAGCCAAACTTTTGTGTTTTTTACTAGACGTCATGTCAGCCACTTTATAATACGAGTACCATGTAATTTTTCTACCTTGGGTTGGATGGTAAATAGATAACAATTGTTTATTTTAAGTTTTGATGACGTAACTAAATGTTTGTTTTGTAGATTTTGCACAGACAATTGTTTGTGTGTTTCATACGCTTTTTTCTTCTTTTCTTTTTTTTCAACTTTTACTAGATTGCTAGTATTATATAAAATATTTTATTTATTTATTTATTTATTATCAATTAGTAATGTAAAATTCCATACCAATAACTTAACCTAATGAACCTAGCAGCGGGGACTATTGGCTCTGTATTTCTTAACGCTATTTACAAATTTATTTACAATTTCTATGTGGTCGGTAGTGGGATCTGCTAGGATTGTATAAATATCTGTATTGGGAAATAGTTTGTCTTTCAACCACAGGTGTATTGGGAGGGGAACGCGGTGGAACGACGTTCCCTTACCTTTTTTCAGAATCACAAAATGTGTGTGATCCTATTTGGGAGTTTTTGTATTACACCATAAGTGTACTACACAATAATAATATTGTGACGCATATGACAATCAGTACTAGAATATTCTAGAAAGTCCGAAACAGAGTACTAGAATATTCTATAAAGTAATGGAAAACTGGAGACTAGGAACAGTAGAACATTCAAGGCAATGGAACGGACGGAAACGAAACGCTGCAACAGTATAAATACGCCGCACACAGAGCATAGTGATGAGTAAGAAGTAGAAAGTAATAAGTCTCGAGTGAGAAGCAAGCGATAAGTAAGAAGTAAAATATGCGATAAGTACGGAAGCGATAAGTCAAGAAATAGTTGTGTACGGTAAAAGTAACGGTTGGGTTAACGGACTAATAAAGTGTTATATTAATTCAAAATCGATTTAACGGCTCTTATTTATTCGAAATAATTAATCCAGAGAACCCTAAGCTCGCTACAATTGGTGTCAGAAGTGGGATTAATTATTGGTGAAGTGAATAAGTCTGTGAAAGTGTGTTGTGACGATGTCAGATCGACATTTGGAGGATCTTCGCGTTCCTGAGTTGAAGAAGGGACTAGAGGACCGGAATCTGGATAGCAGAGGACAGAAGCAAATTCTTCAACAGCGTCTGCAAGCAGCAATGGAGGAAGAGGGCATTGATGTCGACACATATGTTTTTACGATTGGGCCAGACTGTCCGCATGGAGAAGAAACAGCGAGTCAAGATGGTGCCAATGTAACGGAGAAGAGTTCGCCACAGTTGGACATTTCGGAGATGCTCAGGATGATGATGATAAAATTAGATGCGCGAGCTGCAAAATTTGATGCGTGGGCTGCAGACATTAATGCAAAATTGGATGCACGAGCTGTAAAATTAGACGCGCGAGCTGCAGAATTTAAGGCAAAATTGGATTCGCAAGCTGCAAAATTGGATGCACAAGCTGCAGACGTTAATGCAAAATTGGACGCGCGAGCTGCAGAGTTTAAGGCAAAATTGGATACCCAAAGGCAGTGTATGAAAGAATTCTGGGACTCGGAAGCGGAGGAATCTGAGGATGAGGAGAAATTGGAGCCACATGAAAGGAAGAAACTCAGGAAGAGCAAAGCTATGGCCTGTAATATTTTTGTTACAAATGTTATGATGTTGATGAGTGTGGCAACTAATTATTAAGTGTGTGCCCCGCACTTCCGCTGTGGAGGTATAGTGGGAAAGGATTAGATTGATTACCTAATTCTGGGGGAGGACTGCTTCCGTGTCTTAATGTTGTTGCGGCACACGCCCTTAATGAGGCTCCTCAATGGCGTTTCCCCAGTAAAATCGTAGAGTATGCATCTTCCATTAACCACACGAGATTCCGCTGAGTACCGCAAATAGTCGCTGACCACATTAATTATTTAAGATCCGGTTACATATCAAGAACAATAGGATTAATAATTATCGACGTCTCACTCGGGTTCACAACCAATGTTCGAGGATTAAGATTATATCAGAAGCTTTTTGATAGATAATGCAAGTTTCACTTCTTCCGAGGTTTTTTCTTTATTACTTTCTTTTTTCTTTTTTTTTTACATTCAAATTTTCTTCAACACCGATCAAAAAACGGGGACAACTTGCTGCCTTTTTTCCCTCCTGGTAACTGCGCACAAAAAACAAACGTTTCTTCTACTTTTTCCGTTCTCAAAAAAACGTCAACAACGGAATTCCGAACCGTATTCAAGAAGAACATTAACCCTCCGTCTCTCTCGCTCTCCATTCACGTCCACTTCGAAAAATAAATTCGAACTCGAAGAACTGCACGATCCACACCCGAATCGGGGCGTGTTCAAAAACTCACTTCTGGATCGTGCAATTCTTCCACCACCTTACCATCGTACTATTTTAAAACAAAATTGTATTAAATGCAAATTATCAAATGATGGTGGTGGCCGACGTACGTAACAGGCCGACAGCAGTGAGGAAGAGGAGGAAAATGACAATGATGTGTTACGTGAAGAACTGAAGGATTTCATCGATGATAACCCGATTGAAGAGGACGGCAGTGATGATGAAGACACTGATGCTTCAGGCCGTTCCCTGAAACGGATTTACAATGATGATGACGGGTTGGACAACCGACTGGAAGACGACGACTGTGACCTTATTGAAGAGAATCTTGGTTTGAAAGTCGAAGGCAAAAAGCGTTCCAAGCGTCTGCGCCGTACACAGGACGAAGAAAGTGATGGAGAGGAAGACGACGACTGTGACCTTATTGAAGAGAATCTTGGTTTGAAAGTCGACGGCAAAAAGCGTTCCAAGTGTCTGCGTCGTACACAGGACGAAGAAAGTGATGGAGAGGAAGACGACGACTGTGACCTTATTGAAGAGAATCTTGGTTTGAAAGTCGAAGGCAGAAAGCGTTCCAAGCGTCTGCGTCGTACACAGGATGAAGAAAGTGATGGAGAGGAACAGCACGTCGATGAAGGTTCAGCACGTGAGGCTATAGACGAACAGCTATTCGACGACGAAGACGATGTTGAACGCCGCTCTGAACGTAGTCACAGGGAAACTGAGGCGGCAAAACATTTCAATGATGAATTGGAAATGGGTCACTTTACTGATTTGGACAATGAAATCCGTAAAACAGATATTCCTGAGCGAATGCAATTGCGCGAAGTTCCGGTTACGCCTGTTCCAGAGAGATCCAATGAACTACAAGATGAAGCTGAATGGATTTACAAACATGCGTTTTGTAAATCAACTGTTTCCGACCAAGAGAGATCAACGGATGTTGGAGGTCGAGACCGCTATTGTAAGCCACCACATACGGGGGGAAAGATCAAGCAAGCCCTAGATTGTAGGCGTAATCAACAGTTAGAGGTGCCGTTCATTACGTTCTATAGAGAAGAACACGTGAAACCAGAATTAACGTGCGACGATCTATGGAAAGTCTATTACTACGACGCAGGCTGGTGTTTACTGTCAGCTCCAAAGAACAAACTGCTCCAGTTATTTGAAAAGATGCGGAACTACCAGTTGGATACGGTTATGAAATCGACAGATGCTCCAATACCAGATGATACGCGTGTAAGTAAAGATGAAGATGTAGACCACTTACGTGATGTGCAAACTCCAGAAGAGCTTAAGGGTGTGCACATGCATTTTCTCTTATGCTATTCGCATGAGATCCCTAAAATGCAAGAGGAATTCCGTCGTCAGGAAAAGGAAGAATGGCGACAGGCTAGAGCTGACGCGAAAAGGAGAGCAGTAGAAAATTTGGATGAAGGTCAAGAACTTCCACCGCCGAACGCCAAGATGAGAGTGGTGCATCGCGACCGACTGGCGGCTTTTGTTGGCCCGGGAGACCAGTGAACTTAGTTCGAGACGAACTAATCTAGGCGGAGGGTAGTGTGACGCATATGACAATCAGTACTAGAATATTCTAGAGAGTCTGAAACAGATTACTAGAATATTCTATAAAGTAATGGAAAACTGGAGACTAGGAACAGTAGAACATTCAAGGCAATGGAGCGGGCGGAAACGAAACGCCGAAACAGTATAAATACGCCGCACACATAGCATAGTGATGAGTAAGATGTAGAAAGTAATAAGTCTCGAGTGAGAAGCAAGCGATAAGTAAGAAGTAAAATATGCGATAAGTACGGAAGCGATAAGTCAAGAAATAGTTGTGTACGGTAGAAGTAACGGTTGTGGTTAACGGACTAATAAAGTGTTATATTAATTCAAAATCGATTTAACGGCTCTTATTTATTCAAAATAATTAATCCAGCGAACCCTAAGCTCGCTACAATATCTTTTTGATTTTCATCTTTTTTTGAATTTCTTTTTTTGTGTTCGTTAATATTTTGTATAGTAAGAATAAGAAAAATAAAAACTTACATGGAAAAAAATAGTTTACTGAAAATAGGACTTTTTTTTGCTGCCACTATGCGTGGGATCTGCAGATGTGCATTTATGACCTAAGATATTGATGCGCGATAAAATGAACATGTGGTTCGTTTAATGTATGTTTTATATTGAATTGGGTTTGTACGAGTAATAGACTGTAAATGGGTACGAATGTGATGTAATAAATTTGTGCAAACAAATTCTTAGAGAATCATAAAATGGCACACATGTATTTTATGATTCTCAACAATATTCTTTGCGTCCAACAAGCGTCGAACGCAACTTCCACTAACAACTGGATCTTGTTGGTGGGCCGGGAGGATGACGTCAGGAACAATGTTCAGCTCCTGGCGTGCAATGGTGTTATATTTGTGCCTGTCCACCAGCAAAAGATATTTTGGTGGTGGGCCAAGGAAATGTCGTCAGGAACAATGCGTAGTTCCCTTGCCGTGCAACGAGGACAGTTGCCGTTGACTGAAACCAATTCAGAATTAAAATGCTGTAAAAGGAAATGATTACCTCAATTATTGATTGACTGCAGCAATCCCAGAAACAATCCTCCAGAAATGCAAACAAGTTGATATTAATTGTAGTATTGTGAATTATTAAGTTTTCAATTTCAATTTTTATTTGGTAGATAATTACATTTATGGTATATTTTACAACTAGTACTTAAGAGATTTAGGATAGCAATTCCTTTACAACTATAATGTTAAATCTATATAACGACAATAGCACAATTTTAATGAATAACAAATAATAAATTAAGGGAAAACTACAATAAAAAACCCTTATTTGAATCTTAAGACTAATATTTCACGAGCTTCCGGTTATTTTATATAGTAATGACCTCGATATAATTTTCATAGACAGAGTACATATGTAGTGATTTAGGATAACGCAAGACGGGAAACGAGAACATTGTCAGAAAAAGAACAATTTACGAAGAAGTTTCGATTGATTTTGTCAATAAGGAACTCTACCGGTTTAACGTTAGCGTCTTCATGTAGTTCATGTGTCGAATAATGCCATGGCAAATTCAGCAACATTTTCAATATTTTATATTGATATCTTTGCAATTTTATTTGGTGTGTGCGAGCACAATTACACCATACAGGAGCGCCGTACAGGAGTATAGCTTGAAAAATGGTTTTAAATATTATAATTTTATTTCCGATGCTAAGCTTTGACTTTCTACACACTAATGGATACATAACTCTTACGACTTTGTTTATTTTGTCTATTGTGGTAGTGATGTGTTTTTGAAAGATAAGTTTTTTATCTAGGATAATACCTAGATATCTACAGTCTTCGGACCAATCAATATCAACTGCACACATACTGAGTTTAGTGACATTTGGTAGGTAGCAGTGTTTCCTACATCTCGAAAACCAGACAGCTTGTGTTTTATTACCATTTATTTTTATTTTCCATTTCCTGTAATATACAGAAGAGTCAAGAAATACTTTACTCCGGCCCCACACTTCTCCTATATAAATCCCAAATTAGACCCGCGCTCGAATATTGCTCTCATGTTTGGAGCTCGGCTCCTAAACATACCCTCGACCTACTTGAGAGCGTACAAAGACGAGCGATCCGCCTGATCGGGGACTCGGCGCTGACGTCGGGACTACAGTCGCTATCACATCGAAGGCGCGTGGCCGACCTCTGTCTGTTTTACAGATATTATCATGGGTGCTGTTCTTCGGAGATTCGTGGTATTGTTCCACGCAATTCGGCCTATATGCGCTCCACAAGACAATCCGACGGATCGCACCCGTTTGTGGTTCATCTCCCGACAGCGCGAACATCCCTGTATCAGAACTCGTTCCGTTACAGAGCGGGGAAGCTGTGGAAATCCCTCCCCACGCGAGTGTTCCCGGAGCGTTACAACCTCCAACTGTTCAAAAAGAACTGCAATAGTTATTTGATGGCATCTCGGGGCGCCCACTCGACGCTATAGGTTCGCCTCTCCCGAGAGAAGTCTAATAAAATAAAAAATAAAAAAAAATACTGCTAGTTTGTCAAGAGCTGCTTGCAAAGAGTTGTAGACATTAGTGAATAAGGCACCCGAAGAGAAAATGGCCGTATCATCGGCAAACATATCTACCTGAATATTTTCACCTAGATATGGTTAATCTGCGACAAACAATGTGAATAATATGGGACCAAGGACCGAGCCTTGGGGTACACCATAGTGGATTTGGTGGGTAGAGGATATGTCGGTTCCCATCATCATCATCATCATCGGCTCTACAACCGGGAACCGGTCTTGGCCTTATTTAGCAAGTCCTGAGGTTTGTTAAATTTTCCATAATGATTTGTTTTTTTCCGGGCAAGGTCATTAGTCTTGCGGCAGAGGCTCCCCGACGGGGAATCGAACCACGGTCTCCCACGTGACAGGCGGGTATACTAACCACTATACTATTGAGAAGCGATAGTCGGTTCCCATACTCACAACATATTTTCTCGAACGAAGAAAGCTCTGGATAATTTTGATAAGCGGTATTGGTAGCTTAAGTTTTAGTAGCTTATAAATCAAGGCATCGTGCCATACCGTATCAAAGGCTTTCTCGATGTCTAGAAGAACCAGTCCCGTTGACTCCTTGTCGATGAATTTACCAGCTATGTGGTTTTTAATGCGCAAGACTTGGTGGATTGTGCTGTGACCACCACGGAAACCGAACTGAAGGTTTGGTAAGATGTTATTGTCTTCCACAAAACGATCAATCCTTTCCTTAATGATTTTTTCTAAGAGCTTACTCAGACAGCTAAGTAGACTAATAGGTCTGTAGCTTTGGGGCTGTTCTTCGGTTTGCCGGGTTTCGGGATAGGTATTACTTTTGCTGTTTTCCAACAGTCCGGAAAATAACAATTCTTAAGACAAGCGTTGAAAATGAACGTTAAATAGTTACTTCCAGCGGGTGGAAGTGCTTTAATTAATTTGTTGTTAATATTATCGAGACCCGCAGCCTTTTTTGATTTCGATTTTTTTATCAATTCTTTAACTTTGCTGATATTAGTTGCGTAAGTACTTTCAGCTGGTGTTTGAGAAAGTACATGGATAGTGTTAGCAACTTCAGCTTCAGTATACGCGTCGCTTAGATGCATAGATATGGAGTGGTTCTTACTAAACGTGTTAGCAAGTAGGTTCGATTTCTCCACTGAAGAAATAAACAACTTGTCGTGAACTTTAAACGGAGGAATACTTGACCCTCTCTTTTTCAAAATTTTTGATATTTTCCAGAACGGTTTGCTTGCTTTATCAATAGAGGCAAGGTGTTTATTCCAACACTTGTTCCTATATGCTGAGATTTCTGTTTTAATGATATTATTTAAGACTTTAACATTAACTAGAAAACAATCGATTCTATAACGCAGCCATTTTCTTCTTTCAGAGTTTCGTAGCCTAATCAGATGTAAGATATTTTCAGGAAGCGGTGCCTTATCAACTGGAGCAGTGGAACATTTAGGTATCGCAAGATCGGCCGCTCTATTGATAACAGAAACAAAATTGTTGCATAGGATATCAATGTGCTCGCTGCAGGTTATAGAATTTAGGCTGGTATCACCTAGAACCAAGTTCGTGTTTATATATGATTTATAACAATTCCAGTTGGCGGCGGAATAGTTGTGGTATAAATTGGCGCGATTTACAACTACTATATGATTCACTGTGAAGCTGATCGGAAGGTGGTCTGAACTTAACGCATTTAGAGTTAATGGTACTGTGCAGTAATTTGGAATATTAGTGATATATATGGATCAAGAGTTGAGGGGTTCTTGTTAGCACTAGCTGGGATATAGGTGGGGAGAAGTGGATAAAGTATGGAAAAACTTGGGCTGGATTCAGTAACATCTAGTAAAATGTTACCCCAGCAGTTTGCCCTAAGACAATTCCACGACTGATGTCTGCAGTTTAGATCACCACCAATAATTACCTTGTTTCGAGTGTTGAGGCTATACAATTTATGCAGATCCCGCTTAAAGTTTCCATTTCCACCAGGGAAATAGACCGAAAAAAGGCTCACCTTGGAGTTGTCACTTAATGTTACATCTATACTAATTTCCTCAATTAACTTAAGGTGCAATGAAGGACGCAAGGAATGTTCTATACATTTTTTCACAACAATGGCGACACCTCCACCACTAGCATGTACCCTGTCTAGGCGATAACATATGTAATTTTGATGTGAGAAAGAAATGTCTTGTTTGAGCCAGGTTTCTGAAACAAGTGCAATGTCAATATTAAAATTTATCAAGAAACTAAAAAATTCATGCTTTTTGTTTTTGATGCTTCTCGCATTCCAAGTTATGATGTTAAGAGAGTTTCTTAACATGTTTTTTCCGAGTATATGTACTTAATAGCTAATGAAGTAATGACGTTAAATTGGTCAGCTTTAGTTTGACAAGCAGAGTTTATCTCGCTAAATGAGAACAAGTTATCATTAGTTAAAGTTTCTGACGGATTTTTCTTCGTGTGTGCCGTATCACTGTTGGAAGGTTGCTGGGTTTGATGGAGGCCAGAAGCCCAGGTGGATGAAGGAAGTGAAGGTTGACGCACTGATCGTGGTAGTGGAGGAAAATTATCAAGGGAGAATCGGTCTGGCAGTGGCTGCTGTTTGTCACTCGGAGGCTGTAGGAACGTTGTATTTCCTGTACCACGTCCGCGTGGGGATAATTTGCGACGAATGTCTATGTACTGCTTTCGGCTTATGCATTCTGGATCGGTGGATTTATGTGGCCCACTACAATTTGCACACTTGATGACCTCATTCGTTTTGCAGTCGGATGTTTTATGGTTTCCATAACAGATTGCACAGAAGCTATTTATATGACAATGCATCGAGCCGTGACCGTAAAGCTGGCAATTGTGACATTGTGTGACCTTACCTGGATTATGTTTTTTAAAGCCCCAGCGAACGATGGCTTTGAACAAGGTGGAATAGTTCCGTTTTAGTTCGTTTAATTTAACAGTACCGCGTTGAATATAGACGATGTACAAGTAGTGTTTGTACAGGGCTTTTGTTGATGAATTTAATGTGATGGTTTTAACATCTAGGCACTTAATCCCGAGTGCAATTAGTTCATTTTTCACTATATCGTTGCTAATCAAGTCTAATCCGGATAACACTACCTTTAATGGACGATTTTCCTTACGCGAGTGGGTAAAAAACTCACATTTTAACCGTAAGAGTTAGGTTCTGATTTTGTTATATATGTCCATTGTTGGAGCACATATTTTTTGTCCAAGCGATATGTTTTTAATTAAGTATTTGTCTATCTTAATGTTGCTCAAAATATCACGCACTTTAGCACTAGTTGATTTTAACACCACAATTGACGGAACGGTTTCTTTAGTAAGTTCTGCGCACTGTTCGTCATTGGTCGGATCCATTTCAGGAGAGTCTTCCATCAGACTTTGAAGTGGTTGAAAAAAGTTAGTATTTGAACACATTTTAGATTTTTCTAGCACTTTATTGTTCACTTTTGAAAGTTTATCGGGAGGTGTTTGGCCTCCAATAACGGGGTCGTAACGCAACCGTTTGCGCTTAATTTTGTTTAATACACGTGGCCCAGGGGCCATAACTTAACGGTTATAACACTTGCTCAAATTTTATGTATGCGGAAAACGAGACAAAGCAAACAAGATAATGATAATTAAATTGTGAAAATTATTGTGAAAATAACGGTTGATTAAGATAAATAGCACGAGTAAAACTGTGAGACAAGTTGTCTGTTTGAAAGTCAGCCAGGTACTGTGAATTATTAAGTTTTATTTCAAGAGATTATTATGATGTTTACAGATTAGCATTATTGGCTTGACCGAATGCTCTGATTAGTTAACGAAGAAAAGGATAGAATTGAATGAAGTTGGTTGACAGCTAGCAATTTAGTTGTTTATTCGTTGTCACGACAACTGTTTGCTGATTTTTGTTGATTATGGTTGCGATGGTTGCATCTAGTCCGAATCCGCAACATTCCGGCCGCCTTCGCCAATCATTGGCGAATCATCTGGCTCCAGGTGGTCGTCCGGAGCTTGGTCGGGGGGTTCCTCCTCCAGTGGAAAGATGCTGATTAGTCCCTTTCGTTGCTGGAGGCGATTCCAGAGGACGGAGGCCCAGGGCCGTGGTCTTCTGGTGATGCGGACGTCTGGACAGAGCCGTCCGCCCTGAATTGGTGATGGATGAAGGATTGATGATGACGAGAGTTCCGTCGCTGGTGTCCGGTACTCTGGGTCGCAGACCTGACCATTTGATCTGGGTTGGAGTTGTAAGTTCGCAACCCACGATCAATGACCACGTAATGACGGGTGGTCGAAAGTACTGCATCGAGTCTTACCGATGGGATGCGGCTTTTGGCATGTGAGATCGCAAGACTCCGCACCAGACGTTGAGTCTGGTGCGGAGTCTTCCATGGCGCCGTCCGCGGGTCCTGGCGGAATGACGGGTGCGGACCCAGTGCCTACTGGACTGAGTGAGAGTGAAGTACCGCCTCTCCTGGATTACTGAGAGGCGTGCTGGTTGGTTGGGATGCAGTTGGGGTGGTGGGGAGCGCCACCCGCCAATCTGGCATTGTGCTCTCTTTACCCTATTGGGGAGGCTACATGTGGTAGCGGTCGTCCTTGATGATTCCTGTCATTGGCCGGAGTTTGGCCATAGGTGTCTCTGTTCGGTTGCCTGTACTACTGACAGTTGTTGAGAGAGCACCGATTGATGGAAGATTTCTATCCGAGTTTTGCAGCGAATTACAATTGGCTGGTATGTTGTTTGGCATCACCGATAGGTTGGTGACTGACAAATGCGTTTGGCCTGCTCCTAGGCCATTTCCTGGTGCATGTTGCTGCTGCTGCTGATGTAGTTGTTGCTGTTGCAATTGATGTTGCTGATAAGACTGGCTAGTAACCGGACTCTGTGGTTTGTCACGGTCACTGCGGACATGGTTGGTTGCGACTGTTGCTTGGACAGTTGATGGCGTAGACGTGGAATGCACTGACGTTACATTGTTACGGGCCGACCTTGAGTCCAGGTCCCCCCAACATCCACTAATCCCCTTTCGTTAGTTTCCCCCCTTTACCTCTAAACGGAGAACAACTCGCCAAGTAGTTAATTTGCATAAACTACTTTATGCAAATTCTACTTGGCAGAGAAAATAATAAAAACCGGCGTTGGCGCCGAATAATAAAATAAAACATCAACGGCAAAAAACAAAAGTTTTGACATTCGACGTTAAACTGGGAAACCAAAAGCACATTGGCGACACCAACAACAGCTTCGGAATACAACAAAACTCCATATAATACCAATTGTTACAAACAAGAAGCGGAAAAAATCTACATTCTAGAGAAACTTAACGATGAATGGTTAAGAGGACGTAATAGAAGTGGCTGTGAAGGAATATTTCCAATTAACTATATAGATGTAAAAATACCCTTGAAGAACGAAAGCCGATCAGGGTAGCAGTCAGTCAACGCCCCCTGCACCCCGTCGCAGTTCCAATAGGCCAGCTGAATCAACAGCAACAGCGTCCGCTCCACGGACGCTCAAGTTAATATCCCAAGTAAGTCCCATTCCGTGTTATCGGTCGCTACGGATTAAAAGCGAACTGCGGTCAGAATAGTCCGGGTAGCCCCTCCATACGTAAATTATTAAACGCGCGTAAGCATTACCGTTGATGCAGACGAGGAGCCGCACAAGAAATCTATCCGCGGAAATTATATCGGTAGAACCCGTCGCCGCTATGTTGGGTGCGGATAAAATTCTGGACATAGTCCAAGCTAACGTGGAAGTATATAGTGGCCAGAAAGGACCTAACGCAAAGAGAGAACTACATAGTTTCCTCGAAAGCTTTGACAGGACACTGGACTGTTTATCGGAGGAGGAGGACAAAATTTTCCTGCGGTGGTTGCCCATGAGGCTAACTGGGAAAGCTCGCCGCATGTTCAAAGAACAACTCCCAACGACTTTCAAGGAGTTTGAACAGCGACTCCGAAACACAATACTACCACACGTGTCATACGAAAAGTTACACTCGAAACTCTCTCGTATGCGACAATCCCGCAAAGAGGATGTCGCCGAATTCACCCACCGCATAACGCAAGCAGTAAATGACTGCAATGAAGCGGCAACACGTAAGTATGGGACTGCGAATAGCATAGGATTACTGGATTACTGAGAGGCGTGCTGGTTGGTTGGGATGGCATAGGGTTCACCTTCCAGACCGAGAGATTAGCTAAATCGGTTCTGATGGTAGGAATCAGAAACGACCAACTGAGGCATCTGATAGTACAATCAGAAAAGGACCTTTTGGATAGGATTATTGCTAGGATTCTCGAGTTAGAGAAAACCGAGAATGAGATGAGGAGCGAGAGTGGATGCTACGAAATACCAACGAGGTATCATGACCAGTCACCTTCACCGGAAAGGAACGACGAATACCATGCCCTCACCTCATCAAATAGACAACCTGTGCTAAGAAATAATCCATTTTACTATTGGGAGGATGAGCAAGATCCCCCAGAGGAAACAAATAGGGTTTTAGATAGGACCTACGGGGATACTCGACCAAACCTCCAGGAATCGAAAAAACAGGCAGGGTAGTAGAGACACAGAAAAGGAACTCTAACACGAGATTCCCAGAACGTTCTCACCCCGTTACACGCCCACAACCTGGGAAAACCCCGTTTAGGTCGGATACACCACCACACACTTCTAGTAGCAGACCAACAGGGTCTAAGCCAAAGAAGCCCGAGGTACCACGATACCGTCAAAGAGGCGGAGGTGACTATTTCAGTGACTCCTTTAGTCAAGGTAGGGACAAGCGTACACCAAACCCATGACTTGCAGTTTCTGCAATAGGAAAGGGCATGTATACGACGAATGCTTTCTACGCCGAAACACTCCAAAGTGTACAAAGTGTGATCGATATGGGCACGATGTCCAGGATTGTCGGACACTTAGTACACAAAGGAAGGCGGACAATCCTGAACCTACACCAATAAGGTCGCAGAACCAAAGGAAGTCACCTGTGAATACCTCAAATCGAGGGCAGGAACGACCATCCACATCGAAACAAGCAACGGCATCGAATCGTAGAGTGTACAGCATTCGATGTTGTTGTGAGTTTTGTGGCCGAAAGGGTCACACGGGGGACGAGTGTCGTATCAAGGCAAAGTGGATAAAACCACAAAAGCCAACAGACACACCCAATGTGGTTAAGTCTGTACTTAGCGATCAGACCCCACCGACCTGCACAGTCAATACAGAATGGCAAACAGTCCAAAGAAGAAAAATGTCAAAGGACAACAAACAGCCACGCGACAAAGGCGATGAACAGACACGAGCCAAGAATAGTACTAGTATGAGTAGTACTGAACACTCGGAGGCTCGAAAAATAAAACAACGCCAACACCGATTACAACGCCATCGACCCGAATCGAACCGTAGTCAGTCGAACTCAACCGCTACGGACGCGTCAGAGACGCCAAAAAAGGGGCATAGGCGACAGAAGAACGGAGAATGGTGCACATTTTGCAAGCGACACAACCACACGGCGACAGTGTGTCGACAAAAAGCAAAATGGGAGAAGTCGGAAAACTCCCAGAGGTCGGGCCGGAATTCCCCAACCCGACCGAATTAAAGCCACCAAATAAAGAAAACTGTCCTCAACCACCAACAAAACTTCCAATAGTCCAGCTCCCATTAGACATCGGATGTAGAAACACTACACTTCTAATAGTGGACACAGGTGCGGAGATCACCCTTCTTAAGCTGAAGGCACTCCAAAATGGAACAGCACTGGATACCAAAAAGGCCACTACTCTCCAAACGCTTTTTGGAAAGGGAAGATCTAGGGGCTTTTGTAAGGGAATATTCAAACTGCCCCAACCAATCTCCTGTAACTTTCAGGTAATGGACTCCCTACCGGGATTGTCAGCAGATGGGTTGTTAGGAAACGGCTTCCTGGCTAGGAATTGTAAAGTCAACGGACCCGGGAATTGTTTGGAATTCTCCCAAATCAATGTAAATCCGGTAAGTTTTTCCGTTGAATTTACAAAAGATAGGAAGCGGACGCCAGGACCAAAGGCAACCAGTCGGGAACCCGTGCCAAGGGGATCCATAGAGGTTCAGACCGCGGCCGGAAGTACACCGGATACCCTACCCAAACAGGGGAAAGGGGGCGAAAATTTGTCAGGCTCCAAACATCCCAACCCCACTTTAATAGCTGACAAACCAAAGAAAGCTAACAAAGAAGTAACCATGGTGGAACACTCACTGCCAAACGCTTCGGAGGTAGACATTTTTCTGAACAAACCGGCAATAATACCGGCACGTTCACGAAAAATACTGAGACTTTCCATAGAAATTCGGGAAGAGGTAATTCTAGTACCTAAACCAATGCAATCAGGGATTTTCATATCCAATTGTATTGTAGGGAAAGCGAAGAGTGCCCAAGTAGAGGTACTCAATATCGCAAGCTACCTCCAAACCATAGACCGAATCATGGTGGAGTTACATCCAATTAAGGAATTTTCCATCTTTCCGCTGGAAAATGAGGACAACCGTTCTACGGAATACAATGCGGATAAAAAACATTCAGAGGGAGAAAACCTCCAGTATATCCGACATTTATTCCCAGAGGAGGAATTACCAAAAGATCCAAGGTTGACACAATTACACGAGGAACTCCACTTAGGGAAAAACCTAAGTCCTCAAGAGTGTCAATCCACGGTGGAAATATGTGAGGAGTTCTACGATATTTTCCACCTTAAAGGTGATCTCTTAACATATACCAGTGCAATAACGCATGAGATACCGGTGATACAGGATCAAGCACCGATAAATCAAAGAATGTACCGTCTGCCTGAGTGCAAGAAAGAGGTGATCAACGAGGAAGTACGGGATATGCTGGAAAATGATATCATTCAACCAAGCAAAAGTACTCTTGGTAGTTCCTAAGAAAGCGGGCCCCGATGGAAAAACCCGATGGAGAGTTGTGGTCGATTTCAGAAAACTGAACGACAAAACCATCGGTGATGCGTACCCTCTCCCTCGAATAGAGGACATTTTAGACCAGTTCGGTCACTCACGCGTTTTTTCCACTCTCGATTTAGCCAGCGGCTACCACCAAGTCTTAGTAGATCCGAAGGATCGAAGTAAGACAGCGTTCAGCACAAATTACGGGCACTACGAGTTCAAACGTATGCCATTTGGTCTGAAGGGAGCACCAGCTACGTTTCAGAGACTCATGAACCATGTCCTAACCGGGTTGCAAGGAATCGAATGTTTGTTTATTTGGATGACGTGGTCATATATGGGAAAAACCTAGAACACCATAATGGCAAACTCCGGAAAGAATTCGATCAAATTAGATACCACAACCTCAAGTTGCAACCGGAGAAATGCAAGTTCCTCCAGAAGGAAGTAGTATACCTGGGACATGTTTGTTCCGAAAAGGGGGCAATGCCAAATCCAGACACGACAGCTAGTGTCAGGGATTTCCCCATTCCCAAAACGGTAAAGCACGTCCAATCGTTTCTAGGCTTGGCGAACTACTATCGAAAATTTGTTCAAAATTTTTCGAAGATAGTAGGCCCCTTAACAAATTTGTTAAGGAAGGACGTCAAATTCACCTGGTCAGACAAATGCCAACAAGCATTTGATAACATAAAGGAGTTATTGGTCTCGCCGCCACTGGTAATCTATCCAGATTTTACCAAACCCTTTAACCTGACCACGGATGCGAGCAACGAAGCACTGGGTGCCGTACTGTCGCAAGGCGAAATCGGTAAGGACCAGCCAGTCGCATATGCCAATAGAACCTTGAATAAGGCGGAAAAGAACTACTCTACTATCGAGAAAGAGTTACTAGCCATTGTTTGGGCGGCTAAGAATTTCCGTTGTTATTTACAAGAGAGAAAATGTAATATATACACGGACCACAAACCGTTAAAGGGAGTATTCAACGTGAAAGACCCCACATCACGTTTACTAAGGTTCCATCGCAAACTACTGGAGTACGACTACCAAATCGAGTATAAACCCGGTAAATACAACACTAATGCGGATACCTTGAGTCGTATCCCGCAAATTTGTGATGAGACTCCCACACTACCAAGGTGCAATGTACTAACACGCGCTCAAGCTAAAAAGTTATGGGCAAGTGAAGGAACTCAGGATAGTCCAAATGACGATAAGTCCTCTCTTAACGACGATCCCATTCCGGCCTGCACGGAAAAAGGAATGCAGATAACCAATCCTGAAGACATTCAGTTCCTACTCCGGGAATACCATGATCCTCCTTTGGGTGGACACCGAGGAGTGAGTAAAACGTATCACAAAATACGTAGACATTTTTTGGTGGAAGAACATGATGCGCGACATTAAACAGTACATCAAAGTATGTAAAACATGTCAAACCATGAAATCTTCACCGAACATACGCATGCCCATGGTAATAACCGACATTGCAAAGAGACCTTTCAACAAAGTATACTTAGATATAGTAGGTCCTCTTGATCGCACTCCAACCGGCAATCAATATATACTTACATTCCAAGACAACTTGTCTAAGTCACTCGTAGATTACCTGCGAAGCATTGTGGATGGAAATTCTCAATCATGGGACCAGTACCTGAGAACGGCAACATTCGAATACAACACCAATGTACATGAAGGTACTAAGCTTACACCAATGGACTGTCTATTTGGGTTCACCCCGGAGGTACCGACGAGCATAAAGCAACCTCCGGAACCGGTATACAACCATGACAGTTACCATAAGCTATTGAAGTACAAACTTCAACATACGTACGAAATAGCAAGGCGTAGCCTGTTAACTTACAAGAAGAAGTCGAAAGAGTACTACGACCGTAAGACGCGGCCATTCACGTTCCATGTAGGCGACAAAATCTTAATACGGAATGCCCAAAAGCTAGGAAATTAGCTCCCATATGGGGGGTCCCTACAAGGTAGTGCAAATAAATAGTCCGGTAAATAGCGTCGTTAAGGTAGGGAGAAAAATGTGGCGGTGCACAATAATAGGCTGAAACCCTACTACGAATAGAGGAAGCCGAACGCAGACAAGACCACGACAAACAAGGGAAGATAACACACCACAGACGGTGTAGGGATCAACGCTACAGTTTGATACTTTTGTAGCCAAGGTTTTCCGGGCAAGGTTATTATCATTGCGCCAACCTTTCTCAGGATGTCGCTGCATGGATTGGTTCACTACTTGGCGGGTGCCAAAGTAGCTATCCAGGGGTGTCACGTGGATACTGCATACCAACTTGGATTGAATGAACAGGGACAAGGATCGTCCTGGCCTTCGCCGGGTTGAAAGTAGAGACTTTGCCATGTATGTTCGCTCCCACTCCCCCCTATCAATAATATTGTTCCGCATCAACTATAATTTGAATTAACAATTTCATTCCATATCAAGCGACAACTGTAATCACTGATATTGTCCGCGTCAATGAGCGTAAAACAAAACGAATAGAAAGTTTGTAAACAAATATCCTTCCGAACTTTTATTTCGTGTTTTGTGAGAATCATTAGGTCGCGAAGACCAGTGAAGACAGGTAACGAAAATTGGCAATGGCAGAATCATCCGTAGAATTTTTGTCGGAAGATCAGCGGAAAAGTGACCAGACAGGGGACGGCGGCATAGCAGAGGTCATGAACTTTAGGGTTCCTACAGACCAATAAATAGTAGTATAGTTTGTAATAACCTCAAACCGCGAAAAGTGCCCAAAGGTTCACATTAAGGGTCAATTTTGGACAGTTAAACAACCATAGTCCGGCGCAAGGCTAATAACCTTGCCCGTAAAAATAAATTATTTTGGAAAATTTAACAAGCCTCGAGACTTGCTAAATAAGGCCAAGACCGGATCCCGGTTGTAGTGCCGATGATGATGATAATGATGAAACAACCATAGCGAATCGCTCTTCAGTCGAACTACACGAACATGGAACGATCTGGCATGTCATGGATTCACCCACCATTGCAATCTAGAGACAAGAGCAATATCCGTCGACATCAATCCGCTCACTTTTCTTCCACCTGCACTGACATTTAGGGCCATCAAAGAACTCTTTCTGTGCATATGAAATACAAAAATAAATAAATAAGTGAAATATTGTGATACTAACTTATAACATTTTAATCTAATTCTTCCAATGTTTTTAAAGTAAAATACTTGAGATAATAAAAAGAACACAGTTGATTGTTGTTTATGTTTGTGCAAGCACTTGTTTTAACATCCGGGTGTTCGCTTTACACACAAACACAAACGAACTGTGATATTTATTTAGACTTATAGAGAATTTCAAGGGTTTTGAAAACTTATTTACCTTGTCTCTGTTTTTCTAATCTACAGGTCTACAGATAAAGTGGCAATATGGTACGCAAATACTTACCACAAGGGAGAATTAATTGAATTAAAGTCATATCACTAAATCCAGTGTACTTCCAATCAAAGAAAATACCTAAATAGAAAAGATACAAGACGCATTTACTACGAAAATTACCTACAAATACGAATCTCACTTAATCAACTTCGCACAAGTTCATTGATCCTCCGCCCACGAAGACTTTACCTTGTGTTCAACATGCCCAAGATAGAAACAGGGAAACTACTTTTTGTCTCTTTAAGCATTCACTTCCTAGTGAACTTCCCACCCATTCAAACCGCAGTTATACGTGAACAAATACCCATTGACGAAGGGACTACGCCGACTAGTTCAATTCGTGGTCTCATACCCGAACTAAATGATGCCACGGCGATGACTGCGATGGAATCATCGGCGGGTATTCTTGCTACACCAAGACATGACATAAATGCTACAGAAAAATATACGGCCCCTACAGCACCAGCTAACAATGAACTTCAGACAGTTACCGGCGGTGAAGATGGAACCACTCAAGTGAAACTAATCAACTCTACGACAAATATGAATAAAGAAACTACTCCATCGTCGCTAGCTGACCCCAAAACACTAAACTTGAGACCAGCAATACACACAACAGATGGATTTCCTTCAGCTAAACAGCCAGATACTACCCTGAAATATGGTCTTCCAGTTGGTACCACTACCACAAATGTACCTGTTTTGAGGGGAGATGTTTCCACAGTTAATGTTGAAGACCAATTAAAATGGAATAAGGCGGATGAGAGAAAACTACAGGCACATATTACTGGAATGTCACAAAATGAGGGAAATAGTTCAGAAAGCACATTCACAAAGATACCTCCCCTGGAAGATAATCAGCTGAGGATCACAGCTATTAGAGAGCCTGATAGTAATGATTATGGGGCACATATGACTAGGCAATCTGAAATGGAGGGCTCTCTCTCAGATATCGGAGGTAAAGAGGATACCCTTAGAGGAGAAGACGATCTTGGAACTCCTATTATAAGGCAGTCTCAGATAGACGGGAATGAATCAGATGTTGTCTCTAAGGGAGAGTCTATCGGAGGAGATGATGACTTGGGAACACCTATTCTAAGACAATCTCAGATTGAACGTATTCAGTCGGAGATTGGAACCAAGGGAGAATCACTTGGGGGCGAGGATGACCTAGGAACCCCACTTATAAGACAGTCTCAGATGGAGGGTATTCCAACGGAGATTGGTACAAACGGAGAGGTTCCCAGAGCCGAAGACGATCTTGGAACTCCTATTATACGGTGGTCGAAAAGAACAGACATTCACACGGATGTTACTGCAAAGGAAGACCTTTCGAAAGATGAGACAGAAACATCTGATGTCAGGCATCTTCGAACAGATGGCATGCCGACCGACTCTTCAGCAATTAAACAATCTTTTGACACAAAAACACCGCCCCTGACTGCAGGACAAACTCAGGTCGACGGTAATCAATCAGAGACAACTACCATTAGTGGAGTTTTAAGCAAAAGTTTCAACGAAAAACCTCCTCATGTACAACTGACACAATTTCTTCCCAATCTTCAACAAGCCACAACTATGAAGGAGCCTACCCTCTCTCCAATGACTTCGTCTAGTCCCATTTTCAGTCAGTCTGAAATTACGGAAAATCCATCGGATAGCACCACAACAAGAAGTCATCAAATGACCCCTTCCTCAATAGATGATATACCAAATATCACCACTGTGAAAGATTCACTTCAAATACTGAATGGTACCAGAGGAAATGAATATCAAATCACCCCTACTTCAATTGACGATATACCACAAAACCTCACGAAAAATTCTCCAGCAATGTTGAATAACACGGCAGCTCCTATCTCTCAAACAGATATCGTGCCATTGGAGCTCTCTACGAAAAAGGAACTTCAAAAAAATGAGACCAAGAACGATCCAGAAATATCCACTGCAAGAGATGCTCGTATGGACACGACCACTTTCCACTTCGCAACTACTAACGGTCGATACGATACGACTTCGCACAAATCAGATAAAGTAGATGATGAATTCGATAGTTCTGACACCAATGACACCCGACTGAATGCAACGTCTATAAACATATCCAATGATTTCAAAACTACTGACGTTCATGGACTTAAATTAAACATCACAAACTTACACAGATTCGATGCCGACAATGTGGGAACCACAGAAACAAGAACAGAAGAAAACACTCCAGGAATGACAACGATGGATGACGACATGCCCCTGGAAATATCAACAATAAGAGATTTTCGTGTTGGCGAAGTGAAGATGGACAAAATAAAGTCAGAAGAAGGACAATCGGAAAACACCACCACAATTATTTCTGGTATCATGGACGGAAAACTTAACGAGGAAGAAGAATCTACAGCCAGCAAAACAATGAACCCTCAACAAGATGATGGCTCATCCGAGAGCATAATGTCAATCAAATTTAATGGAGACCCTCTTATTCATCCTTCTACTATTCCCAGCATTCAAATAACTCATGATTGGCATACAACTCACCCAACTGAAATGCCGAACAACAAAACCATTATGCTTACTACAACAGATTCTACTGATGCTGCTAAAGATCCAACAACAACAACAACCTTTAACCCACACAATGACGAGGATGAAAATGAAACTACCCCAGCAATTAATATTCAAAGAACAAATTCAACAGAACAAACGAACAAACCCATTTTAGGCACAACAACAACAATCGCCGAAAACGACAAACATACATCCATTGTCGAACCCATATCCTCACCGCCGACCACGTCCTACGATTCCCCTCACACCACAGATTACAGTCCACAATCAGAAACACTTCGAGGACCATCCATTCACGAAGTCATACCAAGTTCCACCGTAGCTATTCCAGAAAAACGCGCCAAGTTCATTGGTGAAGACTACAAAACCATCAACGGCATAAGATTAACAAATACCAGCGATGCATGGAACTTGATTGGCCTGAAGCCTCTAGGAAAACTGAAATCCTCCGAGATCCCCAACAGTGTTGAGGCGTTTGATGATAAATTCATTATCAACTCCACCGCCGACAAAAACTTATACGACTGGAGCCAGGTAATGCTCAACACCGGTGGTATTGAACCCGAAACAACTTTCCGAATACCAGAATCCGAGGATGACACAATCATCGATGACGATGGCCCTGCAAATGCAACAGCACAAATTAAACTGCCTTACCTAAATGAAGTCGCCAATTCCCATACAACATCGCTAACCGACGAACTGAGTGCAACAAAAAAACTTCCCACTGTCAACACAACCACAATCGATAATATCGAACCGGAAACGAAGTTTCCATTCTACCTCCAAACAACGACTAACGCCAACGAATCTATATTTGACATTACTATGCCAACCGAAGAAAATCAATCAACAATAAAAACATCAATTGGCAATATTAAAACAAACACCGATGTGTTTATTAATGATAATCAACTTGATGGCAATAACGATAGCGACGAGCATCAGCCAGATTCACCAACTGTTGACATGAGAAATGAGACGATACACATACCACCTGTTACCGAAATAATTCCAATCCAAATAAATAATAGCACGACTGCGCCAGCAGCTACGTCATCCCCAACTGATTTCAATACAGATATTCCAGTTCAAACATCCACACGAATGGCCCTGGCTCCACTTCCAATGGAAACAATAACAACATCAACCTCACCTTATCCCTTTATAGATGAAACAAGCGAGACATTAAATGGAACATTCACAACGGCATCCACACAATGGCAACGAATTCCAGGCGAAACCATAACAATACCCCCGGCAGCAGAAACGCCGCCAACAACTGCTATAAAAACAAAAACAACATCAACAACAATTACATCGAACCAATCTCCCCAAGTAACTACCATTACAACAACAGAGCCATTCACGCCTACAACAATCAGCAGCGATACTATGACACAAACCACTGACAACGACGTCAGCCTCGATTCGCCGACATCTACCAAAATCACCTCCGACTCTAAAGCCATCAGTTCTACTGAATCTACTGAACAATACGCACGTATCAACCCCGTTTGGACAGCAACTACCCCCGACGCGCTCACAACCGAAACGCATAGATTCACGTACACCGACGTATCGACCGAGGAGAATTCCGAAATAAATAACGCGTACAATATCGCGACGCCCGAACCGTCAACAACAATTTCTAATATTCTAATTACTTCCCCCGTGAAAACCGTCTCCCCAGTGCCACCAACGACAACCCAAACTAGTGCGACACTCTATCCAAATCCAGATCATATCGATTCGATACAAAACATTTCAGATACGGGTGAAACCTCAATCGAGAGTAATGTCATCGATCAACTTCATAGCGAGGTGACAAAAACTACAACCACAACCTCAACGACGACAACGGCGGCGGAAACGACAACAATCACACCTTCAACATCAACGTTAACTTCAACATCAACCACAACTGCGTCCAATTGGGCCATCGAAGATAACGAGGACAACATTCGGATGCCATCAACCGGTTGGAGCTGGGATGAATCCACCGCCACCCCAACAACATCCACCCCCGAAAAGCCCATGCACATCGATATCTCGACAACAATGCAATCGATATCGCCTAAAAACGAGGATGTCTACTCTATACTGCCGACCATCGATAACGATTTCCATGTTCCCAAGGTGTTCATTGATGAAACAACAACAGGTGCAGCATCAGTGTCTTCTACACAATTACCACCACCTCCTCCTCCGCCGGTTATTGCCGCCGACATGGATTCGGCCGATGCACAGGAAACGGATGTCAATGTCATTATCGCTATATCCGTGAGTGCGGTCGGAATTGCAGCTCTCATACTCCTAGTGGCTTTCCTATACGTTATGCGAAAAAGGCAAAAGCAGATGTCATACGGTCAACGATGTCGCCCAGTAAGTCTGGACGCCTACAGCCTAGACAATGTGTCCGTGTATAACAGTGTGCGAAGGAAGGCGGCTACCCTGAGAGCATCGAAGCGATCCTACGGCAATGTAGCGTTCGATGATCCCTCCCTCAGGCACAACATCCTCAGTACTCACGAATTGGCGAAGTTCGTCGACAAGCGAGCGAGTATTTGGGATGAATTCCGCGATGTGCCACAGATCATAGCTCGATCCGATGAGGTGCCATCTGGATGTGACGACAAGAACAGGTAAGAGCTCCACAATATTCCACCATTCGTCCTGTTTTTATTAGCGCTGATATTTGTACATACAACACTATTGTCGAAAGGTTTCTGAATGTTAATTGAAAATGGTTGTCGATTTCACGGGGGTCTTGTTTTTCATCCCATTGACCATCGTCTATCAACTATCTGGAAGTTGGTCATCTCGTGCTCTTTCTCCCAAGCTCAGGCCCTGTCATTCCCGTCTCCTTTTGAGGGCATGCTAATAGACATTTGAATTATGGCGATTTTCCTGAGGGTAGCCTCCTACTTCATTACTTTCACAGTTCACATCAGCATCAGCATCGGCACTACAACCGGGATCCGGTCTTGGCCTTATTTAGCAGGTCTCCCCACCGGTATCCGGCCCTTATCCGAGACTTGTTAAATTGTCCATAATAATTTGTGTTTCCGGGCAAGGTTATTAGCCTTGCGGCGTCACAGTTCACATAGCATTCTTAAAAATCATCATCATCATCATCATCGGCGCTACAACCGGGAACCGGTCTTGGCCTTATTTAGCAAGTCCTGAGGCTTGTTAAATTTTCCATAATGATTTGTTTTTTCCGGGAAAGGTCGTTAGTCTTGCGCCAGAGGCTCCCCGACGGGGAATCGAACCCCGGTCTCCCGCGTGACAGGCGGGTATACTAACCACTACACTATCGAGGAGCCTCTTAAAAATCATAGAGGGCGTTAAAAGCCGCCTTTGGGTTGCATCCGCGTATACTTTATATATCGGGTTTTCCAATAGGGACTTGACAACTTTTTTTATTAATAAAACGCAAACAATTTGCGATATTTCAAAAACTTTATTATCGGCTTGAAGTACAATCAAAACATTTATGAATGGAACTTGACTTCGTTCATATGGCCACCGCGGGCACGTTTGCAGCGGTCGATTCGTTGGACCCAATTTTCGATGACTCGGCCGCACATTTCGGCCGAAACGGCCGCTATTTCGCGTTCAATGTTGGCTCTGAGCTCTTCCAACATCGTCGGCTTGTTGGCATAGACCAATGACTTGACGTAGAAGAAAAAAGTCTAGAGGCGTTAAATCGCACGAACGAGGCGGCCAACCGACTGGCCCATTTCTTGAGATAACACGCTCATCAAACTTACTCTTCAATAAATCGATTGTATCGTGCTGTGTGGCTTGTGGCACTGTCCTGTTGAAACCACATGTCGCCCAAGTCCATATCTTCCAATTCGGGCCAAAAAGAATCGCTAATCATGGCGCGATAACGATGGCCATTCACAGTAACGCGACGATCGTTATCGTCGACGAAAAAATATGGCCCAATGACGCCGCCCATGCAAACCGCACCAAACAGTTATTTTTTGTGGATGAAGTGGTGCTTCATGAAGCACATGTGGATTTTCACCCGACCAATAACGCATGTTTTGCTTATTGAGGAACCCATTGAGCCAAAAATGAGCTTCGTCACTGAAGATGATTTTGCGATAAAATTCATCATCTTGGTGCATCTTTTCCAGAGCCCAATCGGAGAACGTACGTCGCTTCAAATGGTCCATCGGCTTCAATTCTTCAGTCAGCTTGATCTTGTATGGGTGTAAACCAAGATCCTTACGCAAAATTCGCCATAAAGTGGTCTGGGTGATGCCCAATTCTTAAGAACGCCGTGGAATTGACTGATTTGGATCGTTTGCTACGGACGCCTGAACGGCAGCAATATTTTCGACACTTCGACCAACCCGTTATCTCACTGGCACGGCAACATCACACAACGAATATGTAGACTCAAATTTTTGCACTAAACTTGTTATTGCCTGTCTACTAGGGCGAGAATTACGACCGAAAATTGGAGTTAACGCTCTTAAAGTTGCGGTCACCGACTCCAAATTTCGGTAGTAAATTTTTATAATTTGCAGACATTGTTCGTTCGTGTACTTAACCACGATCAAAATGTTGAGTTTACTGAATAAATTGACTGTGACAGTTCGATCAGTAGTGAAAGGGTGCGTTTAGAAATTAAATTCAAAGTTGTCAAGTCCCTTTTGGAAAACCCTGTATCAGTATTCATTCTCTCTTGGTGCCCTATGTCAACATTATGAAAGACTAGGTCGGTGTCCACCGCCGAGGTCATATCACCGTCTTTTTTTTTTTTTGTAGGGAAGTGAAAGATACATGGGAGGGCTGAAAAGTTTCCGACCTAACAAAGATCCATTTTTTCTCAATTTTTTTTTTTTTTTTTTTTTTTTTTTTTACATAGTCTCCTTGTAATTCCACACACCTCTCCCAGCGATGCTCCCATCTCTCTTATCCGTCCAAATAGTACTCGGCGTTTTTCTCTGCAAAATAACTCTTCACGAAGGTGATTGCCTCCTCCTTTGACGAAAATCTCTGTCCTCCGAGCGCAATTTTTAGATTAGGGAACAAAAAGAAGTCGCTTGGGGCTAGATCTGGTGAGTAAGGCGGATGGTCAAGCAGTTCAAACCGTAAGTCGTGGATTTTCGCCATGGCAACCGCTGAGGTGTGAGACTCGCGTTGTCTTGGTGGGGATTTTCTTTTTCTGCAAACGTGTCCGTTTTTCCGCAATTTCTGCCTTCAGTTGGTCAAGTAATGATGCGTAGATGGTCCTGTAATGGTCTTTCCCTTTTGAAGAATATCGCCACCACTTTCGCAGCCGAAAAAACAGTTTTTGCTTTTTTTTTTGAGCCGATTCCCCCTTTGCAGTTCACTTATTTGGCTGTATTTTTGTTTCGGGCGTATAATGGTGTATCCAAGTTTCATCGACAGTAATTAATCGGCGCCAAAACTCGGATTTATTGCGCCTAAACTACGCCAACAGAGTGTTGGAAACGTTCATTCGAGCACATTTTTAGTGTAACGTGAGCAAACGCCGCACGCAATGCGCGGACAGCTTTCTCATGCCTAAATCTTGATTTAATATGTGACAAACACGTTCTTTGGACATTTTCATAAGCTCTACTATCTCTCTCACTTTAATTCAGCGGTCGTCTAGCACCATTTGGTGAACTTTAGCGATGTTATTGTCAGTTGTTGCAGCTTTTGGACGTCCCGAACGTTCATCGTCTCCCAAGCTCTCACAGCCACGTTTAAATTCAGCTGCCAAAAATGTCACTGTGGCAAATGACGGTGCAGAGTCCCCATATACAGGGTCCATCTCTTCTTTGATTTGCGTAGGCGTAGGTTTTCACAAAAACACTCACATCGACTCACTCAAACGACTGTCAAATAAAAACTACGCGTCCAAAATGGCTGACATTTTGGTGAGTAACTGTCAAAATATGCACAACTACATTCACTAGCTTTTATTGACGAGTGCTGTTATCTTCACGTCGAAGTCGGAAACTTTTCAGGCCACCCTCGTAGTTTTTTATCGATCTGCACATTTGTTAACTAAAACCTCCTCGCCCCAGCAACCATTCCCATTGTTTTGCCATGAACTTTCCATTTAGATATTTTTTTATATCTCCACGTTGTAGTCGGAAACTTTTAGACCAACCACATATATAGTGGTGAAAGTGAACCAATTTTACTTGCTGCACATTTCGCAGAAAACCCAGTGCTGACTGATGCCACGTCAAAAATTACAAAATACTAACAAATGTCATACTGGCGAGAATCCCACCGTACGCAGAAGAAATATTGTGAGACCACCAATGCGGATTCCGTAGGAACCCGTCAACAAGCGACCAAATGTTCCTGGTAGGGCAACTGTTGGAAAAGAAGGAGGAATACAGAGAGACGGTTCACCAACTGCTCGTTGACTTCAAAAAAGCCTACGACTCAGTCGCAAGGCAAAGACTCTACCATAATGTAGTTGAGCAGGGAGTCCCGAAAAAATATTCCGCCCTCATTCAAATCTGCATGAACGAAAACAAAGGGCGAGCTAGAATAGAAAACCTCTCAGAACCATTTGAAATCCGGGACGGACTAAAACAGGGGGATGGCCTCTCACCGTGTCTTTTTAACCTTGTGCTCGAGTATGTCATCAGAAAGGTATAAGTCGACACCATGGCCGGATCATCCCTGAACGGGGTCACACAAGTGCTCGCATATGCGGATGACATCGCCGTTTTGGACGATAATCTAGAAACTGTAAGTAAAAGCAGTGATACCATCTATGCATGCGGCAGAAGAGGTAGGCCTAGAAATAAATGAAAACAAAACAAAATACATGATTACGGCGAGAGCAGGTGGAACTCAAAGAACACACATGACCATCACCATCATCATCATTATCGGCACTACAACCGGGATCCGGTTTTGGCCTTATTTAGCAAGTTGCGAGGCTTGTTAAATTTTCCATAATAATTTATTTTTACAGGCAAGGTTATTAGCCTTGCGCCCACACATAAACATCAGGGGCAAGATATTTGAAAATGTCAAAGAATTTAAATATCTGGGAACGATACTGACGGCCAGTAACGAAATGTCGAAGGAAATTAACAAACGACTACACTCCGGCAACGCTAGTTGGCATGCAGTCAGTAAACAACTGAAATCCAAACTGCTATCACGTAATATGAAGCTCCGTGTCTATAGAACCATAATCATGCCGATTGTTCTATACTGATGCGAAACATGAGCTCTCACAAAACGGAAAGAAAACAAATTCCGCGTATTCGAGAATAAAGTTTTAAGCGGTATCTTTGGGGGCAAATATGACGAGGAGGCGGGACAATGGAGGAAACTCCACAACCACGAACTGGAAGAGCTTTACCACAAACCTACAATAGTGAGAGTAATCAAGTCGCGAAGATTAAGGTGGGCCGGACACGTGGCGCGAATGGGCAACGATAGGACCGTGCATAGAATTCTTGACGGTAAGCCAACGGGAAAGAGACCGACAGGACGGCCGCGACGGAGATGGGAGGACAATGTTAGGTTGGGTGTCGAGGAGATCGGTGCGGATGGTCAAACGTGGAGGGAGAGTGCACAGGACAAGGAACAATCGCGGAGTCGAGTCGGTGAGGTCATGAACTTTCGGGTTCCTACAGGCCAATAAATAGAATAAAATAGAAATGTTGGGTATCAAATTTAAACGTGGCCGTGAGAGTTTGGGAGACGATGAACTTTCGGGACATCCAAAAACTGCAACAACTGACGATAACATCGCTAAAGTTCACCAAATGCGGCTAGACGACCGCCGAATTAAAGTGAGAGAGATAACAGTCCTTGAAGAAAACTACTCCAACTATCTCGGGTCCCTTTTATAAATTTTCCGAACTCTACAACTCCCTCTACTCCAAATACCTTATTAAAACACAATCCAATTTGATCAATGATCCCAAATCCTTTTTCCACTTTATAAATTATAAACGTAAATCCGACGCCTATCCTAACCCCCTCTCTTATGGCGCGACTACGTCAAACGACCACCTAACTATTGTCAACCTGCTCACGTCGTTTTTCAATAAATCCTTCACAGAAATCTCCTTCGAACCCAATCCATCGTATTTCAATGATTTGTCCGAATTCTCCCTTGGTCCCTTCACTCCTCAACTTATTCAGCGTCACGTAGTTGAGGAGAAACTAAACTTACTCAAAGACGAGTTCAGCCCTGGACCTGATGGACTCCCGTCTGTATTTTTAGAATAGAACTATTCCACTTCTCTTTCTCTCCCGATATCAAAGATTTTCAATCTATCCCTTTCTTAAGGGACCTTCCCTAGTATCTGGTAATCCTCCTATGTCGCCCCCATACATAAAAAGGGACCTAAAAATGATATCAGCAACTACCGACCCGTCGCCAAACTGTCTCATATCCCCAAACTGTTCGAAGGGCTTCTTTACAATGCGTTATCTTTTAGTTGTAAATCCATTATCTCACCCCACCAACATGGTTTCCTTTCTGGTAGGTCGACCACAACCAATCTGATCGAGTTCTCATTCCATACTCTCCGTGGCTTAGAGAATGGCAACGAAGTCGATGTTATCACCACTGATGTCAGCAAGGCCTTTGACAAAATCTCCCATAATCTCATCCTTTTCAAGCTGTTCTCCCTAGGTTTCGAACCCCTATTGATCAAATGGTTATCTTCTTATCTGAAAGACCGATCCTACCGTGTCGAATTCAGATCCTCCTTTTCCGATCCTTTTTTTCCCACGTCAGGGGTTCCGCAAGGAAGTCATCTAGCCCCCTCCTTTTTATCCTTACCATCAATGATGTCGACTCTGTTATTAAACACTCATCCATCTCCCTCTATGCGGGCGACGCCAAACTCTTCAAAACAATCATCTCTCCTCTCGACTCCTCACTTCTCCAACAGGACCTCGACAACTTCTCAACCTGGTGCCGTAATAACTGCCTGGAACTCAATGTTGTCAAATGTTACTCCATTACCTTCTCCCACAAACGTCCACCCCCACCTCCTCGCTCCTACTTCCTGCTAAACCACCAGATTTCATACGTATCCTCAATATGTGACCTCGGAATCTTATTTGACAGGGAGCTCAGCTTCATCCCACATATCGATGATATCATTCTTAAGGCCAACTCCGCCCTAGGGTTTGTGAAACGCTGGTCTAAGGAATTCTCTAATCCCTACGTTTCCCGTTCCCTCTACATAGCCTTCGTCCGCCCCCTTCTTGAATACGCTAGTCAGGTCTGGTAGCCACACTGCTCGTCCCATATCCGCAGAATCGAGAGCGTGCAACGTCGTTTTCTGCGTTTTGCCCTCCGTGGACTGAACTGGGAGAATCCTCGGATTCTTCCCCCATACACAAGCCGGCTCCATTTGATCAACCTCAATACACTTGAGGAGCGCAGAACTCTTGCCGATATCCTCTTCATCCACCGTCTCCTCTCCGGCACAATCAAATACCCTAGCTTGCTTTCCACCATCGCACTCAACACCAACCCCCGTAACCTACGAAACCCTCGTCTCTTCTGTCTGCCCGCCACCACACTATAGCGTTTGAAATAATAGTGAAGAAAATCGTGTGATTCGAACTGACGCTATTTCAGTTTGAATCACGAAAAAAATTAAACCTAAGCGTTACCCATCAGGCTACTGACCGTGTTTAGAATTTGATTTTTAAACTCGACTATACTCCACTGATGTGAATTATTTTTGTTATCGCTATGGTATACGGTTCTGTTGTATTTTCTTGTTCGATTTTTCGTTCGGTGCTCTTCACTATTTTGCTTGTGAATTGTGTATGTATCTGTTAGAATCGCCACAACACTTCCTACGAGTGTAATGAACCCATTTCACGAATGCTAAGGCGGGCAAACTTTTACCCTACCTCCGTCGATTTCTACCTCACTTCTATTGCACTCAAACGTCGTCTTCTATCTTTCCCCTCCTGACCTTGCCCCACCCACCATCTACACTCTTACTACCCGTACACATTCCAATCATCCCGTCCCTTTATCCTACTACCCGGTCTTCGCCACCCCATCACGTACACCGCCACCTCCCCACCATATTACCTTCTTATTTATTCTATTATCAATTTAATTTTAATTTAGTGAGAGCAGAACCCTCGTTTATTTCACTTAATACGAGCGTTAAAAAAGAAATTAAAAGTAAAAACTTACGAACTAACTTAAGAACTAGGGATTACAAAAATTGGTTCAATAATCAATTTTTGTAATCCCTAGTTCTTAAGTTAGTTCGTAAGTTTTTACTTTTAATTTCTTTTTTAACGCTTGTACTAAGTGAAATAAACGAGGGTTCTGCTCTCACTAAATTAAAATTAAATTGGAGGGCAAAACGCAAAAACCGTCGTTGAATGCTTTCAATTCTGCGGATATGAAATACTTAATATGGGGACCAAACCTGGCTACCGTATTCAATAAGAGGGCGAACGAAAGTAATGTAGGCTCCTCGATAGTATAGTGGTTAGTATACCCGCCTGTCACGCGGGAGACCGGGGTTCGATTCCCCGTCGGGGAGCCTCTGGCGAAAGACTTAATGACCTTGCCCGGAAAAAAACTAATCATTATGGAAAATTTAACAAGCCTCAGGACTTGCTAAATAAGGCCAAGACCGGTTCCCGGTTGTAGTAGATGATGATGTTACGTAGAGCGATCGGTTCACGAAAGCGTTAGAAAATTCCTTAGAGCAGCGTTTCACAAAGCTACAGTTGACAAATGAATCGAGCAATCAAAAGACTGTCAAAGAATTTATTTTTGTTTGGAATGTCACCTTTCCAATGAGTACATGTCTGAATTTTTTTTATAAATACTTTACGATATATGTATATATATATATACCAAGCGTACCGGTATGAAGTGGGCGTTTTTTTTAAAGTAAAAAACATTTTTTTAAAAAGTAAAAAAACATTTTATTCGAAGTATTGGCCATTGCTTTCTACACGTTTCGACCACGTTTCTGGCAATTTGTGGTTACCACGCCAATAAAACCGGTCGTCTTTTGAGGCAAACCATTCGCAGACCCAATTTTCGACTTCTTCGTAGGAATTAAAATTCTGCTCAGCCAATGCGTGTCCCATCGATGAAAACAAATGGTAGTCGGAAGGAGCCAAGTCTGGTGAATACGGCGGGTGGGGTAACACTTCCCAGCCGAGAGCTTTTATTGTTTCTTTGACGGGTTTTGCTGTATGACTCGGAGCATTATCATGCAACAAAATTACCTTTCCGTGTCTTGTGGCCCATTCTGGTCGTTTTTCGATCAATACATGATTCAAATTGATCATTTGTTGTTGGCATCGTTGCGCATCAACAGTTTCGCCAGGTTTTAGAAGTTCATGATACACCACTCCTTTGTGGTCCCACCTCACAGAGCATTGTCTTTTTTCCGAACCGATCAGGCTTTGCAGTTGATGTTGACGCTTCTCCGGGATGTACCCATGATTTTTTGCGTTTAGGATTTTTAAAATAAATCCATTTTTCAACACCACTCACAATTCGATGCAATACTGACTTCCTTTCGTGCCGTAGAAGCAACGTTTCACGTGTGGTGTTTCGCTTTTCCATCTGCCTGTCATTCAATTCATGTGGCACGCAGTTTCCACACTTTTAGATCTTTCCCATAACTTTTAAACGGTCAGAAATTGTTTGTTGTGCAACATTTAACATTTGTGCCATTTGTTTTTGACTTAAAGTGTCATCTTGATCCAATATTGCTTGCAATTCAGCGTCTTCAAACTTTTTTGGTGGTCTTCCACGTTCTTCTTTTCGCACATCAAAATCATTGTCTCTGGACCGCGTAAACCATTTTTTGCATGTTGCTTCTGATAGAGCATGATCATCATAAGCCTCGACAAGCATTCGATGCGACTCTGCAGCACTTTTATTCAAATGTAAACAAAAAATTAATGCGTTCCGCAAATCATCATTTTCTGGTACACAATTCGACATTTTTAACAGGATTAAAAAAAATGATGTTGTTTGTACAATGACGATGCATACAACATAAATACGTTTGACAGATGTCATAGCAACCGAATAAAAAATATATAAGGGCTCGTTCACAACAAACGTTCCTTTGTAAACCTGTACACCTGGTATATATGTATATATATATATATATATATGTGTGTGTATATACATATATATACATATATATATATATATATATATATATATATATATATATATATATATATATATATATGTATATTCACACACACACATATATATATATATATATATATATATATATATATATATATATGTATATATATATATATGTATATATATATACATATTACATATATATATACGACAGCAATTGAATAAAAAAATAATGGATTTCTTTTTCCCCTGCTTTTATATTTCGTTCTCAACAAGTCTCAAATCTGTCCCAAGAATTGTTGTGGCGTCCCTATTCTGCAGGTGATCTGTCACCGTTTATTAATATAATATAAATTAAAGGGGGCGAACACTTGAAGAATCAAAAGACATGTATCATCCGGGTTTCCCAATACCGTCGGGGTAATGGCTTGAAACTAACAAAACTATGTAATACAATCTGAAAACGCACTCTGTTGTCTTTACATATTGTTGGCTTTAAAACCAGTCTGCACAAGCCGTATATGTTTTCATAAACAGTTTCTTACTTTATAATTATAAAAGCTATAAAGTCTTCTGCCCCTCAGTCACAGTATCTACGAAGGTTACCAAGATGTCACAAATTAGAAAGAGTTATTTCCGCCAACCTTATTCCTTACCTGTTACGGAAAGTAGTTTCTCCATAATTTGTACCTGCATACCAATGCTAATGTTAACAACATCCATACCCACATAATGTTCTTTTGGGTATTACACACCGTCTTGCCATAACCTAGTCCCCTAATGATATATTTTAATGAATTTCAGGTACGCCAACGTAATTCCACTACCAGAGACTAGAGTCATCCTCCATCGTCAGAACGGAGACGAACGTAGTGAATACATAAACGCCAACTATGTCAGAGTAAGTAACAAAATCACAAATTGCCTGATCTGTACCTAAGTCAGTTAAGCATGGAGCATAGCGAACAATTATGTTTTTCATTGCCAGTCGGATTGCGTAAAATGAATTTGTTTCGTCTTCTTTTGACGGTTTAGTTAATGAACATTTGATTCGGTCGTTGGTTATTTGTTTACTACCCAACCATTCAAATAAAGTTTAAAGTCAATAGAGAAAATTTAATGTATACCGCTTTTAACTTATCTTTGTCCCGACCGCCAGTGAATGAATCATAACCGTGACGTAAGATTTTATTCAAGTTTTCCCCAAATTTGTCCCCCAGAAGCAAAACCTCATGAATCGGATGCTTTTACGAGTTTTGCTGTTTTCTTTATTGAACGAACAGTATGAACTAAAAGTAGAAATTATTATTTAGCACATTCCTAATTTATGCCGAGAATTTTATGAGCACTCGTCTCATTAGAAAGGGGCATTGTAGGCATGCAAACATTTTATAAGTGATTAATAGTAACGTAAATATCTATCTAGTTTTCTAAATATAGATGTGTGCTTATTCTCAACGTCTTCATAACCAGAACACCTTTCCAATCCATCTTATCGAATTAGAAATATCCTTAGCTCCGATAAGCATGTTGCTTTAAGTCTTTTTCCTATGGTTTCTAAACGTTCTATAAACGTTTCTGTCGTTTATAACGATATAATATGTGACAATACACTCAATCCGATATTTTCATACCATATACGGATTAGGGAAGGGTTAGGATTAATCTAATCACCATGTGGATCATACTCAGGTACATCACGCATTCCATATGACCGCAAATCATCGGGATCACCCGAAGAATTAGAGGACAATGAAAATAAATGTCATTGGGTGTATGTGTTCAAAAGAGGAGCACGTACCCAAATCCAACAACAATAACTAACGTCATTTAGCCAGTCTTGATAAAAAGAAAAAAAAAAACGCGAACTTTGAAATTACATTGACTCACTGTAGCTGAACTGTCAAATTATTTCGTTTTGTGTTGACATGAGCAGTCATATTTGACCCTGATTTTATTCATGGCTGTCAAAAGGGCAGTACGAACATTTTTTTAAGGTTCACAACTTTTAATTCCACTGTTTGTCCGTGAAATATCATCATCATCATTATCGGCACTACAACCGGGATCCGGTCTTGGCCTTATTTAGCAAATCTCTCCAACGGTATCCGGTCCGTATCCGAGACTTGTTAAATTGTCCATAATAATTCGTTTTTCCTGGGCAAGGTTATTAGCCGTGCGCCAACCTTTCTCAGGATGTCGCTGCATGCATTGGTTCACTACTTGGCGGGTGCCAAAGTAGCTATCCAGGGGTGTCACGTGGAGACTGCATGTCAACTTGGATTGAACAGCGACAAAGATCAACCTGGCATTCGCCGGGTTGAAAGCAGAGACTTTGCCCTGTATGTTCGCTTCCACCCCTCCCGGACAATAATGATACATATACGAAATTTCTGCTTCCATATTCGACGAATACAGCATCCGATGCTGTTCTTCTATTCCCTGGTTAAAGGGAAGACGTGAAATCTTAGCATTGTACAGATAAATACAGTGTCGTCTGACATTTATTAGTCGTATTATTATTCGTATTTATCAGTACGAAGTTTAAAAAATTGCTGAATCGAACATTATTTTAGTATTATTAAAATTAACATCAATGCTTAAACACATTTTATTCAACTAAATGCTGATTCATTTAAGGTTAACAGCACTCTAGGAGTCTAAAGAAAAGCGGTTCTTACGACTTAGAAGATGAAGTTGTTGGATGATAACGCCAAAGTATTTTTTTTTTTTTGATTTTATCTATACTCCACTCAGGACAAGCTAACCTATAGCGCCGAGTTAGCGCCCCGAGATGTCATTAAGTAACTGTTGGAGTTCCTCTTGAACAGTTGCGGGTTGTAACGCCCCAGAAACACTCGCGAGTTACTTTATTAATAAAATCCCACAGTCTTCCACAACAAAATGCTGACATACCTGTCTGGAGCGTAAAACCTTCAGACAGCAGCAAAGGTTGACGACGCAACAACTTCTTAGTGTGAGGGGTTCAATTTTTGTTAAGTTAAGTTCAGTTCAACCCGTCGCTCAGAAGACTCGACACCCAATAAACGATTGAAAATGAACAGTTGTTTTAATTCTCGAAGAGATTAGTGTTTGATAACCGTTAAGTCAGGTCGCGCGGGGAGAGAATTCCATCGTTTTCCCCGTTGTGTAACAGAATTTTATATTAATTTAATTTAAGTTAATTTAAGCTTGCATTAAGCTAAATAAATGAGAGTTCTGCCCTCACTAAACTAAACTAAACAAGTTTTAGTACAGAGGTGTATGTGCCTTCGGGAGATAAACCACGAATTGATGGGATTCATCGGATTGTCCGGTGTGGCGCAAATAAACCGAATTCCGCGGAATAATACCATGAATCTCCGAGGAAGAGTCCCCGTGATAATATCTGTAAAAGACACAAAGGTCCGCCACACGCCTTCGATGTGACTGCAATTTTTAATGTCAGCGCCGCGTTTTCGATCAGGCGAATTGCGCGTATCTGTAAGCTGTCAAGTAGATCGAGGGTATGCTTAGGAGCAGACCTCCAAAGATAGGCACAATATTCGAGTGCGAGTCTACTTTGAGATTTGAACATTAGAAGACGTTGGGCATGAGTAAAATATTTCTTGGCTCTAAAAAGATAACTCAGTTTTCCAGAGGTGGACCTGGCGATGGTCGACACGTGTTTATGCCACGATACATCCCCATAGACCGTGACACCGAGCAAATTTATGCTTTCCCTAGACTCAAGGGTCTCGCCATTTATCATCAGCTATTGAATTTTTCCTTGTGAACGTTGAAGATGGCATCTTTGTTCCATTGAAGTCAACGAGATCGGCCTCTCCCCAGTGCATGACCCTATCCAGATCCCGATTCAGACAGTCGATTTGGCTATATCTCAGCTGGCGTGCCATTGATGTGTTATGTTCTTGTAGGGGTTAGGTTTCAGGAAGCGTGGCTCTTAGTCCTTAAAAGGACAAGGTGATCTCTTAAAATGGGCTCCTCGATAGTATAGTGGTTAGTATACCCGCCTGTCACCCGGGAGACCGGGGTTAGATTCCCCGTCGGGGAGCCCCTGGCGCAAGACTAATGACCTTGCCCAGAAAAAATAAATCATTATGGAAAATTTAACAAGCCTCAGGACTTGCTAAATAAGGCCAAGACCGGTTCCCGGTTGTAGTGCCGATGATGATGATGATCTCTTAAAATAGCTCCTGAAAACTTGTCCTATAAAAGGGGTTGTTGCCGTGCTTCCTCTGATTCCAAAGGAAAGAGCAACGTCCTTGATTTCGGTCTCTGTCCTTGGTCTTCACTTGGTCTTCCGTGGGGGCCAGGTGATACTTAGCTATCCGTTGTTGGATAAAATGAAAGTCCGTCTTGTTTCCTTTGGTATGTGTTTTTATTATTTTTACTTAAAGATTATCCTGGGGTACTTCCTCCAGGGACAATAGACGAATTTAGACTGCGGCCCGGAGATCACTTAACTAATCCTTTATAAAGGATAACAAATCGAAAATTGTATCCCAAAGATACACATTTTTGTACAACAATCTCGATATTTCGAGTGAGGTGTTGTGTTTACTTTAGATAAGAATTCAATTTCTTGAATTCTTATGAAACTATTGCGCAGATGTGGGAATGTATCTGCTTTTGAGTTTTTGTTTGTTTTCCTCAATGGAAAATTTTCAGATAGAGATAATGATCTCTGAATTTTGGATTTGGGTGATGCTGTGGGGCAAATGTGAAACGTAAACGAATATTAGATTCGTTTATTATAACTTATAATTTTAATTTGGATTTTGGGGTTAATAATGCCGTGGGGGTAAATGTTAAGCAATAAACGAATGTTTGATTCGTTTATTGCGAATTTTGAATCATGTTTGGGTTTTTTCGGGTTTTGATAGGATTTTGGGTTTTAGGGTAATATTGCTGGGATTTGGATGTAGGAATGGGGGAAAAAGGTAGTAGGGCTTTTTAGAGCACTACAGATGCACTCATCGACCGCTCATTCAAAAAGAGGAAACAAGCGTACTATCATCTGCAAAACTGTACACTCTGTTATCCGTTGACTCCAATAAATCATTTATGTGAAGCAAAAACAAGGTTGGAGCCAAAATAGAACCTTGAGGCACCCCGGAGTTAACGGGATACAGACCCGAACACTCGCCATCTACAACAACCCGGATCTATCGATTTTCGTGGAAGTACTACCATCCGCAAAACTGAACACTTTGTTACCCGTTGAGTCCAACAAATCATTTATGTGACCAAAAGACAAGGTTGGAGCCAAAATATAAGGTTGGCAACTAATTGGTTGCCGATTTTTTCAGATAATTAAGATACATTTTTTTAAATACAACGAATAAGCTTTAATCAAACGTATATATTCCATTTTGTTCTATGACCTTTTGCCATCTTTCTAGAAGCTTCCTAATTCCACGTTCGTAGAACTTCTGATCATCATCGGCAAAAAACTTAATCAAGTGTGTTTTCAGACCGTCATCGTCATTGTCAGTTTTTCCATCTCCAGAGTTTTGCAAAAATCGAAATAAATGGTAATCTGATAGAGCAAAGTCAGGGCTAATGATGGATGTAACATTAATTCCCAAGAGTGACCAAAGATGTATCTGGCCCAGCGTTGTCCTGGTGAAAAATAACACCTTTTCGATGGACCAACTAGTACACATCCGAATTGATCGTTTGATTCCAAAAGCTCAATATGCACCACACGTTTCCAATCCCGCCAAATTGAGAGCAAAATCTTCTTTTGGTGGATGTCAGCTTTCGAGGTGGATGGTGTTGGCTCACCAAGCCTGGACCAAGATCGTTTTCGATTGACGTTGTGGCGTTTCTAACAGATACACACACACTACACAAGCAAATAGTGAAGAACACCCAAGGAAAATCGAATAAGAATAAGCAATAACATAGCAATTCCACATCAGTTGAGTGTACTTGGGTTTAGAAATCCAATTCGGAGACGCGGCAGTGGCCTGATAGGTTGCGCAATGGTTCAATTTTTAGTTATTCTAACTGTCATGGCGTCAGTTCGAATCACACGTTCTTCACCATCGTCGGAAACGCTATAATTGCTGACCCCGACGTGATCTGTATACACAACACACAATCTCCCATAGGCAAATAGGACTTTACTACTATGGTCCCGACTTCTGCACAGAGCACCGGCTCACTCGGCTGCTCCGACGTTCTCTCGCTCGTTCGCTACTCGCTCCGCCCTTCGCACACGAAGTTGATCGTAACAACGTTACTGGGGAGGGAGTAGTGTGGCGTTTCTAACAGATACACACAATACAAAAGCAAATAGTGAAGAACACCGAAAGATAATCGAATAAGAAAAAGCATTAGCCTTTTACCAAGCAATAACATAGCACATCAGTTGAGTGTACTTGAGTTTAGAGATCGAGATCGTACACGCGGCAGTTAGTCTGATGCTTCGATGCTCGCTTCCCACCCTTTTTATCGTGTGTTCATTTCACCCTCTCACTATCCTTGCTAAACGCTATAACGTTACTGTAAACAATCCATTTTTCATCTCCAGTGATGATTCGTTTCAAAAAAGGTTCGGATTCATTACGTCTAAGATGCAAATCGCAAGCATTGATGCGCTTCGTTAAATAGATTTCTTTCAAATCAAGTGGAACCCAAACATCAAGCTTTTTAACGAGTTTCATACGTTTTAAATGTATCTCAAACGCTATATATGTAACTTTTTCTCTCGCACAGTTACATGGCGATCCGACTCAATTATGGCTTTAATTTGATCATCATCAAGCTCATGTGGTCGACCTGATCATTGTTCATCTTTCAGTGAAAAATCTCCGAAATGAAATTTGTCAAAGCAATTCCGGCACTGTCTTTCTTTTAAGGCTTCTTCACCATACACATCACGGAACTTCTTAGCAACAACGGAACGAGTTCTGATGCAGAGATGTTCGCGCCGTCGGGAGATGAACCGCAAACTGGTGCGATCCGTCGGATTGTCTTGTGGAGCGCATATAAGCCGAATTGCGTGGAACAATACCAGGAATATCCGAAGAACAGTACCCGTGATAATATCTGTAAAATTGACAGAGGTCGGCTACGCGCCTTCGGTGTGATAGCGCTTATAGTCCCGAAGTCAGCGCCGAGTCCCCGATCAGACGGATCGCTCGTCTCTGTATCCTCTCAAGTAGGTCGAGGGTATGTTTAGGAGCCGAGCTCCAAACATGAGAGCAATATTCTAGCGCGGGTCTAATTTGGGATTTATATAGGAGGAGAAGTTGGGCCGAAGTAAAATATTGGCTCTAAAAAGATAGCTCAGCTTTCCTGAGGCTGACCTGGCGATGCTCGACACGTGTTTATGGCATGATACATTCCCACAGACCGTAACGCCGAACAATTTCAGAGTAGTCGGGAATAGTTCGATTCCGAGAGAAGATAACTTATTCCTTTTGAAGCTTGTGATTGTACCATGGAGGGGAAGAGGTTGATGTTCTTTGTCTTTGAGTAGGGAACGAACAGGGAAATAGAGTAAAGGATTTCAGTGTATAAGTGTGTGATGGCATCTTCAACGGATAGTTTAGTTTAGTTTAGTGGGGCTACCACCCCATTTATTGGCTTAATTCAAGCAACATAATTACCTACATCTAAGGTATATGTAAGTTACAAACTAGAGAGCTCTAGAACTATCTTAACAATGCTTAACCTACGGTAACCAGGACAAATTAAGAAGGCAGGGAGGGGAACGCGATGAGTGGCTAGAAGTATAAGGGGCGGTAAATAGTTGGGTAGAGCTGGGAGAGTAAAGGACTTGGAAACTGACTGGTGTGATGGGTTATAGAATTGGCTTTGATGAAATTGGGATATTTTTTTGATGTTATTGTGGCAGGAGGTGGGCTGGGATGAGCAGTAAGAGTGTGGCTTGGGGATTTATTTAGTGGCATTAAGAAGGGTGGGGTTAGGGTTAAAAGAGGCTCTAATAGGAGGACATTTGAAGGAAACCCTCTTTTTACGAGAGAGGTTGCGGTAATCGGTTTTCCGTTTATTGGGGGAATCAGAGTTGTCTTGATTAGGTCGGAAAGGGGGCGGGCAGTACGAAGAGTGCTGTCGAGATTTGGGGGTAAGTATTGGCCGGTTGAGATATTTCCGGGGGGGGGGGGGGGTGGTAGGGAGGACCGGCTGCGGCGTGGTAAAAAGCCATGTTGGTGAGAAGTTTTGGGTGGGGATCTTGTTGAATTACAGTGAGGGTGGTGGGGCTGTTTACGAGTGCAGCTATTTTCAAGAAAAAGGGAAGTGCTAATGTTAGTATCGTTTTTGGAAACGGATAATTTACCCAGTTTAAGAGCGTCACCTGTCGGGTGAAGGAATAGCCATTCATAGGGAGAGGGGATGTAAAATCAAAATGAATTGGAGGCCTGGTTTGGGATCTTGTTGGCGTTAATGATATTGATTACGTAATTCTTTAAGCAGAAGTTGGACACCCAGGAAGCATCAGCGTTTGTGGGGAGGCCGGTGATAGTGTTGTGTAACTTTTTGTCACCCACTTTGCACATTACACACACTTCAAGTAAAACAGTCATTGGATTTATTTAAACGTCTAGTCTTTATTCCTAACAAACACACATAAATGTAATAACTTTAATTTCGTCACACACACTTGACACACCTTTAAAACAAACACCCTTTATGGTTTTATGTTTATTATTTCTTATTTAAACTAGTCTTTAATGTGACGTTTTCTTAACCACCACTATTGTACCACATACAATTGTCAATAAATGCACTTTTGTTCATAGTCACCTTTGGCTTAACTTGCCTGGAATAATGTTCTAAATGCACTTTACAATATTAGTTACAGTTAGATGCACTTTATTTATTTCTTACAGACTCAACTTAAGGCACTTTTATTAATTACTCACAGACTCAACATATGGCACTTTTATAAATTACTCACGGACTCAACTTGTCGTCACCAACCTTCAACGGACCGTTCCCGTCAAATCTCAAAAAACCACTCTCGATGTCCGCTTTTTCATCGGACGAAAACTTTTCTTATCCTCCAGATAAAAGGATTTTTCTTTCTTTGTCTTTCCCAAATTTGGGATCGAAAGAGGAAACACAAAAGAACAATCAACAAAGGATCTTTCCGATGAGTATTTACGATCCTTTGTGTTGGTCGGCGATAAACGTACATGTAGTTCGATTTATTACGCCTGTTGTTTTCTTTAACCGCATGGGCCAGAATCTCTTCCGTGGGGAATCGGTACAAAGGAAAAGATCAATAGCGCATATGTGAACGTGCAGTTCGTTTTATGGTACCTGTTTATTTCTTCCAGGTGTATGGGCAAGAATGTTCCTTTGGGAAATGGTTTGGGTAAACAAACCTTTGAAAGATCATAAAATTGCAGACGTGCAATTTATGATTCTCAACAACCTTACTTGAAAGTTGGTCATCTGGTCCACAGGGGATTCTGCGTGTTGAACATATGGTTCGTTCTTTCACGTGTTGGATTCGACTTAAATTCAGTAAATTGAACGTGCAGTTCAATTTGTTTGATATTGGATTTATATCGTGATATTTACCGTATGCGCGATTAATTTTGGAGCTTAGCTCCAAAGAGGTAGGTTTTATGGGGTGGATGGTTGTGGCCGTAACAATAGTAAAAGCAGAGATGTTGTTTTTACTTAACTTAGTAATCTTCTCATTCCACTCTTCAAGGGACTAAGTTGATCCAAGGCGATGAATAGCGGGGACGGGTGTGGTCGGAGGTTCCGTGTTCGCAGGCCTAGTTTCAACCAAGGTGGGAACCCCATCACCCGTGAGAGAAAAATTGAGGTTCGGCGTATCGGAAGTAAAACAACGAACAGATTCGATTTCGGCTTCTAATAAGACGTTTTTGATGGCGCGGAGACATTTTCCTGAACTTCAACTGTCAACGGACTGATATGGATTTAATCTCATCATTTTGGTCCCTGATTAGGACCCCCATAAGACTGAGGTCGTTTCCCATGTCAGATTTATCATGGAGGTAAGAGAGGTAGGGGCGGACATTTTTGTAGGTAAATTTGCTTCTAAGTTTAGACAGGACATAACGATATGTGGCAGGTGAATTGGTTTGCTGTGTATGTTTAACAGTTGGCGGTAAGAGGTAATCAATAGTGTCATCAATGCCGAGTTAATTAAATATTTGGAATGGAACGGACTTTTAAATTATCGGCAATATGGATTCCGTAACAGGCGGTCTACCAGAGACCTTTTGGCACCCGTAACTGATAAATGAAGAACAGCGATTGAAGGGCATGGTGAATCAAGAGCGGTCGCATTGGGTATGACTTTTGACCGCGTCTGACACGTGGCATTGCTGAGCAAGCTTCTTCCATGCGGACCTTCCCAGCGGCTTTGCGACTGAATGAAGAGTTTCCTCGAAAATCGATCGATCCGGGTTGTTGTGGACGACGAGTCTTCGGATCTGTATCCTGTTAATTCCGGGGTGCTTTAAGGTTCTGACAGGTTGACAACTAAGTAATTGCCGATTTCACACATAGATGTCCTTGACCATATTTTTTAAGGGCAATGACATATCTGTTTCCTTTTGACATTTGTTAACTGTCAGTCTTACTTTGCTTTAGAAACAAATTGTGCGTATTTTTGCGAAATGGTATTAGTTTGGCGTCAGTTTAAATATGAAGTGCAAAAACGAGCATTTTCATCATATTTTACTTTTTTATTTCCGCATAGGAAAGAACGCAGCGCATTCCGTTACAGAGCGGGGAAGCTGTGGAACTCCCTTCCCACGCATGCGTTCCCGAAGCTTTACAACCTGCAACTGTTCAAAAAGAACTGCAACAGTTATTTGGTGGCATCTCGGGGCCCCCACTCGGCGCTATAGGTTCGCCTCTCCCGAGAGAAGTGTAATAAAAAAAAATAAAAATACTTTCGAAACAAACGATTCCCTTAGTAGAATCCGGTAAAGGTTTCTCAAAAACAGGTGCACAGGAGCTCTGATGGCCGTCCTTACGTGAAAAAAGGAATCACTCGATGTGGTACTTTCAAAAGCATTCGATAAAGTTTGGCATACATCCCATTTTTCAAAAATGCATGCCTAAGCAGATAGCAATACAACAATGGATAAGGAATCTTTCTTTCGAAATGGTTAGTCCAAGCGGTTTTGGATGGTCTGTTATAAGTCTGTTGCCCATAGAATTGATGGTATTCCTCGCCAGTGCTCCCACTCTCTTCTTCATTTTTACAAATGACCCCTTGAATGTTACTCGAAATCAATTAATTAGTTTGCCGATGGTAACAAGTTAAGTTTCTTTTACTTGCATGCTATTTTCATATTATAAGACGCTTAGTAATCTATTTATTATATTAAAAAATTATTCTATTATATAGAAAACGCGCTTAACATAACTCCCTGCCGTTCCATGTGCAATTGCGTACAGTACTTACGATGATTCGATTGTCCAGTGGGTGGGTGAAATAATTTCATCCCTCAAGCAAGTCTTCCGTAATAATTTGTGTTTAGAAAACTCTTCTAGATATTCAGATTTAGTGATTATAGTCATGGCACTGGGCAGTCAGTGCCCGTTCTAATGAAAAAACTCCTCTACCGCATTGACACGGAATACTTTATTGACATCCTTTCTACTTGACTTCAATATTAGCGCCCTCACTCTAAAATGTCTCCTTCTGACTTCTTGTCAAATTCTGTCCTATCCCTCACCTTCTCGACTTGGTGCCAAAATAATTGCCTAGAAATTAATATCGCCAAATGTCACACAATCACCTTCTCTCGGAAACGTTCCCCCACTCACCCACGCTCCTATCTCTTACTGAACCAACCGATAACATCGGTTGAATTGATTCACGATCTGGGCGTCCTATGCGACAAGGAGCTCAAATTTACCGCACAATTTGATTACATAATCCTCAAGGCCAACGCCGCCCTTGGGTTTGTCAAACGCTGGTCGAAGGAATTCCTTAACCCCTATGTCACCCGATCACTCTACAGAACCTTTGTCCGGCCACTACTCGAATACGTTAGTCAGGTCTGGTCCCCGTATCAAGTGTCTCATATTCCCAGGATTGAGGGTGTTCAACGTCGTTTCTTGCGCTTTGCCTTCCGCGACTAAACTGGGAAAATGCGCTGACTCTGCCACCATACACAAGCCGACTCCCTGTAATCAATCTAAACACACTTGAAGAGCGCAGAATCCATGCCGACATCAATTTTGTCCATTGCCTTCTGTCTTGCTCAATCAATTGCCCAAGCTTGCTCTCCACTTTAACACTTCATACAAACCCCCGTAACGTACGTAACCCTCGACTGTTTTACGTGCCTGCTCATTACACTTCTTACGGCGCTAACGAATCCATCTCGCGTATGCTACGACAGGCCAACACTTTCCCCACCTCCTTCGATTTCTCCATCATCTCCATTCCCGCTCTTAAACGGCGTCTCAGAAAAAAACCCGTCCTAAATCCGCCCCCGCCCTTCAATAACCCCTCTACCCTGCAATCCTCTCCTCTCCCTCCCTCAAACTAGTTCTCCCCTATACCTTTCCAACACCCCCCCCCCCCCCCCCGCGATCACTAACCCCGCCCCCATATCTGCCGGTACATATGCCCTCCAATGTTACACAAAGGCCGCGTTTACCACCACCACATACACTCGCTCTTCTACGGCCTCCTACCTCCCCTATCGCCCAGTAATCTTAAACTTCCTGGTTTTCTTCTCCTTTTTTTTCGATTGAATAATTGAATAATGTCTTAACCACTACTCTGGATTTTAAGATAGTCTGTCAGGTTTTATGTTAAGTTAATTTAAGCTTGCATTATCATCATCATCATCGGCACAACAACCGGGAACCGGTCTTGGCCTTATTTAGCAAGTCCTGAGGATTGTTAAATTTTCCATAATGATTTGTTTTTTTCCGGACAAGGTCATTAGCCTTGCGCCAGAGGCTCCCCGACGGGGAATCGAACCCTGGTCTCCCACGTGACAGGCGGGTATACTTGCTTGCATTAAGCTAAATAAAAATGAGGGTTCCGCCTTCAATCAATCAATCAATCGTAGATAAGTTATCACTTAACTTAGTTCGTAAGTTGGATCTAAGATATCTTTGTAAGCTTGCTCTAAGCTAATAAATGGGGTGTAGTCCAACAAAAACTAAACACTAAACTAAATCTATCTATAGATTCTGCAGAAGTATTGATAATCTCGTTAGATCCTGGAACTTATAAAAAGTAAATCAACTTAACATGCCATCCGGAGGTCTTCCTTATATTCCTTCCGCTTTACCTTGAGTTTCTATCGTCGTTTTGCTACATCTCTACCAACTTGAAACTTTTATGACTAGTGACCTCCAAATTTTGCCATTTCATCTCGTCCGGATGGATTACCACCTCAATTAATTCTTCATCGCAAGCGTCTTTCTATCTCAGCCATATCGTAACCTTGATAATATCAGAATCCCGACCAGCACACCACATATTTACCTGATAACTCCAACATCAGACCTCACAGTTTGGAAATCTTGTTGCTTCCCGATGTTTGATATTCTCGAGTGCATTGCCGTGACGCGCTTATCTCTAGCTTCTCCTCTACCGCACTCTGTTATTGCGCTCCCAACTCCTTGTAAAAGTCGTCTTACCATCTCCTTACTCAACCATAGAACTTTGTCCGCCAAGTAACTCTTGAAAACCATTTGACCTTGTGCGGTTTTGGAAATTAGTCAATCGCAGTGTTCATTCACTTCCACTCATAATATCAACCAACTTGTCGCTTGAGATTACACAAAGGCATGCTTAACTCCACGACCAACGATAAATAGTTTTATCGCCTTACCTCCGATTAGATAAGGTTGATGGTTGCGCATGTCATAATGCATAGATAACACTCGCAATACTACGGCGGGTAATGCAGTCGTTATAGAGAGACTATGCGTAAAGTAGATGCTCATTGCTTAATTTAAAATTGCTTATGCTATCCGAAAAGGTGACCTCATGAGGCCTGTTTTGTTTTTCGCAGGGACCCAAGGATACAACGAATTACTACATAGCATGTCAAGCTCCTCTGGAGAATACAGTTGGTGATTTCTGGCGAATGATCTGGGAACAGAATTCCCGGGTGATTATCATGGCAACAGATCTCAATGAGAATGGAATCGACAAATGCGCTGAATACTTGCCACCATCGGTAACTCTTGATAATCACACGGCATTTGGTAATTTCCAAGTGACTTTGAAGAATCGTGAAGTCAAAGAGAAGTATGCCGTTTCGATGCTAATGTTGAAGAATACTGCTAATAATGAAAGCCGCGAAATTACCCACTATTGGTATCAATGGCCAGAAGCCGGTGTTCCAACTGATGAAGCAGCTGTCATTGCAATGCTTCTAGAAGCACGAAGTTCCCTAAAGGCATATACCATCGAAAGCGAACTTAAGAGTGAAACAATCTTTATTGGGGAAGAGCCGACAACCGACAAGACCGAAATCAATGGCAACATAACATCTGAGAAGGCTAAACAACAAATACGAGATCAAGGGTAAGTGACGAAGAGAGAATCAAATCGAATTTTCTACCTGTGTTTTGTGAATGTTCTACAGTCCAATAATTCGTTATTCCTTTATAGCCCTTTAACGATTCACTGCTCTCCAGGTACGGGTCGAACTGGTACACTAATCGCATGTGATATAGCGATGCGTTGTCTTGAGGAACCAAAACGCTGTGTCGACATTCCACAGATCGTTTACAGCGTACGAAGGGGCCGTGCCAGTGCCGTCCAAACTAAGGAACAATATGAATTTATCTATAAAGTAACCCACATGTATGCAACGAAAATATCTAATATAAACGATAATTAATTACTTTTAGATGTAAGTTCATTTTAAAAGTATAGTTTTTTTTTTGTTTTCCGTTTATTTTTTGGTGAATTTTTTTTTTTAAGACCTTTTATTTTTTGCCTCTTATACAAATTATCGAGCGGCTTACGCATTTTCCCGAAAAGCTCTGATAGTATTCCTCCATATTGTGATATACATTTGTCATTGCACTTTATTTTTAGTTTATTATTGTTTTCCTTTATTTTGTTTTTATTTTTCTTGTTTTTTTTTTCTTTCTCGTTTTCGTTTTGACTTTCTTTTTTTTAATTTTAATTTCATGTTTGCTTTATAAGTTTTTCCTTTTTAATTTGTTTCTAAAAGAATACATTAAATAAATAAATGTTTATATATATATATATATATATATATATATATTTATATATATTAATTTATTTATTATTGTCATCATTTACTCTTATTGTCAATTTTTTTTTTTGGATCCCTGCTTTGGCCGTATTATTTGAAATCTCTTCATCGATATATTTTATAATCGCTTTAATTAATTAAACTTCTGAAAGGAGCATGCACATAGTATATATGTATGAAATATGATGTTACTCAAAAATAACAATTCAAAAAATTGTATTGCTTAGAATTAAGTGAAAATATTTTTGTAAATTGTTCAATTTGTAAATAATATATCACAAACGTGAAAATAATTAAAAGTTATGTGATGGAATTTTCGCTTCATTTTGTTTAGATTTGATAATTTCCAAGGATCATATTCGTCCATGCATTGTGGTGGTAAACGAACAAAATGTTCACATTTACCTTTGTGGGGGTTCTTTAAGCATTCCCGAAGAACCACCCATCGTCCTAATCCAACTCCCCATCCCCAACCTGCAAATACCTGCACCAACCATAAGCAGCTTACCTGTATACGAGCAGTACAAAGCTCTATTCAACAATTTCATAGCTGAAACATAAGTCCACGGCAAGATTACCATCTTGCCATGGCATCAAATAAATAGCATCAATTAAACCATTTCGGTTCATCTGTCATGAACCGATCGGTTACTATGGGCGACCAAATGCCCATCAAACACAGGCCAATCCTCCCGAGTGTTCTTGTTCCAACAATCCATTAGACCAAAAGACACACCATGGCAAATCGCTTGCTTATACAGCTGCAGCCGATTATCCCTGATCGGTTGCATAAGCGATAAACTAGCATCGAATTGGACATGATCATTGTTTGTTTTTCCTAAACAATCTAGCAATGGTCACGTCTCATGTTGTGTTCACTAATACAAAGCATAGCGCAAATCGCGCCTAACTGCCAAGAGCCGAATTCCTTGCCAGTGTAAATATTCACACTGGAATTCGACCCTTGACTCGCTATGGATGCAATGCACAATTGGCGTGGATAAATACACGACCATAATTTTTTTTATTTTTTTTATTAGACTTCTCTCGGGAGAGGCGAACCTATAGCGCCAAGTGGGCGCCCCGAAGTGCCATCAAACAACTTTTGCACCTCCTTTTGAACAGTTGCAGGTTGTAACGCTCCGGAAACACTCGTGGGAAGCGAGTTTGAACAGCTTCCCCGCACTGTAACGGAACGAGTTCTGATACAGGGATGTTCGCGCCGTCGGGAGATGAACCACAAACTGGTGCGATCCGTCGGATTGTCTTTATGAGCGCATATAAACCAAATTGCGCGGAATAATACCAAGAATCTCCGAAGAACAGTACCCTTCGATGTGATAGCGACTGTAGTCCCGACGTCAGCGCCGAGTCCCCTATCAGGCGGATCGCTCGTCTCTGTATGCTCTCAAGTAGGTCGAGGGTATGTTTAGGAGTCGAGCTCCAAACATGAGAACAATATTCGAGCGCGGGTCTAATTTGGGATTTATATAGGAGAAGAAGTTGAGCCGGAGTAAAATATTTCTTGGCTCTAAAAAGATAACTCAGTTTTCCTGAGGCTGACCTGGCGATGCTCGACACGTGTTTATGATACATTCCCACATACCGTGACGCCGAGAAATTTCAAGCTTTCCCCAGCCTCGAGAGCCCGGCCATTCATCATCAGCTGTGGAACCGATGATCCACTTTTCTTTGTGAATGTTGTATACTGTGTCTTCGCTGCATTGAAGTCGACGAGATTGGCCCTTCCCCACTGCAGGACCCTATCTAGATCCTAATTCAGAGAGTCAATCTGTCTACATCTCAGCTGGTGCGACGCAGATGCACCAATCGGCCGAACACTCGAAAAGGAGGCAACAAGCGTACTATCATCCGCAAAACGGAACACCTTGTTATCCGTTGTCTCCAACAAATCATTTATGTGAAGCAAGAACAAGGTTGGAGCCAAAATTGAACCTTGGGGCACCCCCGAATTAACAGGATACAGATCCGAATACACGCCGTACACAACAACCCGGATCGATCGATTCTCAAGAAAGCTCCTCGTCCAGTCGCAAAGCTGTTGGGAAAGTCCATATGAACGTAGTTTGCTCAGCAATGCCCCGTGCCAGACGCGGTCAAAGGCCTTGGAGATATCCAATGCGACCGCCCTTGACTCACCATGCCGTTCAATCGCAGATGTCCATATATCGGTTATGAGTGTCAAAAGGTCTCCTGTGGACCGCCTGCCACGGAATCCGTATTGACGATCATTCAGAAGTCCGTTGCACTCCAAATACTTAACCAACTCTGTATTGATGACTTTTTCCATTACCTTAGATAAAATAGACAGTAATGCTATCGGACGGTAATTTTGTGGGAGACACTTTTTTCCCGTCTTTGGGATTGGCTGAACTCGAGCGATTTTCTAGCAGGCAGGAAAGGTCCTCTGTGCATAAGATAAGCGGAAGAGTCTGCCAAGAATAGGCGAAAGTTCTGGAGCACAGTTCTTAAGGTCTATTGCTGGTATGCCGTCCGGGCCGGCTGCCTTCCTACAATCCAGTTCACTTAGAATGCGTTGAATAGTGCGCGGACGAAATTTCACATCCCGCATCGAACACCGTGCCGGCGAGATCACAGGTGGCTCCAAAAGGCCGGGATCGAAGTTTGATTTCGCGGAAAATAAATTCGCGAACACATTAGCTTTATCCTTTGAATTCGTGACTAACGTCCAGCTGTCTGTCACCAACGGAGGGAAAGAGGAGGTTGTGAAGTTACCACTGACAGCTTTTGCCTTTGACCAGAAGGAGCGCGAACCAGTTGGGTACCGATGGAGCTTATTGATCATCCTGCCGTTGTGAGCTTTCTTCGCGGTATCAATCGCCTGGTTGCACGCGTTTCTGATTCTAACAAAATTCGTTCTGTTAACATCGGTGGGATTGGAGCGCCAGTGCTTAAAAGCTCTATTTTTTGCCGCTGTAATCAGCTCACATTTTTTATCAAACCAAGGTTTATCAGACGAACTTCGTTTGATGGAATGTGGAATATACATCTCCATTCCCAGAAGATTAATATCTGATACCGACTCCGCGCAAGCGTTAACATCGGAGTCTCCGAAGCAAACCTCGGACCATAGAAAGGATGCGAAGAAATCTCGCAAATCGTCCCAGTTAGCAGCCCTATACTTCCATACATGGCGAAGCTGCCTAGGCCGGTTATTCGCTTGATATGCAAGTGCTTGCGCGGCAGATACCAAGCAGTGATCTGAGTTTCCCAGTGACGCAGAAACCTCTACGGTATAAATACTCGGTTCGGATGTCAAAAACAGATCCAGGGTGTTCGCATAATCGCCTCGGGCATTCGGCACTCGCGTTGGCACCCCCACGAGTTGAGTCAAGTTGTGGCTTACAGCAAACATCTCCGCCAGCCTCCCAGCCTCGTCGGTTCTGTTAGAATGTAACAACGAGCCGGAATTGTGCACATTAAAATCGCCAAGGACAACAATTTCAGAAGCTGGGTGGTTGATCTGTATCCAGTCGATGGTATGTGAAAGATGTTCGAAAAATGTCGCCGGTCGATCGTCATTCGGGGAGCGGTAAAGACAACAAAGAAATTGAACGGAATTCCTCAGCACGACCCTCAACCATATGATGTCCATATTATTGGGTTCCAACGCCTCCATCCTCTGGAAAGCCAGATCGGACCGCGCGATGACGCAGACTCCGCCCTTAAAACGGAATCTCGAATATAAGCCGTATCCTGAGCAACGAAGATATGTCGAATCAGTTGACGAATCGACCTGGGTCTCAGTTAGGGCAAGGATATCTGGTTTGGTTGTTTGCAAATATTGGTGGACGGCGTTTACATTCGTATTGGTGAAACCGATGCCCTCCGGAGATCCGAATGGGAGACTAGTTTCCTCCGGAATTCTTTATATCAGAAGGTACCATCATGACTTATCTCCGTGTCAGTCCGGGCCATCACCCACACATCCGAAACACCGTCGAAAATTTCTCTCTGCGATATCGCGGAATGTAGAGCGTGACGGGGTGGTATCTCACCTTGGGACCGACTACCACCTAACCAACCTTTTCTCGAACCGGTCTATCAGCCAAGCTCCGAAAGATGGCCAGGGATTTCTCCCGACCATTTCACGGAGCCTATAGCTTGATGGGGTGGTACTTCACCGGGCGCACAGGGCGTTGGGATCCCGGCTACCACTCGGCCTTTAGACGCCTTTTACGACAAGCTGGCCTAGCTGCGAGTATATTCTAACCCCCTACTCACAGGGACATGTAATCACCCTGATTACCAGATCGGGTCCCACGTATCATTCTTCTAAACAACCCTCGTACCATTAGCTAAGGCAAACAAACGGGTATCTTAGCGTTTGACCCCCGAAATAGCGTTTCTGTTGACATAATACTCAGAAACCTAATTCTGCATCAACGAATCGCTAGTTTAAACATAGCAACCTTTTTCGGCCGCTATGCGAGCGACCATCTATTTGCACAGCTGACCTATTTGAATTCAAATATCGTTAGTCAGTTGTTGTTGTCGTTTTTCCTTATTCGACTGCAGCCGATATATGAAATACTGTTCTTCCCTATCTGCAGGCCCTCTTCCTGTTTGTGTGCATCCTGAATAGTGATATCCGCGCGAAACAATATCTAGAATCATCACCAGAGTCAGATAGTAACCTTGGAACCGCGCACACGTACCGGGGACGTTGCGTGAGTCAAATTTCATCCTTTGAAGAGAAAAGTCGAGTCTCTACCGTTGTGCTGTTCGATTTTTTTTTCAATTCTAAAAAATAATAGAGTCAGATCGTAACCACCGAAACAAGCACACGTACCGGGGACGTTGCTTGCCAAGTATAAAATCCGCGCCAGTATATTAATCTAAGGAACAAAAATTAAAAAAACAAATTCAACTTTGGTAGCGTACGTGTGATCAATAGTAAAATAAATTATCGTGAATACGGGAAAGTTAATAAACAATATCATACCTTGTTGAATGCGTGTAATTCGGTGGACAAAATAAAATCAGAAATTAACGGAGATCGATAGCTTTCTATACGAAGGCTTGTGCATTAAGCCTCCTTTGTAATTCATGTGCCTAAGTACTACCGTTTTGTAAATTGCAGTAACGACAAGATATTTTCACATTGTTCCAAATTTTGCTGAAATAAAAAAAAAATTAACATTAAAATTACTCCAGTGTGTTTTCTTTGGAGAGCTATTGTGTTCGCTGTTGTGCTCTATTCCTTCCGGTAAGAACAATTTCCAGAGGTAAATTGGTGGTGTTTCTGCTGAACCAACGTCCGTGTAGACGCATTAGTAGAAACTACCTACACCTTCACTTCGTGTTAGATCAACCTCCTTCTTGTCGCCATATTACAAATATGAATAATCTCCTCAATAACTTATTTTCTCTTGAAGCTACCCATAAACCGTTCTACCTATAGTCCGGCTCGGTCTTTGCCTCCAGTAGTCATCTTTTCCAATCTCGAGCCTATATCATTCAGATTGATTACTGCATCCTGGTTACCGTCATCGTAATATATTATCCACAATTCCGCTAACGAAGCAATACGTAGGCTTCATCATCATCATCAGCACTACAACCGGGATCCGACCTTGGCCTTATTTAGCAAGTCTCTCCACCGGTCCCAATTTCGACCCGATGTCATCCAGTTGGGCACTCCCAAGCCCTGGGCGTCCTGGTCTACGCTATCCCTCCATCGCAGACAAGGTCTGTCGCACTGTCTCGTTCCATACACCCCACCACAAAGGACTTTCCGGGCAAGCACCTCTTCGCTCGTTTTATACCGTAAAAATTTAAGGTTAATCATCATCATCATCATTGGCACTACAACCGGGATCCGGTCTTGGCCTTATTTAGCAAATCTCTCCACCGGTCCCGATTTCTAACCGATTTCAGCCAGTTTGGCATTCCTAGGCTCTGGGCGTCCTGGTCTACGCCATCCCTCCACCGCAGACAAGGTCTGCCGCCCTGTCTCTTTCCATACATCCTGCCACAAAGGTCTTCCCGGACAGGCTCCTCTTCGCTCATTCAAGCTAGGTGTCCCGCCCATCGGAGTCTACCGAGCTTGATTTTTCTTACAACATTAGCTTCAAGGTAGATTGCGTACAACTCATGGTATTAGCGTCTCCGGAATCGTCCTCCCTCACATACGGGGCCAACAATTCTCCTTAAGATCTTCCTCTCGAACGCGGCTAAGAGTTTAGAGTGCCTTTTATTGAGCACCCACGTCTCGGATCCATACATGAGTAGAGATTTTGCACTGAAAGATGAACAACGATCAGGTCGACCACATGAGCTTGATGATCAAATTAAAGCCTTAATTGAGTCGGATCGCCATGTAACTGTGCGAGAGAAAAAGTTACATATATAGCGATTGAGATACATTTAAAACGTATGAAACTCGTTAAAAAGCTTGATGTTTGGGTTCCACTTAATTTGAAAAAAATTCATTTAACGAAGCGCATCAACGCTTGCGATTTGCATCTTAGACGTAATGAATCCGAACCCCTTTTGAAACGAATCATCACTGGAGATGAAAAATGGGTTGTTTACAGTAACGTTATAGCGTTTAGCAAGGATAGTGAGAAGGTGAAATGAACACATGATAAAAAGGGTGGGAAGTGAGCATCGAAGCATCAGACGAACTGCCGCGTGTACGATCTCGATCTCTAAACTCAAGTACACTCAACTGATGTGCTATGTTATTGCTTGGTAAAAGGCTAATGCTTTTTCTTATTCGATTATCTTTCGGTGTTCTTCACTATTTGCTTTTGTATTGTGTGTATCTGTTAGAAACGCCACACTACTCCCTCCCCAGTAACGTTGTAACGATCAACTTCGTGTGCGAAGGGCGGAGCGAGTAGCGAACGAGCGAGAGAACGACGGAGCAGCCGAGTGAGCCGGTGCTCTGTGCAGAAGTCGGGACCATAGTAGTAAAGTCCTGTTTACCTATGGGAGATTGTGTGTTGTGTATACAGATCACGTCGGGGTCAGCAATTATAGCGTTTCCGACGATGGTGAAGAACATTCGATTCGAACTGACGCTATGACAGTTAGAATAACTAAAAATTGAAGCATTGCGCAACCTATCAGGACACTGCCGCGTGTCCGAATTGGATTTCTAAACCCAAGTACACTCAACTGATGTGGAATTGCTATGTTATTGCTTGGTATACGGCTGATGTTTATTCTTATTCGATTTTCCCTGGGTGTTCTTCACTATTTGCTTGTGTAGTTTGTGTGTATCTGTTAGAAACGCCACACTACTCCCTCCTCACTAACTTTATTACGATCAACTTCGTGTGCGAAGGGCGGAGCGAGTAGCGAACGAGCGAGAGAACGACGGAGCAGCCGAGTGAGCCGGTGCTCTGTGCAGAAGTCGGGACCATAGTAGTAAAGTCCTGTTTACCTATGGGAGATTGTGTGTTGTGTATACAGATCACGTCGGGGTCAGCAATTATAGCGTTTCCGACGATGGTGAAGAACATTCGATTCGAACTGACGCTATGACAGTTAGAATAACTAAAAATTGAAGCATTGCGCAACCTATCAGGACACTGCCGCGTGTCCGAATTGGATTTCTAAACCCAAGTACACTCAACTGATGTGGAATTGCTATGTTATTGCTTGGTATACGGCTGATGTTTATTCTTATTCGATTTTCCCTGGGTGTTCTTCACTATTTGCTTGTGTAGTTTGTGTGTATCTGTTAGAAACGCCACACTACTCCCTCCTCAGTAACTTTGTTACGATCAACTTCGTGTGCGAAGGGCGGAGTGAGTAGCGAACGAGCGAGAGAACGACGGAGCAGCCGATGAGCCGGTGCTCTGTGCAGAAGTCGGGACCATAGTAGTAAAGTCCTGTTTACCTATGGGAGATTGTGTGTTGTGTATACAGATCACGTCGGGGTCAGCAATTATATCGTTTCCGACGATGGTGAAGAACGTGTGATTCGAACTGACGCTATGACAGTTAGAATAACTAAAAATTGAAGCATTGCGCAACCTATCAGGACACTGCCGCGTGTCCGAATTGGATTTCTAAACCCAAGTACACTCAACTGATGTGGAATTGCTATGTTATTGCTTGGTATACGGCTGATGTTTATTCTTATTCGATTTTCCCTGGGTGTTCTTCACTATTTGCTTGTGTAGTTTGTGTGTATCTGTTAGAAACGCCACACTACTCCCTCCTCAGTAACTTTGTTACGATCAACTTCGTGTGCGAAGGGCGGAGCGAGTAGCGAACGAGCGAGAGAACGACGGAGCAGCCGAGTGAGCCGGTGCTCTGTGCAGAAGTCGGGACCATAGTAGTAAAGTCCTATTTGCCTATGGGAGATTGTGTGTTGTGTATACAGATCACGTCGGGGTCACCAATTATAGTGTTTGAGACGATAGTGAAGAACGTGTGATTCGAACTGGCGCTATGACAGTTACAATCGCCAAAAATTGAACCAATGCGTAACACATCAGGCTACTGGTCGCGTGTACGAATTCGATTTCTAAACTCAAGTACACTCAACTGATGTGGAATTGTTATGTTATCGCTATGGTATACGGTTCTGATGCATTTTGTTATTCGATTTTCGTTTAGTGTTCCTCACTATTTGCTTGTGTATTGTGCGTGTATCTGTTAGAAACGCAACAGTAGCTTGGATGTTCTGGATAAATTTCGGGATTTAAAGAGCCTTGATAGACCATAGTAAGCTTTGTTGAATGTGATCAGCCGTGCGCGTATTTCTTCTTCCATATTGTTATCTGCTGATACTATTGACCCAAGGTAGTTAAAGGATTGCACTACTTCAAATTCGTGCTCCGTTACCCTGATAGTTTGACCAACGTTAGGTCTTATCTTCGCAAAAGTTGCCATCATGTACTTTGTTTTTCCCGCATTAATGTGCAGTCCCAGTTTCTGTGCCGCCTGCTCGATCGGAGTGGAGGAGTCCTGTACATCCGAATCGGATCTACAGATGATATCAGCGTCATCTGCGTAGGCAACTATCTGGCTGGACTTGGTCACAATAGTCCCTCTAGTTGTAATTCCACTGTCGCGGATTGCTTTCTCCAACGCCAACTTGAAGATGCGGCAGGCCAGACCGTCCCCTTGTCGAAGTCCATTAAAGATGTTGATTGGTTTGGACAGCAATCCCGCTATTTTTATTTGACTAGTTACGTTGGTCATGGTCAACCTACAAAGTCGTATCAATTTGTTTGGAATGCCAAACTCCCTTATGGCATTATATAGTTTTACCCTGGCTATGCTGTCGTAGGCGGCCTTAAAGTCTATAAATAGATGCTACAATGGTATCTTAAATTCCAGATATTTTTCCATCGCCTACCTAAGGATAAATATCTGATCAATCGCTGATTTGGGATGAAGCCACAAGGATATTGACCAATGATGACTTTGGCGTATGGGGCTATCCGGTGTTGTAGGATAGAGGAGAGTATCTTATAGGCGGTATTCAGCAATGTCATACCCCTATAGTTGCTGCACACTGTTATATCTCCCTTCTTATGTATGGGGCAAATTATTCCAGGATGCCAATCTTCCGTTGAGAAAGAGTTATTAGCCATTGTGTGGGCGGATAAGAATCTCCGTTGTTATTTACAAAGGAGAAAATTCACCATATACACGGATCACAAACCACTAAAGGGAGTATTTAACGTGAAAGACCCCACGTCACGTTTACTAAGGTTCCATCGCAAACTACTGGAGTTCGGCTACCAAATCGAATACAAACCCGGTAAACATAACACCAACGCGGATACCTTGAGCCGTATCCCTCCAAATTGTGATGAGACTCCCACACTACAAAGGTGCAATATATTAACACGCACTCAAGCTAAGAAGCTAAGGGCAAGCAAAGGAACTCAGAAAATCCCAAATGACGACAAGTCTTCTCTTCACGAGAATCCCATTCCGACCTACACGGAAAAAGAAATAGCGATAAAACATCCTGATGACATCCAACATTTACTACGGGATTACCATGACTCCCCTTTAAGCGGCACCAAGGGGTGAGCAAAGCGTACAATAAAATACGTAGGCACTACTGGTGGAAGAACATGATGCGCGACATCAAGCAGTACATTAAAGTATGCAAAACATGTCAAACCATGAAATCTTCACCAAACCTACGTATGCCCCTGGTAATAACCAACATTGCAAAGAGGCCTTTTGAGATAGTATATTTAGATATAGTAGGTCCTCTTGGCCGAACTCCAACCGGTAATCAATATATACTCACGTTTCAAGACAATTTGTCTAAGTATACAGATTGCTACGCTCCCAGATGCGGAGGCAGAAACGGTGGCCACAGCCTTCTTTGACCAAATAATTGCTCGGTACGGTGTGCCGAAACAATTGGTCACCGATCAGGGAAGCAATTTCCTAAGCAGTTTGCTTAAAAGCGTGTGCAAACTGCTCCGTATTAAAAAACTTCAGACCTCAGCGTACCACCCACAATCAAATGGAGCCTTAGAACGAGCCCATCGCCCACTCGTGGATTACCTGCGAAGTATTGTGGATGGAAGTTCTCAATCATGGGACCAATACCTGAGAACGGCAACATGCGTATACAACACCAACGTACACGATGGTACTAAACTTACGCCAATGGATTGGTTACTTAGTTTCACCCCGGAAGTACCGACTAGTATAAAACAACCTCCGGTACCGGTGTATAACCACGACAGTTACCATAAGCTATTGAAGTAAAAACTTCAACATGCGTACGAGATAGCAAGGTGTAACCTATTAACTTCCAAGTGGAAGTCCAAAGAGTATTATGACTGCAAGACACGCAAATTCACGTTCCATGTGGGTAACACGGTGTTAATACGGAACGCACAAAAGCAAGGCAAATTAGCTCCCATATGGAGGGGACCCTATAAAATGGTACAAACAAAAAATCCGGTAAATAGTGTATTAAAGGTAGGGAGAAGAAACGTGGTGGTGCGCAACAATAGGCTGAAACCCTATTATGAATAAAGGAGGCCAAAGATGGATGGACCACGACAAACCACGGTGTATGAAACACCAAAGCCAGTGCAGGGAACGGCGGTACAATAGATACATTTATATTTAAGCTTCATTCTTCTTCTAAGGCAAACACACGGATCTTCACAAACGCATTCGAGTGCAGTGCAAAGTTTTCTGTGCGATCCTAGGCAAATAAACGGATCCCCACACACGCGTCTTAGTGCTGTGAAAACTGCGAGAATATACACGTGAGTGATGTGCAGTGCGGGAAAACCCTCTACTCATTCCATCCCCAGTCTCTGTTTTCCTTTTTTCGCACCTCTGTTTGCATTCCTCAGGCATCGATACTCTCGATTGATTTATAACCTTTGGAGAGTTTTTGGTATCTGAGTGGCATAATGTTCGTCATGGAAGGGATGTGACCGACGGATCTAGTGGGGTACCTACTACAAGGGCATAACACCTGTAGTGGTTTCTTTCGCTGATCTATTGCTGGTCCCGACATGCATCCTTTCCCGGGGCGGTATTGGTTTTCTGTCTAGGGCCATTTCAATGGAGCGCGAATTTCGCGTTGATTTGTGTAACATTCGCGGTTTGAGATGCAATTTCTCTTCTGTATCCGCACACGTCCTAACCAAAAACCAACTATCCTTGCACTTAGCGAAACCTAGGTAATTACTAGTATAGATATTTCCAATTTTAATCTACCTGAATATAACTTAGTGCCATTCCACATCGTGGTATAGCCGCGTACATACGAAATGATATTGCTTATCAGCTTCTGCCCCTATATGGACTCTGTTCCAATCCAGAATTTAATTTTTCGGGGCTAAAACTGCACGTTCGTAAGCATATCATACATTACTACTTTCTTTACAGAAGTCCAAACTTGGATAGAAACGCATCCTATAACGAATTTGATGCTCTATCTGATTCTATCGATAAGATCTTGACCCTGTATCCCCACACTGAAATCGTTATTACGAGTGGTTTTAATGTGCATAACTCTCAGTGGCTTCGTCATTCCGGACACACAACTTCTGAGGGTCAGTATGTCAGCTCTTTGCTGAGTCAACTAATTTAACTCAACTTGTCAATGAGCCAACACGGGTACCAGACATATATGGTCATTTCGCCAACGCACTGGACCTGTTTCTCTCCTCCCACCCAAACAAATACACAATTGAAGTTTATTCGCCCTTGGGCACTTCAGACCACTGTGCCGTGTCAGCTAAATTTACTCTAACCAACAGTAACGTTAATTAGAAAGCTCACAAAAGAACAGTATGGTTCTACGAGAAAGCCAACTGGGAAGGTCTGAACGACTTTTTGATCGTTATTTTTCCTCCATTTAACAATGTTGACTTTATAGTGGATACATTGACAGACACGATTCTACTTGGCATGCGGACCTTTATTCCACACAGAGTAAAGAGTATCAAACCCAAAAGAAATATGTTGTTCGATTCCGGGTGCAGAGAAGCCATTAAGGCTAAAGAGTTGAGCTTCCGGTTGTATAAATCAAACAATACAGCGGAAATCCAGATAAGATTTAAGAGAGCTAGAAATGACTGCAATGCGTATATTCAACGCGCCAACTTCTTGCATGACCAGAGAGTAAGACAAAAAATACTACACTCTCCCACTGGTAGTAGAAGCTTCTGGGCATTCTTGAAAGACATTCAAAACTCAGTCTCTTCATCCATTCCATCGCTTATAGGCACCAGTGCAATAGAGAAGGCGAATCTACCTGGTGCACATTTTGCAGCCAACTCAACGCTGCCTGATACCACATCAGTGCCGCCTCAACTTGAACATAAGCAGCACACCATGAGTCAGATTCACTTCCGAACGCGTACTGTTGTCCGCGCACTCAAAGAGCTAATCGCAAACAAATCCGCTGATCCGGATGGCATTCCCCCAATCCTCTTGCAGGGATGTTCCTCTTCACTCGCTTAACCACTGCGGAAACTCTTCCATTTGTCTTATTCTACTGGCCGTTTCCCAAATAGATGGAAGTCAGCGAACATTCAGCCAATTCCCAAAAAGGGTGACAAATCATCCCTTTCTTCTTATCGACCCATAGCACTAACTTCTATTCTCTCCAAAGTTATGGAATCACTTATCAACCGTCAACTTTCGAAATATCTGGAATTAAATGACCTCCTCAATGACCGCGAATATGCCTTTCGTAGCAACCGGTCCACAGGAGATCTGATGGCGTACCTTGCCGAAAAGTGGAGTCATTCCATCCACTACCTCGGTGAAAACAAGGTAGTCGCATTGTATATTTCAAAATCCTTTGACAGAGTTTGGCATCCAGCCCTTTTGTCAAAATAGCATTCATATGGAGTGGACAAATCCCTGATCCAATTGATAAGAGACTATCTTTCTGGCCGTTCAATTCAAGCGGTTCTTGATGGTGTCAAATCTGTCTGCCATTAAATTAATGCAGGTGTTCCCCAGGGTTCGGTACTCTCACCCATTCTCTTCCTGATCTTTATAAATGATCTCTTGTCAATTACTCACAACGCCATTCACTCGTTTGCTGATGATAGCACGTTGAGTTTCTCATACTCACACGAACACTCCCGTCCAAACTCTTCGAACGTAACTACCAATCAGCAACTTATGCTTGATACATTGAATTCAGACCTTAACAAGATATGTCAATGGGGATTATCTAACCCAGTAGAATTCAATTCCTTAAAAACGCAGTGCTGCCTCTTGTCGTCAAGGGCAAGCCCCAAAATAAATATACTGTGTATGAACCGCACTTGCATCGACGAAGCCAAGGAACTATCAATCCTCGGCACTGGAATTAATTCGACTCGTGATTTGCATTTGTTTCCGAATGAAGTGCAATTGTTACAGACTCCACGTACAAGGCCTTCTCCAAAATCCACAAGTATCCTCAAATTTCCCCTCTCTACCTCTCAAATTCTAAGGCGTTGGCGCCATAATTTAAATAATAAGTCAATCGAGAATAAGGATTGATACGAAACGGTCGTGAACGGAAAACTTACGTAACGCGAACGATAAAATTTAAATTTAAAATAAAGTCCGTAACGATACTAAAGTTACACGAATAATCAACGCACACATATTTAACCGCCGCCTGTGCTAACCCAACGGTTCGAACTAGTTTATGCTACGGTCACCTACATCGCGTGTAGTACACCACGTGCTAATTAATCCGCGGACGGACCGGACCGCTAGTGGTAAGGAAGAGAGTCTGTGGGGAGGAAGTATTGTGCCAAACAAGGACACTCCGTTCATCTTCCTCCTCCATCATAAATTGTTCGCCGAGTAAAACGCCGAACCAAAAGAACGAAACGCCACCACATTTGTCCACAACCGGGAGGATGAAAAGTACGCACTGGGAGAGAAACACAAGCGAAACTCCACAACGCAACGTCCACGAATTGTTCGAAAGAGGAAAGTTCTCCACCGTAGATGTTCGGAAATAAAACGCACTGTCTATAGGTGATCACCGTTTTTTTATTTCTTTACTTAGAACTTATTATTAATATTAAATTGATTTTTATAAATTTTATACAGGAAATTCTTTCTCGACACGACTTCGGTATATCTACGCTTCTCCGCCGCGCGACGGAGAGCGGGAGCGGCACGACCGTGGTGGTCGGCGGGTGTAATAATACTCCACGATATTCCTTCGTCGTCAAAAGAAATTCGGCCAGTGAAACTGGCTCTCTTAATTAAGGGGTGTATTTTCCTACTCCTAGGGCCCCTCGATAGTATAGTGGTTGGTATACCCGCCTGTCGCGCAGGAGAACGGGGTTCGATTCCCCGTCGGGGAGCCTTTGACGCAAGACTAATGACCTTGCCCGGAAAAAACAAATCATTATGGAAAATTTAACAAGGCCCGGGACGTTTTTTTTTTTTTTTTTTTTTTTTTATTAGACTTCTCTCGGGAAAGGCGAACCTATAGCGTCGAGTGGGCGCCCCGAGATGCCATCAAATAACTGTTGCAGTTCTTTTTGAACAGTTGCAGGTTGTAACGCTCCGGGAACACTCGCGTGGGAAGGGAGTTCCACAGCTTCCCCGCTCTGTAACGGAACGAGTTCTGATACAGGGATGTTCGCGCTGTCGGGAGATGAACCACAAACGGGTGCGATCCGTCGGATTGTCTTGTGGAGCGCATATAGACCGAATTGCGTGGAACAATGCCAAGAATCTCCGAAGAACAGCACCCGTGATAATATCTGTAAAACAGACAGAGGTCGGCCACGCGCCTTCGATGTGATAGCGACTGTAGTCCCGACGTCAGCGCCGAGTCCCAGATCAGGCGGATCGCTCGTCTTTGTATGCTCTCAAGTAGGTCGAGGGTATTTTTAGGAGCCGAGCTCCAAACATGAGAGCAATATTCGAGCGCGGGTCTAATTTGAGATTTATATAGGAGAAGAAGTTGGGCCGGAGTAAAGTATTTCTTGGCTCTAAAAAGATAACTCAGTTTTCCCGAGGCTGATCTGGCGATACCCGATACGTGTTTATGCCATGATACATTCCCACAGACCGTGACGCCGAGCAATTTCAAACTTTCCCCAGCCTCCAGGGCCCGGCCACTCATCATCAGCTGTGGAACCGATGATCCACTTTTCTATGTGAATGTTGTATACTGTGTCTTCGCTGCACTGAAGTCGACGAGATTGGCCCTTCCCCACTGCAGGACCCTATCTAGATCCTAATTCAGAGAGTCAATCTGTCTACATCTCAGCTGGTGCGACGTTGATGCACCAATCGGCCGATCACTCGAAAAGGAGGCAACAAGCGTACTATCATCCACAAAACTGAACACTTTGTTATCCGTTGTCTCCAACAAATCATTTAAGTGAAGCAAGAACAAGGTTGGAGCCAAAATAGAACCCTGGGGCACCCCCGAATTAACAGGGTACAGATCCGAACACTCGCCGTACACAACAACCCGGATCGATCGATTCTCGAGGAAGCTCCTCGTCCAGTCGCAAAGCTGGTGGGAAAGTCCATATGAACGAAGTTTGCTCAGCAATGCCCCGTGCCAGACGCGGTCAAAAGCCTTGGAGATATCTAATGCGACCGCCCTTGACTCACCATGCCGTTCAATCGCAGATGTCCACATATCGGTTATAAGTGTCAAAAGGTCTCCTGTGGACCGCCTGCCACGGAATCCGTATTGACGATCATTCAGAAGACCGTTGCACTCCAAATACTTAACTAACTCTGTATTGATGACTTTTTCCATTACCTTAGATAAAATAGACAGTAATGCTATCGGACGGTAATTTTGTGGGAGACACTTTTTTCCCGTCTTTGGGATTGGCTGAACTCGAGCGATTTTCCAGCAGGCAGGAAAGGTCCTGCGTGCATAAGATAAGCGGAAGAGTCTGCCAAGAACCGGCGATAGTTCTGGAGCACAGTTCTTAAGGACTATTGCATGTATTCCGTCCGGGCCGGTTGCCTTCCTACAATCCAGCTCACGTAGAATGCGTTGAATAGTGCGCGGACGAAATCTCACATCCCGCATGGAAGACTGTACCGGCGAGATCACAGGTGGCTCCTAAAGGCCGGGATCGAGGTTTGAGTTCGCGGAAAATAAATTCGCGAACACATTAGCTTTATCCTTTGAATTCGTGACTAACGTCCAGCTGTCTGTCACCAACGGGGGGAAAGAGGAGGAAGCAAAGTTACTGCTGACAGCTTTTGCCTTTGACCAGAAGGAGCGCGAACCAGTTGGGCACCGAAGGAGCTTATTGATCACCCTGTCGTTGTGAACTTTCTTTGCGGTATCAATCGCCTGGTTGCACGCGTTTCTGATTCTAACAAAATTCGTTTTGTTAACATCGGGGGGATTGGAGCGCCATTGCTTAAAAGCTCTATTTTTTGCCGCTGTAATCAGCTCGCATTTTTTGTCAAACCAAGGTTTATCAGACGAACTTCGTTTGATGGAATGTGGAATATACATTTCCATCCCCAGGAGAATAATCTCGGATACCGACTCCGCGCAAGCGTTAACATCGGAGTTTGCGAAGCACACCTCCGACCATGGAAAGGATGCGAAGAAATCTCGCATATCGTCCCAGTTAGCAGCCCCATACTTCCATACATGGCGAAGCTGCCTAGGCCGGATATTCGCTTGGTATGCAAGTGCTTGCGCGACAGATACCAAGCAGTGATCTGAGTTTCCCAGTGGCGCAGAAGCCTCTACGGTATAAATACTCGGTTCGGATGTCAAAAACAGATCCAGGGTGTTCGCATAATCACCTCGGGCATCCGGTACTCGCGTTGGCACCCCCACGAGTTGAGTTAAGTTGTGGCTTACAGCAAACATCTCCGCCAGCCTCCCAGCCTCGTCGGTTCTGTTAGAATGTAACAACCAGCCGGAATTGTGCACATTAAAATCGCCAAGGACAATAATTTCAGAAGCTGGGTGGTTGATCTGTATCCAGTCGATGGTATGTGAAAGATGTTCGAAAAATGTCGCCGGTCGATCGTCATTCGGGGAGCCGTAAAGACAACAAAGAAATTTAACGGAATTCCTCAGCACGACCCTCAACCATATGATGTCCATATTATTGGGCTCCAACGCCTCCATCCTCTGGCAAGCCAGATCGAACCGTGCGAAGACGCAGACTCCGCCCTTAAAACGGAATCTCGAATGTAAGTCGTATCCTGAGCAACGAAGATATGTCGAATCAGTTGACGAATCGACCTGGGTCTCAGTTAGGGCAAGGATATCAGGTTTCGTTGTTCGCAAATATTGGTGGACGGCGTTTACATTCGTATTGGTGAAACCGATGCCCCTGATGTTACAAAATGCCGTCACCAGTCGAGCGTGGGCCGAGCCTCGAGAGCTAGCCCGGTTATGCGATGACGAACCTTCCATTATTTATAATGATATCTGCATGATGTTCCCCCTGACATAGTCCCCCCCGGAGATCCGAATGGGAGACTAGTTTACCTCCGGAATTCTTTATATCAGAAGAAACCGTCATGACTTATCCCCGTGTCAGTCCGGGCCATCAGCCACACATCCGAAACACCGTCGAAGATTTCTCTCGGCGATATCGCGGAATGTACAGCGTGACGGGGTGGTATCTCACCTTGGGACCGACTACCACCTAACCAACCTTTTCTCGAACCGGTCCATCAGCCAAGCTCCGAAAGATGGCCAGGGATTTCTCCCGACCATTTCACGGAGCCTAAAGCTTGATGGGTGGTATTTCACCGGGCGCACAGGGCGTTGGGACCCCGGCTAGCACTCGGCCTTTAGTCGCCTCTTACGACATGCCGGCCTAGCTGTGAGTATATTCGAACGCCCTACTCACTTGCTAAATAAGGCCACAACCGGTTCCCGGTTGTAGTGCCGATGATGATGATGATTTTCCTACTCCGAGAGAGACGTAAAGTCTCTCTTTGGGATAACGAAACAGATCTCATAGACAAGATCATCGCGGTACACATGTATGTGTTTACATTGGTTCTTTTATGGATCAAAGCCATGAGAACGACTCTAAAACAAAGAAAGGAAAAATGTGCATCCATGAGATGTGAGTTCGGCTAAGCAAACAAGCCGAATCTCATTGGATGCTAATTGGGTTTGTGTTTGCTTATGTGAGAAGGTTAATGGTAAACGGATCCAGGAATATGTAAGACAAAGGGAACGTTTGGGTCTTTGTCTGAGATGTGCATTGCGGCTAAGTAAATAGGCGACAATGCAATGTGGAAATGTGCTAATGGGTTTTAGCTAGATTACCGGGAAATGGTGTTTATGGCATCGCCGGTACGGGTAGGTATTCAATTCCTATTTGCATTTGCCTATGCTGTAGGATTTAATTGATCCCTTAAGACGCAAGATGCGTATATTTGTTTTTGTCCCTGTTATGATGGTTACATTGTATGTAAACCAAATCATTTTGTTCTCAGGAATTCGTCTAGGGGGAAATGCACTTGGTGAGATTTGGATTCCTGATAAGTTAGGAAAGAATTATTACAGAGAATTTGCATGCGAAGAGATGCATGAAAGGTAAGGATTCTTTACAGGGACCTTTAGATTATAAATTGCTCTATTTAATGCGTAAAGCATTTAAGGTGCTAATGTGATTGCATTAGCGAACTTAAGGAAGTTGGGTAGCAGTTATGGGGGTTTTTCGGGTAAGTGGGCCGTGGGGTTTGGCGGAACCGCCACAAGTCACCAGAGTAACAGGGGGATTAAGAACTCTACACCCCCTGCAACTAGGAACCAGAAGCGTTGACCAAAGAAGAGATCCGCACCCTAACAAGTCAGTCCCGTTCCTTCCTTCCTTATTTGTCTGTTTTTATTTATATTGTTACAATTACATAACACAATTGACTCAAAGAATATTGCCGACAGGTCGTCCACGTCGCTTGGAATATACCCAAACAGTCACATACAGACCCATGGTCTGGCGCACCCATATATAATTCCCTTCCTAAATCTAGATCCTTTAGACCTACTATTATGATAGATTCCGCATTTAGCTTGTACTAAGCGAAATATACGGGGATTCTGCCCTCGCCAAATTCAAATTCCAATTCTACCTTGTATTCATAAACAAAACAATTTCAGCCTTCATGTAAAGCCTAAAGGCGTTAAAGGGCCTTATCACTTCACCGTCAAGAATTTCACCGTAGCTCAGTCATATGCAGACACGTATGACGAAGTTTTTCAATCAGCCAAATAGGCAAAGACACAGTAACAATGTCAAACTAATAAAATAGACGCATACGATGGTTTGGGAATTATTAAAAGACTATGTTGTGTAGTCACCCAAAAACATATTTAAAAAAATACAGTTTAGTGTTTCAATAAAAAAGAGACTTCAAATGAAACGAAACCTTTATGAAGTGGTCAAACACCTTTCTCAAACAACCTTCAATGATTTCAATATACTATCATACTTATCGTTTGACTTCTATTTTCAACAACATATAGTTTTTGTTATTGGTGTATTACAACCTGTAAGATTCACGTGTATGTACAATTTCTCACTTATCAATTGGATTGCCATAATTTAAATTGTGCGTATCAGGATTTCCAATCAGCAATAAACTTCATCAAGTGGTTTACTAAGTGATTTGTGGTATGAGATCAACAATCTATTTCGTGATGATAAATATTGTTTACAGACCCAGGTTTCAGATACCACAAAGCCTGTTAACGACAATGAATGATTGGTGCTACTTATTTTCTTCATAATTACGCCTTCGTTTTCAATAATCTATACAATTAAATATGATATAATAAGACATGTATTCAAATTTGAGGCATTATAATTTCTGCGGTCGAAATCCAGAGGCACATCTAAGTGGGAGGAGTGTGGCGAATATCACACTATCAACAACGGCTACCAATACTCAACACTCAACCGTCGACATTGCAATCTCACAGCTGAGTGCTAGCTGTCTACTCGCGGTGCCAAACTCGGATGTTTTTCCAACGAATCCTGTCAGATCTGACAATTCTGCTTCTTGACGAATCCACACAGGGGAAAGTGAGCCTCGTTGCTGAGGATGATTTGTGGAGAACGAGGTCGTGGCACCGGCATGGGTGCGTGTTCTACCTCGTCCCACTAACACTCCGTTGTTCGACAAGGTTCCGCCAAACCGAATTGTCACTTCACTAAAAGGAAGAGAAACTGTTCACCACATCCATCACTTTGAATAAAACACACGGATTTAATGTTCGAATGATCCTTTCTTTACTGTTCTTTATCTTTAACAAATTTGCAAGAAGCAACCGGAGGAGGCAATTATTATTTAATTGTTCTGTATGGGACACTACACTAACCGAATACATTTTTGTGGCACGCGACTCTCGACTCGACAGCGTAAAAAGTATGAACACGACTCCGGGGCGTGTGCACTCCGATGCACACGCTAAATGGGGGTGGACGACGACCGCTCCGGTTAGTGGTTGGAATAAGACTCAATGATTCAACCCTCGTTTGGGGTGAGTTTGGTGGTGTGGTGGTAGACCCTCTCCACTAAGGATATGTTTTACTTACCACCAGAGAAACGTAAAGTCTCTCTTGGTGGAAAAGAAAACCAGATCTCGCAATCAAGATCATGGTGGTATGTGTGTGATCGTTTAGATCTGTGTTGTTTACTCGTGCGCGAGGGTAATGGAAAAACAAAGCAGGCAGGCGGCAAGGACAAAGGAATCGGGAAGATCGTTGTTTATGAAGTGCATCGCGGCTAAATAAATAGACGACGATGCATCGAAGAAATGTGCTAAAAGAAAAGATGGGACGAGGGCATCATAAAAGTCTTAGATAAGTGATGCCCTTGTGTAAATAGACGTATAGATATTGGTGCTAATGGGTTGCGACACTTAATACAATGAAAATTCTATGTCGTATCTTGGGTCGGTCGGCGAAAGGAATCCCTTGCTTGCATTTGTATATGCGGGGTAATTCGTTGTAAGAAACGGATTCTATATTTGCATTGTTCATGCTTTGAATTCAATCCGGTTGCTATGCGCGAAGTCGATGATTGTTTGGAGATTCAAACAAAGGAGCATTTTTGGGTAAAGGGCTTGCAGCTGTATCGACAGTTGCAAGTCATTGCAAAGCAGATGACGGTTTGTATATACCATCCGTGTCAATTGTACATGGCATCTATGGCGACGCCAAGATCGAAATCTAGTGTGAATATCTACACTAATTGGAAATTCGGTTCTGGCTCGCTAATGCACAGACAGTTGCAAGTCATTGCGAAGCAATTCAGATGGTTACACAATGAGGGTTTGTATAACATCTATGCCAATTGTATATGGCATCTAAGACGACTCAAGTGTCGAACTCTAGTGTAAGTGTTTGCACTAAACGAGAATTCGGCTCTTGGTCGCTAATGCAGAGATACATTGATGCCTGCATGAATGCCCTTATGGGAGAAATTCTTTACAGGAATTCCTAGGTAATGCGTATGTATGATTGGGATCTGTGATAAATTTGGATTGAATTCTTATGGGGAGTTTTTGGATTCGAATGAATTAATGAAGGTAAGAATTCTTTTCCAAAAGCTTTTAAATAAATAAATTTGATAAGCTTGATGCGTGAAGCATTTACAGGTGCTAATGCGATTGCATTAGCAGGAAATTGTGAAAGTTGGGTAGCAGTTATGGGGGTTCTTCGGGTAAGTAGCAGTGGGATTTGGTGGAACCGCCACCGATTTTTCATGAAAAGTCTCAAACAATTATTGGGCGACAGGCTTCAGTTCCTCTACCAACTGAACTTTGCGTACAGGATCAAATCATTTATCAAACTCTTGAACAATGTTGTTGGTGCATGCTTCAATTCCCGGGCACAATAACGATTTGATATTTTCGCATACTCCGCACTATTGCGTAGAGTGTCAATACTCTCGATTTCGAAAGGGTGTTCACTACCATCACAGTGTTTTTGAAATTCTGTACGATCTTCCAAATTTTAAGCTTGATGATTCTGACTGAAAAAGGTTAAGTGCGAGACGTGTTTCTAATGCAAAAAGTTGCCCTACTTTAGAGTATAGCTCCATGCTTCAATTTGCCAATGCTTCTACTTCACAACCGTCAAAAAAGGGACATTTGAATTTCGACGGCATTCCCAATTCACATTTACACCTCTAGTGATAACATACGATATATCTAACCCGTATTTCAAGCTCCGTAGAGATCAACTAATTGCAGTGCAGCTCATGTACTCGTAGACCCCAAACCACCTGACATTCCAACTTCCATATTTTGACACAGTTGTGCAGGAACAAAAAGTAAATTTATTGCTCAACTGGAACAAAGCCGAAGGGATAATCAATAAACAATCGCACAAGGATTCAGTTGTTTCAGTGGTTTTAACAGCACTGAAACATGGCTGGCGTATAAATAGTTAAATACTTTAACTTTGGTTAACATTTATTTTTACTGTTAACAGAAACAGAACTTGATGACAAAGGTTCATATTGTCCAAAATCATTTCACAAAAACAGAAAGAAAATAAATACTAGATCACATACATTTTTGGATGCACAAGCATAAATTGAACACACATACCTCTAAGTCGAGTTCACTTCACTAGAAGATATCTAACTTCGATTACAGAACTACAGAAGGCACCTAATGATCATATGTGAGAGTATCCTTGCAGTCGCCTGGAATATCATCGCTGAATATATCGTCCCTTCCAATAACCTCAAGTATTTCAAGCAATGGAAGCTTGCGTTGGTTGGTTTCCTAAAACAAAAGTAATTATTGGGATCACTTCGAACAATCTTCGAATTTCTTTGGCATTACAGATTCTATTACAGAGGTGATAAAATTGCCATAATCATTCCAAAAATCGTTAAGCAGCTCAATTCCTAAGTCATGTACGCAATTCTGTATAAGATGATTCAATCGATCGTGAGGCATAAAGCGGCCAACATCTAGTTCGATAGCACCAATTTTAAACTGAAAACAAAATCATTCATTAGACATTTGTAACCAGATGTGATCATACTTACGTCGATGGCTAGATTTTTAACGACCAAAATTAATCCGAATTTAAACCCGCCTGATACAACAACATTAACTTCTTTCACAACTACTCTATAAAACAGAAGTTGCCATCAACTCAAAAACTCCATCAATCTCCAGATAGGATTTTGTACCTACTTAAGTTTGTCATCTGCATCCAAACGGACATATTTTGCCAATGATCCTTTCACAGTGTAGTCTGTAGTCAAGTTCGTCATTGGAAAGGTTATATTGAAGTCGAATTTCTTGCGCAGTGTTGATATCTGGACTGAATTCACTATGAAGTCAGAAAGTCCGGTCACTTGGAAATTTGTTACAGAGCTTGAAAAACTAACAAAGAAAATATCGTGCAGTGTGTTTGAATTTTCGTTTTGAAGTAGACCTACTCTATAAACATGCTGTTGTCTAAGTAGATGGCCTGATGGGCTATTTGAAAAGGATCTGTAGCTGGTATTTTATTCTTCGGCAATGGGTGGCACATCCTTATGCGGTACTCCTCTAGAAGCCTTTCAAAATCCTCTGATATTGACGCCCCCGCCAAGTGCGGAGAACCAAAGATAAGCGCAAAAGTATAGACCGTAATCAATAACATAATTGATCTGTCGTGTAATTGGAAGCAGTTTCACTTTCCAAATGCTTTTAAAAAGGCCCGGCACCCCATTTTATACATTACAATTTATCGCAAATATCTCAGGTGATTATCATGAACAGAGTTATCAAGATGTTGGAATTTTGAACCTTATTGATATTTAAAATTGCGATTAGACGCAAAGGGCTGCAATTAAATATTTCAGATTATGCCGTACATGAGTTGTCAACAATTATTTTACCAAAATGAAGATTAACACGCATTGCACTTCTCATTGATAGTATTTTTATTATAATTTTATATATACACGATAATGCAATCAGTTGTTAGTGTAATTCGCTTGACCTTTGCCAATTTGGTGTTTCCTGAAACTTCTATTGACGATTAAGTTGCACTTCATTTTAGTTGCCGTGTGGACTGCTGTCTACAGAATCATTAGTAAACATTATACCAAAAATCAATGTAGGACAATAAACTTCGGAAATAAATTTAAGAATGTACGAAAATCTAAAATTTTACTCAAGTGATTATTTACCCAACAACTCTGCCGATATTATGGCAGTTTTGGTAAGGACAGGATCGCTTGTTTATTTAACTTACTACAAGCGATATATAAAAAAAAAACTTAACAACTAACTTAAGAACTAAGGTATAATAAATTTAATTAAGTAGGTGAAATGGGGCATACGGGGGAGGACAAAGGTGTATGTAGTTTAGTTTCGTGGGGCTAACACCCATTTATTGCGTTAATTGAAGGGTAAGGTGGATAGATGAAAGTGTAAGAGGTAGGCTGGGGAAGGATAGGGTGGTAGGATAGGATGGTAGTGTGGCGTCTCTAACAGATACACACACAATACACAAGCAAATAGTGAAGAACACCGAACGAAAATCGAATAAGATAATGCATCAGGGCCGTATACCATAGCGATAAAATAACAATTCACATTAGTGGAATATACTCGCGTTTAAAAATCGAATTCTAAACACGGCCAGTAGCCTGATGTGTTACGCATTGGTTCCATTTTTGGTGATTCTAACTATCATAGCGTCAGTTCGAATCACACGTTCTTCACTATCAATCCCAAACGCTGTAATTGGTGACCCAGACGTGACATAACTAAATGGGCACGCAATTGTTTGCAATGACAACGTTGCAAAGTCGACCGACACAACGTGCTACAGCCAGCACAATTCAAGCTCTCCGAAGCACGTTTCGCCCATGTACACATCGACATTGTGGGACCGCTTACTCCGTCGAGAGGTTCCATGTACCTCCTGACGATGATCGATCGTTTCACACGGTGGCCAGTAGCAGTGCCACTACGAAGAGTGACCGCAGAGAATGTAGCCAAAGCATTCTATTCGACCTGGGTCACACGTTTCGGCGTCCCGGTGACTCTCACAGCCAACCAAGGACCTCAGTTCGAAGCAGCGATCTTCAAGCAGCTGACCGATCTACTCGGCTGCCAACAAAGCCACACAACAGCTTATCACCCCCAATCCAACGGATGATAGAACAATGGCATCGCTCACTCAAAGCCTTACTGATGTGTCATGACGACAATCAATGGCTTGACGCCCTACCAACTGTCCTCTTAGGCTTGCGCACAAGCATAAAAGAGGACCTGGGAGCCTCAACAGCAGATCTGACTTACGGAACCAATCTGCGCCTCCCAGGAGAGTTCTTCGTCGATGGAGAACCCTCACTCGAACAGTTGCCAAACTTGGAAAACCTACGCAAACTCATGCGTAATGTCAGGGCAACACCGGTCGCCAGACACGGTTCCAAGAGGATATTTGTTCACCCAAAGATGGACAGGTGCACGCACGTCTTCATCAGGGTGGACAAAGTTAGGAGACCCCCCTACGAAGGGCCGTATAAGGGCTGAATCGAATAAACGACCGAGTTTTCTCCGTTGACATCGACGGAAAACCGTACACCGTCAGTGTCGAAAGATTAAGTCGTGTCATTTAGAACAACCGCCCGACGCGGTACCGGTAGAAGCATACCAGCAACTAGAGGCAGTAGCCGAAAGCTGCCCCGTATGCAATCCGTCACACTTCCCCGAAACGCAAGGCACGACAGGCACTGAAATTTAACCAAACCCTCGCGAAATGGTTACACGCGAGGCCATGGCTCCTACATGGGCCCATAACGCGGCAGCGCGCTCTCGATCAACGCGACAGAGAAGACGCCGCAAGAATCCTCAACATTCGGGAACCGGAAAAACCGCAGCCGAAAACCGCGCCCACTAACGACCGCCAGGAGACGACAAACGCGATTTCCTTCGTCCCTTTACCACCCTAGCATCGACCAAGATGGAAGTGAGCACGCCCGTTGAAGCCAACAGTTCAGCCCCAGGCAACTTCAGCCTACTACATATCGTGACTACGTCACTGGAAGGGGTGCTGTAGCGGTTCTACGAACCATACGACTCCCTACAGGTCGAGGTATCCTTTCCGCCAAGGAACTCTACTCACCTTTCGCAGCACACGTGCCCACAGACACGTGACTCAATAGTCATTACCATACCCGTAACAAAGGTTATATGAAATTGCAACAACGTTGAACCTGATATCAATAACCAAGGCACTTAACGTTCAAAAGCTTCCAATATCGAGTTCAACGCATCCATACATCGTATGCAAAAACAATTTCAAAAGGGCAGCTAAAGCATCGCATCTAAGCAATGCGTCAGATGCAGCAAGCATCGCATACAGGTCACCAATCTCCCATTCTAAACATCAACGCGATATTTCCAAAGAAATACCATTGTCGGTAAATAAACCGAACAACGGATGAATACTCTGGTAGCTCAATGCAATTAGCACCTAAATCCCTGGCATGACCTAATGCTAAGGCACATTTGCGCAAACAAAACGATTCGTTGCGCTGCTGATTAGCAGTCGAACAACCATAAACTCTTAACACTATCCCTGATAGATGTTAATGAGTGGAAAGGCAAACAAAGCCTTACATCCCATAGTCCGTGTACCCATCCGAAGTGCATGCGATCTTTTGTCCGCATGCTAGATGTGTAGTACAAATAAACAACGGAAAGATCGGAGAATAAGCGGCGGCATCTGATCCTTAAACAAAAGAAACAAGATTCCGACCACCAGCAACGAATGGTGATGATGATGATAATGATCATGAGGAAGACTTCTATATTTCAGATCCTATGGGAAATTCTCCTTTTGAGATGCAATCCGTCATTTTTTGCTGTTAACAGATACGATGGGAAAGTCTGTTAGCAGGTTGGATTGGGAAATTTTCCTTTTGCAGATGCGGCGATAAGTAATTAGAATGCGATTTTTAGGAGAGAGACAAGGAGTCTAGAGAATACCGTCGAACCAGATAGTCTACTTAGAGCATCCGTCCAGAGAAGAGACAGTTAGAGAACCCCATCGAGGAGGTATCGGCGATTCGAGAAACAAACAAAATTCGAGTTAACGTGAGTTCTGAGTTGTGTGAGATTCGTGTTCAATAGAAAAGTCAAATTCTTTCGACCAACGTTTCACAAACGTGAGTCAAGGGCCGTCGCATTGGATATCTCCAAGGCTTTTGACCGCGTCTGGCACGGGGCATTGCTGAGCAAACTTCGTTTATATGGAATTCCCCAACAGCTTTGCGACTGGACGAAGAGCTTCCTTGAGAATCGATCGATCCGGGTTGTTGTGGACGGCGAGTGTTCGGATCTGTATCCTGTTAATTCGGGGGTGCCCCAAGGTTCAATTTTGGCTCCAACCTTGTTTTTGCTTCACATAAATGATTTGTTGGAGACAACGGATAACAAAGTGTTCAGTTTTGCGGATGATAGTACGCTTGTTCCCTCCTTTTCGAGTGTTCGGCCGATTGGTGCATCTGCGTCGCATCAGCTGAGATGTAGACAGATTGACTCTCTGAATCAGGATCTAGATAGGGTCCTGCAGTGGGGAAGGGTCAATCTCGTCGACTTCAATGCAGCGAAGACACAATATACAATATTCATAAAGAAAAGTGGATCATCGGTTCCACAGCTGATGATGAATGGCCGGGCCCTCGAGGCTGGGGAAAGTTTAAAATTGCTCGGCGTCACGGTCTGTGGGAATGTTTCATAAACACGTGTCGAGCATCGCCAGGTCAGCCTCAGGAAAGCTGAACTATCTTTTTAGAGCCAAGAAATATTTTACTCCGGCCCAACTTCTTCTCCTATATAAATCCCAAATTAGACCTACGCTCGAATATTGCTCTTATGTTTTGGGCTAGGCTCCTAAACATACCCTCGACCTACTTGAGAGCATACAGAGACGAGCGATCCGCCTAATCGGGGACTCGGCGCTGACGTCGGGCGAAGGCGCGTGGCCGACCTCTATCTGTTTTACAGATATTATCACGGGTACTGTTCTTCGGAGATTCGTGGTATTGTTCCACGCAATTCGGTTTATATGCGATCCGCAAGACAATCCGACGGATCCCACCAGTTTGCGGTTCATCTCCCGACGGCGCGAACATTCCTGCATCAGAACTCGTTCCGTTACAGGGCGGGGAAGCTGTGAAACTCCCTTCCGACGTGTGTTCCCGGAGCGTTACAACTTGCAACTGTTCAAAAAGAACTGCAACAGTTATTTGTTGGCATCTCGGGCGCCCACTCGGCGCTATAGGTTCGCCTCTCCCGAGAGAAGTTTAAGAAAAAAAAACGAACCACTACGTTTGTGAAACAACGTTCAAGAAGGTCTTCACCGCTAACAACAAGCCTCACGGAACCTGACATCGTCATCGTTTAACAACTGACATTTACGTCGAACCATCGAACACCGTCATTTCAAACGACAACTAACGATAGTAATACGAGGGTTGCCTCTTATGTTTCGGGATTTGGCAACCCTAGTGTTGCAATCCGGCAATTGACAGCTCTGTCGTAAAGTTGGACATTTTTGAGGTTATACGCACTCAGAACGTTTTGACATACGAGCGCTATTTGTGTTGTTTACAGTAACTTAAAAGATTCATCTCGGCCCAAAAATGGAATAAAATCGTCAACATTTTCGTGCGATTATTTTTTACAACTTTCGGCGTGGATTAACTCAGCAACAGTGCATGGATGAACTTAATTCAATTTTTGGCGATGAAGCTCCATCAAGGACCAGTGTTTATCGATGGTATGGTGAATTCAATCGTGGTCGTAGTTCACTCCAAGATGAATTTCGTGAAGGTCGTCCAAAATCAGTTGTTGTTCCGAAAACCATTGATGCTGTGCGCGAACTGATATTGGAAGATCGTCATGTGACCTATCGTGAGATTAAGACAACCTTAGGCGTTAGTGGGACCAGCATACATTCAATATTGCATAAACATTTGACTGTCAAAAAAATGTGTTCGCGTTGGATCCCACACAATTTGTCAATCGCCCAAAAAAAGGCTCGTGTCAATTGGTCGAAAGAAATGCTCAAAAAATACGGTCGCGGTGCTTCGAAACACGTCTATGACATCGTGACAGGTGATGAATCGTGGATTTACGCGTATGAGCCCGAAAGTAAACAGCAGTCGACTGTCTGGATGTTTCAAGATGAGCCAAATCCAACAAAAGTTGTTCGCGCACGAAGCACTTCCAAGCAAATGGTCGCCTGTTTTTTCGGAAAAACTGGACATGTCGCAACCGTACCACTAGAACAACGCAGAACTGTCAATTCTGAGTGGTACACAACCATTTGTTTGCCAGTTGTCTTCCAAGAAATCAGGAAAACCAACCGCCGAAGACGGATCACTCTTCACCACGACAATGCGAGCTCTCACACACCGGCTGTGACAACTGCATTTTTGAGCACCCAAAACATCGATTTGATGGGTCATCCGCCGTATAGTCCTGACTTGGCACCGAATGACTTCTTTTTATTCCCGTACGTAAAAAACGAACTGAGAGGTCAACGTTTTTCGACACCTGAAGAAGCGGTTGCTGCATTCAGAATGCATGTGTTGGAGATACCTCAATCAGAGTGGCAAAAGTGCTTCGACAATTGGTTCAAACGCATACAAAAGTGTATAGATCTTCATGGGGAATATTTTGGAAAACAATAAAGTGATTTTCGATGATCAATATTTGTTTTTGTTCTCTAATCCCGAAATATAAAAGGCAACCCTCGTATATATTCAGAAGCACCTTCAACTTCGGTTTCAGCTGCCGCTACCTTGCCAACGTTTTCGAGAGTAAATATTATCATTTGCAATTAAAATCATTTAATGAATTAACCAAAAATAATATTGTTTCCCTTTCGTCTGGAAGTAAATCCGCTAAGTCCGCATAGCAGGACACAGTAACACATCGAACCAGCATTACAGTCCACTCACAACGCGGCACAACACAGGAGTTCTATGTTCTATGTTTGAAGTGTTAAGTATGTAAAAATGTGTTTAATGTGTAAATCTAATATTTTGTATTTTATATCTAACTAGCTGACCGACGAACTCCGTACCGCCTTACAGTCAATGAATGTCGTGTTAACTTTTACCTAAACTTAATTTAGGATTTTATTAATGTAATAAAATAGATACAAAAAATGTATTAAGATCAATAGTTTATAAGGATAATAAATATAGGGAAAGTAAAAATTCAATAAAAGTACAAAGATCAAGTATTTCAATGGCGTGTCAGCAAAACATTTGCCTTATTAAGTTATGTATTTTGTTGCGTGGGTTGCATTCCGGTTGATTCTCTTCAGTGAAGCACCTTTTTATATGACATTTTTCGTTTTATTATCAGGCGCTAGAACAAACAAACCGGATGGTTTGCCGACACGTGAACATGCCACGTACAATTGACCATGAGAAAAACATGCATTTTCTAGATTCAGGCCACAAACACTCAAGGATTTGTGGCGGTTTCAATAACGCCACCGTTCGTCTCTTCCAGGTACGACACCCAACTTCCCCCTAGGGCATCCAAAAAGCATAAAAACAAGCATTGTGGCAGTTCCAGGGAACACCACTACCTACCTTTTCCAATTGCCAACATAAAAGGTTCCTAAGAATCTAAGCTAATAATTTCCGCTAAGGCAATAAGCGTATACACCAAATAATAATTTTCCTAAGGGCATGGTTACTTTAAACGCACCATGTTCCCTAAAAGCAATTTGGTCGCACCATCCGCAAACCAACATGACTCGAATCATTTCGATACATAAAACTCGTAACTAACTCATGTGGCACGTGCGGGGGATATTTCTTACCTTTCTTGTTGACCTACAAGCACATCGATCGGTAAACCGATCGACAAGCAGCAACATCCTATAAGCATTCACCCCAGGGGCATGTCTTCATACAACGCAGCATATTCCTAAGAATCCAATTCGGTTACGACATTACGTAACCGATATGAATCCTCAAACTTGTCCATGCACACAGAAAGAAAATATTTTTTCCCACACACGCACATGGCAAGTCCCATCAGAGGACGCCAGCAACGTGCGCCCGATCAGCATGGATCCCTTACGCAGTACCAATCGGATAAACATTTCCTCCATTTATATCCACGGTTCGCATGCTCATGGACACAGCATGAGCGTGCGAGGTAACCGCATCTGTGTGAGTGCACATCCTCTCCGTGACCATCATCTAAGACCATCCCTTATTGGTCACCTAGGCGATGGATGGAATTTTGGTATTCCGTCGTTTCGGTGGCAATAGCCGATCGCGGTACGGATTCCGTGGTGGCAAGTCGGGGCTCCACGTTAAACAAACGAAAAGTGAGTCTAAATACAACCGCCGTCGGTGAAGGTGTGCATTCCTGAGTAATCCGCGAACTTGAACTCATTTTATATTATGTTCCAAAGTTTAATTCAAATTACCTAGTGTGTAAATAAGAACCGAATTAGAATCCATTTTATATTATGTTCGAAAGTTTTAATCAAATTACCTAGTGTGTAAATAAGAACCGAATTAGAATCCGTTTATGTTACGTTCCAAATTTTTATTTAAGTTATTGTACAAATAAAGCTAAATTTAAACCCGTGTATGTTATTATCCAAAGTGGTATTCAAACTGCATAGTGGAAGAATATAGAACCTAATAAATTCCCCTTTTGGTTAAATAAAAAAGTAAAGGCTTACGTGTTTCTGTGGAATGGCACAAGAGCATCAGTACTATGTAATTATTATAATCTGTGCACAGCGTTTAGGAAAGTGAGCCCCCAAGAAATCTCGTGGACAATTAACGGAGTCAGAACAGTAGTACTTCATAGACACCCCACGAAACTGTAACAAGCTAGGAAGGTTTTTGTGAATCTGTGCGCCTGCCGGCACCTAACAGAAAGCCACATCCTACAGATTGGCCTTGTAATTTGTTAATCGTCATGGCGAATGAAAGATGAATCGGAAATTGAATTCGTTTAAACTCAAAGGGCGTACCGGTTGAGATCGTCGGAATCCTCGGAATGAGAACTTCCGCACCTTTGAATTTTCCTTTAAGTATCATCGCGTGAATCACAACACAATCAAACACCAGTTTTCTTATCACCAAATGCGTTCCATTGCACAGTTTTGGTTGGTTTAGATTCCGAAGCATGATGACTACCGAGACAACCCTTAGTTGTAAATTGTGCGGCGGTAAGCCAGCCATATCCAAGGAGTTTAAAAATTCAGTTGGATAGTTGGTGGTTTCGTCTTCGTTTCTTACACAGTCAATAGATTTGAATGAATGCAGAGTACCACCGATTTGATTCTTAATTACGAAGGTTAAATCATCCACATCTTTCTTCTTAGCCGCAAAAATTGCTCGCTCACCCAACCATTTGTAATTTTTGTGGTTAGCAATGATGTTCGGGAATACTTTGTTCATGAGCTTGTGGGGGTTCTCTAACCTTACGCAAAGAACCACCCACAATTCCAACCCAACTCCCTTTGCAAACCTGCAAACGTTTCCTTCATCAAGGACATTTAATGCACCTAATCATCATCATCATCATCATCGGCACTACAACCAGGAACCGGTCTTGGCCTTATTTAGCAAATCTTGAGTCTTTTTAAATTTTCCATAATGTTTTGTTTTTTCCTGGGCAAGGTAAAGAATTTATTAACATTAATGCATCCAGTGCATCTTCAAAATGCTCTGAAAGAATTCTTTACGACTTACATGCATCATAAATTCGAAAACCTTATCGGCGCCCCTGTTAGCCAGCGTCCCCGCCCACCACCTACGCAGCACATTTTCCTGTCTTATCTACAGCCTCGGCAGCCTTTTGTTCAATCGACAAAAGCAATGCAAGCATCTAACGTCTATACGCCATGAATCGAATTCTTCAGCATATAAACATGCATACAAAAATTCGAACCTTTCCGCACAGAAAGATAGAGTACACAATCACCATTGTGTACCGAAATTCCTTTTAGCACCATTTGCCTAATTGCAATGCAGACTATTTATGCAGCTGCATCCATGTCATTTATGATGCCCTTTGTTCTATCGTCCTTTTTCAGTTTCGTTTCCCATGACCTCGTTGCATGGGTAAACAATGGCTCATTAGCACACTAGCTAAGATCGACCCGGAGAGATCCTCTCCAACTCTCCACCCCACCACCACAGAAAGAAGCTTCATGTTTCCCTCAAGGAAAAGCAAACTCACCATTAGCTGAGAGAGGACTCACCAGAGTCTCTCGAGGTTAATCGCCGAGTACCTCAGTTAGTCGAAAACCAACCATCAGGGAGTAGTCTTCCATCCCCTGTAGCGTACACCTCCGAGCGAGTAATAACCACCACGAAGTCGAGTGCGTCCGCGAAGTGCAGTACGAGTCAGTAGTGTTATGTGAACGTCTATCGTGTCTAATGTCGTGCGTCTATAGTTGAACATTTGAAGGAGCTTTATGTTGCGTTTCCAATGTTACGTACGTCGGCCACCCCATCAATTAATGGTTTTGTATTTAAGTAATAACATAATTTGTTTTCAAGTAATATGATGGTAAGGTGGTGGAGGAATTGCACGATCCAGAAGTGAGTTTTTGAACACGCCCCGATTCGGGAGTGGATCGTGCAGTTCTTCGAGTTCGAATTTGTTTTTCCTCATTCTGATTCGGTGTTTCGTTTCCGTCCGTTCCATAGCCTCGAATTTACTGTTGCTCATAGTCTCCAGTTCTCCTGTACTTTCTAGAATATTCTAGTACTTTGTTTCGGAAATTCTAGAATATTCTAGTACTGATTGACATATGCGTCACACTACCCGCCGCCTAGATTAGTTCGTCCCGAACTAAGTTCACTGGCCTGGTGGACCACCTAACTGGATTTGAGCGAGCTCGAAAGGAAATGTTGAGGCAGGACGACTTGTTTGTGGATGCGCGGCCCGGAATCGCCGATCCAGCGTCAGAATCATTAGGTGTAGGACTGGGAAGCTCTTCAACTTTTGTGGAAAACACATCCTCCACTTTTAGGGATCGCACCGCGACGCCGGCGCCGGTTTTATCGCATTTAAATCCCCGGGCGGTGTCATTCGTGTTGCCGGCCGAAGAGCCTGATAGTCGTGAACGGGAGGAGGATAGTTTCGGTCGGGAGCGGTCGTGCGGACCTCTCAATTATCGACGGGATGCTGGTGCCTATGCTCCCGCCTCCTCTGGCGAGGGAGCGTGGTCAAATACCGTGTCTTCCTCGAGTCTGAGTGAAGGGTCGCAGGGTTTGGCTCAGGGGACGTACGTGCCACGAGATCGATCGGGTCGGGACAATCCAATCCGGGATTCGGTTGGTCGATCGGCTCACCCCCTAGAATCCCAGACAACATGCAGCTTCTGCAAAGTGAGAGGTCACGTATACGACGAGTGTCTACAAAGACGAAACACTCCTTTCTGTCGCGAGTGCTGGCGGTATGGCCACGACATAGTGGACTGCCCGGATCGTCCGACGAGGACGCGCGGTCCCCAGACTACATACAGGGGTAGAGGTCAGCAGGGCGGTTTCGCACGGCAAGAACCGCCTTATCAGCGACCACAGTATCAGCGGAGAGCCCTGCCAGAGCCGCAGCCCCCGTCTACGGGCGGCGGACGGGCGACATCAGGCCCCAGAGTATTCAGCGTCCGGTGCTGTTGCGAGTTTTGTGGCCGACAAGGTCATAGCTTGCGCGGGTGCGAATACAGGCAAAGGTGGGAACAACAACAGAATTCCCAGGGTTCTCCCCATAAGCGGCACGCCGGAACAGCACCTGTTGCGAGCCGAGAGCAAGACACCCGTGTGGAGACTGGGGCAAGCGCGAGAAATAGACGCGGAAAGCGTCGGAGGCAGCGTCGGCGAAATCGGAAGGCCGGTAATAGTAGCGCGGAGAGTGAGGATTCCCGGAAAGTAGGTAGAGATGATGGGCGACGATCGTCCGTGTCGAGCGGTGGCGGTAAGCGACCCGACTCCATGGACTCGAGATCCTCAAAAACGGATGCGAGACATGACGCCGCATCAGGCAGCGCGGGGTGCCGGGAATGGCAGCCCCGGCGCATTGGGCCCAAAGTGGGCAGAAAGAATAGCTCCAGTTCCGCTAGTTCGGAGTCCAGTGGGACTCCCGAGCGGAATATTCCTGAACGGGGGAGCGGAACATTGTGCGAGTTTTGCGGTCGACACACTCACAAGGCGGCAGAGTGTCGACATAAGGCAAAATGGGAGAGTTCGGGAAACTCCCCAAGGTCGGGTCGGCAAGATCCTACCCGACCGCACTAAAAACGAAACCCAGCTCCAGCTGTTCTCAGTTTTCGCCGACTCAGGTCCCGATTGTCGCTCTCTCTTTAGACATTGGCCGTAGGAACCCTACGCGCCTAATCGTGGACACCGGCGCTGAGATCAGCCTGTTGAAGCTGAAGGCACTCCATCCTAGATATGGCATGGATGTGCATAAATCTACAACGCTCCAAGCGCTGTTTGCCAAAAGCAAGTCGAGGGGATTCTGCACTGGGAATTTCAAGTTGCACCATGAGATTCACTGCAGTTTCCAAATAGTAGACTCCTTGCCGGGTTTGGAGGAAGACGGATTGTTGGGGTACGACTTCCTGTCTCGGAATTGTAAGGTAGACGGGCCGGGTGGTTGTTTGGTTTTTCCCCGAACGACCGTAAATCCCGTGCCATTCTCCATTCAATTTGTCAACTATGGGACGGGAAGGGTTGAACATGTGGCAGCCAAACGGGGAGACGTGCCAAAGGGACCTGTTAAGGTCGATACTGCGGCAGGTACTCGCCCGGAGACCCTACCCATACAGGGGAGGGCTGCGAAAAGCTGTTCGACCACGTGCTACCCAAAGGGTCATCCGGATGAACCCCGAACAGCGGACGTTAATAACATAATTATAGACAACACCTTTTATAAAAAACATATAAGGAAAGGATGAGCCTTCCTGTAACTTGGAGTCCCTGATCCTAGCTGGCCAGACTCTGGTTACCCTCCGGAATCTTCGTCCTTGTAAAGGACCTTCGTCGAGGGATACCAACTTGAGAGTCTGACGAAAGGTTTTTAAGGCCAGGCCTAATGCTGCAGGCGCAGTCCCAGCGCAGACTGCAGAGGCAAACCCCAGTGCTGGGGGTTGGATCTCAAATAGCAAGTGCGAAAGCGCACTATAATGTCGGGTGATGGTAGGTTTTGCCGCCGAAACGGGACAAACCCCCCGATCTACCAACCCATGGACCGGGGCAAGTACCGAGTCTAAAAGAGGAGAATTAAAGTAAATATATAGGAGCGGGACGTTTTCGCCGGCCGGGTGACATTTTGGAGTGGTTGAACGAAGGGGGATCACCTCGCTTTAGCGAGGGGGTCCTAACCGGATCGTGTGGGCGGTCGAGCTTTCGGTCGGACCATCGTTTCAGTGTCGGGCCCGCCGCGATAGATGGGAATCTGTGTAGTTAGTGTTCCCCTGTTAAATGTTATTTATTTATTTATTTATTTGTACTAACCCTCATATATAAGTAGTATAATCCTTACTAACATTAGCACTTAAGCATGATTTATTTATTTCCTACTAACAATAATATATAAGTAGTATAATCCTTACTAACATTAGCACTTAAGCATGTTTATTTATTTATTTGTTGGTAGGTTTGCTGATTGTTTGTTTGTTTGCTCTCCGCCGTCCACTCTCCGGCGTGACATTCCTCTCCTAAGAATGCCACGCAGTCTTGTGGGGGGGGGGGGGGGGGTATGTTACGTACGTCGGCCACCCCATCAATGAATGGTTTTGTATTTAAGTAATAACATAATTTGTTTTAAAGTAATATGATGGTAAGGTGGTGGAGGAATTGCACGATCCAGAAGTGAGTTTTTGAACACGCCCCGATTCGGGAGTGGATCGTGCAGTTCTTCGAGTTCGAATTTGTTTTTCGAAGTGGACGCGTGTGGACAGCGAGAGAGACGGTGGGTAAGTGTTTTGATATACGGTTTCGAATTCCGTTGTGCACGGGTTTTTTGACAAAGAAAAAGAAACGTTTTTTGAGTGCAGTTGTAAAAAGGAAGAAAGAGTGAGATTGTCCCCGTTGTTGTAAAATTTGAATGTCGAAAGAAAAACAAAAGTAAAAAACAAGAATAATAAAAAAAAAACGAATTAAGATAACTTCCGAACAAGTGGAATTTGTATTGTCTATCTCAAAGCTTCTGATACAATCCTAATCCTCGAACATTGGTTGTAAACCCGAGTGAGACGTCGATAATTATCAATCATATTGTTCTTGATATGCAACTGAATCTTAAATAATTAATTTGGTCAGTAACTATTTGCGGTGCTCAGCGGAATCTCGTGTGGTTAATATAAGATGCCTATTCTACGATTTTATTTGGGAAACGCCTTTGAGGAGCCTCATTAAAGGCGTGTACTGCAACAGCTGCAAGCATAAAGCCTGGAATCTCGGAGACACAGCCGCTTCTCAATTCGGAGCCACGGAAGCAGTCCTCCCCCAGAACCAGGTAATCAATTTTGCATTTAAATATATATTAAATTTTCTGTGGCTACATATTGCCACACCAATAAAAGGAACTATCCCATCAGTAGTTATGTGTAAAACCATATTTAGTACTGTGCACTTATCCATGCAAGATTAAACAAAAATTGTTGGAAGTGATGAAAGAAAATTTTATTTAGTACTAAGAAGAACAAAAGGATTTAACATAATGTGAATGTGTCTTAAAGCAATAAAGAAACTAAGAAAATAACTAAGGTTTTTTTGTTTTGAACCCAATTGTGACATTCGGTGAACGACTGCAATTACATCTGCGCGGTGGGATATTGGTGTACCCGTGCCCGTGCTGGCACTCCTACATATATACCCCCACAAGCTCGTCTTTCGATGAGATGAAATTGCAAAAATGCTGATGAAATGCAATCAATCGGTTTGATTCGTCAACAGGAATACCGCCATTACTGATACTCAGTAATTGCTTGGAAAAATCTACAGCAGATGGATCGTTCAGCAATGGAACTCTCATGTTTGCTGCCAGTTGAAATTCCTTCACAAAGCGCCACAGATGTGATGATATTAGGCAAGCGTTTATTTCATCGACAGCACTCGATTTTGGAATGACTGGCGGAAATCGCCAGACAGTAAAATCATTGCGCCTCCAAAACATCTCGAGTCATTGCGCAGATCTTTCAATGTTCGGTCAAGTGCTTCCAAAGCGCGTTTGTGCGCCATTGTGCATTCGTCCCAGATGATGATTATAGATGCTACTAAAACGTTGGCCATTGCGGAGTATTTTGCAATGTTACATCTCGATTGTTCAGTAGTTTGAAGGTTGAACGGCAATTTTAATGCTGAATGATCCGTACGCCATCCTTTTAACAATGTGCCCGCTATTCCAGAAGAAGCAATTGCTACCGTAATGTCGGATCTCGCACGAACAGTGGCCAAAACCAATGACATGAAGAATGTCTTCCCAGTTCCACCAGGTGCATCCAGGAAAAATAAGCCACCGTTTCCATTATCAATTGCCTTCATTAATGTATCATACATTTCCTTCTGTTGGGGGTTCAACAGAGGTGCATTCGTTTGATCTGACTGGTCTAGTTCATGTCGATCATATTCACGTTCACGTTCCAATTCTCTATTAAACATTTGTTATGGTTATTGTTAACAATTTAGTAATTTAGTAAATAAGGTTAAAGAGAATATGGTTGCATATAATTTTATTAGTTAAGGGTAAGTTGGGGGACTTACTTGTTTTATACTTGATTGGTGTGTTGGTGGTGTGGCGACTGGATGCAGGGGACGTAGAGCATCGTTGCTTCCCTGTTCAGCTTCAGTTTGCGGTATAGTATTTCTTCAGATGAATTTGGTGTTATTTATTCGGCTACTTCTTCCAATCTGATTTTCTATCATTATTTATTCCGCTTCTTCTTCCAGTATGATTTATTGGGGGACTTTGTCGATTATTATTGTTCGAAGATTATCGTCGAATGTCAATATTATTTTTATTTGCTGCTGAAGTTTAATTTTTATCCGGCGCGAACGCCGTTTTATTATTATGTTCTCTACCAAGTAGAATTTGCACAAAGTAATTCATGCATATTAGCTACTTGGCGAGTTGTTTTCCTTTTAGAGAAAGAGGGGGGAAACTTACGAAAGGGGCTTTAGTGGATGTTAGGGGGGACCTGGACGCGAGGTAGGTCCGCAACACATTCACCAGCAACAACCGCAAATAGAAGCATTCATCATTCTTCGGATGAACTGTGTAAATACGACCAAGAGCATCAGAAGAACGCACATCCGGATGACCAGGAACCACATCGCCTTACTTTCGACGTTGAAATTTCTCCGATGAAGCATTCCAAGTGTATTCACGTGGCATCTCCGAGTAGAGCAACTTTCGTGCAAACGGATTACTTTGACCAATCGCAAAGCAAATGGTCAATGTTGTCGCTGGAGGTGCTTCAGCACGTTGAGCAACATTCGACGCGGTGAAATATACTCGTTGACCATTGTTCAGATGCACCACCAAATGTACAACGGTGGGATAGCGTTCGTGAATAGGGAATGGGAATATAGGCTCCTCGATTGTATAGTGGTGAGTATCCCCGCCTGTCACGCGGGAGACTGGGGTTCGATTCCCCGTCGGGGAGCCTCTGGCGCAAGACCAATGATCTTGTCCGGACATACAAATTATCATGGAAAATTTAACAAGCCTCAGGACTTGCTAAATAAGGCCAAGACCGGTTCCCGGTTGTAGTGCCGATGATTATGATGATGATGATGAATATAGGCCAAACCGCCTCATTGCAGTTCACATATCGACTAACTTAATAGTGCGTAATTTCATCGGTGGTATTGGAGGTTTGGAGGCTAAGAGCGGATCCCGGTTGTAGTGCCGATGATGATGATGATGATGATGATGAATATAGGCCAAATCGCCTCATTGCAGTTCACATATCGGCAATCTAAATAGTGCGTAATTTCATCGTTGGAGGTTTGGACGCCAAGACCGGATCCTGGTTGTAGTGCCGACGATGATGATGATTGGAGGTTTGGCTGCCAAAAACTGCCATATCGCTGCCTTTCGTGACATATTTGCAGATGTACGAGTATTTGGTGGACCTCACCGAATTGCAATACTCAACGTTGCAATGTGTCTTGAATATTTTGGAAAGAAGTGATGAATATGGAACAATCCAATTGTTGTCGACCACGAAATCGTTTCCTTTCACTTTCGTTTTGATAGTTCAACCGTTATCATCGGGTGATCGACGCCGATACAGTGAATGACCATCATGGTCAGTGATGGTCTCCGCTGTCAATGTTCGTAGATAACGTTTGGAATACTTGCCGTCGACCACCCATGGTGATTGGGGGTTGATGGCGCCACACGGTCAATGAATCATATTCGTAATTACAGCATCATGTAGGTCTCGGGATCAGGAATCTCGGCACATGTGATATCATCGACTTTCGACTAACCAAATAAGAATGAGTGCATGGGGCAAGCCTCGTTTTTGCCATTCGATTGAATATATCCAGCATCGAGTATCCCCAAAGATGTGTTCCTTAACAATGTCGTTCATCAGCGAGCGGATTTTTTGCTTGAAGATACGTGCGTGATGTCGTGCAGATCACTTGATGTTTATCCGGGAGGCAGCATTTGAACAATTTCTATCCATTTCGGATTACACGTGAAGGTAATAAATAGATCTGGCTGACCGTAATGACGAACATATGTCATTGCATGTTGTACATATTCATGCATATTACGCGGGCAACCTGTGTACGTCGCTGGTAGAATAGTCAATCGGCCAACATTAGCTGCAGCTCCTTCGGTGCTAATTGCATCGCGTAAATGGATATACTTCTCCGAACGCAGTTTGGCTTGGTTCAACCGAATGAAAGCTAGGCGCTCCGTTTCGATTTTGACGTACATATCGACGCAATGTTGCTGAAGCAATCAACGAAATCGCAGCAAATAGTTGTCAGTATTTTGACGAATCATCGAACGGTAATTTATCGAGCTAACCTTCTTGATAGTTTCCTCACCTGAAATAAAAACAGTAAAATTAGTATCATAGAAGTAAAACTCACGTCCGTATTCCCTGAAGGGGTGGACAGAACCGTGTGATCACTAAATCCCCCAAGGTCGCTTTTAGCGCATTTAGGGGTTAAGATAAATGATTTAAGATTGGTTGCCCGCCCTTTGCACAATATGGGTACGAGTTTGCCCACCCTTGAATTTGCGAAATGGGTTCATTAGAGCCGCAAGAGGTGTGATGGGCGGGTAAATAGAAGAGACAGGGGAGGAGAACAGGCTTGGGCAGTTGATTGAACCTGAGAGTAGACGTTGGATGAAGAGGATGTCGGCGTGAATTCTGCGCTCTTCAAGTGTGAAGGTTAATTAGGTGAAGACGGCTCGTGTATGGGGGTAGAATCAGAGGATTTTGCACGCTTTCGACCCTGCAAATATGGGATGAGTAGTGAGGAGACCAAACCTGATTCATATGCATATTCAAGGAGGGGGCGGACAAAGGCTATATAGAGCGATCGGGAAACGTAAGGATTAGAGAATTATTTTGAGCAGTCTTTCACAAAACCAAGGACAGAGTTGGCCTTGAGAATATTGTCATCAATATGTGGGATGAAGTTAAGCTCCCTATCACACAAGATGTCAAGGTCACAAATCGTTTGAACAGGTGTTATCTGTTGGTGGAACGTAGGGGGGGGGGGGTCGTTTACGGGAGAAGGTGATTTAGTGACATATGGCAATATTTAGTTCGAGGCAGTTGTTTTAGCAGCAATTTGAAAAGCTGTCGACAGAAGAGTGGATCGTCTTGAAGATTTTAGTGTCCTCCGCGTATAGAGAGATGGAGGAGTGCTTGATACTGGAGTCTATATCATTAATATTGTAGTAAAAATTAATAGGAGGTGTCCAAGATGACTGCCCTGGGGAACCACTGACGTGTGAAGAAAAGGATTGTAGTGGGTGGATCTAGATCTGGCGATCCTTAAGGTAGGAAGAAATCCACTTATTCAGTAGGGGTTCAAAGCCAAGGGAGGATAGCTTAAAGAGGATGAGATTGTGGGAGATTTTGTCGAAGGCCTTGCTGAAAACGGTTCTGATTACATAGACTTCGTTGCGGTTCTCTAAGGCACGGAGAGCGTGCGATGAGAATTCAACTAGATCGGCCTACTCGTAAGGAAACCATGCTGGTTCGGTGAGATGATGGATTTGCGCAGGAAACATGACGCGTAGTAAAGAATGCTTTCGAACATTTTTGGAATATCAGACAGTTTGGCGATGGGACGGTAGATACTAATATCCTTTTGAGGCCCCTTCTTATGTATGGGTGACAAAAGAGGATTTCCAAATACTTGGGAAAACTCCATGTGTAAGGGATAGATTGAAGATCTTTGATAGCGGGAGAGAAAGAGAAGAGGAACATTCTTTTTTTAAAAGGATAGCCGGAAGTCCATCAGATCTAGGGCTGAACTCGTCTTTAAGCAAGTTTTATTTTTCTTCAACTAGGTGATGCTGGATAATTTGAGAGATGAAGGGGCCAAGGAAGAATGGGGTCAGGTCTTTGAAGTAAGACGGGTTAGGCTCAAAAGAGTTGTCCGTGAAGGATTTTTTAATGAAAGAAGCGAAAAGATTGGCAGTAGTCTGAGGGTCGGTTGAAGGAATCGTGTCATAGGAAAGGGAGTTTGGATAGGCGTCAGATTTACGTTTGTAGTTAATAAAACCTACAATAGTGAGAGTAATCAGGTCGCGAAGATTAAGATGGGCCGGACATGTGGCGCGAATGGGCAACGATAGAGCCGTGCGTAGAATTCTTGGTGGTAGACCAACAGGCAAGAGACCGGCAGGACGGCCGCGACAGAGATGGAAGGACAATGTTAGGTTTGAACTTGAGGTGATCGGATCGGATGGTCAAGCGTGGAAGGAGAGCGCACAGGACAGTAAAGGATGGCGGAGTCGTGTGTGCGAGGTCATGAGCTTCCGGGTTCCTACAGGCCAATAATTAGTAGTAATAATAGATAATAAACCTTGCCCGGAAAAAAATCATTATGGAAAAATTTAGCAAGCCTCAGGACTTGCTAAATAAGGCCAAGGCCGGCTCCCGGTTGTGGTGCCGTTGATGATGATGAATAGTTAATAAAGTGGAAAAAAGGTTTGGATGTTCATGAAGTGCTGCAGATCTCGAGGAATTACTCTTGCTGCTGTTGATCTCTTGACGCCCATCAAATTGTTCCTCCATATTCATCATCATCATCATCGGCACTACAACCTGGAACCGGTCTTGGCCTTATTTAACAAGTCCTGAGGCTTGTTAAATTTTCCATAATGATTTGTTTTTTCCGGGCAAGGTCATTAGTCTTGCGCCAGAGGCTCCCCGACGGGCATATTAAATATGCATACCCGAAAACTATCAACAATCGAGTGGCGGAAATTCCTCCATAATGCCTGGAGTATATTTGTGAGAATTTATGCTATGTATCTTCAAGAGGTTGCAATGCTCCAATTCGATAGTGAATCTAGCCTTGAATCTGTGAAGTCGAAAGCGAAGTCAGTATTACTGATTTATAATCATTTTTTTTTAATGTTATGCCTAATTTAATTTAGAGACAAATACAGAGACCTAACAAGGCGTTTCCACCTATAATTGAACCTACATTTGATCAAATTTTTTAATCTTAAATCTTATCTTTTAAAGAAAATGGACATTTACTCTCTTCAACATAAATTACGTTGAATGTCGGAATAAAACCGAGCAGACATTACCCCAAATGATGTCATTTGAAAACACCCGATTTAAGAACGCCAACGAGACAGCACGTGAACTTCTGCCTCGTGATCCATACCATAGGATCAATTGTGCAATTCGTTTTGGGAATCTTAAATATACACAAGATACCCAATTGCACTATCGGTTCGCGCGAGAAGTCTTACTGTGGGAACAAACGGATCTTCACAAACGCGTCCGAGTGCAGTGCAGAGTTATCTGTGCGATCCTAGGCAAATAAACGGATCTCCACACACGCGTCTTAGTACTGTGAAAAGTGCGAGAATATACACGCGATTGATGTGCAGTGCTGGAAAACCCTCTACTCATTCCATCCCCAGTCCCTGTTTTCCTTTTTTCGCACCTCTGTTTGCGTCCCTCGGGCATCGATACTCTCGATTGATTTATAATCTTTGGAGAGTTGTTGGTATCTGAATGGCATAATGTTCGTCATGGAAGGGATGTGACCTGGATTTCGGCACGGATCTAGTGGGGCACCTACTACAAGGGCATAACACCTGTAGTGGTTGCTTTCGCTTATCTATCGCTGGTCCCGACTTCCATCATTTCCCGAGGCCGTATTGGTTTTCTGCATCAGGCCATTTCAATGGAGCGGGAATTTCGCGTTGATTTGTGTAACATTCGCGGCCTGAGATGCAATTTGTCTTCTGTGTCTGCCCACGTGTCTAACCAGAAACCAACTATCTTTGCACTTAGCGAAACCCAGGTAATTACTAATACAGATATTTCCGATTTTAATCTACCTGGATATAACTTAGTGCCACTGTTCTTTCCATATCGTAGTATAGCCATATACATACGAAATGATATTGCTTATCAGCTTCTGTCACAATATGGGCTCTGTTCCAACCCAGAATTTGATTTCTCGTGGCTAAAACTACACGTTACAGAAGCCCAAAGTTGTATAGAAACGCATCCTTTAACGAATTTGATGCTCTGTCTGATTCTATTGATAGGATATTGACCCTATATCCCCACACTGAAATCGTTATTGCGGGTGATTTTAATGTGTATATCTCTCAGTGGCTGGACACACAACAACTGAGGGTCAATATGTTCAGCTTTTTGCTGATTCAAATAGTTTAACTCAACTTGTCAATGAGCCAACACGGATACCAGACATATATGGTCATTTCGCCAATACATTGGTCCTGTTTCTCACTTCCTACCCCAACAAATACACAATTGAAGTTTATTCGCCATTAGGCACTTCAGATCACTGCATCGTGTCAGCTAAATTTCCTCTAACCAACAGTAATGTTAATGAGAAAGCTCCCAAAAGATCAGTATGGTTCTACGAGAAAGCCAACTGGGAAGGTCTGAACGACTTTTTTGGGAGGTAAAATTGATCGTTATTTTTCCTCAATAACAATATTGACTCTATAGCGGATACATTGACAGACACGATTCTACTTGGTATGCGGACCTTTATTCCACACAGAGTAAAGAGTATCAAACCCAAAAGAAATATGTTGTTCGATTCCGGGTGCAGAGAAGCCATTAAGGCTAAAGAGTTGAGCTTCCGGTTGTATAAATCAAACAATACAGCGGAAAACCGGATAAGATTTAAGAGACCTAGAAATGACTTTAATGCGTATATTCAACGCGCCAAGTTCTTGCATGACCAGAGAGTAAGACAAAAAATACTACACTCTCCCACTGGTAGTAGAAGCTTCTGGGCATTCTTGAAAGACATACAAAACTCAGTCCCTTCATCCATTCCATCGCTTATAGTCACCAGTGCAATAGAGAAGGCGAATCTACCTGGTGCACATTTTGCAGCCAACTCAACGCTGCCTGATACCATATCAGTGCCGCCTCAACTTGAACATAAGCAGCACACCATGAGTCAGATTCACTTCCGAACGCGTACTGTTGCCCGCGCACTCAAAGAGCTAATCGCAAACAAATCCGCTGATCCGGATGGCATTCCCCCAATCCTCTTGCAGAGATGTTCCTCTTCACTCGCTAAACCACTGCGGAAACTCTTCCATTTGTTTTAATCTACTGGCTGTTTCCCAAATAGATGGAAGTTAGCGAACATCCAATTCCCAAAAAGGATGACAAATCATCGCTTTCTTCTTATCGACCCATAGCACTAACTTCTATTCTCTCCAAGGTAATGGAATCACTTATCAACCGTCAACTTTCGAAATATCTGGAACCAAATGACCTCCTCAATGACCGCGAATATGCCTTTCGTAGTAACCGGTCCACAGGAGATTTGGTGGCGTACTTTACCGAAAAGTGGACCCATTTCATCCACTACCTCGGCAAAAGCAAGGTAATCGCATTGGGTATTTAAAAAGCCTTCGACAGAGCTTGCCATCCAGCCCTTTTGTCAAAATTGTATTCATATGGAGTGGACAATTCCCTGATCCAATGGATAAGAGACTATCTTTCTGGTCATTCAAATCAAGCGGTTCTTGATGGTGTCAAATCTGTCTGCCATCAAATTAATGCAGGTGTTCCCCAGGGTTATAAACTCTCACCCACTCTCTTCCTGATCTTTATAAATGATCTCTTGTCAATTACTCACAACCCAATTTACTCGTTTGCTGATAATACCACGTTGAGTTTCTCATACTCACACGAACACTCCCGTCCAAACTCTTCGAACGTAACTACCAATCAGCAACTTATGCTTGATACATTGAATTCAGACCTTAACAAGATATGTCAATGGGGATTATCTAACCCAGTAGAATTCAATTCCTTAAAAACGCAGTGCTGCCTCTTGTCGTCAAAGGCGAGCCCCAAAATAAATATACTGTCTATGAACCGCACTTGTATCGACGAAGTCAAGGAACTATCAAACCTCTGCACTCGAATTAATTCGACTCTTAATTGGAATGACCACATATTTGAAGCTGCGAAAAGTGCAGCCAAATATATGGGGTTCCTTAAGAGATGCAAAAGATACTTCACTTCATCCAACCTGGCCACTACTTTACAAGGTGTATCATCACCGCATCATCACCATCGGCACTACAACCGGTATCCCGTCTTGGCCTTATTTAGCAAGTCTCGAGGCTGTTAAATTTTCCACAATAATTTATTTTTACGGGCAAGGTTATTAGCCTTGCGCCATTTACAAGGTGTATATTCGTCCAAAAATGGAGTTCAACTCCCATATTTGGTCAGGCGCATCCAAAACTGCACTACACGTGCTCGACAGGATGCCAAGACGAGCAGTGAAACTTATTGGGGACTCAGCTGTGAGTCGTTTAATTCCGTCATTAGAACATAGGCGCAACATATTGTGACGCATATGACAATCAGTACTAGAATATTCTAGAAAGTCCAAAACAAAGTACTAGTATATTTTAGAAAGTACTGGAAAACTGGAGACTATGAGCAGTAGAAAATCCGAGGGTATGGAACGGACGCAAACGAAACGCCGAATCAGAATGAGGAAACGGTATAAATACGTGACAAGCAGATCAGAGAGTAAGAAGTAAGCAGTCAAAGACGCGATAAGTACGGAAGCGATAAGTCAAGAAATCGTTAAGTGTACGGTAAAAGTAACGGTTGTTATTAACGGACTAATAAAGTGTTACATTAATTCAAAATCGATTTAACGGCCCTTATTTATTAAAAATAATTAGCCCAGCGAACCCTAAGCTCGCAACAATATCATGTCTATCTCTATAGGTATTACCACGGTCTTTGCTCAACTGCACTTGCTTAATGTGTTACGCCCCTTCAGACATTTTCCCGCGATACCAGTCAATCTGTGAATGTGCATCAGTTCACGTTGAAAGTCGACTTCAGGCGCACAAATAAACAAAGAGAGTCATTCTTTAGCCGAACCACACGAATGTGGAATGTTCTGCCTGATCATGAGTTTCCTGGTCGTTGTGATGTCCAGGCATTCAAGACCAATATACATCGACACCTCCTTTCCTAATCCGCCGCTTCCTCTCCATCCGCTCGCACTGTGCTTTGACATTGAAGGGTACTTCAAAATCCCCTTTTGTGCGCGCGTTAGTGTAAAAAAAGACACATTGTATTTTTGAATGTTCGCTAGAAAATGTCATGATTCTATTGTTTCGTCACAAAACAATGAATGCAATGTCTCAGGTGGCGGGGTCAATAATGGCAATTTCACTTTGCCATTAAGGTAGGACAATCTAGGCGTTTCTCTGACAAATTTCAATGCCCCACAGTGCTCACAAACAACGTCCATTGGACCAATGTGAATGAAGAGATGCGAGCTATAATGCGAAAAGTGCAGCCAAAGGTATGGGGTTCCTTAAGAGATGCAAAAAATATTTCACTCCATCCAACCTGGCCATTATTTACAAGGTGTACATTCGTCCCAAAATGGAGTTCAACTACCATATTTGGTCAGGCGCATCCAAAACTACACTACGCGTGTTCGATAGGATGCAAAAACGAGGAGTGCAACTTATTGGGGATCCAGCCGTAACCCAGAGCAATTATGCTAACGATGAACGGCTCTTGAATCGACGAAGCCAAGGAACTAGCAATCCTCGGTACACGAATTAATCAACTCTTAATTGGAACGACCACATATTTGAAACTGTGAGAAATGTGGTTAGTCCGTTAATAACAACCGTTACTAGTACTGATTGTCATATGCGTCACAATATTGTAGCGAGCTTAGGGTTCGCTGGATTAATTATTTTTAATAAATAAGAGCCGTTAAATCGATTTTGAATTAATATAACACTTTATTAGTCCGTTAATAACAACCGTTACTTATACCGTACTGTTTCGGATTCATGATTATATGCTCGAGAAGAATCTAGTACATCGTCTAGTACTCTCCCCGACACATATTCACCACACATGCCAGCAACCAGATGACAGTGCACAAAACAACTGTCAGGGATTGTTTACTTTTGGTGCAGCAGAGAAGACTTGTTTTTGGAGCTTGATCGAACAAAGAAATTGAATTACTGTCACTTACGCTGTTTTGGTGCCTGATCGAGCAAAGGAACTTTTTGATGCTCAACGACAATTACATACTTTTTTGGTGCTAAACAAAGCAATGTACATTTTATAAAAACCTAGTGAATTAAACAATTGTTTAAACATAAATATTGACTTTGGACAAAAACATAAGGAACACAAACGGAAATCCTAACACACGGAGGAACAACAAGTTCAGATTGAGATCTACAAAAGGTATTGCTGTGCCCTTCAGTTAAATACGAATTTAGTTTCAGGCATCGTTGGGTAGGACGCCATTGCGTCAATCCTCGTTTGGCAACGTGCTCACCGTCGCAATTCCCCGAACGATATTCCTCGTTCGGCGGTACAACACCATAGGATCTCGGCTGACGACATTCCTCGTCAGGGTCGAGAGACACAACAGTACACTTAACGATTTCTTTACTTATCGCATCTTTTACTTCTTACTTATCGCTTGCTTCACTTTCTTACTTATTACTCCTTACTACCGCACTTATCGCTGCTTCACTTTCTACTTCTTACTCATCTACTTCTTGATCTGTGTACGACGTATTTATACCGTTCCCTCATTCTGATTTGGTGTTTCGTTTTCGTCCGTTCCATAGTCTTGAATGTTCTATTCCAGTTTTCCAGTACTTCCTAAAATAATCTAGTACTTTGTTTCGGACTTTCTCGAAGATTCCAGTACTGATTGTCATATGCGTCACAATATGTTATATTTCAAACCATGTAGATGTATGTTTTCACGATGGGGCAAAGGTGGTGGGAGAGTTACTACGTAACACTCCATTTTGGGACGAACGTACGACTTGTTAATAGTGGCCAGTTCTTTTTATTAATGAAAGCGAACGGAACGTTCGGGCCACAAGTCAAAGTACCATAAAACATTGTCCGTCGCATTAGAGTAAAAAAAAGTTCCACAAACAAAACTTCTTATATGTGTAAAGAGTTTTTTTTTCAGACTTACCTTTGGTCCTCCGCCGGATTTTTTTTTCCTGTCCCAGCTGACGTAAAGGGTGTGTCCAACCACTCTTTGGTCCTTCGCCGATGGTATTTCTCAAAAGAGAGGACTTTTATAGTTTTTTTTTTGTACTGATTGTTTATTTTATGTTTGAAGTATCAACAATTATGTTTGAATTATTACAGTCGAATGCCACACTTTGGCTGTCGGGTTCTAATTAATGTTTGCCTCCAACAGAACTCCCTATTTATACCCCAAAATCCAGTCCGAATCCCACATTCCTTCCCACGATCGCATCGCTCACCTTGAGGCAGCCACCCGATGCTAAGCCCAGTGGTAGGCCATGCCAAAGGCGGTGGGAACTGCAACGTTGTAATCCTGTCGCCATTCACCTTGAAGCGGCAACCTTACGCCCACTCTGGCTGCAGTTCCACCCCAAAGCCATGAGAAAATTTCGATTACAAGTGATGCGAGTTTTTTGCCTTGATGTCATAGAGCTTACGCACCGCCGCACGGATGTCGTTCTTATTAGCACGCAGGTGAGTAAGGAATACGAGGGTGTTATTGTCCTTGATCGCGGCTTCCGTGATCAAAGGTACTTAATAATGTTATATGCGTCCATACAGTTCCTTGTGGGTACTTTGGATTTCTAGCCAACGTGAGTGTTTTCAGTCGAAAACCGAAACACACACTCGTACGGATTTTCCTTGTCCGAGTACCAAAAACATCTTTTATAACCTTGGTCTGAACTTTTTTGGCCTTAATAATGGCCACTCCCTTGGCCTTGGCTGTTCCTTTCTGTACCTACAGAGTAAATTTAGAATGCTCGGTTTTCAAAGCGGCCTTTGCCTTGGCCTTGACACCCAACTTGGCCACAATTGATCGGAGACTACTGGCAAGCTTCTTGGTTTCGGGATCTTTACCCTTTAGCAGCAGCTTTAACACCAACTTTCTTGGCAGAGGCTGCTTTTTTAGCTGCTCCTGCTGCTGCTGGTTTCTTTGTCGCACTAGTGGTAGATGGTTTCTTTGCTGTTGTATTCTTCGCGGAACTAGCTGTAGATGCAGTTGAAGCAGCAGCTACTTGTCTGTTGTTTGTTTGCTGCTGTTTTCTTACTTCGGGCTGTACTATTCTTTGCAGGAGCTGGTTTGAAAGCAGCAGCTTTTGAAGTATTGTAAATGGTTTTCTAATAGGGACTCGACAACTTTGAAATTAATTTGTGAACGCACCCTTTTACTAATCATCGAACTGTCACTGTCAATTTATTCAGTAAACTCAACATTTTCATCATGGCTAAGTACACGAACGAACAACGTCTGCAAATTATACAAATTTACTACCGAAAAAAAGTTGTCAAGTCCCAATAGGTAAACCCTATACTTGCGCTCGATGCAGACTTGGCTAGAGCTGCAGTCGAGGGACCTGTACCTGTTGACAATGACGACGCCTTTTTTTCTGGGTTTTTTCCCCTCGGACTTTGCAGACTTCTCTGCTGGCTTTTTGAGTGCCATTTTTAGGAGACGAAGAAATAGAAAGGTTGGATGGGGTGAGGTATTTTTGCATCTCTTTAGGAACCACATTTCTCACAGGTTCAAATATGTGGTCGTTCCAATTAAGAGTTGATTAATTCGTGTACCGAGGATTGCTAGTTCCTTGGCTTCGTCGATTCAAGAGCCGTTCATCGTTAGTATAATTGCTCTGGGTTACGGCTGGATCCCCAATAAGTTGCACTCCTCGTTTTTGCATCCTATCGAACACGTGTAGTGTAGTTTTGGATGCGCCTGACCAAATATGGTAGTTGAACTCCATTTTGGGACGAATGTACACCTTGTAAATAATGGCCAGGTTGAATGGAGTGAAATATTTTTTGCATCTCTTAAGGAACCCCATACATTTGGCTGCACTTTTCGCAGCTTCAAATATGTGGTCGCTCCAATTAAGAGTCGAATTAATTCGAGCACCGGGGATTGACAGTTACTTGGCTTCGTCGATGGAGGTGTCGTTCATCGTTAGTATATTTGCTTTAGTGTTCGCTTTCGGCGACAAGAAGCCGCACTGAGTTTGTAAGGCATTGAATTCTACTCGGTTAGATAATCCCCATTGATATATCTTGTTCGGGTCGGAATTCAATGTATTGTGATGCATATACTAGTACTAGAATATTCTTGAAAGTACTGGAAAACTGGAGACTAGGAGCAATAGAAAATTCGAGGCTATGGAACGGACAGAAACGAAACACCAAATCAGAATGAGGAAAACTGGTATAAATACGTCGCATGCAGATCGGGAAGTAAGTGAGAAGTAAGCAGTAATAGACGCGATAAGTACGGAAGCGATAAGTCAAAAAATCGTTAAGTGTACGGTAAAAGTAACGGTTGTTATTGACGGACTAATAAAGTGTTACATTAATTCAAAATCGATTTAACGGCTCTTATTTATTAAAAATAATTAATCCAGCGAACCCAAAGCTCGCTACAGTATTAAGGATAACCTGCTGATTGGTACTAACTTTTGAAGAATTTGGTCGGGAATGTTCGTATGAGTACGAAAAACTCAATGTGGTATCATCAGGAATAAGCAATTGTAAGGTTAAGATAATAAGTTAGGATAAGAAATTTTTGTTCATGTATGCTTGTAAGAAAGCATAAAATTCACACGCTAAGGAACATTCCTGGCGCAAGGCTAATAACCTTGCCCGGAAATACAAATTATTATGGACAATTTAACAAGTTTCGGATAAGGACCGGATACCGGTGGAGAGACTTGCTAAATAAGGCAAAGACCGGATCCCGGTTGTAGTGCCGATGATGATGATAATGATGAAGGAACATTCCGGTTGTAGTGCCGATGATGATGAAGGAACATTCTTCGACTCATTTTCATTTTATTTTTTGATATTTCAACAAAAAAAAAAGTTGCTTCCCCCCTTCCGTGGTAATTAGCAACGCATACGGATCATTTTATTTCTTTATTTTCAGACATTGCGCATCGTTTCTCCCCACCAGTGGGAAGAGATAGTTCGCAAAAATGTTAGTGGTGGATTGATACAAATACCGCGGTATATGGAACCGATAGTATCCTACGGCTGAACAGATAGAGAGCTCAGCTCAGCGATTCCTCTGCTCAATACTTGGTTTCGTTAATACTATCCCCTAGCAAAATCTGTGGAAAGGCCTATAGCGTTTTGAATGATAGTGAAGAACGTGTGATTCGAACTGACGCTATGACAGTTAGAATCACCAAAAATTGAACCAAAGCGCAACCCATCAGGCCACTGCCATGTGTATGAATTCGATTTCTAAACTCAAGTGCATTCGACTGATGTGGATTTTGTTATGTTATCGCTATGGTATACGGCTCTGATGCATTTTCTTATTCGATTTTCGTTCGGTGTTCTTCGCTATTTGCTTGTGTATTGTGTGTGTATCTGTTACAAATGCCACAGGCCCACTGATTAACGATTGTTTCTATTTTATTTTTGAACTGACACTTCCTTGGGCGCGGTGAGACTGGATATCAAGGTCGTACTCGTGTGCAACATTTTTGTGTGACGTCTTTGTCACAGAAAGGATGGAAAATAGGGACTTGGCCAGAAAGCGAAAAAGAGCGAAGTAACCTCTATATTGTGACGCATATGACAATCAGCTGTGATATCTGACAGGTCTCCAAAACAAAGTACTAGCATATTCTAGAAAGTACTGGGAAACTGGGGCGCAAGACTAATGACCTTCCCCGGGAAAACAAATCATTATGGAAAATTTAACAAGCCTCGGGACTTGCTACATAAGGCCAAGACCGGTTCCCGGTTGTAGCGCCGCTGATGGTGATGATGACTGAAAAACTGGAGACTATGAGCAGTAGAAAATTCGAGGCTATGGAACGGACGAAAATGAAACGCCGAATCAGAATGAGGAAAAACGGTATAAATACGTCGCACGCAGATCAAGGAAGAGTAAGCAGTAAGGAAGCGATAAGTAAAGAAGCGGAGTAAAGAAGCGATGGGGATTAAACGATAAGTCTCGAGAGAAAGAAGAGTCACCGAATTATTAGCGAAATATCAAGAAACGGTTGTTATTAACAGACTAATAAAGTGTTTACAAAGAAAATCAATTTAACGGCTCTTATTTATTAAAATAATTAATCCAGTGAACCCTAAGCTCGCTACAGTATTTTGCTCGAGTCGTTTCGCTTTCCTCTTTGTGTGACCTTTCGTTGTCGAAAGGTCACACAAAGAGTCCTTCATCAAGGAAGAATACCGTGCCGCCTGCTTCACCTAAATGTACACCAAACAGAAGAGATACTATCAACGTCCAATTACCGAAATTATGAATAAACCATTTTTAAACATTGTTTAAGTCATTGAAAAATAGACGCCAATATGCATAATGCTGTACAAGTGACGATTTTTGGTACCTTTAGCGAAAAGCGATGCCTAAATGTTTCATCGCAAAGAATGCAAGAAACTCAACAAGAATCAGACGAAATAGGCATTTCAGAAGACTCGACTGATATATGGCAAGATAATTGGTGAATAAATATGAAAAATAACACCAAGATCTGGAAAGTGTCACACTCGTCCAATTCGATTCCCAAAATAATTTTTTTGCATCACTACTATAAAACAATCCAGGAAAGCAAGATTTTCTTATTATATAGAAACGCTATGATTGAATTTTGACGTATTATGAAATTAAATTTATTTTTAAACAAGTTCGGAGTCAATGTTACATGGCCTTGAGACAGTGTATAAGATGAGCCGAGTAATTTTAAGATAATCTTCCTGATGTGCCAAAATTGAGATAAATAGATAATTTGAATTAAACCAGAAGCTTCCTACTTACTGTTTTTATCCGTTTCAGTGGCATAGTTGAATGTTTCCGCTTCTCTAGGACGCAATCTTCAAAAAGTGCAGTGTTATTCTGGAGCAACGTATAATGGCTAAATAAAACGACAATGTCGGTAAATTCTCAACTTCCAAGTTTGCTGAAAGACGCCTCTGCAATTTCCTTCACTTTTGATAGAAACGGAAATGATGGTATTTTACATCATTATGAAAGGACACATAGTAATAACTGATTGACATGCCGAAAATGATTAATCAAATATTATTTGTTAGTTGGATTGGCCACAATACGATTTAAAGTCGATTATATCTTATATACTTTAAAAAGAACAATTTTAATGTTTTTATTGAAATAACTCTGTCATATACACACCGGCTCACATTAAATATTTTCATGCTGCATCTGTCAGTTTTATTCTTTTATATATTTTTTTTCCTTCTTTTTTACGTTTGCAAATTTGCTATTGTGAATTACTGCCACAATGACAGCTATCATTGTAACCTGAATACAGATTCTCACCGACGTAAAAATAAATTTTTACCAATTGACTAATAGTTATTAATAATTAGCAAAATGAATTTAACAGTTAAAATACTTAAGAGTAAAGAATTTGATATACAAGTAAGTAATAACTATACACGACCACTGTCGATTTAAGCAACGTACTATTTCAAACAGGTCGACCCCGACACAACGATTCTTCAAATGAAACAGCAAATCGAGAAAATGATGCACATTCCGGCGGCACATCAGAAAATAGTTCATGTTGGACGTGCTCTAATCGATAGCAATGCTATATCCGCATATCCCGCCATTAAAGACGGTTCAAAGTTATCGTTAATTGTGAAAAAGCCAGCTCCACTCCGTGACGTTATATACAGATCATTCCGCAAATATTTCAACGAAGCACAGTCAAACAAATTAGCCCAGGAATTCATGAAAGACTTCGAGAGTAAAATGCAACAATTTAGTTTGGATGATCTAGAAAAATTAGCTGAAAATATGGTAAAGGATGATGAGACTCAGAACTAACAGCACTCCAAGAATAAAGTCTTTGTTTCTTTTTTTTTCTCGTCTTCATATTCATCGGTTTATGCTCATGAAGATACGTATGCCTCAATTAACTGTTTGCGTGAACGTACTCCTAGATTTGGTGGTCACGTCGTCTTTTAACTGCCCAAAATATATGTTTTGATACCATAAGGGCATTAATATTCCCTTTACCATGTGCATAATATTAATAGAAAAATTAGATGCTTGAATAAAATTTTATTCACCGCATTGTGGTGTGTGCTCATTGTTGTTAAATACTCATGAAACATTTCATTCTTTACCCGTCTGGTCGTTTGTTTATTTAATAATAGAATTTTCTTATAAGTTAGTGAGTAAGAGATTTGGCTTAAGTAGCTACGAATACACCTAATTATGTTATCAAAAAAAAACCATAGTTTGCTTTTTTATTTCTGAAGATAAGGTACATCACATCACAAGTATTTCACATCGATGGTGTGTCGTAATATTTATATTCCGGTGTTGATTGGAGTGACGTGGCCGGTAGTGGAATGCATTCGTTGATCTTCACCGAATGCCTATGCAAGGTTCCTAGTTGTGCTTCGAATAGTATGTCATTGATTGCTTTTTCAGCAAACAATCCTTGCATCGGCTCTAACAGCTTGACTTTTGACGCCCAAATTTTGGCAATATCCGCCTCATTCATACAAGCACTACATTTCACATTCGGAACTGGATCACTAGCTTCCGTTTCAGTATATCTTGTCCTCTTTTTCGACACGCATGGTACATACATTGGTTCGGAATCCCTTTCCATAGGAAGGACCCTATTGACGGTTGTCTGGAATGTAGCGTATAGAAAGTAAAGAAATTTATTTAAAACACCAAATAAATGGGTTTCTTCTAATTAGCAAGCAGGTCTCTAATAACAATCTAACACTGTAACAATTTTGCAGATGATAACGGCAACCTGATGGGCAGCTACCAAAAAGCGAACAAGATGTGCTCTGATTGTTTTGGACTGGTATTAGTAAGAGCAACACCGTTTAGGACAACAACAAAAAAACCAAAAATGTCCCTACGACATGACCCCGACATGACAGGAAGAGATCGCCTCATTAGGACAGACGCACAGTTTTTGATCGCAATACACACGATCTTCAGTGTATTCTTGCGTTCCGAAGATAAAAAACGCCGTTTATTCATTGGAAAGGCTCCTCGATAATATAGTGGTTAGTATACCCGCCTGTCACGCGGGAGACCGGGGTTCGATTCCCCGTCGGGGAGCCTCTGGCGCAAGACTATGACCTTGCCCGGAAAAAACAAATCATTATGGAAAATTTAACAAGCCTCAGGACTTGCTAAATAAGGCCAAGACCGGTTCCCTGTTGTAGTGCCGATGATGATGATGATTTATTGGAAAAGGTATCTTTATTTTTTCGTGTAAAAACCTTTGGGAGAGGTATAATACGGAACGCTAATTCTCGGAAGCCTGGAACTACAATACATTTATAAACTTACGTAAAACCGAATCTACAGTTGATTCATCATCATCGGGCACTACAACATGGAATCGGTCTTGGCCTTATGTCGCAAATCCTGAGGCTTGTTAAATTTTCCATAATGATTTGTTTTTTCCGGGCAAGGTCATTAGTCTTGCGCCAGAGGCTCCCCGACGGGTAATCGAACCCCGGTCTCCCGGGTGACAGGCGGGTATACTAACCACTATACTATCGAGGAGCCCATTTACATTTACAATTGATTACTTTGCCAAAATACAAATGTGAGGCAAGAGGAGAAGAGGAACAAACAAGTATCCAAGCATCGGATCCGGGTAAGCGAGCGAATCCACGGATTTTTTTTATTACACTTCTCTCGGGAGAAGGGAACCTATAGCGCCGAGTGGGCGCCCTGAGATGCCACTAAATAACTGTTGCAGTTCCTTTTGAACGGCTGCAGGTTGTAACGCTCCGAGAACACTCGTGCCAGAAAGAAATTCCACACCTTCCCCACTCTGTAGCGGAACAAGTTCTGAGGCAGGGATGTTCCCGCCGTCGGAAGATGAACTGCAAACTGACGCAATCCGTCGGATTGTCTTGTGGGGCGCATATAAACCGAATTGCGTGGAACAATACCAAGAATCTCCGAAGAACAGTACCCGTGATAAGATCTGTAAAACAGACAGAGGTCGGCTACGCGCCTTCGATGTAATAGCGACTATAGCCCCGACGTCAGCGCCGAGTCCCCGATCAGGCGGATCGCTCGTCTCTGTATGCTCTCAAGTAGGTCGCGGGTATGTTTAGGAGCCAAGCTCCAAACATGAGAACAATATTCGAGCGCGGGTCTAATTTGGGATTTATATAGGAGGAGAAGTTGGGCCGGAGTTAAATATTTCTTGGCTCTAAAAAGCTAACTCAGTTTTCCTGAGGCGGACCTGGCGATGTTTGGCACGTGTTTATACTGTGGCGGTTCCGCCAAACCCCACTGTTACTTATCTGAAGACCCTCCATAACTTCGACCCAACCTTATAAGTTTCGGTAATGCAATCGCATTAACACTTTAAATGCTTCACGCATCAAATAGATCAAATTTGAAAGAATTCTTACCTTTCATGCATCTCTTCGCATACAAATTCCCTATAAGAATTCTCTCCTAACTTATCATAAATTCCCTGAAAGAAAATTCATCGGTTCACATATAATACAACCGCATAATCAGGGAATCTTGCCCTTGAGTTGGCTTATCCCAGCTTCAACATGTGTACAATAAAAACTACCTACATACACATTGGCTGCCGACCTATACCCAAGGGACAAAAACAAATATACGCATCTTGCGTCTTAAGGCATCAATTAAATCCTACAGCATAGGCAAATGCAAATAGGAATTGAATACCTACCCGTACCAGCGATGCCATAAACACCATTTCCCGGTAAACAAGCTAAAACCAATTAACACAATGTGCATGATGCAATGTGCTGCTATGCATATTGTAGACAACGATCATCAACGGTCACTTTGTCTTACATATTCCTGGATCCGTTTACCATTAACCTTCTCACATAAGCAAACACAAACCCAATTAGCATCCAATGAGATTCGGCTTGTTTGCTTAGCCGAACTCACATCTCGTGGATGCACATTTTCCCTTTCTTTGTTTTAGATTCGTTCTCATGGCTTTGATCCATAAAAGAACCAATGTACACACATACACGTGTACCGTGACGATCTTCTCTATGAGATCTGTTTGGTTACCCCAAAGAGAGACTTTACGTCTCTCTTGGAATAGGAAAATGCACCCCTTAAATTAAAGAGCCAGTTTCACTGGCCGAATTTCTTTTGACAACGTATGAATTTCGTTGAGTCCAATTACATCCGCCGACCACCACGGTCGTGCCGCTCCCGCACCCCGGTGCGCACGGGGACGCGAAATTCAACCGCGAGCCGCGTAACAGTTTTGTCGTACAAAGTCGTCGGTCCATAACATCGGACGGGTACGCGTGATTTCATTGTCTAATTAGATTAATTTACGACTTCAACCCGTAAAATTACGAATTATCCTTCACAATTTTAAAGATAATGACGAATATAACAAAATAAATGCATCAAAATTGTTTGGATACATCCAAACCAATAAAAAGAACATTTACTTCAACTACGTCACCAGTGTTTTAATATTCCAGCTGCAGTGCCTGGGGTTTCGAATGTGTTTTCCTGATCACCGGTGACGTGCTGTTTTTGTTCCTGGATAATTGCGGAGGAACTTTCGTTCAGTGGATGATGGAGGAAGGAAGTGAACCTAGTGTCCGTGTCTGGCACATACTTCCTCCCCCGAATACCACGATACATTCCCACAGACGGTGACGCCGAGCAACTTCAGGGTTTCCTCAGATTCGAGTGCCTGGCCATTCATCATCAGCTGTGGAACCGATGATTCACTTTTCTTTGTGAATGTTGTATACTGTGTCTTCGTTGCATTGAAGTCGACGAGATAGGCCTTTCCCCACAGCAGGATCTTATCCAGATCCAGATCCCGACCCAGAGTCAATCTGGCTACATTTCAGCTGGTGCTACGTTGATGCACTAACCGGCTGATCACTCGAAAAAGAGGAAACAAGCGTACTATCATCCGCGACACTGAATACGCTGTTATCCGTTGTCTTCAGCAAATCACTTATGTAAAGCAAAAACAAGGCTGGAGCCAAAATAGAACCCTGAGGCACCCCCGAATTAACAGGATATAGATCCGACCACTCGCCGTCCACAACAACCCGGATCGATCGATTTTCGAGGAAGCTCTTCGTCCAGTCGATAAGCTGCTGAGAAAGTCCATATGAACGAAGTTTGCTCAACAATGCACCGTGCCAGGCACGATCCAAAGCCCTGGATATATCCAATGCGACTGCTCTTGACTCACCATGCCACTCAATCGCAGGTGTCCATATATCGGTTATAAGGGTCAAAAGGTCTCCCGCGGACCATCTGCCACAGAATCCGTATTGGCGATCATTCAGAAGACCGTTGCACTCCAAATACATAATTAATCCAGTATTGATGACCCTTTCCTTGGCGCAAGGCTAATAACCTTGCCCGGAAAAATAAATTATTATGGAAAATTTAACAAATTTTACTTGCTAAATAATGCCAAGGCCGGATCACGGTTGTAGTGCCGATGATGATGATGATGATGATGATGATGATGATGATGATGATGATGATGATGATGATGATGACGATGATGATGATGATGATGACCTTTTCCATCACCTTAGATAACATTGACAGTAATGCTATCGGTCGGTAATTTTGTGGGAGACATTTTTACCCCTCTTTGGGATTGGCTGAACTCGAGCGATTTTCCAACAGGTAGGAAAGGTCCTCTGTGCATAAGATAAGCGAAAGAGTCTGCCACGAACCGGCGATAGTACTGGAGCACAGTTCTTAAGGACTATTGCTGGTATTCCGTCCGGGCCAGTTGCGTGCCTACAGTCCGGTCCATGTAGAATGCGTTGAATAGTACGCGGGCAAAACCTCACATCCCACATGGAAGACCGGACCGGCGCGATCACAGGGAGTTCCAAAAGTCCGGGATCGAGTTTTGAATTCGCGGAAAATAAATTCGCGAACACTTTAGCTTTACCTTTTGAATTTGTGACTAACGTCCTACTGCCCGTCACCAACGGAGGGAAAGGGGAGGAGGCGAAGTTACTGCAGACAGCCCTTGCCATTGATCAGAAGGAACATTTGTTAATATTTTGTATGCGGTTGGGGGCAATGATATTCCTCTGTAGTTTTCGCAGTCAGATCTGTCGCCTTTATTGAAAATGGGGACGACTTCGCCAAGTGAAAGCCACGAATTTTTCCCCTTCGGGTTTTCAAAATAAATCCATTTTCGTCACCCATCACAATTCGATCCAAAAATGATTTCCTTTCATGGTGTTAAAGCAGCATTTCACAAGTGACTGCGATTTTCCATTTGACGTTCATTCAAATCAAGTGGGGCCCATTTACCGAGTTTATTTATCTTCCCCATTGCTCGTAAGCGTCTGGTGATTGTTTCTTGAGACACATTTAGTGCTTCTGCTAATTGCCGTTGAGTTTGAATTGGGTCATGATCCAATAACTCCTGCAATTGCTTGTCTTCACGTTTTGTGGTCTACCATAGCGCTCACTGTCTTTCACATTGAAATCACCACTCTTAAATTGTCGAAACCATGTCTCACATGTTCTAATTGATGGAGCGTGTTCCCCATATGTTTCTACCAGCAAACGATGACTTTCAACAGCCTTTTTCTTATTTGATTAAATAAGAAAAGCATTGCGTGCCGAAAATGTTCTTTTTCAGGCATAAAACTCGACATGATCACTGAACGATAAAACAAAGGCGCTAGTTTTTGGCTGACTAAACTTGTGTGTGTTTGTAGTTAAATCTCAGACGAGAAATATAATGTATGTCCTAATTAATACACTGCGTACTTTTCGCTGGCGCCATCTCTTAGTTAAACCGGAAAAACCTTATGCATACACCTGGTATAGTTCAACTTCCATTCAATGGAGGATCTTGTCCTAAACTAGGGCCTTCTTATAAATCCGCTCTTGTTAGATATCTACAACTTTTTTTTAAAATAATATCTTCTCTCGGGAGACGCGAACCTATAGCGCCAAGTGGGCGCCCCGAGATGCCCCCAAATAACCGTTGCAGTTCTTTTTGAACAGATGCAGGTTGGACGCTCCCGGAACACTTGCATGGGGAGGGAGTTCCACAGCTTTCCCGCTCTGTCACGAAACGAGTTCTGATACAGAGATGTTCGCGCCGTCGGAAGATGAACCGAAAATTGGTGTGATTCGTCCGATTGTCTTGTGGAGCGCATATAAACCGAATTGCGCGAAACAGTACCACGAATGTCCGAAGAATAGTACTCGTGATAATATCTGTAAAACAGATAGAGGTCCGCTACGCGCCTTCAATGTGATAGCGACTGCAGTCCTGATGTCAGCGCCGTGTCCCCGATCAGGCGGATCGCACGTCTCTGTATGCTCTCAAGTAGGTCGAGGGTATGCTTAGTAGCAGAGCTCCAAACATGAGAGCAATATTCGAGCGCGGGTGTAATTTAGGATTCATACAGGAGAAGAAGTTAAGCCGGAGTAAAATAATTCTTAGCTCTAAAAAGATCACTCAATTTTCCTGAGGCGGACTTGCCGATGTTCGACACGTGTTTATGGCACGATACATCCCCGCAGACTATGACGCCGAGCAATTTCAATCTTCCCCAGATTCGAGGGCCTGGCCATTCATCAGCTGTGGAACCGATGATCCACTTTTTTTTGTGAATGTTGTATATTGTGTCTTCGTTGCATTAAAGTCGGCGAGATTGGCCTTCCCCACTACAGGACCTTATGCAGATTCTGATTCAGAAGAAAGAAGACTCCAGTTAAATGGTTCGTTCCATGCGGAGAATACTAAAGTCCTCGATGAATATAAAGAGCTTGGACACTTGACGGAAGAAGACCCAATGGTACTTAAGAGACTCCACTACTTCGTTCAACACCATGGTATGACAAAGCTCCGTACTCTCTTTGATGCGTCTTGCAAAACGTCGGTTGGAACGTCTCTTAATACTCATCTTTGCATCGGTCCACGATTACATGATGATATTTTCGATCACTTTGCGCGTTTTCGGAAACATAAAGTTAGGTTTGTGGCAGACATAACTAAGATGTATGGACAGATTTCGGTTTCAACGAAGATGCAATATATCAACTGATCCTATGGCGAGATGCGGAAGGAGAAGACACCAAGATGTACCGATTCAATACCGTCACATTTGGCACCACCGCAGCACCGTACTTAGCTATTCGGACATTCTAGCAATTACTCGTAGCTACTGATGAGGGTGAAGATTATTCACTGGCATCGAAAACTGCAAAAGAAAATTGTTATGTATATGATGTGATACATGGCACTGGCTCAAAAACCGCAGCCCTTGAGATGCAAGGCCAACTCACCACCATGTTAAATCGAGGAGGTTTCCCAATATGAGAGATTATTAGCCATCGGAAGACAGAGAAATTCAACTAACTTTGTCATTTGATAAGGGCAAGGTAATCAAATGATAATGGATACAATGGCATCCCGGTTAGGACGCATTCTCATTTAGAATTAGTTTCCCACAATCAAAGACGACGACGAAACAAACTATACTATCGGACATCGGTCATCTGTACTATCCCATGGGATGGATTTCTCCTTGTGCCGTCATTGGTGAAATCCTTACGCAAAACATTTAGAAGGAGCAGCAGTCATGCGATAGTGAACTTCCATCGTCCATTATATCCAAATGGCATAAATTAAAGATGAAACTCGATTTCGGGCTGAATCAATGTCACCAACGATTCGCACATCGAAAAGGCATTCGCCGCGGCTGTATATGTATGAACCATAAATGGCCCTAAGGTACAGACAACTCTTCTTTTGGCTAAAACTAGACGCGCCCCCCTTAAATGCGAATGCAATATCAAAGGTTACGCACCTCCTCATTAAGCGTTAGGTCACATATCTTGACATCAACATAAAAATGTTATGATTAACAATTTGGCACCGGCAGTGTCATACCGGTGTTAATGTTATAATGTAATAATGTTATTTGAAATAATAGTACCTGTTGGAGGTGAGTGGTCCGCCCTTGCTGCTTCAGATCCCTAGTGGAGAGTTAAACACGTTTTTCTTTTTAATTAGGTTTTTACTTATTTGTTGGTATTCTTTTGTTTATTACATAGTAATATTTTACTTTTTATTATTTTAGTTATTATTATCTATCTTCAAGCAGAGGGTCCGCTGATCCGTAGCAAGGCTGCAACATTTTACTTTGATCGATTATCTCTGATTTTAATCCGTTGCAACCGCTCTTTATATACCCAAATTATGGGTGCAGAACCGCAAACGATGCCTCCTCACTTGGCATGACCCAGAACGTGTGACCCATATTGAGTCCAATTGCCTAGCACGACTCAACTGCATTGCTTAATTACTATCGCCACGCAATTGATCCATTTAAGGACTTTTGCTTAAGCAATTGTATTGCTTAATTGATTTCTACACTTGATCGAACCATATAAAGTACAATAGCCCTCGTTCAAGCCGTTCATATCGTTTAATCGATACGCGTTTCGTCGCTATGTCTGTCCTTTCGTAGATCTCAGCACTTCGATGGAAACTCCGTTTAAACGGTGCGCCCATTGCCTTTAAAGACGCCGGCGGTGTCCAGTGCCAGGTGTGACACTTGTTTTTGGATAAAAGAAAAAAAAAATGCATTTGCAATACGATAGCGTGTGAAAATGTCTCACGCCGGGTGCAATGCTTGCAATTTGATAGCGTGACAATGCATTGTTGGGCGCGCAATTAACGAAATGAGTAAATTGATAGGGGAATGAATTAAATTGATTATGAGTTGAGGTAATTGTATTGTGTGCGTTAAATAGTTATCGAGTTATGGGGATTACATAACGATTAATCCCTGGTTCGGTTAGAAATATGTGAAGTTCTACTGCTAGCGTAATTACATATTAAATACATCATCATCATCGGCATTACAACCGGGGACCGGTCTTGGCCTTATTTAGCAAGTCCTGAGGCTTGTTAAATTTTCCATAATGATTTGTTTTTTCCGGGCAAGGTCATTATGTCTTGCGCCAGAGGCTCCCCGACGGGCATATTAAATATGCATACCCGAAAACTATCAACAATCGAGTGGCGGAAATTCAGGAACTCACAAATTCCAACTGCTGGAACTATGTACCTTCTAAGGACGACCCGGCAGATAGAGCATCGAGACGTGTATCTCCAAAGAATCTCCCAAACAATCAAAAATGGTGGCATAGTCCTGAACTCCTGCAAACATTTGACGAACAACAGTATCCGTCATATAAAATTCAGAACACTGACCTGGAAAAGAAACCATCAGAAGCTGCGAGGCTCTGTACTCATCTTACTGCAGCTGAAACCAATGAGCTTTCTATCAGGTACCCGACTTTGGAACGTTTACTGCGAAGTACAACATATGGGCTTCGTTTATTAACATCGCAAGGAAAAAAATCACCACAGTTGTCTGGACCACTAGCAGTCGATGAAATCTCGTCTCGTCTATTACTGTTAGGGGGGTATCCTGGTGTAGAAGGCAAAAAAACAAAACAAAAAACCGAGAGAAGTATATATATAAAAAAAGTCATTGTTCAAGATTTTATAAACAGAGATTCTTTCTTTATTGTAAAGGCGAATTATGTACGTGATTGATTAATCAATTGTACAGTGTGCTTCATTATAATCATATAATTTCATGTGCAAACGTAAATAGTGATAAAAAATAACAACGAAAAACTAAACGACAAAAAGGACATAAAATTCGAGTACAAGAAAGCCGTAAATACAATAAAAAAGGAACTTGCTACCGACATCAACAAATCTAACCACCGAGGAGACAGCATGTGCGCTTCTGTCTGGTGATCCGTACCGTCGAATCAATTGTGCAACCCGTGTTGGGTATCTAGTATAAACATAAGATACCCGATTGCACAATCGGTTCGCGCGTCAAGTCTTCTGTGGGATCTAAAGTAAACAAACGGATCTCCACACACCCGTCCGAGTTTAGTGTAGTGATATCTATGGGATTCGCGCCGTAGTGTGAGAATTGTGTGGAAGTGTATAGTGTATCCCCCTTTCCTTTGCTTGCGTCTGTTTTTGTCCTTTTTACGCACCTCTGATGCGTCCCCCAAGTATCGATACTCTCCATTGATTTATAATCTTTAGAGAGTTTTTGGCATTTGAATGGCATAATATTCGTCATGAAGAAGCTGTGACGTGGATTTTGCCACGGATCTAGTGGGGCAACTACTGCAAGGGCATGACACCTACGGCGGTTGCCTTCGCTCATCTATTGTTGGTCCTGACGTGCATCCCTTTCTTAGCCGGCATTGATTTTCTTTGTCGGGTCTTTTCAATGGGACGGGAATTTCGCGTCGAGCTTTATAACATTCGCGGCCTAAGATACAATTTCTCCCCTATGTCTGCCCACATTTCTAACCAGAAACCAGCAATCCTTGCACTTAGCGAAACACAGGTAATAACTGACACAGATATTTCTGATTTTACTATACCTGGCTATAGCTTAGTGCCTTTGTCCTTTTCACATCGTGATCTAGCCACATACATACGAAGTGATATTGCTTATCAGCTTCTGCCACAATATGTGCTCGCCTCCAATCCAGAATTTAATTTCTCATGGATAAAACTTCACGTTCATACACTACTACTTTCTTCACAGGAGCCCAAATTTGGATAGAAACGCATCCTTTAACGAATCTGAGGCTCTATCTGATTCTATCGATAAGATATTGACCTTATATCCCCACAGGGAAATCGTTATTGTGGGTAATTTCAATGTGCATAACTCTCAGTGGCTACGCCACTCCAGACACACAACACCTGAAGGTCAGTATGTTCAGGCCTTTGCTGTTTCAAATATTTTAACTCAACTCGGGTTTAACTCAACAGGGGTATCAGCCATAGATGGGTGGTCCACCTACACATTGGACGTGGTTCTCACCTCCCACGCGAACAAATACATAATTGAGGTCTCGTTGCCCTTGGGCAGTTCAGACCACTGTGTCGCCTCAGTTAAATTTGCTCTAACCAACAGCAACGTAAACGAGAAAACACCCAAAAGAACAGTATGGTTCTACGAGAAAACCAACCGGGAAGGTCTGAACGACTTTTTTGAGAAGTTAAATTGGTCGTTATTTATCCTCAATAACGATGTTGACATTATAGCGGACGCAACACAACAGGCAAGATTCTATTTGGTATCATCATCATCATCATCGGCACTACAACCGGGATCCGGTCTTGGCCTTATTTAACAAATCTCTCCACCGGTACCGATTTCGAGCCGATGTCATCCAGTTTAGCACTCCCAGGCTCTGGGCGTCCTGGTCTACGCCATCCCTCCATCGCAAACAAAGTCTGCCGCGCTGTCTCCTTCCATACATCCTGCCACAAAGGACTTTCCGGGCAGGCTCCTCTTCGCTCATTCGAGCTAGGTGTCCCACCCACCGGAGTCTACCGAGCTTGATTTTTCTTACAATATGAGCTTCAAGGTAGATTGCGTACAACTCATGGTTGTAGCGTCTCCGGAATCGTCCTCCCTCACATACGGGGCCAACAATTCTCCTTAAGACCTTTCTCTCGAACGCGGCCAAGAGTTCAGAGTGCCTTTTATTAAGCACCCAGGTCTCGGATCCATACATAAGTACTGGTAAGACCATGGTCTTGTACAGTAGTAGCTTGGATGTTCTGGATAAATTTCGGGATTTAAAGAGCCTTGATAGACCATAGTAGGCTTTGTTGGATTTAATCAGCCGTTCGCGTATTTCTTCTTCCATATTGTTATCGGCTGATACTATTGACCCAAGGTAGTTAAAGGATTGCACTACTTCAAATTCGTGCTCCACTACCCTGATAGTTTGACCAACGTTAGGTCTTCTCTTCGCAGAAGTTGCCACCATGTACTTGGTTTTTCCCTCATTAATGTGCAGTCCCAGTTTTTGTGCCGCCTGCTCGATCTGGGTGAAGGATTCCTGTACCGCCGATTCGGTTCTACCGATGATGTCGATGTCATCTGCGTAGGCAGTATCTGGCTGGACTTGGTGACAAAAGTCACTCTTGTTGTAACGCCAGAGTCACGGATTGCTTTCTCCAACGCCAGGTTGAAGAGGAGGCAGGCCAGACCGTCCCCTTGTCGGAGTCCATTATAGATGTTTATTGGTTTGGACAGCAATCCCGCTACTTTGACTTGACTAGTTACGTTGGTCATGGTCAACCTACAAAGTCGTATCAATTTGTTTGGAATCCCGAATTCTCTCATGGCATTATATAGTTCTACCCTGGCTATGCTGGCGTAGGCGGCCTTGAAGTCTATAAACACATGATATAGTGGAATCTTAAATTCCAGACATTTTTCCATCGCCTGCCTAAGGGTGAATATCTGATCAATTGCTGATTTGCCTGGGATGAAGCCACACTGATATTGACCAATGATGGCTTTAGCGTATGGGGATATCCGGTCTTGTAGGATAGTGGAGAGTATCTTATAGGCGGTACTCAGCAATCTTATACCCCTATAGTTGCTGCACAGTGTGATATCTCCTTTCTTATGTATGGGGCAAATTATACCACGACGCCAATCTTCCGGCATATCCTCTTGCTCCAATACGTGCACCACGATCTCGTGAATTGCGCGATGTAACGCTGTCCCTCCTTGTTTGATCAGCTCAGCTGGTATGCCATCAGCTCCAGGGGCTTTATTTGATTTTAGCTGTCTAATGGCTTTTAATGTTTCCTCAATGCTTGGTGGCGGCAGCATTTGGTCTTGGTCTTGCATTGGTGGAGCCTCCAATTCTTCTGTGAGCTGACCATTTAGCAATTCATTAAAGTGCTCTTCCCATCGCTCCAGAATGCCTTCAGGATCGGTGACCAGATTACCCTCTTTATCCTTGCAGTAAGTGCATCGTGGTGTGTACCGCGTCATACTGCGGATTATTTGGTAGAACTTCCTATTTGGTATGCGGACCTCTATTACACACAGGGTTTTTTTACACAAACGCGCGCACAAAAGAGAATTTTGGAGTACCCTTAAATGTCAGAGCACAGTGAGAGCGGGTAAAGAGTATCACACCCAAGAAAAATGTGTGGTTCGATTCCGGTTGCAGAGAAGCCATTAAGGCTAAAGAGTTGGACTTCCAGTTGTATAAATCAAACAATACAGAAGAAAACCGGAAAAGATACAAGAGTGCTAGAAATGACTGCAATGCGCATGTTACAGGCAAAGATTACCATCGCCTAATTCTTACCATTGTAGTCCTTTGCAAACCTCTACTATCACTCTACCCAAATATATAAAATATAACTTCATCATCATCACCATCGCCATCGGCACTACAACCGGGATCCGGTGTTGGCCTTATTTAACAAATGTCTCCACCGGTCCCGATTTCGAGCCGATGTCATCCAGCTTGGCACTCTCAGGCTCTGGGCGCCCTGGTTTACGCCATCCCTCCATCGCAGACAAGGTCTGCCGCACCGTCTCCTTCCATACATCCTGCCACAAAGGACTTTCCGGGCAGGCTCCTCTTCGCTCATTCGAGCTAGGTGTCCCGCCCACCGAAGTGGGGTTACCACAGTGAAGAAAATTCTGACAGCGATCGCTATAGAGTTCCCTGCACTGAACGCGATCCAAAGGAAGCGGTAAAGAGTTTAAGAACGAAACCAGGTGGTATGCAGGCTGCCATGATCCGCTTACCAAGAGAAAAGGCTAGTATGTCGCTGGCTACAAGTTTCCTACGGGTTGGATGGGTGAGATGCAGATTACGATCATACCCACACGATGTTGGCAATACGGACATGTGGCGAAATCCTGCAAATGCGAAGAAGATCGTTCGGAAAACTGTTTGAAATGCAGTGGACAAAGCCCCAAAGCGATGAGCTGTAATGCACAACCCAAATGCATGTTCTGCGGATCAAGGTGCGAAGGCGGTAACCATCACTCAACAGGGAGTTACAAATACCGAGCATTTAAAAACGCGATGTCCAATCTTCTCAATAAAAATGGACAGGTTTAAGTGCATTCAAATTAGTTTCAACCATTGTGGAACCGCACAGGAACTCCTTTCCCAAACGGCTAGGGAATATGGTGCCGACGCGGTACTCATCAATGAGCAGTACAGGATTCCTGGCATTGTTACTATTACATGGGAAGAAGACAGCAGCGGAACAGCGGCCATCTGGACAACTGGAAATTCCCCCATGGAATGCAGAAGTGTCCAGCGGCTGGAAGGATTCGCCTATGCGAAGATCAGAGGAATTCATTTCTACTGTTGTTACGTTCCGCCAAGGTGGGAAATAGAATATTTCAAATGTTTTTTGGACAGGGTAACACAAGAAGCTAGAGATAAGAGCCCCCTTATAGTTGCTGGAGATTTCAACGCTTGGGCGGTAGAATGAAGAAACACAAAGAACAACAGTAGAGGCCAGGCACTACTCGAAGCATTCGCAGTCCGAGATGTGCTGCTACGAAATGATGGTGTTAATGACACATTCATAAACGAGAGGCCGGTCCAAAATCGACATCACATGTGCGAGTTTTGGAGACCTACACCCATAGTGACCACCAAGCCGTGATATACGAAATATTACCGCATAGGGGATTCATCATCAAATTGGCGAAGAAAGCCTAGAAAAATGGGTGGAAAAAGAAGGACTTCGATGCGGAACTGCTCGATTATATACTGGAAGACCAAATCGAGCAGTTTGACGAAGAGCCCAATGCGAACAGGTCATGAAGTGGCTGTAATACTCCGAAAAGCCCTACCATCTTCCCCCACGCATACATCCAAATCTCTACACCCAAACTTAAATCCCTGATAAACGCATCAAATGTTCGTTTATCACCCATACACCCAATGCCCCATAATCCTGACACTCAAACTCAAATCCATCATCCAAATTCACAAATCCATTTTCCCGAAAAACAAAATTCCTGAGAAACGAATCAAATGTTCGTTTATCACCCATACACCCGATTCATAATGCCCAAACTAAAAGAAACACATGGTAAGTTGAACCAGATGTTCAATCACCATACTCATATCCCAAATTTCCAAGAATTCGTTTAATCGAATTTCTAACACAACTTCGCAGTACTCGAATCCAGCCGAAGTACTTTTTCAAGATTTTGCTTACATCTCGATGCATCCGCGATGAAAAATCTCGATTAGATTTTGTTTATAAATGGGTATGCATCGTGATCTCGCGCGGCAGTATCTTTAATAAAACCATTATATACTAAAGGCAGAGGATACTTTTAATAGTTTTGTTGAGTTTTGGCTGATAACTGGTGAGTGAAGCCGTGGCACACCCACAAAACACCCCTTTTTTTAGCTTTGCCGTTCCTGAGCATCACCTACCCCACGGAAGCCAGTCGAGGCCGCAGAGGTTGCTTTGAAAATGTTGACGTTAATTCCACGATCGGCCGCTACTCTTCCCGGTTAACTCCGGAAGCACGACAACGACCGCAACGAGACTTCTCAGGAGCGGTCTATTAAAGAGACCCTCGTCCTTTTGTTACGTGGTAACTTCCCCCACCGCCTTTATCTCGGCGAAAAAAATATTAAATATTAATATCTCCATTATAAATATCGGCAATTCAATCAATCAACAAATTTTGGCTCTCAAACTTAAATACTAACATATTACCATTTGGTATAAAACAAAAATAGCGGGTGCGCAAACCCAATAAGTTGAGATATGGCCATGATGTTTTTAATCAGTTCGGGACAGTCATGGCCAAAAATCTTCGCCGAGGCTACGGAGTTAGGAGGACAACGGGATAACGGGAGGAGAGATACCAAAACGAGTTTTTGGTGTCTGGTGGGGAAAAAAAGAACGGATTTTACCTTCTTGCCGATCGGATGTTTTTTTTTTTGTGTGAGCACAGAGAGAGAAATGAGGCGGAGGTTTTTTTTTGGTTAAATTAAAAAAGTAAGGGAAAGTTAGTAATTGTAACAAGTTTTTTATGACAAATAAAAATGTACACAGCTGTCGTGTGAAAGTTCGGTATTGTTGCTTTCTTTTTTTTTTGGTGCGACATACATGTGAATTTGGTCGTTGACTTGCCTTCTGTTACATGTCGAGGTCTTGTCCAGTTTGGCAGGGGAGGGCTGGAGGTACTGGCAAGTTACATCGCGCTGTTTGTACAGATCGTTCTAGCATCCGAATCCCAGGAGGGCCCACCATTTTCTGGTGAGATATGTGTCTGAATAAATTGATTGTCCATTCCTTTGCAGTGAATCACATACCCCCAAGGGTCCAATTTCGTCGTGGACACCACGGCCACACGTCCGCAGCGCCAAGAAAGGGGTGATATCCCAGTGGCTGTTTGCCAGTAACCTCCGACTTCACCCAACCGGCCCACGTTAGGTGGCCCCGAACATCAGATCAACCCAGGGGCACCGAAAGATACCGATAGGAAGCTGAAAAACAGTGAGTACCCACCTTTTGCATCTATATAACTTTGCTGAGTGATGAATTAAAGAGGAATGAGGGAAATCAATCTAAGAATCGCCATAAACTTTACAATCGGCCCTTTGGCAATTTAAACTAATTTGCACTTTTGAAACTCCTAAATATTGTTGCAAAGAAACATAAGTTGCAACTGGCGCAGCCCTATTAAGCTGTGGCCCTAGAAGTCCACGACTGCAAATCAAGTAGTTGTGGCGGAGGTAGCACCATGCAGCTACACATCAACAACAACGTTACACCTTTACTGTTCCATCTGTTGCAATTAGCCTTCCTGGCAACCTCAACTTGCTACAATTAATCAATTTGTTGCAGTTGGCGCAGTCGAGAAGACTATAACACCAATAAATTTAACGCAGGCTAACGCTGACACATAAAGTAAATATAACACTGAAGTTTAACACTAGCAGAGAGAAAAAGATAACACTGGCAGTCGGTTCTTTTTCCCCCTTATTTAATATAACACTTTTAAGGACAAGGAGACGCGCTCCCTGAGAGCAAGGCTTTCTACAACATGGCTAAATACCACATGCGGTGCTTCTATGCGACGACAAAGACAACCAAAAGGGGCTATCAAACGAGTGTATTGGTGGAATCCAGAAATCGCACTTGTGAGATCGGAGTGCAACGGGTTACGACGCTTGCAATAAAGCGAGAAACCGTAACACCTGCCTACAGTTACATGCGAAATTCGTCAACAAACGGAAGGAGTTGAGGAATGTGATCCACAAAAGTAAATATGACGCGTTCTGCTCCCTAAGGAATGAATTCAATAACAACCTATGGGGCAGCGCTTACAGGATAGTCATGAAGACTACACAACAACAGTAGTCAAATGCAAAAATGTAAAAGTGACATGACCAGAATCGTTGTTGTTCTCTTTCCGCAGTGTGATGAGGTGTTGAGAACGCAAGAGGTATCGAACATCACTGAAAGAGAAATACCTCCCGTGACCACCGAGGAGTTGCTCTTGGCTGCAAGGGTTGTTAAAAAAAAACAAGACCCCGGGACTGGATGGTATCCCTAACGCTGTAGTGAAGACTGCTTTAACAAAAAAGCCGAAAGTCTTCAACGGTCTCTTTACGACCTGCCTCCAAACAAGACACTTTCCTCAACGATGGAAAAATCGGTGACTTGTGCTTATAACAAATGGAGTCAAGAATCCAGAAGCGCCGTCGTCCTACCGCCCGATGTGCATGCTGGACACAACAGGGAAACTGCTTGAGCGAGTAACTGCCACTCGCCTGGAACAATTCACTGAGGGGACATCGGGGCTCTCTGAATGGTAGTATGGGTTCGGGAAAGATATATCAACCGGTAAGGCACTATCTGTGGTGTGCGACATCGCTCGCAATGTGATAGCTGTAGCATGATGGCTAGGAGGTACGAAAAAATATTGCGCCGTGGTGAGACGACGTTAAAAATGCATTTAACTCGGTGAACTGGAATCGGATTCTAGAAGCGTTGGCCGATCTACAAATCTCACCCTGCTTGCTGCGTATACTAGCAAACTATCGCTCGGATAAAAGACTATTCTTTGACACGGACGAGGGACCACAGGAATATAAAATAACAGTGGGTGTAACCCAGGGATCTGTATTAGGTTCGCTGTTATGGAATATCATGTATGATGGTGTGCTCAGGGTCAATGTACCAGAAGGAGTTAGAATCATTGGGTACGCAGATGATTTGGCGATAGTGTCCGTAGCTAAACATCTAGATGTCCTGGAGAATATTTGCTCCCAAGAAATGCAGAACATTAAATGCTGACTACATATGGCTGACTGAAACTAGCTGGACATAAGACGGAGGCAGATTTAATAAGCAGCTGCACGAAAGTTGAATACCTTGATTTGAAAATAGAAGGACAAACAATCAGATCCAGTCCCTATATTAAATATCTTCGTGTTATACTCAACAACAGGTTGACCTTCAAGGAACACCTGAGGAAAACGAGTGAAAAAACGGCAAGAGTATGCAAAGTTTTGGCGAGACTGCTACCCAATATTGGTGGATCCCGGCCCCACATAAGGAAACTGATAACTAGTGTCAACACCTACATTACAATATGTCCAGCTCACATATGGGTAGGAGCCGTACATGAGGGGAGTGAACTCAGCACATTGGCTCATCATCATTAAGAGTGTGCTGCCCATTCTGAACGGTATCCGAAGATGTCATAAATGTTTTGGCCGGGAGTACACCACTTGACATTGCACCTAAAGAAAGCGCTACGTTGCATGAGTTCTCACAGGAGAATCGTCGACAAATGCGGTCACAATTAGAGCTACAAGCCTAAGAGAATGGCAACGAAAGTGGGATTCTTCCATCAAACGAAGATGGACCTACACCATGATAACTGATGTAAAAACCTGGGTGAAAAGAAAACATGGCTAGCTGAACTACCTCTTGACTCTACTCATATCAGGACATGGATGCTTTCGGTAATACTTGCACAAGTATAAGTATATCACCCATACTGCTTGCATTTCGAAAGCAAAATAGAAAATGCGGAACACGTACTCACAGAGTGTGAGATTCGAGACCGCACGAACGATTTTGGAGAGACATATGAGACGGACAGTTACTCCGGCAGGAGTAATAGAATACATGCTAATATCCAAACAAGCATGGTCTGTATCAAATGATATTCTATGTGACATGATGCAGCACTTGCGACGGGACGAGCGGAATAACAGGAAAACTCCGTCCCGCCCCGCGATGGAATATCTAAAAGAAAGTTTCGCGGGTATTAATATCTGCCTGGCGGGAGGTGGTTTTAGTCCGTAAAAATCAGGTGTGCCTCTGAATCGGTACAGAGATATCTTTTAAAGATTTCCACCTTCCCACCGAAAACGAAACGAAAAAAAATCGATAGCACCCGACGGCGTAACGCGTATCCAAATAGACCACCTCCTCATAGACAAAAGACACGACTCGAACATACTTGACATAAGATCATATAGAGGAGCAGATTGCGACTCCAATCATCTTCTAGTGATGGGCAAAATTGGGAGCCGGCTCGCAACAAACCCACATGGGCGGTCACGGGAGACGAGCAGAAAGTTCGACCCTGATAAACTAAAAGACATGCCCAAAAGGGCTGAATATCATAACGAATAGCATCCTAGAGAATGGAGCCGAGGATCGAACAACGTAAACGCCTTAGAGTGATCCACTTAGATATATATGATGAAATCAACTCAGAAAGATACGCGACGATCCGGAATGAGCCAACGAGCGAATGGGAGAAGACTCGGGTCGAAAAAATCCTAGAAAATGCCAGAGCAAAGAACATCAGAGGTATGTATGCCGGCATAAATTCAATTAGAAATGGCTACCGAGGGAGAGCCAAAATAATTCGAGACGCAAACGGCAGTCTGGTCACAGAAATAAACAATATCGTGACAAGGTGGAAGCAGTACTTTGAAAACGTGCTCAATGTGCGCACCCATCAACCACAATTAAACGCACCAGACATACATGTAAATACAGCCGAGCCTCAGATCCCAGAGCCCTCTTTCAACGAAGTTGTAGACGCAATAAATCGATTGAAGAACAACAAGGCTCCCGGAGTCGACTGCATAACGACAGAGCTTATGAAGCATGGAGAAGACGTAACCGCTCGAAAGATCCACCAACAGATCAAAACAATATGGGATAAGGAAGTCACTCCGGAAGAATGGAAAACCTCGATAGTCATCCCTATTTTCAAAAGAGGCGACAAATCTGACAGCGAAAACTACAGAGGAATATCATTGCTTCCAACCACATACAAAATACTAACAAATGCCATACTGGCGAGAATCACATCGTACGCAGATGATATACTGGGAGACTACCAGTGCGGATACCGTAGGAACCGGTCAACGAGCGAGCGAATGTTCACAGTAAGGCAACTGCTGGAAAAGAAGTGGGACCACGGAGAGGCGGTTCACCAACTATTCGTTGACATCAGAAAAGCCTACGACTCAGTAGCAAGGCAAAAAGTTTACCATATTGTAGTTAAGCTCGGAGCCCCGAAAAATTATGCCGCCCTCATTCAAATCCGCATGTACGAACATAAAGGGCGAGTTAGAAAACCACCTCTCAGAGCCAATTGAAATCCGGGAAGGACTAAAGCAGGGAGATGATCTTTCACCGTGTCTTTTTAACCTTGTGCTCGAGTATGTCATCAGAAAGGTATAAGACGACAACATGGCCGGATCATCCCTGAACGGGGTCACACAAGTGCTCGCATATGCGGATGACATCGTCGTTCTGGGGGATCATCTAGAAACTGTAAGTAAAAACTGTGAAATTATCATGCAAGCGGCAGAGGAGGTAGGCCTAGAAATAAATGTATATCAAGACGAACTAGCGAATAGATTTAGCATCCTAGAGAATGGGAGTAGTGGGGGAAGAGGAAACCAATAATCTGGGCACTAAATGGGGATCGATCAGAGACACAATCAAACAAACAGCCCAGAAGGTATTAGGATTTAAGAAAACAATTAAGTCCAAACATTGGTTTGACGATGAGTGTAGGGCGAAGATCGAAGAACGTAAACAACTTAGAGTGATCCACTTAGATAGATATGATGAAATCAACGCAGAAAGATACGCGACGATTCAGAAAGAGACAATGAGACTCTTCAAACGCAAATAACGCGAATGGGAGAAGATTCGCATCGAAAAAATCCTAGAAATGCCAGAGCAAAGAACATCAGATGTTTGTATGCCGGCATAAATTCAATTAGAATGGGCTACCGAGGGAGAGCCAAAATAATTCGAGACACAAACGGCAGTCTGGTCACAGAAACTAACAATATCGTGACAAGATGGAAACAGTACTTTGAAAACCTGCTCAATGTGCGCACCCATCAACCACAAATAAACGCACCAGATGTACATACAGCCGAGCCTCAGATCCCAGAGCCCTCTTTCGACGAAGTTGTAGACGCAATAAATCGATTGAAAAACAACAAGGCTCCCGGAGTCGACTACATACCGGTAGAGCTTGTGAAGCATGGAGGAGAGGCAACCGCTCGAAAGATCCACCAACTGATTAAAACAATATGGGCTAAGGAAGTCACGCCGGAAGAACGGAAAACCTCAATAGTCGTCCCCATTTTCAAAAAAGGCGACAGATCTGACTGCGAAAACTACAGAGGAATATCATTGCTCCCAACCACATACAAAATACTAACAAATGTCATACTGGCGAGAATCACACCGTACGCAGAAGACATATTGGGAGACTACCAATGCGGATTCCGTAGGAACCGGTCAACGAGCGAGCAAATGTTCACAGTAAGGCAACTGCTGGAACAGAAGCGGGAATACGGAGAGACGGTTCACCAATTGTTCGTTGACTTCAAAAAAGCCTACGACTCAGTCGCAAGGCAAATACTCTACCATATTGTAATTGAGCTGGGAATCCCGAAAAAGTATGCTGCCCTTATTCAAATCTGCATGAACAAAAACAAAGAGCGAGCTAGAATAGAAAAGCACCTCTCAGAACCATTTGAAATCCGGGACGGTCTAAAACAGGGGGATGGCCCATCACCGTGTCTTTTTAACTTTGTGCTCGAGTATGTCATCAGAAAGGTATAAGACGACAACATGGCCGGATCATCCCTGAACGGGGTCACACAAGTGCTCGCATATGCGGATGACATCGCCGCTCTGGGCGATAATCTAGAAACTGTAGGTAAAAACAATTATACCATCATGTAAGCGACAGAAGAGGTGGTCCTAAAAATAGATGAACACAGAACACAATTTATGAATACGGCGAGAGCAGGTGGACCTCAGGGAACACACATAAACGTCAGGAACAAGATATTTAAAAAAGTTAAAGAGTGGAAATATTTGAGAACAATACTGATGGCCAGTGACGAAATGTCAAAGGAAATTAACAGAAGACTGCATTCCGACATCCTACTTGCCACGCAGTCAGTAAACACGCAATATAAAGCTGCGTGTTTATAGAACCACAATCACGCCGATTGTTCTGTACGGATGCGAAACATGGGCTCTCGCAAAACGGGAGGAACAAAAATTCCGCGTATTTGAGAATAAAGTTTTAAGGAGTATCTTTGGCGGTAAATATGATGAAGAGGCAGGACAATGGAGGAAACTCCACACCACGAATTGGAAGAGCTATACCGCAAACCTACCATAGTGAGAGTAATCAGGTAGCGAAGATTACGATGGGTCCGACATGTGGCGAGAATGGGCAACGATAGGACCGTGCGTTAAATTCTTGACGGAAGACCAACGGGAAACAGACCGGTAGGACGGCCGCAACGGAGATGGGTGGACAATGTTAGGTTTGACCTTGAGGAGATCGGATCGGATGGTCAAGCGTAGAAGGAAAGTGCACAGGACAGGGAACGATGACGCAGCCGAGTCAGTGAGGTCATGAACTTCCGGGTTCCTATAGGCAAATAAATAACATACTCGCATAATAACCACAATAGAAAACAGGAAGTTTCACAACACACTAACCATTTCACTCTCCAGTAACAGTCATGTACTTTTAAAATGAATTGTACGTTTCACTCCATTGAATAAAATTACCGTCAATCCACTAACACCAATTCTCACAATGATTGTTTTTTTTTTCTGTGTTATCAGAGGAAGTGATACAAATACATAATCAGCTAAGCAAAAGCATTTGAATTAATTCTTACCGTGTCCATATCGTCCTTGATTGAAGATATGTTGTTCCAATGAGAGGTTTCTAGCCCCTTCAGAAATAGCAGTTCCTCGTACATCCATGAGGTCGGCTGATATTCCGCACTGGAGTTAGCTGAGTCGGTGACTTTTTTTAATTCCTTGCGAAAATTGCTGCGCATTGAATTAATTTTCTTTTTAACATCATCAATAGTTGCGTTGTGCTTCAGTGTCCGATAGACTTGCAGCAGTGTGTTGTACGCCTTGTTTCGTTTATCCTTTTTAGTGTACTCAAAGCATTTTGTATCCCAAAGAACCGGCAGGTCTCGATAGGTTGTTATGAATTTGCGAATTTTGTAACGTTCATCTCGTATATTATCAATTGACATCAGTAACTTTGGGAACTGACAATATTTCTAACAAGTGAAGACTTGCGAATAGGATATCAATCACCACTGTTATTGGTTTATACTTTATGCATAGATTGACACATTAATTCTTCTCAATAACATTTATTATGATCTAAAGCGGAAGAGCTCACTGTCAATAACGTCATGTCAATATTATTGATGAGTGTGTCGGGTTCGTGTCTTCGATGTAAACGCATCTAAATCAGTAAACAATTTAAATATAAAAAAATTATTTTAATATGTTTGTAAGCTAATTTTTCGTGGATTCCGGATGTATGCCCAAGGAATTATATTGCTATTGCTATTATATATTTCCGTAGATATTAGGTTGAAGAGGCATCTTTTTGTTTGCTTGATTTTAAATTATAGCTTCGAAGTGATTAGCTGCATCCGACAACTCTTATCTTTTTTTGTTGACAAAACAGCAGGCGAGTATCAGTGCCAATTTTATTGTGATTGCTGTGCTATGCTAAAAGTTTTTTTTTTTTTTTTTTTTTATTAGACCTCTCAGGAGAGGCGAACCTATAGCGTCGAGTGGGCGCCCCGAGATGCCATCAAATAACTGTTGCAGTTCTTTTTGAACAGTTGCAGGTTGTAACGCTCCGGGAACACTCGCGTGGGAAGGGAGTTTCACAGCTTCCCCGCTCTATAACGGAACGAGTTCTGATACAGGGATATTCGCGCTGTCGGGAGATGAACCACAAACGGGTGCGATCCGTCGGATTGTCTTGTGGAGCGCATATAGACCGAATTGCGTGGAACAATGCCAAGAATCTCCGAAGAACAGCACCCGTGATAATATCTGTAAAACAGACAGAGGTCGGCCACGCGCGTTATTATAAAGCAAATATATGTGAAATTTCGGGGAAAAATTGCTATAAATGAGGCACAGGAATGTATTCTCTGGCACCTCCCAAGGAAGGTTCGCTCGCTCTCGTTTGGATTTCATAGATGCTCTTCGATCTCGTCGCCCAATAACCCTTGACGAAATTATGAGTACGATTCACGGATAACGACATTTGAACAACCATACAGTGCTCAATAACTGAAGATCGGACACAAAACCCTTTAAGGGGAGGTTCTCATCAAGAGGTTTTAAAAAATCCATTTTTTTTTCTTTTTCTGATAGCTTATAGTGTGTAGAATAAGTCCCGAAAACCGTTTTTGCGGAAATAAATTTATAAAAAAGTTACAGCATAACGAGGTCAAGTGAGGTCGTTTATTCTTCACTTCGAGGCGTCTTGTTCAGTAGGTTCTCAAATGCATACTAACAGAGCAATCGATCTGAAAATTTATAAACAAGCTAATGAGACATACTACTATAGAACCGGGCATCGTAATTGGACCTGCTGCTGCCATCTGTAGGTCCGGCCGGAAACTTTTCACACCACCCCCGTATAGCATTTTGAAAATTTAAACACGTTTTTCTCGAAGCCATGTTTTTCATTGATCTCCACGATATTTCAAAAACTACTTGACGGATCGACTGTTTTCTTTTTTATTTTAAAGTAGTTTTGAGTCATTGGCGCCCCTACTACAATCAAGATGGTATATGCATAATTTTTTTACAGTACTTTAAAGAGAGAAAAAATTGTGAAAAACCGTATTTAAAAATTCAAATGTCCGCCATTTTGTTAAATTTGGACTTTGATGGATGATTCTAGTAGGAAGTCCAACTACAGTCGTATAGTTTATGAAAATTCTTCGATTATTGATATTTGATAATTTTTGCAGGTGCTAGAGTGGCCAACAGTAAGATACTGTAGCGAGCTTAGGGTTCGCTGGATTAATTATTCTTAATAAATAAGAGCCGTTAAATCGATTTTGAATTAATGTGACACTTTATTAGTCCGTTAATAACCACCGTTACTTTTTACCGTATACTTAACGATTTCTTCACTTATCGCTTCCGTACTTATCGCGTATTTTACTGCTTACTTCTTACTTATAACTGCTCCTTACTTATAGCTTGCTTCACTTTCTACTTCTTACTCGTCTCCATTATCTGTGTGCGACGTATTTATACCGTTCCCTCATTCTGATTCGGCGTTTCGTTTCCGTCGGTTCCATAGCCTTGAATGTTCTACTGTTCCTAGTCTCCAGTTTTCCAGTACTGTCTACAATATTCTAGTACTTTGTTTCGGACTTTCTCGAATATTCTAGTACTGATTGTCATATGCGTCACAACGCCATTTTTTAAGAAGGTCACATTACAACAATTATTGTCTTTATACTTTTTAATAAAATAATATTTTTTGGTACTTTAGAACATATTGTGACGCATATGACAATGAGTACTAGAATATTCGGGAAAGTCCGAAGCAAAGTACTAGAATATTCTAGAAAGTACTAGAAAACTGGAGACTATGAACAGTAGAATATTCAAGGCTATGGAACGGGAGGAAACGAAACGCCGAATCAGAATGAGGAAACGGTATAAATACGTCGCACACAGATCATGGAGATAAGTAAAAAGTAAGAAGTAAGCAGTAAAAGACGCGATAAGTACGGAAGCGATAAGTCAAGAAATCGTTACGTGTACGGTAAAAGTAACGGTTGTTAATAACGGACTAATGAAGTCTTATATTAATTCAAAATCGATTTAACGGCTCTTATTTATTACAAATAATTAATCCAGCGAACCCTAAGCTCGCTACAATTGGTGTCAGAAGTGGGATTAATTATTGGTGAAGTGAATAAGTCTGTGAAAGTGTGTTGTGACTATGCCAGATCGACATTTGGAGAATCTTCGCGTTCCTGAGTTGAAGAAGGAACTTGAGGACCGGAATCTGGATAGCAGAGGACAGAAGCAAATTCTTCGACAGCGTCTCCAAGCACCAATGGAGGAACAGGGTATTGATGTCGACACATATCTTTCTACGATTGGGCCAGACTGTCCGGATGAAGAAGAAACAGCGAGTCGAGATGGTGCCAATATAACGGAGAAGAGTTCGCCACAGTTGGACTGTTCGGAGATGTTCAGGATGATGACGACAAAATTGGACGCGCAAGCTACAGATGTTAATGCAAAGTTGGATGCCCAAATTCAAAATTCAACGCACAAGCTACAGAACTGAATACAAAATTGGATGCCCAAACGCAGTGGATGAAATGTAATTTTCAACACTTTAAGGAAGAAATTCGAATCGTAGTAGAAAGTCTGGATCTAAAAGTCACCGATGAAATAACGCGAATCGAAAAGAGACTTGAGTGTGTTGAGAGAAATAAGACATCGCCTAGCAATCAACATGACTACAAAGATACAAGGATACAACCGCCAACCTTCGATGGAACGGGACCCTTCTCCGTATTTATACGTCAGTTTGACGCCGCGGCCAATTATAATAAGTGGTCGGATGAGCAAAAGTCAACATCACTAATCTTGTCACTCCGCGGGGCGGCTGCAGAATTGCTACAAACCATATCAGCAGAGAAGCAAACAGATTTCCGAGCGGTAAGAGACGGCCTTGAAGCTAGGTATGGAGACAACCACATGCAGCAGGTCTACCGCATGCAACTGCGGAGCAGAACGCAGAAACCTGGAGAAAATCTTCAACAGTTGCAGGCAGACATTGAGCGATTGGCAAACTTGTCTTATTCAAATATATATATATATATATATTTTTTAATAACATCCTTTATTGGTTATGAATAGTACAATCTTAACAATTTAATTTAATACTAGGTTTAAATTGTACTTAATTTAGTTTAATTAAATAAAACGTGTAAGGGTTTACTGGACCAGTGTTCAGCTCCCAACTCGATTTTAGTATGTTAGATTTAAACATATTAATTCATGAGGTTTCGTCCGTTTTAGCCGTCTCAATTCGTGGGTAATATCCAAGAGCTGAATAGCTTCTACGTTGGTATGATTATGTAGGCGTCTTTCGTGTTTGACAGCATATTCTTGGATAACTTCATAAATCCATTTGATCTCTAGGTCACCATGAATTTCCTGATTTGTCACAAAACGGTAGGTATTCGTGATAATGCGAAGGAATTTATTCTGGCTTCGTTGAATTATATCTCTATTGGATGGCCTTGTACAGCCCCATAGCCCCATGGATTCCATATATCCAGATCAGCTTGAAGATAGATTGATAGATAAATCTTTTACAATAGAGATTGAGTTGAGAGTGATTCCCGATTAACCAATACATCTGTCTACGTTTCAGCTTTATTTGTTCAGCTTTTTGTTTCACATGATGTCTCCAGTTTAGTCTGCTACCTAGATGTATACCGAGATATTTCGCTGAATCCGCTTTGGGAACTGGAATTCCGTTGAGATATGTAGAAATAGGTTAGTATACCCGCCTGTCACCCGGAAGACCGGGGTTCGATTCCCCGTCGGGGAGCCTCTGGCGCAAGACTAATGACCTTGACCAGAAAAAATAAATCATTATGGAAAATTTAACAAGCCTTAGGACTTGCTAAATAAGGCCAAGACCGGTCCCCGGTTGTAGTGCCGATGATGATGATGATGATGTAGAAATATTGTTATCTGATCGTCGCAATATAAATGTTACGTGAATATATTTCATTTCGTTGAGTTTAATTTTCCAATCAGTGGTCCATTGACTAATTACGTTGAGTGCCTGTTGCAATTGTTGTGTAGCTTTTTTTTTGATTTTCGTTAGCTGATATTATAACTGTATCATCTGGAAAGGTGCCTATGAATGTGTTCTTGGTTGTTGGAATGTCCGCTGTGTATAGTAAGTAGAAGCAGCGAGGACACAATACACAACATTCACAAAGAAAGGTGGATCATCGGTTCCACAGCCGATGATGAATGGCCAGGCCCTCGAGGAGGGGGAAAGTTTGAAATTGCTCGGCGTCACGGTCTGTGGGAATGTATCATGGCATAAACACGTGTCGAGTATCGCCAGGTCAGCCTCAGGAAAACTGAGCTGTTTTTAGAGCCAAGAAATATTTTACTCCGGCCCAACTTCTTCTCCTATATAAATCCTAAATTAGACCCGCGCTCGAATATTGCTCTCATGTTTGGAGCTCGGCTCCTAAACATACCCTCGACCTACTTGAGAGCGTACAGACCCGAGCGATCCGCCTGATCGGGGACTCGGCGCTGACGTCGGGACTACAGTCGCTATCACATCAAAGGCGCGTAGCCGACCTCTGTCTGTTTTACAGATATTATCACGGGTACTATTCTTCGGAGATTCGTGATATTGTTCCACGAAATTCGGCTTATATGCGCTCCACAAGACAATCCGACGGATCGCACCCGTTTGTGGTTCATCTCCTGACGGCGCGAACATCCCTGCATCAGAACTCGTTCCTCTACAGAGCGGGGAAGCTGTGGAACTCCCTTCCCACGCGAGTGTTCCCGAAGCGCTACAACCTACAACTGTTCAAAAAGAACTGCAACAGTTATTTGATGGCATCTCGGGGCGTCCACTCGGTGCTATAGGTTCGCCTCTCCCGAGAGAAGTCTATTTAAATAAAAAAAATAAATAAAAAAAGAGGAAAGGTCCCACGACACTTCCTTGTGGTACGCCTGCTTCTATTGGATAGAAACTAGAGTGAGCTCCTTCGTGTGTTACTTTGAAGGTTCTATCAGACAAGTATGATTCGAGTAGATGGCAATAGTTTGCTGGAAACAGTTTACTCATTTTATATATAAGACCTTCATGCCATACTCTGTCGAATGCTTGGGAGACATCAAGAAAGACAGTTGGACAATATTTCTTTTCTTCTAAAGCCTTTTCTATTGCTGTGGTCACACGGTGAACCTGTTCAATAGTTGAGTGTTTATTCCTAAAGTCAAATTGAAAGTCTGGAATATTGATGAGAGTCTTGAGTCGCTTGAGGAGTATTTTCTCAAACAGTTTTGAAATGGATGGCAATAGCGATATGGGTCTATAAGACGTTACTTCTTCTGTTGGTTTCTCTGGTTTCTTGAGCATTATTATCTGGGCTGTTTTGAATGAATTTGGAATGTATTTAAGTTGAAAGCAAGCATTAAACAGTAACATAATGACAGCTTTACGAGGTAATTCCTTGTACACGCCAGGTGATATTGCATCGATGCCTGGTGCTTTTTTGTGGTTCAAACTTTTGTCGATTTCTTGGGCAATGTCCATTGGAGTCACTGGTTTGATTGTTTGCTCAGTTTGATACCTGGGTGAAGGATCAATATTACTGTGGATGTTGTGTGGTTTGAACACTGAAGCCAGGTGTTGTACAAATATTTCAACTTTATCTTCAGTTCTGCGTACCCACAGTCCCTGCGTATCTTTTATAGGTGACACTTGGATAAGGGGACGTTTAAATTTACATGTTGCCTTCCAGAGAGAGTAATCCGTGTCCGCTGACGGACTTAGTTCACTTAGATACTCATCTATACAATTCTGTTTATGGTCTTTAATTAATTTATTAACTAGATTGCTTACCTTGTTGAATATTTTTTTATCGTTAGGGTGTCTGGATCTGTGCCAGGTTCGTCTAGCTTTGCGCCTGTCTTTGATTAGATCTCTAATCTCACTAGGGTATGTGGTTGCTGGTTCTGGTTTATCACTTGGCACCGTAGTTGCTGTTGCGGCTGCGCTTTTCAATGTTTCGATAAATTGTTGTACTTGTTGTTCCAATTCTTCACAATCTTGAAGTTTAACGTTTAATTCAATCTGATTGTCAAGCTCTGTTCGGAATTTTTCTCAATCTGTATATTTGTTTGTAAGATTTAGTTTTCTGTTCTTTCTGGGAACAGTTGCATTCAGTTTTAGTAGTACTGGAGTGTGGTCAGACGTTAAATCAACTAAACTATCCGTTTCAATATAATTCGACGACACTCCTTTCGAAATAAAGAAATCGATTAGGTCAGGCGTTTTGTTGTTATCAGTAGACCAGTATGTTGGTGAACAAGACGAATGAAATTCGCACTTCTTTGATGGGTGTAAGCAATTCTTTTCCCTTGCCTAGAGTAATCAAACTTTGACCCCCAAGCAGTATGCTTGACATTGAAATCTCCACCAATTATAAAGCTTGGTCCGACCTTCTTGAAGATATCCGTGAATTGTTGTTTTGAGATTGTGTCTAAGTGGGCAATATACAGCACCTACATTTAAATCAGCTCCATTAAGGTTGATAATAACAATGGAGGCTTGAATAAAAGTTTCTTTTATTTCTTCTTGTTAGAAGTGAGGTGTATTTTGTTTTATTATTAGCGCTGTACCTCCACGGGCACGGTCGCTGGGGTGCGTAGTCCAATAAGCCATATAACCCCTGATTTTTATGAAGCTCATATGAGAAAAGTGTGTTTCTGATATCAACGCAATATCTATGTTGTGCTCTCTTATAAATATTTCTAATTCTTGAGCCCATTTGCGTTCCAAGCGATTATTCTTAGGGGCCGATTACTCATTGTCTTTATTTCTTGGATTTCTTGGTCGGTAGTTTTTTAAAAATTTTCAAGTTTACCTACCCTTTCTGCTAGCTGGTTGATGCTTTTTTTGATGTCGTCCTGGAATACACTGAGCATCTTCATCATATCCATGATGGTAGGCTCGTTATTGACAGGTTGTTGTCTGCTTTTATTATCTGTTTTCGCAATTGGTTTGTTGTTCATTTGTGTGTTGTTAGTACCAGTTGTGGTTGGCCCAGCTCGCTCTGTATTTTTGGATTGCAGTCTTTGAGTGACTGTAGTTTTCTTTGGATGCTATGCTTTTAGTTTTTTTTGATACACTGATCATCCCTTGTAACTAGCTGGATGGCCATTCTCGTGGCAAAGCGCACATGTTGCTATCCTGTTGCGTTGTTTCGAGCACTGGGTTGTGTGGTGAGGCCCAGCATACTTAACACGTCTTCAATTATAGTTGCAGAAATTTTTGGTATGACCAAGCTATTGGCAATTATTACATTGATGTATCGATCTGACCTTTTTGGGTGGTTCAATCAATACTTTGCACCATAATAATTCTTGGATTTCATACACTGATTTGTTATTCTCTTTTTAAACTATATCGACATAAAACAATGGAAAGGCTTTAAAGATTTTTTCTCCATTATTTGACGTGGTGTTTTTTCTGATGTTTGTTACCTTTACCACTTTATGGTTTAGTGAGCATAATTCCTTTGCAATCATATCTATGGACATTGAAGCTGGAAGTCCTCTGATTATGAATCTAAATAGTCTCTCACTTTTTAGTTGGTAGGTATGATACTCTAAGTCTTGGGTTCTTACATCTGTCTTAAGGGATTGTAATTTCTCTTTAACTGCTCTGTTGTATCTCTCGACCCTGATGAGGAATGTCGTCAGCCGAGATCCTATGGTGTTGTTCCGCCGAACTAGGAATGTCGTTCGGGGAATTGCGACGGTGAGCACGGTGCGAAACGAGGATTGACGCAATGGCGTCCTACCCAACGATGCCTGAAACTAAATTCGTATTTAACTGAAGGGCACAGCAATACCTTTTGTAGATCTCAATCTGAACTTGTTGTTCTTCCGTGTGTTAGGATTTCTGTTTGTGTTCCATATGTTTTTGTCCAAAGTCAATATTTATGTTTAAACAAGTGTTTAATTCACTAGGTTTTTATAAAATGTACATTGCTTTGTTTAGCACCAAAAAAGTATGTGATTGTCGTTGAGCATCAAAAAAGTTCCATTTCTCGATCAAGCACCAAAAAACCGAATGTAATTACCTGTAAAAAAAGCACCAACAACAGTAAACAATGCATGAGATGACAGTTTCTCCACTGTCATCGTGTTGCTGGCATGTGTGGTGAATATGTGTCGGGGAGAGTACTAGACGATGGAATAGATTCTCCGCGAGCATATAATCATGAATCCGAAACAGCTCTGTATGCATTTTCTGTTTCGCATGTTATTTTTATGTCATTATTAGATAATGCTTTAAACTGAATTTTGTCTTTCACTACAGACAAAATGGCATTTCTAAATGCATTAAAATCCCTTATAATCCCCACATTGATTGGTGGTGGCAGGAGAATTTTCCTTTCTTTTGTAACCGCATTTGTTGATTCACGAACTGACGACACATTGCTTACAGTTGGTATTGTATTTTGCTTATGACTGTTATCAGTTTTTCTTTTCTTAGAAACTGCAGGGGTTTCCCTTTCCAGCTCTTCTTCATCTGTATGGTATTCTGTTGGCAAAGGGATAGTGGCACATACCTGCGATTGCATTTGGTTTTCCCTTGTGTTAATTTTGTGAAGCATTTGATTTATCATCGCTTGTTGTTGTTGGCACATAGCTGCTTGTTGTTGGTATGCTGCTGCTAGCTGTTCATACGTCATAACGTTGCCGTTATTCGTATTACTTAGCTGGATATTTTGTTGGTTGAATGATGTAGTGTCCATTATTAATATTATGTATTATTTTGCACGTTTTTTGTTGTTGTTTTTTACACTTTTTTGTGATTTACACTATTCACTTAGCACTATTGATAGAGAACCATGTCGGGCATGTACAGCGGAGAACCCTGAGACCTGATATGAAGTGTTGGACATGTGGCGAAGTCGGCCACATCTCTGTTGACAGTAGGAAACGTCGACGAATGAATGAAACATCAAGTGAGAATTGTTGTTCATGCGCTAATCATGAGGAGACTATCAACGGACCAACCTGAGGCCAATAGTTCGGGAAACTTGTAAGGGCAGACTTTACGGGGCGAAAGTCGCCTGGTGGAATGTGCAGCCCCAGCATCGTAACTGTATCACAACTCCAACGTGATAACTAAAGTTTGGTTATAGCTACGATTGTTAATGCAAGGACAACAACAGTGACAATCGACACTGGAGCAACGTTATCCATAATTCGGCCGGATGTCATCGGCAAAATAGCCCTTAATAAAAATATAAGATACGCTTTGAAGACTGCTACAGGAGAATGTTTTACAGTCTACGGAGAAGTGGAGAGCATAATAGTGCTGGGCAATATTTCCATCTCCCACCAATTTTTGGTTGCCGATATTACGGACGAATGCATTCTTGGAATGGATTTCGTGAAGGAGCATCAAGTTTTTCTAGATATCGGTCAAAGAACACTGCGAATTGGTAACTTGGAGGTTGCTATTACACTGCAAGACGAACAATTGCGAAGACTGAAATGCCATGTGCGTGAGGAGGATGAGATCCCAGCTCTTTCAGACTCGGTAATTTGGGCCAGTCTTGAGAGTGATCCCGGTGACAATCGATTTTACATCACCGAAGTTGTACAAAATCAGCGTAAGGGGAACATCCTTGTTGGGAAAGCCCTTATCGACGCAAAGAAGCACATCGTACCTATCAGAGTACTAAATGCGTCCGAGGAGCCGGTCGCTATAAGAAAAGGAGAGGAATAGCAGAATGTGCACCCGTAGCAATGATAAGCTCAATTCAGACAAGGGGAGAGGACCATTTAATTCAACAGCCCGCTGGTGCATCCTCTATGGTTAATAAGTTGATGGCCCAGAAAATCGGATTAACAGACAGAGAAATGGCAAGCGTTAAATCACTCCTGAACGATTTTTCTGATATTTTTGTGACAGGAAATGATAAATTCGGACGCACCGGTATAGTTAAACATCGCATTGACACCGGTGAGTCAAGACCTATAAGACAGCCACCTCGTCGACTACCGTTGGCCAAACAATCAGAAGTAGGCAACATGATTCGAGAGATGGAAGAGCAAGGAGTCATCGAAAAATCATCGAGCCCATGGGCTTCGCCGGTAGTGCTCGTCAAGAAGAAGGATGGGACAACTAGATTTTGTGTCGACTACCGCCGGTTAAACGAGGTTACGAAGAAAGACAGTTACGCACTTCCTCGAATCGACGACACACTATATACCCTTTCTGGAGCTCAGTGGTTTTCAACATTGGACCTAAAAAGCGGTTACTGGCAAGTGGAAGTGAAGGAGGAGGACAAGGAGAAGACAGCGTTTACTACCGGAAACGGACTTTATCAATTCAACGTGATGCCTATTGGATTGTGTAATGCTCCAGCAACGTTTGAACGATTAATGGAAAGTGTTCTATGGGGACTTACACGGAAGACGTGTCTTGTGTACTTGGACGATATCATCGTTGTTGGAAGGAATTTACCAGAACAGATCAATAATCTGCGCTCTGTCTTCGAACGACTAAGACAGGGCAATTTAAAGCTCAATTAGAAGAAATGTGAACTCTTCCAAAGGAGAGTAAAATTCCTGGGACACATCGTTTCATCTTCATGAGTTCAAACAGATCCTGATAAGATAGCAGCTGTCCAAGAGTGGCCTACTCCAGAAGATAAGCAACAGTTAAGAAGCTTTATGGGATTAGCCACATATTACCGACGGTTTGTTAAAGGTTTCGCCGATGTGGCTAAACCCCTACACGAACTCACGGGTAAAGACAAGAAATTCAATTGGACAGAAAAGTGTGAGGCAGCATTCAACACATTGAAGGCCGAGTTATGTAAGACTCCAACATTGGCATTCCCAACTTCGGATCGCCCATTTATATTGGATACTGATGGAAGTAACACAGGAATCGGAGCAGTGTCGTCACAGGAAGTCGATGGTAAAGAGAGAGTTGTCGCATATTATATTCGTGTTCTATCTAAGCCAGAGAGAAACTACTGCGCAACAAGAAAGGAACTGCTGGCTGTCGTAGAAGCCGTTAAGAATTTCCATAAGTACCTCTACGGACGTCGATTCCACCTTTGGACGGATCATACCGCCCTGAAGTAGTTGTTAAATTTTAAGAATCCGGAAGGACAAATAGCTCGATGGATCGAACGACTTCAAACGTACGATTTCCAAATTTCCCACCGTCAAGGGAAGGTGCATAATAACGCTGATGTTCTATCAAGAAGACCATGCAAGCCAGATTGTAAACATTGTCATAGAGCGGAAGAGAAAGACGAGGCGTACGACCTGCGAAATGTACAAGTAGAAGTACTAGATGGGTGGACGAGTGATGCTATACGCGCAGCTCAACTTCAGGACGAAGATATGTCACTAATCCTGGAACACAAAAGAAAAAACGAGCGGCAAAGTTGGAACAATATTTCCGGCAAGAGTGGAACATTTAAGGCATATTGGACACAATGGAATTCCTTGCTGGTGGAAGATGGAATTCTTAAGCGTAAATGGGAAGCCGCGGACGGAAAATCCCATCGAATGCAAATTCTAGTGCCACCATCAAAAGTGAAGGATGTTCTAACAGAAATGCACGACGGGGCCTCCGGTGGACATTTCGGAGTTAATAAGACACTTTCAAAATTACGATCTCGATTTTACTGGCTTCACATGAGAGATGGCGTCGAGTCTTGGTGTAGGAAGTGCACAACTTGCACTGCGACCAAAGGACCAACAGCAAAACCAAGGAGCGCTATGAAGCAGTACAACGTGGGCGCCCCTTTCGAACGAATTGCGATTGATATCTCAGGACTATTGCCAAAACCCAACGACAACAACAAATACATGTTGGTCATCATGGATTACTTCAGCAAGTGGGTGGAAGTCCTTCCAATTCCAAGCCAAGAAGCAACAACCGTCATTGAGCAGCTTATCAATAATTGGATCAGCAGATATGGAGTTCCCTGTGGGCTTCATTCCGATCAAGGCCGAAACTTCGAATCACAGATATTTCAAGGCACCTGTATGGCACTTGGAGTAAGGAAAACCAGGACCACACCCTTACATCCGCAGTCAGACGGAATGGTCGAAAGGTTCAACCGAGCAATAAAAGAGCACTTATCGGAGGTCGTTAGTAATCACCAACGAGATTGGGACAAATATGTACAAACCTTTCTCATGAGTTATAGATCGGCCAATCACGATACAACAGGCCATTCTCCAGCAAGGATTATATTTGGACGAGAGATACGATTACCAGCCGATCTGCGATTCGGAATACCTCCAGACGCCATGGATACGACTGAAGACTACGTAGCCGAATGGAGAAATCGCCTCGATGAGATTCATCATTTGGTTCAAAAGCAAATCAAGGTATCAAGTGACAGGATGAAAACAGGGTGTTACGGCTACAACCACCCATCCCATAAAACCTACCTCTTTGGAGCTAAGCTCCATCATTAATCGCGCATACGGTAAATATCGCGATATAAATTCAATATCAAACAAATTGAACTGCACGTTCAATTTGCCCATATTGAATTTAAGTTGAATCCAAGACGTGAAAGAACGAACCATATGTTCAACACGCAGAATCCCCTGGATCCAAATCTGTGGACCAGATGACCAACTTTCAAGTAAAGTTGTTGAGAATCATAAACTGCACGTCTGCAATTTTATGATCTTTCAAAGGTTTGTTTACCCCAAACCATTTCCCACAAGGAACATACTTGCCCATTCGGCTAAAATAAACAACATAGAGAATCATAAATGTACATTAGCACATTTCTCTATTTGTACTCCCTATCGTTTTCCCACAAAAGGGATCCTTGCCGATTCGGCTAAAGAAAACAACAGGCACCATAAAATGAACTACACTTTCGCCTAAACCATAACAACAACAAAAAAAGAATCAGAAATGTGCATTAACACGATGCACTATTGATCTTTCTTTTGTGTTTGATCTACCGAAAAATGGATCAGGCTGGAAAAAGGAAAGATCCTTTTTTCTGCCGGGGGAAACAAATGATTTTCATCCAAAGGAAAAAAAAAAGAGAAAACCCCTAGAGATGACCGGTTTTCAAGATGTTGGCCGAGACGGTCAGACAGGGGGTTGGTAAAAGATCTTCAAGGTGATTGGTGCTAGTCGTTTGTTTTCGAAGTGAGGGAGTTGGTACTTGAATTTCGACCGACACGGTCATCAAGAATAAAAGATAAAATATCGAGTAGTTAATAGCGGAACACTCAAGTGAAAGATAAAAGATACAATATCGAGTAGTTAATCATCATCATCATCGGCACGACAACCGGGAACCAGTCTTGTCCTTATTTAGCAAGTCCTGAGGCTTGTTAAATTTTTCATAATGATTTATTTTGTTTGGGCAAGGTCATTAGTCTTGCGCCAGGGGCTCCCCGACGGGGAATCGAACCCCGGTCTCCGGGGTGACAGGCGGGTATACTAACCACTATACTATCGAGGAGCCCATCGAGTAGTTAATAGCGGAACAATTAAGTGAAGGATAAAAGATAAAATATCGAGTAGTTAATATCTATAGTGTAATACTAAAGTGAAATAAAGTTTTGTTAACATCAATCTTAAGCCGTGTTTTATTTACAGTAAAGGTGTGTCAAGTGTGTGTGGTAAAAGAAACTATTACAATGGTACGACGTTCGAGCCAACGCACCCGGATTTAATGCAGGCGATAACGTGTGGCTTTATAACCCTCATCGGCAAAAGGGAAGGTCTCCGAAGTTGCAGCAACATTGGGAAGGACCGCATAAGATTCTCACAAGAATTAACGACGTTGTCTATAGGATTCAGCGAAGACCGAACGCCAAGATGAAAGTGATACATCGTGGCCGACTGGCGACTTTTTGTTAACCCAGAAGACCAGTGCACTTAGTTCGGGACGAACTAATCTAGGCGGAGGGTAGTGTGACGCATATGACAATCAGTACTAGAATATTCTAGAAAGTCCAAAACAAAGTAGTAGATTATTCTACAAAGTACTGGAAAACTGGAGACTATAAGCAGTAGAAAATTCGAGGCTATGGAACGGACGGAAACGAAATGCCGAATCAGAATGAAGAAACGGTATACATACGTCGCACGCAGATCAGGAAGTAAGAAAGGAGGTACTATTGGGTGTACAACTTTGCTTCCGCCGTTTTTTTCCGAAATTCGAGGCTTTATTGTAAAAAACCGCCTGTAATTGTTTTAGTCGGTTTTAACAACTCATAATACACTACGCCGAGCCGGTCCTACCAAATACTAAGCATGACCTTGGAACCGTGGATATTCGGTTTGGCCGTCGACGTGGAAGCATGGTCGGGATATCCCCATGATTTTCTGCGCTTGGGATTATCGTAATGAACCCATTTTTCGTCCCCAGTCACAATGCGATGCAGAAATGCAGAAATGAGCCTCAGCCGCAGATTTCTTCATATTAAAGCAGAAAATTAAAGCCTCCCGCAAATGACGAGAATTTGGCTCGTAAGCTGACATGTTTAATCGAGAATAACTTTATGATGCAGACACAAATCGACTAATATTTCGATGGCGTTATGTTTACAAATACCTAAGCTTATTGTATGACATCCATGATCTATTTATTTCAACTACCACTTACAGCTACAGCATCTATTGCAAAACGGCGGAAGCAAAGTTGTACACCCAATACGATTAGACCACAGGACACGATGAAATATCTTGCGGTCATCTATACCTCAAAAATGAATTTCATCAAACATGTGACCCACATTCTTCAAAGGGGCCTCGGCCGGTCTAAGCAACTGCACAACATTTTGAAGTGGAGCAACAAAGTTGACACCAAAGTTAGGCTTCTCTGCTATAAGCAGCTAATCCGATCCGGAATATCATACGCCTTTACCATATGGTCCTGCATATCTTCGGCCCAAATGGAAAGACTTCGAGTTTTCGAAAGAAAACTCCTCAGAAGATGCATCAACCACTTTAGAAGGCCTGACGGTCGCCATTACCCGAACTCTCACCTATACGAAGGTGCCTCCATTATCCCTATCGACGAGTACTTGCTACATTTAGCATATAAGTACCTCGAAAGCATTCAGAACAGCGAAAACCCACTTGTACGGGAGTCTTGCGTTCTTGACCCTTCTCTCTCTCGATCTCTTCGGATCAGACCACCATAATTTCTTCTTCAGTACAAAACTGAAGAAAGCACCCCTCCCAACAACATTCTCCTCTATAATAGAGGATTCCTGAACCCATCCCATAGGGTCTACTGCTGACACACTACAAACACGCACGCACAGTACAAGACAGCACAAACACACACACACATACACACCGACCAAAGCGTAGATTATCAGACACCAAAGACGTGATCTGCGTTTACTACCGCACTCAAGACCTACCGGTCTTGTACGATTTCTTTCCCACCATCCCCCCATCCAAGTAGTTAGAGAACAATTGAACTAACCGTGTCCACACTATCCTTAGATACTTAGATTTTTTTTCAGGAAGTAAGAAGTAAGCAGTAAAAGACAGGATAAGTCAAGAAATCGTTAAGTGTACGGTAAAAGTAACGGTTGTTAGTAACGGACTAAGAAAGTGTTATATTATTTCAAAATCGATTTAGCGGCTCTTATTTATTCAAAATAATTAATCCAGCGAACCATAAGCTCGCTACAATATTTTTGTCAACTTAGTCCGGTAAACTGGGATTACCACACTTCCGCTTTTAATCTTTACTATTGAAGCATGCGCTGAGCGACTGGAGCTAAAAGTGTGTCTCCCTACTCTTTAATGATGAAATTTAATCATGATCAGGGTCCCGTGTTGTAAAAGCAAATCATTCTTCCGGCGGGAGATTTAAAATCGTCTGGGGTGTAAATACCCCCAGTTTACCGGTTTTGGGTTAAATTCGGGACTGTTCCACATATAACTTACAATTATTGGAAAAAGAAGTTATATAGAGGTAGAGTATTTGACCTCCAACATTCTAAATCTTCACTAGAAAGACCTCACTAATCCTACACATCTACACCCTAACCCCTTAGACTGAGTTATTGTAAACTAAAAGCACGACCATCGGTGACATTAAAGTTCATCATCATTCTTTCTTTTTCGATGGTAACCACGAAGGCCCACCGACTATCTAATGTGTTTAATATATTAGCCCACATTTCAGAATCCAGTCTTACTGGCAGTTGGGAAACTAAAAATCGTATTACTACAGTTGGTGAACAAAAAACGTTTTAAATAACCCATGAATATCATTCCTCCTATTCCATATACCATGAATTTGCTACTATCCGTGCTACTAGCAATTTCATTTATTTTCGCGAGTCATAAATAACAAAAAAGATTGCGGCAACCCTGAACTCGGTACTAGCCTCAGTACACCCGACCGAAGGAACAAACTGACTATAGCATCAACAAAAACGGTCACTTCCGGGCACGACTGAAATTCACAACCATCGGCATGGCTATAGATCAGATAGATCAGTGGTTTCTGACGATCGAGCACATGGCGAATTGGATGACTGCGCGCCTTATCTTTAGACACGTCATCAACACTCTCCACAAATGCCATCAATTATAGTTCTGCTGGAGGCCAAAGTTCCGAAGTCAAATAAAAAGACCGTTTCTAACGCCACAAATAGATTTTATATTTAGAACAATTTAGAACGACGCTTGGAGTATTTATCTCGTCAAAACATTCATTTTGTATATACCTTAAAATAATTGAATTACATGGTTCTTTCAAATTTGGATAAAGGATAATATTCAGCTGGAAATTTGAGTTCTTTTGTGTAATCCTAGTTTCTGCTATTGGTCTTCAATTAATTTTTGAAAGAAAAAAAAAAAAAAAAAAACAAACAAAAAATGTACGGAATCAAACAAAAAGCGGCAAATACCGGTATAACGTGTTTACATGTGTTTTCGCTTCAACTGAGAACACAAATTTAAAAGAAAAGCAAAACGAAATGCAAGTGAAAATTAAGAGTACAAATGGTAATTTGAATTTACTGGCTGGGACAGTCGTTGGGCTTCTTCCCCTGGCCTTCTTCACCTTCCTCGTCGTCGCCGTCATCTTCCTCCTCTTCGTCAAACTCATCACCATCATCGTCATCTTCGACGATGTCACCGGTATAACAAAGCACAGCTTTTGGAATAATTCTGGCTCTGAGGAAATGTCCAATTTCAAAGTCCGACGATAAGACACCTTGTGAATCCTCGTCAATGTCACCCTTGTCTTCCGGGATCTCGGGTGGATTAAAGAAATTGAAAAACGTATCATTGGGTACTTGCTTGGTAATGGTCCGGACAGCTCCACGCTCCTTATGTTTCTGTTTCTTGCGTATTGTTTTAATGGTTAGATTCATACCTTTCTCCCAGTTGATTGTGCATCCCTTGCATTTGTAGATCTCCGGACCCTCGTAGGAGAATGGTGATTCCTCTTCGAGGTTCGCCTTTAGGAAGTATTGTTTGGTAAGGACAGTATTTGAAAAGTATTCATTTTTATCGAAATAAAATTCTAAAGTATAAGACTGTTCTTTATCATCTTGATATTTGATTCTTATATCACGTAGTTTCTTCAACAGCGGCTCATCGTGATCGTGCACCATTTCGGATAAAACATCCGTATTGCGGAATATGGTTAACCAGAAATTGGGTATACCCTTGCAATCCTCTTCTAAAACTGGCATTAGGTCGGAGAATTTGAAATCACTTTTCAATTTCTCGGATGGCTCCTCCTCGGGTTCCGGCTCTTTCCATTTGGGCTCCTGTTCCGGTGGTTCGACGAGACCCGCAATTATCTCGTACCGTTTATCGAACAACGGTCTGTACTTCTCATGATATTTCTTTTCTAAATTGTACACTTCCTCATAAAACTCAGATTCCAATTTTAATTGTTCTAATTGTATATTCTTCAGTGCCACAATACGGTTTTGGACTTTCTTCGGAAAGCCTTTCACCATTTCTTGTAAGAAGTTTCGGCGCATCGAGGACGTCATGAAACTGGGTGGACAGTTAAGTTCCACATTTTTCTCGTCTGAATCTCCAGATTCTAATTTAGCAACTTCCGCTGATTTATCCTTGCTCATCTTAATATAACGATGGAATATATGTTTCGGATGTATAAAAGGAATATAAAATAAAGAAAAATTAATGAACCACTCTTATTAGAAAACGTGCTTCTCGGCGTATAGTCCGAAACGTAAAGACCGTCAAACTAGTTTCGTGAACGTAAGATGAAAAAAATTGAAATACCGCTATTAACGCAAAGCCAACGCTTGCTGCGTTCTGCGAATTGAGTTATGTGAAATACTAAGTTGATGAATTGAAAAAATCCACTGGGCGTTTTCACAAAATTTCTAGCACGCAGTCACTAACTTTTTGCGTTGACTTTTAAAAAAAAGTTAATGCGAATTCTTAAAGAACCTGAAGATGTTTCGGATGACGCGCTTTTCAACGCAATGGACGGCTACCTTCTGCGCTTGCACTTCGGCACTGGCTGCCGCATTTGAATTCCATGACAAACGATTTCATCTTTTCCGGCGACCTTAAGGTGCGACTGCATGGCATCAGGTAGACGATGTGTGGTTCATGTGACAGCGATTCAAGTAAGCGCTGCGTTTTTCTTCAGATCGCCGGTTTTGTTAGGGTAAATTCGAATAGAATGAATAATTTACAAATACCATTTATCGGTGATATTGTGACAATAACAATTGTTGAAATAACAAGGAAAATGTGGAAATAAGAATGAACTTCATATAAAAAGAAAATAGTCGACAAAAGGTCATCTGGATGTTATAGAAAATTCATAACACACAACAGAATCAAAACCGTGTGATTCCCCCAACAGCAGAAATCCTGACACGAGCCGCAGCCAAAAAGTAACTGAATCCGTGTGTAAACCAAGCGGAAAGTGTATAGCATCGTCAACGGAAACGTATCATCAAAAATTATTTCGGGTTCTTCTTTATGAATAGATGTGCAGAAAATGAAGTGAAGATGGATAATTCCGAGACGTGAGTTTCGTGTTAATTCCACTTTAATTCTCAATCAAATATAGGGTTATACAATAGGGACTTGACAACTTTGAATTTAATTTCTGAACGCACTCTTTCACTAATCATCGAACTGTTACTGTCACTTCATTCAGTAAACTCAACATTTTCATCGTGGTTAAGTACACGAACGAACAACGTCTGCAAATTATAAAAATTTGCTACCGAAAAAAAGTTGTCAAGTCCCTATTGGAAAACCATATAGTTAAAAACTTAAAGTGCATTTGCATTGATTGTACTGTTGAATTTGTTTCCTCCTTGTTTTTATGTTTTCAATAAGGCATAAAAGGGAGGATGGGTGCGAACATACAGAGCAAAGTCTCTGACTGCCTTCAACCCGGCGAAGGCCACGACGATCCTTGTCCCTGTTCAATCCAAGTTGACATGCAGTCTCTACGTGACACCCCTGGATAGCTACTTTGACACCCGCCAAGTAGTCAACCAATGCATGCAGCGAAATTCGATAAAGGTTGGCGCAAGGCTAATAACCAGGCCCGTAAAAATAAATTATTATGGCAAATTTAACAAGCCTCGGATATGGACCGGATACACGACGACGACCACGGAAACGAAAATGGCGAAACGATTTAAGAATTTTCTCATGGAACGTACGCTCACTATACAGAGCTCGAGCTGCACAGCAGCCAGCAGATGCCCTGTCCGAATATAAGGCTGACATAACAGCATCACCTCTGGCGCAAGACTAATGACCTTGCCCGGAAAAAACAAATCATTATGGAAAATTTAATAAGCCTCAGGACTTGCTAAATAAGGTCAAGACCGGCTCCCGGTTGTAGTGCCGATAATGATGATGATGATAACAGCATCACAAGAAATAAGATGGACCCCCGTCCATTGGTGTTATTCAAAGAAGAGAGTATGACATTTATTACAGCTGTCATGCAAAACACCAGTGCTCGGGGTAGGCGTTCTAGTGAGCCAAAAACTGAAGCCTGCCATCATCGGTTTTAATGCAATAAATGAAAGGCTATACACTCTTCACGTGCGAGGCAAGTTTAAAAAACGCACGCCTCATAAACGTTCACGGACCTACAGATGAGTCCCCTGACCACGAAAAAGAAGAATGCTATGAGAACGTCAAACGGGCCCTCAATGCCTGCCCAAGATACGATGTGAAAATCGTTCTTGGTGATTTGAGGGCAAAAATAGGTCGGGAGCCGGTTTTCAGGTACGACACAGGTTCCCATACTTTGCATGAGAACACTAATGACAATGGACTACGAGTCATCGAATTGGCAGCATCGAAAAACTTGGTCGTTGCGAGTACCAGGTTTCCGCGTAAATATATCCACAAAGCCACCTGGGTATCACCTGATGGAGCCAGTCCCAACCAAATTGACCACGTGTTGATAGATCGCCTCCACTCCTCGAGCCTGATGACGGTACGAACGTACCGAGGTGCCAACGTCGACTCGGATCACTATCTAGTTGGTACAGGTTTCCGAGCGCGGATTGCCTTACGGAGACGTATTGCATCCGCGGATCAGGTTCGAATCAAGACGGCTGCCTCACTCAATGAGAATACCAGTAACACCTTTGGTCATGCGTTAAGACTCGCCCTCGAAGAGCTCGGCGGAGGGAGAGTAAGTCCTGGGGCCAGAATGCCGGGCGTAGAAGAGAAATGGACACGCCTTAAGAATACTGTCATTAGTACTGCCAACTCCATCTTAGGCAGTAGTCGTAAAGATCGGAGTGACCGGTTTGATGATGGGTGCAAACTAGCGACTGAACGTAAGAATGCTGCATACCGGGCAATGCAGCAGTCTCATAGGACGCGGGTGCGCGAAGAGAAATACAAAGAGTTCAGAAGATCTGAAAAAAGACTTCACAGACAAAAGAAAAGTGCATGGGAAAAAACCTTGTCTGTGAAAAAGAGAAAAATAGAGAGAGAGGTCCGCACCAGGCGCGGAAGTTGTACCAAATAATCCGCAGTATGACGCGGTATACACCACGATGCACTTACTGCAAGGATAAAGAGGGTAATCTGATCAACGATCCTGAAGGCATTCTGGAGCGATGGGAAGTGCACTTCAATGAATTGCTAAATGATCAGCTCACAGAAGAATTGGAGGCTCCACCAATGCAAGACCAAGACTACATGCTGCCGCCACCAAGCATTGAGGAAACATTAAAAGCCATTAGACAGCTCAAATCAAATAAAGCCCCCGGAGCTGATGGCATACCAGCTGAGCTGATCAAACAAGGAGGGACAGCGTTACATCACGCAATTCACGAGATCGTGGTGCACGTATGGGAGCAAGAGGAGATGCCGGAAGCTTGGCGTCGTGGTATAATTTGCCCCATACATAAGAAAGGAGATATCCCACTGTGCAGCAACTATAAGAGTATAACATTGCTGAGTACCGTCTATAAGATAGTCTCCACTATCCTACAAGATCGTATAGCCCCATACGCTAAAGCCATCATTGGTCAACATCAGTGTGACTCCATCCCAGGCTAATCAGCGATTGCTAAGATATTCACCCCTAGACAGGTGATAGAAAAATGTCTGGAATTTAAGATTCCATTATATCATCTATTTATAGACTTTAGGGCCGCCTACGACAGCATAGCCAGGGTAGAACTATATAATGCCATGAGAGCATTCGGCATTCCAAACAAATTGATACGACTTTGTAGGTTGACCATGACCAACGTAACTAGTCAAGTAAAAATAGCGGGATTGCTGTCCAAACCAATAAATATCTTTAATGGGGTCCGACAAGGGGACGGTCTGGCCTGCCTCCTCTTCAACCTGGCGTTGTCACCAAGTCCAGCCAGATGCTTGCCTACGCAGATGACATCGACATCGTCGGTAGAACCGAATCGGCGGTACAGGAATCCTTCACCCAGATCGAGCATGCGGCACAAAAACTGGGACTGCACATTAATGAGGGCGAAACTAAGTACATGGTGGCAACTTCTGCGAAGAGAAGACCTAACGTTGGTCAAACTATCAGGGTAGTGGAGCACGAATTTGAAGTAGTGCAATCCTGTTACTACCTTGGGTCAGTAGTATCAGCCGATAACAATATGGAAGAAGAAATACGCGAACGGCTGATCAAATCCAACAAAGCCTACTATGGTCTATCAAGGCTCTTTAAATCCCGAAATTTATCCAGAACTCATGTATGGATCCGAGACCTGGGTGCTTAATAAAAGGCACTCTGAACTCTTGGCCGCTTTCGAGAGAAAGGTCTTAAGAAGAATTGTTGGCCCCGTGTGTGAAGGAGGACGATTCCGGAGACGCTACAACCATGAGTTGTACGCAATCTACCTTGAAGCTAATGTTGTAAGAAAAATCAAGCTCGGTAGACTCCGGTGGGCAGGACACCTAGCTCGAATGGGCGAGGAGGAGCCTGCCCGGAAAGTCCTTTGTGGCAGGATGTATGGAAGGAGACGGCGCGACAGACCTTGTCTGCGATCGAGGGATGGCGTAGACCAGGACGCCCAGCGCCTGGGAGTGCCAAACTGGATGACATCGCCTCGGGGGGACATACAGGGCAAAGTCTCTGCTTTCAACCCGGCGAAGGCCAGGACGATTCTTGACCCTGCTCAATCCAAGTTGACATGCAGTCTCCACTGACACTCCTGGATAGCTACTTTGGTACCCGCCAAGTAGTGAACCAATGCATGTAGCGACATCCTGAGAAAGGTTGGCGCAAGGCTAATAACCTTACCCGGAGAAACGAATTATTATGGACAATTTAACAAGTCTCGTGTTGTACCTATATTTTTTGGTTGAGGGGTTTAGGATTTGCTTACCTCCTTTGGGGTGATTCTGTGGGGGTCATTTACCCCTGGAGTGGATGGCGTGAAAAGTGCGCCCTCTTGACTTCCTCCGGCTGGTGAAGGGAGTTTCCGGATGGGACACTCGGTTGTCGTAGGTTCCTTGGCAGCGAGGGTGGTCCTTCGGTGTTTCCGCTCGAGGCCTGGTTGGTTACTCCGGGACAAAGTACATCGCCCTCACTTGGCCGCCGAATGGATTAACCCGCCAATGGCGTTGATTTAGGAGCCGTAATAGATTGTCAATGGCTCCTCGATAGTATAGTGGTTAGTATACCCGCCTGTCACGAGGGAGACCCCGCCGGGGAGTCTCTGACGTAAGACCAATGACTTTGCCCGAAAAAAAAAAACAAATCATTATGGAAAATTTAACAAGCCTCAGGACTTGCTAAATAAGGCCAAGACCGGTTCCCGGTTGTAGTGCCGATGATGATGATGAATAGATTGCCAATAAACATTTCCGGGTTATGTGAAAACGTCCTGAATAAACGAGTCCGCACACGGAGACCACAAGCTTCCCACCAACTAAACACGCCGCGAAAATGGTTAGTCCAATGCTGAATCATAATCGGCACTCCTTACTATATATATATCTGAACTTTTCATACAACGATACACAGTGAACGAGTGCGGACGTGTTTTCGGTTCGGCGGTCGAATTAAATGAAAAAAAAATTGCTTTTATGTGTCGCGAGTGGCTGAGGTATTATAAAGAGACTATTTGTAGACAAATAAATTACAGTGATAAAAACAGTCAAAACAAAGTAAATATAAATAAATAGAATTAATTAAAAGACAACGAAGCCACGTGTTGTGACAGTTAACGGTATCTACGTGTGAGTGTGTGCGCGAGGCCACAATCTGTTTGTCACAAAAAAGTGAAAAAAAAAGTATAAAATAAAAAAAAAGTGAGAACACGCGTTCCATAATATGGACGTAAAACAAATTGATGCCAAAATGGCAAATCGGAGAAGGCAAAATACGGACCTAAACCTAAAGACTAAACGCGTTAAAACAAATGAAAATAAGAATACAGAGACGTCGATTGTAACCAGCGATGACAAAGACAACAGCCATGCTGCCCAGTACTCAGGGGCTGGAAACCAATTCAAAGAACTAGCTGTCAGCGAAACAAATGCAGACGCTAGCAATCAAATCGAGGTCCTCAACAGACTCATCCATGAGATTAGTCGTAAAAAAGAAGAACTGGATAGACAAATGGAGGAAGTTGTTAAACTAAAAAACAACCTGAGCCACAACGAGCGAAAAACGAAAATGCTAGAACAACAACAGCAAGAACAAAGACAACAGCAACCCACGAATGCAGAGAAAACACGGCTAGATAAGGAAACTAAACAGAAGGAATCACATCAACAACAACAGCAGGAACCAAATCAACAGCACGAATCACACCAACAGCAGGAAACATCTGTGCAGGTGCCAGTCAAAAAAAAGGAGAAAGTACCTCCTATTTATATTAGCTACATGGAGACAAAGGATGTCATAAAATTGGGTGAGTTGACATGCAAAACTTTTAAAACAAAACGAATAAATGATTTTAAGATAAGTTTAACATGTGAGGATTTAGAAGGGTATAACAAAATTAAATCGGCATTAGGGAAGTCGAAAAGCGAGTACTACACGTACACCCCTAAATCGGAGAAAACTGTCTCCATGCTCCTCAAGGGAGTTGACCCTTCCTTTACTCCCGAAGAGGTGCTCGAAGAGCTAAAAAACTTCGAAAACGATAGCCTGACGTTTTCAGGTGTGAAACCATTTTCTACAGCAAATTCTAGAAATCGCAACCGTAGGTTGCCTTTCTTCATTGTGTCGCTAAGCCCCAATAGTAAAATTGATGGACTTAGATATATTAAATACATTAATCACCAAACAATAAGTTGGGAGAGAATAAAGAAGTGCGACCGCGTATTGCAGTGTATGCGCTGTCAACGCTTCGGGCATGTGGCAGCGAATTGCAATATGCATTTCAGATGCGTCAAATGCCTAAACAAACATATCATTGGAGAATGTCCATTGGGCAAAGAACAGCTTCCGGATAGAAGTAAACTATCTTGTGTCCTCTGTAACAACTCAGGACATCCTGCTAACTTTAGAGGTTGCCCTAAGTACCAGCAACTAAAATCAAAGTTGGAAGCCAAAAAGAAGCAAGTTGAAGAAGAGAAAAAGATGAAAACTCGCTCTTACAACAACTTCGTTGCATCAAGTGTGTCATACGCCCAAATGGCAGGTGGAGTAAAAAATGCACCAATTATAGAACAATCACGTAATATCATTAAAACGCCTGCTCCAGAGGCACAAAGTGATATAACAGCAATATTACTGTCCATACAAGGACAGTTTGCTGCGTTTGATAAAAAATTCGAAAAGATCGAAAAAAAACTGACGGAACAAGTGGTTCGAATGGATATTATCTATTCAACCCTGTTTCCAGACGAACCCACACTCTAATCATAACATTCACTACGACTGAATTAACTTTAAAAATTATTGCTGTGAATGTTAATTCACTAATCCGCATGGAAAGAAGGGATAATCTCAGCAATCTGCTGGAAGCTGAACGCCCAGATGTGCTTTTGGCTAGCGAAACTAAGCTAAATCAAAGGCACAAATTGGGCTACCCAAATTATAACGTAATTAGACGAGATCGTCCAAATTCCACTCAGGGGGGCGGAGTCGCTGTCTTAGTTAAAAATGGTCTACAACACAAAGTCGTCTACAGTAGAGATGTATACAAGTTCCAGGTACTAGAAGCCTGCGTTATAGATATTCCTTTGAAAAGTCAAAAGCATCTATATGTTATCTCTGCTTATGCTCCCGAAGCGCCACAGTGTATACAGTTTATCAATGAACTTGATACCCTTTTTCGAAGTCTCAAGTTAGACTCAGAAAATAATTATTTCTTTATGGCGGGAGATCTCAATTCCAAGCACAGTGCTTGGGGTAACCTTATCACAAACACAAGAGGCAATGCGTTGTTCGACTGGTGGCAAACAAACGCTATCGAACATAAACTAGAATTGTACGCTACAAGTACCCCGTCGTATCCAAGAGGAAATTCCTTCTTGGATTTACTGTTGCTGGACGAGCGAATACAACTATTAGATACGGATCTAACTACTCGAAATTGTCTTCGTACAATCGAGTACGATAGCGATCATTATGGACTTGGTGCTGTAATACATGTCCCAAACGAACATTCACTACTTGAGCAGTACAAACAGATACATTCTTTTAATTTCGGAAAAGCACACTGGTCGCGCTTTGATCGGATAATAAAAAAAGAATTACGCTCCAATGGCATAGATCCACCAACTGACAGAAATCTTCATAATGACGAAATTGATCATTATCTTTCGACGATGAACAACATTGTTACTAATACAATGAATCGTTCTATCCCAAAAGTGTCTCACTCCGAGAGCCATACAAACCGGTACAGAAACGCAACGATCGACGAGCTGTATAGGCAAAAGAGTACTCTGCTCTCTAAGTTAAAACTGCTCTACAGACAATTCAGAGATCCAAATAGCCAGGAAATAAAAACAATCAAATCATTAATTAAAAATCTTCAAAAACTGATCCGTGACAACTATAGATCAGTAATCAATGAAGACTGGAACAAGAGAATTCAAGCCATTAAAGCTAGTGGACCGAATATGTTCCCACAAATAAATAAAGTCTTTCGAAGGAAAGATTATAATGACATCCCATGTCTGCGAGTTCCGCGGACTCCCGAGAATTGTCAAACGCTGCTGAACGCAGGACTTACCTTGGAACACATCAACTCTAACGAAGAGTTCATAATAGTCGAGGATCCGCAAAAAAAGGCGAACTCAATTGGCGCTTGTTTCGAAGCAGTGTATAGATTGAACGAATCGGCTCATTCTAACCTTGACCTGGAAAATAGGGCTCTCCAAAAACATATTTCGTTACGCAATGAACTTAACAATTGGCGTCTCTTAAGTCGAAGCTTCACTATCTTTGGTGAAAATAATAGAGCGGATTCCCCGCTTAGAGATCTAAACACTGGTATATTTGTACACAAGGATGAACTGACGGACATTCTTAGATCGATTAAGAACAAAAAATCTTCTGGAATAGACAGTATTCCAAACATTGTTCTAAAGCATTTACCTCTTGAAGTAGTGAAGGTTTACACTATTTTGTTCAATAACGCTCTAAACAATGCATATTATCCAATCCAATGGAAATCTGCTGTAGTCCATCCCATCCCCAAAAAGGGCAAGGACAGGAGCAATCCAGCCAATCTTCGCTCGATTAGTTTGCTTCCGAACATCAGCAAGGTATTCGAGAAAATTATAAATAAAGCATTGACTAACTGGTGTAAGGAAAATGGTATTATCCCGAACAACCAATTTGGTTTTCGATCACAACATGACACAGTTCATGCTGCGACAAAACTTGTTTCCGACATACAGTGGAACAAGGCGAAGAGACAATGCACAGGGGCCTGTTTGGTTGACTTTGAAAAGGCTTTCGACACCGTATGGTTAGAAGGGCTTGTATATAAGTTATCAAATCTAGGTATGCCCGAATATTTATTATACATTATCTACGATATGATAATGGGTAAACAATTTGTAGTGAAATGTGGAGATATAATTTCTAACAAGACCTTCCACATCAAAAACGGCTTACAACAGGGAGCAGTGAATTCTCCCATTTTATTTAACATTTACACTAGTGACCTAGTGGGTTCTCTCAACCATGCAATTGCGTATGCCGACGACATTGTAGTGTATAGATCTGGAGAAAAGATTGATGTCATCAACAGACTTCTGCAAGATGATTTCAACAAAATCAAACGTTTTTGCGACGACTGGAAATTAAAAATAAATTTCCAAAAAACAGAGACTATCCTTTTCAGAACGCCACTGTCCAGTGCATCAAGGGACACAAAACGGAATTGGAAAACATTTTCTATTGCGGGAAGTAATAATCTTCCACTACAAGTAAAAACTGTCGTCAGATACCTTGGAATCTGGCTTGATCAATATCTTTACTTTGATAAGCATACAGCAGCTGCTCTTACAGCAGCTAAAAACGCATATGCAATGACACGAAGACTCTTCCGTAGTAGTCTGCTGGACCCCAAGGTAAAAATAATTTCATACTCAGCATTCATCCGACCAATATTGGTGTATGGCTGCCCAGTATGGTACAACATATCCCCATTTTACATGGAGAAGTTTCGGGTGTTCGAGAGGCAGTGTTTGCGTTCCTGCCTAGGAATGTATAGAACCCCAGAGTCGCAGTATAAGAAATACTATCCGAATAAAGTCCTGTATGACAAATCAGGACTAAACAGGATAGATAACTTCATTATCAAGACTATTCGTGGTCACACAACAAGGGCAATGTGCAGCGAAAACGATCTCATTTCGGGAGCATTCTATCCCAATGATATGTATATGGAGAGTACTCTCCATAATGGGTTCATTCCCCCAGAAGCGTTCCCTTTCTTGGATAAAAAAGGACTTATCCAAGACAAACGTGGAGTCCCTATTATTTACCACGCTCTCCGTGGTGCCAGGGATAAACGAATTCTCCACGATAACGATATCTCTAATTTTCCACATCGCCTGCGTTTTAGTATGGTGATCGGTGAAAGAGATAAATCAATAAAAGATCGATCCCATCCCAACTGGTGGTGGATCAGTGATGAAGAAAGGACTACACGTCCCCAAACATAGTATGCCATTCAGGCGCACCGCTTTCCTTCCCCCTATCCACAATTCCCAATTATTTTTATTTTATCTTTTAATTTTGCTTTTAATTTACTTCTTAATTTTTTATTTTTTTATTTTAATTTTAATTTGTATTCCTTTATTCCTTGTTTATGTTTGTCCGTTTTGTTTTATTTATTTTGCTTGTCAACCCCCTATATATGTAATTAAAAAAAAAAAAAAAAAAAAAAAAAAAAAAAAAAAAATAAAAAAATAAAAAAATAAAAAAATTATAAATAATACAGGATGTAGAAAAAATAGAACTTCTAAAAGAGAAAACATATCAATTATTGTGACATGTTGTAAAAACAGTTATTGTACGCCGAAAGGCATATGAAATATGATAATGTGTAATTTAGAGTGCTTGCGAAGAGCCAGTAAGTTAATGTAAGAATGTTATTTGTAAAATAGATGTTAACATTTAGTCTTAAGTGAAATATGTAATTGAATTGTTGAATAAATGTGGATATAAAACAAAAAAAAAAAAAAACAAAAAATATATCTGAACTTTATTGGCTCATGCTTTGATTTACATCTTGAAGCTTATGTTAAAAAGTGGCTGACCGTTTGGCTTTGGCCTTCTATATTTCGATTCATTGATCCGACCAGGGGTTCGGCCTCTGGAACTTGACTGAATCCCGAAATAAAAAATGGGTCGGCGAGGGGCCGATTTTAGGGAGACAAGGATAAATGTGTCCTTCATCTTGTCTCTGGCTTCTGGTCACCCACATCCGTGAAGATGTTGGGTTCGGTCGCAATATATCTGAAAAGAAGGAGGGGGGGGGGGGGGGGGGGGTATCTAAGGATAGTGTGGACAGGGTTAGTTCAATTGTTCTCTAACTACTTGGATGGGGGGATGGTGGGAAAGAAATCGTAAAAGACCGGCGGCTCTTGAGTGCGGTAGTAAACGCGGATCACGGATAGTAAACGCAGATCACAGCTGAATTCCGAAATAAAAATGTGGCGCCCTTTTATACTCTGGGTCATCGGGATTTGTCAAATTTTATTTAAAAATTCCAAGAAGCACAAACAAGATTTTGTGTGTTTCAATTGGAATAGGATTCCGGGAAGTTGATAGGAATTTATTTGAATAAATTCCCGGAAGGAGAAATCATGAAATGCATTTAGAGTTAAGCATTTCATGACGTTAGGATTATTAGGAATTGAATCAATGTACGACAAATGGATTTTGGTTTAATTTTGTTGTGCATATGATTCAATTGGGGAATCATGATTTGGATTATGGGTAAGGGTGAGGTAATTAGGAATTGGATCAATGTGCGACAAATTAACTTTTGTTTTAATCTGTCGCTCAATGATTCACTATGGGATATGGTTAAGGTTATAGGAAATAATGAGGATTGGATGGGAGTAGTGATTTAGGATCACTACACTCGGATATGGTCCGGATACCGGTTGAGAGACTTGCTAAATAAGCCCAAGACCGGATCCCGGTTGTAGTACCGATGATGATGATGATGATGATGATGATGATGATGAGATGTAAAACAATGTCTGACGATATGCCCAATCCAAAGGATGGGCACGTCCCTTCTCCAATGTAGAGGCAAAAGTCGTATCCTGGCTTAGCCGTTATGAAATGTTGCCTATAGGCAATAATGGGCAATAGTGGAAACATTTTAAAACACACACATATTTTAATTTTAGTTTTTTACTGATATTTTTATTAATTTTTAATACAATTTAAGTGTGAGTTCATGACCTCACCGACTCGACTTCGCCATCTTTTTTTTATTTTTTTATTAGACTTCTCTCGGGAGAGGCGAACCTATAGCGTCGAGTGGGCGCCCCGAGATGCCATCAAATAACTGTTGCAGTTCTTTTTGAACAGTTGTAGGTTGTAACGCTCCGGGAACACTCGCGTGGGAAGGCAGTTCCACAGCTTCCCCGCTCTGTAACGGAACGAGTTCTGATACAGGGATGTTCGCGCCGTTTGGAGATGAACCACAAACAGGTGCAATCCGTCGGATTGTCTTGTGGAGCGCATATAAACCGAATTGCGTGGAACAATGCCAAGAATCTCCGAAGAACAGCACCCGTGATAATATCTGTAAAACAGACAGAGGTCGGCTACGCGCCTTCGATGTGATAGCGACTGTAGTCCCGACGTCAGCGCTGAGTCCCCGATCAGGCGGATCGTTCGTCTCTGTACGCTCTCAAGTAGGTCGCGGGTATGTTTAGGAGCCGAGCTCCAAACATGAGAGCAACATTCGAGCGCGGGTCTAATTTGAGATTTATATAGGAGAAGAAGTTGGGCCGGAGTAAAATATTTCTTGGCTCTAAAAAGATAACTCAGTTTTCCTGAGGCTGATCTGGCGATACCCGATACGTGTTTATGCCATGATACATTCCCACAGACCGTGACGCCGAGCAATTTCAAACTTTCCCCAGCCTCGAGGGCTCGGCCACTCATCATCAGCTGTGGAACCGATGATCCGGTTTTCTTTGTGAATGTTGTATACTGGGTCTTCGTTGCGTTGAAGTCGACAAGATTGTCTTGACTTTATACAGATCCTGATTCAGAGAGTCAATCTGTCTACATCTCAGCTGGTGCGACGTTGATGCACCAATCGGCCGATCACTCGAAAAGGAGGAAACAAGCGTACTATCATCCGCAAAACTGAACATTTTGTTATCCGTTGTCTCCAACAAATCGTTCCCTATCCTGTGCACTCTCCCATTGTTTACCCATTATCATATCGTAGATAATGTATAATAGATATTCGGGCATTCCTAGATGTGATAACTTATATAAAAGCCCTTCTAACCATACGGTGTCGAAAGCCTTTTCAAAGTCAACCAAACATGCTCCCTGTGCATTGTCGCTTCGCCTTGTTCCACTGTATGTCCGAAACAAGTTGTGTCGCAGCATGAACTGTGTCATGTTGCGTTCGAAAACCAAACTGGTTGTTCGGAATATTAACATTTTCCTCACACTGGTTAGTCAATGCCCTATTTATAATTTTCTCGAACATTTTGCTGATGTTGGGAAGCAAACTAATCGAGCGAAGATTGGCTGGATTGCTCCTGTTCTTGCCCTTTTTGGGGATAGGATAGACTACTGCAGATTTCCATTGGGTTGGATAATATGCATTATTTAGAGCGCCATTGAACAAAATAGTGTAAACCTTCACTACTTCAAGAGGTAAAAGTTTTAGAACAATGTTAGGAATACTATCTATTCCAGAAGATTTTTTGTTCTTAATCGATCTAAGAATGTCCGTCAGTTCATTCTTGTGTACAAATACGAGAGTTGTCTTTTATATTTCGGGATTAGAGAACAAAAACAAATATTGATCATCGAAAATCACTTTATTGTTTTTCAAAATATTCCCCATGAAGATCCATACACTTTTGCATGCGTTTGAACCAATTGTCAAAGCACTTTTGCCACTCTGATTGAGGTATCTCCAACACATGCATTCTGAATGCAGCAACCGCTTCTTCTGGTGTTGAAAAACGTTGACCTCTCAGTTTGTTTTTTACGTACGGGAATAAAAAGAAGTCATTCGGTGCCAAGTCAGGACTATACGGCGGATGACCCATCAAATCGATGTTTTGGGTGCTCAAAAATGCAGTTGTCGCAGCCGATGTGTGAGAGCTCGCATTGTCGTGGTGAAGAGTGATCCGTCTTCGGCGGTTGGTTTTCCTGATTTCTTGGAAGACAACTGGCAAACAAATGGTTGTGTACCACTCAGAATTGACTGTTCTGCGTTGTTCTAGTGGTACGGTTGCGACATGTCCAGTTTTTCCGAAAAAACAGGCGACCATTTGCTTGGAAGTGCTTCGTGCGCGAACAACTTTTGTTGGATTTGGCTCATCTTGAAACACCCAGACAGTCGACTGCTGTTTACTTTCGGGCTCATATGCGTAAATCCACGATTCATCACCTGTCACGATGTCATAGACGTGTTTCGAAGCACCGCGACCGTATTTTTTGAGCATTTCTTTCGACCAATTGACACGAGCCTTTTTTGGGCGATTGACAAATTGTGTGGGATCCAACGCGAACAAATTTTTTTGACAGTCAAATGTTTATGCAATATTGAATGTATGCTGGTCCCACTAACGCCTAAGGTTGTCTCAATCTCACGATAGGTCACATGACGATCTTCCAATATCAGTTCGCGCACAGCATCAATGGTTTTCGGAACAACAACTGATTTTGGACGACCTTCACGAAATTCATCTTGGAGTGAACTACGACCACGATTGAATTCACCATACCACCGATAAACACTGGTCCTTGATGGAGCTTCATCGCCAAAAATTGAATTAAGTTCATCCATGCACTGTTGCTGAGTTAATCCACGCCGAAAGTTGTAAAAAATAATCGCACGAAAATGTTGACGATTTAATTCCATTTTTGGGCCGAGATGAATCTTTTAAGTTACTGTAAACAACACAAATAGCGCTCGTATGTCAAAACGTTCTGAGTGCGTATAACCTCAAAAATGTCCAACTTTACGACAGAGCTGTCAATTGCCGGATTGCAACGCTAGGGTTGCCAAATCCCTAAACATAAGAGGCAACCCTCGTATACTAGTAGTTAGATTTCTAAACGAGGAATCTGCTCTATTATTTTCACTAAGGAGAGTGAAACTTCGACTTAAGAGACTATACTACTATTTATTGGCCTGTACGAAGCCGGAAGTTCATGACTTGTGGGGGTTTCAAGTAGGGTGTCTGGCACGAGACGGGTTCACTTGATCCCCCAAGATTGTTCACGGAGGAATCGTTCGCCAACAAAGGGTAAGTAAATAAAAAAAACACTGGAAATTGGCCATGAGGGTCTTTCTATTTTTGAGCACGTACGACTGTGAATCTTCTTACTTCTATTTCCTTAATTATAAGTACACACTTTCAATTGACTGATTTGTTCTTATGTTTTCAAATTGCTTTCGTTCGCGGACGCACGGGTCTACGGTCCCAGTTGAACGGATGGGGCGAATTGTCATTTAGTTTCACTACCGAATTTACTATTTATCGGGCCGTATACAGGGTCGAGACGTTCCCTTGACAAAGGTTAATCTTTGTTAATTAAATTGAGTTCGGCATTCCGACACATTATATGCGCACTCCGGTGGTTTGAACTCGACTTAGGTTGAGACTTTGAATTCCGACTCCTGCGTGTGCTCCCGGTGGCGGCTGGATAAAGAATGAGTTTTACACAAGGGGGCGGCGTGCCCCAGCGTAGCCGCGGCGGTTACAGGGGAACCTTGACGTGATCGTGGCTGTAGTTGGATGACGACTGACTCATGAAGTCGAGAATTCATTGCGTTGTGGCAGTGGCGTCGTAAACTCATTGCCACTTACTAAGAATTTAGTGGAAGAGTTGCTATGCCTGCATAGGAATTTAGTTCCAGCGAATCCTTGCCGTATAAGCTAAGTTGGATTCGTTGGTTGTGTATACCGGGAAATTGAAATTGCTTGGGTGCAAGCAAGGGATATCGTTCAGATAGAATTTTAACCGAAGTCATTTCGGGGAAATGTATGCGGCTTGGTATAATTGTTAATGTTCCGTTGTGGATTTGAATATGCGTTTGTTACGGCATATGAATTCCGGGAAGATAAGATTGCTTGGTCACAAAGGGGAAATATGAATTAAGTATGGAATTGACCGAAGCAATTTTGGGAAAATGTATGTGGGGTGATGTAATTGAGGGAAATGATTAATATTCCGTTGTAAATTGGAATATGCATTTATTTCAGCGTTGGCAATGGGTTTCTGGTAAGTGTAGGGTGTATACGAGTACGAATGCAGATTTTGCATGGGGAGTTGGATTAAGGTGACGCGCTGTTAGCGGTCAGGGTTGGTTAGAATTGTGGGTTGGTTCTCCATGTGGTATAGAGAACCCCCACAACCTCACCGGGTGGACTCCGCCATCGTTCCCTGTCTTGTGGACTCTCCTTCCACGCTTGACCATCTGATCCGATCTCCTCAAAGTCAAACCTAAGATTGTCCTCCCATCTCCGTCGCGGCCGCCCTACCAGTCTCTTTCCCGTTGGTCTACCGTCCACGCACGGTCCTATCGTTGCCCATTCGCGCAACATGTCCGGCCCATCTTAATCTTCGTGGCCTGATTACTCTCACTATTGTAGGTTTGCGGTATAGCTCTTCCAATTCGTGGTTATTGAGTTTCCTCCATTGTCCTGCCTCCTCGTCATATTGACCTCCAAAGATACCGCTTAAAACTTTATTCTCGAATACGCGGAATTTGTTTTCTCCCCGTTTTGTGAGAGCCCATGTTTCCGTATAGAAGATTCGGCATGATTATGGTTCTATAGACACGGAGCTTTATGTTACGTAATAACAGTTTGGATTTCAGCAGTTTACTGACTGCGTGCCAACTAGCGCAGCCGTAATGCAGTATTATGTTAATTGCCTTCGACATTTCGTTACCGGCCGTCAATATCGTTCCCAGATATTTAAATTCTTTAACTTTTCCAAATAACTTGCCTTTGACGTTTATATGTGATCCATGAGGTCCACCTGCTCTCGCCGTAATCATGTATTTTGTTTTCTCTTCATTTATTACTAGGGCTACCTCCTCTACCGCTTGCATGATAATTTCACAGTTCTTACTTACAGTTTCTAGATTATCGCCCAGAACGGCGATGTCATCCGCATATGCGAGCACTTGTGTGACCCCGTTTAGGGATGATCCGGCCATGTTGTCGTCTTGTACCTGTCTGATGACATACTCGTGCGCAAGGTTAAAGAGACATGGTGATAGGCCGTCTCGGATTTCAAATGGTTCTGAGAGGTGGTTTTCTATTCTAACTCACCCTTTGTTTTCGTTCATGCAGATTTGAATGATGGCCTCTCTCCGTATTCTCACTTCTTTTCCAGTAGTTGCTTTATTGTGAACATTTGGTCGCTCGTTGACCCCTTCCTACGGAATCCGCATTGGTAGTCTCCCAATATGTCTTCTGCGCACGGTGTGATTCTCGCCAGTATGACATTTGTTAGTATGTTGTATGTGGTTGGGAGCAATGATATTCCTCTGTAATTTTCGCAGTCAGATCTGTCTCCTTTTTTGAAAATGCGGACGACTATAGAGGTTTTCCAATCTTCCGGAGTGACTTACTTATCCCATATTATTTTAATCAGTTGGTGGATTTTTCGAGCCGTTGCTGCTCCTCCATGCTTCACATGCTCTGTCGGTATGCAGTCGATTCCGGGAACCTTGTTGTTTTTCAATTGATTTATTGCGTTTACAACTTCATTGAAAGAGGGCTCTGGGATCTGAGGCTCGGCTGTGTGTTTATTTGTGGTTGATGGGTGCGCACATTGAGCAGGTTTTCAAAGTACTGTTTCCATCTTGTCACGATATTGTTTGTTTCTGTGACCAGACAGCCGTTTGCGTCTCGATTTATTTTGGCCCTCCCTCGGTATCTATTTCTAATTGAATTTATGCCGGCATACATACCTCTGATGTTCTTTGCTCTGGCATTTTCTAGGAATTTTTCGATACGAGTCTTCTCCCATTCGGATTATTTGCGTTTGAAAAGTCTCGTTGTCTCTTTCCGGATCGTCGCGTATCTTTCTGCGTTGACTTCATCATATCTTTCTAAGTGGATCACTCTAAGTTGTTTACGTTCTTCGATCTTCGCCCTACACTCATCGTCAAACCAAGGTTTGAACTTAATTGTTTTCTTAAATCCTAATATCTTTTGGGCTGTTTGTTTGATTGTGTCTCTGATCGATGCCCATTTAGTGCCCAGATTATTGGTTTCCTCTTCCCCCACTACTCCCATTCTCTAGGATGCTAAATCTATTCGTTAGTTCCTCTTGATATTCAGCCCTTTCGCGCAAGTCTTTTAGTTTATCAATGTCGAACTTTATGCTTGTCTCCCGTCAATGCCCATGTGAGTTTGCTGCGAGCCGATTCCTGATTTTGCCCATCACTAGAAGATGATCGGAGTCGCAATCTGCTCCTCTATATGATCTTACGTCAAGAATATTCGAGTGGTGACTTTTGTCTATGAGGAAGTCGTCTTTGGACGCTGCGAACGTGATAATTCGAATTCCATTATCATTTGAAACGTCGTGTAGCCTTTCTTTACGTATAGTTACGCGCAAAAGGGCGTAACGCGTAACCAAATAGATGAGTTCCTCATAGGCAAAAGACACCACTCGAATATCCTTGACGTAAGATCATATAGAGGAGCAGATTGCGACTCCGATCATCTTCTAGTGATGGACGAAATCAGGAGCCGGCTCGCAGCAAACCCACATGGGCAGTCACGGGAGACGAGCAATAAGTTCGACATTGATAAAAGCGTGATATGACACAAAACAATTTTTTTGTGGGTTTGAACACAAATAAACTTTGCATTTAGAGCACTTTGAGCGGGGATACCCAGTGTGACATAGCCTGCATCTGCCTTTCGATTCCCGTTCAATCCAGTGACCGATTTGGTCAAATCGTATGGTTTTTGCAGGTTCTGCAACCTATGATCTTTTATAAGAACTTGACGAAAATTGTGATGAAGGAGCTGGTGATGAATCTGGTGATGGTGGATCTGACTGCATTGTTGAGAGAAGTGACGATGGGCGAGATCTTTTGCGTATTGGAGCTGTTATTTTTTTGCGTTGAGTAACTCGTTAGCATTATCCAACTTAAAGTTTAGTAGTGGCATATACCTGTTGTCTCCGCTTGGGTTTTTCTCGTCTCTGCGGTGCAACAGCCAGCTATTGACTACTCATGAGTTTATGCACGATACGCATATACCATTTCTTTGAAGGGTGGTTGATTTTGTATAACTCCAACAGCATGTCAGCAAGATCAACCCTTCCCATATGCTTGTTATACCATTCAACAATACCTGGACGAGGAATGTTTACAAACTTCTTCTCTTTTCGACACCATCGTTTGTACTCACTCATTGCGTTTTTGCCTATATAATTCGAAACCAGTTGCCCACTTTTGTTGTCACACCATCGCCAAGCAATTAAATTATTTGTTGCTTCAAATTTAAAATCGTTTGATCCTTGTCCTTTTCTAAGAAGATTCTTTTCGTCGCTTAGAGCACAATTTTTTAATCGATTGTTTCGAATGGTTCCTACTGCTAATATATCCTTTTGTTTCAAACAAATCATCAGGCTTCTGGAAGTAAACAACAATTTGAAATTTTAGTTTACGGGAGTATTAGAAGCCAAATGTAAAACAAGGCGGGATGGGAGCGAACATACAGGGTAAAGTCTATGCTTTCAACCCGGCGAAGGCCAGGACGATCCTTGTCCCTGTTTAATCCAAGGTGACATGCAGTCTCCACGTGACACCCCTGGATAGCTACTTTGGCACCCGCCAAGTAGTGAACCAATGCATGCAGCGACATCCTGAGAAAGGTTGGCGCAAGGCTAATAACCTTACCCGGAAAAACGAATTATTATAGACAATTTAACAAGTTTTTTATATGGACCGGATACCAGTGGAGAGACTTGCTAAATAAGGCCAAGACCGGATCCCGGTTGTAGTACCGATGATGATGATTTTTTTGGCCGACATTGTTTCAAAGTGTGCCGACCTAATAAAATATAAATATTTACTAGACATTATTCGATTATATCACAAGAGAGTTACGTTTATAGGAAATCATTTGCTCGTCCACGCTTTGATATTCCTCCTGTGCTATTCCGTTATCGGATAAACTCGGTATCGGTTGCGTAACCACTTGGATTTCAAGCGAATAATCGACGTAACCAGCTTCGCCATGTATGTCGGTATGGGACTGCTAATTGCGATGATTTGCGAGATTTCTTCGCATCCTTTCCGTGGTCGGAGGTGTGCTATGGAGACTCCGTTGTTAACGCCTGCGCGGGGTCGGTCACAGAGATTATTTTGCTCGGGTTGGCGATATACATTCCGAATTCCAAATGAAATTCAAAAGATAAAGCTAATGTGTTCGCAAATTTATTTTCTGCGAATTCAAACCTCGATGCTGGTCTTTTGGAACCACCTGCGATCGCACCGGTATGGTCTACGATGCGGGATGAGAAGTTCCGCCCGCGTACTATTCAACGCATTCTACGTGAACTGGATTGTAGGAAGGCAACCGACCCGGGCGGAATACTGTGGGGGTTCTCTATACCACATGGAGAACCAACCCACAATTCCATACCTCATTTCGACCGCTTTCAGCGTGTCATTTCTACCCATTCCCCTTATAAGATATTCCCCTGTAAAACATGTTAAACGGACGTATAGCTAAACTCATTATCCTATGCAGATAATGCATAATTGAGCTTAGCTACATTTTTGCCATACGGCAACCCCATTTCGCTAACCCATGAGATTTCCACAGGAAATCGTATCATGTCGGTTAGCAACGGCATACTCTGATCAAACGGCGGATGCTTAATCTTGCGACCGCTGGGGAAATTATTAAAGCATTTAAGTTAGTTTCCATAATCAGATTTCCCTAGCCAAGTCAGCGCCCTTTCCACATTCTCCAGACACTTCATTCGGATCAATGCTCTCTTCTCGCAGGTGAATAGCACCCGCTTAATTTTCCCCTCCTTCACAGTTCTGCCTTCGTACAGATCAATGTACTCTGAGTTCACCATATTACCGAATTAGGTCAATGGGTTTCGCTCAGAACTACATTGATTCATGCACATACGACCAAATCCACCCCAAGATAATCATACATCGTGTTTCTGTTCTCTCATTCTCCCGCTTTCTTCGATCATCAGTTTACCGATGTAATCCACCACACGTCGACGAACGTGGCAATGAGAGAGCAGAAGTATGTTCTCTTTTGGTTGTCAAGTGCAAACATTAAATTACCCAACTTTATCCCTTTTCGAATCAGTCTTTACTCAAACATCATCGTGGATGGTTACACCGCCACGAATCGCCTTTCCACCACCGCCGTGTCCGCACGCGAGTGCATCCGTGAGCTTCAATTGTATTTTTTCAATCAGTAAACACTTCTAGTAAGAAATTTTATTCATTAAATTATGACTGAACACGGAAAAGGAGTGTTAGACTGAATTAAAACTAGTTCGATTTTAAAATACATCAATTCCAATTCCATTCGGTCAGCAAGTTATTATTGTCGGATTTTCATAATGTGCACCGCTGTTAAAATACCAAATGAAAGTGCTTAGGGTTTGTTAATCATTACAAATAAAGTGAATCTTCTTTTTAATGTTGCGTACCAGTGTTTGATCTCAAGTTATTCTATTAAAAATCATATGAACCCATAGCAGCCAAACACAAATAACTAATGGAACAAAGGATGAAATTGTGAAACGACAAAAACTCGTTCAAAACGACCTCGAGACCTAAGAATAGCCAACCAGCCAAGTGACCACGGCTCCACCAGCATATTCGTCAAGCAACATCGTTGGGGAAGAAGGAAACCGCGCCCCCATATCTGGCGCAAATACTTCTCTCTTACCCCCCACAATACCCACAGTAGTCCTTGAGAACTGTGCTCCAGAACTATCGCCGGTTCTTGGCAGACTCTTCCGCTTATCTTATGCACGGAGGACCTTTTCTACCTGCTGGAAAATCGCTCGAGTTCAGCCAATCCCAAAGACGGGAAAAAAGTGTCTCCCACAAAATTACCGTCCGATAGCATTACTGTCTATTTTATCTAAGGTAATGGAAAAAGTCATCAATACTGAGTTAGTTACGTATTTGGAGTGCAACGGACTTCTGAATGATCGTCAATATGGATTCCGTGGCAGGCGGTCCACGGGAGACCTTTTGACACTTATAACCGATATATGGACATCTCCGATTGAGCGGTATGGTGAGCCAAGGGCGGACGCATTGGGTATCTCCAAGGCTTTTGACCGTATCTGGCACGGGGCATTGCTGAGTAAACTTCGTTCATATGGACTTTCCCAACAGTTTGCGACTGGATGAAGAGCTTCCTTGAAAATCGATCGATCCGGGTTGTTGTGGACGGGGAGTCTACGAATCTGTATCCTGTTAATTCCGGGATACCTCAAGATTCTATTTTGGTTCCAACTTTGTTTTTGCTTCACATAAATGATTTGTTGGAGACAACGGATAACAGAGTGTTCAGTTTTGCAGATGATAGTACGCTTGTTTTCTCTTTTACGAGTAATCGGCCGATTGGTGCATCAACGTCGCACCAGCTGAGATGTAGACATTGACTCTCTGAATCGGCGTCTGGTCCAGGCCGTGCTGTGGGGAAATGCCAATATCGTCGATTTCAATGCTATGAAGACACAATATACAACATTCACAAAGAAAAGTGGATCATCGGTTCCACAGCTGATGATAAATGGTCAGGCCCTCGAATCTGGGGAAAGCTTGAAATTGCTCCCCGTCACAGTCTGTGGGAATGTATCGTGGCATAAGCACGTGTCGAACAACGCCAGGTCTGGTAAACTGAGTTATCTTTTTAGAGCCAAGAAAAATTTTACTCTGGCCAAACTTCTCCTTCTGTATAAATCTCAAATTAAACCCGCGCTCGAATATTGCTCTCATGTTTGAAGCTCTGCTCTTAAGTATACCCTCGTCCTACTTGAGAGCATACAGAGACGAGCGATCCGCCTAATCCGGGACTGGGCGCTGACGTCGGGACTACAGTTGCTGTCACATCGAAGGCGCGACCCGACCTCTGTCTGTTTCACAGATCTTATCACGGGTGCTATTCTTCGGAAATTCGTGGTATTGTTCTGCGCAGTTCGGTTTATATGCGCTCCACAAGACAATCGGACGGATCGCGCCACTTTGCAGTTCATCTCCCGACGGCGGGAACATCTCTGTATCAGAACTCGTTCCGTTACAGAGTGGGGAAGCTGTAGAACTCCCTCCCCACGCGAATGTTTCCGGAGCGTTACAACCTGCAACTGTCCAAAAAGAACTGCAACAATTATTTAGTGGCATATCGGAGCACCCTGGTGCAGGGCTAATAACCTTGCCCGGAAAAACAAATGATTATGGACAATTTAACAAGCCTCGGATAAGGGCCGGATACCGGTGGAGAGACTTGCTAAATAAGGCCAAGACTGAATCCCGGTTGTAGTGCCGCTGATGATCTTATCGGGACGTTCACTCGGCGCTATATGTTCTTCTCTCCCGAGAGAAATGTAATAATAAAAAACCTTAAAATGTTTTCTTAGACATAGGGTCCCGTAAGTTGCGCTTTTTTTTACGAATGAGGCGTACAGCCGATTTGACTCCAACACGAATCAATAATTCGATGACTTTTTGGACTCCATGAATTGAAACTTGAAAAGTCAGATTTCAAATTTCCAGCAAACTGCATCTCATAATTTGTGAAGTTGTTGTGCTCACAATGGCGCAAGGCTGATAACCTTGCCCGTAAAAATAAATTATTATGGAAAATTTAACAAGCCTCGAGATTTGCTAAATAAGGCCAAGACCGGATCCCGGTTGTAGTGCCGATGATGATGATGATGTTGTGCTCACAATTTATGATGTGACTGATTCTTAGGCATTCTCAATTCAGACGAATCTTTTTGACGTTCCGCAATTGTGGACGAAACAGGGATCAACTAATTAGTAGTCGATAAGCTTTTTTATTCTTTCGCGCAAAAATATATGAAAACTCTTCAAATACCATTGTCATTAGGTTGCTTCCTTTCAATGGCGGTCACACATAAGCTAACCGGTGTACTTTTCTCAAAATTTGACAGTAGTAACGTGACAGGATATAGTGACTGTGACATAAGTTACGTGGCAAGCCATATCAAAAATTATAGAGTTATTGATCGAGCCCATTGTATGGCAACTGGAGACTCCGACAATGAGTTGGCAAGATTAAGTGGGCTTTGTAAAATGCATAGAGTGATGGCATTCCGTCTCAGTTGATGTCATGTATCTCATGAGTGATAACTGGGTATAAATAAAAATCTTAGGGCCCGATCATAGGGCCATATGTTGTCTCTCTTTCGTTCTCCCTGTCTTCTCCCAACTACATTACATTTCCTGGATATCAAAACAGCCTTTTTTGGTGCACGAGCATCACTACAACACGATCCTATGAAAACAAGATATCCTTGGGCAATGGTATATCATATTGCCACCTTACAACAGGGAACGCTGAAACCATGCCCCACTTTGTATACTTTTGTACGACCTGTTGCGGAGTGAATTGCCTTTTTGGAGCACCAACGGTGTGTTCGTGTTCTACTCGCAAAACCAGATTTATATTCGGCACTACAGGTTAAGTGTAGCTTTCAGTGGACCAATCTAAAAATGATGTTTGACCAAATGCAGTGGAAATGAAGACAACACGTAATCCGTGTCGCAAACTTGCCGGGCAGCTTTATTACCAAGTTTCTGGGTAAACAGGTATTTTAATGTAGTGCCTATTGCGTGTCGTTGACTTTCCATTCAATACCTCCTGCAGATTGTCCAGCGATATTACAATACGAAACAATCTCAACTGCTTAACACTTCTAATTGGAACGGAACAGGTTTGCATGCTGTGGAAACTAAAACCCGACTGCTGTTTAGTGTACACGGATTGGTCCGGCGGGTTATTACTCCTGCTAGGTTTTCGTTTTACAATCCCCCAGGCGAAAGGAAATCTCTGATGCCCTCAAAAGGCCATGGCATAGAACAGTTCGCATATGACTTTTGTGATGGAGAAATATTTAAGAGGTAGTTTCGAGTACACTAGTTGGTTTGAATTTTGTTGCGCTCAGAGTTTAATAAGTTAATTAAGGCAAACAAATAATTTTTAACTAAAAAAGTTACTCATAAAAATATGTTTATAATAGACAGGGAAGTTCAGAACAGTCTAGAAAGATCCTTAGCTCAATGTCGCAGTGATTAGTCAGAGATTTAGATTTGAGTTGACCATGTCGGTTTTGAATGGTAGGAAGTTTTCTTTTACGGAAACGTGGTCACAAAAGGGGATTTTAAATATCAAAACAGAGCGGGAACGTAAGAAGGACAATGTAAGGAAAGGAGTTATCGATGTACATTGGTCTTGAATGCAAGGATACTAAAGGGTGGTTAAATTTTAAGGGTCGATGTTGATTTTGAATAAAACACAAATTATTTAGGAAATTATTGTCATTTCTTTTTATTATGATAATATTGGTATGGTTCAATTATGTATGGAACAAAATATCGGCCAAATGGCCGCCGCAACCTCGACGGCACACCTCCATCCGATGGTCCAAATTTTCGATGACGCTGAGCCATAATTGAGGTTCTATGCCGTTAATGTGCCGAATTATCTCATCCTTTAGCTCTTGAATTGTTGCTGGCTTATCGACGTACACCTTTTCTTTCAAACAACCCCAAAGAAAGAAGTCCAACGGTGTCAAATCACATGATCTTGGCGGCCAATTGACATCGCCACCACGTGAGATAACACGGCCATTGAATTTGTCGCGCAAAAGAGCCATTATATTTTTTTTTTTTTTTTTAGTTTTTAAACCACATTTATTTTCCTAATTCATTTTACATGTATAATATTAGGGGTAAATCTTAAACCCTTTTCTACAATCACAGTCCTTAAATTAACTTACTGGCTCTATGCGAGCTCTCTAAATTACACATTACAACTTGATTTTTATATATGCCTTTCGGCGTACATCTTTTTTTTTTGTTTCTTATATATATATATATATATATATATATATAATATATATATATATATATATATATATATATATATATATATATATATATATGAAATAAGTCACGAATTGGAAGAGCTATATCGCAAACCTACAATAGTGAGAGTAATCAAGGTGCGAAGATTAAGATGGGCCGGACACGTGGCGCGAATGGGGAACGATAGGACCGTGCATAGAATTCTTGACGGTAGACCAACGGGAAAGAGACCGGTAGGACGGCCGCGACGGAGATGGGAGGACAATGTTAGGTTTGACCTTGAGGAGATCGGATCGAATGGTCAAGCGTGGAAGGAGAGTGCCCAGGACAGGGAAGGATGGCGAAGCCGAGTCGGTGAGGTCATGAACTTTCGGGTTCCTACAGGCCAATAAATAATAATAAATAATGAAATAAGTCATATATTAGAGGGACTCCTCGTTTACATCTATATGTATACATTATTATTACAATTTTTTTTTATTTTATTTTTATTTATTTATTTATTTATTTATTTATTTATTTATTTTTTTTTTTATAACAAACAAAAACTTCAAAACGAAACGAATAAAACATAAAGAATAAAAATAATATAAAAATAAAAGCAATGGGGAAAGGCGGACAGAGGGAGGGGGGACAAGAGGAAGGAGAGCGTTGCTCTTGAGAGGCATACTATATCTGAGGAAGTGAAGTCCCCTCCTCGTTGAGAAGCCCCCACCATTTGGGAGATCTTCGATCTTTGGCTGATTTATCCCTTTCACTGATCGCCGTGCTAAAACGCATGCGGTCTGGGGCATTGGAGATATCACTATCATGGAGAATTCGTTTGTCCCTGGCACCACGGAGAGCGTGGTAAATAATCGGGACTCCATGCATGTCTTGGATAAGGCCTTTTTGATCCAAGAAAGGGAACGCTTCTGGGGGAATAAACCCATTCTGGAGGGTATTCTCCAGATACATATCATTGGGATAGAATGCTCCCGCGATAAGATTATTGTCACTGCATTGCCCTTGCTGTGTGACCACGAATAATTTTAATTATGAAATTGTCTATCCTATTTAACCCTGATTTGTTATACAGGATTTTGTTGGGATAGAATTTTTTGTATTGCGACTCTGGTGTTCTATAAAGTCCGAGGCAGGAACGCAAACGCTGCCGTTCGAACACACGTAACTTCTCCATACGAGGGTTGCATCTTATGTTTAGGGATTTGGCAACCCTAGCGTTGCAATCCGGCAATTGACAGCTCTGTCGTAAAGTTGGACATTTTTGAGGTTATACGCACTCAGAACGTTTTGACATACGAGCGCTATTTGTGTTGTTTACAGTAACTTAAAAGATTCATCTCGACCCAAAAATGGAATTAAATCGTCAACATTTTCGTGCGATTATTTTTTACAACTTTCGGCGTGGATTAACTCAGCAACAGTACATGGATGAACTTAATTCAATTTTTGGCGATGAAGCTCCATCAAGGACCAGTGTTTATCGATGGTATGGTGAATTCAATCCTGGTCGTAGTTCACTCCAAGATGAATTTCGTGAAGGTCGTCCAAAATCAGTTGTTGTTCCGAAAACCATTGATGCTGTGAGATTGAGACAACCTTAGGCGTTAGTGGGACCAGCATACATTCATTATTGCATAAACATTTGACTGTCAAAAAAATTTGTTCGCGTTGGATCCCACACAATTTGTCAATCGCCCAAAAAAAGGGTCGTGCCAATTGGTCGAAAGAAATGCTCAAAAAATACGGTCGCGGTGTTTCGAAACACGTCTATGACATCGTGACAGGTGATGAATCGTGGATTTACGCGTATGAGCCCGAAAGTAAACAGCAGTCGACTGTCTAGGTGTTTCAAGATGAGCCAAATCCAACAAAAGTTGTTCGCCCACGAAGCACTTCCAAGCAAATGGTCGCCTGTTTTTTCGGAAAAACTGGACATGTCGCAACCGTACCACTAGAACAACGCAGAACAGTCAATTCTGAGTGGTACACAACCATTTGTTTGCCAGTTGTCTTCCAAGAAATCAGGAAAACCAACCGCCGAAGACGGATCACTCTTCACCACGACAATGCGAGCTCTCACACATCGGCTGCGACAACTGCATTTTTGAGCACCCAAAACATCGATTTGATGGGTCATCCGCCGTATAGTCCTGACTTGGCACCGAATGACTTTATAGCGTTTTTGAAATAATAGTGAAGAAGATCGTGTGATTCGAACTGACGCTATGACAACTCGAATCACGAAAAAGATTTTACCTAAGCGTTACACATCAGGCTACTGACCGTGTTTAGAATTTGATTTTCAAACTCGACTATATTCCACTGGTGTGAATTATTTTTTTATTTATCGCTTGGTATACGGTTCTGATATATTTTTCTTATTCGATTTTTCGTTCGGTGTTCTTCACTATTTTTGCTTGTGATTCTTTTAGAATCGCTACAACTTCTTTTTATTCCCGTACGTAAAAAACAAACTGAGAGGTCAACGTTTTTCGACACCTGAAGAAGCGTTTGCTGCATTCAGAATGCATGTGTTGGAGATACCTCAATCAGAGTGGCAAAAGTGCTTCGACAATTGGTTCAAACGCATGCAAAAGTGTATAGATCTTCATGGGGAATATTTTAAAAAACAATAAAGTGATTTTCGATGATCAATATTTGTTTTTGTTCTCTAATCCCGAAATATAAAAGGCAACCCTCGTATAAAGTGGAGATATATTATACCATACTGGACAGCCATAAATCAAAACTGGTCGAATGAATGCCGAGTACGAAATTATTTTGACTCTGGGGTCAAGAAGACTACTCCGGAATAGACTTCTTGTCATAGAATATGCGCTTTTAGCTGCGGAGAGGGACGCTGCTACGTGCTTGTCAAAATATAAATACTGGTATAGCCAGATACCAAGGTATCTAACTACAGTTTTCACTTGCAGTGGAAGGTTATTGTTACCTACAATAGAGAAGTGTTTCCAGTTGTATTTTGTATCCCTCGAGGCCCTGGATAGGGGCGTTCTGAAAATAATAGTCTCGGTTTTCTGGAAATTAATTTTTAATTTCCAGTCGTCGCAAAATTGTTTTATTTTGTTGTAGTCATCTTGAAGCTGCCTATTGATGTCGTCTATTTTTCCTCCTGTTCTTTACACCACTATGTCATCGGCGTACGCAATGGCGTTTTCGAGAGAACTCACTAGATCACTAGTGTAAATATTGAATAGAATGGGAGAATTCACAGCTCCCTGCTGTAAGCCATTTTTAATTTGGAAGGTCTTGTTGGAGAGTATGTCCCCGCATTTCACCACAAAATGTTTGTCCATTATCATATCATAAATAATGTATAGCAGATATTGCGGCATACCCAGGTTTGTTAACTTATAGACAAGTCCTTCTAACCATACGGTGTCGAAAGCCTTTTCAAAGTCAACCAAGCAGGCGCCTGTGCATTGTCGCTTTGCCTTGTTCCACTGTATATCGGAAACAAGTTTCGTTGCTGCATGAACTGTATCATGTCGCGCTCGAAAGCCAAACTGGTTGTTGGGGATGATATCGTTTTCATCACACCAACCTATCAGTGCTTTGTTTATAATTTTTTCGAATACCTTGCTGATGTTGGGAAGCAGGCTGATCGAGCGCAGATTAGCTGGATTGCTCTTCTCCTTACCCTTTTTGGGGATAGGGTGGACTACTGCAGTCTTCCAATGGGTTGGATAGTGTGCATTGTTTAGAGCGTTGTTAAACAAAGTAGTGTATATGTTCACTGCTTCGCGAGGCAAATGCCTTAGAACCGCATTTGGAATGCTATCTATTCCAGATGATTTCTTATTTTTTATTGAGCTAAGTATGTTTCTAAGTTCATCCTTGCCCACAAACATATTTGTATTTTCATTTCTGACGGGAGAATCCGCCCTATTATTTTCGCCGAATGTGATGGAACTATGGTTTTCGGATCGCCAGTTGTGAAGTTGATTGCGCAGCGAGCAATGTCTTTGACGGGCATTGCTTTCAATTTCAGTCTTAGCATGAACCGATTCGTTAACTCTGTACACTGCTTCGAAACAGGCTCCAATTGAATTCGCTTTCTTTTGCGGATCTTCGACTACTATTACTTCATCATTGGAGTTGATGTGGTCTAAGGTGAGTCCTGTGTTCAGCATTATGTGACAATTCTCGGGAGTCCGTGGAATTCGGAGACAGGGAATGTCATTGTGATCTTTTCTTCGACATATTTTCTTGATTTGTGAAAACATGTTCGGTCCGTTTGCTTGGACAGCTCGAATTCTGTTGCTCCACTCCTCATTTATTACTGCTCGGTAATTATCCCGGATCAGTTTTTGAAGATTTTTAATCAAGGACTTGATTGTTTTGATTTCATTGCTATTTGGGTCACTGAACTGCCTATAGCACAATTTCAGCTTTGAGAGCAGGGTGCTCTTTTGCCTATACAAAGCATCGATAGTTGCATTTCTGTATCGGTGGGTATAGCCATCCATATGAGCTACTTTGGGGATGGAACGATTCATTGTGTTAGTAACAATATCGTTCATAGTTAGGAGGTAATGATCGATTTCATCATTACGGAGGTTTCTATTAGTCGGTGGGTCTATGCCAATGTTGCGTATTTCTCTTTTTACTATGCGATCGAAACGCGACCAATGTGCTTTTCGGAAATCGAAAGAGTGTACCTGGTCGTACTGCTCAAGTAGATGGTACTCGTTTGGCACTTGTATTACGGCTCCAAGTCCGTAATGATCGCTATCGTACTCAATTGTGCGAAGACAATTTCGAGTAGTTACCTCGGTATCTGGTAACTGAATTCGATCATCTGTCATAAGTAAATCCAGGAAGGAGTTACCTCTTGGATAAGACGGTGTACTTGTAGCGTACAATTCTAGTTTACGCTTGATCGCATTTGCTTGCCACCAATCAAACAGGGCATTGCCTCTGGTGTTCGAGGTCAGATTGCCCCAGGCACTGTGCTTGGCGTTAAAATCACCAGCCATTAAAAAGTAATTGTTTTCCGAATCTAACTTGAGACTTCGGAAAAGCGTATCGATTTCACTGATAAATTGGGTACCTTGAACCGATTCAGGAGCGTAAGCAGCGACTATATATAGATGCCTTTGACTTTTTAGCGGAATGTCTATAATGCATGCCTCTAGCACCTGGAATTTGTGTACTTCCGTGCTGTAAACGACCTTATGGTGAAGACCTTTCTTAACTAAGATAGCGACCCCACCCCCTCGAGTAGAGTGTGGTCGATCTCGTCTAATTATGTTATAATTTTTGTAGCCCATTTTGTGCTTTGGTTTAGCTTAGTTTCGCTAGCCAAGAGCACATCTGGGCATTCGACTTGGAGCAGATTGCATAAATTATCCCTTCTTTCGATGTGGATTAGTGAATTTACATTCACAGCTATAATTTTTAGGTTAAGTTCAGACGGAGGGTTGAAGATTTTGATATGGAGAGTTATTTGAGAATAGGGTTGAACAGAGAGTATCTATTCGTGCTCTTTGTTCAGTCAGTGTTCTTTGAAATTCGGCAAATTGTCCTTGCATGGTTAATAACATTGTTATTATTTCTGAATGTGCCTCTGGTGCAGGCCTTTTTCCATTACTATATGTATGTTCCATGGCCGCGACGCTACATAGCGTTAAGGTGGATTGGCCTGTATCAAGAGCCATTGTTTCGTTAGCTGTGTGGCAAGTGGCACCGTCCCGTTGAAACCACATATCGTCCGCATCCATATCTTCCAATTCGGGCCATAAAAAGTTCGTTATCATCTCACGATAGCGAACACCATTCACAGTAACTGCCTGACCGGCCTCATTTTGGAAAAAATACGGCTCGATGATGCCGCCAGCCCATAAAACTCACCAAACAGTCACTCTTTGTGGGTGCATTGGTTTTTCGACAATCACTCTTGGATTATCATTCGCCCAAATGCGGCAATTCTGCTTATTGGCGAATCCACTGAGGTGAAAATGTGCCTCATCACTGAAGATGATTTTCTTCGAAAATTGATCATCCTCTGTTGCCATTTCTTGCCACCATTCTGACCATTGACGACGCTTGAAATGGTCAAGAGGCTTTAGTTCTTGAGTCAATTGCACCTTGTAAGCGTGTAAATGCAAGTCTTTATGCATAATGTTCATCAACGACGAGCGTGAGAGGTGCAATTGTTGGGCACGACGACGAGTTGAGGTGGACGGCTCTTCAGCCACACTATCGCGAACAGCAGCAATATTTTCTGCAGTATGAGCTGTACGAGCATGCACTGGTGTTTTCACATCTCCTACAGACCCGGTTTGCTCAAATTTTTGCACGATTTTTCCGATTGTACGCACATTTGGACGATTAAATTGACCGAAAAAATCACGAAGTGCACGATATGCATTTTGATTTGAACGCCCATTTATAACTTTAACGCGTTGCTCGATCATGTATCTTTCCATGGTTCAAATTGAGTTAGTCTGAAATTGAGAAATGTCAAATGAAATGCAGAAAAACACTTGACGTTTAGGTGTGGTTAACATTCAACATCGGCCATTAAAATTTAACCACCTTTTATAATGAAATACATGTTCAAGCAGAGTACTACAGATTCGTATAGTTCGGGTAAAGAAGGACTGTCTGTGTTTATCCATACCACTGGAGTTTACTTTCAACATGACTTCATTTTGTTTGAAAAGGTGGAACATATCACGAAGTTCAGATAAGGAACGACCTATAGAAAAGAGCTGGGTACGACATATTGTGCCTATGTTCTAATAACATCTTCGAAGGATTTGCGTCTGGGTCGCCAATGAGTTTCATCGCCTTTAGTGGATTCCAAAACAACAATTTATGCAGGCCAGGAAGAAGTGTGTATTCATTAATAGCATCGGAGATTGGGATATCGAGATCCAGTAGCTTGGATAAGCAGAGAATTGGCCACAGGAATACATCATCCTGTGTGTCCCTATGAAGCAATGTGCAGGTTGTATTAAAGCAATTTTCTTAATCAGGATTTTTAGGAAACAAGCAAATAAAGACGAAGGAAACCAATGACTCATCCATACAGATGTTTGTGAACCAATGAAAACACCGTCACCTGGCGGGAACAAATATTTTCTCAGTACCATTCACAATTATTCAAGACTAAAAGTATTAAAACAGATAAAGACGAAGGATTAGGGTGTGTTGAAAAAAAGACGATGCCTGTCACACATTCAATTATGATAACCATCCACAACAGCAAAAAGGGAGTAGCAGAAAGGAAAAATCGATCCCTGATTGAAGCAGAGGAGGCCATAGTGTTGCGACAATAGTGAAGAACGTGTGATTCGAACCGATACTATGACGGTTAAAATCACTAAAAATGGAACCAATACTCAACACATCAAGCCACTGCCGCGTGTACGAATTCAATTTCTAAACTTAAGTACACTCAACTGATGAGGAATTGCTATGTTATTGCCTGGTATACTGATGACGGCTGATGCTTTTGCTTATTCGATTTTCTTTCTGTGTTTTTTTTTATTTTATTATTAGACTTCTCTCGGGAGAGGCGAACCTATAGCGCCGAGTCGGCGCCCCGAGATGCCACCAAATGACTGTTGCAGTTCTTTTTGAACAGTTGCAGGTTGTAATGCTCCGGAAACACTAGCGCGGTGAGGGAGTTCCACAGCTTTCCCGCTCAGTAACGGAATGAGTTCTGATATAGAGATGTTCACTCCGTCGGGAGATGAACCGCAAAGTGATGTGATCCGTCCGATTGTCTCGTGGAGCACATATAAACCGAATTGTACGGAACAATACCACGAATCTCCGAAGAACAGTACGCGGGTTATATCAACCATACCTACCACCCAAGTGTCCGCCAATTGAGGCACACGATAAGATCATCAAAAGCCTAACCGCAAAACAAGCAGAAAATAAGAATACAAATATTTATTTTAAATCCGAAGATATGGTAACATTATCTGAAGTCTTATTTACATTACATTCACACATTGTAAGCAATGTTATCTCAAATATGTAAACACTACTCAAATTCAATTCCTTCATCCTATGTTATCTTGAATATGCAAACGAAATTAAACCCCATTCCTTTCATTCTACGTTATTCCGAAAATGTAAACAATTCGCTTTATCAAATGTTACCTCGAATATGTAACCACTAGTTGTTGTTTCGAGTTGAAGTTGAAGATGCAGTCGCCCACTAGCCTCCGAACGGAGACAATTTGTAATAAAACAAAATTAGTTTTAGGGCTCCTCGATAGTATAGTGGTTAGTATACCCACCACCCACGGGGTTCGATTCCCCGTAGGGGAGCCTCTGGCGCAAGACTAATGACCTTGCCCGGAAAAAACAAATCATTATGGAAAATTTAACAAACCTCAGGACTTGCTAAATAAAGCCAAGACCGGTTCCCGGTTGTAGTGTCGATGATGATGATGATGATGAAAATTAGTTTTAAATATATTAAGTTATGTAATATAAAAAAAAAATAAGAAAAAATAAAAGTTGTGTGTTTGTGGAATAAATTATAATGCCCACATTTATCTGGGGTGATAAGATATGTAAAACAGACAGAGACCGGCTACGCGCCTTTGATGTGATAGCGACTGTGGTCCCAAAGTCAGAGCCGTGTCCCCGATCAGGCGGATTATAGCGTTTGAAATAATAGTGAAGAAGATCGTGTGATTCGAACTGACGCTATGACAGCTCGAATCAAGAAAAAAATTTTACCTAAGCGTTACACATCAGGCTACTGACCGTGTTTTGAATTTGATTTCCAAACTCGACTATACTACACTGATGTGAATTATTTTTGTGTTATCGCTTGGTATACGGTTCTGATGTATTTTTCTTATTCGATTTTTCGTTCGGTGTTCTTCACTGTTTTTGCTTGTGAATTGTGTGTGTATCTGTTAGAATCGCTACAGGATCGCTCGTCTCTGTATGCTCCCAAGTAGGATGAGGGTATACTTAGGAGCAGAGCTCCAAACATGGGAGCAATTTATACAGAAGGAGAAGTTAGGCCGGAGTAAAATATTTCTTGGCTCTGAAAAGATAACTCAGTCTTCCAGAGGCTGACTTGGCGATGTTCGACACGTATTCATGCCACGATACATTCTCACAGACCATGATACCGAGCAATTTCAAGCTTTCCCCAGATTCGAGGGCCCGGACATTCATCATCAGCTCTGGAACCGATGATACACTTTTCTTTGTGAATACTGTATACTGTGTCTTCGATGCATTGAAGTCGACGAAATTGGCTTTTCCCCACTGCAGGACCTTATCCAGATCACGATTCAGAGAGTCGATCTGGCTATATCTCAGCTGGTGCGACGTTGATGCGCTAATGGGCCGATCACTCGAGAAAGACGAAACAAGTGTACCATCATCCGTGAAACTGAACACTCTGTTATCTGTCGACCCCAACAAATCATTTATGTGAAGCAAAAACAAGGTTGGAGTCAACCGATCGATTTTCGAAGAAGCTCTTCGTCCAGTTGCAAAGCTGCTGGGAAAGTCCATATGAATGCAGTTTGCTCAGCAATGCCCCGTGCCAGACGCGGTCAAAAGCCTTGGGGATATCCAATGCGACCGCCCTTGACTCACCATGCCGTTCAATCGCAGATGTCCATATATCGGTTATAAGTGTCAAAAGGTCTCCCGTGGACCGCCTGCCACGGAATCCATATTGACGATCATTCAGGAGTCCGTTGCACTCCAAATACTTAATTGACTCGGCGTTGATGACCTTTTCCATTACCTTAGATAACATAGACAGTAATGCTATCGGCTGGTAATTATGTGGGAGACACTCTTTTCTCTTCTTTAAGATTGCCTGAACTCGAGTTATTTCTCAGCAGGTAGGTAGGTCTTCTGTGCATAAGATAAGCAAAAGAGTTTTGGCGGTTCTTTAATACATTTCCAAAGAACCGCCCATCCTCTTTAATTAACCACTTTCCAAACCCATAGTACTTACCTGCAATTAGGGGCAGCGTAAGCTCCCCTGCAGCATCACATAGAATTATTATATGAGCCGTACCATATCTCCATCGGCTCGGCTTGTCAGCAATTATAATAGATAAATACTTGCTGGCCAGCGTAATTGTTGACACAGTCGTAGCCGATGGGTTTTGCTACGGTTCATAACCATTTATTGCCCCAGTCCCGAGGTTCGCAACACTTGCGACCAATTTCCTTTATCGGTTATCTACCGATCATGGGATTTGGGCACTAATATGATTCACCATAAACAATCATACCCCAGCCATGCCTACGATGACCCGCCTGACATCTAAAGTAAACATACAGTATCTCACTGTGCGTTTTGCTTACCCGCATATTAATCAAACATATAGCTATCCAGCCTGACCCTTTGCCGCCGTCGACGAGGTTTTTGCTGACTTATGTCAACCAAATAATTTGCCTCCTTGTGCACCGGAGCCATATGGGTAGATTGGATATTGCCTACATCGGTGTTTCCAAGGAATCGTTGGCAAATACCATGACGACCCCTTTTGTATCATAGGCACATCATATACATCATGTATGCCACCATTTGATCTGTGAAATAGCGTTTTTGTTTACTTTGAAACAAAAATCTATTTCCTCTGGCATACATCACCAACGATGTATGGGTGCATCGCCCCCGACGATTCCACTTCTGTTTGATCAGGTATCCACCGATCATCGTCCTCATCGCAGGGCATTGTACTTGTCCTATACGGACACATATAGAATCCTCCCTTATCTATGCAATTCGCGGCCATCAAACTGATGGATGTGACTTGTATCGTCGAGTCAGATATCATCGTCACAAGAGTGCACACGCACTATACGCGCTTATTAAGCTTTTTTTTTATACGGAGTCGAGTCCGAGCGGAGTATCTTTTGTATCGTGCGTGATCCTGTGTCGAGCTGGTGTTGAAGCCCGTCCTTGTGTGATTCGCTAAATATAACTTCCTATCAGCGTAAAAGTGTTAAGATAAAATAAGTTAAACGCAGCTTTAGCTAAACTCTAATATGTACCGCGGGTTAATGTAAAAACATATGACAGTTGTGTGTTACGTAATTAAGTCTACAACAACCTAATGTATTCGTCTAACTGAACGGAAAGATTACAATAAAAATAATTACAACAAAACAATCCAGTGCGTTTCTATCTTTCACTTTCCCTGGTGCTTGGATTTTAGTGCTCGCTCGCGGAACTTTTAGATTGTTTGGGGAGTGAAGTGAACCCGTGTCGTGTCAGGCACCTACTTCAACCCCATAGAGTCTGCCGAGAACCGGCGACAGTTTTGGAGCACAGTTCTTAAGGACTACTGCTGGTATTCCGTCCGGGCAGGTTGCCTTCCTACAATCCAGTTCATGTAGGTTGCGTTGAATAGTACGCGGGCGGAACCTCACATCCCACATCGTAGACTATACCGGTGCGATCACAAGTGGTTCTAAAAGACCGGCATCGAGGTTTGAATTCGCAGAAAATAAATTTGCGAACACATTAGCTTTATACTTTGAATTTGTGACTAACGTCCCGCTGCCCGTCACTAATGGGGGAAAAGAGGAGGAAGCAAAGTTTTGTCATTGACTAGAAGGGGCCCGAACCAGTCGGGCACTGAAGAAGTTTACTGATCACTCTGTCGTTGTAGCCCTTCTTCGCGGTATCAATCGCCTGACTGCACGCGTTTCTGATTCTAACAAAACTCGTTCTGTTAACCCCAATGGGATTGGAGCCATTGCTTAAAAGCTCTATTTTTACCGCTGTGATCTGCTCGCATTTTTGATCAAACTAAGGTTTATCAGATGAATTTCGTTTGATGGAGTGTTGAATGTAGATCTCCATTCCGAGCAGAATAATCTCTGTGACGTACTCCGCGCAGGCGTTAACATCGTAGTATCCAAAGCACGCCTCCGACTACGGAAAGGATGCGAAAAAAATCTCGCAAGTCGTCGCAGTTGGCAGCTCCATACCTCCATACATGGCGAAGCTGCTTAGGTCGATTATTCGCTTGAAATGCAAGTGGTTGCCCGACAGATACCAAGCAGCGATCTGGGTTTCCCAGTGGCGCAGCAATCTCCACGGTATAAATACCCGGCTCGGATGTCAAAAACAGATCCAGGGTGTTCGCATAATCACCTCGGGCAGCCGGCACTAGCGTAGCTTCCTTCACGAGTTGAGACAAATTGCGGCTAACAGCGAACGTCTCCGCCAACCTCCCAGCCTCGTCGGTTCTGCTAGAATGTACCAACTAGGCGGAATTGTGCATATGAAAATCATCAAGGACGACAATTTCAGAAACTAGGTGGTTGGTCTGTATCCCGTTGATGGTACGTGAAAGATTTTCGAAAAATGTGGCTGGTCGATCGTGTATGTTATTGGGTTCTAACGCCTCCATCCTCTGGCAAGCCAGATGGGACCGCGCTGAATGTAAGTCGTATCCTGTGCAATGAACATATGTCGAATTAGTTTACGAATCGACCTGGGTCTCAGTTAGGGCAACGATATCAGGTTTCGCTGTTTGCAAATATTGGTGGACGGTGTTTACATTCGTATTAGTGAAACTGATGTTAGAAAATGCCGTTATCAGTCGAGCATTAATAGAGCCTCGAGAACGAACCCGATTATGCGATTACAAATTTCCTTAAGTTCGGTTATTTATCGTAATATCTGCATGATGTTCCCCCTGATATAGTGCCCCCCGGAGATCCGAACGGGAAACTAGTTTACCTCCGGATTTATTTATCTCAGAAGGTACCATCATGACATGTCTTCGTGTCAGTCCGGGCCATTAGCCATACATCCGAAACATAGTTAAAGGTTTCTCCCGTCGATATCGCGGAATGTACACCGTGACGGGGTGGTATTTCACTGTGGGATCGACTACCATCTAAACCAACCTCTTCTCGAATTGGTCCATCAGCCAAGCTCCGAAAGATGGCCAGGTATTTCTCCCGACCATTTCACGGAGCCTGGAGGTTAATGGGGCGGTATTTCACCGGGCGGGGGTGGGAACGAACATATGGGGCAAAGTCACTGATTGCTTTCAACCCGGCGAAGGTCAGGGCGATCCTTGTCCCTGTTCAATCCAAGTTGACATGCAGTCTCCACGTGACACCCCTGGATAACTACTTTGGTGCCCGCCAAGTAGTGGACCAATGCATGCAGCGTCGGTGGGACCCCGCGACAAGCCTCTTACGACAAGCCGGCCTAGCTGTGAGTATATTCTAACGAATTACTTACAGGGCTAAATAGTTCCACAACTATGGATTGGTAGTCACTGTGAGTATACCTTGCACTAACCTGCCTTAAGAGTTAGTTGCAAATAAGAGTGGTGTCTATTGCCGACCACCTTCCCGTCTTGTGGTATGTATCTTTCCTGCTCTGGAATGAATAAAATCATTCTTTTTCCATTGTAAGACTTTGGTCAGTTCTCGATTTCGGGATTCGATCTTTGTGCATCTTAACTGATGCGGCGTTGGTGCGTTATGTATGTCAACATAATGATGCTTCCAAGATGAAATTCACTCGTAGATGGATAACGAAAACTTGCCCCCTAAGCACCTGTTCGCAAATTTTTGAAATCAACTGTAGTTTTATTGTTAAGCAACTCACTAATTGGAGTACAATGCCTGGCGTATATTTATATTAAAGTGTGCAGATGGTAAATTCGATTACAGTACAAGAATTCATATTCAATGTCAATGCCTAAAAGTACTGGAAAATTAAAACATCAGCGCGTAACTAAAAATCATTGAAGTGAATCGCCAATTAAATATTGCAACCTCTAACCAAATAACCCTTATCTATACTGCCGTCCACCAAACAGCACACTGGGCCTATTTAGAAAGTAGGTCTACAAGAAACAAAGCAGCATTATATTAGTCCCACCAATTCGTGGCTGAGTGGTGGGCCAGCAGAAAGAGTTGCAACAGAACTGAACTCATGTAAGTACCACGTAACAGAGTATCAACCAGCGGTCTACTTGGTTATGGATGACGACAATCAAGTCAGTAGATGTTTAACATTTTGTTAGTACCAAGCATTCTAGTGGCTTGTAATTCTTGTTGGGTGAAGTGCAAAACTTGAAAAACCATATAAAATAAATAAGTTAGTGTCCAGGGTGGCGTTACGCCACAATGAATGGAGTTCAATTATTCATCCTTTTTATTGCAAGTGCTACTCAATCTTCGGCACAAGCCCGCGATGACAAGGTAATACAAGACCACAAAAGTCGAATATTAATATATAATAATGTGTTTCAAAAATCAGTGAAATGGAAGCCAACTTTTTCGTATCGTTGAACATTAACAAAACAATGTCCTTAAAATTGTAAAATGTCGCCAAGGTCATTTGCTGGCGGTTTGTAGAGAATCAATGCATTGCTCATATGTGTGCGCCTCATTGGAATGCAGGTATCGTTGGCGGTAGCAACAAAAGTTCTAACAAAACTCACATCGATAACAATTAATTCCATCCATTTAGCCTTTGATAAATGATTGCGGGCGGAAGCCTCATTTTTGTGAGCTAGTCGAATACTTAAAATGCGCATGGAGTCGATCAGGTTTTCGTGCTACTACCTTCCCGGTCTGCAATGAATTAATGGTATTCTATTAATCTTATATTTTAATTCCATTGCCGTGCTGTCCAATGGCAACAATTAATTTTCATGCAACCTATTGATTTACGTTTGACGGGGTAGTTGGAATAATTTGTATTCAGCAGCAGTCGCCGGTTCATGTGCAATTTGTTCGCTAATTCGCAGGTGAGGAAGCAATAAGGAAATGACAATAAAAGGGGGATACTCTGCTTAGCAGACAAGACGGACGTTGTGTGTAGCGAAGGGCGTGAGAACCTTACATATTACACTGCCTACTTTGTTCTTGGAGGAAAATATTCTCACGTTGCTAATAAGCTTAAATATAAAACTCAATATTTAGTTTATTGAGGGAAAAAAGCAGATTTTACGGTAATTATAAGGCCATGGCTTCCGCATTAAATATTTAATACAATTTATGGAAACGTAAAACTTCGGCGCAGGGCTAATAACCTTGCCCGGAAAAACAAATTATTAAGGACAATTTAACAATTCTCGGACAAGCACCAAATACCGGTGGAGAGACTTGCTAAATAAGGCCTAGACTGGATCCCGGTTGTAGTGCCGATAATGATGATGATGACAATAGGTGAAAGAACTACGCGTTGGTATAAGTAGTTAATTTTATAATATTGTTTGAGGTATCATTCTTATCGGTGTACTTCCGACACTCGAGCGACATCTGCACGTTCATTACAATTAAACTTAACGTCGTTCGTTCAACATATATAACGTCTTGATCGACACCACGCCATGCTGTTTACTTTCGGGCTCATACGCGTAAATCCACGATTCATCACCTGTCACGATGTCATAGACGTGTTTCGAAGCACCGCGACCGTATTTTTTGAGCATTTCTTTCGACCAATTGACACGAGGCTTTTTTTGGGGGATTGACAAATTGTGTGGGATCCAACGCGAACAAATTTTTTTGACAGTCAAATGTTTATGCAATATTGAATGTATGCTGGTCCCACTAACGCCTAAGGTTGTCTCAATCTCACGATAGGTCACATGACGATCTTCCAATATCAGTTCGCGCACAGCATCAATGGTTTTCGGAACAACAACTGATTTTGGACGACCTTCACGAAATTCATCTTGGAGTGAACTACGACCACGATTGAATTCACCATACCATCGATAAACACTGGTCCTTGATGGAGCTTCATCGCCAAAAATTGAATTAAGTTCATCCATGCACTGTTGCTGAGTTAATCTCCGCCGAAAGTTGTAAAAAATAATCGCACGAAAATGTTGACGATTTAATTCCATTTTTGGGCCGAGATGAATCTTTTAAGTTACTGTAAACAACACAAATAGCGCTCGTATGTCAAAACGTTCTGAGTGCATATAACCTCAAAAATGTCCAACTTTACGATAGAGCTGTCAATTGCCGGATTGCAACGCTAGGGTCACCAAATCCCGAAACATAAGAGGCAACCCTCGTATATTGTATGCGATTGGGAGCAATGATATTCCTCTGTAGTTTTCGCAGTCAGATCTGTCGCCTTTTTTGAAAATGGGGATGACTATTGAGGTTTTCCATTCTTCCGGAGTGACTTCCTTATCCCATATTGTTTGGATGAGCTGGTCGATCTTTCGAGCGGTTGCCTCTCCTCCATGCTTCACAAGCTCTGCCGGTATGCAGTCGACTCCGGGAGCCTTGTTGTTTTTCAATCGCTTTATTGCGTCTACAACTTCGTTGAGAGACGGCTCTGGGATCTGAGGCTCGGCTGTATGTCCGCTTGGTGCATTTATCTGTGGTTGATGGGTGCGTACATTGAGCAGATTTTCAAAGTACTGCTTCCATCTTGTCACGATATTGTTTGTTTCTGTGACCAGACAGCCGTTTGCATCTCGAATTATTTTGGCTCTTCCTCGGTAGCCATTTCTAATTGAATTTATGCCGACATACATACTCTTGATGTTCTTTGCCCTAGAATTTTCTAGGATTTTTTCAATCCGAGTCTTCTCCCATTCGCGTTTTTTGCGTTTGAAGAGCCTCATTGTCTCTCTCCGAATTGTCGCGTATCTTTCTGCGTTGACTTCATCATATCTTTCTAAGTGGATCACTCTGAGGCGTTTACGTTCTTCGATCTTCGCCCTGCACTCATCGTCAAACCAAGGTTTGGACTTAATTGTTTTCTTAAATCCTAATACCTTTTGGGCTGTTAGTTTGATTGTGTCTCTGATCGATGTCCATTTAGTGTTCACACTATTAGCTTCCTCTTCCCCACTGCTTACATTCTCTAGAATGCTAAATCTATTCTTTAGTTCGTCTTGATATTCAGCCCTTTTGCGTAGGTCTTTCAGTTTATCAGTGTCGAACTTTTTGCTTGTCTCCCGTGACTGCCCATGTGGGATTGCTGCGAGGCGACTCCTGATTTTGCCAATCACTAGAAGATGATCGGAGTCGCAATCTGCTCCTCTGTATGATCTTACGTCAAGGATATTCGAGTGGTGTCTTTTGTCTATGAGGAAGTGGTCTATTTGGTTACGCGTTACGCCGTCGGGTGATATCCATGTGGCTTTATGAATTTCCTTGTGCTTGAACATCGTGCTTTTCACTATCAGATCTTTTGACGCTGCGAACGTGATAATTCGAATTCCATTATCATTTGAAACGTCGTGTAGACCTTCTTTACCTATAGTTGGTTGGAAGATATCTTCCTTTCCAATTTTCGCATTGAGGTCCCCGAGGAGGATTTTAACATCGAATGATGAGATCCCATGAAATACATCCTCTAGGGTCTCGTAGAACGTGTCCTTCGTTTCTTCGTCCGCAGATTCTGTTGGGGCGTGTACGTTTATAAATACATAATTGTACCATCGGCCCTGTATTTTTAGCACAGACATTCGGTCATTAAAAAATGTCACATCTTTTACATGGGGCGTAATCTTCTTGCTTATGATGAAGCCGGTTCCGAGGTTATGTGTATCGGTACCTCCACCCACCAGTGTAAATCCGTTGGTTTCGATTACTTGATGTGGGAGTCGGACTTCCTGAAGCGCGACCATGTCCATTTTATATTGTTTCGTGTTTTCTACGACCGTATGTATAGCGCCCGGTTTATACAACGTTCGAATATTTATTTTGCCTACAAATTGTATCCTTATATTTATCCTTGCTTATTATTATAACGTTCAATTCAATATCATCTTTAATCTTCTCTTACTTTTGATTTATTTAGTTTTGTTTACTCACCTTGGTGGATGAACCGTGGTTTTCAGGTCTACGTCGCTCTTCTTTGTTCTCCTATTCTCTTAGTTACCTCCCTCTTTTACCCCGCCCCGCATTCTTCTCCACGACACTCCTTGCAATTGTACACCCCTGTCTACCTCGAGGGCTCTGTATCCAATACACTTATAACCCCTCTACTAATTGAGCAATGGATGCCCGCTCTTCTTATGCTGTGAGCCATCCGCCCGATCAGGGCATGATGGCTCTTATAACTAAACTAAAAGAGGAGGTCGATGGTCTCAGGACTGAGAACGCTGTCCTTAAAAAGCAATTGGCCTTATTAAAAGCCATCCCACCTCCACCCCCCCTCAGTACCGGTTTGGAAACATCTGATTCGGAATCAGAATTCGAGCCCGAAATAGAAAACGCCACCGCCACTTCTGGGGCCTCAATGGATCACGGTGACTCGCGTACCCCCACCTCAAACTCATTTATGGAATCAAGGCGCAAGACGCCGCTGCCAATATTGAGCTGCGAGGGAGGCCCCTCCAGTAAGCGTATCGCCAATGACCGCACGCTAACACCACTCCCACCATCTTCATCACCTTCTTTCCCTAAAAAAATGTCGATCCCACCGATAATCTCAAATACGGAAAAAAATCGTACCTCCGCTGAATTCTTGCCCACCAAGGGCAACTCCGGCAATTGACCCAAAACCAAAGGTCGCTTGTGTTTCCAACACTGTGCAGCCAGCGGTCGAGATCCGCGGACCTGTCGCCAAGAAGAAACAGCAACCCGGTGTCTTTGCACGGGACCCCAATCTGAAGAACTTCGTCGGTGATATGAACCGACTAGGGATTTCCAACTTTAAGGCAAAGACCTTAAGCCCATCCCTAAACAAAATTGTAACCTACGATAGGGAAACCTGTGGCGGTTCCTTCGAACGCCACTGCTTATCTTCTCGCCTATGATACGAAAACACCCCACAATCTTACAAAAACCCTATACTACAAGTATTTTAGCAAGTACAGCTGAGCGCCAGTACTTACCTGGCAATTAAGCATACAAACTTCCACCTAAGCGCATAGATCCTGGAAAGCATTTACGCACCTTCCAGTTATCTATTTAAAATGTCTCCTAACCACGTAAGCCATATTCTCGCTAATTAATAGCACGAGCAACAAGAGACATTTTCCCCCAAGGGTATGATTGCACGAAACACAGCATATGCCTAGAAAGCAATTCGTCGGTTGTATGTTGCATCATCAGATTACCTAGTAAGAAATTAAAAACGCAGCATACACCAAGGAAAATCATTCGGTGCTACCTAAATATACTAACCCTGCTACGCACGTGCGCGACGATCATCGTATTCATCCCAAGTCACAGCAGTTATCCAACCAACGAAACTTGCTCACTTATCTCGTGCCCAGACGTCGGAAGCAAATTCTGTGGCATTAAAACATGCACACAAGAGTTCTGAGTAGGCCACCAGCATCGGTACGATGACACAATCATCGCTGTGCGAGTGTCTTTTCCACTGATGGCATATGTGGCCCCATTCACGGGCAAAATGATCATGCACCCCTGTCTATACAAGTTTGGCCCAGCTGCAGATCATTGCTCATTGGTGTTCCCATTATGGATTTCGTTGATCCACGGTCCGCATAATTGTGGACACACACACCATGAGCAACAGGGGCAAACATCGTGTATGTTTCGCTCCCTCTGTGCTGGGACCAATGCTTAGAAAACCATCACTTGTTGGGCACCGAAGCGATGGATGGAATTTGCTATTCTGTCGTTTTCGGTGACTTAACCAATCGTGATACTGATTCCGTGGAGGGAAGTCGGCCCTCCACGTTAAACAAGTCATACAGTCAACCATCATCGAGTAGTGAGTCAAACGCCAAGTTTAAGTAAATCGCGCGGCCGGGTGAAGTACCCTTTCGTAGTAGATGTATTGCGGCGTCGAGCGACTAGTTTGTTACATAATAAAATCTATAGTAACTCAATAGTGTGCAAGAAATTAAATTAACCCTAGTGACTACTACATCACGTATACAAGAATTTGTGGATATAATTAGCTTTTGTTTCGTTAATAAAATCTATATGTAATAAATAAGGTGGAATGTGTAAAATATAAGCTGTGTTTTCTTCACTTCATACTACGCCGAGATCTGAGCAAGATCCGGATTTGGGGGAAGACGCTCAGAGACACTAAAATCAAGCGACCCCCATAATTGGTGACAGTGCAGGGAGAATTTGCTGATGACGGAAGTAGAACCAGTGCCACAACAACACAAGTACTTCCAAACACTACAAACCTACCGCAAGGTTAACGAAAACCTCAAGGCCAAGAAGGTAAATTACTACACTTTCACTCCGGCCGACGAAAAGTCAAGGATCATTCTTTAAAAACGAGTCGCTTCTTGCTGGGAAAAGAACGACATCGTAATTGCCCTTGAGGCAACATTTCCCAACGTCCAATTCACTGACGTTAAAAAATTCGGTCCCCCACAACGGTTTGTGAAAATCAGACCAGAAAAATACAGCAAGGTGAACATATGGGAGCTTCCATAATACGGACAAAGTCGCTTCCAATCTTGCATTAGCAAGTCGTATTTCACAGGTATTCCATAACAGTGAAATACCTCAATGCAGACATTACCAACGTTTCGGGCATGTCTCCCGAAATTACAACATGAGCCGCCGTTGCGTTCGTTGCGGAAAATCCCACGATATTGGCAAGTGTGAACTACCGCCAGCCAAATACGATCCCACAACAAATGTGCAGGATGAAATAATACTGCCAACTTGCTGCAACTGCGGAAATAAAGGACATCCGGCCAGTTACAGGAACTGTCATAAATATAAAGAAATAATTCAAAGATCCAAGGAGACTCGAACTAAACAAACATCCAAGTCAGACTTCGGACTTCGATCAGGTTTTCGTGCTAATACCTTCCCGGTCTGCAATGAATTAATGGTATTCTATTAATCTTATATTTTAATTCCATTGTCGTGCTGTCCAATGGCAACAATTGATTTTCATGAAACCTATTGATTCACGTTTGACGGGGTAATTGGAATAATTTATAATTTGTATTCAGCAGCAGTCGCCGGTTCATGTGCAATTTGTTCGCTAATTCGCAGGTGAGGAAGCAATAAGGAAATGACAATAAAAGGGGGATACTCTGCTTAGCAGACAAGACGTCCCACTGACAGGAACCTAACGACGGTTGAGATAAACAACGTTGCAAAACGACTTCACGAGATTCTAGTTGAAACTTCGGAGACTCATGTCCCGAAGTATAAACTTGAAAAGACCTATCAGATTCCCCATGACGACATCACTCTTCGTCTCATCCGGGAGCGTAAAAAGCTCTGCAGAATGAGATATCGTCACCGCTTTACGCAAAGGGAGCCATTATTGCGATCCATTATTCACAATATTGGTACACTGATAAAACAGAGAATCCAAAACAATCGTACCCGACAATTGGAAGACAAACTGAAGGGTATTATATATTATATTATATTATATATAATTATATTATTATAAATGTATTATATTATATATAAAAGTTAAAAAGATATGTGGCACTTCCCGCATCACTGGGCCAATTATGCACAATGGTGTTGTTGTCAATAACGACACCAATAAAGCAAATATCATCGGAGAGACGTTCGAAAACAATCACAAACTCACTCTCCAAGATGGCGACCCGGAAACTAATGCAATCGTTAGTTCAGAGGTCCACAGTAAGTTGGACGACTTCAACGAGCCAATTGTTGTCTTTAACCCAACTAACAGTGCATACTTCGATGACACACGTGATAATGGTCACGGTTTCATCACACCAAATACCCTACAGAGTCTGGTTAAATCTCGACACCCTAAGAAGTCACCTGGTATCGACAACATGTCATACCACTCGTTGCGAAGGCTTTCTGCCTTATTCTTTATAAAGCTCTCCATTCTGTTCAACCATGCTTACAACATGGGGTACTTTCCCCAAGCTTGGAGGCACGCTATTATTTGTCCAATAGCAAAAGTTGGGAAACCAACGTATCACCCCTCAAGCTTTCGCCCTATCTCGCTTCTTACTTGCATCAGCAAAATATATGAAAAATTCATATACGAGAAGCTAAATAACTTTGTCAGTGCCAGGCACCTAATACCTGATTTCCAATTCGGATTTCGAAGAGCGCACAGCACCACTATGGCTCTCAATTTATTTCAAAACTCGTCTGCGTGCGGCTCTTTAATAAGGAACCCACCGTTGTGGTAAGCCTAGACATTGAAAAAGCTTTTGATACGACTTGGATCGAAGGTCTCGCTTTTAAACTACTGAATACTGGCCTCAGTAGAACGCTATGTAGCATCATCTACCAGTTCGTTCGCAACAGAACCTTCCAAGTTAGAATGAATGGAAAGCTTTCCCGAACTTTTCACGCCGCTGCAGGCGTACCACAGGGCTCCATTCTAGGCCCCATCTTATTCAATATTTACACCTCCGATATTCCCCGCCCTGCGGACGGGAGAGTAAACCAAATATGCTATGCGGATGACGTCCTGGTGTACACGTCAACCAAAGGCCCTAACCTCGCAACAAATCGACTCAACCGTCACTTGGACGAACTGTATCAGTATTACAGTCGATGGAAAATCCGACTTAATCCATCCAAAGCAGTAGCCATAATTCTGAGTAGTAAACACTCCCAACCTGCTTCTCGATATTCACAGAATATTCGAATAAAAATTGGAGATACTACGATTAGACCACAGGACAAGATGAAATATCTCGGGGTCACTTATACCCCAAAAATGAATTTCATCAAACATGTGACCCACATTCTCCAAAGGGGCCTCGGTCGGTCTAAGCAACTGCACAACATCTTGAAGTGGAGGAACAAAGTTGACACCAAAGTTAAGCTTCTCTGCTATAAGCAGCTAATGCGATCTGGAATATCGTACGCCTTTCCCATATGGTCCTGCATATCTTCGGCTCAAATGGAAAGCCTTCGGGTTTGCGAAAGGAAACTCCTCAGAAGATGCACCAATCATTCAAGAAGGCCTGACGGTCGTCATTACCCCAACTCTCACCTATACGAAGGCGCCTCCATTACCCCTATCGACGAGTACTTGCTTCAATTAGCATATAAGTACCTCGAAAACATTCAGAACAGCGAGAACCTACTTGTACGGGACTCTTGGGTTCTTGACCCTTCTCTCTCTCGATCTCTTCGGATCAAACCCCCACAATTTCTTCTTCAGTACAAAACTGAAGAAAGCACCCTTCCCAACAACATTCCCCTCTATAATAGAGGATTTCTGGACCCATCCCATAGGGTCTACAATTAACAAACCAAACACACGAACGCACAGTACAAGACGGCACAAACACAAACATACACACCGACCAAAGAGCAGATTATCAGACGCCAAAGACGTGATCTGCGTTTACTACCGCACCCAAGACCCACCGGTCTTGTATGATTTCTTTCCCACCATCCCTCTATAAAAGTAGTTAGAGAACATTTGGACTAACACTGTCCACACTATCCTTGGATACCCCCCCTTTTTTTCTTCTCTTTTCAGATGCCGCGAGACCGAGCCCAACATCCTCACGGATGTGGGTGATTCTGGTTATCGCAAGATGACCAGAAGTCAGAGACAAGATGAAGGACACATATGTCCTGTCTCGCCAAATTCGGCCTTCTCGCCACAATTTTTTTTTTAACAGACAAGACGGACGTTGTGTGTAGCGAAGGGCGTGAGAACCTTACATATTACACTGTCTACTTTGTTCTTGGAGGAAAATATTCCCACGTCGCTAACAAGCTTAAAGATAAAACTCAATATTTAGTTTAATGTGGGAAAAAATGCAGATTTTACAGTAATTATAAGGCCATGGCTCCGCATTAAATATTTAACACGATTTATGGAAACGTAAAACTCCCGAAAGTCTGTGTAAGATTATGTCTCCTGGAATAGATGTGAAATTAATTTTATTGAAACTCTTTTCAAGACACGTTGTGGGGGTTAATGTGTATGCCAACGTATGGCACGTATTACTTAAATCCCCAACGATGTTTCGACGCAGACGAGAATGAAGAAATAAAAACATACAAACACCTCAACTGGTACTGATTGGAATTAATTTTAATTTGATTTAAATTTTATAGTTTTTTTTTATTAATTACTATTATTATTTTTTAGATTGTTTACAATAGCTTAATTTTCCAAATTGTCGCGGACTTTTTGTCAAACACCAACGTCAAATATTTTCGTAACCAATTTCGGTAAATTAAAACTCAATCGTATACTCGCACTGATCCGACGTATTTGTATACACCTCGGTGGTTAATATTCGACTCTTTTGGATATAATTAATTTGTGGTTGTGCCCGAGAGACCGCGTGTCCGATCGTAACGGAGATGGGATAGTGACTTTGCGCGATGATGAACGACAAGCGGTTGACTAAAATTAGGGTGGAAATCGTAATTTCTGCTTTTTACACATTGATCTGCCAATGGTAATCATGCTCTCTTGTGTGTTCCCCAACTCACCACACTCATCCAGGTCGAAACGTACTTGTGTATTCGTTCGACTTCGATGGGCGTAGCCAGAATGGAGAAATCAAAAGGGAGAGCACAATAACCCAGGGTTGATCTGGCTAGGTGTGTGTGCGTCAGTGCCGTGTATACGGCTGGTCTACTGACCTAGTGATAATCTCTTAGGTCAACGCACTATAGCAAGACAGAAATACGAGAAAGAGGAAAACCTAGCTAAGGTTATTCACCAGCAAAAAGAGATCATTGATCCCAAGCGAATGGGTGATCTGGGAAAAGTCAATAGGACGCCGCATCGGCTGGGGATATAATACCATTCTGTGGAATGCCCCTACAACGTCACAAAAACCCTCTGGTAGTAAATGAATGCGAACAATTTTAGTAGTCAATGAATTTCTTCATAGATGATTCAGATTAAGTATTTAAAATACCACAGCGTCAGACACTTTTTATAAGCTAAAATTTAGTATCAAATAATTTGAGTTTTCTTCAAATAAAAAGTGTCCCATTATCAGCGCAAGATTTGAGTTTTATGCCATTTGTGCTGTAAAATGTTACCGTTAAAAAAATAGGCATCGCGACAGCTGATAGCTCACGGTTATTAAAAATGAAGCACAATAGGTGAAAGAACTACGCGTTGGTATAAGTAGTTAATTTTATAATATTGTTTGAGGTATCATTCTTATCGGTGTACTTCCGACACTCGAGCGACATCTGCACGTTCATTACAATTGAACTTAACGAACTCCATCTGTGCTGTCGTTCAGTTCCACATATAGTGGTGGAAACAATAATAGAAACAAAGGTTTAGATAACGATCAACAATCAGTAACTGCATACAATTTGGTTTTTCTTTGACACCAATTCTATACCCGAACCGTGCCTAACAGTACTTTGATATGGGGCATCAATTTGCTCTTATCAGTTTTTTGTTTTTGCCTAGTAGTAAAAAATGCAAGCGAAAGGGACATTTTGCCTGGAAAAAATAATAGAAACAAACCATCACCACAGTCTTCAATCGTGATTGTGAAGTAAACTACTGGTTCGTCCTTATTGAAATCGTCGTAGTGTTTGTTTGGAAAAAAAAACAATAAACATAAAATTTTGTGAAAATGGGTTGTGGAGTACATTGCACTAGTTCCGATCGTGAATTGATAAAAAATTAAGAAATGACGGGAAAACAATGGATGAAATAGCTAAGCTAATGAAGTGCTCTAAGAAAAAAATATTCACAGCTCTTCATTCAGGTCCCAAAATAGAAACCACGAGGCAGAAAAAGAGGAACAACCTCACGGTTCGACAAACTGCTAATCCGACTATCCAAGAACAAGCCGTTTTTTTTTTCTTCAACGGAATTAAAAAATGACAAACGCACCTTTTACGAGTCGTACAATTAGAAACAGACTAATAGAAGCGGGTCTTTCTGGAAGAGGTCCAGAAAAGTTCCATACTTAAGCAAGAAAAATATAAGGCAGAGACTCGTTTTTGCCAAAAAAAAAAAACACCTCCACCGTGCGAATTTGAATAACATCTTATGGTCCGATGAAACCGCGATTAATTTGTTTGGTTCCGATGGAAAAATGTACGTCAGACGACCAATGAACTCGATCCAAAGTATACGAAAAAGACAGTGAAACATGGTGGAGGCAACTGAGTAATTTTCGGGGTGCTTTTCAGCATCTGGTGTTGGTCCAATTTTTCTTATAAAGGACAAAATGTGTGTTAAAGATTATATAGAAATCTTAAACACCGTTATGCTACCATTTTCTGAAGAGGACATGCCTATTAAATGGGAGTTTATGCAGGATAATGACCCCAAGCACACATCAAAATTGGCTAAAGAATGGTTTCTTCAAAACAAAGTCGATGTTATGGAGTGGCCATCGCAGTCCCCTGATCTTAACCCAATAGAACACCTATGGGGCATTCTTAAGCGCAACATCGGAGACTGCAAAGCTAAAAATAAGGAAGAACTTTGGTCCAAAATAAAAGATGAATGGTACTCTATACCATCGGCGACTTTTACCAAACTAGTCAATTCCATGGGACGAAGATGCGAAGCAGTCATTAAAAACAAAGGTGCAACAACTATGTATTAAAAGGATATGAAACACTTTTACTGTAAATTAATTCTTCACAAAACACAAACAAAAAACGGAGCCGAAACAGGAAGAAAAATATCTAAACTGTTCGGAGATGGTACTATTGGTGCATACGCGGAAAGTGTGGTGAGAGATACAGGAGTGTGATTTAGTAAGTAGGCGCGTATTGTACATTAGAAGATTACATATCCTACGGGGCTGCATAGAGCAAAGAACGCGTATTGTATCAGTTGGATCGCGCATTAGTGGAATTTTACATAGTCCAGAGTAACACAGTAGATACTCCGCAGTATAATACGAGGGTTGCTTCTTATGTTTCGGGATTTGGCAACCCTAGTGTTGCAATCCGGCAATTGACAGCTCTGTCGTAAAGTTGGACATTTTTGAGGTTATACGCACTCAGAACGTTTTGACATACGAGCGCTATTTGTGTTGTTTACAGTAACTTAAAAGATTCATCTCGGCCCAAAAATGGAATTAAATCGTCAACATTTTCGTGCGATTATTTTTTACAACTTTCGGCGGGGATTAACTCAGCAACAGTGCATGGATGAACTTAATTCAATTTTTGGCGATGAAGTTCCATCAAGGACCAGTGTTTATCGATGGTATGGTGAATTCAATCGTGGTCGTAGTTCACTCCAAGATGAATTTCGTGAAGGTCGTCCAAAATCAGTTGTTGTTCCGAAAACTATTGATGCTGTGCGCGAACTGATATTGGAAGATTGTCATGTGACCTATCGTGAGATTGAGACAACCTTAGGCGTTAGTGGGACCAGCATACATTCAATATTGCATAAACATTTGACTGTCAAAAAAATTTGTTCGTGTTGGATCCCACACAATTTGTCAATCGCCCAAAAAAAGGCTCGTGTCAATTGGTCGAAAGAAATGCTCAAAAAATACGGTCGCGGTGCTTCGAAACACGTCTATGACATCGTGACAGGTGATGAATCGTGGATTTACGCGTATGAGCCCGAAAGTAAACAGCAGTCGACTGTCTGGGTGTTTCAAGATGAGCCAAATCCAACAAAAGTTTTTCGCGCACGAAGCACTTCCAAGCAAATGGTCGCCTGTTTTTTTCGGAAAAACTGGACATGTCGCAACCGTACCACTAGAACAACGCAGAACAGTCAATTCTGAGTGGTACACAACCATTTGTTTGCCAGTTGTCTTCCAAGAAATCAGGAAAACCAACCGCCGAAGACGGATCACTCTTCACAACGACAATGCGAGCTCTCACACATCGGCTGCGACAACTGCATTTTTGAGCACCCAAAACATCGATTTGATGGGTCATCCGCCGTATAGTCCTGACTTGGCACCGAATGACATCTTTTTATTCCCGTACGTAAAAAACAAACTAAGAGGTCAACGTTTTTCGACACCTGAAGAAGCGGTTGCTGCATTCAGAATGCATGTGTTGGAGATACCTCAATCAGAGTGGCAAAAGTGCTTCGACAATTGGTTCAAACGCATGCAAAAGTGTATAGATTTTCATGGGGAATATTTTGAAAAACAATAAAGTGATTTTCGATGATCAATATTTGTTTTTGTTCTCTAATCCCGAAATATAAAAGGCAACCCTCGTATAATAATTTGGAAATTCAATTCTTTAACATTTTTTTACATAGTGCGTATAACGGGAATTCCAAGAAAACCGATTTTCGAAGATAAAGTGAGTACCAGGCTGACGTTCAAACCGACAACTTGTCGCTCAGTTTTGCTCGTGCTATTTATCTTAATCAACCGTTATTTTCACAATAATTATCACAATTTAATTATCATTATCTTGTGTTCTTTGCCTCGTTTTCCGCATACATACAATTTGAACAAGTGTTAAAACCGTTAAGTTATGGCCCCTGGGCCACGTGTGTTAAACAAAATTAAGCGTAAACGGTTGCGTTACGACGCCGTTATTGGAGGCCAAACTCCTCCCGATAAACTTTCAAAATTGAATAATAAAGTGAGTATTAAAGTGCTAGAGAAATCTAAAATGTGTTCAAACACTAACTTTTTCCAACCACTTCAAAGTCTGATGGAAGACTCACCTGAAATAGATCCGACCAATGTCGAACAGTGCATAGAACTTCCTAAAGAAACCGTTCCACCAATTGTGGTGTTAAAATCAACTAGTGCTAAAGTGCGTGATATTTTGAGCAACATTAAGATAGACAAATACTTAATTAAAAACATATCGCTTGGACAAAAAATATGTGCTCCAACAATGGACATATATAACAAAATCAGAACCGAACTCTTACGGTTAAAATGTGAGTTTTTTACCCACTCGCGTAAGGAAAATCGTCCATTAAAGGTAGTGTTATCCGGATTAGACTTGATTAGCAACGATATAGTGAAAAATGAACTAATTGCACTCGGGATTAAGTGCCTAGATGTTAAAACCATCACAATAAATTCGTCAACAAAAGCCCTGTACAAAAACTACTTGTACATCGTCTACATTCAACACGGTACTATAAAATTAAATGAACTCAAACGTAATTTCTCTAACTTGTTCAAAACCATCATTCGCTGGGACTTCAAAAACCATCATCCAGGTAAGGTCACACAATGTCACAATTCCCAGCTTTACGGTCACGGCTCGATGCATTGTCACATAAATAGCTTCTGTGCAATCTGTTCGGGAAACCATAAAACATCCGAATGAGGTCATCAAGTGTGCAAATTGTAGTGGGCCACATATATACACCGATCCAGAATGTATAAGCCGGAAGCAGTACATAGACATTCGCCGCAAATTATCCCCACGTGGACGTGGAACAGGAAATACAACGTCCCTACAGCCTCCGAGTGACAAACAGCAGCCACTGCTCGACCGATTATCCATTGATAATTTTCCTCCACTACCCCGATCTGTGCGTCAACCTTCACTTCCTTCATCCACCCGGGCTTCTGGCCTCGATCAAACCCAGCAACCTTCCAACAGTGATATGATGATGATCGACACACACGAAAAAAAATCCGTCTGAAACTATAACTAATGATAACTTGTTCTCTTTTAGCGAGATTAAATCTCTTCTCAATGAAGTTGTAACCAAGCTTAGTGCTTGTCACACTAAATATGATCAATTTAACGCCATTACTTCTTTAGCTATTAAGTACATATACTCGGAAAAAACATGTTAAGAAACTCTCTTAACATCATAACTTGGAATACGAGAAGCATCAAAAACAAACAGCATGCATTTTTTAGTTTCTTGATAAATTTTAATATTGACATTGCACTTGTTTCAGAAACCTGGCTCAAACAAGACATTTCTTTCTCACATCAAAATTACATATGTTATCGCCTAGACAGGGTACATGCTAGTGGTGGAGGTGTCGCCATTGTTGTGAAAAAATGTATAGAACATTCCTTGCGTCCTTCATTGCACCTTAAGTTAATTGAGGAAATTAGTATAGATGTAACATTAAGTGACAACTCCAAGGTGAGCCTTTTTTCGGTCTATTTCCCTGGTGGAAATGGAAACTTTAAGCGGGATCTGCATAAATTGTATAGCCTCAACACTCGAAACAAGGTAATTATTGGTGGTGATCTAAACTGCAGACATCAGTCGTGGAATTGTCTTAGGGCAAACTGCTGGGGTAACATTTTACTAGATGTTACTGAATCCAGCCCAAGTTTTTCCATACTTTATCCACTTCTCCCCACCTATATCCCAGCGAGTGCTAACAAGAACCCCTCAACTCTTGATCTATATATCACTAATATTCCAAATTACTGCACAGTACCATTAACTCTAAATGCGTTAAGTTCAGACCACCTTCCGATCAGCCTCACAGTGAATCATACAGTAGTTGTAAATCGTACCAGTTTATACCACAACTATTCCGCCGCCAACTGGAATTGTTATAAATCATATATAAACACGAACTTGGTTCTAGGTGATACCAGCCTAAATTCTATAACCTGCAGCGAGCACATTGATATCCTATGCAACAATTTTGTTTCTGTTATCAATAGAGCGGCCAATCTTGCGATACCTAAATGTTCCACTCCTCCAGTTGATAAGGCACCGCTTCCTGAAAATATCTTACATCTGATTAGGCTACGAAACTCTGAAAGAAGAAAATGGCTGCGTTATAGAATCGATTGTTTTCTAGTTAATGTTAAAGTCTTAAATAATATCATTAAAAACGAAATCTCAACATATAGGAACAAGTGTTGGAATAAACACCTTTCCTCTCTTGACAAAGCAAGCAAACCGTTCTGGAAAATATCAAAAATTATGAAAAAGAGAGGGTCAAGTATTCCTCCGTTTAAAGTTCACGACAAGATGTTTATTTCTTCAGTGGAGAAATCGAACCTACTTGCTAACACGTTTAGTAAGAACCACTCCATATCTATGCATCTAAGCGACGCGTATACTGAAGCTGAAGTTGCTAACACTATCCATGTACTTTCTCAAACTCCAGCTGAAAGTACTTACGCAACTAATATCAGCAAAGTTAAAGAATTGATAAAAAGATCGAAATCAAAAAAGGCTGCTGGTCTCGATAATATTAACAACAAATTATTTAAAGCATTTCCACCTGCTGCAAGTAACTATTTAACGTTCATTTTCAACGCTTGTCTTAAGAATTGTTATTTTCCGGACTGTTGGAAAACAGCAAAAGTAATACCTATCCCCAAACCCGGCAAACCGAAGAACAGCCCCGAAAGCTACAGACCTATTAGTCTACTTAGCTGTCTGAGTAAGCTCTTAGAAAAAATCATTAAGGAAAGGATTGATCGTTTTGTGGAAGACAATAACGTCTTACCAAACTTTCAGTTCGGTTTCCGTAGTGGTCATAGCTCAATCCACCAAGTCTTGCGCATTAAAAACCACATAGCTGGTAAATTCATCGACAAGGAGTCAACGGGACTGGTTCTTCTAGACATCGAGAAAGCCTTTGATACGGTATGGCACGATGCCTTGATTTATAAGCTACTAAAACTTAAGCTACCAATACCGCTTATCAAAATTATCCAGAGCTTTCTTCGTTCGAGAAAATATGTTGTGAGTATAGGAACCGACATATCCTCTACTCACCAAATCCACTATGGTGTACCCCAAGGCTCGGTCCTTGGTCCCATATTATTCACATTGTTTGTCGCAGATTTACCATATCTAGGTGAAAATATTCAGGTAGCTATGTTTGCCGATAATACGGCCATTTTCTCTTCGGGTGCCTTATTCACTAATGTCTACAACTCTTTGCAAGCAGCTCTTGACAAGCTAGGAGTACATTACAGGAAATGGAAAATAAAAATAAATGGTAATAAAACACAAACTGTCTGGTTTTCGAGATGTAGGAAACACTGCTACCTACCAAATGGCACTAAACTCAATATGTGTGCAGTTGATATTGATTGGTCCGAAGACTGTAGATATCTAGGTATTATTCTAGATAAAAAACTTATCTTTCAAAAACACATCACTACCACAATTGACAAAATAAACAAAGTCGTAAGAGTTATGTATCCATTAGTGTGTAGAAAGTCAAAGCTTAGCCTACTCCTGTACGGGGCCCCTGTATGGTGTAATTGTGCTCGCACACACAAAATAAAATTGCAAAGGTGTCAAAATAAAATATTGAAAATGTTGCTGAATTTGCCATGGCATTATTCGACACATGAACTACATGAAAACGCTAACGTTAAACCGGTAGAGCTCCTTATTGACAAAATCAATCAAAACTTCTTCGTCAATTGTTCTTTCTCTGACAATGTTCTCGTCTCCCGTCTCGCGTTATCCTAAATCACTACATATGTACTCTGTCTATGAAAATTATATCGAGGTCATTACTATATAAAATAACCGGAAGCTCGTGCAATATTAGTCTTAAGATTCAAATAAGGGTTTTTTATTGTAGTTTCCCCTTAATTATTATTTGTTATTCAATAAAATTGTGCTATTGTTATTATATAAATTTAAGATTATAGTTGTAAAGGAATTGCTGCCCTAATTCTCTTAAATACTGGTTGTAAAATATAAATGTACATTATCTACCAAAAAAAATTTAATTGAATTGAATTGTACTATTAGTGAACGAACAGCTCAAATGTGCTTTTAGATCTTTTCGACCGGCGTAATTTGTGATAAACATTTCGTGTATCGTTATTCGTTTTGAATCGTCGCTCGTTTCGCTGAACTTTCGAATTTGCACGGTAAACGAATCGTGCTGAACAACATACGCTTCCACAATTAAGGCCAGAAAATGGTTTAGATGTTTTCTTTTTAAGAGATTATTGTGCCTCCTTGTGAGGTTCTTATGATCAACACATTGTGTTGTATCACATGAAATGTCCGATTTTCGCTCACTCGGAAATAAGAAGTTCTCGAATGAGCATCTGTGCCAGAATGTTCAATTTTCTTTTTTTATAAAGTAAAGTGATACGTGTGCTTGACGTGTGAGAATTTTAGGGTTAGTTACAAATACAGTTATTTTTTTTCTAGGAATTGTTTGTTATGCTGTCGGCAGTTCAAATTCGAGCCCTCTTCCTTTATGAATTTAAAATAGGACATAATGCGTCATTGGCAATGAAAAACATGAATGACGCATTTAAGGATGTAGCGGTGAACGAACGCACTATACGACGTTTGTTTGGAAAGTTCCGTTCGGGAGACTTCAGTCTCGAAAATGAACCACATGGAAAGCCGGAAACGTTAGTTGCCGGAGACGTTAATTGATGTTGTATGAGCAACGGTGGATGTGGACCCAACGAAATCGGTGCTGGAAATTGCACAAAGCATGGGAGTATCCCCAATGACAATAAGTCGACACTTTTCTCTCATAGAAAAGGTAAAGAACTCGATAAGTGGTAAACTGACCGAGTCGCGACTAGAAATCTGCGCATCGCTTAGATTAAGAAACAAAACTGAACCGTTTTTGCACCAGATAGTCACCTGTGATGAAAAATGGATTCTGTATGATAACCGTAAAGACCTGGGCAGTGGTTGGATGCAAGTGAAAAATCGAAACACATCCCCAAGCCCGATCTTCACCCAAAAAAGGTTATGGTGACAATTTGGTGGACATCGAAAGGACCAATCCACGTTTCATTTCTTAGACCAGGAGAAACGATAAACGCTATCAAATATTGTAAGGAAATCGACATATTTCATGCCAAATTGGCTGAAAAGCCACCTGCGTTGGTCAGTAGGCATGGCCCGATCCTTTTGCATGACAATGCTAGACCCCATACCTCACAAGTAACGGTGCAAAAACTGTTGCAGTTGGGATTTGAAATTCTTCCGCATACACCGTACTCTCCTGACATTTCCCTGACGGACTACTATCTTTTACGCAATCTGGATTCATTTTGCCGGCAGAAGGTCTTCCGGAACCGAGCAGAGGTCATAAAAGCCTTTGAAGACTTCATTGCTTAAAAAAGTCAACATTTCTACGAAAAAGGATTATTTTACCTTGTATCACGTTGGAAGAATATCATAGATGCCAACGGATAGTATTTTGATTGAATAAACATTTACGGAAAAATAATATTGGCTTTAAAATTTTTACTATAAAATCGGACATTCCATGTGGTACAACGCACTACTTTAGCTTTGTTAACTTTTCACCAACAAAGTTACATACTTTCTACTGTATGTAAACTGAATATCACTGAGATTAAAATGTTTTTTGAATACCTTAAAGGAGTGGTTGTGTAAACAAAAATTCTATCGCTTTTCTTAATGACGAATTTTCGTCGCATTTTTTATTGCAGATTCATGTCACAGTGTTGTATGCCTCCTTGTGCCCGGATAGCCATACTTTTATGTCCAACCAGTTGAAGCTACACTACCCTGTAGTAAAAGATGTTATCAATATCACTCTGGTGCCGTTTGGTAAAGCTTTCGTAAGTCCGTCAGTTTTGTATAATATTCTCCAACCATCTCATTAATTCTTCATCAACATACAAGAGCAAACATAATGGTGCAAATGTCTACTGTCAACACGGTGCCGAGGAATGTTTGGCAAATCGAATGCATTCTTGTGTCTTACAACAAATTCACGATCAAGACCTACAAGTGAAGTTCCTTACTTGCCAAATGGAATCCCACCATAGAACATCCATCGAAACCTGCGCAACAACAGTTGGACTATCTAGCGATATTGATCGCTGCATGAACACCGAACAAGGTACCATCCTCCAATTAGAGGCTGAAAGGATCACAAAAACATATGATCCTAGTTTCATCCCAACCATCATTTACGACGGAGTAAGTCTTCGGAATCTGATCTGAATTTTTACAATTTGGTTGACTAACATTTTTTCTTAGGTATTCGACCAGGACCTTCAGGATAATTCGCTTCAGAATTTCAAGGATGTGGTTTGCTACCTTCTTTGGCAACGTGATAGCCTTAAATTTAATCGGATTTGCTAACCAATTGACTTACGGGATAAATAAAATTTTTGCGTTGCCTGTGGTTGCTTGATCCTACCTTTACATTTTAGAAACTTTCCTAAGATCGGTCAGTACAAAATAATCAGATGTGGTGTTTTTATCAGGCTGCTTCGTAGAGTATTTTACGATGCAGGGAGCAATCGTAAAAAAGCAACAATAACACTGTAGCTCATCTCGCTCCAAGATCTCACTAAATCAATTCAAGATTCAGTATCTTGCCAGAATTTTATAACAAAAAATATAAGTTTATGGCTCAACCGTCATGAGAGAATATGGTCGTCAGTAAATACAGCGAGAGTCGTCAAAGGAATGATATTACATACTTGAGAAGGTAATTATTATAATACAACAAATAACTGAGAACGAATGAACCAATGAAATGAAGTTTGACAGGGTTATTATTCAGCCACAAAAAAGCATAACCGATAGCAATTTTAAACATTTTTTAATAAAATAATAAACAGCTTAAAACAGAACAGAATAGAAATAACAGCTTCATCTATGGTAATCAGTACAATTGAGTGACAAAATAATCCTGAAAGGACATCCAACCTACAATTTAAAAAAAATCCATAGAGCAACTATTGTTCCAAAACCAGTAAAGGGCTTAACGTTTTCGAGACAACTCCAAAAGAAGTCGCAATGTCAACAACAGTCGTCGTCCAACCACCTAAAACAATAATAAGAAAAAGTGCCACCAATTATCGTAAGCCCCGTAAACCCAAAGTTGAGTAAATGTAATTCATCATCATTGCCACCACAACCGGGATCCGGTCTTGGCCTTATTTAGCAAGTCTCGAGGCTTGTTAAATTTTCCATAATAATTTATTATTACGGGCAAAGTTATTAGCCCGTAAAATGTAATTACTCGTACAAAATTGAACGTATTGAAGAAACGAGTAATAATCGGTAATTTGCAGTGGCAAGACTATCACAGATTTAACCCAACACTGAGGTAAACAAAACCCAAGTGCTTCACATATGCTACATCCTCATATCAAAATTCGGTGCACTCTGAAGAAATACCAGGTGTATGCATACGTTTTTTTTCCGGTTTCTTTGGTAACAAAAATACATAATTTTCTAGGAAGATTAATTTTTTTTATTCAAAATATTAGCCATCGGCTTCTACGCATTTCACCCATCTTTCATGTAATTTATGATTAGCATGCCGGAAAAACTGCTTGTCTTTCGCGGCAAACCATTCGTCGAGCCATTTTGCAGCTTCCTCGAAGTCGCTGAAATGCTGCTCTGCGAGCGTCTGCCCCATTAATGCGAAGAGGTGATAGTCAGATGGCGCCAAGTCTGGGGAGTACGGCGGGTGCAGAAGGGTGCCCCATCCCATCAAGGTGTCGTTCACTAGTTTGCTGTGTGAGGCGGCGAGTTGTCGTGTAACAAAATCACTTGCCATGTCTTCTAGCCCATTCCGGTCGTCTTTCGACTAATGCGTGGTTTAAAGTAAGCATTTGATGATGATAGCGTTGTGTATTAACGGTTTTGCCGGACTTCAAGAATTCATAATACACAATACCACTCTGGTCCCACCAGACACAGAGCATGGTCTTTTTTCCGAAGCGATTTGGCCTTGGTGTTGAATGCCCGGCTTCGCCAGGTGAAAGCCACGATTTTTTCCGCTTTGGGCTTTCAAAATAAATCCATTTTTTTTCACCTCTCACAATTCGATGCAAAAATGATTTCCTTTCGTGGCGTTGAAGCAGCATTTCACAAGTGACTGCGATTTTCCATTTGACGTTCATTCTCTCCACTATCCTACAAGATCGGATAACCCCATACGCTAAAGCCATAATTGGTCAATATCAGTGTGGCTTCATCCCGGCAGACCCGCAATTGATCAGATATTCACCCTTAGGCAGGCGATGGAAAAATGTCTGGAATTTAAGATTCCATTATATCACCTATTTCCCCCGCTTGGTAGAAACCTTGAAGTGGTGCGGGGGCTTAAACTACGATGAATCGCTCAGGCTATGCTGACGGAAGCATACGCTTCCAGTAGGGCCACCCATGTCAGACAGGCTAGCGAGGAGTAACACACAAAGATCTACCGCCCCTAATCCAGGGTGTTACGCGTCACCGTGCCCATTGGATGGTTTGCAGCCAGGGGTATACCGGCTGTATTATAACGGCGCCTCTCTGACACCGGATCGAATCAGAGCAGTAAGCAGACCTTACCATATCAAAGAGGGGCTCTGATATGGCGGACCATTTGAAACCCCAGAGTGATCCAATGAAATGAATAATCAATACACACAAAACAATCTCACAAAAACCCCGGTAGGCGTAGGTGTGATGAGCCAACACTACCATAAGGGAACAAATCATCAGGAAAACACCGACTCGGCAAAAAGAAGACGCAGGGAAAAACGGAAAAAGCGGGATATACGCGTCGGCACATGGAATGTTCGAACGTTATATAAACCAGGTGCGATACAGACGGTCGTAGAAAACACGAAACAATAAAATGGACATCGTCGCGCTTCAGGAAGTCCGACTCCCACATCAAGTAATCGAAACCAACGGATTTACACTGGTGTGTGGAGGTACCGATACACATAACCTCGGAACCGGCTTCATCATAAGCAAGAAGATTACGCCCCATGTAAAAGATGTGACATTTTTTAATGACCGAATGTCTGTGCTAAAAATACAGGGCCGATGGTACAATTATGTATTTATAAACGTACACGCCCCAACAGAATCTGCGGACGAAGAAACGAAGGACACATTCTACGAGCCGCTAGAGGAAGTATTTGATGGGATCTCATCATTCGATGTTAAAATCCTCCTCGGGGACCTCAATGCGAAAATTGGAAAGGAAGATATCTTCCAACCAACTATAGGTAAAGAAAGTCTACACGACGTTTCAAATGATAATGGAATTGGAATTATCACGTTCGCAGCGTCAAAAGATCTGTTAGTGAAAAGCACGATGTTCAAGCACAAGGAAATTCATAAAGCCACATGGATATCACCCGACGGCGTAACGCGTAACCAAATAGACCACTTCCTCATAGACAAAAGACACCACTCGAATATCCTTGACGTAAGATCATATAGAGGAGCAGATTGCGACTCCGATCATCTTCTAGTGATGGGCAAAATCAGGAGTCGCCTCGCAGCAATCCCACATGGGCAGTCACGGGAGACGAGCAAAAAGTTCGACACTGATAAACTGAAAGACCTACGCAAAAGGGCTGAATATCAAGACGAACTAACGAATAGATTTAGCATTCTAGAGAATGTAAGCAGTGAGGAAGAGGAAGCTAATAGTGTGAACACTAAATGGACATCGATCAGAGACACAATCAAACTAACAGCCCAAAAGGTATTAGGATTTAAGAAAACAATTAAGTTCAAACCTTGGTTTGACGATGAGTGCAGGGCGAAGATCGAAGAACGTAAACGCCTCAGAGTGATCCGCTTAGAAAGATATGATGAAGTCAACGCAGAAAGATACGCGACAATTCGGAGAGAGACAATGAGGCTCTTCAAACGCAAAAAACGCGAATGGGAGAAGACTCGGATTGAAAAAATCCTAGAAAATGCCAGAGCAAAGAACATCAGAGGTATGTATGTCGGCATAAATTCAATTAGAAATGGCTACCGGAAGAGCCAAAATAATTCGAGACGCAAACGGCTGTCTGGTCACAGAAACAAACAATATCGTGACAAGATGGAAGCAGTACTTTGAAAATCTGCTCAATGTACGCACCCATCAACCACAGATAAATGCACCAAGCGTACATACAGCCGAGCCTCAGATCCCAGAGCCGCCTCTCAACGAAGTTGTAGACGCAATAAAGCGATTGAAAAACAACAAGGCTCCCGGAGTCGACTGCATACCGGCAGAGCTTGTGAAGCATGGAGGAGAGGCAACCGCTCGAAAGATCCACCAGCTCATCCAAACAATATGGGATAAGGAAGTCACTCCGGAAGAATGGAAAACCTCAATAGTCATCCCCATTTTCCAAAAAGGCGACAGATCTGACTGCGAAAACTACAGAGGAATATCATTGCTCCCAACCGCATACAAAATATTAACAAATGTCATTCTGGCGAGAATCACACCGTACGCAGAAGAGATACTGGGAGACTACCAATGTGGATTCCGTAGGAACCGGTCAACGAGCGACCAAATGTTCACAATAAGACAACTGCTGGAAAAGAAGTGGGAATACGGAGAGACGGTTCACCAACTGTTCGTTGACTTCAAAAAAGCCTACGACTCAGTCGCAAGGCAAAGACTCTACCATATTCTAGTTGAGCTGGGAGTTCCAAAAAAAATATGCCCCCCTCGTTCAAATTTGCATGAACGAAAACAAAGGGCGAGTCAGAATAGAAAACCACCTCTCAGAACCATTTGAAATCCGGGACGGACTAAAGCAGGGAGATGGTCTATCACCGTGTCTCTTTAACCTTGTGCTCGAGTATGTCATCAGAAAGGTACAAGACGACAGCATGGCCGGATCATCCCTGAACGGGGTCACACAAGTGCTCGCATATGCGGATGACATCGCCGTTCTGGGCGATAATCTAGAAACTGTTAGTAAAAACCGTGAAATCATCATGCAAGCGGCAGAAGAGGTGGGCTTAGATATAAATGAAGACAAAACAAAATACATGATTACGGCGAGAGCAGGTGGACCTCAGATGACACATATAAACGTCAGAGGTAAGATATTTGAAAAAGTTGAAGAATTTAAATATCTGGGAACGATACTGACGGCCAGTAACGAAATGTCGAAGGAAATTAACAAGAGACTGCATTCCGGCAACGCGAGTTGGCACGCAGTCAGTAAACTGCTGAAATCCAGACTGCTATCACGTAACATAAAGATCCGTGTCTATAGAACCATAATCATGCCGATTGTTCTATATGGATGCGAAACATGGGCTCTCACAAAACGGGAAGAAAACAAATTCCGCATATTCGAGAATAAAGTTTTGAGGGGCATCTTTGGAGGTAAATATGACGAGGAGTCAGGACAATGGAGGAGACTCCATAACCACGAATTGGAAGAGCTATATCGCAAACCTACAATAGTGAGAGTAATCAAGTCGCGAAGATTGAGATGGGCCGGACACGTAGCGCGAATGGGGAACGATAGGACCGTGCATAGAATTCTTTACGGTAGACCAACGGGAAAGAGACCGGTAGGACGGCCGCGGCGGAGATGGGAGGACAATGTTAGGTTTGACCTTGAGGAGATCGGATCGAATGGTCAAGCGTGGAAGGAGAGTGCCCATAACAGGGAACGATAGCGAAGCCGAGTCGGTGAGGTCATGAATTTCCGGGTTCTTACAGGCCAATAAATAATAATAATAATAATTATATCACCTATTTATAGACTTTAAGGCCGCCTACGACAACATAGCCAGGGTAGAACTATATAATGCCATAAGATAGTTCGGCATTCCAAACAAATTGATACGACTTTGTAGGTTGACCATGATCAACGTAACTAGTCAAGTAAAAATAGTGGGATTGATGTCCAAACCAATAAACATCTTTATTGAACTCCGACAAGGGGACGGTCTGGCCTGCCCCCTCTTCAACCTGGCGTTGGAGAAAGCAATCCGTGACTCTGGCGTTACAACAAGAGGGACTATTGTCACCAAGTCCAGCCAGATACTTGCCTACGCAGATGACATCGACATCGTCGGTAGAACCGATCGAGCAGGCCGCCCAAAAACTGGGACTGCACATCAATGAGGGAAAAACTAAGTACATGGTGGCAACTTCTGCGAAGAGAAGACCTAACGTTGGTCAAACTATCAGGGTAGTGGAGCACGAATTTGAAGTAGTGCAATCCTTTTACTACCTTGGGTCAATAGTATCAGCCGATAACAATATGGAAGAAGAAATACGCGAACGGCTGATCAAATCCAGCAAAGCCTACTATGGTCTATCAAGACTCTTTAAATCCTGAAATTTATCCAGAACATCCAAGCTACTACTCTACAAGACCATGGTCTTACCAGTACTCATGTATGGATCGGAGACTTTGGTGCTCAATAAAAGGCACTCTGAACTCTTAGCCGCGTTCGAGAGGAAGGTCTTAAGGGGACTTGTTAGCCCCGTATGTGAGGGAGGACGATTCCGGAGACGCTACAATCATGAGTTGTACGCAATCTACCTTGAAGCTAATGTTGTAAGAAAAATCAAGCTCGGTAGACTCCGATGGGCGGGACACCTAGCTCGAATGAGCGAAGAGGAACCTGCCCGGAAAGTCTGTGGGGGTAGAAGTCGATGTGCCAGAACATGGGCACTAGATTCACCTCTTTCCCACAAACACTGTTACTCCGTTCACGTAAATTGTTCACCAACGATGATCCGCAGAAAAAGGTAATAAAAAGGCACTGGTGTTCCGTATTTAACTTAATTTTTTTATTTATTTTTTTTATAGTTCTCAATTGATTTCAATTTTACAATTTCAAGGTGTTCTTTATTTATCATACAATGATTCCACATGCATAAATATATTAATAAAATTTAGCGGTTTTCTTGAAGATAACTAAACCGACTTTTCGTGAGAAATGTAAAACTTTACGCGTAATCTGAAATTCCCCGTGTTATAAAAAGGACGTCCTATTCTTTAATAGACCAATTCTCGATGTGTCTGTACTCTCCTGTGGTTGATTATCGACAGACTCCAATTAGGGATGAACATTTTGATTTTACATTCGCACGGCTATTAGCCAATCATCATCGCGCTCTCTCATGAATCTATTCAGTTGCATGTCTCAGTGAGGTGAATAATGCTTGCACATCATTCGACAGTCACTGGGCATGCGAAGGATGAAAAGAACAAAAGAGAGAGTGCAATAACTTCGGTTGGCTTAGCTTGTGTGCTTGTATCAAATGCAGCCTCTGAGGATGACCTACTGCCCTAGTGTGATGGATGTGGTGATCTCGGAGTGCAGAGAACTGTAGGGAGACAGAACTGTAGAGGAGAGGAAAATGTAGTTGGTGCTATTCACCTGCGAAAAGAGATCATTGATCCCCAGCGAATGGCATGTCTGGGGAAAGTGAATAGGACGCCGAATTGGCTAGGGAAATCTGATCGTGGGAACTAAATTAAATGCTTTCGTTTAGCATCGTTTGATCACACTATGCCGTTGCTAACCGACACGATGCGATTTCCGGTGAAAATCTCATGGCTTAGTGTAATTGAGTTGCCGTATGGCGAAAAGATAGCTAAACTCAATGGTGCATTATCTGCATAGGATAATGAGTTTAGCTATGCGTCCTTTTGGGAAACATGTTTTGCAGGTGAATTACTGAACGGTGGGATAGCGGTTGATATGACGCGCTGAAAGCGGTCGAAACAAGGCGGAAATTGTGGTTGAAATTGTGGGTTGGTTCTTCCTGTAGTATAGAGAATCCCCACAAGTCCATTGCCCCAGGATGTATGGAAGGAGACAGCGTGGCAGACCTTGTCTGCGATGGAGGGTTGGCGTAGACCAGGACACCCAGAGCCTGGGAGTGCCAAACTGGATGACATCGGCTCGAAATCGGGACCGGTGAAGAGATTTGTTAAATAAGGCCAAGATCGGATCCCGGTTGTAGTGCCGATGATGATGATGAAAATAAATGTTATGTATAATTCAACAACAAGCGGTTACACAGTTAGATTTTCAACAATTTATCACTTTGACTAAATATTAATTTGGTGTTTTATTTTTGTTTTTTTGTTTACGGACTAACGAAAATAAATAAATTAAGAGTGTTTTGCTATTTCTCACAAAACTGCTACAACGAATTAACTTCTACTTTAACTATTAGCAGCCAAACCAAATCCCATGTCGGAACAGCACCGTAGCTCATGATTCGCTCCTCACGACACTCTGATAACTGCGTAAGACACACTGATAACTGAACCGACTTCTATCCAACTGACTGCTATCTGTATCTTTTCTCATTCCTTATCTTTTGAAGTCCGGACGCATCGCCACATATCACCGATCCTTTTTGGGGTTTGTGTGTGTTATCTATCTGGCTAATGCAAACAAGAGTTTGCATGCACTTCAGATGGGTAATACAAAATCCGTGGGAAGTGGATGAGAAATTAGTTGGGAATCTGGGTCTATTTGCAAATCATAAAACATCTGGCAAATGGAGATATGCATTGTGATGTTTAGATTGCCTGAATTTTGTGTCGGCGGATCAAATACACATGTTTTTGTTTAGACACGTGTTCCTTTAAGGTTTTGGATTTTAGGTTTCAAGAAGTGATAATTGCACATACCATACATGTGAAGATATGCGTTGTGTTTTTTGAATTTTAAGGAATTGAATTCAATGTTCGAGAACTTTACGTTTGGTTCAATCTGGTTGACATTGAATTCAACGTTGATTTGGGTGATATGAATGGATGATCATCATCATCATCGGCACTACAACCGGGATCCGGTCTTGGCCTTATTTAGCAAGTCTCGAGGTATGTTAAACTTCCACAATAACTTATTTTTACGGGCAAGGTTATTAGCCTTATTATTAGCCTACTATGAATGGATGATATTGGATGGGAATTTTGTAAGCGGGTAATAGTATGTGGGAGGGAAATGGTACGACTTCTTAAAGCACTACACCGGCTCTTCGGACATTTTCCCGTGCATAAGTTCACTCTGTCTACTCGAAATTGTCTTCGTACAATCGAGAACGATAGCTATCATTATGGACTTGGCGCCGTAATACATGTCCTAAACCAACACTCACTACTTAAGCAGTATAAACGGATACGTTTGTGGCGGTTCCCTTGAACGCCACCTATGATCTTTCCATTACCCCATATAAAACTCCTACTAGGGCAGGCAAAAACTTGAAAGCAAGTACTTACCTGTACATTGTTTGCGCAAACCTTCGCCCTAAGTTACTTAACACATAATTTTCGCTGATGTAAAATCCATCAGCACCCAACAGATTCTTCCCTAAAGGTACGGTTTCATGAAACGCACCATTTCCTCAAAACCAATTCAGTTGCACCACGAAGCAACTGACATAACTCGACCACCACGGTGCACATATCCCCCATCGAATTTACAGCACTCAAGCAAGAGATACTCTTGCTTTACTTCAATGCTGCAACCACATCGGTCGCTAAACCGATCGACACGAAATGGTAATTCGCACCTGGCCGCAAAAAGGGATCGAGTTCTCGTTAGTGTAAATACACACACGACGGTTCGCCCCTCTGTTGACGCTAACCCCGTGCGCACGATCAGCATGGATCTTTTACGCGGTACCAATCGGATAAACATTTCCTGGGAAATGTAATATCCCCGGTCCGTTTGAGCGTGTTATGTTTAATTTGACAATTTGAATAGTAATATAGTTTATATATTTAATTCATTTAAGAGAAGTGAAACGACTTACTTGGGTTATTATCTTGAGCGTCCATGGAGCGGACGCTGTTGCTGTTGATTCAGCTGGCCTATTGGAACTGCGATGGGGTGCAGGGGGCGTTGACTGACTGCTCCCCTGATCGGCTTTCGTCCTTCAAGGGTATTTTTACATCTATATAGTTAATTGAAAATATTCCTTCACAGCCAACTTCTATTACGTCTTCTTAACCATTCATCGTTAAGTTTCCGCTTCTTGTTTGTAACAATTGGTATTATATGGAGTTTTGTTGTATTTCGAATCTGTTCGGCTTCCAAGTTAACGTCGTATGAATTATTTTTGTTTTTTGCCGTTGACGTTTTATTTTATTATTCGACGCCAACGCCGGTTATTATTATTTTCTCTGCCAAGTAGAATTTGCATAAAGTAGTTTATGCAAATTAACTACTTGGCGAGTTGTTCTCCGTTTAGAGGTAAAGAGGGGAAACTAACGAAAGGGGATTAGTGGATGTTGGGGGGACCTGGACTCAAGGTCGGTCCGTAACAATACCTTCACAATACTACCATGCGTGTCATACGAAGACATACACTCGAAAATCTCTCGTATGCGACAATCCCGCGAAGAGGTTGTCGCCGAATTCACCCACCGCAATAACGCAAACAGTAAAGGAGTGCAATGAAGCGGCAACACGTAAGTATGGGACTACGAACAGCATAGGGTTCACCTTCCAGACCGAGAGATTAGCTAAATCGGTTCTAATGGTAGGAATCAGAAACGACCAACTGGGGCATCTGATAGTAAAATCAGAAAAGGATCCTTTGGGTAGAATTATTGCTAGGATTCTCGAGTTAGAGAAAACCGAGAATGAGATGAGGAGCGAGAGTGGATGCTACGAAATACCAACGAGGTATCATGACCAGTCACCTTCACCGGAAAGGAACGACGACTACCATGCCCCCACCTCGTCAAATAGACAACCTATGCTAAGAAATAATCCATTTTACTATTGGGAGGATGAGCAAGATCCCCCAGAGGAAACAAATAGGGTTTTAGATAGGACCTACGGGGATACTCGACCGAACCCCCAGGAATCGAGGCAAAGGCAGAATAGGCCTAAATACGGTGCGTCTCGGTAGTAGAGACACAGAATAGGAACTCTAACACTAGATTCCCAGAACGATCTCACCCCGTTACACGCCCACAAACTGGGAAAAGCCCGTGTAGGTCGGATACACCACCACACACTTCTAGTAGAAGACCAACAGGGTCTAAACCAAAGAAGCCCGAGGTACCACGACACCTTCAAAGGGGCGGAGGTGACTATCTTAGTAACTCCTCTAGTCAAGGTAGAGATAAGCGTACACCAAACCCATGGGTAACACTCATGACTTGCAGCTTCTGCAATAGGAAAGGGCATGTATACGACGAATGCCTTCGATGCCGAAACACTCCAAAGTGTACAAAGTGTGATCGATATGGGCACGATGTCCAGGATTGTCGGATACTTAGTACACAAAGGAAGGCGGATAATCCTGAACCTACACCAATAAGGTCGGAGAACCAAAGGAAGTCACCTGTGAATACCTCAAATCAAGGGCAGGAACGACCATCCACATCGAAACAAGCACCGGGATCGAATCGTAGAGTGTTCAGCATTCGATGTTGTTGTGAGTTTTGTGGCCGAAAGGGTCACACGGGGGACGAGTGTCGTATCAAGGCAAAGTGGATAAAACCACAAAAGCCAACAGACACACACAATGTGGTTAAGTCTGTACCCCGCGACCACACCCCACCGACCTGCACGGTCAATACAGAATGGCAAACAGTCCAAAAAAGAAAAAAGTCAAAGGACAACAAACAGCCACGCGACAAAGGCGATAGACAGACACGAACCAAGAGTAGTGCTAGTAGGAGTAGTACTGAACACTCGGAGCCTCGAAAAATAAAACAACGCCAACACCGATTACAACGCCATCGACCCGAATCGAACTGTAGCCAGTCGAACTCAACCGCTACGGACGCGTCAGAGACGCCAAAAAAGGGGCATAGGCGACAGAAGAACGGAGAATGGTGCACATTTTGCAAGCGACACAACCACACGGCGACAGTGTGTCGACAAAGGCAAAATGGGAGAAGTCGGAAAACTCCCAGAGGTCGGGCCGGAATTCCCCAACCCGACCGAATTAAAGCCACCAAATAAAGAAAACTGTCCTCAACCACAACCACCGCGCTCGAATATTGCTCTCATGTTTGGAGCTCGGCTCCTAAACATACCCTCGACCTACTTGAGAGCATACAGAGACGAGCGATCCGCCTGATCGGGGACTCGGCGCTGACGTCGGGACTACAGTCGCTATCACATCGAAGGCGCGTAGCCGACCTCTGTCTGTTTTACAGATATTATCACGGGTGCTGTTCTTCGGAGATTCGTGGTATTGTTCCGCGCAATTCGGCTTATATGCGCTCCACAAGACAATCCGACGGATCGCACCCGTTTGTGGTTCATCTCCCGACGGCGCGAACATCCCTACATCAGAACTCGTTCCGCTACAGAGCGGGGAAGCTGTGGAACTCCCTTCCCATGCGAGTGTTCCCGGAACGTTACAACCTGCAACTGTTCAAAAAGAACTGCAACAGTTATTTGATGGCATCTCGGGGCGCCCACTCGGCGCTATAGGTTCGCCTCTCCCGAGAGAAGTCTAATAAAAAAAAAAAAAAAAAAAGTTCCAATAGTCCAGCTCCCATTAGATATCGGATGTAGAAACACTACACGTCTAATAGTGGACACAGGTGCGGAGATCAGCCTTCTTAAGCTGAAGGCACTCCAAAATGGAACAACGCTGGATACCAAAAAGGCCACTACTCTCCAAACGCTTTTTGGAAAGGGAAAGTCTAGGGGCTTTTGTAAGGGAATATTCAAACTGCCCCAACCAATCTTCTGTAACTTTCAGGTAATGGACACCCTACCGGGATTGTCAGAAGATGGGTTGTTAGGAAACGACTTCCTAGCTAGGAATTGTAAAATCAACGGACCCGGGAATTGTTTGGAATTCTCCCAAACCAATGAAAATCCGGTAAGTTTTTCCGTTGAATTTACAAAAGATAGGAAGCGGACGCCAAGACATAAGGCAACCCGTCGGGAACCCGTGCCAAGGGGATCCATAGAGGTCCAGACCGCGGCCGGAAGTACACCGGATACCCTACCCAAACAGGGGAAAGGGGGCGAAAATTTGTCAGGCTCCAAACATCCCAATCCCACTTTAATAGCTGACAAACCAAAGAAAGCTAACAAAGAAGTAACAGTGGTGGAACACTCACTGCCAAACGCTTCAAAGGTAGAAAGTTTTCTGAACAAACCGGCCATAATACCGGCACGTTCACGAAAAATGCTGAGACTTCCCATAGAAATTCGGGAAGAGGTAATTCTAGTACCTAAACCAATGCAATCAGGGATTTTCATATCCAATTGTATTGTAGGGAAAGCGAAGAGTGCCCAAGTAGAGGTACTCAATATTGCTAACTACCTCCAAACAATAGACCGAATCATGGTGGAGTTACATCCAATGAAGGGCTTCTCCACCTTTCCGCTGGAAAATGAAGACAACCGTTCTACGGAATACAATGCGGATAATAAACCTTCGGAGGGAGAAAACCTCCAGTATATCCGAAATTTATTCTCAGAGGAGGAATTACCAAAAGATCCAAGGTTGACACAATTACACGAGGAACTCCACTTAGGTAAAAACCTCGTCGAGGCAAATCGGCGCCTCCACGTTAAATAACCGAAACGAAGAGTTCATTTTTGATTGTCTGGATGTGCGGTCGCGTGGCAATAGTCGGATGCAGCGTGTGTTGAATCGTATAGAACGGATAGCGAGTCGTAGTAGTGCGTTAAGTTAAATTCAATAGGACATACGTGAATACGCGGTTCCTGTAATCATTTAATCAATTCGATAGGACATAAGTGAATACACGTTTCCTGAAATAAGTTAATCTAATCGATAGGACATAAGTGAATACACGTTTCCTGAAATAAGTTAATCTAATCGATAGGACATAAGTGAATACACGTTTCCTGTAATAATTTAATCGATTCGATAGGACATACGAGAATACGCGTGTTATTAATTAAGTAATTCTATGTCCAATAGACAATAAGTAATAATAAGTTTGAATAAATATTTAGTTCTGTACAGCCAATAATAACAATAAAGAAAAAGCGTTTAAGTTAGACAGTGCCTTGTTATTTCTTGCGTGTGATCCGCCAGTGACATTTGCGTTGGAAATCTTTGCGGACCAGTGCCCATGTTGGCATATGACAAAGACAAATCCCACACGTTCTTTTAATTTCGCTCCAATGGCATAGATTCAGCAACTGACAGAAAATATAGTGACGAAATTGATCTTTATCTTTCGACGATGAACAACATTGTTACTAATACTGTTGCTGTAAAGAAATGACTGAAATTGCGGACGGCGCTTTCTCCGGCGATGTCTCAACCTTCCTTCGTGTGGGCTGTAAATCCGGCACTGGGCGGCCAACAATGATTGGATTCCTAAATTGGTACACTGTACTTCCAGAGCCGGACTCTGCTCTGGACGTACAGGCGTTACTGTCTTGCCCAGTACAATCTCCTAAATTCCACAATTCCGCAAACAAGAAAGAAAAACGAAAACGAAACAAAACAACTCGGAAACAATTCGCTTATTCTAATTCCTATTTATTTCCTTTATCTATAAAAATTCCTTTCGTCTCTTTATAGTTGGTCTCGTTAAGACCGTTTGTTGAGGAGTTCCTGTGACGACTCCTGGTGTTCGGTTTTTTTATTTTTTATTTACTGCATTTATTTGACCAAAAATTAAGAGTTACAATAAGTTATACAGTTAACTTATTGGTGGCGAGCGAACGGCCACCAAGGAGATTAAGGAGACGAGGCGACTAGGGAGATGGCTTCTTCACAATTAACGATGACGCCGCAGCACTTCTGGCAGCTGTCCTTGAACTTCCGTTTCCGAAAAATCCTTCCCGTAAATGAATCCGATTTATTTGATATTCAAAATGGGGTTCTTACTCGTATGGTGTTCTCTTTGTAAGTTTATTTTATTTTACTTATTGGGTAACAAAGTTATCTTCAAATTTAACTGGATAACTAAGTCTTAAAAGTTCAGTGCTAATTAGTTTAAACAAAAGGCACCTATTCTTCCAACTTTGCTTCTGATATCTGAATCAAGTTGCAACCCCTGTTGCTCAGCAGAGTGACTGTAGCTGATGGGCGTTGATGATCAACTGACTGAAAAAGCGTTAGTCATATTCAAATCTGTATGACAGTCAGCTGGTTGCTGACAGGTGTGGTGAGTATGGTGGTTTTGGAGTGTACTAGACGATGAACGTACTAGATCCTCCCCGCTGCATTTAGTTGCAAATCCGCAACACTTATAATAGATTGGTTACATAATAAGTGTTTACATGTTATTTGTTAACATTTTTCAAACTGTTCTTTTTTACATGTGCGTAGGATTTAATGGGATTTAGATACATTGGTAATTTTGTTTTTCCTGGAAAAGGTCAGAAAAAAAAAAAACAGGAACTCTGTTTATTTTAACTTAGCCTACTTAAAATTACTTAACATAACTTAATCTAACTTAATCTAATCCTACATTTTACTATCTAATACAATTAACAATATTTGATATTGCAAGGATAGTGACAATTTGATGACTTAAAAATAATATTTACAATTTTGATTTATGTGGATGTGGGATTTCTCGTTTTGATAGGGTAGTAGGGGATAAGATCAGGTATGTTCTTGAAGGACGGAGGTGCCATTCTGTTCTGTGTTAAAAGTTAGAATCTTGGAGAATGGTTGGATGTTGCTGTATTTGAATCGATTGGATGCCTGTTCGGTGTTGTAGTACACGACCTCGTTTAGATCGTTAACCAGTCTGCCTGAGGTGAAGAGGGTTCTGATTTGGAGACAATTACGGTAGTGAGTTCCCGTATAGGAGGAGGGTGATGGTAGGTCTGTTATTATCGGGTTGGGATTGTTAGGAAGGTTTTCTATAAAATTTATCGACAGTTCTAGGATCCGTCTATACAGTCGTTCGATGCCTGCGGTGTTGTAAAGATCGTTGTTACTATGGTATCTATATGAGTTGGTTTTGCGGTGTAAGCCAGTGATAAACTGGAAACATTTTCGTTCAAAAACTTGTAATTTCTCCATTTGGGAGAGTGAGATGTTTTAAATAGAAGGTGTGGTATTCCATCTAGACCGGTCGATTTTTTGTTGGGTCGTGACTTTATGAAATTGATTCATTCATCTGTGGTTAGAAATGTGGTGGCGTCTGAAGGATGTGACGCCTTGTTTGTGTCGTTAAATTTCCCAATGAAAGGAGTATAAGATGCGAGTAATCTGTGTGAGATATATTCGTTTACAGTGTTTTGAAAATTAGGGACTGAGAGGCAATCATTTTGTTGATGGATCTTTGAGAAGTGATCAGCCAGGCAATTGGCTATGTCCGTGTCGGAGTGGGTTGATAAGGTGATCAATTCGCGGTTTAAACTTCAGACCAGTTAGTCGGTTGATGTTTTTGAAGAGATCACGGTTGGATTTGATATTGTTAAGTGTATGGGTATAGGTCTGATCCCCGAACTTTTTTAAATGTTCATTTATTAGGGTGGTCAGGAGTTGGATCTGACTTTTAATAAAGGAGCCGAATCTTATATGAAGTTTTCTGCAGTTGTTTTTTGAGGCGCAGCAATTTAGTTAGGATGCTGGGCATAGGTTTTTCTAAATGATTATGAGGTATGGTGGTGGGTGTATTGCTGGTCAGGGCATCCTTGAGGGTCTGCTCAATTTTTACGGATGATCGATCAATGTCAGCAGGGATTAGGTTAGAAGATTCGGGGATTTGCAAGTTAGAAAAACTTTCGGTTAAGACTCTATTGACCTTTTTCCAGTTAGTCTTGGAGAAGTTCGTGACAGGACTGTGGGAGTAGAGCAGTTCAAAGGAGGGAACTTTGATCGAGGTGTAAACAGAACCATGATCAGAGGGAAAAAGAAAGGATACTGTGAGGGACTCGTTGAGTAGACATCAGCGGACTTGAGGAAGAAGTTGATTGTTGACTGCGTCGAGTTGGTGACACGAGTTGGTTGCAGTGGACTGTCGATGTACGTATATGGGTGATATGAGAGGAGGTCCAAAAGTTGGCAACCGTATTTTTTATTCTTGATTATCGTTGAATGCTGTATGACGAGCGTTACAGTCTCCACCGATTATGAATGGTGGGGGGAGAGACTGTCTGATTATTTGAGATATGTCAGAGTCAGGGAAGTCTGGTTCTTGTGTTGGGTGGATGTAATTGGATGTTAATATGATTACTGTTTTGTTTCTACAAAAAAGTGTAACTGTCGTGTATTCGATATTGGCGCAAGGATAATAACCTTGCCCGGAAAACCAAATTATTATGGAAGTTTAACAAGTCTCGGATAAGGACCGGATACCAGTGCAGAGAGTTGCTAAATAAGGCCAAGACCGGATCCCGGTTGTAGTGCCGATGATGATGATGATTCGATATTGAAAACATTGGCGAATCTGATTTCGGTGAATTGGAGTTTATTATTTAGTAAGATGCCGGTACCTCCATGGGATCCAGTAGTTCTGGGGTTTGAAATAAATGTGTAATTTGGGATGGATACTCGGGAGTTGGACTTAAGGAAAGGAGAAGGAAAGGAGAAGGAAAGGAGAAGGATGTCTGGGGAGAAGGTTGTAACAAACAACCGTAAGTGTTGCCTACGGATGTTGGAGTACATAAATTCTGCGTTGAGGGCGACTGTAGTTAGTTCAGACATTGAGGGAGAGAATATGGGAGGTTATATGGTAAGTGACAGAATCTGCCCTTTTTTCGATATCCGGCATATGATTCAACGTAGGAAGCATCGTTTGTAGACTCTTGATGTACCCCACGATGGCCAGGTTGAGGCCAATGGAGTTGGGGTTGCGTGACGTCAGCGTGTTTGGATTGTTTTTGATGACAACCGCATATGATGTTCCTGGTCTTCTACGTTGTGGTAATGTGTTCTGCGATTTGGATTTGGCTGGTGTAGATTTGTTGGTTGCACTTGGTTTTATTCTTGTTTGGAGAATTTTCAATTTATGAGGACACTGGCAGAAATTGGCTGGAAGTGGACCTCAGCAGTGATAGCATGTCACAGCAATGTCCTTAGTGGTAATGGATCCATCGGGGTTTGTGGTTTGGATTTTTCCTGGTTCCATACCTTGGGGATTGACTTTACATTCTCCTGGTTGGTGTTGGTTTGACCTTGAGGAGATCGGATCGGTTGTTCAAGCGTAGAAAAAGAGTGCACAAGGCAGGGAATAATGGCGAAGTCGAGTCGGTGAGGTCATGAACTTCCAGGTTCCTACAGGCCAATAAATAATAATAATAATGGTTGGTGTTCATCGGCACATCTGCTACAGCGTATATTTAGGTGACAAGCTACCGCCAAGTGATCCGAGCCTTGGCATCTCTCGCAATGGAGGATACTTTGTTTATGGGGCTCTTCGATACTGAACTTATGCGTAAACAAATACTTAATTTGTTTGATCTTGCTGGTGTCTTCATTTGGGGGGATTTGGATAATCCTTAGGTTCCTTAAGTTGTTTTCTCGCATGTACGGAGTTTGAAAATAGTCTAGCCTGTGGATTTTCAGCTCTGGGCCAGTTCTTCGTTGGTCCAAGTTGGGTCAATGTGCCTAATGATGAATGTTGTTGGTTTGAGTTGATGGTGTTGGAAGGTAAAAAATTGGTGTCGTAGTTCGGCAAGTTTTTTAACGGTCTTCTCGTGATCACCCAGAGTTGTTGTTGCAATGGAGACAGAGGAGCCTTTAGTGTTTGTGGTGAAGTTGCGATGTCCTAAGGCATTTTCTACTATTATGATTATTTCCTTGACACTGGTCACGTTTTTGATGTAGATTGGTGATGGCCTAACATTTTTGTGCTGAGCAGCCAGGGGACTCGGTGCTGGCTTGGCTTGTTTGGTGGATTCCTTACTGGTTGGTGGTAGTTGTTTGGGGGAAGATGTTTGGTTTAAGCTTGGAGAGGGCGTTATTTACATATTGGCATCGTCACTGTTGTTGGTGGGTTGCTGGAGGGGGTGAATTTCCGTCTGGAGTTGCTTCACCTGTGTTGTAAGTTGTTGGATGGATTCCACGGCTTCGTGGAATTGTTTTTCGTAGTCAATGTGTTTTCCTTGACTATCCATATTTGTGGTCTTCTTCGCAGAAGTTTGAATAGTTTCGATGGCTCTTCTTTTCCGTTCTAATATGTAGTCCCGGGTACTGCTCGGATCGCTGTCTGGCATCTGTGAAGACAGGTTTCGACTACGACATCCAGCGCAAATTACACGTGTTTGTACAGTTTTTTTTTGCAATTAGAACTTGCAATATTCACGAATAAACGCAATATATCACACAAAAATATGACTGACTGAATGAACGATCGGCGAGTGAATGATGAAACTGACGCGGTTGCTTATTTTCAATGAAAACTATCCGGTGTATTTGGGTTAACATTTGACAGTAGTCTATTGAGAAATAATAGCCCACCTAATCTGTTTTTAATGTAGAGTGTTTGAAAGTCTATAGTGTAGTGTATGTGAAGATAAACACTGGTTTAACCTGGAGAAACATTCGTAAGTAAAGAAAACATTAAGCCCATTCCCCTGCTCTGCCTCATGTGGATGTCGATGATTGACTCTCGGCGGGTGACGGCGTGCGCTGCCGAGCCAAGCATAGTACACATAGCCTACACTGATCTGACCTCATAATAAACAACTATTGTGTCACAATAGATCAAACAAAATCACTTTCCAGAATATTAGGCATTGCAAATTGTCATTGAGGTGATTTCATTTTAATTTTACTAAATTTTCATTAATCTTACAAATTCAAAGGTACGTATAATATTAAATAAAAAAAACAATACAACAACAAAGAGAAGGATAATTTGAAAATACAAATATCTTAATAATTCCTACGACATTATCTAATGGATTTCCCGTCGATGCTGCACAAGCGACACAGTCGAACTACTTAAAATAAACTACTTCATAGATTCTTATTGTATATATATAAAGAGTTCTTTTGTGCGCAAATAAATATGAAAATAATGTTCCGTCACAACTAATACTAGTTACATAAATGATTGAATATACGAATTAGACAGCTGTACTTGTTCCCACCAACCGTTGACTACTTTTCATTGCTTTCATATCCTGGAATTCTACATAGCCTGATTCATCACTGCATTCCGAGTCAAAACCATCTCCGTCTCCATCGGCGTGACCATGTTCACCCGTATCACGATCTACTGCTTGATTTGTGTGCTGCACATTATCGCTGGGTTTCATCGGTGGTGTACTCCGTGTTACAGAGCTTCTTCCACTTAGGAGCAGTATACTCGAGTTTCTTTGGCAATTATCTTCCTTCGCGTGTACTAACTTTTTTGGAATCTGCAATTTGTTTTGTTTGTCTGGTACGCAAACACCTTTCTGTTGCTGCTTGTGGCGGTATTTGAGCGACATGTCATCGATATTAGCTGTGACTGTGCTAGCAGTTTCACAGCCACTTGATATGGAACCCTCATCACTATCCATGGACAACTGTTTCCGATTACTTGCTATCAATTGGCCGCCATTAGTTCCCTGGTTTTCCAATGAGCTTTCTTCACTGCTAATAGAAAAATTTCCCAACTTTCGCATCGAATTCCGATCCAGTATATTCAATATGCCGGTTTGTCGGAAAAACAGATCATGTGCTATGAGTTCCACTTCATCGTCATCGTCGCTGCATATCCCTTCGATTGTTATGGAGCACGTATGGGAAACTTCAGGGCTAATTGTTAGATCAGTTGAAGCAAAATTTGGGTGTTCCTCAACAACAGCAGTGTCGTCATCGTGATCGTGATCGTTATGAGCTAAGTCTGTCAGACTATTGGTTACATTGGTCTTGTGCATCTGCATATCTAAATATGGAAGTAACTCCCCGGCGAGAGGAGAATCAATATCATAGTTATTGAACATCAACAGCTTCTCGAAGTCATCCTCATCCGATAAGCATTCTGTGCTTTTCTTAATATCCTTAGCCTCAATTTCATTGCTATCCTCAGCCGGTATATGTAAAACCTCCTGGTAATTTTCTTTGGTATTAGAACAATCACTTTCATTGGAACTCTTGGAAGCTTCGTAAAAGGTTGGCTTAATTTTCCCTGTACGCCTTATTGAATGTCCACGCCGACATTTTCGCCTACCTAATGTCATAGCCGGGTATAGAGAGTCCTTTTGGCAGCATGCTCGCATTTCTGGTTCATTGGTTTCTTCGACGTCTTCGCCGTCTTCCTCGCCGATTGCCTCTTCAATGGCCATTAACTTTGGTGCTGATTTTGATCGTTCCAGTGGCGGTCGATAATTGTTTCCGCCAACTGAAAGAAGAATTTTCCTACGCGGAAGACTTGGGTTATCGTAAGCGGAATTCGCCAAGCTTAGTCTTGCGTTCTGCTTAAGAATTTTTTCTCGTTTAAATTCACGTAGAGCGCGTTCAAGGTTCTCCTGGAAAATATAAATGTTTATACAAAACTTCTACGTGTATAAGTGTTAGCATGATATTTACCTTTAAAATACTACAAATCTCTTGAACCACCTTTTCTTTGCTACATAGAACCGCATGACATCGTAATTCGTGTTTTAGTTTCCGGCCTTCGTGTCGGTAGATCCAACAGAAAACTCGTGGAAAGTTCTTTGGAGCGCAGCAGTGTGTAATGCGGTTAGCCCAATATTCGGTAAGACCATGTTGGCGTGTTGTTGCCTTCAACCCCGAAGCGCATACTTTAATTCGCATTATCACATCAGGCTTGTTGTTTTGGGTATAGTTCCTCCACAACGTATTTAACTGCTTCTCAACACATCCATCTCCTAAAACAACAAAGATAAAATAGAATATAAGAAAAACACAGAACCAACTTTTATTTGGCGAATATTCAGATGGACAAGACACAGTGCTGCCTTAGGGATAGATCTTAGTCTAGAAGACACTCTAATCACGGGCAACTACATCACCATCGCGCCCCATCGGGTAAAGAATATCTATAGCGTTCGCGACGATAGTCAAAAGCAAACACTATAACGGTTAGAATCAGCAAAAGATAGAACCAAAGCCCAAAGCATCAGGCCACTGCCGCGTGTACGAACTTGATCTTTAAACTCAAGTACACTCAACTGATGTGGAAACGCCAACACAAATTCCCGGGAAAGGCAAGGTAAGCGCCAGTACACAAGTTCCTGAAAACCAATGATCAGCGACGCGCTGGTTTCAGGAAGCCTTCGAAGAAAAGCCACCCAGGAACGAGCGAACGAAGACGACGTCTACGGGTCTATATAAGGCGGGCATATCGGCCTAGCAGTTGAGTCAAAGCGCAAATTGTCAGATGCCGAAGACGTGATCTGCGTTTACTACCGCACTCAAGACCTACCGGTCTTGTATGATTTCTTTTCCACCAACCCTCCAGCCAAGTAGTTAGAGAACACCTGAACTAACCCTGTCCACACTATCCTTAGATACCACCCCCCCCCCCCCCCCCCCCACCCTCTTTCTTTTTCAGGTATCTCGAGACTGAGCACAACATCCTCACGGATGTGGGTGATTCTGGTTATCGCAAGATGACCAGAACCCAGAGACAAGATGAAGGACACATTTGTCCTTATCTCGCTAAATGCGGCCTCTCGCCTCCCCATTTTTTTTGAGCAGTTGAGTTGCCACGGGAACTCCTCGTTGTAAAGAGACCGGCAACAGATATAGTGCATGTGATTTACTGTAGTGTACCCCATAAAGTTACAATAAAAATCAGTGTATAACAAATAATAAAAGGTGATCACGCAACTATAGGAACAGATAAAGATACCAATCAAATAAATCGTTTGGTCGGCTGGCGCAGGAAGTACAGTCCACCTGGAAAATGAAGCTGAGACGACGCCGAAGAGGCCCCGTTCGCAGACCCATAACAGTTTTGACAGATCTCGGCGATAAACGACTCTCCCCCACGGGAGGACTGTCTAGTCAACCTGGAGTGGGCAGCACCGGACCAGTTGTAAGCGTCATAGGAGAAAGATCTCCCACACGGCTTGGAAGAGATTACGATGGATCTGTCGAAGCGCTTGCCAGAAGAAGGGAGTCAGCACACGTGGCCGAAGCAAAGGAGAGCCACTCTGAACCCCACATCCCTGGGTGGGGGATCGACCAACGCATCAACAGGGAGACTAGAGGGCCGGCATCGCCAAAGAGGACAGAGTCCAGGACACCCGTGACAGATCGAAGCGCGGCACGAAGCACGACGCATGATTTAAGGAAGCAGCTCGGTAAGGTCATTGAGGAGGGCCGAGATCGAGGCAGCTCCTCGATAGTATAGTGGTTAGTATACCCGCCTGTCACGGGGGAGGCCGGGGTTCGATTCCCCGTCGGGGAGCCTCTGCCGCAAGACTAATGACCTTGCCCGGAAAAAAAACAAATCATTATGGAAAGTTTCACAAGTCTCAGGACTTGCTAAATAAGGCCAAGACCGGTTCCCGGTTGTGGTGCCGATGATGATGATGATGAAATCGAGGCAAATTTAGAAGTCGCTGAGCGAGAACTGGAAATCGCCGAGGCGAAGGCGAAAGTGGCGCGAGCGAGACTCGAATTGGTGGGAGCAAGTTCCGAGGACGAAACTAGCCATAGCGAAGCCACCCAGTATGAGTACCAGCGGGGCCCTTGCGTTCCATGTGACAATCTAACAAGGTTGCCCGAAGAAAGGCAAGAGGGGCGAACTGACGAGGACAGGTCACCGCATCACGGCGGGGGAAAGGAGATACATCCAGGATTTGTCCCAAGCCATAGCCAGGCTCTCGCAAGCATCGTCCGGAGCAATTACCTCAAGGCAAATGATCGAGTTACCTCATTTCAACGGCGCCAGTGAAGAGTGGCTGGTTTTCAGGAGATAGTTTGAGGACACAGCTGTCGGATTCACACACGCGCTGCATTTGGCGCGTCTTCGGAGAGATCTTCACGGAAGGGCGAGAGAAGCTGTTAGAAGTCTCCTATTCATGGCCGAGGACCCACAAGAGGTAATGAAGGACTAGAGACCCGCTTTGGAAGACCGGGATCGTTAGCCCTGGCGGAGCTAACGAAATAAAAGGGACTGTCTCAAGTCACAGAGGATCCGATCGCGATTGGAATCTTTGCCGGCCGGGTGACGAACTCCATGGCCACGATCAGGGCGCTGGGTAAGGAGCAGTATTTGAACTCGCCTGAGACGGTAAAAGAACTGACTACCGAGATGCCTTGATCCATGGGGTACAGGTGGTTCATGTACCACCACAGCCATCGAAGGGTGGACGAGCCGGAACTGAGGGTTTTCAGCGACTTTGTAAGATTGGCGGCATAATGTGTGGTAATTTCGCCTCACCCAAAGTATCCTGCGAGCCGAGGAGACACTACTGTCAACACACATCATCCCAAGGAGGGTGCAACTCAAAAAAGAGAGCAATCCTTGCCGTTCGAAAAAGTGGCGCACCTAGGAACGGAATCAAATCAGAGCGTCTAGATTGTCTCAAGAACACGACGTCTCCAGATGCCCAGGTTTGAGGGTACCAGTATTGGCGAGAAATGGGATCTGACGAAAAAGTCAAGGCTTTGCTTCAAATGCCTTCGCTCCAAACCTAGAAGATCGGATTCCAAGGCACCAGCGTGTGATAGCTGCGCAAGAGGGCAGCCCGTCATCCTCCACCCAGATAAATTTTCTCCGAGGATGGCGCCAAAAATAGAAGAAAGGCCACGCCATAACATCTCTCCACCGAGCAAACGAGAGAAGAGGTGGTTACTTCCATGCACACTTTCAGTAGCGCCAAATCATACCTAAAGATGGTTCCAGTGGATCTCCATTGACCTAAGGGACCCACCCCGTACTGCCTCTGTTTGATAAGGGTTCCACCACTTCGTTATTGGACTCGTCAATGTCCGACAAGATCAGTGCGAAAGGCAGACCGGAAGCGCTCGTTCTGGAAACAGACGATGGACTGGGCATCAGGGAAAACGATACACAAAGAGTCCAAGTGCAAATCAAGGCAACTCATAGCCGAACTGGACGTTTGATCGACGTCAGAACCATCCCCAATTTTTAACTTTCGAAGTAGGAGGTGAGGAAAGAGACGATTGAAGTATGCGAGCACCTACGAGATCTCGAAGACCAGTTGACTTATAACCAACAAGAGCCTAAATGACTTATCGGCCAGGACAACTGGGGCCTGATATTTACAAGGAGGGTGAGGAAAGGAAGAAGCACCGAACCAGTTGCTTCACCTACCAGTTTGGGATGAGTCTTGCATGGGTGCGAAGTCAGGAACAGTGCGCCAGCGAGGTTTGCCAACTACGGCAGAACAAACGAAGACGAGACGGAATTGCTCGTTAGACGTCACTTCGAAATCGAATCAATGAGAGTTCAGCCATCACCCCCAAAAAACGATACCGACAGAAGGGCCACGGAGGTTCTAGAAAAACCCTCGTGAGGAGTGCCAAATGGAAGATACGAGGCAGGGCTTCCATGGAAAAGCGATGACAAAGTGCTGCCCAACAACTAAAGCGAGGCATATTGACGCTTCCTGAATATGGAGAGAATATTGGGCCAAGATGAGGACCTGAAGCAAATGTACACAGAGCAAATAAACAATTTGCTAGAGAGCGGGTATGCAGAAAAGGCACCGGCGAACACAACCCCCGGAAAAACCTTCTGCCACACTTCGCAGCAATACACGCGACAAAGAAGAAGCCGCGAATAGTACTCGACGCAGCAGCCAAATTTGACGGCAAGGGCCTTAACGACACCCTACTTCCCGGACCAGACCTTCTCCAATCAATCTTGGGGGTCCTAGTTTGATTTAGAGAAAGACAAATGGCTATCGTCGCAGACATCAAGGAAAAAAAAAAAAAAATGTTCCTTCAAATCCAGATGCGCGAAGCCGACTGCTTAAGGTTTCTTTGGCACGGCGGAGTCATGGAGAGCAAGCCTGAAGAATATCGCATGAAGTCCGTGGTTTTCGGAGCCACATCATCACCATCGACATTCGAGGAGGAACATCCGGCAGCAGCGCGACCCATCCGTGAAAACCACTATATGGATGACTACCTACAGAGTTTCACGACCGTAGTAGAAGCCCGAAGTACAGCAAAGACAGTGGAAAAGATCCATGCAAAAGCAGGATTCCGACTCAAGGGGTGGAGTAGCAATATACCCCAAATTCTCGAAGGTTTTCATTAGCAGGCCCAATCAGAAGCATTGGAATTAACAAAGGAAGAAAAGACCCGTGGGTTCAGATGGCTAATAACGGGAGACAGCCTGGCTTTCATCGTAGAGTTTCGGAACACTCCGTCGGAAGTTCTCACCGGGAAAAGGATGCCTACGAAAAGACAAGTCATCAGCGCGGTAATGTCAACCTTTGACCCACTGCGATTTGTAACGCCGGTAGTCATTACAGGGGAAAAATCGGATACAGGATATCTGGCGCGCCAAGATCGGATGGGATGTGGAGATCTCCTAGTTACAGATGATCGCTTGGACCAATTACCTAAAAGAGGCGTCCAACCTTAAGGGACTGAGAATTCCCCGGTGCTTGTCGGGCAGTCAGGGAGAAGGCCAACTTCACACTTTTAGCGACGTCAGCGAAGAAGCAGCAGTTTATTGGAGAACGGTTGAGCCCGATGGGAGAGCGGCCTGACCTTGTTTGCTGATAAAGCCCGAGCAACACCGACAAGGCCGGACTAGAATAAGCGGCCTTGTTGGGAAACAGATTGGCGGCTACGATGGGGAAGGAGCTTAGGCTCCAAATAGCACTAGATAAAGTCAGGCCCACGTAAGTTCAAGACATTCGTGGCCCATCGATTGGCGGAAATCGAAGAGCTGACAGGACCGCGAGACTGGAGATGAGTGCCGACAAAGTAAAACCCAGCATTCGACGCTACTAGGGGCACAACCAACGAGTTCAACAGCGCGGCATGATGGTTCAAAGGACCCACCTTCTTGTACGAAGAAGAAGATAAGTGGCCAAACCGGCACTTTAAGTACGGAGACAATCACTGGAGAAGAAAAGGGCTCTCAAGTGGTAGCCGTGGCAAGGGTGATCGAATCGCGCATACTGAACCTAGAACATTTCTCCGGTTGGCTGCGTCTACTGAGAACTACAGCACGCGTGTTTCAATTTATAGACACACTGAAAGAGAAGAGAGAGTTGCGAAAGTCCGCCGAAATGTTAAAGTCCCGAAGGCAACTAACACCCGCATGGCCTAAAGCTAACGATTAGAAAACATTCATATCCGTGAATAAAAAATATTTAGAAAGGGCCAGAAGACCAACTGATCAGGATGAGTCAACAAAACAGTTTCACAGGAGATGTGGCTCGGTTGCGGGGGGAAGACCCGAGTCGAAGAGGCGCCGTCCGCGGTCCAATAACAGAAGCGCTTTAATTTCTTTGACTTGTCTTTCGGTGGTGTTCTTCACTATTAGTCGCGTGTGTATCTGTTAGAAACGCAACAGTTCTTCGTGTGTTTTTCCGTATATCTAGAGAGAGGACGACGGGGAGAGACCGGGTATTGGCGACGATTCCTTCCATCTCCAGGAAGACGTCGCTTTAATACAGCACGCCATTCCCCAGGAAGACGCAACAGGAAATATCCATGGCAATTCCCACTTCCCCCACTGAAGGGGCACCCGTGTCAGTCGCCTGCACAGAAAATGGGGTGCCCCCCACATTCTATGGGAGGACTCGCCACTAAACCATTGGGCATTGATGTCACGAGACCAGAAAGGAAACTTCTTGAACTCCACACCGCCGTGCCAACAATCAACTGAATGCGCCGATAGGAAGAGCTGTCGGCCCACATGACCAAAAAGCAGAGAACGAGCACCCCCCGTACAAAGATCAACGAATTAAGAGAACCATTGTGACAAATAGACTCACGATCTGACCGATCGTCTAGAAGAAGAGCGAAACATTAATGGTGGTCGCCAAGCGAGATCTCGAAATAACTGAAGCAAAGGCAAAGGCAAATCTTGTACTACTGAATACAAGTTCAGAAACGAGTTCAGAAGTGGAGGACGGGGCCGACAACGAAAAACATCAACGCAGGCAGATCGAATCATGGCTCAATCAACCGAAACCTGTTGAAGAAGTGAAGGCGATACCGGGTCGCGTCCCTGCAAGAAAAAGTGACAACCAGGGGCTAGCCTAAGCAATGATAAGGCTCTCCCAAGAATAGGGAACGAACCATCTCAAGGCATGTGATCGAGCTGCCACACATTAACGGTGCCAGCGAAGAATGTTTGGCATTCTCAAGGACGTACGATGACACAGCGTCCGATTTCATCCACACAGAGAACATGGCGCCTTTGCGTAGAGATCTCCAGGGAGTAACCTGAGACGTCTCCTGTTCGTCGCCAAAGACCCCAAACACGTCTTGCGGGGATTCAAAACACGATTCGCAAGGTCAGTAGCCTTGGCCTTAACCGAATTAACGAAGCTCACGGACCTACCACGACTCGCGGAAGATCTAAGTGAAAGACTCACGTTCTCCAGCCATGTGACGAATTCAGTCGACACTATCAAAGCACTAGGAGGAGGGTGCAGTACCTAAGCTCACCGGAGATCGCGGAAAAAAGTTAACCAGGTGCCATCAGCTATGAAGCACATATGGTTTATGTACCACCGCAGTCACGAAAAGAAAAAACAACCAGAGCTTACACTTCTCAGCACCCTTTCGGAATTAGAAGCTGACATGTATGATGACTTCGCTTCACCCGAAATATCTTGGGAGCCAAGGAGAATCTACAACATACTCATACAAAAAGAGGAATACCGAAGAGAAGCGTCTATGCCATTCAAGAGGATGGGGCCCCACAGATCTGAAATGAAACAGTGTGGCATGCCGTGAAGGCCATTGGATCTTTGAATGTCCCAAGTTCAAGAAGGACAGTACTAATGGAAAATGGGAAATGGGGAAGAAAGCGAGTCTCCGCCTTAAGTGTCTTCGCTACCAACATATAGGTTGAAGCTGCAAGGCGCCATCATGTAGAAAGTGTTCAAGATGGCATCGCACCATCCTCCACTCAGATGAACGCCCGCCAATGATGGTGCATGATGATGAATGTCCCAAGTTCAAAAAGGACAGCACTACTGGAAAATTGGAAATGGGGAAGAAAGCAAGTCTCTGCTTTAAGTGTCTTCGCTACCAACACATACCATAAGTTGAAGCTGCAAGGCGCCATTATGTAGGAAGTGCCAAGATGGCATCGCACCATCCTCCACTCAGATGAATTTCCGCCAATGATGATGCAGGCAAAAAAACGAAGACAACACTATAGCACGCTCCGATATAACATCGTAACCGATGATCAACCAAAAGTACCGAGAGGGGAAGTGGTCACTTCTGTGGGAACCATTTGCAGCGGCAGGGCGTACTTCAAAACGCTATCAGTCGACCTTTACTCATACTATATAAGATAGACGCAAATTGTGGATGAGGGATCCACTATCTCGCTATTGGATTCAGCAACCGACAGGAAGATCTGTGTTGAAAACAGATAACAAGCCCCTACCAACAGTCGGGGTAGAAGAAAAGCGACCCGCAGAGGTTTCGACTATAGCTCAAAGGCGTCCACGGGAAAGATAAAAAGATCAACGATCGACAATCTGAAGCTCTCCAAACAAGAAATAAAAGAGAAGACGGGCAGAAGAAGGGGGCACCTACGGAGCATTAAGGACTAATTAACCTATCCTTAGGAAAAACCGAAAGTGCTAGTAGGATAGGATAACTGGGGGCTCATAGTCACGAGAAAACTGGAGAAGGGAATACGCGTTGAACTCATCGCTTCACTCACAATTTTAGGATAGGTTCTCCATGGATACAATGCCAGAGGCGGTATTCTACTAAGTATCGTGAATCATTGCAGGCAAATAGAAGACGGGGCAAGGGCGATAGTCCGACGTCATTGCACTATGCTCTGACATTTAAGGTTATTCCAAAATCCCTTTTTGTGCGCGCGTTTGTGTAAAAAAAAAAATCGCAAAATTACACATCTTGAAATACGGCGTGGCTGTATGCCAGAAAAATAATGACCGCAATGACGCTGAGGTAAGGTATTGAACCTGTGGGGAGGAAGTAGGCTGCACCGGCGTACGGCGCTGATTCACTTCACATCCCCATCATTCACTAAATGTTCCACCGAATACAAACCGAATGCAACGCACAAACACGAACCTCAGCAACGCACCGTCCACCAGGAGGGAAGTAAAACACTGATGAAACGAATCACACTGCACATAGTTTCTGAATTATTTTTATTGTTCACTTGTTGTAATTTGGAAAAGGGTTTATTGTTTTTTTATTAGGTGTCAGGATATTGATATACATATTTAAGGAAAAAAAACTGTTGGGAACGTCCCAAAAAAAAGGAAGATGGCACTGTTAAATTTGACTTCCGCACCAACCGCGACTCCTGGATATACGCGTCCCCGTGCGCACCGGGGAGCGGGAGCGGCACGACCGTGGTGGTCGGCGGATGTAATTGGACTCCTCGAGGATAGAACTCTGACTTGAATCCCATCCTCGGTTAGAGGTAAGGAACAGAAGAGAGAGAGAAAATTTTTCTCTTAAGGGTGTGGCCACCAAGGAAATGCGATCTTTTGGTGCAGTGGTGTGTATGTGTGTTCGTACGCATCACCGTGTTTATCGCTGCATTTCAGCAAAGATAAACAAAACCTACAGCGAGGGAAAAAGAACAAAGGAGAAGCAACCTAATGCATCCGTCTGTGATTTGGGTCAGCTAAATAAATAAGCTGGAACTCATTAAATGGGAAATGCATTTGGGATACCAGAAACGCTGTGGATTGTTTATGGTATCGCCAGAAAGCCTTTGGCTCCTCGATAGTATAGTGGTTAGTATACCCGCCTGTCACGCGGGGGGCCGGGGTTCGATTCCCCGTCGGGGTGCCTCTGGCGCAAGACTAATGACCTTGCCCGAAAAAAAAACAAATCATTATGGAAAATTTAACAAGCCTCAGGACTTGCTAAATAAGGCCAAGACCGGCCCCCGGTTGTAGTGCCGATGATGATGATGATGAGAAAGCCCTTGAATGACAGCGTTCTTTTGTTTGCACATGGTGCGAGTTAGGGAATTCGTCTCAACGTCTATTGCGCTAATTACATGCAGCTGCGTTAGACTGTCTATCGTTGGGTAAAAGGTTCGCCAGCCGATGTGTATGTAGGTAGTTTTTATTGTACACATGTTGAGGCTAGGATTAGCCAACTCAAGGGTAAGATTCCCTGATTATGCGGTTGTTTATATGTGAACCGATGAATTTTCTTTCAGGGAATTTATGATAAATTTGGAGAGAATTCTTATAGGGGATTTGAAATGCGAAGTTATGCATGCAGGAAAGAATTCTCTTCTAGGGGCTTTTAGCTAAAAAAAACTTGATCAATTTGATGCGTGAAGCATTTAAGGTGCTAATGCGATTGCATTAGCGAACTTATAAGATTGGGTCGTAGAGGTCTTTAGGTAAGTAGTCAGTGGGGTTTGGCGGAACCGCCACAAACCAAATAAGGAGACAGGGGGACACGGCAAGCAGATCAACAAGAGAAGGGACAAGGAGAAGAACCCAAACAAAGGAGACAACAAATTCCCGAGAAGAGCTTGCGAAAGTCGTGGATTTATAACACACCGAAAAAAGAAATCCCTGGCGCGGTCGAGAAAACGCGGAGTAAAATACTTAAAAACACTGATGGTGTTGGGCGAACACATCGTGGAGAATAACGCGAAGAGATACGACAAGGAACGCAAGTGCGGTAGAATCGGTGATATGGTATAGAGGGAAAACTTTCTTGGCTTATCTATTCTCGGATATCCTTGACCAGCCAAGCACTTTTAATGCTGTCTAGTACACCGTTGGAAGTTTAGGGAGTCACTGAGCTATCCATTTAACTAATCGTAACACCGAGAAGTAGAAAGTGATGGCGAAGAAATGGGGAGATATAGAAAATATGAGCAAGTGAGGGGAAATCGAAAGAGAGAGCGAGAAAAATGACTGAAGAGGAGGAGTGATGGAGAAGGAGAGGAAGAGCGAGAGAGAGAGTGTGTTTTGAAAGATCATGGCACAATGACAGAGGGGAAATGATAGGGAGTGGTCGAAGTTGGGAATAAGAATATATAAATAAAACTAAGCAGAGACTTACCTTTGGCCCAACCGGTCAACACGTTACCGAGATAGGAAACTTTGTACTCAGGGTCTGGACTACTTATCTCGACGCTATGTGTTCTTTTCCAGAGTCTACCCAGTCCACGTGAAATCGTCCGTATCGCCTTTACACTCAAATCTCCGGAATTTTCTCCTTCAACTCCCTCCTTACCATTCGTGTTCATTACACAACTACTAGTAATATTTGGAATATCTTCATCTTCTCTACAGCATTTTCTAAATCGTTCTAAATAAGGTCCACTTGATTTTCGTCTTCCAGAAAAAGTATTGAACTTGGTCTTCAAATCTACATGTCCTCCGGTGATTGTAGCTCCGCTCCCACTAGCTGCTGCCAGACTGCTCAGTTCTTTTTCAAACTTTTTCGTGTTGTAAGTGTTGCCGAACAGTCGAGCTAATGAAGCTCCTCTTACAATTTTAAGACTTCCTTCTCGACTATTTAGATTTAAGTCGCCATTTGATGAGATCTTCACATCACTTGATCCTTTAGATAGATTTGAATTACATGTTGTTGATTTGCTTGTGATTTTTTTACTAAAAGTAAACAAGGATAACTTGTCCAGTGTTGATAGAGAGGGTTTAATATTATTGTTGCTGTTGGAATTGGTCGTAGCAATGTTGTTATTAGAAAGGCTAGCTGCAATAGTGCCGATATTGGTGCTGGCTGCAGTTGAGGTAGAGTTACCGCTAATGGGCGCCGTATTAGTGTTGAGATGATTTTTGTTATGCATTAAATTATTGATAGACTTCTGTACTAGAAATCGTTTATGTGGCTGGTCTTCTCCTTTGGTGTCGATGTTTTTACCATCGCCTCCTGTTAGTCGAAAAACGTAGTCCACTTCATCCTCTGACTGAACATTCGTCTTGGTCATAATATCTTTGATTGCAGTTGAGCTCTTACTACTCGAACAGTTACGAATATTCAACATCATGTATCTATTTCGCAGTTCATTTCCAAAAAGACGAAATGTACCTGAAAAGAGAGACGAAACAACAAATTGTAAGATATAGAGTCTCAGGAGCGGATGTAAATACCCACTCACGAACAACTTTCTTAAGGCAAACACACAAGATGCCAATTCTGTTAATTACCAATAGTCACGTCTTCGGCAATAAAGAATATTATATTTTTAGAATCTCTGCCTAAGTGGGTAATTTTCCAAGCCCAACAGAACGACCCTGGCTCGGCATCGGTGGGCTTGTATAAACATTTAAGTACGTGTTAATGGCGGCAAGCCACAGATGCTGCAAACAAGTGTGTACTATTAATAGAGCGTTAAATCGTGGAATTTCACTTAATAAAACTGGAGGCTCACGAGGCAGTGCATTCTCAGAACCACGATGGCGTTGGACGATTTATTAGGTAAGGTTCTGTCATTTGCGGATAACTTCGACAACAGACTGTGGGGAAGCTTGTCTAGGCACCTCCTCGAAGCAATGCGTGCCTGCCTCAATGTATTCCTTTGAATTCGTTACACAATAATGAACTATGCTTAGCATTAAATACTGTGGGAGATGATCAATTCTTTTGTCAATATTTATGTCTCAAAGTCAAGTTTTGTTTACGACGGAGCTATTAAAGGTACATTGTAATAAGTGTTCTGTGGAACTGAGTTAATCAATTCAGACTTCAGAGCTGCCCTTATGTTTGTCCAGCAAATACACTGGGCGGATGTGTATGAACATGACTGTAGCCATGTGGAACTCGAGCACATTATATTGGGATTTGCAATTAAAAGCAACTTATAGCATGAGGTTGTTGCACGATGCCGTTTTATATGACCAAAAGTGTATTACAAGTGACCAATTCTCACAAACACGGACGTTTTATTTGATTTCTTTGTTATGAGTGTGAGTTCACCGGAATATCAGAATAACAACCGCCAACAGTATCTCTTCTTAAGAAAATAAAGTCTTGCTTATTTTTCCTTATCGATTATCTTCAGTGGAATTCACTCAAATTATAGCAAATGGAATCAAAACACATTGGATCACTTCCAATAACTGTGCATTGCAAATAAATTATTACGAAGGCACATGTATCCAACCACGCGTTTCTGGAACTCATATGTTTATAGTCGATCTGTGGCGTGGAGATGCTTTAGATATCTACACATATTTTCCCTGTCTTCCTTCAAATTCTCTAAATTCCAGAAGGTCATTATATCATATCAAGGTCTTCCAATAAGCCTAAGCTCCAATACGTTACCTGAATATGCTCCGCTCTTATTCTTCCTTCTCGTGTCGAATTTACTAGTCTTCTCATTTTTATAACTTTTACAGCGAACATATTAGGAAATAAGTTTAAGAAGATAACATGGAACTGCACAGTGCGAAAAAAGTTGTCAGCCGATTGTAGGATCCAATGCGGCATCTATCGCACACGGATAACCATTCTTTACACATTTATATAAAGATTTCAATGCGCATAGTTAACTCGCAAAAGAAACAAAAAAAGGGTAGACACTACCCTTGTGAGTACGGCGTTAGAATATACTCACAGCTAGGCCGGCTTGTCGTAAGAGGCGGCTAAAGGCCAAGTGGTAGGCGGGGTTGTGGCGGTTCTGCCAAACCCCACTGTCTACTTACCCGAAGAACTCCCGTAACTACAACCCAACCTTCATAGTTTTCCGCTAATGCAATCGCATTAGCACCTGTAAATGCTTCACGCATCAAGTATCTAATGTATGAGGGTTGCCTCTTATGTTTCGGGATTTGGCAACCCTAGTGTTGCAATCCAGCAATTGACAGCTCTGTCGTAAAGTTGGACATTTTTGAGGTTATACGCACTCAGAACGTTTTGACATACGAGCGCTATTTGTGTTGTTTACAGTAACTTAAAAGATTCATCTCGGCCCAAAAATGGAATTAAATCGTCAACATTTTCGTGCGATTATTTTTTACAACTTTCGGCGTGGATTAACTCAGCAACAGTGCATGGATGAACTTAATTCAATTTTTGGCGATGAAGCTCCATCAAGGACCAGTGTTTATCGATGGTATGGTGAATTCAATCGTGGTCGTAGTTCACTCCAAGATGAATTTCGTGAAGGTCGTCATGTGACCTATCGTGAGATTGAGACAACCTTAGGCGTTAGTGGGACCAGCATACATTCAATATTGCATAAACATTTGACTGTCAAAAAAATTTGTTCGCGTTGGATCCCACACAATTTGTCAAACGCCCAAAAAAAGGTTCGTGTCAATTGGTCGAAAGAAATGCTCAAAAAATACGGTCGCTGTGCTTCGAAACACATCTATGACATCGTGACAGGTGATGAATCGTGGATTTACGCGTATGAGCCCGAAAGTAAACAGCAGTCGACTGTCTGGGTGTTTCAAGATGAGCCAAATCCAACAAAAGTTGTTCGCGCACGAAGCATTTCCAAGCAAATGGTCGCGTTTTTTCGGAAAAACTGGACATGTCGCAACCGCACCACTAGAACAACGCAGAACAGTCAATTCTGAGTGGTACACAACCATTTGTTTGCCAGTTGTCTTCCAAGAAATCAGGAAAACCAACCGCCGAAGACGGATCACTCTTCACCACGACAATGCGAGCTCTCACACATCGGTTGCGACACCTGCATTTTTGAGCACCCAAAACATCGATTTGATGGGTCATCCGCCGTATAGTCGTGACTTGGCACCGAATGACATCTTTTTATTCCCGTACGTAAAAAACAAACTGAGAGGTCAACGTTTTTCGACACCTGAAGAAGCGGTTGCTGCATTCAGAATGCATGTGTTGGAGACACCTCAATCAGAGTGGCAAAAGTGCTTCGACAATTGGTTTAAACGCATGCAAAAGTGTATAGATCTTCATGGGGAATATTTTGAAAAACAATAAAGTGATTTTCGATGATCAATATTTGTTTTTGTTCTCTAATCCCGAAATATAAAAGGCAACCCTCGTATTTAGCTAAAAGCTCCCGGAAGAGAATTCTTACCTTCATTCATTAATTCGAATTCAAAATTACTTACAAGAATTCTGTCCAAACTTCATAAATCCCAAGACCAATTCGGCACCTTTGGTTGCCAAGCAAATCCCAATCTTATCATACGCATTTTCCCTAGACGAATTCCTGAAAACGAAACAATTTGGTTTACATATAATGTAACCATCATAACAGGGATAATAAACATCGCGTCGCCTATTCCCAGCCACATCATGTGTACAATAAATCCCTTTACATACACATGGGCTGGCGACCTTTTTCTCCCTACTATGAACAATCCAACGCAGCTGCACACATTTGACGCAAACGACGCTGAAACCCAAACCTATAGTATAGGCACATGCAAACAAGAATTGCATACTTACCCTTGGCAGCGATGCCATAAACACCAAATCCCTGTGAATATGCTAAAACCAATTAGCACCATGTCCACCAGCATTGCGGTCTATCAATACAGCTGCATGTCACATCAAGACAATGATCTATACGATCCCTTTGTCCTACAATATTTCTGGATCTGCTTCTCATGAACTCGTGGCATGAGCAAACAGAAATCCATTACTAACCAATGAGATACGACTTGTTTACCTAGCCGAACTCGCATTTCATTGATGCCCATTATTACCTTTGTTTTCAGATTCGTTCTCATGGCCGTTGTCCCATGATACAACCAATGTTCACACATGCATGTGTACTACTTCGATCTCCTCTATGACCTTACGTTTCTCTTGGGATAGAAAATGCATCCCTAAACTAAGAGAGGCAGTACCACTGGCCGAATTTCCTTTGCCAACGAATAGATATCGCTGGATCGTTTTACATCATCCGACCGAGCCGGCCGGCTCGACTCCCGCTCCCCGGTGCGCAAGGGACGCGAATAACCATAAATCGAGTCGAGAAAGCGCGCTTTTAATTAAAAGAAAGTTTAATGTCTTGTAATTGTTTCTGTGCTTCCGTTTTATTCTTAATGTAACTATTTTATTTCTGTAATCTAATTAAGTGCAGTAAGATTTATGGATGAATAATATATATATATATTATTCCTCCTCGATAGTATAGTGGTTAGTATACCCGCCTGTCACGCGGGAGACCGGGGTTCGATTCCCCGTCGGGTAGCCTCTGGCGCAAGACTTAATGACCTTGCCCGGAAAAAACAAATCATTATGGAAAATTTAACAATGCCTCAGGACTTGTTTAAATAAGGCCAAGACCGGTTCCCGGTTGTAGTGCCGATGTGATGATGATGAAAAATAAAAAAATTAAAGAACTAATTTCGCAACAACATTTCTGAGCTTTTTTTTATTTCGTCTTGGTGAACGATTGTCCGAATGATTTTAGATGAGAAACTCTAATATTTCGGTTGGCGATACATCATTTTCGTAAAGTGTTCGGTAGAAATATCGCTGGGGACGTGAAGTGAATCAGCGCCGTACGCCGGTGCACCATACTTCCTCCTCACAGGGTCCCAACGCCCTGCCACCCGGTGAAATACCAACCCCATCGAGCTATAGGTTCCGTGAAATGGTCGGGAGAAATCGCCGGCACATTGCACATGGTCCGAGTTGGGGAAATTGGCTTCAGCGTCGATTGCGCTAATTGAATGCAGCCGCGTTGGGTTGTTTATTGTTGGGAGAAGAGGTCGCCAGCGATTGTGTATGAAAAGGGATTTGTTGTACACATGATGCGGCTGGGAATAGGCGACGCAATGATCATTATCCCTGGTTGTGATGGTTACATGTAATGTGAACCGAATTGTTTTCCTTCAAGGATATGATGTTTATTCCATAAAGATTTCTTTGTTGGGAAAATTTTGCCGATGCGTTGATGCATGGGAAAATGCCCTTGTTGATGGAATTCTTTTTAGGAATTTTAGGTAATGCTTGTTGGCATTAATGCCCTTGGACAAGGAAATGGCGGGAGACAATGGGAGTTGGGTTGTAATAATGAGGGGTTCTTTGGGTAAGTTTAAAAGAGCCGCTACAGCATTACGACGTGAAAATATTCTTAGATCTCTCCCATTTATATAAAAAAGGCAGTAAAAACATAAGGAGTACTTATCATTCCTGCTTAACATTTAGATGTCACCCATGGGAGAGGGTTTAGGAGCAATCTGTCTCCCAACAAAATTCTGACATCTGCTGTCAGTTGTGCATGTGTCATATTACTCAATAGGTGTACAACTTTGCTTCCGCCGTTTTGCAATAGATGGCTGTAGCGGTAAGTGGTAGCTGAAATAAATAGATCATAGATGTCATACAATAAGCTTAGGTATTTGTAAACATAACGCCATCGAAATATTAGTCGATTTGTGTTTGCATCATAAAGTTATTCTCGATTAAACATGTCAGCTTACGAGCCAAATTCCCGTCATTTGCGGGAGGTTTTAATTTTCTGCTTAATATGAAGAAATCTGCGGCTGAGGCTCATCATTCCCACTCTGATCGTCTTAGTGTGTAGACACGTTTTGCCACTGCTACTGCTTGACAGAAAGAAAAGAAAAAAAAAAAAAAACACGTGTGCGCGTGTGAACTATAAATGTGGTACCGTTATTAAGAACGGTCTGTGACAGAACATTGTTCTATTGTGTAAAGTGATAGTGAACATTTCTTAAATCTCGGTGATACCTTATGAAAACTATCACAAAATTGGTAAACCAAAACAAAAAATAAACGACCGTATCCGGACTTTGCGTTCGCAGATGCCGGGCAACGGTCCCAGTGCTGCCCAACGATTGACTATAAAACGGAAAAAAAAACAATCCACAGTAGCTTAAACGCCCCGAAGAAAATCGCTACAATGACTACTCAACCAACCATCGACTACCAGAAGAAATACAATGACGCCATGGAACAAATAAGGCTGCTTACAGCCCAAATGAACCAACTGCACGACAAAATACGCTCTCTTCAATCACCGACCAAAACCTACGACGATGTCTGCATGAAGGAAGTATGTGGGGAGGAAGTATTGTGCCTGGCACGGGCACTCCGTTCCCTTCCTCCGCCAACATCCACTTACAGTCGCCCATTGCGCCGCCGTAAACTGTCCACAAGAAATTGTCATCACCCGAACAAATAAAACACTGACGCACAGGTTTGTTATTAATATTTTTTTATTGCGCGTTTGCGCGATTGATAATTTCATTTAACAATTAGAACCCCAGCAGCAGACTCACGCGATTCGACTCGACTTTACTACACACACGATTAAAAGGACACACAGAAACAATATATAAGGCGTTAAATTCACTTTAATTGAAAACCCGTTTACTCCACTTGACTTAGCATATTTACGTCCCCGAGCGCGAAACGATGGACGGGAGATCGTGCGACCAACGTGGTCAGCAAATGGAATTCGACTCAACGATATTCAATCGTTGTTAATAGAAATTCAGCTGGGAAATTGGTTCTCTTAAATTAAGGGTGCATTTCCTGTTCCAAGAGAGACGTAAAGTCTCTCTTTTGAGTAACCAAACCGATCTCATAGAGGAGATCTTCACGATACACAAGTGTGAGTGTACGTCGGTTCTTTTCATGGCTCAACGCTATGATGAATAACCTGAAACACAAAGCAAGGGAAAGGATCGTAGAGATGTTTGTTTATGTGAGAAGGTTACTGGGAAACGGATCCAGAACTATGTAGGATAAAAGAGATTTATGACCTGTGTCTATGCTGTGGTACACATGGCGCGGCTGGGAAAAGTAGACGGCGCAGTATTTATGATGAAGGTTACAAATGTATGTAAATCTAGTTATTTGTTTACCGGAATTCATCTAAGGAAATTTGACTGGCGACGTAGATGCCGAAATTGATTGGAAATTCCTGGTAAGCTAATAAAGAAATCTTAAGGAGCAGTGGTATGCGAAGAGAATGCATGAAGGTAAGTTTTCTTTACAGGGACTTAAAGATCATAGATTTGATCTCTTAAATGCGTGCAGCACTTTTAGGTGCCGAATGCGAATGCATTGGCGAGGACTTGAACGTCTTGGGTGATGGTTATGAGGGTTTTTTTTAGGAAGGTAAACCGTGGGATTTGGCGGAACCGCCACAAGTACATCCCCAAAGATCAGACATCTCCTTAACAACCAACATCAAACCATCGTCATCACATAAACCGTCAACGTCCCAATATACCAACAAAATAGAGGACCAGTGGCAAACAGTTGGACACAAAATTACAAACAAGGTGAGGCCAGAACCAATTTACATAAAAAATGCATCTAGCATCAAGGAAGTAATCAAGATGCTCGAGAATGACCTAGGACATCGAAACTTTGCCACAAATTACAAAGGCTCCTCGATCTCGATCATGACAACAACTTTGATGGACCACGACACGGCAGTAAAAAAACTCACAGAAAAAAAACATGAGTTCTTCACTTTTCAACATGCCCAGATGAAACCAAAGACATTCATCATAAGGCACATTGACCCAGCATGGGCGAATGAGGAACTTCTACTCGAAATATCGAGGATCTGCCCGGAACTGAGTATACACAGATTGGACTACTTCCAAACTCCTCATATGAGAGAAAACAATATTCGGAGTTTACGAATCGGACAGATTCCACCGAACGAAGATGTTAGCCGGCTAAAACAAATAAAATATTTGTTTACGCATAAAATTGCGATTGAGGAACCACACAAACAGGACGTTCTCCATTTCAAAAGATGTCAAGGTTCAGGTCACTTAGCAGCTGCGTGCCATTTAAGTGCACGATGCGGGAAATGTGCCGAACAGCATACACCTGGAGAATGCAAGGTAAACCCGCCTGGTACTGTACCAACAACAATTCAAAAAAAAACAAACGCTGATGGATCAACAACCACAAATGAAATCACAGTAACGTGCTGTAACTGCGGTGGCCCACATCCAGCGAACTTTTCCCAATGTCCCGAAAAGCTACGAATCCTCGAGAGACGATCGGCACACACGACACAAATAAACCAGCACCAACCAAAGCAACTGCAACTAAACCCTCATCACCTCAACCATCTCATCTCGTGGGATCAGGAATATCCTATGCAGAAGTTACGAAGATTCCCGAAACTGGACTAAACCTCATCAACCCAATTCCAACGTTCTCAACCTGGACATCATGGGTTATATTAGAAGCCTGCATACGCTGCTACCCACCCTGAAACACAGCTCGGAAATAGAAAAAAAAGGTCAGATCTTAGATTTAATAACTTCCCACATTCTTTCCCTTAATGAATAGTTTAACCCTAGTCTCCCTCAACACAGAATCCATATATTCCCACACTCGTAGACAACACCTCCGTTTGTTTGTTGAAAAGTTCTCCCCAGATTTTCTTCTTCTCTCAGAAACCTGGCTTAAATCAAACTCTCGAGTTTACATTCCTAATTACACATTTGTGTCCAACCCGCGGACCACTGGCCCTCATAGTGGTACTGGAATTCTAATACACAACAAATTCCAATTTACTGAAATTAGGTTCACTAACATAACTAATGTCGAATACACGGCAGTTAAACTCTTCTGCAGAAGTAATAAAGTACTGGTTTTGTCGTCTATATACATTCACCCTTCTCGTGAACCAAATAATTTTTTCAAATAATCCAGCAGTCTCTGCCGGCACCTTTCATCATAGGGGGAGACAGGAATGCTCGACATACATCATTTAATGACATCAAGTGCAACAAATACGGCTACCAACTCCTAGATCTCCTCCCACTTCATCCATATGTTTACGCAGACTGTCCATTGCAACCTACTCGAATTTGTAGTACAACCAAATCTACAATCGATTTCTTCCTAAAATCCACAGATATCTATTCATCTAATCCCCCTACAGTTTCCTTTACATTTCCATCCGATCATGGGTCCGTCCACTCCACGGTTCAAATCCCTTCGCTCGATCCACTCTACACAGTGAATCCTATCCCAAATTTTTCCAAAACAAACTGGAAAAAAGTCAATAACGATATTGCTGCCAGTTTTTCAAATTATTATTTACCGGAATCTTCAAACCTATTCCCTACTGAAATTGACCAGGCAGCTGTAAAAATAGAGCAAATACTGGGAAATGCTCTCTTTAGCCATACCCCTACGACCGTCCCTCATAACCACTTAGGAAAACCATTACCCAACCTCCTCACAAAATTATTGCGCATAAAATAAAAACTCCGACGTAAATTGCATATTAGCTACTCACCATTTATTAAACAACAGATACAGCTTTTGACCACCCTGATAAATGGACAACTTAAAAATTTCACCGATCAGACCTACACGTCTATTCTAAACAGTATCAAACCAAACCGTGACCTATTTAAAAATATAAATCGACTAACTGGCCGTAAATTCAAGCCTCGAATAGACTATCTCATCTAACCAACTAACAGTAACATCGCCCAATCGGACACTGATATAGCAAACTGTCTCGCTGAACACTTCTGTAAAACTCATAAACAAAACGATTCCCTCCCAGTCACTAATTTCCACGACACCGTGAATGAATTCATCTCACGCACACTGGAGCCATCCTTCCCACCATTCATTACTGAATTCAACGAAACCAATAAAGCGTTATATCCCATGGGAACCGACGCATTCCTAAGCTTTACACAATTATCTGAATTGATTACTTCGCGTAACAATAAAAAATCTACAGGCTTGGATAGAATCCCTAACCTTCTATTTAAAAGACTGCAGCCGGAGAACTTACTCCCCATTCTCGTTCTTCTCAACCACATAATAAACGCTTCACATTTCCCAAAATGTTGGAAAACAGCGGTGATAGTCTCTATTAGTAAATCCGGTTCTTCCAACAACCCGGCTAACTTCCGTCCCATATCACAGCTAAATTCGCTTAGTAAGGTTTTGGAATGTAAGATATACAAAAATCTTCTCTCATTTGCTAGAGACAACTCCCTTATCCCGAATTCTCAATTTGGCTTTCGTCCACAACACTCAACTTGTCATGCTCTGCTAAAATTGACACATGATGTGACAATGAATCTCCAAAACCAATCCCCAACAATATGCGTCTCTCTCGACATAGCAAAAGCATTTGATTGTGTTTGGATTGCAGGACTGCTATACAAGCTACATTCAATGTTCGGATTAAACACCCACACCATAAAACTTCTCGCTTTCTACCTTTCTGATAGAAAGTTCATGGTGAAAATAAATTCAACTCTTTCGACACCATACAGTATAACCGCTGTTTTTTTGTGTTGTTGATTTTGTTAATTGTATGTTTGTTTGCTCTCCGCCGTCCGCTCCCCGGCGTGACATTCCTCTCCTAAGAATGCCACGCAGTCTTGTGGGGGGGGGGTGTTACGCGCGGTTCCGCCACCCCCATCATTTTTTTTTTTTATTTTTTTTTTATTTTTTTTTTATTTTTTTTTTTATTTTTATTTTTTTTTTATTAGACTTCTCTCGGGAGAGGCGAACCTATAGCGTCGAGTGGGCGCCCCAAGATGCCATCAAATAACTGTTGCAGTTCTTTTTGAACAGTTGCAGGTTGTAATTGCTTTTAATATAATTTAATAGTAGATGGTAAGGTGGTGAGAAAAACACACGATCCACATGTTGAATGTGCGAACATACTCCTGTTCGAGTGTGGATCGTGTGGAAGTTAGACCTCTGTTTTCGGAGTGGGTGTTGATGGAGAGGGAGAGGGAGGAACAGAAAGATGATGTTTTGATTCCGTTTGTTTTGATTTTGTTTGCTGGATACTGTTTTTTCAGTGCAGTTAGAATTGAGTTGCAGCCAGCAGTGAAGTGGAAAAGCAGAAGTAAATTGTCCCGTTTTTGAACAAGAAGTAACATTTTTGGAGAAGGAAAAAGATTGTAAAACTAAAAGTTTGTAAAGTTAATGTTGGAAATTAAACGTAAAACTAAAGATCTGTCCATCATGCTCGTGTTTTAATCCGTCAAAGACGGAAGCAGGAGGTGAACATCCCATCGCTTGTGGTGCGATTGGATTAGCAGAAACACATTCGACTTCTCTCTAAAATCACCATTTAGCGGTGGCCGCCCTGGTCGTGTAAGGAGGAAGAACCTGAAGAAGAACCAAGGTGGTGGAGCAGCCTCTGAAGAAGAAGAGGAGTCCTAACTGACTAACCACAGGTAACCAATTTGACTCTACACTAAATTTTCTGTGGCGGAAACGTCACACCGCGGGTGTTCCTCAAGGTTCCATTCTCAGACCATTATTATACCTCCTTTATACTTCAGACACCCCGCAGCCACTGTCACCTAATACAGTAATGCTGAACTATGCCGATGACACTTTAATTTATTCAAGCAACAAGTTTGTCAAGAAGGCAAGAAACTGTATTAACAGCTATCTCCCGAATCTCTCAGCATATTTTACTAAGTGGAAAATCCGACTCAACCCAGCCAAAACTCAACTCATAGTGTTTAAAGGCAGAAATGCGAATTGTACTAACAACACCATACGCTGCCATAACAAAATCAGAATCAAGTTAAATAACAATATAATTAAAACCTCCAAAACCTTAAAGTACCTGGGAATAACCTTCACCAACAATCTGTCCTTCTCCGCCCACACCAAAAACTCGATTCGCAAGGCCGCAATTCAACTTAATCTCTGCAGAAAAGTTATGTACAAGCCGAATGGTCTCTCTCCCAAAGTTAAATCACTTATCTACAAACAGATAATCAGACCCACTCTCACATATGCATGCCCGATATGGTACCATATCACACCCGCCCAAATGGAGAAGCTACGCATTTTCGAAAGGAAATGCTTCAGACTTATCACTGGCCTCAACCGACATCCCAACTCCCACAAATATTACAACAGTAGTTCGCTCTTCTATGCCGCTAATATTGAACGTATAGATCGACGCTTCCTCGAGCTGTCCATCAAATTTATCGAAAATCTTCCCAATAATCTCAACCCGATAATAAATGCGGTCACATCGACTCCGTCAGATAACCGAACTGCCTACCCGAACTGTCTCCATATCAGAACGTTCTTCACCTCTGGCAGGTTGGTTAATAACTCTAATGAGATTGTATACCACAATACAGAACTTTCACCTCACCAATTTAAATATAGTAATATTCAACCCTTCTCCAATATTTTGCGTTTCAACGAACAAACGGAAAGTAGTTCCCCAACCCACATCCCTGACTGACAATATCCTCACTAACCCATAACCTACCCATTGATCACTATGCTTCCCCCTTCCGCACCACACTAACTTATTTCAATAATAATTAGGTAACTAGACTAAGTTAAGATAAGTTAAGTTAAGTTAAGTAAATTAGCATAGGTTAAGTAAATAACTATATCCTGGTTTTCTGGCCTTTTCCAGGAAGCTCTACCCACTACAATCTTAATCCATAATCAATATATAACTCCTATCATATTGTTTAAGTATATGTAAACAATTATAGCTAAAGTATCATAAGTTATCTGTATTGCTTATTGTAAAATTTATTGATGGTCAATAAATACAGAAATGTAAAAAAAAATAAGCTGAGGCTCATCGAATGCTCTCAAATACCTATGGTGAGGCCGCTATTAGTGAAAGAACGTGCCGAGAGTGGTTTCAACGCTTCAAGAACGGCGATTTTAACGTCGAAGACCAGCATGGCGGTGGAAGAGAGAAGGTTTTCGAAGATGCAGAATTAGAGGCATTACTTGATCAAGACTCGTGTCAAACGCAACAAGAATTGGCAGGATCATTGGAAGTGACGCAACAAGCCATTTCAAAACGCCTGAAAGTCATGGGAATGATTCAGAAACAAGGAAATTGGTGCCGTACGAGTTGAAGCCGAGAGATGTTGAACGGCGTTTGTGTGTTTGTGAACAGCTGCTTGCAAGGCAAAAACGGAAGGGATTTCTGCATCGCATTGTGGCTGGGGACGAAAAATGGGTTCATTACGATAATCCCAAGCGCAGAAAATCGTGGGGATATCCCGGCCATGCTTCCACGTCGACGGCCAAACCGAATATCCACGGTTCCAAGGTCATGCTCAGTATTTCGTGGGACCGGCTCGGCGTAGTGTATTATGAGTTGTTAAAATCACAGGCGAGCGTTATCGAACGCAATTAATGCGTTTGAGCCGAGCATTGAAAGACAAACGGCCGCAATACAACGAGAGACATGATAAAATGATTTTACAGCATGACAATGCTCGACCCCATGTTGCGAAAGTGGTCAAGACATACTTATAAACTTTGAAATGGGAATTCCTACCCCACCCGCCGTATTCTCCAGGCGTTGGTCCCTCGGACTATCGCTTGTTTCCATCAATGGCACACGGCCTGGCTGGCCAGCACTTCCGATCTTATGAACAAGTAAAAAATTGGATCGATTCAAAAGATGACCAGTTTTTTCAACGCGGGATTCGTATGCTGCCCGAAAGATGGGAGAAAGTAGTGGCCAGCGATGGACAATACTTTGAATCATAAATGTATAACCAGTTTTTTGCAATAAAGCCTCGAATTTCGGAAAAAAACGGCGGAAGCAAAGCTGCATACCTAATAATTATGGAGGTTGGTGCACGCCCATGCTTTTCCTTTTTCTTCTTATAATTGTATAACTTCCCATTACCCCTAGTTTTAAATAATACGAGTATTATACGCAGAAGTAACGTAAAAATAACTATCACATTCTAAATAATTCCGTTATCTATCTATCTGCTGTGCCCAAGCTATTTATGAGCATATTATCCGATACCATCCTTCCGTTGCAAGGCTTTTGTTGTTGGTTTTGCAGCATGGTTTCCATAGAAGAAAGACTAAAACATCTAACATTTCGAAAACAATAATTAGTTCATATGCCACAGTATTGATTCATTGTTACAATAACACCGTTTTCTAAAACCCCAGAGGTAGATCGTTCTTAGATATCTGGCTAATCGACTCACGACTGAGATTATTTAACACTAACAGACGAAACACAAACTGTTTACGGACAATTGAATACGACAGTGACCACTGTGCATTCACGGCAGTAATAGTGCTTCCGAACGAGCTCGCAGATCTGGAGGAATTCGTGATCCCGCAACCCTATAACTACGGGGCAATGCGATGGCCGCGGTTCACCAGATCATTAACAAGAGAACTTCGTTCGAATGACTTTAATCTGCCAGTAAACAGAAACCTGACAAATGACGAAATCGACAAATACATTCAACAAATGGACGAAACCGCAAAACGAACAATGGACAAAACAATCCCTAAAACAACAGTTACAGATCACATTAACATGTACAGAAACGCAACAATAAACGCACTCCACAAGAAAAAGAGCAGACTGCTATCGAAACGAATAGCCTTTTAATCACAAGGGAAGGAATCCAGAGTATCTTCGACTCATTAAGAAGCAAAAAGCCAGTGGGAATAGATGGAGTACCTAACATCGTACTCAAGAACCTGCCCCCAAAGGCAATAGATATATACACGGTCCTGTTTAACAACGCGTTGAATAATGCATATTATCCCGCGCGTTGGAAAACGGTTATCATTCAGCCTATCCCAAAAAAGGGCAAAGACTGTACAAACCCAATGAACATGCGTTCGATAAGTTTACTCCCAAGCATCAGTAAAGTATTTGAAAAAACCATTAACAAAGCTCTGGTAAAATGGGTAGACGACAACAGCATTATTCCAAGTAACCAGTTTGGCTTTAGGGCGGGTCATGAAACCACACATGCCGCAGCTAAACTGGTCTCCGACATACAATGGAATAAATGTAGGAACCAATGCACAGGTGCCTGTCTGATCGACTTGGAAAAAGCCTTTGTTACCGTCTGGATCGAAGGGTTGTATTACAAGTTGGTCAGACATGGCATACACAAGCCTTTACTATATGTACTTTACGATATGTTAAAGGACAGGAGGTTCGTGTTCAAAAGTGGTAATGTGACCTCTAATAAAACGTATAATATCAAGAATGGCTTGCAACAGGGCGCGGTACTCTCTCCGATTCTTTTTAACATTTACATTAGCGACTTATTAGATGCACTTCCACAAGCTATTGCGTACGCAGACGATCTCATAATTTACAGAACAGCTCCGAAAGTTGAGATCATAAATAGTTTAATACAGCAAGATTTCAACAACGTGCAGCGCTATTGCGACGACTGGAAACTTAAGATCAACTTCCAGAAATGTGAAGCCATCCTATTTAGAACTCCATTATATAAAGCCACGAACGACACAAGGAAACACTGGCGAAAGCTACTTATCGTGGGACCGCATGGAGATAAACTGGAAACCAAGAGTTTAGTTAAATACCTTGGCATCTGGCTAGACCAATATCTGTATTTCAACAGACATGTAGAGGCTGCTCTGGTCAAGGCTAGAAAAACGTTTGCTATGACAAGGAGGCTATTTCACAGTAGCTAACTTGACAGCAGGGTAAAAGTCATATGCTACATGACGCTAATCAGGCCAATGCTCATATTTGGTTGTCCAGTATGGTTTAACATAGGTCCAAATTTGATAGAAAAGATTCGGGTGTTCGAAAGGAAGTGTCTCAGAAGTTGTCTCAGATTATATCGGACACCGGAATCGGACTATAAAAAGTATTATTCAAATGAGACTTTATATAATGAAGCGTACATAAATAGGGTGGATAATTTTATGATTAAATTAATCAGAGGACATATTGCGAGAGCAATAAGCTCGTCCAATGACCTAATTTTCGGGGCCTATTATCCAAACACTCTGTACTATTAGAGCGTGCGTCGCTACGGCTTTATTCCACCAGAGGCGTTCCTTGATTGGGACATGAAAGGGCTTATACAGGATAGATCCGGAATTCCGCTGATCTATCATGTAAGTAGATCATCCGTAGGCGGGCGATTGTGCTATGACCGGGAAGTAACGCGCACCGAAGAAGAGCTCCTGCGCTTCAGTAGGGCTATCTCCCACAGAGACCGGGACGATAGTATTAGACAGCGTCAACAGTTCTGGTGGTTGAATGGCATATAAAGACCTGGATACCAAAGTCGGTATAGAATCACACTATCATCAGCTAGCTTACATAGACTTAGCTTTTCTAGAATTAGGGTAGTATAAGATTTAAGTTAAGTTAGGTTAAGTGCTTTTACATAAAAAAAAAAAATAGGTAAGTTAAGTAAGTTAAATTTTAAGAAAAAAAAAAAAACAAAAAAAATGGACACAAAGTTTTTCAAATTTTCTTTGTCTTTCAAATAATTATAAGTACTGCCACAAACTTCTGTCGCCGAAAGGCAAATTATACAAATGTTTAGTAATGTTTAGCTTAGAGCGTCTGCGAAGGACCAGTAAGTTATTATATAAGATAATTAAGCTAGAATTTAAGCATTTTTTGTTTTTTAAAAATGTTTAAAAAATGAGAACCGTTTTCTAAAAATAAAGGATGGTAATAGCATCTCAGAGAATTATTGGTAAACGTCATAATCTCGGTCAGAGTTTTAAATATCGTGACTTCAATATCTAGGTTGTATATTCCAGTATCTGTTCTAGCTTGCGAGTAGGACGACACGTCCTTTCAGTATCTAAACGCTTGAGCAGATATAAATGAAGTCAACAATAGGTTCTCCAGCGTATAAACTCATTGAAGGGGTCTTGCCGACCTTAATTATTTGAACATGTAACTAAAGAAAAGAGCTAATATAAATTCTCGTGCGAATAATGACTAAGGTATTTCCAGCTAACTAAATTTTAACCCCTATAGATTTAAGTGATTAAACAACAACAAGAAATGGTTCGCTCCAGCGATTTTGGTTAGTGCACACTCGCACATCTAGCCTCACTGCCAACCACACAATATACCACTTAAGTTATATAAATAGCAGAAGTTGAGGTGCAAATAATGAATGTTATCGTTGGCGGGTAAGAAAGAAAAGTCTATTTGTATATAACGATTTATAAAACACCTCCATTCCTGCAGACCATGATGTTGAACTTGCATTGTAAATGCTAGTTGTTTTGAGCTTTGTGGACGTTGAAACAGTTGACTGCATTTTTGAATGTTGCTATATATAATTAGCGACTGCTCAAACATTGCGTAACCACCAAGCACTGCAATAGTAGTTGATTAAATTTCCGACAGCATTCGTATTGAGTCTGTTCATTTGTGAACGTAGCACGTAGTTCAGGCACGCCACAAAGTCAACCCATGATTACAGATGATCGTAGACTAATTTCTCTACAAGTTCAAAACCTGGTTCACACAATTGAAATCGTATAGTGTGGTATATTTGAACTCAGTCATTCGAAACGAGACGGAAAACAAAACTACCGTGATTGTCATAAAAAATAAAGGCAATTACACGCTACCTTGTGGGACGCCGCGGTTTACTTTACAATTTTCTAAAATCTTTCCTTTTTTTTCGCACACGGTGAATTGTCAAGTGTAGAGAAGGAACGTTTTTATTGTGAAGTCTTGCTTCTTCGAAGGTGAATCCGAGTCTTCCAAATCAATAGGAATTTTTTGTAAGGTTGCCACTGTTCATACCGAGTATAAATAGAGACTGGATATGCAGTCCGCATAGGACCCAAGTTTCTGAAACTAGCTCCACATTTAGCAATCCCACCGTTTTACGGGATTAAATCGTAGGTTATGAACTATTTACAACTAATATCACGTAATAGTAGAGATGTAAAGTGATATGTTTGCATAAATACATTAATGTGCGATGGCTTACACTAAAAAACTTTGAACCTGGCCAATATTAAGTTACTTGTCCAACTGCTGTAATATCATAGAGCCACGTACTTACCACAATTTTACAAAAGCCAATAGTCCGACCGCCATACTAGCACAAAGTTTTCTTTCAACCTACGTACGCTTAGCCATTGACACATCGTATCCAGCGAACCACTGTGGCGGGCTATAATGGTTTTTTTTTAAGTTCAGTAACAGAGAGCTTCTTACTCTCAAGAATCAAAGTGTGGACGAGAAAGCAAATAAACGGTTTCACATCTTGCCATCTTTTTACAACAATTAACAGTCAGCATGATAGGGATCATGAGGAGATGGGTGCGAACATACAGGGTAAAGACTCTGCTTTCAACCCGGCGAAGGCCAGGACGAGTTGGCATGCAGTCTCCACGTGACACCCCTGGATAACTATTTTGGAACCCTCCAAGTAGTGAACCAATGCATTCAGCGACATCCTGAGAACGGTTGCTAGTAACCTTGCCCGGAAAAACAAATTATCATGGACAATTTAACGAGTCTCGGATAAGATACCGGTGGAGAGACTTGCTAATTAAGGCCACGACCCGATCCCGGTTGTAGTGCCGATGATGATGATGATGATGATGATAGGGATCATAATTGCGTGGGCCCTGGTTTCTTTAAATTTGCAATTCTATGCATTGTATTAAAAAAAGAGAGGGTAGCGAATGATCCCCTGATGAGTTAAAGGTACCCCAAAATAAAGGATTCCAAAATACCTGGTCGCTTTATATTCACCGGCGCCTAAAAAAAAAACGTTGTTGAAGCTTGTCTTTTGTCATGACGAATTGTCGAACTATATTAAAGACAAGTGGCAAATAGTTTCTACCATTTGAAATATGGCTACCATGTAGTTTTAAGTATTTTAGTTTATAAGTATCTATATTGCTTGGATTAAGCTAATAAATGGGCCGGTAGCCTCACTATATTTAAAAAGATATCGTTCCTTTTAGGAAACTCCTTATGTAATCCCAAATATTTGGAAATCCTCTTTTGTCACCCCATACATAAGAAGGGGTGCGAACATACAGGGCAAACGCTCTGCTTTCAATCCGGCGAAGGCCAGGACGACCCATGTCCCGAAGTTGTCGAGAAGTGTGACTCGGCAAAAAAAAAAAAAAACAGGGACAACTCGAACAACAAGAATACTCGTAACATCATAGCGGTCGTACGCATAAGTTAACAAAGCTACAGCACTGGTAACCACAAATACTCCCACACAGACTGAAACAGCATCGCAAGCAGACGTGTTCACAATCTTGCTCAATCTACAGAGATAGATAACACAGCTGCAAAGTCAAATAAACGAGATCTACTCGCACTTGCCTAGTCTAATTAAAAAGTCGATATTAACCCTCTAACCAAAACATCAATCCAAGCTCTTGTCGGGAATGTAAATTGACTAATAAGAACTGAAAGAAGAGCCACACTTTTCAACCTGTTGTAAGATGAAGGCCAGGATGATCCTTGTCCCTGTTCAATCTAATTTGACATGCAGTCTTCACGTGACACCTCTGGATAGCTACTTTGGCACCCGCCAAGAAGTGTACCTATACATGCAGCGACATCCTGAGAAAGGTTGGCGCAAGGCTAATAACCTTGCCCGGAAAGACAAATGATTATGGCCAATTTAACAAGTCTCGGATAAGGACCGGATAACAGTGGAGAGACTTGCTAAATAAGGCCAAGACCGGATCCTGGTTGTAGTGCCGATGATGGTGATACATAAGAAGCGGCCAAAAAAGGATATTAGTAACTACCGTCCCATCGCCAAATGGTCACATATTCCAAAACTGTTCGAAGGCATTCATCACAACGCATTATGTTTTCGTAGCAAATCCATCATCTCACCCAACCAGCACGGTTTCCTTAGTGGTAGGTTGACCACCACCACTTTAGTTGAATTCTCATCCCATGCCCTCCGTGCCTTAGAGAACGCAACGAAGTCGATGTAATCACAACCTATTTCGGCAAGGCCTTCGACAAAATTTCCCACAATCACATCCTATTTAAGCTATCCTCCCTTGGCTACTGTTTAAGTGGATTTCTTCCTATCTTAACGATCGAGCCTACCGTGTCAGATTTAGATCCACCCTCTCCAATCCTTTTCTTCCCACGTCAGGGGACCCCCAAGGCAGTCATCTTGGATCCCTCCTATTCATTCTTACTATTAATGATATAGACTCCAATATCAAGCACTCCCCCATCTCTCTATACGCGGGCGACACTAATCTCTTCAAGACGATCCGCTCTTCTCTCGACTCCTCACTTCTCCAAATGGATCACCACAGCTTTTCAACTTGGTGCCAAACAACTGCCTCGAAATAAATATTGCCAAATGTCACTTAATCACTTTCTCCCGTAAACGACCCCGCCTCCCGCCGCTACGTTCCTATGTCTTACTCAACCAACAGATAACACCTGTACAAGCGATTCGTGACGTTAGCATCTTATGTGACAAGGAACTAAACTTTTTCTTACATATTGATTACATATTCCATTCTGCTCTCGGCTTTGTGAAACGCTGGTCGAACGAATTCTCTAATCCCTACGTTTCCCGATCGCTATATGTAGCCTTTGTCTGCCCCCTTCTTGAATATGCTAGTCATGTTTGGTCTCCTCACTAGTCGTCCAATATTCGCAGGATCGAAAGCGTACAACCTCGTTTTTTGCATTTTACCCTCCGACAATCGAATTGGGAAAATCCTCCGATTCTACCCCCATGCATGAGCCGTCTTCACCTAATTAACCTTAGCACACTTGAAGAGCGCAGAATTCATGACGACGTCCTTTTCATCCACCGGTCTATTCTCACATGCAACCAACTGCCCAAGCCTGTTCTCCTCCATCATTTCCACTAATCCCCGAAACCTGCGAAATCCCCCCCCCATACACGTGGGCAAACTCTCACCTCATCTTCTTTGATTTCAATCTCACCTCTTCCGCTCTCCAACGTCGTCTTCTCTTTTACCCCTCCTGACCCCACGCCCCTCACCGCTTACACTCTCCTGCACTCATACTCACACCCTACCATCCGACCTATCCTCGCCCTTCCCTGTCCTACCACTTAGACTATTATTCTATCGATCTTTGTTTAGTTACCCATTCCAGTTTTTAAATTACTTTAAAGTTAGTCCCCCACCCCCAAGCCGCATGCGTTCGTTTTTAGGGTAGTTCGTAAGTCTATTTATAAGTTTATATGTTTATACGACTTGTACTACGTGAAATAAACTGAGAGTTCTGTCCTCTATTCATTCTAAGGCTATCATCATTTCTAGACACAAATAACTTGAGATACATCGCTAAACTACCTCCCGCCCCGCGATGGAATATCTAAAAGAATGTTCCGCGGGGATCAATGGGAATATGTGCCTGGCGTGGGGTGGTTTTAGTCGGTAAAAATCCGGCATGCCTCTGGATCGCTCCAGAGGTATCATTTGAAGATTTCCAGCTTCCTACCAAAACAAAAAAAAAACCTTGATATTTTAGCTTGAAGAACTTGTTCAAATCTAATTATCTTTCCCGCAAACTTAATTAACACAATTACATCATCATCATCATCGGCACTACAACCGGAAACCGGTCTTGGCCTTATTTAGCAAGTCCTGAGGCTTTTTAAATTTTTCATAATGATTTGTTTTTTCCCTACAAGGTCATTAGTCTTGCGCCAGAGGCTCCCCGACGGGGAATCGAACCCCGGTCTCCCGCGTGACAGGCGGGTATACTAACCATTATGCTATCGAGGAGCCACACAATTACATCATCATCATCATCATCATCATCATCATCGGCACTACAACCGGGAACCGGTCTTGGCCTTATTTAGCAAGTCCTGAGGCTTGGTAAATTTTCCGTAATGATTTGTGTTTTCTGGGCAAGGTCATTAGCCTTGCGCCAGACACAATTACATACACAGATAAAAAAGAAGACTGCATGTAACATTGGCCAGTAGAGTAATAGTGGACCACGAGGCTCGTCAGCACATGCAGTTGGTGAATGAACGATTTATAATACTCTTGCCAGTCTCAACCATTGCCAATGATAATAAAACTACATAAACGTTGCCAAATAACTTCTATCTCGTAATTCTTCAATTAAGCACTAATACTGTAGTAAAATTTGGAATGATTTAAATTCACTTACGATCTTGTGCATTTTAAACATACCGTGTTCCTTGGGACACTTTTAGACACCATCCTTGTCCCAAAGCTGTCTCAAAAATGTCCCCAATCGTTTTCTCAAAGTGTCACAAACGTATCCCAAAGTTGTCCCAAAAATGCTCCGAAGGTGTTCTAAACAATTTCCCAAGGTGTCCTAAAAGTGTCATAAAAATGATCCAAAAGTGTCCCAAAGGAGCCCCAAACATACTCCTCAACATATTCCCATACAAGTCTGTACAAATGTGGTCAACACCCAACTAATTACCTTTCATGAAAACTTTAATTTTATTTATTATTATATATTGTTAATTATATAATGGGCATTTATGCCCATTATCATGTCTTACATGTTATAGAGCATGTGGTGGATTATATTATGGGACATATTGTCGAACATGTTGTGAGACATATTTGGTACGTGTTTGGCGCATCATTGGGACATTTTAGGGCACCATACTTGTGCCTAAGGTGTCCCAGTGATGTTCTAAAAGTGCCCCAAAGGTGCCCGAAAAGTGTCCCAAAAGCGTCCCAATGATGCTCCAAACACGTGGCAAACGTGCCTCACAACATGTTCCAAAACATGTTCCAAAACATGTTCCACAACATGTTCCACACCATTTTTCACGACATGTTCCACAACATGTCCCACAATATGTTCGATATTTTTCTTACGAGTTCTCGCTGACGTGCATGTCTACTAATGAGCTTTCATTAAAAGTCTGATATTTATACCGTTTATCATATTATGGAGCATGTAGTGGATTATATTGTGGAATGTGTTATCGACAATGTTGTGGGACATGTAATGGAACATATTGTCGAGCTTGTTTTTTTTTACACTAACGTGCGCACAAAAGGCGATTTTGAAGTACCCTTAAATGTCAGAGCACAGTGCGAGCGGATGGAGAGGAAGTGGATAAGGAAAGGAGACCTATCCTCGCCCTTCCCTGTCCTACCACTTAGACTATTATTCTATCGATCTTTGTTTAGTTACCCATTCTAGTTTTTAAATTACTTTAAAGTTAGTCACCCACCCCCAAGCCGCATGCGTTCGTTTTTAGGGTAGTTCGTAAGTCTATTTATAAGTTTATATGTTTATACGACTTGTACTACGTGAAATAAACTGAGAGTTCTGTCCTCTATTCATTCTAAGGCTATCATCATTTCTAGACACAAATAACTTGAGATACATCGGTAAACTACCTCCCGCCCCACGATGGAATATCTAAAAGAATGTTCCGCGGGGATCAATGGGAATATGTGCCTGGCGTGGGGTGGTTTTAGTCGGTAAAAATCCGGCATGCCTCTGGATCGCTCCAGAGGTATCATTTGAAGATTTCCAGCTTCCTACCAAAACAAAAAAAAAAAAACCTTGTTATTTTAGCTTGAAGAACTTGTTCAAATCTAATTATCTTTCCCGCAAACTTAATTAACACAATTACATCATCATCATCATCGGCACTACAACCGGAAACCGGTCTTGGCCTTATTTAGCAAGTCCTGAGGCTTTTTAAATTTTTCATAATGATTTGTTTTTTCCCTACAAGGTCATTAGTCTTGCGCCAGAGGCTCCCCGACGGGGAATCGAACCCCGGTCTCCCGCGTGACAGGCGGGTATACTAACCATTATGCTATCGAGGAGCCACACAATTACATCATCATCATCATCATCATCATCATCATCATCGGCACTACAACCGGGAACCGGTCTTGGCCTTATTTAGCAAGTCCTGAGGCTTGGTAAATTTTCCGTAATGATTTGTTTTTTCTGGGCAAGGTCATTAGCCTTGCGCCAGACACAATTACATACACAGATAAAAAAGAAGACTGCATGTAACATTGGCCAGTAGAGTAATAGTGGACCACGAGGCTCGTCAGCACATGCAGTTGGTGAATGAACGATTTATAATACTCTTGCCAGTCTCAACCATTGCCAATGATAATAAAACTACATAAACGTTGCCAAATAACTTCTATCTCGTAATTCTTCAATTAAGCACTAATACTGTAGTAAAATTTGGAATGATTTAAATTCACTTACGATCTTGTGCATTTTAAACATACCGTGTTCCTTGGGAAACTTTTAGACACCATCCTTGTCCCAAAGCTGTCTCAAAAATGTCCCCAATCGTTTTCTCAAAGTGTCACAAACGTATCCCAAAGTTGTCCCAAAAATGCTCCGAAGGTGTTCTAAACAATTTCCCAAGGTGTCCTAAAAGTGTCATAAAAATGATCCAAAAGTGTCCCAAAGGAGCCCCAAACATACTCCTCAACATATTCCCATACAAGTCTGTACAAATGTGGTCAACACCCAACTAATTACCTTTCATGAAAACTTTAATTTTATTTATTATTATATATTGTTAATTATATAATGGGCATTTATGCCCATTATCATGTCTTACATGTTATAGAGCATGTGGTGGATTATATTGTGGGACATATTGTCGAACATGTTGTGAGACATATTTGGTACGTGTTTGGCGCATCATTGGGACATTTTAGGGCACCATACTTGTGCCTAAGGTGTCCCAGTGATGTTCTAAAAGTGCCCCAAAGGTGCCCGAAAAGTGTCCCAAAAGCGTCCCAATGATGCTCCAAACACGTGGCAAACGTGCCTCACAACATGTTCCAAAACATGTTCCACAACATGTTCCACACCATTTTTCACGACATGTTCCACAACATGTCCCACAATATGTTCGATATTTTTCTTACGAGTTCTCACTGACGTGCATGTCTACTAATGAGCTTTCATTAAAAGTCTGATATTTATACCGTTTATCATATTATGGAGCATGTAGTGGATTATATTGTGGAATGTGTTATCGACAATGTTGTGGGACATGTAATGGAACATATTGTCGAGCTTGTTTTTTTTTACACTAACGTGCGCACAAAAGGCGATTTTGAAGTACCCTTAAATGTCAGAGCACAGTGCGAGCGGATGGAGAGGAAGTGGATAAGGAAAGGAGGTGTCGATGTATATTGGGCTTGAATGTCTGGACATCACACCGACCAGGAAACACATGATCAGGCAGAACATTCCACATTCGTGTAGTTCGGCTAAAGAATGACTCTCTATGTTTATTTGTGCGCCTGAAGTCCACTTTCAACGTAAACTGGTGCGTATTTACAGATTGACGTGTATCGTGGGAAAAGGTCTGAAGGGGCGGAACACATTCAGCAAGTTCAGTTGAACAACGACCCTGGTAATATCTATAGAAAAGAGATAGGCATGATACGTTGCGTCTGTGTTCTAACGACGGAATTGATCGACTCACGGCTGGGTCCCCAATAAGTTCCACTGCTCGCTTTTGCATCCTTTCGAGCACGTGTAGTGTAGTTTTGGATGCGCTTGACCAAATATGGGAGTTAAACTGCATTTTTGGATGAATATACGCCTTGTAAAGAGTGGCCAGGTTGGATGGAGTGAAGCATCTTTTGCATCTCTTAAGGAACCTCATACATTTGGCTGCACTTTTCGCAGCCTCAAATATGTGGTCATTCCAATTAAGAGTCGAATTAATTCGACTGCCGAGGATTGATAGTTCCTTGGCTTCGTCGATGCAAGTGCGATTCATAGACAGTATATTTACTTTGGGGCTCGCATGAGAGGCAGCACTGAGTTTTTTGGGCATTGAATTCTACTCGGTTAGATAATCCCCACTGATATATCTTGTTGAGGTCTGAATTCAATGTATCAAGCTGTCTCTGATGCGGGAGGTGTTATAAGAGAGGGACTTATGGTGGAGAGAACCAAGGCCGCCAATACACCTTAGGCTGCTCTCGAGGTGTGATATTTTATCAGAGATTGTTTAAAGATTAGTGCTAAGGGAGCCGTCGATTGCCAAAAGGACGTGGGAAGCAAAACATCGATGCATTCATCGCAAAAGAACAAGAAGTTGTCGGGAAATTCTTTAGCGATTTTTTACTCGCTAGTGTAGTGTAACAACATGCCCACAAAATGACCATGAATAATCATATCAAATAAATCAATTGCCCTTGTCACAATTAGCAAGTTTCAAGTAACCAGCATTCGTTGCCGACAATAATTCAAGGTCGATTCTTTTCATTGAGTAAAAGAAACGAATTGCTCCAGTTACGATTTGAAAGAATCATATGACACCCGCTTGCGAGCTTGCCGCTAGCAGGTGATTCACAATTAATTGGGTCAACTCGTGTCATTGTTCTTGCACTATGCGCTAAGCTGGTGATAGGAAATAGAATAGCGCAATAAGCAGAATTAAATTGAGTGAATTATGAATTAAGACTGAAATAGTTTGTTAAGCAAAATTTGTATGAGTGAATTAAGAAATTTGTAAATAATTGAGTTATTGATTGGGAGTATAAATACCCCAGCACTTTTGATAATAAATTAATCAAAAACCTATAGTGGAGTTTGATTCAACACTGCGGCGACTTCGCCATAAACTTTCAGCGGGCTGCGGTTCATACAGCACCAGTAGGGAAGTAGGTTTTAGACAGATCCTTCCAACATTCAAATTATTACATGGCGATCCTTCTTCATTACACTAGTTACCCTACCCAAGGATTAATTTTATGATAATCCTCTAAATCACTACACTTTATACAAATTTTTGCGTTATTGTTTGGTTTTAAAGTTGCTGCATGATAACTTATTAGTCTCCATATGGCTCACAATGATGGAAGGTACTTTCTTCTCCTATTGATTTGTTGTTTCTATTAATGCTTTTCCTGCCGCTGCTGTTGTCGTTGTTGTTTTGTGGGGGTGAGGAAGTATATCGCGCCGAGACACGGGCACCTGGTTCACTCAGAATCAATCGTTTATTTAGGAAAATTCGCGGGACAAGTGTTGCACTAGTAATGCTTTATAATTTCCTTCTGCGCCAACAGGCTCTACGCAACGCCCGCACGCAAATACAATACACCAACGACGAAGGGAAGAAGGAATAAAACACGCCGGCCTGCTAAATGTAGTTTTTTTTTGTTTTTTTTTTTTTTAAGTAGTTTGTAACACCAGTTCACAGAAATTGTTTGTAGATTCTATTCACAGAGATCGCTTATAACATGAACGTTGGCGCTTAATTATTATTTTGTCCGGATGGACACGTGACACCCTTATTTATCATCGAATAGTTTATAATAGGTTGGTAACACCAGTTCACAGAAATCGTTCGTAGATTATATTTACAGAGATCGCTTATAGCCTCAATGCTGGCGCTTAATTATAATTTTGTCCGGATGGACGCATGACACCGTTATTTATCATCAAATAGTTTATAATATCAACCCACACGTATGTATATAGATGAAGTAACATATTACAGGCCGACAGTAACTGTACACGACTTTAACCCCTCGCGATGCCAACTCAACTTGTGTGGCGTGTGCGCACTCAACGTAGGCTAATGCTCGACCTTTTGCGACGTGACCGCCCGCGGTGGTGATTGTGAAACGACTTACTGATCAAGGCAAGTAATCGTTCATCGCGTCGTGGCAGTGGACTCATAGCTGAATAATCTCACTGCCACTTACTAGGAACTTGAAAGGGGTTGCTTACTTGCATAGGGAATTTAGTTCCAGAGAATCACTGCCGTACAGGCTGAGTTGAATTCCTCTGTCGCTATGTATACGGGGAAATTGGTTTGGAAACACGACCAAGTATGGCCATGAGTTGTCGGTTAGACAAGGGAATATAGATCTTGGTCGTTGCGATGGTTGTTTCGCATCGTGCTGGTGGCTTACCAGTAAGGGGAATTGGTATTGGGTAGGATGGGAGCCGAAATGATTTTCGGGGGAACTGAATGTCGCTTGGTTGCAAGCGAGAAAATAGTTTAAGCAGGAAGTGAGCCGGAATGGTTTCCGGGAAAATTAATGCTGCTTGGATGTAAGCGAGGGTTAAGTTTAAATAAGAAATTAACCGAAGCGGGTTTTTTGGAAAAATGTATGCGGTTTGATCTAGTTGAGGGAGATGATTAATATTCCGTTGTCAGTTTGAAAATGTATTTTGTTGCAGCTTGGAAAATGGATTCTTGGTAAGTTTGGGGATGTATGCGATTGCAGATTTGGGGACGGATGCTGTTGCATATTGCGAAGTGTGTTCTTTGCATGTTTGCGAATGTGTGCTATTGGTTTGGGTTATGGTGACGCGCTGTGGTAGTCAAGGTTGGTTGGAACTGTGGGTTGGTTCTCCATGTGGTGTAGAGAATCCCCACAGTTTTTGTTCACACAGTCGTAAACGCCGCATTTTCCATTTTTCCAAAGCTGCTTTTACTTCTTTGAACAGCCCATCTCTTTTTTTTAAAGCTCCGAGATAGTGTTTTCGTGCCCGTCATTAGACTGATTTTCCACTGGCTCCTTAACGGCCAGGTATTTGTATTTATTCCTTGCTTCAGAGTAGTGAGTATCACTGGGATATAAATTTTCTTCATTTTTACATATTTCACTGTCTTCGGTGGCATCTGACTTGTGCCTTTTGGCCGTTAGATTCGGTTGAAGATTCAACCTCCTCCTTGTCTTTTTAGATATGACCTGACCTTTATTCATGGTCACTGTGTCACTTTCTTTTAAATGTTTTTCCTGGGTTTTTTATTTTAATGTGTTGTTTGTGTGATCACTGCTCTGTGAGTAGGGCGTTAGAATATACTCACAGCTAGGTCAGCTTGTCGTAAGAGGCGACTAAAGGCCAAGTGGTAGCCGGGGTCCCAACGCCCTGTGTGCCCGGTGAAATTCCACCCCATCAAGCTTTAGGCTTCGTGAAATGGTCGAGAGAAATCCCTGGCCATCTTTCGGAGCTTGGCTGATGGACCGGTTCGAGAAAAGGTTGGTTAGGTGGTAGTCGGTCCCAAGGTGAGATACCACCCCGTCACGCTCTACATTCGGCGATATCGCCGAGAGAAATTTTCGACGGTGTTTCGGATGTGTGGGTGATGGCCCGGACTGACACGGAGATAAGTCATGATGGTACCTTCTGATATAAAGAATTCCGGAGGTAAACTAGTCTCCCATTCGGATCTCCGGAGGGCACTATGTCGGGGGAAACATCATGCAGATATCATGATAAATAATGGAACTTTACGAGGTTCGTCATCACATAACCGGGCTCGCTCTCGAGGCTCTGCCCACGCTCGACTGGTGACGGCATTTTGTAACATCAGGGGCATCGGTTTCACCGATACCAATGTAAACGCCGTCCACCAATATTTGCAAACAACGAAACCTGATATCCTTGCCCTAACTGAGACCCAGTTCGATTCGTCAACTGATTCGACATATCTTCGATGCTCAGGATACGACTTATATTCGAGATTCCGTTTTAAGGGCGGAGTCTGCGTCATCGCGCGGTCCAATCTGGCTTGCCAGAGGATGGAGGCGTTGGAACCCAATAATATGGACATAATATGGTTGAGGGTCGTGCTGAGGAATTCCGTTAAATTTCTTTGTTGTCTTTACCCCTCCCCGAATGACGATCGACCGGCGACATTTTTGGAACATCTTTCACATACCATCGACTGGATACAGATCTACCGCCCAGCTTCTGAAATTGTTGTCTTTGGCGATTTTAATGTGCACAATTCCGGCTGGTTGTTACATTCTAACAGAACCGGCGAGGCTGGGAGGCTGGCGGAGAAGTTTGCTGTAAGCCACAACTTGACTCAACTCGTGGGGGAGCCAACGCGAGTGCCGGATGCCCGAGGCGATTATGCGAACACCCTGGATCTGTTTTTGACATCCGAATCGAGTGTTTATACCGTAGAGATTTCTGCGCTGGGAAACTCAGATCACTGCTTGGTATCTGCCGCGCAAGCACTTGCATATCAAGCGAATAACCTAGGCAGCTTCGCCATGTATGGAAGTATGGGGCTGCTAACTGGGGGACGATTTGCGAGATTTCTTCGCATCCTTTCTATGGTCCGAGGTTTGCTTCGGAGACTCTGATGTTAACGCTTGCGCGGAGTCGGTATCAGAGATTATTCTTCTGGGAATGGAGATGTATATTCCACATTCCATCAAACGAAGTTCGTCTGATAAACCTTGGTTTGATAAAAAATGCGAGCTGATTAGAGCGGCAAAAAATAGAGCTTTTAAGCAATGGCGTTCCAATCCCACCGATGTTAACAGAACGAATTTTGTTAGAATCAGAAACGCGTGCAACCAGGCGATCAATACCGCGAAGAAAGCTTACAACGACAGGGTGATCAATAAGCTCCTTCGTTGCCCAACTGTTTCGGGCTCCTTCTGGTCAATGGCAAAAGTTGTCAGTGGTAACTTTGCATCCTCTTCTTTCCCTCCGTTGGTGGCAGACAGCGGGACGTTAGTCACAAATTCAAAGGATAAAGCTAATGTGTTCGCGAATTTATTTTCCGCGAAATCAAACCTCGATCCCGGCCTTTTGGACCCACCTGTGATCTCGCCGGTACGGTGTTCGATGCGGGATGTGAGATTTCGTCCGCGCACTATTCAACGCATTCTAAGTGAACTGGATTGTAGGAAGGCAACCGGCCCGGACGGAATACCAGCAATAGTCCTTAAGAACTGTGCTGCGGAATTATGCCGGTTCTTGACAGACTCTTCCGCTTATCTTATGCACGGAGGACCTTTCCTGCCTGCTGGAAAATCGCTCGAGTTCTGCCAATCCCAAAGACGGGAAAAAAGTGTCTCCCACAAAATTACCGTCCAATAGCATTACTGTCTATTTTATCTAAGGTAATGGAAAAAGTCATCAATACAGAGTTAGTTAAATATTTGGAGTGCAACGGACTTCTGAATGATCGTCAATACGGATTCCGTGGCAGGCGGTCCACGGGAGACCTTTTGGCACTTATAACCGATATATGGACATCTGCGATTGAACGGCATGGTGAGTCAAGGGCGGTCGCATTGGATATCTCCAAGGCTTTTGACCGTGTCTGGCACGGGGCATTGCTGAGCAAACTACGTTCATATGGACTTTCCCAACAGCTTTGCGACTGGACGAGGAGCTTCCTTGAGAATCGATCGATCCGGGTTGTTGTGTACAGCGAGTGTTCGGATCTGTATCCTGTTAATTCGGGGGTGCCACAGGGTTCTATTTTGGCTCCAACCTTGTTCTGGCTTCACATAAATGATTTGTTGTCCGAGCCGGAATGGTTTTGCCGTTCGGCATACAGAGACGAGCGATCCGCCTGATCGGGGACTCGGTGCTGATGTCGGGACTACAGTCGCTATCTCATCGAAGGCGCGTAGCCGACCTCTGTCTGTTTTACAGATATTATCACTGGTACTGTTCTTCGGAGATTCGTGATATTGTTCCACGCAATTCGGCTTATATGCGTTCCACAAGACAATCTGACAGATCGCACCCGTTTGTGGTTCATCTCCCGACGGCGCGAACATACCTGCATCAGAACTCGTTCCGTTACAGAGCGGGGAAGCTGTGGAACTCCCTTCCCACGCGAGTGTTCCCGGAGCGTTACAACCTGTAACTGTTCAAAAAGAACTGCAACAGTTATTTGGTGGCATCTCGGGGCGCCCACTCGGCGCTATAGGTTCGCCTCTCCCGAGAGAAGTTTAATAAAATAAAAATTAAAAAAAAAAAGATTGTCAAGAAAGAAATGGTCCCATCCCCTAGCGTGAGGCGTTATTTGTGAGACACCCTGTATATGTAAACAATATGTATTACCGAACCATTTAAATGATTATTATTTTTATAATAAAAAGTGATACTAAATGTATTTTTGGAAGAAAAAAAAACATTATTATATAAAATGTTCATTCTTTTCATCCTTTTCATCATAATTGCTAGCTCAAAAAACTAAAAAAATATTATACGACCAATTGGACCAACCTAAGGTCGCAACGCAAACTTCTAGATATCTCGTAGTTGACAGTGAATGGATTAAGAACTGAATATAAGTAAAAAAATTTATTAATAAATATTTGGAATATAATAACTAAAGCTACAAACACTGTACACCAAATTACTTAATCCGGGCTTTCCATCGTCCACTTATTTTACCTTTGCAAATGGCCAAATAGCCAACCACGACTTGTATTGTTGACTTTCAGCTAGAGACCAGCTACTTACAAATAGATCGTTACATATTTTAATGCAAGAGGATGGTTTTTCTTCGCGTTTTTCACTTAATTTCAAGACTATTAGCGCTCCGTGTAAAAAATTTAAACAAACAAATCGGTAATACAAAAAATCTCATTTAAAACCGAACGAAATAAGGATGTACGATCGGCAACATGCTACAACGAAGAGGCAAGATTACCGTCTAGCGTCGAAGTCGTCTCGAAAACTAGCAAACTGTGTTCGCTAAAGGGGACAAATATTACATTCCACAACCGCATTAAGGGAATCACACTTCAGTTATCAGAATATGAGAGAGCGGAATTATTTGGAATTGCAAATAAAAATAAATCGGATTTCCCTGGCAGCGTGATAGAATATCTTTAAAAATGGATTAAAAAAACATACACACACTTGTATATATATAAATCGACTGCATTTGTGGTCACTTCAACGAAGCAAATTGTGACTAATGTCTTGAACAACAATACCAACCCCATTGTAACGTAAGGTGGCGGAACATCACAACTGACCACATTTATGGATTGCTTCACAAATATACTTTTACGGGTTATTATTCTAGTAAATCCAAATAAAATATTACCTTTCATTCCACTGAAGACCATTCTGACAAACGCAATACTTCACTGAGTGATTAACATGCTATTAGGTGGCGTTATTAAATGTAAGGCTCGCGAAGTATTTCCTTTCTCCGAACTAATGGAAATATAGCCTTGCTGTACAACACTAACATAGATATGGTTTTCTGGTTATTATTTTAAGTGTAAGTAAATATAATTTAACTCAAGTGGGAATCGCTGGTGCGTGAAGCAATGCAACGCAAACTTGCCCTTGAAGTGCATATAAAATAATTAACAAGCAATCAATTAAGGTATTATCTGACTAGTCTTGCACAATCTGATAATCTCTTATTCTTTGTTTACGTAATTTATGGCCTGACGATGGAATTCCGATAAATCCACTGGGCAGATGCCAACCCACATCAATTGAACTTAATTCAAATCAATTTAGAGAGAAACATTTTATTCAAATTGGTGAACTTGTGGACTGCGTCTTGTAAACTTATTCAGATAAGCATGCTCAACAAACTGTATATTCCAAAATATGTGTGAAAGAACAGAACTAATCTTAGTTCATCGCTCAATCAACTTAAAGCCGATTATATTAAGATGTACCCACATTGAATCTGAATACCACAAAGTTACCGAGACAACTAGGCACTTAGGCATTCACAGCCACTGAAATGGATTCGTCTTAATTTTCGGAGGTTGTATAATAAGTATATTATGACATACGTCGTACCTTATCATAAAAACCACAAAGGGCTGCTGATCTGAGATATGGGAACGAAGGTCGTATACAAACGAAATCAATTATTTGCCAGTCTACATGTAAGAATACCTCCTACAAGAACCGATAGAACTAGGTGCTTGTTCATAGGTTTTTTCTGTCAACGCTTAGCCCTATTGGTGCCCCCAAAAATGTGAACAAAACCACAAGGTGAAATTTGACACCTTTAAATATTGCGCCGCAAATTTTCTATGTGAATATTAGCCCTATAAGAAAATTATTGCCATTTATTATCAAACCAATTTTGAATATCAAAGATTGACGAAAATACGAGGGCAGGTCTGTGGGGGTTCTTTATGCATTCCCGAAGAACCGCCCATCGTCCTAATCCAACTCCCCGTCCCCAACCTGCAAATACTTGCACCAACCATAAGCAGCTTACCTGTATACGAGCAGTACAAAGCTCTATTCAAAAATTTCATACCTGAAACATAAGTCCACGGCAAGATTACCATCTTGTCATGGCATCAAATAAATAGCATCAATTAAACCATCTCGGTTCATCTGTCATGAACCGATCGGTTACTATGGGCGACCACATGCCCATCAAGCACAGGCCATTCCTCCCGAGTGTTCTTGTTCCAACAATCCATTGGGCCAAAAGACACGCCATGGCAAATCGCTTGCTTATACAGCTGCAACCGATTATCCCTGATCGGTTGCATAATCGATAAACTAGCATCGAATTGGACGTGATCATTGTTTGTTTTTCCTAAACAATCTAGCAATGGTCACGTCCCATGTTGTGTTCACTAATACAAAGCATAGCGCAAATCGCGCCTAACTGCCAAGAGCCGAACTCCTTGCCAGTGTAAATATTCACACTGGAATTCGACCCTTGACTCGCTATGGATGCAATGCACAATTGGCGTGGATAAATACACAACCGTAATTTTTTTTATTTTTTTTTATTTGTTTTTATTAGACTTCTCTCGGGAGAGGCGAACCTATAGCGCCAAGTGGGCGCCCCGAGATGCCATCAAACAACTTTTGCAGCTCCTTTTGAACAGTTGCAGGTTGTAACGCTCCGGAAACACTCGTGGGAAGGGAGTTCCACAGCTTCCCCGCTCTGTAACGGAACGAGTTCTGATACAGGGATATTCGCGCCGTGGGGAGATGAACCACAAACGGGTGCTATCCGTCGGATTGTCTTTAGGAGCGCATATAAACCAAATTGCGCGGAATAATACCAAGAATCTCCGAAGAACAGTACCCTTCGATGTGATATCGACTGTAGTCCCGACGTCAGCGCCGAGTCCCCGATCAGGCGGATCGCTCGTCTCTGTATGCTCTCAAGTAGGTCGAGGGTATGTTTAGGAGTCGAGCTCCAAACATGAGAGCAATATTCGAGCGCGGGTCTAATTTGGGATTTATATAGGAGAAGAAGTTGAGCCGGAGTAAAATATTTCTTGGCTCTAAAAAGATAACTCAGTTTTCCTGAGGCTGACCTGGCGATGCTCGACACGTGTTTATGATACATTCCCACATACCGTGACGACGAGAAATTTCAAACTTTCCCCAGCCTAGAGGGCCCGGCCATTCATCATCAGCTGTGGAACCGATGATCCACTTTTCTTTGTGAATGTTGTATACTGTGTCTTCGCTGCATTGAAGTCGACGAGATTGGCCCTTACCCACTGCAGGACCCTATCTAGATCCTAATTCAGAGAGTCAATCTGTCTACATCTCAGCTGGTGCGACCCAGATGCACCAATCGGCCGAACACTCGAAAAGGAGGCAACAAGCGTATTATCATCCGCAAAACGGAACACTTTGTTATCCGTTGTCTCCAACAAATCATTTATGTGAAGCAAGAACAAGGTTGGAGCCAAAATAGAACCCTGTGGCACCCCCGAATTAACAGGATACAGATCCGAACACTCGCCGTACACAACAACCCGGATCGATCGATTCTTAAGGAAGCTCCTCGTCCAGTCGCAAAGCTGTTGGGAAAGTCCATATGAACGTAGTTTGCTCAGCAATGCCCCGTGCCAGACGCGGTCAAAAGCCTTGGAGATATCCAATGCGACCGCCCTTGACTCACCATGCCGTTCAATCGCAGATGTCCATATATCGGTTATAAGTGCCAAAAGGTCTCCCGTAGACCGCCTGCCACGGAATCCGTATTGACAATCATTCAGAAGTCCGTTGCACTCCAAATACTTAACCAACTCTGTATTGATGACTTTTTCCATTACCTTAGATAAAATAGACAGTAATGCTATTGGACGGTAAATTTGTGGCAGACACTTTTTTCCCGTCTTTGGGATTGGCTGAACTCGAGCGATTTTCCAGCAGGCAGGAAAGGTCCTCCGTGCATAAGATAATCGGAAGAGTCTGCCAAGAACCGGCGATAGTTCTGGAGCACAGTTCTTAAGGACTATTGCTGGTATTCCGTCCGGGCCGGTTGCCTTCCTACAATCCAGTTCACGTAGAATGCGTTGAATAGTGCGCGGACGAAATCTCACATCCCGCATGGAAGACTGTACCGGCGAGATCACAGGTGGGTCCAAAAGGCCGGGATCGAGATTTGAATTCGCCGAAAATAAATTTGAGAATACATTAGCTTTATCCCTTGAATTCGTGACTAACGTCCCGCTGTCTGTCACCAACGGAGGGAAAGAAGAGGATGCAAAGTTACCGCTGACAGCTTTTGCCATTGACCAGAAGGAGCGCGAGCCAGTTGGGCACCGAAGGAGCTTATTGATCACCCTGTCGTTGTGTCTTCTTCGCGGTATCAATCGCCTGGTTGCACGCTTTTCTGATTCTAACAAAATTCGTTCTGTTAACATCGGTGGGATTGGAGCGCCATTGCTTAAAAGCTCTATTTTTTGCCGCTCTAATCAGCTCGCATTTTTTATCAAACCAAGGTTTATCAGACGAACTTCGTTTGATGGAATGTGGAATATACATCTCCATTCCCAGAAGAATAATCTCTGATACCGACTCCGCGCAAGCGTTAACATCGGAGTTTCCGAAGCAAACCTCGGACCATAGAAAGGATGCGAAGAAATCTCGCAAATCGTCCCCCAGTTAGCAGCCCCATACTTCCATACATGGCGAAGCTGCCTAGGTTATTCGCTTGATATGCAAGTGCTTACGCGGCAGATACCAAGCAGTGATCAGAGTTTCCCAGTGGCGCAGAAACCTCTACGGTATAAATACTCGGTTCGGATGTCAAAAACAGATCCAGGGTGTTCGCATAATCGTCTCGGGCATCCGGCACTCGCGTTGGCTCCCCCACGAGTTGAGTCAAGTTGTGGCTTACAGCAAACATCTCCGCCAGCCTCCCAGCCTCGTCGGTTCTGTTAGAATGTAACAACCAGCCGGAATTGTGCACATTAAAATCGCCAAGGACAACAGTTTCAGAAGCTGGGTGGTTGATCTGTATCCAGTCGATGGTATGTGAAAGATGTTCGAAAAATGTCGCCGCTCGATCGTCATTCGGGGAGCGGTAAAGACAACAAAGACATTTAACGGAATTCCTCAGCACGACCGTCAACCATATGATGTCCATATTATTGGGTTCCAACGCCTCCATCCTCTGGCAAGCCAGATTGGACCGCGCGATAACGCAGACTCCGCCCTTAAAACGGAATCTCGAATATAAGTCGTATTCTGAGCAACGAAGATATGTCGAATCAGTTGACGAATCGACCTGGGTCTCAGTTAGGGCAAGGATATCTGGTTTGGTTGTTTGCAAATATTGGTGGACGGCGTTTACATTCGTATTGGTGAAACCGATGCCCCTGATGTTACAAAATGCCGTTATCAGTCGAGTGTTGATAGAGCCTCGAGAGCGAGCCCGGTTATGTGATGACGAACCTCTTAAAGTTCCATCATTTATCATGATATCTGCATGATGTTACCCCCCACATAGTGCCCTCCGGAGATCCGAATGGGAGACTAGTTTACCTCCGGAATTCTTTATATCAGAAGGTACCATCATGACTTATCTCCATGTCAGTCCGGGCCATCACCCACACATCCGAAACACCGTCGAAAATTTCTCTCGGCGATATCGCGGCATGTAGAGCGTGACGGGGTGGTATCTCACCTTGGGACCGACTACCACCTAAGCAACCTTTTCTCGAACCGGTCCATCAGCCAAGCTCTGAAAGATGGCCAGGGATTTCTCTCGACCATTTCACGCAGCCTAAAGCTTGATGGGGTGGAATTTCACCGGGCACACAGGGCGTTGGGACCCCGGCTACCACTTGGTCTTTAGTCGCCTCTTACGACAAGCTGGCCTTGCTGCGAATATATTCTAACCCCCTACTCACAGGGACATGTAATCACCCTGATCACCAGATCGGGTGCCACGTATCATTCTTCTAAACAACCGTCGTACCATTAGCTACTGTAAACAAACGGGTATCTTAGCGTTTGACCCCCGAAATAGCGTTTCTAGTGACATAATACTCAGAAACCTAATTCTGCATCAACGAATCGCTAGTTTAAACATAGCAACTTTTTTCGGCCGCTATGCGAGCGACCATCTATTTGCACAGCTGACCTATTTGAATTCAAATATCGTTAGTCAGTTTTTGTTGTCGTTTTTCCTTATTCGACTGCAGCCGATATATGAAATACTGTTCTTCCCCATGTGCAAGCCCTCTTCCTGTTTGTGTGCATCTTGAATAGTGATATCCGCGCGAAACAACATCTAGAATCGTCACCAGAGTCAGATAGTAACCTTGGAACCGCGCACACGTACCGGGTTGGTTGCGCGAGTCGCATTTCATCCTTCGAAGAGAAAAGTCGATTCTCTACCGTTGTGCTGTTCGATTTTTTTTTCAATTCTAAAAATAATAGAGTCCGAATTCTACACTCGAGGAGGGTTGTCGAAAACCTTAAGTGTTAAGTATTACGTGATATAATGTTGTGGCGACTCTAACAGATACACACACAATTCACAAGCAAAATAGTGAAGAGCACCGAACGAAAAATCGAATAAGAAAAGACATCAGAACCGTATACCATAGCGATAACAAAAAATAATTCACATCAGTGGAGTATAGTCGAGTTTAAAAATCAAATTCTAAACACGGTCAGTAGCCTGATGGGTAACGCTTAGGTTCAATTTTTGTCGTGATTCAAACTGTCATAGCGTCAGTTCGAATCACACGATCTTCTTTACTATTATTTCAAACGCTATAATGTCTTATACAGCTTTTAACTAGAGGAGCATTTCGTCAACTTTTCTTCCGATAAAAGTGGCTTAGTTAAGTCGAAATATTTCGTGCCACTTGTAAGCTAATGTGTCGTTGTTAAAAATCGTCGCCGCACGCGCAGGCAAATATAGTTACATATAAAAACTAGATTAAATGTTAGAACAATAAAAACAAACTAAATCGTTGTCGCTGTGTAATACTTAAGAACAATACTCAATAAAGTTCAAAAATTAAATACAATTAAATATCTGTGTGTTTCGTTACTACATACATCTGTGTGTTTCGCTTTTCTGTTTTCCTGAAGGATCAATTTAGTGCGCCCAATAGAGTGTGGGATATTGTTCTGAACCTGCGTCCATGTCGACGCGCTAGCAGATACCCCTACAGGTCAATAAGTCTTTAGAAAAAGACGACGATTTTCTTTTATATTCTGCCGATCTGAGATATGGGAACGATGGTCCTATACAAATGAAATCAATTATTTGCCAAATTCCAAGTATGACGCGGTACACACCACGCTGCAGTTACTGCAAGGATAAATAGGGTAATCTGATCACCGACCCTGAAGGCGTATTGGAGCAAGGGGAGATGTCGAAAGATTGGCGTCATGGAATAGTTTGCCCCATACATAAGAAGGGAAATATCATAGTGAGCAGCAACTATAGGGGTATAACATTGCTGAGCACCGCATGTAAGATACTAAGATCGGATAGCCACATACGCTAAAGTCATCATTGGTCAATATCAGTGTGGCTTCATCCCAGGCAAATCAGCGATTGATCAGATATTCACCCTTAGGCAGGCGATGGAAAAATGTCAAGAATTTAAGATTCCATTATATCACCTATTTAAAGACTTTAAAGCCGCCTACGACAGCATAGCCAGAGTAGAACTATATAATGTCATGAGAGAGTTCGGCATTCCAAACAAATTGATATGACTTTGTAGGCTTACCATGACCAACGTTACCAGTCAAGTAAAAATAGCAGGATTGCTGTCCAAACCAATAAACATCTATAATGGACTCCAACAAGGGGACGGTCTGGCCTGCCTCCTCTTCAACCTGGCGTTGGAGAAAGCAATCCGTGACTCTGGCGTTACAACAAGAGGGACTATTGTCACCAAGTCCAGCCAGATACTTGCCTACGCAGATGACATCGACATCATCGGTAGAACCGAATCGGCGGTACAGGAATCCTTCACCCAGATCGAGCAGGCGGCACAAAAACTGGGACTGCACATTAATGAGAGGAAAACTAAGTACATGGTGGCAACTTCTGCGAAGAGAAGACCTAACGTTGGTCAAACTATCAGGGTAGTGGAGCACGAATTTGAAGTAGTGCAATCCTTTAACTACCTTGGGTCAATACTACCAGCCGATAACAATATGGAAGGAGAAATACGCGACTGCCTGATCAAATCCAACAAAGCCTACTATGGTCTATCAAGGCTCTTTAACTCCCGAAATGTATCTAGAACATCCAAGCTACTACTGTACAAGACCATGGCCTTACCAGTACTCATATATGGATCCGAGACGTGGGTGCTGAATAAAATGCGCTCCGAACTCTTAGCCGCGTTCGTGAGGAAGGTCTTAAGGAGAATTGTTGGCCCCGTATGTGAGGGAGGACGATTCCGGAGACGCTACAGCCATGAGTTGTACGCGAACTACCTTGAAGCTAATGTTGTAAGAAAAATCAAGATCGGTAGTCTCCGGTGGGCGGGACACCTAGTTCGAATGAGCGAAGAGGAACCTGCCCGGAAAGTCCTTTGTGGTAGGATGTATGGAAGGAGACAGCGCGGCAGACCTTCTCTGAGATGGAGGGATGGTGTAGACCAGGACGCCCAGAGCCTGGGAGTGCCAAACTGGATGGCATCGGCTCGAAATCGGGACCGGCGGAGAGACTTGCTGAATAAGGCCAAGACCGGATCCCGGTTGTAGTGCCGATGATGACGATGATATTCCGGGATCGTATTTAGTTCTTTCAGCGAGTTTTAATTTGTCTTCGATCGATGATCCAAGTACAGTTTAAGGTGGGTTCCACAAAGTGATAATTTAAATTTCGTAAGCAGTGGAAACTCGGAGACGCTGTATCTCGAGAATCAGTGCTTATTCGATCATATTGATAACGTTTTTGTTCAAACAGTCGCTCACACAGTTGGAACATGTACTAAAACGTGTCTCATGGACAAAAATCATCAAAAAAAAAAGTGTGCGAACTGAAAGAGCTGGATAGTTATTAGGAAAGCTCTCTCAACTATAGCACCACTTTCTTCACCAAGTCAATGTTTCCTTCAGCAACTGCCATTGCAAGTTATTCCGGATGATACTTCACGGCCCTTGTCTAACGTTTCATACAACCCGAATGCTTTTGTTCACGGTATCACAGAGTTCCCGTAAGATTTCGGAAACATTTTTAACGCGTCCGAAGAAGATATTCCCTTTGTAATAGAAAATTTCAAACAGACTTTTTTTTCCATAGTACAAATCACCGATAGCACTTGAGGTAAACTGATGTCATTAGCTGTTGACAGCAAGCTAGTTGAAGATTGGCCTTAAAGTTGACGTCAAAATAGATGGCAAATGTACCAACAAAAAGATAAAAAATTAAAACCTATTAACGCGGGCCATTTGAATGACATTTGAGGCAGTGTATACTGCATGAAATGGCTCCTCGATAGTATAGTGGTTAGTATACCCGCCTGTCACGCGGGAGACCGGGGTTCGATTCCCCGTCGGAGAGCCTCTGGCGCAAGACTAATGACCTTGCCCGGAAAAAACAAATCATTATGGAAAATTTAACAAGCCTCAGGACTTGCTAAATAAGGACAAGACCGGCTCCCGGTTGTAGTGCCGATGATGATGATGATGATACTGCATGGGATTACCGAGTCCTGGGGAACGTTCATATTAATTAAATATGAGGCAACTTTGACACCATTTGAACCCGGAGATATTAGTTTTTATTAATTGAATTGCGTATCATCAATTCCAGAGGAAAGCTATTTCGACACCAGAGTATCCATTGCGACAACCTTGTTTTCGATGAAGCAGTGGATGCAATAACTCAACTTTTGAGCAATGTATGCCATTAGATGCGTTGTGGATTTTTGCTATGAACTATAGCAGTCATTAAAGAAATCCTGCATTTCCAGATATTTCGCTTGCATTAATATAAAAAAACACATTGTGGTCCACATCAAAATGACTACGCACTATTGGCCTGTAATGGCTTACAGGAAATACATTTCAAAACCTCACTAAAAAACGCCCTTCACTGCTGCTCAATTTAATATAATAGAACATTTATTACTATTCTGAACTTAAAGCTACTTCGATTCGCCATACCCATAAATTAAACAATATTTTTAAATTATTATACTAAAATTTAACGTAACATTTTATATAAAATTTTAACTGTATATTTTATATAAAATTTTAACTTTATATTTTATATAAAATTTTAACTTTATATTTTATATTAAATTTTAACTTTATATAAAATATTATTATTAATATTTTAAATTTGAATTAAAATTTTAAATGAAATAAATAAATAATTACCTTCCTATATTCGTAATGTTTTTCCCGCGTTTCTCCTTAAAATAAAAAAAGAAAAACAAATTATTAGGAATTTTAATTTAACAAAAACCGATAATAGATAAAACATTATTCCCGACAAATTTATAACAAAACGTTTGAATACTATTCAGGTAAGCAACTTGAAGTCATTGTAATAGTGTTGTGTTCGGTTTCATTGCAACAAAGAATGTACGTGTGGAAAACATTGAACAAAAAAGCTAAAAACAATCAGAAGGAAGAAAGGAAGTTGAAAGCATCGGATATGCAACGAAAACCAAACTACAACTGCCGCAAATGAAATGGCTTATTGATTAATGAATCTTCTCATGGAATATTTCACTTTATAATGAGCTACCCTGAAACTAGCCGACAGCCTGTCTACATACTCTTATAATACTGACAAGATCACTGATCAAAAACTTCGACAGATGAGGAATCACGACATACCGTCGAGTGCATGGTAAAAGTGACCAAGTGTAATGTTAATGGATGTAACATGTTCACTTTTACCAGCTACCCGACGACATTAGGTCGTGGAAAAAATATTCGGCATTTTTATGTTTGCTTGAATTTAAATCATTATCATTATTTATGCATCTATCTGGCAACTCTTTTTTTGTTTGACAGATAATTAAGCAGCTGTTTGATTATTGATACAAATTTTATTGATATTGGTACATCGCCTTAAAAGTTATTGCAAAGTACATTCCCAGGTAACCTTCAAACGGTACATATGGTCCTTTCTTCGTTCGTTTTACATTCAAATTGTTTTCCCGCATTACGCGAACAAGCAGCTATACCTAATACTTGAACAAAACAATACATTTTTTATTCGCACCGTGTTTCTTTTTGTGAACACTGCCAGTGACAATGAATATGCAAAGACCAGTGAACAGTAATTGTTGTAGAATAGCCTGCGGGCCAAATATGAGTAGTAACCGGTTTCGGGATCATGCCGAAGACCTGGATTTCCAAATATGTCAAAATAAAATAAAAACAGAACTGAGGGATGCTTTCCGAAGTGAGCTAGTGGCGCTCAATAGCCCCTTACATAATGCTTCTCATCCTATAGTTCAGAGGATTGTGTTCCAAGGCAAGATGCTTATGAATTGGGCTAGATACACTAGCCAAAGAGGACAAGTCATCTTTATGGAAAACTGTCTTGTAGCCAGTATCGTCAAAATACATGCCACCAGCTGTAGGTGTCAGCTAAGAAACTTATTCGTCGTTTATAATTCACGGTTATCTTGTACGCGTTATATACCAGTGGGAATTATCAGTTATCTTACATTTTTCACTCGCATAAAACCAATAATTGCCCCATTAATCCCGAAGATATCGGCAAACTAATAAGGACCTCGGGGCATACACCCTTCATCATAGGCGGCGATTTTAACTCCAGACATCCCCACTGGAACAACTCTGTCTCTTGCCCAAATGAAACAAAACTGTACCAATGGTATACCGAAAGCACGTATGCCCTCAACTTGGAAATACTCGCACCTACGGTTGGTACTCGAGGTGACTCAATTCTGGACATATGTTTTGTGTCCAATGACTTACTTCCACAAATCACTCCTCCTCAAGTTTCAGCGGGTGTATCTGACCACAACGCTGTGACCACATTCATTCGTGGCTATCGAGCATCCCGGGCTCATAGCAGATACATACCCAATTATGGGCGCACAAATTGGGACAACTTCAATGTCACATTGAACGAAAAACTCCACAAACTCTCTCTTCCCACTGACAGAAACCTAACGATGGTTGAGATAAACAACTCTGCAAAACGACTTCACGAGATTCTAGTTGAAACTTCGGAGACTCATGTGCCGAAGTAAAAACTTGAAAAGACTTATCAGATTCCCCATGACGACTTCACTCTTCGTCTCTTCCGGGAGCGTAAAAAGCTCTGCAGAATGAGATATCGTCAGCCCTTTACGCAAAGGGAGCCATTATTGCGATCCATTATTCACAATATTGGTACACTGATAAAACAGAGAATCCAAAACAATCGTACCCGACAATAGGAAGACAAACTGAAGGGTATTCAGATGGACCAGAACGTTTATAAAAATGTTAAAAAGATATGTGGCGCTTCCCGTATCACTGGGCCAATCATACACAATGGTGTTGTTGTTAATTCCGACACCAATAAAGCAAACATCATCGGGAGACCTTCGAAAACAATCACAAACTTACTCTCCAAGATGGCGACTCGGATACTAATGCGATCATTAGTTCAGAGGTCCACAGTAAGTTGGACGACTTCAACGAGCCAATTGTTGTCTTTAATCCAACCAACAGCGCATACTTCGATGACACACATGATAATGGTCACGGTTTCATTGCATCAAATACCCTACAGAGTCTGGTTAAATCTCGAAACCCTAAGAAGTCACCCGTTATCGACAACATGTCATACCACTCGTTGCGAAGGCTTTCTTCCTTCTTCTTTATAAAGCTCTCCATTCTGTTCAACTATGCTTACAACATGGGGTACTTTCCCCAAGCTTGGAGGCACGCTATTATTTGTCCAATAGCAAAAGTTGGGAAACCAACGTATCACCCCTCAAGCTTTCGCCCTATTTCGCTTCTCACTTGCATCAGCAAAATATATGAAAAATTCTTATACGAGAAACTAAATAACTTTATCAGTGCCAGGAACCTAATACCTGATTTCCAATTCGGATTTCGAAGAGCGCACAGCACCACTATGGCTCTCAATATATATCAAAATCACGTCTGCGTGCGGTTCTTTAATAAGGAACCCACCGTTGCGGTGAGCCTGGACATTGAAAAAGCTTTTGACACGACTTGGATCGAAGGTCTCGTTTTTAAATTATTGAATACTGGCCTCAGTAGAGCGCTATGTAGTATCATCTACCAATTCGTTCGAAACAGAACCTTCCAAGTTAGAGTGAATGGAAAGCTTTCGCGAACCTTCAACGCCGCTTCAGGCGTACCACAGTGCTCCATTTTAGGCCACATCTTATTTAATATGTACACCTCAGATATTCCTCGCCCTGTGGACGGGAGAGTGAACCAGATATGCTATGCGGACGACGGCCTAGTATACATGTCATCCAAAAGCCCTAAACTCGCAACAAATCGACTCAACCGTCACCTAGACGAACTGTATCAGTATTACAGTCGATGGAAAATCCGACCTAATCCAGCCAAAGCAGTAGCTATCATTCTGACTAGTAAACACTCCCAACCTACTTCTAGATATTCACAGAATATTTGAATACATATAGGAGGTACTACGATTAGACCACAGGACAGGATGAAATATCTTGGGGTCATCTATACCTCAAAAATTAATTTTATCAAACATGTGACCCACATTCTTCAAAGCGGCCTCGGTCGGTCTAAGCAACTGCACAACATCTTGAAGTGGAAACAAAGTTGACACCAAAGTTAATCTTCTCTGCTATAAGCAGCTAATCCGATCCGGAATATCATACGCCTTTCCCATATGGTTCTGCATATCTTCGGCCCAAATGGAAAGACTTCGGGTCGAAAGGAAACTCCTCAGAAGATGCACCAATCACTCTAGAAGGTCTGACGGTCGTCATTACCCCAACTCTCACCTATACGAAGGCGCCTCCATTACCCCTATCGACGAGTACTTGCTTCAATTAGCGTACAAGTACCTCGAAAGCATTCAGAACAGCGAGAACCTACTTGTACGGGAGTCTTGCGCTGTTGACCCAACTCTCTCGATCTCTTCGGATCAGACCACCACAATTTCTTCTTCAGTACAAAACTGAAGAAAGCACCCTTCCCAACAACATTCTCCTCTATAATAGATGATTCGTGGACCCATCCCATAGGGTCTACTCCTGACACACTACAAACACGCGCGCACAGTACAAGACAGCACAAACACACACACGCACGCACCGACCAAAGCGCAGATTATTAGACGTGATCTGCGTTTACTACCGCACTCAAGGCCCACATTCCGCTCTATAATAGAGGATTCCTGGACCCATCCCATAGGGTCTACTGTACGCACGGTACAAGAGGGAAAAACCATACAGATCATCAGACGCCAAAGACGTGATCTACGTCCAAGGACCAACCGTCGAAATCAGCCACTGCTCGAAGTCCTTGGAGTCCTCAACATATTGCGAGCGGCTCAGACTGAATCCTTCGAGGCGGACCTGACGGTCATTACGGCTGGGATAAAATTGTCAAAACGAAGCGAACTGGTTGCGCTTGACCCATTCATCGATGATCAGGGTGGGCGGAAGACTAGAGGCAACAACGATGGAATACAAACGCCGACATCCACCAATTTTACATCGACATCATCACATTGCAAAAATGAAAGATCATCGTAAGGGACTTGCTCTTGAGGCTGATGCACGCTGGAAGCCGGTTACTGCTCGCTGCAGTGAACTCCCCGTACTGGGGTGTAGGGAGTCGAGGACTTGTCCCGAGGGTCATCGCTGAATGCACGGTTTGCGTTCGTCATAAGGGACGGGTGCTATCTCAACAGATGGCGGGATTACCAGCCAGTAGGGTTAATGCTGCATGGCCATTTAGTAACACCGGCGTTGATTATGGAAGTCCTATCCCTCTTAGGACATGGAAAGGACGCGGGACAAGGCGAGACAAATGCTACTTTTGTCTCTTCGTACGCTTGGCCACCAAGGCAATACATCTTGAAGCGGTTAGCGAGCTGTCCAGCGAGGCTTTCCTGGCAGCATTGAGAAGAATTTTAGGGGTTTTTGTCACACGCTATGGAGTGATAATGGTACCAATTTCGTTGGAGCATGTCGAGAACTGTGAGAAGTTTACGAGCACATAAACCGGAAAACTACCCGGGACCAGATCATGACGGAGTTGGCCACCAACGGGATCACTTGGAATTCATTCCCCCGGCAGCCCCCCACTTTGATCGCTTGTGAGAGCCAGGAATCAAGTCCGTGAAGCATCATCTTAAGCGAGTTATTGGAAATGCGTTGCTGACTTTCGAGGACTGTACTACCGTATTGGCCCAGGTCGAAGCTTGTGTGAATTCCCGACCGCTGGTTGTCCTGCCAACGGAGCCTGGCGACCCCAGTCATTGCTTAGTTGGAGGACCGGCTATGAGCGTTCCGGACGTCGATCTGGGAGATACCACGATCACTTGGCGGTCCAGGTGGAAGTACTTGCAGGCATTACATGGAGCATTTTGGTCGCGTTGGAAGAACGAATACCTCCACACGTTGCAGGCTCGCAACAAATGGTATCATCCGGAACGAAACCGAAGAAATCCGGTCGTGGTGCTTCTGAAGGACGAGCAACTATCTCCAACCTATTGGCGCACGGGAAAGGTTGTCGAGCTTCATCCTGGCAGAGATGGCAACGTTCGGGTGGCAACTGTGAAGATTCGGACTTAAGCGACCCGTCACGAAGTTGGTCCTACTCCCGGTGGCTCAAGATGAGACGGTTGAACCGACAGTTCAAGGAGGGCGGAATATTGGAGATGGAGCAGCACACGACTGCCGACTGGCGGGCCGAGGATCGGCTATTTATACCAATTGCTCTCTTTGTTCCTGCGACAAATATGCTAACCGGAGAACAGGGACACAAGAGAGAATATAAGCAGCAGCAGTTAGGGTGTTGACGATAACTATAAAAAGTAGTTAGAGAACACCTGGACTATCACTGTCCACACTATCCTTGGATACCCCCCCTTTTTTTTCTTTTCTTTTCAGATATCGCGAGACCGAGCCCAACATCCTCATGGATGTGGGTGATTCTGGTTATCGCAAGATGACCAGAAGTCAGAGACAAGATGAAGGGCACATATGTCCTTGTCTCGCTAAATTCGGCCCTCTCGCCACACTTTTTTTTTTTTGAGTTGACGATAGTACAACAAGCGTATTGGGAAGACTACAACGCCCTTCGACCAGAGCAGAGTCCGCCTCAGGTGGTGCGCTACTTTAAGCAAAGAGATCTTAACATATTGGAAGGCGCTTGCTCCCCAAATATTTATGGGGAGTTCGAATTTATTCAGTAAATGTATTTAAAGTTTAATAAACATTCCAAACGAATAAAAGGGATTATCAGAAAAGAAACTGAATATATAAGGGACACTGTTAGGGCTTATAATTATTGAAATACTTGCATGTTTTTTCGGATAACGTGGAAGTTAGGTAGTAACCGTCGTATTAAACGATAACAAATTGCAATACCATAAAATCAATCGTAGTTACATTGCAATTTATTTATATTAATTAAGAGGAATTAAGAGATTTGTGGGGATTAGAAGTAGCGTGCAGGCGTACTGCACCAGATCCACTTCTAACACCATCCTCACTATTAAAAAGGTTCCGCTGAAAAGTAAACTGAGTTCATCGACACCAGGAGTAAAACTCCGCCACAAGACACGCACCAATAACGGGAAAACAGGAGAAATAAAACGCGCTATTTTGTCCATAAAGGTGTGTTTATTTTGCGTAAAAATATTTGGATATATTCTAAAGGAAACACGGAACGAACTTTCACTGAATTTTGTTTCGTTTACACTTGATTTAATACTTCTGTTCTAATTATTACGACTTTGTGGTATCTCATTTAATTAACGCAACGCACTGACACACGACTCGGTAGAAACTACTAATTGGGAAGTATATATGCGTGGTCGGCAGATGGAGATGGACTCGACGATATTCATTCGTTGTCCAAGGGAAATTTGGGTGCATTCACTTTTACGGTGGTGATAACCGGATCATAGAGGAGATCGTCATGATACACATGTATATGTGTACGTCGGTTCTTTTCATGGGTCGAAGCCATGATAACGAATCTGAAACACCAAGAAGGGGCATAATGTGCATTCATGAGATGCGAGTTTGGTAAAGCAAACAAAACCGAATCTTGTCGGATCCTAATTGGATCTTTGTTTGAGATGTGGGTCGCGGCTAAATAAATAGACGCGACGCATCGAAGAAATCGTGTTAATGGGTTGGTGGACTAAACGAATCACTTGCTTGCATTTGTATATGCAGGGAAATTCGTTTGTGGGAAACGGATTCTATATTTTCATTGTTTATACTTTGAATTCAATCCGGCGGCTATGCGCGAAGTCGATGCTTGTTTGGAGATTCAAACAAAGGAGCAATTCTGGATAAAGTGCTTGCAGCAGTATCGATAGTTGCAAGTCATTGCAAGGCAGATTAGATGGTTATACAATGACGGTTTATATATACCATCTGTGTCAATGGTACATGGTATCTATGGCGACGCACGTGTCGAATTCTAGTGTGAAAATCTACACTAATTGGAAATTCGGTTTTTGGTCGCGTATGCAGAGACGCATTGATACATGTATGAATGCCCTTGTAGGAAAAATTCTTTGCAGGCATTTCCAGGTGTAGGGTTATATTTTGTTTACATTACAATGTACTCTACTTTAAAGGCACAAGAAAAATTACTTTTCACGACTTGGTGACAACTGTTACTTACGCGACTTGCGGTAGACTTTTGCGTCCTCGGCGCGTGACTAGCGTGGTCGGCGGATGAAATTCGACTCCGCGATAAACGGCTCGTGGTGAGCCGACTCGCTCATGGGATGAGTTTACCCGAGAGAGAAAGTGTTTTCTGTGGTGAAAACAAGGAAATAAGACGGCAATGTATGTGTATGTGTGAGTGAAGATCACATTGGTTTTTTCATACACAAGACCATGGGAACGAATCTGAAAACCAGAAAAGGAATGGTGTGCATTAATCAGATGCGAGTTCGGTAAAGCAAACAAAACCGAATTCGTCGGGTGCTAATTGGATCTTTGTTTGAGATGTGGGTCGCGGCTATATAAATAGACTAGAATAGAAATGTTAATGGGTTGGTGGACTAAACGAATCCCTTGCTTGCATTTGTTTATGCAGGAAAATTCATTTGTGGGAAACGGATTCTATATTTGCATTGTTTATGCTTTGAATTCAACCCGGCGGCTATGTGCGAAGTCGATGCTTGTTTGGAGATTCAAACAAAGGAACAGTTCTGGGTAAAGTGCTTGCAGCTGTATCGATAGTTGCAAGTCATTGCAAGGCAGATTAGTTGGTTATACAATGACGATTTTTATATACCATATGTGTCAATGGTATCTATGGCGACGCAAGTGTCGAACTCTAATGTGAAAATCTACACTAATTGGAAATTCGGTTTTTTGGTCGCTTATGCAGAGACACATTGATACATGTATGAATGTCCTTGTAGGAAAAATTCTTTGCAGGCATTTCCAGGTAATGCATTGAAAGCATTAATTGTCCTTGGGAAGGAAATGTTCTTGCTGCGGGGAGATTGCGGTGCAGGTGTGGGTAGATTGGAATTTGCCTTGCAACCGAAGGTACCGAATAGGTTTTGGGATTCCTGAAAAGGTAGAAAAGAAATCTTACAGGGAATTGTATGTGAAGTGATGCATGAATGGTAAGTTTTCTTTTACAGGGACTTTTAGATTATAAATTTGATAACGTAGATGCGTAAAGCACTTAAGGTGCTAATGCGCTTGCATTAGCGAAAACTTATGCCAATTGGGATGTAGTTATGGGGGTTTTTCAGGTAAGTGGGCCGTGGGGTTTGGCGGAACCACCACAGATTAGTCTAGAAGTTTTGAAGTTTGAGACAACATTATTAAAAATGAAATAGGATTTTTGAAGAAGATATTTATCCCAAGATGCTCTACTATTAGCGAGCGGTAGTTTACCGGGAGCAAAAGCCTCTTTTATTATATGTATAGAAAGGATTTCTCCTCTCAGTGTGGATAACTTGTTATGGGAGCTTGAAAAACTCCCTTAGTACATATTGTTCGACGTGTTCTATTTTAATATTTTATATTACTTTTTTTATTTTGTTTTTTCAATTAAAAAATCAACAACAAAAGGGATATAATCTCACTCTCTATTACATAAAACAGTTTTCTTCGACAGTAACTCTCATAGGAGCATAACGCATACGCTATGTCTATATATACGGCATGTACTGTTTTCTTGTGTGTAGAGAGATTTCAAATATTCTGAAAATTGTTATTATTTAATCCGTTGTGTTTGCATAATTTAAGGAGCTTTTGTTGGTATTTGCACCGTTTATATTTTCCGTATTCATCACTGAGTTTTTATCGATGACGTAGAAAATAACTTTCTACAATTTTAACGAAGTAAGTAGTAACTTTGGTGCGCAGCCGTCACACTAGCAGTAATAATTGAATCTACCTACGCACAGTGGATAACTTTTCCAACCTCTGAGCAGATTTGCCGATTATATACCTTATCACAAACCGGAAGCTTTAAAACTTCAGACGTCCGGTATTATGTGTCTTTTATTTGTTTTACAAGTTCAAATTTGAATCTAGAGCAACTCAACCTGCTTTCCCCCATGAAACCGCCCCCACTCTTGGTAATGCTATCCAATAGCATGCAGTATCACTTATATTTACAGATTTCGCATGCAAAGGGTCGTTTTAATTTAGTTTAACGCTGCCACTCGACGGTCATGCGAAATTGCATCGTTTAAAAGCGTAAAACTCCCAGTGCACCTTTCATGACCTTTGGTCAAGATATTTCTATGCCTCTGTTGTCCATTTTGGAGCACACCTTGTGCATCATTAATTAATGACAGCTGTGACCCCCAAACTATATTCTCACCGCACAACGTCTGCAGACAACTAGTTTCGCGTCGTGTCATTTTCGCAACTTAATCTAGAACAACGACAATAATGTTGTCAAACTATCTCATAAGCCGGAAGTGGAAGCAAGGCTACCCTATGTTAATAGACCGGCGATAAGCTCGGCTATCATGTATCGGAAGCACACGTAAAGTCAGCGAAAGTCTACAATAACTTCACATAATTAGAGACACATAAACATACTCATATTTATAACCACGTCGGCTGCCAAGAAGCCACTTTCTTTGCACTATCATTTATATACCTAGCCATAAGCGATGCGATACATGAGTAGCAAAGCCTAATCTGTAAGATGTGAAACATAAAAGGTAAGGCAAGCCGTAGGATGAAAACGTCTTGCCGGATTATCATAACAATTAGCGACTAAGAGCTTTCTATTATTATGACTATATAATTGTAGTAATGAGTTAATTAACCCCTTCATTGAGACGAAGCGACTATATTTAAGAGTTGCTAGCATAAATTGTAGCTAGGTGTTAGCGAACCTAGCTAGCAAATTTGTACAGGCAGTGTAAGGAAAGAAAGACTCGCGTTTATCGATCTGGAAAACATAGTATGAGCTTGAGATCAAAAGCAGTTACGTTTAGTGGAGAGATATGATCTTGAGTGATTTGTAAAAGACGTGATATGTTGTCGACGGGTTGTACGTGCCTCGCGTTAACGAATTTCCTTCATGACGTAGTAAAGCACTTAAGTTTTAGAAGTGGTGTAGTAGACGGGTCTTGAGCAGGTTTAGTTTTAAATGCCGACTAAGTCATTCAGGAAATATAGAAGTGGCTTGGTTTGAAAGGACTTCTATGAAGTCGAAATTTTGAAGATCAATATCTTTACGGCGAAGAGCGCTATTGACGAGTATTCAGGGGTCGCATCCGTTTTTTGGTAGCATCGCTAAGAGGATTCAATATCTTCGAATCATGGAGAAGTTTAGCAATGCGGGAGGATAACATGGATGTGTGGGGTAAAAGTATGTTGCATCGGCGTACGGCGCTGATTCACTTCACTACGTCCGCGACAATTTTCAAAGTAAAAACATGGAAGATTCCCATGCACTTTATTAAGCGTCTGTTGCTGATATTATATCCATCTCGCCGTCGGACACTGGTCGTAGTACTGATCATTTAACGAAGTTAAATTGTTTGAGCTGATGTCGCAGAATTTCTTTAAGTGTCTCGCTTGCGATGTGCAACTTTTATTGTCAATTGTTCAATTGCACATGTAATCTTCAGGGATGGGCAACAAAAGACAACAAAAACAAAAGGAAAGAAGGATACTTAACTTAAATTCCTGGCGTTGTTGTTGCGGTGGCTGTTGTTCCTAGCCGGTGATGGTGTCTGGTGCTGGTGTGTCATGTCGTTGCGACTTTTGATTTTTGCACTGACACTCATCACTGTCACTGTTTTTGTACGTGTACTTTACACTTTAGGGTCACCGCTGTGGGGGTACGAAGTCGTGGTGCCGGCGTACGACACGGGGTTCTACTTCGTCCCACGAACTGTTCGCTGATGAAACAACACTGAGCAACGCCGCAAAAATGCTCACCAAAAGTCACCAAGTTCAAAATACAGAGCGGACACAGCACACGAACAATGAAACGCACTATTTGTTCTATTATGATTTGCTTTATTTTATATAACAACTACATTTATTTTTACTTTACTACTGGTGTTTCTACCGCGGCGATGTATTTGTTAAATTTCGAAGGTAAACTCTAAGTAATGTTAATATTCACTTAATTTATTATGTTCACATCGTATATACGGCAACTTTGAATAACGTTTACGAAACACGACTCCGGTTTAATTAAGACTCCGGGTATGTACGCGTCCCCGTCTGCCATCGGGGAGCGGGAGCGGTCGCGACCTGCGAGGCTGAATGTTAAAAAACGACTCAATCGAGGGTTGGAATCTGGATCTTGATTCACCCTCGATTCGGTGGTGGTGAAAATCCTCTTGGTTAAGGATATGTTTACCTACCACAAGAGAAACGTAAAGTCTCTCTTTGTGGAATGGAAAACCAGATCCCATAATGAAGATCATGGTGTATGCATGTATGGGTGATCGTACAGTCACGGTGTTTATCGATGCATTTCAGCAAAGGATAAACGAAACCTGAAACGAGGAAAAAAGAACAAAGGGAAAAGCGACCTAAGGCATCGGCCTGTAATGAGGGTCGGCTAAATAAATAAACTGCAACTCATTAGGTGTGAAATGCATTTGGGATACATCATACAATTTGTATATTGTATCTTTGGTCGTTGTAAGGGAACGGAATCTTTATTTGCATTTGTTGATGCTATTGAATTCAATCCGGCGGCTATGCGCGGAGTTGATGATTGTTTGGAGATTCAAACAAAGGAGCATTTCGGGGTAAAGTGCTTGCAGCTGTATCAATAGCTGCAGTTCATTGCGAAGCAAATTAGATGGTTACACAATGACGGTTTGTATAACATCTATGCCAATTGAATATGGCATCTAAGGCAACTCAAGGGTCGCATTCTAGTGTGAGTATTTACACTAAACAAGAATTCGGTTCTAGGTCGCTAATGCAGAGATGCATTGATGCATGTATGAATGCCCTTGTGGGAGAAATTCTTTTAATTTGTAGGGATTAACTTTAAAGTATCGTAAAAACTGGGGAATGGAGAACTAAACAAAGATGGGTATACCATAGTATAAGTGGTAGAACAGGCAAGGGCGAAGATTGGCCGGAGGCTAGGGTGTGAGTATGAGTGCGGGATGTGAGAGTGTAGGCGGAGAGCGAGCCGGGGTCAAGAAGAGTAATAGAGTAGACGACGTTTGAGAGCGGGAAAGGTGAGGTTGAAGTCAGAAAAGGTGGGGTAAGAGTTTGCCCACCCCAGCATTCGCGAAATGTGTCATTCGAGTCGTAAGAAGTGTTATGGGCAGGCAAATGGAAGAGATGAGAGTTTTGCAGGTTTCGGGATTTAGTGTAAAACATGATAGAGGACAGCAGGCTTGGGCAGTTGATGGAATCTGAGACAAGACGGCGAATGAAGAGGATGTCGGCATTAATTCTGCGCTTTTCAAGTGTGTTAAGATTAATTAGACGGAGACGGCTTGTGTCTTGGGTTAGAATCAGAGGTTTTTCCCACTTCAATACTCGGAGGGCAAAACGCAAAAAACGACGTTGCACGCTTTCGATCCCCTGAATATGGAACGACTAGTGAGGAAACCATACCAGACTAGCATATTCAGGAAGGGGCGAACGAAGACGGTGTAGAGCGATCGGGAAACGTAGGGAATAGAGAATTCTTTCGACCAGCGTTTCACAAAACCTTGTGGATAATGTCATCGATATGTGAGATGAAGCTAAGCTCCCTACCTATCAGATTACATGCCAAGGTCACAAATCGATTGTGCAGGTACTATCTGTTGGTTGAATAAGAAACAGGAACACCGCGGGGTAGGGGAGCGTTTACGGGAGCAGGTGACACTTGACGATATTTGGTTCAAGGCAATTTGACACCAAATTGAAAAGCTATCGAGATCCATTTCGAGAAGTGAGGACTCTAGAAGAGAGCGGATCGTCTTGAAGAGTTTATTGTCGTCCGCATAGAGAAATTGAGGACTGCTTGATACTGGAGTCTATATCGTTAATAGTTAGAATAAATAGGGGGGTCCAAGATTGCAAGACTGCCAATGTTGCATCTCCTTCTAAAAAACGGCAATTCTAGATACCACCGCGGCGAGTTCGGTCATCAGTGATTCGAAAAGAGCCATCAGACCCCGATAGGCTGATGAACCATTTCCTGAAGAGATTGGAAGTCTATTGGTAAATAACGTCCGATAAAATAATCATCATCATCATCGGCACTACAACCGGGATCCGATCTTGGCCTTATTTAGCAAGTATCGAGGCTTGTTAAATGTTCCATAATAATTCATTTTTACGGGCAAGGTTATTAGCCTACGATAAAATAATAGAAGCACAAAAAAACGAAGAAACACAAGATAATAATAGAGAACGAAATAAAAAACCAAGTGCAGAAAAAGATTTAGGTTGTTTTGAAATTAAGAATAACAAAAGGTTGATAGAAAAAAAAGCGAAGGAAGAAAACAAGACAGGCGCAAAAAGATACAGAAACAAGAAATCAAAAAAGGGACATAAACGCAAATTCGCGACTTTGGAAATTGAATTAATTGAAGACCTATCCTACGACAATGTAAATCATCATCGGCACTACCACCGGGATCTGGTCCTGGCCTTATTTGGCAAGTCTCTCCACCGGTATCCGATCAATATCCGAGACTTGCTTATTGTCCATAATAATTTGCTTTTCCGGGCAAGGTTATTAGCCTTCCGCCAACCTTTCTCAGGATGTCGCTGCATGCAATGATTCACTACTTGGAGGGTGCCAAAGTAGCTACCCAGTGGTGTCACGTGGAGACTGCATGTCAACTTGGATTGAACAGGGACAAGGATCGTCCTGGCTTTCGCCGGGTTGAAAGCAGAGGTTTTGCCCTGTATGTTCGCACCCACTTCCACCAAAACAATGTAAATACTTGTAAAGTAAAGGACGCGAAACACATAAAAAAGTTCAAATAGAAAACGAAGGATTTTTTATTCCAAATTTGGAAAGAAATAAGTATTGAAATAAAATTGCTAAGACCAAATAAATACGTACTTTATTTGCCTTATTATTGCCAAATATGTTATTCGAAATAACTGTAAAACTGAATACGTACTCTCTTTCTGTTATCTTGTGTGTTTTTGTTTGCTTTTTCTTAATATGTCACGACTATATTTACAATGACTAAGGTTGGCTCCTCGATAGTATAGTGGTTAGTATACCCGCCTGTCACGCGGGAGACCGGGGTTCGATTCCCCGTCGGGGAGCCTCTGGCACAAAACTAATGACCTTACCCGGAAAAAACAAATCATTATGGAAAATTTAACAAGCCTCAGGACTTGCTAAATAAGGCCAAGACCGGTTCCCGGTTGTAGTGCCGATGATGATGATGAGGGTTGACAGGCTGGCTCAAGGCACGAGAACAACTGAGTTGAACTCAACTGCTATGCAAGATTGTTCGCCTTTTATGCGGTCCTGAATACGATCATTAACATCGTGCGCTGTTGTCGTGAGACAAGCCTGTGTTTTGCCGTTGTGTTTGTAGCGTCTTCCCAGGAGTTAAATGACGCTGTTGCTTGCTCTAGAGTCTTCCTGGGAATCAGCTCCCTGTTGTTTCCGTACAGGGTCTTTTGGGGAACTGGACGACACTTTGTACTGACTTCCCAGGAATTAACACGGTGTTGTTTGACGCAGTTTCTTCCTGGGAATTGCCATGGTCTATAGAGGCTGGATCTCCCTGGAAATGGAACGGAGCATCGTTAACATAGGCGTTGGGATATAAGCACAGATTTTAATCGTCTTTTACGACAACCCGGCTTAGTCGTAAGTGTATTCAAAGGCCTGGCTATTCACAAATGCTGCAAAAAATGCAAGCAAGTCCTTGTAATGTGGATCCTAGAAGATATCTCACAAAATGAGACTATAATCAGCCTGTCTAAGTCAACCACAAGTGAACAAGACTATTAAATGTCAGATGGGTAAAATTCTTTCCTGCTTACTATTACAACAGCCAAAACGCCGATGCTGAAAATGTACATGTTAACACAAATAAAGACGACATCGGGTAGAACAAGTGATGCAACTACATCATTCGTACAAAAAGTGAAAGTTCCCTGACTCAGTTTGAGGCGTGGAACACCACGAAGTCATCTCTTTAAGGCTTCACTAACTTTAAAGTAGGTTGCCTCTTCTTTCCATTCGGCTTTTTTCAATTGATTTTATTCTAGTCTTTAAATCTTGTTTTATATGTTTACCTCATTGGGTTAGTCTACCTGAACTTACATATTCCTGTTGGGGTGCGTATTATATAACCAAACACTGGATAATGAATGCGCATATAAAAGAGATTTGTTGATGTCATTATACCATGCGGCCTGAATAAAAGGAGGGGGAAGGGTAGCGGGCGTCTACGTGCTATTCTTGATTCAGACTCTTGAAAAATGTGGTGCTTAACTTTCTATCGAGCCTAAACAATCAAATCTCTATAATGATGAATCTTATTTAACAATTTGTTACGCAAACACCATATTTTTGGACGCCATCGAATGCTGAGGCGGAAACCTCTTCCTGTCGAATCTACATCAATTAGTGTTCCACGTGATATTGAGATGATTTTCGACATGGTTACTGGTTAATTCTATATTTGTTACAAGTGGAAGACCTATTTGGGTACAGGAGAAAGGACAGGGCGGACCAATTTTGATCGACTTGTTTTAATCGAATTAACTTTCAACGCCCGTGATGTTGGAGGAAAAACAAAAATTGAATTGAAATTCAAAATTACAAAACTCGTATGCATTTCATGAACATCAACCAAGACAAGTTAGTGCACCCTGTGCTTGGCTATTCATGCCTTGCAAATGATTTCAGGGACCAATTAGAATTCCACTACCGGAAATTCACACAAATGTCATCGCTTAATGTCATTGAGGTTTTGGTTATCATGAGTGTTATTGTCAGTGGTACAAAACTGAAAAGTAATTGCAAACTAAGCACAGCTTTGTGGGTATGAGGATATACGTAGGTTCAACTGATAACTCTACACCATTCAAGCGGCTGAGCAACGATCTCATTATTTATGGCAAGGTGGGTAACGTGAAAAACATTTCACTAGAACATAGAGTAATGCCATTTGTATTGTTTTTTTTTTTATTGAAACTAGTGAGTATCTCACAAAAAGTAGCGAAATTTTTGAGATTTCTTGGCATGACGTAATTCTCATATTATAATTTATTAGTTTATTTGCCTGCATATAAGGTAATTTTCCTAGACATTTATTCACAACCAGCTATTTGGCAATTGATTGATATAACATAATCATCCACTTTAGTGCATGATCCACTCCTTTCTGCAGAAGCGAGGATGTTTTCAAGTGCGTTCACACTAGAGATATACAATGTCAATTGAGAAACGTCAATTGTTGTGCACTTTTTTGACATTTGAGAAGTTGAAGCATTGGCAAATTGAATCATAGAACGATGTAAGGTCAAGAAACGTATTTTACCAAAACGAGTGTTAAAAAAATACGCTCAAAATACGTGATTTTTTCGATCAGCATCATTGTCCTACGGAGTTTACAATTTGAAAAATGATGAACGTAGTCCCGGAAACACACCTTCATTTCGTCTGTACCACCAAGAAGGTCGCTGCTGTTCGCGATAGTGTGACAGAGCACCCGAACACAGATGTGTTATCTAGAACCGACCACATTACTCAAGATTTTGACGAAGGATTTAAACTTGCACTCAAGATGGTGTAAAAAGTATACCGCCCGTTCTTTTAAGATGCCCACGGGCTCAGCTAAATCTCGCAACTTCAGTTTATGATCATGCAAAACTATTCGATGCACTTGCTTTACGATTTCCGCATTCGTAGGCTCCTTTGGACTTCCAGAGTGAGGTGTGCTTTCGGTGCTTGTGTAGGGTTCTCTATATTACACCGAGAACCAACCCACACTTACAACCACGATTTCGCCCACTGACCGCGGAAACGCCTACCGCAATCCCCCTCGTCGGCCTATTTCACCTGTAAAAGGTACCCTTACAAAGGACGCATAACCTGAATTCATGCTTCTATGCAGATAATGCATAACCGAAATCAGCTTCTCCATGCCATATGCCAACATAATTTGATAAATCACATGAGATTTCCACCGGAAATCAAAAATCTCATGTCTGGTTAGTGTGTGTCCAACAAGCGTTGAACACACGCGTCAGGAACACGATAATGTCTCCTGGCGTATGATGATGGAATATCAGGAACACGATGGTGTCTCCTTGCGTAGTTGTGTTGGGAACACGGTGCTCTATTGGCGTGCAGCGACGCTCTTTGCTGTTGGCTGGAACAATAACTGTAAATGGTGTTAAAATAACAAATGATTACCTCGATTGGTCGGTGGTAATCCCAAATATCATTTTCCAAACAACGCAAACAATGTTAGTAGATTTACTATTAGGAAATATTGACTTTATTTAAAGTGATTGATTTGATTTATACAGATAAGTGATCTGAATTTTCCAAGCAGCTGGGCTGAGCAGTTAACGATAAAAGGAAAGAAAAACATAAAGATGGTTGTCAAGTGACAACCAACAGAATTCACAAATGTCAGCTGATTGCTGACATTGTTAATGGTGATGCCACATATTGTTCAAGTGGATTTAATAATTGCGAATTCGCCGGTTGTTTCAAATGCGAATCCGCAACATTCTGCCCGCCTTCGCCAATCATTGGCGAATCGTCTGGTTCCAGGGGATGGTCATCAGAACCAGGGACGGAAGGTTCCTCTTCCAGTGGGAGGATGCTTATAACGGTGCTGGTCATGTGATCCGGGTTGGAATTGTGCTGTTGCAACCCACAATCAGTGACCACGTGCCTGATCATTGGTTTCATTCCATCGAGGCAAGTGATGGTGTTGGCGATTGTTGTTTCCAATGACGCCCGTCCGACGTTAACGACCGGAACGATGCGGTCGTTTGCGGATGAGGTCGCAGCGCTCATTCGAATGCAACGGTTGGAGCTCAGTCGATTCCTGACGAGTGGGGAACGCCGTTCGTCAAACGAGGCATTGTGCGTTCCGTGGTTAATGGTGGTAGCAGGACGCATGCACTGCTTTCGGTGGCATCGGTGTCGACATCGACGACGTCTTCTCGTTGTCCTTTGCGATGATGTCTCTTCGACATTGCTGACCGGAACAGGGCGGTCGTTGATCGAGTACACAGTTTTCAGTCGGTTGTAGCGGTTGGGAGTCGGTCGGCTCCTGGATACTGAGGAGCGGCGCCTGCCAAACGGGGCACTGCGCATTCCGTGACTGGTGACTGCTTGCGGGTGGATTCGGATTCGTCGATATCGACGTCGACGACGTCTCCTCGTTTTCCCCTGGGGGGATCTGTCCTCAATACTCCTGTGGTTGGCCAATTCATCTAGGTTGGCGTGGTACCATCGCAACCCTCGAGGACTTACTCTGAACTGGTCCCTTTTCCCCTGGATGCTTCGGCTGGCCCATGCAGCAACGTATGATGGTGTTGTTTACATCGTCGGCACACCCTCTTCGAGAGACAGTCGCGTATTGGATGACGACCCAAGCAGTTAAGAGACAGTTTTTTTGTTAGTGCGACGTGTCTACGCTGTTCAGGATTGAAGGCTCGAAACATTTCACACACGTATATGTGGTGTGGTGCCTCACAACACGCGCATGGGGTCTGTTGATGCTCAGTTCCTGGGCTAGGATGCGGTTGCACCCTGGTTGCTAGTCGGTTTCCATCATCTGTAGTTGGGAGTATTAATTCGATCTCGCGTTGGGATTCGAACGGCCTCAATGTTGATATATTGCCTTGCTCGGCGGGTTTCGATACATCAGGCGTCTTTTCCTTTTGGGCTTCTTCGGCAGAAAAAATGGGCAACAACTCTCCGTCATGTTCCTTAGAGTTCCAATTAGCCAAGTCAGTTTTCTTCATATGGGCAGCGGCCAACAGTTGACTGTCGTAATCTGATTCAACACGTTCACGTACAACTAGATGAGGGCATCCTTTACTACGATTTTCGAATGGCTGATCATTCCACATGTTCGTTTGGTACAGCTGGCCATACGACATCTCCTTTGGTGGCATTCCATACGAGGATTCCTTTTTTGCATTAAATGGCTGTGCATCGCTCCTTGTTGGTGATCTGGGCGACGGGGCAAGTAGCATACACATGCCCGGTTGGGAAGTTTTTATCCCCCACGGGGATTGCATCATCAATGGCGGCAAATGGCGGTTTGTTTGAGACATGATGTTCGTCTCATTCGTGTCGATCGGACGGTTGGCGAGCAGCGTGTGCCTTACCTCATTAAACTCGGTGGCTTCAACAATGTACGTTTCTTCAGCCTGGTCGATGAATCGCTCTTCGAAATATTGTTGAAGAATGACCGTCCATGGAGCAATCAGGCATATAAGCTCTTCATGTCGGTTCCGCATCTCATCCCAAATCAGCTGGAGTTCTCGCTCGTGATCTTTCACGGTGGCCAACGTTGGTGGCCCGCGCGTGATGAACTCGTTGAAAGCTCCCATCATTTGTTCATGTGCGGCGAACTGGACCGCCATGAGATTTTCTGCCAATGCAGCTGTTGACATTGCAGATTTCATTGTTTGGTAGGGTTTCTCTCCACTTGCACTACACTTTTCAATAACACAAAATAACACAATCGTACAGGTCTTTGCGTCTGGACTTAAATGTCCCGCGACCGTCTTATGTGCCACGAGCTGGCAGCAGTGAATCTGGATCCACAGACTGGATCCGGCTCGAAGGACCATAAAATGTGTGTCCAACAAGCGTTGAACACACGCGTCAGGAACACGATGATGTCTCCTGGCGTTTGATGATGGAATATCAGAAACACGATGGTGTCTCCTTACGTAGTTGTGTTGGGAACACGGTGCTCTATTGGCGTGCAGCGACGCTCTTTGCTGTTGGCTGGAACAATAACTGTAAATGGTGTTAAAATAGCAAATGATTACCTCGATTGGTCGGTGGTAATCCCAAATATCATTTTCCAAATAACGCAAACAATGTTAGTAGATTTACTATTAGGAAATATTGACTTTATTTAAAGTGATTGATTTGATTTATACAGATAAGTGATCTGAATTTTCCAAGCAGCTGAGCTGAGCAGTTAACGATAAAAGGGAAGAAAAACATAAAGATGGTTGTCAAGTGACAACCAACAGAATTCATAAATGTCAGCTGATTGCTGACATTGTTAAAGGTGATACCACATATTGTTAAAGTGGTGCCACAGATTTAATTATTGCGAATTCTCCGGTTGTTTCAAATGCGAATCCGCAACAGGTTAGCAACAGCAAAGCCTGGGCAAGTGACGCTGTTGCTACATCGCGAAGCGGCTTGGGTTCTATCGAATTCCGTTAGTTCTTTTTCTCTCGCCGATATTTTCCCAAGCCATCGCGGCGTCCTTTGACCTGCGCCAGACACGGCTATTCGCTGGGGATCAATAAACTCAGTAGTCAGGTGAATAGTACAAATAATATACTTTTCATCCCACCCCATTTCCCCCTCTCGGAGTGCATTTTTGGTTCTGCACTCTGACAGCAACTAAATACAAAACTGGGTCATGCGGTCACCATTGGTTTTGCTTTCGTTGCACGCGAAAGCAAACCAACCCCGAGTTCTCCATCCTCTCTAAGTCCACTGACTCCTGGGTAAATTCGCAAAAGTCTATTCACCTCGATGGGCGGGGAAATGGGAGAATGCGGATGAGTATGCATTCAAGATGGGTTGATCGTGTGGGTAGAGTAAAACAGTCAAGTTTCATCCCCCGTGTAGTGTGCACACAGGAGTCGAGTTTAGTATCATCAGGTGTTAAAGTCGTGTACAGTCTTATTGTCCGAGTTATAATATATTATTTCTCTTACAACACATACATGTGATTTCATTGATTTTCGATTCTCGATAATAAGAAGAACTTAGAAGCAGTTTTTGTCTCTTTTCGGAAACTTTTCCAAAAGTGATAACGAACCCCATAAAAGAAAAATCGAATGATAAATATCTGTGTACTTTATCCATTTAAACCAATTATAATAAACAATACCAGTGGATTTAGTGTGAAGTCTGGATTTCAATCGAATGTACTTACATATACAAGGTGCCTCAGTGCTATTAAGCGGTTTTTAACCAAAAAAAAAAAAAAAAAAAAATGCTAATTGCAACCAAATCAGTGCATTTTATTTTTCGCTGTCGTTGATTCTTGGATATTTGGTGAATGTGTGTTCGGCAGAACAAGTGTAGGGGATTCAGTGAACCAGTTCGCATGCCAGCACATCTACCAAATACCCCCGCACGTGTGTCATCATCATCATCGGCACTACAACCGGGACCCGGTCTTGGCCTTATTTGACAAGTCTCTCCAGGGTATCTGGTCCTTATCCAAGACTTGTTAAATTGTCCATAATAATTTGTTTTTCCGGGCAAGGTTATTAGCCTTCCTCCAACCTTTCTCAGGATGTCGCTGCATGCAATGGTTCACTACTTGGCGGGTGCAAAGTAGCTATCCAGGGGTGTCACGTGGAGACGGCATGTCAACTTCGATTAAACAGGGACAAGGATCGTCCTGGCCTTCACCGGGTTGAAAGCAGAAACTTTGCCCTGTATGTTCGTTCCCACCCCCTTCGGTGCTTGTATGACCCATTTTAAATTCACTAAACCTCCGATCGATTGTGGCGCAAGGCTTGCCCGTAAAAATAAATTATTATGGAAAATTTAACAAGCCTCGAGACTTGCCAAAACCGGATCCCGGTTGTAGGTCCGATGATGATGATGATGAAACCATCGATCGACTGTTACTCTCGAAGGAACAGATGCGGGATAACGCATCTGCAACCATTGTAATGATTGTTCAGAAGTTTTACCAATCAAAAGGCAATGTTTGATCAATATGCGATATTCCTGTTTTTCCACTTCTTTTACGAAGGCGAAAGTAGCGCCACTCACGACTGTAGCTTGAAACGAAATATCACGAAACTTCATACATAAACTAGTGACAGGTAAGCCTCTCGAAATGAGTCATGTTCATTTTCTTTTGAGAAATCCCGGGAATTTTCAGTCTATGTAGTACAATAGACAGTTGGCATAAGAGCATTTTCAGCGTCGCCGGTACGCTCAACTGATGCATGAGGTAGCCGCAGTGGATGACCACTTTTCCCTCAAAGTCACCTTCAGCGATGAGTCTCACTACCACATCAGCAGATTGGTCAAGAAGTAGAATTATCACACTTGGGTAAATCTAAAAGGGATCGTCGAAAACCCCATGCATCCATAAAAAGTCACTGTTTGATTTTGGGCCAGCAGCGTCATCTGTTTTCTTTTTCAGATACCTCGATACCGAGCCCAACATCCTCACGGATGTGGGTGATTCTGGTTATCGCAAGATGACTAATGATTAATCAATTATAGGAACAGATAAAGATACAAATCAATTAAATCGTTTGGCCGGCTGGCGTTGGAAGTACTGTGGGGATGATGGTATGGTGCGCCGACGTACGGTACTGGTTCACTTCCATCCCCATCGTCTATTGTTCACGCGGACACTGCCCACCAACGCAAGGGGGAAGAAAACGATGGTTGACCTTCGCAACCGAGCGGACACAACACAGAAACAAAACACTCAGGCGATGTTGTTTATGCATAAACATTTTTGAAATGAATGAATTACATTTTGTGTTGAATGAATTACGTTTTGTGTGATGTTAAAATACGGCTTACTTTTTATTTTAACTTGTTTATTGCTCATTGACTCCATGAGACAGGTAACATAGGTAGTTTATAAACTCTTAAAACATCGCGATTGATTTCCTACTGTTCTACTTGATGCACGTATACATTTTTAGTTTCTGCCGACTTACGCGATTTGAACTAGCGCTCGGGGGTTTAAATTGACGACTCTGTGGTGTACGTGTCCCCGGCCCCACGGGGAGCGGGAGTAGAAAACGACCCGCTCGGTCGGGTGATGGAAAACGACTAGGCGAGGAAAGAACTCCGACCTGTATTCAATCGTCAGTTTAGGGTGAGGTTCGGAGGAGAAAGAGAAAATGTTCTCTTTAGGGTGTGGCCACCAAGGAAATGCAATCTTTCCTTACTGGGTGTGACCAATGGACGGCGATCTCTTTATGCAGGGGTGTGTATGTGTGATCGTACACCTCACCGTGTTTATCGATGCATTTCAGCAAAGGATAAACGAAATCTACAACGAGGGAAAAAGAACAAAGGGAGAAGCGACCTAAGGCATCGGCCTGCAATTAGGGCCAGCTAAATAAATAAGCTGCAACTCATTAGATGTGAAATGCATTTGGGATACTTCAAACAATTTGGATTGTTTATCGTATCGCCAGAATGCCTGCGGTAGAACAGAATTTTTTTGTTTACACATGATGTGTGCTGAAGAATTTGGTTTTAGCGGCTATTGCGCTAATTGTCTGCAGCTGCGTCAATAAGCTGCTTGGAGTTGCTTTGTCGTTGGACAAAAGAGTCGCCAGCCAATGTGTATGTGGGTAACATTGTTGTACATATGGTGAGGCTGGGAAGATGTGACGCAAAGATAATCATCCCTGATTATGATGGTTACATGGTACGGTAACCGAATTGTTTTCTTTCAGGCATAATGCTTGACCTTTGAGGAATTCTTCTAGAAAAATGCATATGAATTATGAATGCCTGGGAATCCTTTTAGGAAATTTTCTGCCGATGCGTTGATGCATGGAGAATGCCCTTGTGAAAGGAAATGCTTTTGATGCGGGGAGATTCAGGTGAAAATATGGGTTTCGAATATAGGGGTTCTTCAGATGAGCTTTAACAACCCCCACAGTACAGTCCACCTGGAGAAGAAAGCTGAGACTTCGTCGAAGAGACTCCGTCCGCAGACCAATAACACCTCTACTGGGAGAAGTAAAATAGAAAATAAAAAATAAACAAAAACCTATTATCAGCAATTGAATGATTGGAAGACCAGAAGTAGCCAGAATTGGTCAATAGGAAATTTGTTGTGTTCCACCAGGACATCGACCAAATTTGACTATAATAACTGGCCAAAAATTCTAGTGGCTTAGTTGGGAAGTTTAGATGCGTCCACCTTATAGTTCGGACCTTGCACTAAGCAGTTAGCATCTTTTTTAACATTGCAAAACTACCTTGGTGGAAGAAGAAATTGGTATCAAGAGAAAATTGTGAAAATGTTTTCCAGCAATAGGAATCAGGACTTCTTTGGGAGAAGCATTCCGAACTTATTATTTGGGGATGTGTATAGATGCCGACGTATGACACTGGTTCACTTTAATCCCCGACACTTGTTCCGCCGAACACACGTTCACAAAGATATCCAAGAGAAGAGGAGGAGAAATGAAATATCCTTGGTTTGATTTGGTTGTTAGTTTTTTCTTTATTTGTTAATATAATCGTTTTCTTTATTTTCACTTAGAACTTATTTTTTTTTGGTTTTGACTTTAGTTACTCCGTTGAAAAATTTTATAATTGTAAACTGTCTATTTTAAAAAAAAAAAGCAACGCATTTCTCTTTATCGATTGACTAACGGGACACCACGTTCGTCTGACAAGGTTTCCATTTTACTTCGCGCTCGAGCGTGTGCACCAGTGTGCATACGCTGCGGTAGTTGAATAACGACTAACTGAAAAGGGGATGAAGATAGGTAATTTAATTTTTGCACACAGGACAACCAATAGAGATCATACTTCTGCTCTCTCATTGCCACGCCCGTCGATGTGTGGTGAATATATCGGTAAATTGATAATCGACGAACATGGGAGAATGAGAGAACAGAAACACAAAGTACTATGATCTCGGGGTGGGTTTGGTTGTGTGTGCATGAATCAACGCAACTTTGAAAGTAGCCCACTGACACAATTCGGTGAATATGGTGACCTCAGCGGGCATTGAACTGTAGGAAGACAGAACTGTGAAGGAGAGGAAAATTAAGCTGGTGCTATTCACCTGCGAAAACAGAGCATTGATCCCCAGCGAATGGAGTGTCTGGAGAAAGTGAATAGGACGCCGAATTGGCTTGGGAAATCTGATCATGGGAACTCAATTAAATGCTTTTTAAATTTCCCCAGCGGTTGCATGATTATGCAACCGCGTCGTTTGATCAGACTATGTCGTTGCTAACCGACATTATGCGATTTCCGGTGGAAATCTCATGGGTTAGCGAAATGGGGTTGCCGTATGGCGAAAAGATAGCTAAACTCAATTATGCATCATCTGCATAGGATAATGAGTTTAGCTATGCGTTCCTTTAACATGATTTACAGGTGGAATAGCTTATAAGGAGAATAAGGGTAGAAATGACGCGCTGAAAGCGGTCGAAATAAGGTATGAAATTGTGGGTTTGTTCTCCATGAGGTATAGAGAACCCCACAATTTTTCAAACAGCAACAAATTATAGAACAAACTGGTGCATAGTTCACCCATCGTACAATCCTAGTCAAGTTAAAAAAGTTTCATGTCGTCATATTAAAAGACAACACAGACAACAAAGCGAGAAAGAGATCTTAAGGGCAGGAAGGCAAAAGTGTTGTCCAGAATGATTCATTGCTGCAATTTGTGGGGATTAAATAGAAAGTCACATTCGTCAGTTGAACATACGTACGCCCAGCCACACGTATGTCACACGCTCCTTACCAACTCAAACATTGAGAAGACGATAATTGTAATTTATTCTGTAAGGAAATTTTATATACCGCATAAAATAAATTGAACAGAACTTTCTACTCATCCTACCCCGACTTCCCATTCTACCCTTTCCAAGTTTATTACACGTTTCATAGTCACGTTGCACTTTTTGTTAGCACGAGGGTATAATAACACTTTAAAGGCGTAATACAAAAACATAAAAACCTTCTTTAACGATTCAATACTTTTGTGTCATGGCTGTTGCCCTCGAAAACACTTCATTCGCGTTTTTTTTTCTTTTATTTTAGCCTTTCTCGGTTACAATTATCGTCATTAGGTAGTATTTGTTTGCTGTGGAGTCTTTTTAACGTCAGACCAGGGTAAAAATAATCCATGGAAATAGAACTTTCTTAAATGAATGCTTCGAATTTCGGCAGAAAGTTCGAATAGCCGTGCGTGTTGCTTTACGACCGCATTGTTGCGTCCGGCGTTGAATAGTCGTCAATCAAAATCTGGTTATTGTTGGAGACATGCCTTTTGGGATCGGCTCCGAACCATTCCGTTTGCTTGGTGCATACTAAATAGTGAACTAAACTCACTAGCGTGCGCCACAATGTACGGGGCCGATTGCGTGGTACTTTTTGAAATTAACCTCTTAGTACGATTGCAAGGTATGTGTATAATTGTGTGTTGAGTCATAGTTTAGCTTTATATCGGCCGCATATTTTTAATTCGCAACTGCGTAACTGGCAACTGGATCGCATGGCATGTGTGCGCAAGCGCAATCCATAAACGCAATGGTTTTGCATAATTAAGAGTCCATGGTAACATAGCTGCTTTCATCGTGGTTACCGTAAGTCTGTCGTCTTCCTATTGAGATAGTCATTAATACTTTTCTCACGTAAATGTTTTGTTTTCCAACTTGATCTAAATTCTAAATACCTTTGTCCGATGTCAATCGCGTTCTCTGTTCTTTCTACTTTTCTATTTCTTTCAATTTAATTGGAATGTCTTGCTTGACCGTGATAACGCCGATTTCAATAGTTTAAAATTTAGGTCTACCACCAGCTACAAATACAAAACTACCCACATGAACGACAGCTCAAAAAGCAATTTGAGACCCGCAATACCTTATCAACATGCATTCCACTTGTTCTTCGGCGTGTTAATGCGAGTGGTTTAATTGCATCGAAGTAGGATAGAGAAAGCCCTAAAATGAAACTGTATACGAAGGTATTCGGTCGCTGAGTTTTTGTTAAGTTCGGTTTTGCCTAACCCTGAGAGACCCCGGGCAACATTATGTGACAAATTTAAATTCGAATTCTACATTGTCATTGGTCAATTAACCCCGGTGTATGTGCGTGCTTAGTGTTGAGGAAGCTCGAGTCAGACCATCGCTATTGGGTATCTAATTAAGTTAAACATTAATCATTACGTTCATTATTCACGATGATAAGTAGACGCAACTGTGTGTCTACAGTAGTTTAATCATTATTCTAATCCAAAAGAGCAGGGTAAATAAATTGTATACTACTTGCCAGTTGGTAACTTAGTTAAATACTTTCTAAAACTACTATTGTAAGAATTAATAAAACAGTTGATCAATGTGCACAGGTTCAATTGAAGACTTTGTCCCGTTAGGTCGAAATTATTGCTCACACCTGTAAGAGTGTGACAAGTTTTGACAACTAAAAATATCGAAGGTGCTTTCCTAAGATGAGTTTCAAAGTTCATCAAAAATGATGAACAAGTCATTGCTTTATTCCGGTCTGTGGTTAAAGGACGCCTTGCTTCTCGTTCTAGTTTATTAATTCAAAGCAACTCTTCAATTTGTGCATTTGTTTTAAACAGTTTTCCCAATAAAACATTTATTTCTACTACTATGTTGTTTGTTATACCTGTCACGATCCGCTTCGCTCGGCCGCCAACCTAAAAAGGAAGAGGAAGATCGCTATCTTGACGCAACATTGAACTCAAGATAATTGAACTGACAGCTGTGGTTTCGAAGAACGATGCTAGCAAACGATGTGCAGGCCTTCTTACGATATTAGACAATAGCCTTAAGTGTCAAAGCAGATTGCTGTTGGCTAAAGACCGAGAGAATTGAGGAAGTCATTGATCTTGAATATTTACAGATTGTAACATGTAACGTAGCAAAGTTTTTTACGTTTATGTAGTGAATCTAAACAAAGCTTCTCATTTCATTTTAAAACATTTTTTTTATTTTTCTTTTTATATTCTTAATTTTTAAATTAAAGGCTAAACAAAAAATGCTTAAATTCTAGCTTAATTATCTTATATAATAACTTACTGGTCCTTCGCAGACGCTCTAAGCTAAACATTACTTAACATTTGTATAATTTGCCTTTCGGCGACAGAACTTTGTGGCAGTACTGATAATTAGTTGAAATACGAAGAAAAATTTGAAAAACTTTGTCAATTTTTTTTGTTTTTTTTTTTCTTAAAATTTAACTTACTTAACTTACCTACTTTTTTTTTTTTTTTTTTTTTTTTATGTAAAAGCACTTAACCTAACTTAACTTAAATCTTATACTACCCTAATTCTAGAAAAGCTAAGTCTATGTAAGCTAGCTGATGATACTATGATTCTATACCGACTTTGGTATCCAGGTCTTTATATGCCATTCAACCACCAGAACTGTTGACGCCGTCTAATACTATCGTCCTGGTCTCTGTGGGAGATAGCCCTACTGAAGCGCAGGAGCTCTTCTTCGGTGCGCGTTACTTCCCGGTCGTAGCACAATCGCCCGTCTACCGATGATCTACTTACATGATAGATCAGCGGAATTCCGGATCTATCCTGTATAAGCCCTTTCATATCCAAGTCAAGGAACGCCTCTGGTGGAACAAGGTGTTTGGATAATAGGCCCCGAAAATTAGGTCATTGGACGAGCTTATTGCTCTCGCAATATGTCCTCTGATTAATTTAATCATAAAATTATCCACCCTATTTATGTACGCTTCATAATATAAAGTCTCATTTGAGTAATACTTTTTATAGTCCGATTCCGGTGTCCGATATAATCTGAGACAACTTCTGAGACACTTTCTTTCGAACACCCGAATCTTTTCCATCAAATTTGGACCTATGTTAAACCATACTGGACAGCCATATATGAGCATTGGCCTGATTAGCGTCATGTAGCATATGACTTTTACCCTGCTGTCAAGTTGGCTACTGTGAAATAGCCTCCTTGTCATAGCAAAAGTTTTCCTCGCTTTGAGCAAAGCAGCCTCTACATGTCTGTTGAAATACAGATATTGGTCTAGCCAGATGCCCAGATATTTAACTAAACTCTTGGTTTCCAGTTTATCTCCATGCGGTCCCACGATAACTAGCTTTGGCCAGTTTTTCCTTGTGTCGTACGTGGCTTTATATAATGGAGTTCTAAATAGGATGGCTTCACATTTCTGGAAGTTGATCTTAAGTTTCCAGTCATTGCAATAGCGCTGCACTTTGTTGAAGTCTCGCTGTATTAACCTATTTATGATCGCAACTTTCGGAGCTGTTCTGTAAATTATGAGATCGTCTGCGTACGCAATAGCCTGCGGAAGTGCATCTAATAAGTCGCTAATGTAAATGTTAAAAAGAATCGGAGAGAGTACCGCGCCCTGTTGCAAGCCATTCTTGATATTATACGTTTTATTAGAGGTCACATTACCACTTTTGACCACGAACCTCCTGTCCTTTAACATATCGTAAAGTACATATAGTAGGATAGGAGACCAGTTTAGCTGCGGCATGTGTGGTTTCATGACCCGCCTTAAAGCCAAACTGGTTATTTGGAATAATGCTGTTGTCGTCTACCCATTTTACCAGAGCTTTGTTAATGGTTTTTTCAAATACTTTACTGATGCTTGGGAGTAAACTTATCGAACGCATGTTCATTGGGTTTGTGCAGTCTTTGCCCTTTTTTGCGATGGGCTGAATGATAGCCGTTTTCCAACGCGCGGGATAATATGCATTATTCAACGCGTTGTTAAACAGGACCGTGTATATATCTATTGCCATTGGGGGCAGGTTCTTGAGTACGATGTTAGGTACTCCATCTATTCCAACTGACTTTTTGCTTCATAATGAGTCGAAGATACTCTGGATTCCTTCCCTTGTGATTAAAAGGCTATTAGCCTCACCATTGGCATTAATGTCAATTGACAGATTATCGTCACTGAATTCGGTAAAACCCGGATTCTCCGATTGCCAAAGTGAAATTTCATTCCGGAGGTGCAGGTGATTGAGTAGAACTCTGTCCTCCAGGTCGTGATTTCGGTGAATGCTTTCATTCACCTTGTACATTTCCTGAAAGACAGCTCCCAAAGGATCTTCGATCACGATAAAGAAGGCTTCTTCTTGTTCATTTATTCGTATAAAAGTGACATCTTGAGTGGACTGGTGTTAAAGGTGGGCTTTCCGATACATAACTTGAATGTCAGTCGGGTATGCAAGAGATTCCACTGACTTATTAAATGTTATGCCATTCGTGATTGCCTCTATGTTATTCACAATATTCTTCAATATGACATTAAAAAAGTCACATGTTAGTGCAATGGCTGATTTAGATCCTTTTGGGACAATGGAGGTTTCCCTGAACCTGTTTCCTACCTACGTCGAGCGTTTTCCTTGACTACCATACGTAATCAAACAAGTTTAGCAGAGGTGACAGGTAATTTGTGTGGGTGAATTCTTGGGGAGGAAAAATGCAATTTATGGGCTTGTAGTACTCCATAAGCCCCCCCCCCCCCCCCCCCCTGCCTCCACGCCGCACCGCCACACACTATTCATCATCATCATCGGCACTACAACCGGGGCCCGGTCTTGGCCGTATTTAGCACCATCTGAGGCTTGTTAAATTTTCCATAATGATTTGTTTTTTCCGGGCAGGGTCATTAGTCTTGCGCCAGAGCCACACACTATTACTATTTACTATTTATTGGCCTGTAGGAACCCGAAAGTTCATGACCTCACCGACTCGACTTCGCCATTGTTCCCTGTCCCGTGCGCTCTCCTTCCACGTTCGACCATTCGATCCGATCTCCTCGAGGTCCAACCTAACATTGTCCTCCCATCTCCGTCGCGGCCGCTCTGCGGTCTCTTTCCCGTTGGCTTGTGGGGGTTTTAACAGGTCAATTGAAAAGTCCACGGCCTTCCATAGTAAAACACATTTTTTTGGCAAAATTCGTTTTTTTTTATTCAACATAATTCCCTTCGAGGGTGATACACTGATTATAGCGACCCCCCAACTTTTCGATACCTTTTTTGTAGTACGATTTGCCTTTGCTTCAAAATAGGCCTCAGTTTCGGCGATCACCTCTTCATTCAACGAAAATTTCCTCCCAGCGAGCATTCTTTTGAGATCTGAGAACAGGAAATAGTCGCTGGGGACAGATCTGGAGAATACGGTGGATGCGGAGGCGATTCGAAGCCCAATTAATGGATTTTTGCCGTCGTTTTCACTAACTTGTGACACGGTGCATTGTCTTGGTGAAGCAGCACTTTCTTTTTCTTCAAATGCGGTCGTTTTTCGGCGATTTCGTCCTTCAAACGCCCCAATAACGCTGTGTAATAGTCGCTGTTGATGGTCCTTCCTTTTTCAACATAGTCAATGAAAATTATTCCGCGCGCATCCCAAAATACAGACGCCATAACCTTGCCAGCCGACTGTTGCGTTTTTCCACGCTTTGGGGCGGGTTCATCGTGTGCAGTCCACTCGGATGACTGTCGATTGGACTTCGGAGTGAAATGATGGAGCCATGTTTCATCCATTGTCACATATCGACGCAAAAACTAGGGTTTATTACGCTTGATCATCTCCAAACACTGCTCCGAATTATGAACTCGTCGTTGTTTTTGGTCAAAAGTGAGCTTATGGGGAAGAAGCATGTTGCGCCGGCGTACGGCGCTCGGTTTCTCTTCTTCATCATCATCATCGGCACTACAACCGGGAACCGGTCTTGGCCTTATTTAGCAAGTCCTGAGGCTTGTTAAATTTTCCATAATGATTTGTTTTTTTCCGGGCAAGGTCATTAGTCTTGCGCCAGAGGCTCCCCGTCATATATTGTTCACTGGACAATAAACACTGAGCGAAACAAAACAAAACCTCCGCAACACAATGTCCACCGGAGGAGAGTGGAAATAAACACTGGAGGAATAGTTAAACGCACTGCAAGCTGTTTGATTTTGAGTTGATCTTTATTATTTTCACCAGGCACTGTATCTACGGAAATTTATTTAAAATATGTTTATTTAAATAATGTTCACATGTAATCTAATAAAATTGCGATCGTTTTTTTTTTTTTTTATTTCTTTGATTTGATTAAAATAGTGGCGCGGAGTTTCGACACGACTCGACTTCGAGATATATACGCGTTGGAGGCGTGTGCAATCCGATGCACACGCTTAAGGGGGTGTACGGCGACCGCTCTGATTAGTGGTCCGTCCGCGGAACGGAAGCGGAAGTCCGCACGACTGTTGTCGTCGGCAGATGGAAAAGGACTTGGCGATATAAATTCGCTGACTGGGGAATTCGGTCAGTGAAGCTGGCTCTCTTAAATTAAGGATGTATTTCCTGTTCCAAGAGAGACGTAAAGTCTCTCTTTTGGGTAACCAACAGATCTCATACGGAAGATCGCCACAGTACACATATATGTGTGTAAACTGGTTCTTTTATGGATCAAAACCATGGGAAGGAATATAAACAAAGAAAGGAAGAGGTGCATTCATGGGATGCGAGTCTGGTAAAACAAACAAATCCGAAACTCGTCGGATGCTAGTTGCATCTTTGTTTGAGATGTGCGTCGCGGCTAAATAAATAGACACGGTGCAATTAAGAAATGGTATTAATAGGTTTTGGCTAGATTACCAGGAAATGGTGTTTATGGCATCACTGGTAAGGGTAAGTATTGAATTCCTATTCGCATTGGCTTATGCGAATAGGATTAATTGGTGCCAAGAGATGTGTGTATTTGTTTTAGTCCCTTGGGTGTAGGTCGCCAGCCAATGTGTTTGTCTGGTGATTTATGATGCACATGATGAAGCTGGGATAAACCACTTCAAGGGTAAGGTTTCCTGATTATGCGGTTGCATTATATATGAACCGATGAATTTCCTTACAGGCGAAGGTATGCTTGCAGGTAAGAATTCTTTTGCAGAAGCTTGAAAATAAATATATTCGGTAAGCTTAATGCGTGCAGCATTTACAGGTGGCTAATGCTGTTGCATTAGCGGAAACTGATGTAGATTGGGTCGTAATAATGGGGGTTCTGCCTGATAAGGTAAAGAAAGGTTTCTTACGGGAAATTATATGCGAAGAGCATGCATCAAAGGTAAGTTTTCTTTGACAGGGACTTTAAGATCATTGACTTGATCTATATGATGCGTGAAGCATTTTCAGGTACTAATGCGATTGTATTAGTGAAGTTAGGAAATTGGAAGGCAATTATGGGGGTTTTTTGAGGTAAGTGGACCCTAGGGTTTGGCGGAACCGCTACAAGCTCGCGCGAGTTAACACCCAAAACCCTAATTATCTATAATGAGTCAATCCACAATATATATTACAATCTACATTATGGATGACTCAAATCTACATTACGGATGACTCAACATACAATCTACATTACGGATATATTTATTATCTATAGAATACTCATTAGCATTTCTTTATCTTCACTAGCATCCTTATCAACTGAAAATGTATAAAAACGAAACATTCACAACTAGAATGGCAATTACTCTAAGCCCCGAACATAGTTCGGACATTGTGATCATTAAGTCCTATTGTAAATTAGTCATTTAACTGAAGGAAAAAATAAAGATACCATCAAGCAAGAAATAAACCTCTACTTGACAAAGTAACGAAAAATATTTTTTTTCCTTTTCGTGGCGGCAATAAGAATAACTCGCGGCACCCACTTTGCACAGAGCTTTCTCATACCCAAATATTCGTGAATGATATGATGTACACGTTCAGTTGATATCTTGTGCCTGCTATTTCATTCAATTTCAATTTACGGTCATTCAAAATCATTTTGTGGATTTTTCTAATGTTTTCGTCGGTAACAACCTCTTTTGGGCGTCCACTGCGTTCACCGTCTTCGGTGCTCATTTAACCACGTCTAAACTTAGCATACCAACCCTTGATGGTTGATTTTCCTGGGGCGGCGTCTGGAAACTCGTCATCAAGCCAAGGTTTTGCTTCAACTGTATTTTTTCCTTTCAAAAAGCAATATTTTATCAACACGCGAAATTCCTTTTTATCCATTTTTTTCACAATAACAGAAGTTGCTTCACTCAAAATACTATAATTCACAAACTAATGATCCGACATCTGTCAAATTTATACACGCGTCTTTTGAAGGTTAGAGCTAACTAAAAATCATATGGATTTAATTCTAGTGCCGCCATCTATGTGTCAGCCCGGGGACTCTTCAAGTGACCTGTTATGTAGGGTGTACCGACGTACGGCACTGCTTCATTAAAATCCCACTGATAGTTCGATAAAAATTGTTCCAACGGACACCGTTCTCCACACTGAGATACGCCAAAACTGAGCACCACAGGAGAAAGAAAAAATGAAACACAGATTTATTTTACGTAACTTCTTTTTTGTTTTATTTTACACAATTTAAGATTCTTGAATTTAGTGATCACTTAAACTTTAGTTCTAACAAGATGCCACGTTTAATACGGTGCTCGCACTCTTTGCCGTTTTACATTCACACAATTTATTAGCCCGAGAACCAAGAAACCGAATTGACAATTTGTATGCACGACTGTGTAAGAAAATCGAAAGTACAATTTTAACGACAACCGACGGACTGGATGCGCTTCAACATGTATAAACACCTTAGTGAAATGAACTTAACTTCTTGTTCGTGTGTGTACACGATAAGGGATGATTTTGACTCCCCGGCAACGTCCTCGACACGTGTGGTCTGGTGCGCGACGCAAATCTGACTCCACGAGCTGGGCGACGTTGACCCAGCCTCTGGCGATTGCGATGAGTTTCCACGCATGTCATGGTAGGGGAAAACAATCTTTCCTCTGCCAGAAAGACACACGAAACACTCGCTAGGCGCAGGAAAGGAAAAACAAACATGCAACTGGTCAAATATGATGATCGGTGTACGGCTGGGTGTATTCCCATCGTACGATAGGGGATCGATTTGGGTTGGCGATAAGTCAACAGAAATCGTGCCGACGGCCAAGGGTCACGTTGGATGTTATCTTTTTTTAGGTTGATATGCTGGTACATGGATATGGTGGTGAGGAATTTGACCTACAGATGTGCAGGCTAACGTCTCACCCAGGGGAACCATGGACCAGCGGAAAGTAAACAAAACAAACGCAGTGAGGTACTGTGTGTTTGCTTTGCTTTGCTGTGGGTCATCATAGGGCATGGCATGGGTAAGATTGTCTAAACAATGATCGTTTCCATGCCCAAATTCCATGATCGGTTGATAACCGAGGAAGGAAATTGGTCGCAACTGTAGCGAACCTTAGGGGATAGGAGTAATGTATATTTATGTACGGTAAAAGGGAATATCGGTTGCAGCTGTGTCCGCAATACGCTGGCCAGCGTTTGTTTATCGTTAATTGCTGACAAGCTGAGCCGATAGGAGATGTAAACTGGTTCATGGAGTATGAATCAGAAAAATCCGGAATTATGTATGTCGTCGGAGAGATTTCCTTTCAGGTATGAAAAATGCTACTGGGAGCTTACGCTGCCCTAAATTGCAGGTAGGTATGGTGTCTTGTGGGTGAGGGAAGAGATAGGTTAAGTTGAGGTGGGTGGTTCTTCGGGAAGACTTTAAAGAACAGCCACAGGCTTCCCTTCACGTGTCCGGCCCATCTTAATGTTCGCGACTTGATTACTCTCACTATTGTAGATTTGCGGTATAGCTCTTCCAATTCGTGGTTGTGGAGTTTCCTCCACTGTCCTGCCTCCTCGTCATATTTGCCGCCAAAGATACCCCTTAGGACTTTATTCTCGAATACGCGGAATTTGTTTCTTCCCGTTTTGTGAGAGCCCATGTTTCGCATCCCTATAGAACAATCGGCATGATTATGGTTCTATAGACACGGAGCTTTATATTCCGTGATAGCAGTTTGGATTTCAGCAGTTTACTGACTGCATGCCAACTAGCGTTGCCGGAGTGTAGTCCTTTGTTAATTTCCTTTGACATTTCGTTACTGGCTGTCAGTATTGTTCCCAGGTATTTAAATTCTTTGACATTTTCAAATATCTTGCCACTGATGTTTATGTGTGTTCTCTGTGGTCCACCTGCTCTCGCCATAATCATGTATTTCGTTTTGTCTTCTTTTATTTCTAGGCCCACCTCTTCTGCCTCTTGCATAATGATTTCACTGTTTTTACTTACGGTTTCTAGATTATCGCCCAAAACGGCGATGTCATCCGCATATGCGAGCACTTGTGTGACTCCGTTCAGGGATGATCCGGCCATGTTGTCGCCTTGTACCTTTTTGATGACATACCCCAGCACAAGGTTAAAGAGACATGGTGAGAGGGCATCGCCCTATTTTAGTCCGTCCTGAATTTCAAATGGTTCTGAGAGGTGGTTTTCTATTCTAACTCAACCCTTTGTTTTCGTTCATGCAGATTTGAATGTGGGCGGCATATTTTTTCGGGATTCCGAGCTCAACTACAATATGGTAGAGTCTTTGCCTTGCGACTGAGTCGTAGGCTTTTTTGAAGTCAACGAACAATTGGTGGACCGTCGCTCCGTATTCCCACTTCTTTTCCAGTAGTTGCCTTATTGTGAACATCTGGTCGCTCGTTGACCGGTTCCTACGGAATCCGCCCTGAGGAATACCACAATTAGTCAATAAATTGCTGTAATTAATGAGGACGATAAACTCTGCAAACGGATGAAGTGATAGTTCATTGGCTTCAACATTTTGAGTTCTGTTCATCAGCAGTGGGTTCATTTTGGAATCTCCGTTTGACGTCAAAAGCATTGAGTTTTAAAAGCACTCATTTCTACCTGGTCAGAAAACACCCACTGATGTGAGAGCCGATCAATAAGTTCCTAGAACATCAATTCTACATGGTTACATAAGTCCCACTGAAGGTCGACCAATATGTCCTTATAACATCCAAGAGATGGTGCTCGTAAAAGCAAAGATTGTTTGTTTTTATTAAAGATCATTACTTACAGCTGCACGACAAATTGGATGTGGGCAAAATCTCGGCAAGATGACTCCTGCCTCTAATCTCGGGACTTTTCAGCCTATGTAGTTAAATTTCACTTCAAAAAACGAATGTTGCATTGATATAACAACATGAATGCACAGTGGTCACTGTCGTATGCAATTGTCCGTAAACTGATTATGTTTCTTCTATTGGTGTTAAGTAGTCTCAGTCGTGAGTCAATAAGCAAGATATCTAAGAACGATCTACCTCAAGGGAACGATGGATATTCTATAGCTAATAGGTCAGTTTTATATTCTATATGATACAGATCTAACCAACCAGCCAACTGATTTCCTCTGGTATTAGATATATACTAGGGTTATGCATACGTTTTTTCGGTTTCTTTGGTAAAAAAAATGTACGTAATTTTCTAGGGAAAATAATTTTTTTTTATTCAAGATATTGGCCATCGACTTCTACAGGTTTCTCCCATCTTTCAGGTAATTTATGAATCATCATCATCATCGGCACTACAACTGGGATCCGGTCTTGGCCTTATTTAACAAGTCTGAGGCTTGTTAAATTTTCCATTATAATTTGTTTTTCCGGGCAAAGTTATTAGCCTTGCGCCAGAATTTATGAATCATCATCATCATCGGCACTATAACCGGGAACTGGTCTTGGCATTATTTAGCAAGTCCTGAGGCTTGTTAAATTTTCCATATTGATTTTCTTTTTCCGGGCAAGGTCATTAGTCTTGCGCCAGAGAATTTATGAATAGCATGCTAGAAAAAATGCTTGTCTTTCGCGGTAAACCATTCGTCGAACCATTTTCCAACTTCCTCGAAATCTCTGAAGCACTGCTCTGCGGGCGCGTGCCCCATTGATGCGAAGAGGTGATAGTCAAATGGCGCCAAGTCTGGGGAGTACGGCGGCGGCAGAAGGAAGTTCCAATCCAATTGATTTCATAATGTCTTTCACTAGTTTTACTGTGTGCTGCGTACTTTTCGCTGGCGCCATCTCTTTGTTAAACCGGGGAAAACTTATGCATACATCTTCCTCATTGCTCGTAAACGTCTGCTGATTGTTTCTTGTGACACTTGTAATCCTTCTGCTAATTGACATTGAGTTTGAGTTGGGTGATCATCCAATAACTCCTGCAATTGCTCGTCTTCACATTTTTGTGGTCTACCAGAGCGCTCACTGTTTTTCACAATCACCACTTTTAAATTGTCGAAACCATGTCTCACATGTTCTAATTTCTACCAGCAAACGATGGCTTTCAACAGTCTTTTTCTTTTCATTAAATAAGAAAAGCAATGCGTGCCGCAAATATTCTTTTTCAGGCACAAAACTCGACATGATCACTAAACGATAAAACAAAGACGGTAGTTTTTGGCGGACTCAACTTGTGTGTTTGTAGTTAAATCTCAGACGAACAAAATGACGTATGTGTCAAATTAATACACTGCGTACTTTTCGCTGGCGCCATCTCTTAGTTACACCGGAAAAAGCGTATGCATACACCTGGTAATGTCCCCTTTCTTTATGCTTGGCGTTCATATCTCCACCCAGGATATAATAGTTTTTTTCTAGGTGCAATTCTAAGCATCGAAAGAGTGTCTCGAGCTCTGCTATAAAGAGGTGCATAGACCGCAATCGCATACAAAACCTCTTCCTTACTGACGGGGTATGCGTACGATGTAGGCTTCCAGCACCCGGAACCTGTGCACTTCTCCACTATATATATCTTTATGTTGGATTCCTTTTCTCCCCCTTGAGTGGAGTTAGGTCGATCTCTTCGTATAATATCGTAGTTTTTATGCCCTATCTTATGCTTCTGGTTTAACTTTCTTTCCCCCGCCAGAAGTACATCAGGGTTTTCATCTTGCAACAGGTTGAAAAGTGTGGCTCTTCTCTCAGTTCTTATTAGTGAATTTACGTTCACGACAAGAGCTTTGATTGATGTTTTGGTTAGAGGGTTTATATTGACTTTTTATTTAGACTGGGCAAGTGCGAGTAGATCTCGTTTATTTGACTTTGCAGCTGTGTCATCTGTCTCTGTAGATTGAACAAGATTGTGAACACGTCTGCTTATGATGTTGTTTCAGTCTGTGTCGGATTATTTGTGGCTACCAGTGTTGTAGCCTAATTTGTTATTTTTCCGCCCGACGAAACCTGTGCGTGCGACCGCTGTGATGTTAAGGACATTGTTGTTGTTCGTGATGTATCTGTTTTCTTTTGCCGAGTCACACTTCTCGACATTGATTCTCGGAATTTAGGACATCCTGGGTTGTTAGCGGGATGTCCCTCATTCCGATACACTGCACACTTTAGAAGGCCTTTGTCTTCTACCCCTTTTTTCCCTAGTGGGCATTGTTCTGTCTTGTGATCAAGTCCATATTTTACGCACCGATCCTGCATTTCACAGTTCGCCGTTGCGTCGCCAAACCTTTGGCAGTGGACACATTGCAGAATGTCTCTGTCCTTTTTAATTTGTCCCATGTGACAATTTGATGATCCAGGACTGTAATTTTTCTTAGACCACTAATTGTGCTGCTCGGTAATAATTGAACCAAAAAGAATGGTAGCTTATGGTTTTCTCTTCTTGCCTTGGTTGTGGTAAACGGTTTTACAGCCATAAACTCGAGTTCTTCATGCGGTTCCGTTTCAGAGTCGACGCCCTTTAATAGAACTGTTACGCTCTTTGTTTGTTTCGGCGTGAACGAGTAAAATTCCGCGGTGGCTCTTTTTAAAACCTCTTTTATTTGATCGTGATCTGCCACCGTATAGGTTTGAATGGCATGCCTGTTACCTCTGCTGCGGGTTAATGTTACATTCAGATGAAGCGGTAAATCAGCAGCTTCTTGGGAGTTTCGCCAATAAAGACTGTTCTTACTACGAACGGGGGATTCTGAAACTCACCGACAGATGGAAAACGGCCATCGAACAAAAGGGAAAATATATTGTGACGCATATGACAGTACAACGTGGGTGCCCCCCTCCAGCGAATTGCGATTGATATTTCAAGACCAGTCCCAAAAACAAACGACAACAACAAATACATGTTAGTTATCATGGATTACTTCAGCAAGTGGGTAGAAGTCCTTCCAATTCCAAACCAAGAAGCAACAACCGTCATTGAGCAGCTAATCAATAATTGGATCAGCAGATATGGGGTCAGACGGAATGGTCGAAAGGTTCAACCGAACAATGAAAGAGTACTTATCGAAGGTCGTTAGTGATCACCAAAGAGATTGGGACAAATATGTACAAACCTTTCTCATGAGCTATAGATCGGCTAATCACGATACAACGGGACATTCTCCAGCAAAAATTATATTTGGACGGGAGATACGATTACCAGCCGATCTGCGATTCGGAATACCTCCAGACGCCATAGACAAGACCGAAGACTACGTAGCTGAATGGAGAAATCGCCTCGATGAGATTCATCATTTGGTTCGAAAGCAAATCAAGGTATCCAGTGACAGGATGAAAACAAGGTACGACGTTCGAGCCAACGCATCCGGATTTAATGCAGGCGATAACGTATGGCTTTATAACCCTCATCGGCAAAAAGGAAGGTCTCCGAAGTTGCAGCAACATTGGGAAGGACCGTCCAAGATTCTCACAAGAATTAACGACGTTGTCTATACGATTCAGCGAAGACCGAACGCCAAGATGAAAGTGGTACATCGTGACCGACTGGCGACTTTTGTTAACTCAGAAGACCAGTGAACTTAGTTCGGGACGAACTAATCTAAACGGAGGCTAGTGTGACGCATATGACAATCAGCACTGGAATCTTCGAGAAAGTCCGAAACAAAGTACTAGATTATTTTAGGAAGTACTGGAAAACTGGAATAGAACATTCAAGACTATGGAACGGACGGAAACGATACACCAAATCAGAATGAGGAAAAACGGTATAAATACGTCGCACGCAGATCGGGAGATGAGTTATAAGTAATACAGTGAAGCAAGCGATAAGTCTCGAGTCAAAAGTAAGCAGTAAAAGACGCGATAAGTACGGAAGCGATAAGTCAAGAAATCGTTAAGTGCACGGTATAAGTAAGGGTTGTATTACGGACTAATAAAGCGTTATATTAATTCAAAATCGATTTAACGACTCTTATTTATTTTAAAATAAGTAATCCAGCGAACCCTAAGCTCGCTACAATTGCTGTCAGAAGTGGGATTAATTATTGTTTAAGTGAATAAGTGTGTGAAAGTGTGTTGTGACGATGTCAGATCGACATTTGGAGGATCTTCGCGTTCCGGAGTTGAAGAAGGAACTTGAGGACCGTAATCTGGATAGCAGAGGACAGCAGCAAATTCTTCGACAGCGTCTGCAAGCAGCAATGGAGGAAGAGGGTATTGATGTCGACACATATGTTTTTGCGATTGCGCCAGACTGCCCGGATGGAGAAGAAACAGCAAGTCAAGATGGTGCCAATGTAACGGAGAAGAGTTCGCCACAGTTGGACATTTCGGAGATGTTCAGGATGATTATGATAAAATTCGACGCGCAAGCAACAGATATTAACTCAAAATTGGATACGCAAGCTGCAGATGTTAAAGCAAAGTTGGATGCCCAAACGCAGTGGATGAAATGTAATTTTCAACACTTTAAGGAAGAAATTCGAAACGAAGTAGAAAATCTAGATCTAAAAAACGAAGCTGAATTCAAGAAAGTTACCGATGAAATAACACGAATCGAAAAGAGACTTGAGTGTGTTGAGAGAAATAAGACATCGCCAGGCAATCAACATGACTACAAAGATACAAGGATGCAACCGCCAACCTTCGATGGAACGGGACCCTTCTCCGTATTTATACGCCAGTTTGACGCCGCGGCCAATTATAATAAGTGGTCGGATGAGCAAAAGTCAACATCACTAATCTTGTCACTCCGCGGGGCGGCTGCAGAATTGCTACAAACCATACCAGCAGAGAAGCAAACAGACTTCCAAGCGATAAGAGACGGCCTTGAAGCTAGGTATGGCGACAACCACATGCAGCATGCAACTGCGGAGCAGAACGCAGAAACCGGGAGAAAATCTGCAACAGTTGCAGGCAGACATTGAGCGATTGGCAAACTTGGCTTATACAAATATGACTAAAGAATTTCTGAACGAGGTAGCAATGGATGCATTTATAAACGCACTCCAAGATCGGGACTTGCAACAGGCCGTTCGTTTGACGGGAAAGAAGACGACTAATGAAATACTGGCGTTCGCATTGGCATATGAATCTGCTAAACTGGCTACCAGGAGTACATATAGAGTTCGAGAAACGTCCGTCCAAGAATGTTCCTGCCAAAGAATCGGGCATGTACAACGGAAAACCCCGAGAACTGACATGAAGTGTTGGACATGCGGCGAAGTCGGCCACATCTCTGTTGACTGTAGGAAACGTCGACGAACGAATGAAACATCAAGTGAGAATTGTCGTTCATGCGCTAATTATAAGAGGAGACTATCAACGGACCAACTTGAGATCAATAGCTCGGGAAACTTGTAAGGGCAGACTTTACGGGGCGAAAGTCGCCTGGTGGAATTTGCAGCCCCATCACCGTAACCGTATCACAACTCCAACGGGATAACCAAAGTTTGGTTATAACTACGATTGTTATTGCAAGGACCACAACAGTGACAATCGACACTGGAGCAACGAGATCCATAATTCGGCCGGATGTCGTGAGCCAAATTGCCCTTAATAAAAATAGAAGATACGCTTTGAGGACTGCCACAGGAGAATGCTCTACAGTCTACGGAGAAGTCGAGAGCATAATAGTGCTGGGCAATATTTCCATCTCCCACAAATTTTTGGTTGCCGATATTACGGACAAATGTATTCTTGGAATGGATTTCATGAAGGAGCACAAAGTTGTTCTAGATATCGGGCAAAGAACACTGCGAATTGGTAACTAGGAGGTTGCTATTACACTGCAGGACGAACAATTGCGAAGACTGAAATGTTATGTGCGTGAGGAGGATGAGATCCCAGCTTTCAGACTCGGTAATTTGGGCCAGTCTTGAGAGTGATCCCGGTGACAATCGATTTTACATCACCGAAGCTGTACTAAATCAGCGTAAGGGGAACATCCTTGTTGGGAAAGCCCTTATCGACGCGAAGAAGCACATCGTACCTATCAGAGTACTAAATGCGTCCGAGGAGCCGGTCGCTATAAGAAAAGGAGAGGTAATAGCAGAATGTGCAGCCGTAGCAATGATAAGCTCAATTCAGACAAGGGGAGAGGACCATTTAATTCAACAGCCCGCTGGTGCATCCTCTATGGTTAATAAGTTGATGGCCCAGAAAATTAACAGACAGAGAAAAGGCAAGCGTTAAATCACTCCTGACCGATTTTTCTGATATTTTTGTGACAGGAAATGATAAACTCGGACGCACCGGTATAGTTAAACATCGCATTGACACCGGTGAGTCAAGACCTATAAGACAGCCACCTCGTCGACTACCGTTGGCCAAACAATCAGAAGTAGGCAACATGATTCGAGAGATGGAAGAGCAAGGAGTCATCGAAAAATCATCGAGCCCATGGGCTTCGCCGGTAGTGCTCGTCAAGAAGAAGGATGGGACAACTAGATTTTGTGTCGACTACCGCCGGTTAAACGACGTTACGAAGAAAGACAGTTACCCACTTCCTCGAATCGACGACACACTAGATACCCTTTCTGGAGCTCAGTGGTTCTCAACATTGGACCTAAAAAGCGGTTACTGGCAAGTGGAAGTGAAGGAGGAAGACAAGGAGAAGACAGCGTTTACTACCGGAAACGGACTTTATCAATTCAACGTGATGCCTATTGGATTGTGTAATGCTCCAGCAACGTTTGAACGATTAATGGAAAGTGTTCTATGGGGACTTACACGGAAGACGTGTCTTGTGTACTTGGACGATATCATCGTTGTTGGAAGGAATTTACCAGAACAGATCAATAATCTGCGCTCTATCTTCGAACGACTAAGACAGGGCAATTTAAAGCTCAATTAGAAGAAATGCGAACTCTTCCAAAGGAGAGTAAAATTCCTGGGACACATCGTTTCATCTTCAGGAGTTCAAACAGATCCTGATAAGATAGCAGCTGTCCAAGAGTGGCCTACTCCAGAAGATAAGCAACAGTTAAGAAGCTTTATGGGATTAGCCACATATTACCGACGGTTTGTTAAAGGTTTCGCCGATGTGGCTAAACCCCTACACGAACTCACGGGTAAAGACAAGAAATTCAATTGGACAGAAAAGTGTGAGGCAGCATTTAACACATTGAAGGCCGAGTTATGTAAGACTCCAACATTGGCATTCCCAAGTTCGGATCGCCCATTTATATTGGATACTGATGGAAGTAACACAGGAATCGGAGCAGTGTCGTCACAGGAAGTCGATGGTAAAGAGAGAGTTATCGCATATTATAGTCGAGTTCTATCTAAGCCAGAGAGAAATTACTGCGCAACAAGAAAGGAACTGCTGGCTGTCGTAGAAGCCGTTAAGAATTTCCATAAATACCTCTACGGACGTCGATCCCACATTCGGACGGATCATGCCGCCCTGAAATGGTTGCTAAATTTTAAGAATCCGGAAGGACAAATAGCTCGACGGATCAAACGACTTCAAACGTACGATTTCCAAATTTCCCACCGTCAAGGGAAGGTGCCTAATAACGCTGATGCTCTATCAAGAAGACCATGTAAGCCAGATTGTAAACATTGTCATACAGCGGAAGAGAAAAAAGAGGCGTACGACCTGCGAAATGTACAAGTAGAAGTACTAGATGGGTGGACGAGTGATGCTATACGCGCAGCTCAACTTCAGGATGAAGATATGTCGCTAATCCTGGAATACAAAGAAAAGAACGAGCGGCCAACTTGGAACAATATTTCTGACAAGAGTGGAACATTTAAGGCATATTGGGCACAATGGAATTCCTTGCTGGTGGAAGATGGTATTCTTAAGCGTAAATGGGAAGCCGCGGACGGAAAATCTCATCGAATGCAGATTCTAGTCCCACCATCAAAAGTGAAAGATGTTCTAACAGAAATGCACGACGGGGCCTCCGGTGGACATTTGGGAGTTAATAAGACACTTTCAAAATTACGATCTCGTTTTTACTGGCTTCACATGAGAGATGACGTCGAGTCTTGGTGTAGGAAGTGCACAACTTGCACTGCGACCAAAGGACCAACGGCAAAACCAAGGAGCGCTATGAAGCAGTACAACGTGGGTGCCCCTTTCGAGCGAATTGCGATTGATATTTCAGGACCATTCCCAAAAACAAACGACAACAACAAATACATGTTAGTTATCATGGATTACTTCAGCAAGTGGGTAGAAGTCCTTCCAATACCAAACCAAGAAGCAACAACCGTCTTGAGCAGCTAATCAATAATTGGATCAGCAGATATGGAGTTCCCTGTGAGCTTCATTCCGATCAAGGCCGAAACTTCGAATCACAGATATTTCAAGGCACCTGTATGGCACTTGGAGTAAGGAAAACCAGGACCACACACTTACATCCGCAGTCAGACGGAATGGTCGAAAGGTTCAACCGAGCAATAAAAGAGCACTTATCGGAGGTCGTTAGTAATCACCAACGAGATTGGAACAAATATGTACAAACCTTTCTCATGAGTTATAGATCGGCCAATCACGATACAACAGGCCATTCTCCAGCAAGAATTATATTTGGACGAGAGATACGATTACCAGCCGATCTGCGATTCGGAATACCTCCAGACGCCATAGACAAGACCGAAGACTACGTAGCTGAATGGAGAAATCGCCTCGATGAGATTCATCATTTGGTTCAAAAGCAAATCAAAGTATCAAGTGACAGGATGAAAACAAGGTGTTACGGCCACAACCACCCATCCCATAAAACCTACCTCTTTGGAGCTAAGCTCCATCATTAATCGCGCATACGGTAAATATCGCGATATAAATTCAATATCAAACAAATTGAACTGCACGTTCAATTTGCCCATATTGAATTTAAGTTGAATCCAAGACGTGAAAGAACGAACCATATGTTCAACACGCAGAATCCCCTGGATCCAAATCTGTGGACCAGATGACCAACTTTCAAGTAAAGTTGTTGAGAATCATAAACTGCACGTCTGCAATTTTATGATCTTTCAAAGGTTTGTTTACCCCAAACCATTTCCCACAAGGAACATACTTGCCCATTCGGCTAAAATAATCAACATCATCATCATCATCATCGGCACTACAACCTGGAACCGGTCTTGGCCTTATTTAGCAAGTCCTGAGGCTTGTTAAATTTTCCATAATGATTTGTTTTTTCCGGGCAAGGTCATTAGTCTTGCGCCAGAGGCTCCCCGACGGGGAATCGAACCCCGGTCTCCCGCATGACAGGCGGGTATACTAACCAGTATACTATTGAGGAGCTAAAATAAACAACATAGAGAATCATAAATGTACATTAGCACATTTCTCTATTTGTACTCCCTATCGTTTTCCCACAAAAGGGATCCTTGCCGATTCGGCTAAAGAAAACAACAGGCACCATAAAATGAACTACACCTTCGCCTAAACCATAACAACAACAAAAAAAGAATCAGAAATGTGCATTAACACGATGCACTATTGATCTTTCTTTTGTGTTTGATCTACCGAAAAATGGATCAGGCTGGAAAAAGGAAAGATCCTTTTTTCTGTCGGGGGAAACAAATGATTTCCATCCAAAGGAAAAAAAAAGAGAAAACCCCTAGAGATGACCGGTTTTCAAGATGTTGGCCGAGACGGTCAGACAGGGGGTTGGTAAAAGATCTTCAAGGTGATTGGTGCTAGTCGTTTGTTTTCGAAGTGAGGGAGTTGGTACTTGAATTTCGACCGACACGGTCATCAAGAATAAAAGATAAAATATCGAGTAGTTAATAGCGGAACACTAAAGTGAAAGATAAAAGATACAATATCGAGTAGTTAATAGCGGAACAATTAAGTGAAGGATAAAAGATAAAATATCGAGTAGTTAATATCTATAGTGTAATACTAAAGTGAAATAAAGTTTTGTTAACATCAATCTTAAGCCGTGTTTTATTTAGAACGGACGGAAACGATATACCAAATCAGAATGAGGAAAAGCGGTATAAATACGTCACACGCAGATCGGGAGATGAGTTATAAGTAACACAGTGAAGCAAGCGATAAGTCTCGAGTGAGAAGTAAGCAGTAAAAGACGCGATAAGTACGGAAGCGATAAGTCAAGAAATCGTTAAGTGCACGGTATAAGTAACGGTTGTATTACGGACTAATAAAGTGTTATATTAATTCAAAATCGATTTAACGACTCTTATTTATTTTAAAATAATTAATCCAGCGAACCCTAAGCTCGCTACAATATATAATACAGAGTTGTGGCGAACTAATTAAGAACGATATTAGAAATTTTGTTTACAATAATTTTTTATTAAAATTCTTTGCTATAAACAGTTTGTAAAATGTTTTTATATATGTATTTTAGTATATTAATTAAAATATAAATAATATTTACAAAAAAATAACAAAATAACATAAAATTAAATTCAAAAGTTTTTGTAAAACAAAATTAGCTGGCGATCTAATTAAGAATGATTTGTTTCTTTTTGAATAATTTCGTTGTAAACGTAAATATTTGTTGGTAAATATAATAACTTGTTTGAAAGTAAACGGAATTATAAGTTCTTGCTTTGTTTTAAGACATTTGAACGAGACATGGGAAAGAAAAAAAGCTGTACAAAAAAACATGAGAGAAGCGATAATAGATCTTCGAAATAATGAAAAGTTGTCGTATAAAGAAATTTCAAAAAAGCTTAATTGCTCTAAAACAATGATGTTTTATGCTATAAAATATGTAGAAAAACATAAAACCACGGAACTCGTAGCAAGACGGAGAAGATCTCGTAAAACGACTGAAGCCCAAGACAGGCTAATTGTTCGAGCTGCAAAAAAAAATCCATTTATGGGTACAAAAGAAATACGAAAGGAAGTTTTCGGCGAGGACACAAATACACTTTCAGCACGATCTATTAGAGAGCGATTGACTGAGAGCCAGCTTTTTGGAAGATCGGCTAGAAAAAAACCATTGCTATCATTAAAAAACCAAAAGGCTAGGTTAGCTTTGTGGGGAACGAAGTATTGTGTGCCGGCGTACGGCACCAGATTCACGTTTCCACCGTCCGCTGTCTTTCACCGAACAAATGAAACTGGGTTCCGCCGCTAGCCGTTGCGCGGGAGGGAAAATGAAACACACTGTCACTGTTCTGTTGCATACTTTTTCCTTTTTATTGTTATGTTTTTAATGAAATAATGATTATTTGTATATATTGTTCGAAAGTGCTTCGCGATGTTTATTTGATAAGTCTTTGGGGGTATTCGAAGACTACACACCCGGATACCTCGTGTGGCGAGGACGATTGTCCGTACTAGTTTTTAATCCAGCAAATCGCTGTTTGGGGCCACGCCTCGTTTATTCGCAAATACTATTGTCTATGTCGTTACAATTTTTTGAAAGCACTCGTTATTTATTTCGTTACGAGTTTCCGAAAGCACTCGTTCCGTGTTGCCTCGCGTAGATTAAAACTTTCATCCGAACTATTTTGGTAGCACTGAGCGGTTGGGACACGTCTAACCCGGTGCGTGCGCTTTGGCGGTTGCGACTCGACTGACTGTTTGCTAGCGAGGAAAAGTTCGTCGCGTCGGGGCAGTGGCGTCATAGCTAAATCAACTCACTGCCATTTACTAGAAACTTTGAAAAGGGTCGCTATGCTTGCATAGGGGATTTAGTTTCGGAGAATCATTGCCGTACAGGCTGAGTCAAATTCCTCTGCCGCTATGTATACGAGGAAATTTGTTTGGAAATACGACCGAATATGGGCATGAGTTGTCGGTTTGACAACGGGATGTGGGTCTTGGTCGATGCGATGGTTGTTTCGCGGAAATGCAACGCATCGTGCTGGTGACTTACCAGTAAGGGGAATTGGTATTGGGTAGGATGGGAGCCGAAATGATTTTCGGGGGAACTAAATGTTGCTTGGTTACAAGCGAGGAAATAGTTTAAGCAAGAAGTGAGCCGGATTTTCGGGGGGAATTGGAATTGCTTGGTTGCAAGCAAGGGATATAATTTAGGTAAAGAATTAGCCGAGGCGATTTTGGGAAAATGGGTTCTTGGTAGGTTGGGGGTGTATGCAATTACAGATTTTGGGACGGATGCTGTTGCATATTGGGATGTGTTCTTTGCATGTTTGGAAATAGATTACAGATTGGTTATTGGTTGGGATTGTGGGTTGGTCCTCCGTGTGGTATGGAGAACCCCCACAGCTTTTGCCAGGGAACATGAGAATTGGAACATCTCACAGTGGAAAAAAATATTGTGGAGTGATGACACAAAAATCAACAGAGTCAGTTCCGATGGAAAGCAATATGTTCGACGGCCAAAAAATCAAGCATTTAACCCTAAATACACCACTGTCGCCATCAAACATGGAGGAGGAAGTATCATGCTATGGGGTTGTATGTCATACAAAGGAACCGGTCCGCTACATCGCATGGAAGGTATAATGAACGCCCAATGCTACATTAATGTCCTTGAAGATGTAATGCTGCCCATTGCAGATGGAGAATTGCCTGTGACATGGAAATGTATGCAGGACAATGACCCTAAGCATACCGCGAGACCAACGAGAGCATCGTTTTCTAATAATTCCGTGGATGTCATCGATTGGCCTTCATGTAGCCCGGACCTAAACCCAATAGAAAACTACTGGAACGAATAATAGAATAGCAATAAACAAGCATAAAATAAGTAATTTACATGAATTGTATGAGATTGCTAAAGCAGCTTGGGAAAACAGAACGAATAAATGTCAGGTCCTCATTGCTTCAATGCCCAGGCGGTGTAAGGCAGTGATTAAAAATAAAGGTTTTCCTACAAAATACTAAGCTAAGACATCAAATTTGGACTAAAAATCAATCGTTCTTAATTAGATCGCCAGCTAATTTTGTTTTACAAAACCTTTTGAATTTAATTTTATGTTTGTTTGTAAATATTATTTATATAGGGTTATACAATAGGGGGGATGGGTGCGAACATACAGGGCTAAGTCTCTGATTGCCTTCAACCCGGCGAAGGCCAGGACGATCCTTGTCCCTGTTCAATCCAAGTCGACATGCAGTCTCCACGTGACACCCCTGGATAGCTACTTTGACACCCACCGAGTAGTGAACCAATGCATGCAGCGACATCCTGAGAAAGGTTGGCGCAAGGCTAATAACCAGGCCCGTAAAAATGAATTATTATGGCAAATTGAACAAGACGACCACGGAAACGAAAATGGCTAAATGATTTAGGATTTTTTTACATGGAACGTACGCTCACTATACAGAGCTCGAGCTGCACAGCAGCTTGCCGATACCCTGTCCGAATAAAAGGCTGACATAACAGCATTACAAGAAATAAGATGGACGGGGAGTGGTGTTTTTCAAAGAAAAGAGTATGACATTTATTACAGCTGTCACGCAAAACACCATATGCTCGGGGTAGGCTTTCTAGTCAGCCAAAAACTGAAGCCGGCCATCATCGGCTTTAATGCAATAAATGAAAGGCTATGCACTCTTCGCGTGCGAGGCAAGTTTAAGAACATAAGCCTCATAAACGTTCACGGACCTACAGAGGACTCCCCTGACGACGAAAAAAAAAAATACTATGAGAACGTCGAACGGGCCCTCAATGCCTGCCCAAGATACGATGTGAAAATCGTTCTTGGGGATTTGAATGCAAAAATAGGTCGGGAGCCGGTTTTCAGGCACGACGCAGGTTCCCATAGTTTGCATGAGAACACTAATGACAATGGACTACGAGTCATCAAATTGGCAGCATCGAAAAACTTGGTCGTTGCGAGTACCAGGTTTCCGCGTAAAGATATCCACAAAGCCACCTGGGTATCACCTGATCGAGCCACTCGCAACCAAATTGACCACGTGCTGATAGATCGCGGCAACTCCTCGAACCTGATGACGGTACGAACGTACCGAGGTGCCAACGACGACTCGGATCACTATCTTGTTGGTACAGTTTTCCGAGCGCGGATTGCCTTACGGAGACGTATTGCATCCGCGGATCAGGTTCGAATCAACACGGCTGCCTTACGCAATGAGAATACCAGTAACACTTTTGGTCATATGTTAAGACTCGCCCTCGAAGAGCTCGACAGAGGGGGAGTAAGTCCTGGGGCCAGAATGCCGGGCGTAGAAGAGAAATGGACACGCCTTAAGAATACTGTCATTAGTACTGCCAACTCCATCTTAGGCGGTAGTCGTAGAGATCGGAACGACTGGTTTGATGATGAGTGCAAACTAGCGACTGAACGTAAGAATGCCGCATACCGGGCAATGCAGCAGTCTTTTCGCGGATTTGTGGAATGTCTGAATGGGTGTTCCGCCGAACACTGTTCACCGAAAAACAAAACAGCACCGGAGCGGATTTGACACAAATGAAACGCAGATAAGTTGTTTCCTGGAGGGTTATTTACAACTCTTATTTAAACTTTATTAAAAAACTGTTTCGTTATTAACACATAAACTGTTGTTCGTTTAATACCGCGCTTAATTAACTCGATGACACGTATTACTCTCGTCCTTTCTTCGCACACGTTACTCGCGATACACGACAACGACTCCCTTTTCCTTTAATCGTGTTCGGTCTCAACCTCGTCGTTAAGGTACTCGAAGTAGACTCTGTCGTCTCGTTGACGATCAGAATTAGACTGCCCATCTGCCCTCAACAATATCCTGCTCACACAGATACCCAGATTCAAACTGGTATCTGTATCTATCCGGAAAATATTCCCTATTTGCTCTGCTAACAGAACTTCCGAATTTCTGTTAGCAGCATGTTATCACATCCCCCGGGATATTTTGTAGTTTCCTGAAAGGGGAAAGTCATCTTTGCATACATCATTATTATCGCTGATAGAATTTCATTTCCACGGCCTTCTGTTTGCACAGAACATCTGGCGCCCAGACCAGAGATATTCGGCGATTGTTTTGACGTGCAGTCCGTGGGACTTATTTGAACTTGGTACCCGGAATCGAAATCCATTAGATCTTTATAATGGTGCGAAATTCTAGCGTGGCCGTGGGACCGGAGTATTGCCTTTGTTGGCTTAACTCCTCATAAATTATCGGATATCCCGTTGAGATATATTCGATTGCGATAGGTCGTGGCTGCCTTCTGTTGTTCAACGGATTTGGGTGGTCCTTGCGTTAGATTACCCGCACGTGCATCCGTTGATCGGCTCATTCTTTGATGATAGCAATTCTTTTGTATTGAATTTCGGAATTGCCGGTTCGATGAGATGTTCCTGGGCGCAGGCAGCATGTATGGCATTTTGGGAATTGTTTTTTTTTTTAGGAATAGAACGCATGGATGTTTATACCTTTGTTTCAGGCATGAAGAGTTATAATTGTTGAGCTTGACTTAAAAAGCTTTGGGGACGTTCAGTTCCTTGCTTTTTGGTGTCGGTCTCAACGTTGGCTGCGAGTTGCAGGCCCTATCGTGGGACTTTGGGGCACGCGTCTGTGAGCGCGTGCAACGCTCTCAGGTAAGTAAGTTCTTTGAAGGTAGGAACCTTACCTGCGCAGAATTGTGCGTTCGTAGAACGCTACAGTCTCATAGGGCGCGGGTACGCGAGGAGAAATACAAAGAGCTCAGAAGGTCTGAAAAAAGACTTCACAGACAAAAGAATAGTACCTGGGAAAAAAACCTTGTCTGTGAAATAGAGAAAAGTAGAGAGAGAGGTCCGCACCAGGCGCGGAAGTTCTACCAAATAATCCGCAGTATGACGCGGTACACACCACGCTGCACTTACTGCAAGGATAAAGAGGGTAATCTGATCACCGATCCTGAAGGCAAGGAAGTGCACTTCAATGAATTGCTAAATGGTCAGCTCACAGAAGAATTGGAGGCTCCACCAATGCAAGACCAAGACCAAATGCTGCCGCCACCAAGCATTGAGGAAACATTAAAAGCCATTAGACAGCTAAAATCAAATAAAGCCCCTGGAGCTGATGGCATACCTGCTGAGCTGATCAAAGAAGGATCATCATCATCATCACGCAATTCATGAGATCGTGGTGCACGTATGGGAGCAAGAGGAGATGCCGGAAGATTGGCGTCGTGGAATAATTTGCCCCATACATAAGAAGAGAGATATCACGGCGTGCAGCAACTATAGGGGTATAACATCGCTGAGTACCGCCTATAAAATACTCTCCACTATCCTACAAGACCGGATATCCCCATACGCTAAAGCCATCATTGGTCAATATCAGTGTGGCTTCATCCCAGGCAAATCAGCAATTGATCAGATATTCACCCTTAGGCAGGCGATGGAAAAATGTCTGGAATTTAAGATTCCACTATATCATCTGTTTATAGACTTCAAGGCCGCCTACGACAGCATAGCCAGGGTAGAACTATATAATGCCATGAGAGAATTCGGCATTCCAAACAAATTGATACGACTTTGTAGGTTGCCCATGACCATCGTAACTAGTCAAGTAAAAATAGCGGGATTGCTGTCCAAACCAATAAACATCTATAATGGACTCCGACAAGGGGACGGTCTGGCTTGCCTCCTCTTCTTCCTGCCGTTGGCGACAGTATTCCGTGACTCTGGCATTACAACTAGAGGGACTATTGTCACCAAGTCTAGCCAGATTCTTGCCTACGCAGATGACATCGACATCATCGGTAGATCCGATTCGGCTGTACAGGAATCCTTCACCCAGATCGAGCAGGCGGCACAAAAACTGGAACTGCACATGAATGGGGGAAAAACTAAGTACATGGTGGCAACTTCTGCGAAGAGAAGACCTAACGTTGGTCAAACTATCAGGGTAGTGGAGCACGAATTTTAAGTAGTGCAATCCTTTAACTACCTTGGGTCAATAGGATCAGCCGATAACAATATGGAAGAAGAAATACGCGAACGGCTGATTAAATCCAACAAAGCCTACTATGGTCTATCAAGGCTCTTTAAATCCCAAAATTTATCCAGAACATCCAAGCTACTACTGTACAAGACCATGGTCTTACCAGTACTCATGTATGGATCCGAGACCTGGGTGCTCAATAAAAGGCACTCTGAACTCTTAGGCGCGTTCGAGAGAAAGGTCTTAAGGAGAATTGTTGGCCCCGTATGTGAGGGAGGACGATTCCGGAGACGCTACAGTCATGAGTTGTACGCAATCTACCTTGAAGCTAATATTGTAAGAAAAATCAAGCTCGGTAGACTCCGGTGGGCGGGACACCTAGCTCGAATGAGCGAAGAGGAGCCTGCCCGGAAAGTCCTTTGTGGAAGGATGTATGGAAGGAGACAGCGCGGCAGACCTTGTCTGCGATGGAGGGAGGGCGTAGACCAGGACGCCCAGAGCCTGGGAGTGCCAAACTGGATGACATCGGCTCGAAATCGGGACCGGTGGAGAGATTTCTTAAATAAGGCCAAGACCGGATCCCGGTTTTAGTGCCGATGATGATGATGATACAATAGGGACTTGACAACTTTGAATTTAATTTGTGAACGCACCCTTTCACTAATCATCGAACTGTTACTGTCAATTTATTCAGTAAACTCAACATCTTCATCATGGTTAAGCACATGAATGAACAATGTCTGCAAATTATAAAAATTTATTACAGAAAAAAAGTTGTCAAATCCCTATTGGAAATCCTTAGGATAATACAATAGGGTTATTCAATAGGGGCTTGACAACTTTGAATTTAATCTGTGAACGCACCTTTTCACTAATCATCGAACTGTCACTGTCAATTTATTCAGTAAATTCAACATTTTGATTATGGTTAAGTACACGAACGAACAACGTCTGCAAATTATAAAAATTTACTACCGAAAAAAAGTTGTCAAGTCTCTATTGGAAAACCCTATATTTTAATTTAAATGGAAGTGATGGCACTATAGTGTTTTCCATCCAGATGTCTGTGTATTACATTGTTTTATTGCTCTAGAACTACTATTTGATGTGTCAATTAACTTAATATAATTTCTAAAATTAAATAATAGGCTTCTCAATAGGGACGATACGTTTTTAAAATGTCATAGCAGCCTTATTTAAAATGCCACCAGGTGTCTAGTTTGTCTCTAGTAAAATTTGACTTCAAAATAGTTGTGCTTTAAAATAAAAAAAAAGTTTTGGTTTTGACTGAAATATTTTGTATTTCATTTAATTTTAAAAGCATATCGGCCTTATTGGGACAGTCGACAAATCATCCCTATTGGGAAGCGCAATATGAACCAATTCACCTTAACTGACGCCAAGCATGATAAAGCGTGACTGTAGTAGGTAAATAATTAGCGTGGGTAATGCTAGCGTGTAACACGGCTTACTGTCTAAATATAAATTCCCAGTCTGTTTCATCGTTCAATTATCATACGACCCCGAAAGTCCTGTCGTTAACACCAATTCAAAGAACTCGACCATGTAGCCATTGGTATCCCTGTTGTGCTTTTTGTATCTTCTTGTTGTTGTTTCTTTTTCATTTGAGGCGGACTTCCCATATCTGATAATTGCACCATTAAATATATATATATATATATATATATATATATATATATATATATATATGTATATATTCGATTGTGACGGAAGTAAACATCGTAGCGGAAGCAAGACATCCCACACATCCATCAAAATTTATAAGTGAGATACGAAAACTTATTCGTGAAAGTTGTCCCTGTGATTTTTATATTTTCACGTCAGTTTTTTACCTTGAGAGTACTCGCACTAAGATTCTTTAATCAGAATTCAACTTTATCGACGCACTTTTGCTTTATTTAACGGCTATCGGCAACTTGATTGAGTGCCCATCATACACAGCGGACGACGACATATACACGATCCGATCGAGTGGATCTCAGCTGAAATTTTTATAGCCATGGCGACCGCATTCCTGATCAACGTTACGTGAAAAGTGGAAGGGTCCAAGTATCTCTTCAGGCTAGTAGATAAGTAGGAGACAAATTGTGCATGATCGAGATAAAGTGTTTTGCAAGTTTTTGCCCTGTTAAGATACAGTTAATATTTACATGTTTCATAATGCAATTTATTATTTACTAATTTATTGATTAAATAAATATGTTGCAATTGTTTATATAGTAAAAGGTAGTTGTTTATATAACTTAACATAAGCGATCATGTGATAGCTATGATTCGACTTAAAAACCTTAAACGCATTATCTAAGTTTCATATAAAGTCATACAATTTAATAATTCCAAGTATTTTAGGTGTCGTGACTTACCACAATTCTACAGGCATAAGTAGTACGTTAAGAATTTTGAAGTATATTTCAATGTTGAATCATAGTGCGAGGGAAAGAAGAGGAGGGGTGAAAGGAAAATACGTATCAGTGTACATTAGACTTGAATGCCTGAATATGACAATAACAAAGGAATACGTGATCAGACAGAGCATTCCACTTTCGTGTAATTCCGCTAAGGAATGATTCGTTTTGTTTGTTTGTATATCTGAAGTTCAGTTTTAACGTTAAGTGATGCGCACTCTCTAATAACCTTGCCCGGAAAAACAAATAATTATGGAAAATTTAACAAGCCTCAGACTTTTTAAATAAGGCCAAGACCGAATCCCGGTTGTAGTGCCGATGATGATGATGCGCACTCTCTGATTGTATCACGAGGGAATATTTGGAGAGATGGAATGCATTCACCAAGCTCATTTGATCGAACGCCATGGAACATAATACCTATATATAAAAAAGGGTAGGCATGATATTCTGCGCCAATGTTGCCATTCAAAGACTTCTGTTTAGGACCCCAAATAGTTACGCATCCTATCAAGCACATGCACTTTAGATACATCTCACCAAACATGGGAATTGAATTCCATTTTTCCTTGTAAATTGTATCCAAGTTGAATAGCTTATTATTTTTTTTATTATACTTCTCTCGGGAGAGGTTGGTGTGATCGGTCAGATGGTCTTGTGGAACGCAAATATGCCGCATTGCGCGGGACAATACCATGAATCTCCAAAGAACAGTACCCGCGATAATATCCGTAAAACAGAAAAGGTCCGCTACTCGTCTTCAATGTGATATCGACTGTAGTCCCGATGTCAGCGTCGTGTACCCGATCAGGCGGATCGGTCGTCTCTGTGTGCTCTCCAGTAGGTCGAGGGTATGTTTAGGAGCAGAGCTACAAACACGAGAGCTATATACAGGAGAAGAAGAAGCGCCTAAGTAAATATTTCTTGGCTCTAAAAAGACAGCTCGGTTTTCCTGAGGCTGACCTTGCGATGGTCGACACGTGTTTATGCCACGATACATTCCCACAGACCATGACGCCGAACAATTTCAAGCTTTCCCCAGATTCAAGGGACTGGCCATTCATCATCAGCTGTGAAACCGATGATTCACTTTTCTTTGTGAATATTGTAGATTGTGTCTACGCTGCATTAAAGTCGACGAGATTGGCCCTTCCCCACTGCAGGACTTTATCCAGGTCCTGATTCAGAGAGTCAATCTGTCTACATCTCAGCTGGTGCGACGTTGATGCACCAATCGGCCGATCACTCGAAAAAAGGAAACAAGCGTACTATCATCCGCAAACATAAACACCTTGTTATCCGTTGTCGCCAACAAATCATTTATGTGAAGCAAAAACGAATATTGGAGCTAAAACAGAACCTTGGAACACCCCCGAATTAACAGGATACAGCTCTACACACACGCCGAGCACAACAACCCGGATCGATCGATTTTCGGGGAAGCTCTTCGTCCAGTCGCAAAGCTGCTGGAAAAGTCCATATGAACGAAGTTTGCTCAGCAATTCTCCGTGCCAGACGCTCGTCAAAACAAACCTTGGGAGATATCCAATGCGACCGCTCTTGACTCATCATGCCCCTCAATCGCAGATGTCCATATATCGGTTATAAGGGTCAAAAGCTCTCCCGTGGACCACCCCTCACGGAATCCGTATTGACGATCATTCAGAAGTTCGTTGCACTCCAAATACTTAATTAACTCAGTATTGATGCCCTTTTCCATCACCTTAGATAACATAGACAGTAATGCTATCGGCCAGTCATTTTTTGGAACACACTTTTTTCCGTCTTTGGGATTGGCTGAATCCGAGCGATATTCCAGCAAGTAGGAAATGTCCTTGGTACATAAGATAAGCGAAAGAGTGTGCCAAGAACCGGTGATAGTTCTGGAAAACAGTTCTCAAGGACTATTGCTGGTATTCCGTCCGGGCCGGTTGCCTTCCTACAGTCCAGTCCACGTATAATGCGTTGAATAGTACGCGGGCGAAATCTCACATTCCGCATCGAAAACCGTACCGGCGGGATCACAGGTGGCTCCGAAAGGCCGGGATCGAGACTTGAATTCGCGACCACATTAGCTTCATGCTTTGAATTTGTGACTAACGTCCCGCCATCCGTCACTAAGGGGGCAAAAGAAGAGGAAGCGAAGTTACTTCTGACAGCTCTTGCCACTGACCAGAAGAAGCGCGAACCAGTCGGGCACTGAAAGAGTTTATTGGTGACTCTGTCGTTGTGAGTTTTGTTCACAGTATTAATCGCCTGGTTGTACGCGTTTCTGATTCTAACAAAATTCGTTCTGTTAACATCGGCGGGATTGAAGCGCCATTGTTTAAAAGCTCCATTTTTTAACGCTGTAACCTGCTCGTATTTTTTATCAAACCAAGGCTTATCAAATGAACTTCAGTTGATGGAATATGGAATGTAGATCTCCATAACCGCCTCCGCGCAAGCATTAATATCGGAGTCTCCGAAACACACCTCCAACCATGGAAATGATGCGAAGAAATCTCGCAAATCGTCCCAGTTAGCAGCTCCATACCTCCATACATGGCGAAGCTGTTTAGGTCGATTATTCGCTTGAAATGCAAGTGGTTGCGCGACAGATACCAAGCAGTGATCTGAGTTTCCCAGTGGCGCAGAAACCTCTATGGTATAAATACTCGGTTCGGATGTCAAAAACAGATCCAGGGTGTTCGCATAATCACCTCGGGCAGCCGCCACTAGCGTAGATTCATCCAATAGTCGAGTCAAGATGTGGCTAACAGCGAACATCTCCGCCAGCCTCCAAGCCTCGTCGGTTCGAATGCACCAACCAGCCGGAATTGTGCACATTAAAATCGCCAAAGACGATAATTTCAGCAGCAGTGATGGAAAGCGTTAAGGAAATTTGTCGAACAAAACTCAATACACCAGTGATTTTCGACTGCTTGAGGCTTGCTTATATAAAAGCGTTCGACGCAGCATTGAAATAAGTGCATGCCTTAAGTCCGTAGAACGCAGCTATGTTCGTCTCCTTCGATGAAGATACTAAGAAAATATTCTGGCTGCCCTCTGTGTCCAAGAATGCCATAGAAAAAGGTCACAAAGCTAACGAATGGGTGCAACACGTACCACCTACAATGGCAGGAAAGGGCGGCGGTAAAGCTGAATTTGCACAAGCTTCTGAACCGAACTATGCCCATGTCGTTGAGATCTTTAAACTTATTACAAAGTTCGCAAACACCAAACTTGGAATTTAAAAACATAACAAGAAACGAAATTTTTATATTTATTACATTTTTTTGTAGATTTGATTTGCAAGTGTTTAATGATTTGCTAGTAAAGGGAACATGTTTTTTACTAAACAAAAAACAAAAAAATTAATTAAAAAAAAAAAAATAAATAAATAAATAATAAATCAAAAATAATAAAAGGGATCCCAAGGTGAATAAAATGTTAAGCAAAGTGGGTCAAAATATTTTATATTCATTCTTTCGCAGAGATCTATCCGCCTTACCAGTCTGCCGCAACCAACCACTACAGCAACAAGGGTTGAACGGTGAGCATCCAGTTTAACGTCATTTACTTGCCGAGAGTCCCCAGTCAACTTAGGCCGCTCGAACACCTAAAGACATAAGAAAAATTGCTCTTTAGGTATGCAATGATTTGGGAATTGTTAATTTCAAGATAAAAGGGGCCCGAATCAGCAAAATGACTCGGGGGAAATTATTTTGTGTAACATGTTTTATTCCTTCGAACGTGCTTGACCGAAGTCGTTATTAAACTTTGTTGTTATGAAACATCAGATGAGTGGCTCATGACCGAATTTCGGCCTCAACAAGACATTTCTATTTAACGTCAAGAGCATTACGTTTTGGGGCCGTGTAATTCTGCTTGGTTATATATTTCCCAGTGATACGGAGGTAGTTCTAAAAGTCCTTAGGAAAAGATTTACGATAGAAGACATTTTTTTTTATTCAATGCAAAATTCATTTCTTAAGGTGCAATTACTGAAAATTCTTTTCTAAGGACTTATTGAACGACCCTCGTATATATGGTCAGACACATTAAAGTAATACATGGGATGTAAATTCCCAGGATTTTCTCATCAAAAACAATGTTTGATCAAGATGCGATATTCCCGTTTTTCCATTTTTTTTACGAACCCGAAAGTAGCGTCACTCAAACGACTGTGGTTTATAAATGAATGGACGAAATTTCATGAAACTTCATACATAAACTAGTGACAGATGAGCCATTCGAAATGAGTCATGTTCATTCTCAAGTGGCTTCACCTATTAAAAAATCCCGGAACTTTTCAGCCCATGTATTACTTTAATGTGTCTGGCCATATATACGAGGGTCGTTCAATAAGTCGTTAGAAAAGAATTTTCAGATAATGGCAGTTCTTGTGGCGCGTCCGGACAAGAGCAAGAGTTCATGGTCCGGAGCGTCCAAGCGATAGTTGCGGTATCCAGAGCGTGCTAGCAAGTGAAGGTATGTAGATCGTCCGAGCAAGTCGAGAGGTTATCTAGCGTGTGTCCAAGCAAGTTGCCACGCAGAGCATCCGAGCAAGTCGAGAAGTTATCCAGAGTGTCCCCAAGCAAGTTGGTATGTAGAGCGTCCGAGCAAGTCGAGAGGTTCTCCAGAATATGCCCAAGCAAGTTGGTATGAAGAGCGACTGAGCAATTCGAGAGGTTATCCAGCGTGTGTCCAAGCCAGTTGCTACGTAGAGCGTCCGAGCAAACCCAGAGGTTGTCCAGCGTGTGTCCAAGCAAGTTGGTATGAAGAGCGACTGAGCAAGTCGAAAGGTTATCCAGCGTGTGCCCAAGCAAGTTGGTATGAAGAGCGACTGAACAAGTCGAAAGGTTATCCAGCGTGTGTCCAAGCCAGTTGTTACGTAGAGCGTCCGAGCAAGTCGAGAGGTTATCCAGCGTGTGTCCAAGTAAGAATACGATGAGGTGACGGCGGTACGGAACATAAGCCTCATAAACGTTCTTGGTGATTTGAATGCGAAAATAGTTTACATGAGAACACTAATGACTGAACACTAGTGACTGAACTTAAGAATGCTGCAACCGGACAATGCAGCAGACTCATAGTACGCGGGTACGCGAGGGGAAATACAAAGAGCTCAGGAGATCTGAAAAAAGACTCCACAGACAAAACAAAAGTGCTTGGGAAAAAAACCCTGTCTGTGAAGTAGAGAAAAGTAGAGAGCGAGGTCCGCACCAGGCGCGGAAGTTCTACCAAATAATCCACAGTATGACGCGGTACACACCACTCTGCACTTACTGCAAGGATAAAGAAGGTAATCTGATCACCGATCCTGAAGGCATTCTGGAGCGATGGGGAGTGCACTTCAATGAATTGCTAAATGGTCAGCTCACAGAAGAATTGGAGGCTCCACCAATGCAAGATCAAGACGAAATGCTGCCGCCATCAAGCATTGAGGAAACATTAAAAGCCATAAGACATGTCGAATCAAAAAAAGCCCCCGAAGCTGATGGCATACCAGCTGAGCTGATTAAACAAGGATGGACAGCGTTACATCACGTAATTCATGAGATCGTGGTGCATGTATGGGTGCAAGAGGAGATGCCGGAAGATTGGCGTCGTGGTATTTTGGCGTATATGTATTTAATTTAATGTGGAATATAGTCGAGTTTGGAAATCAAATTCTAAACGCGGTCAGTAGCCTGATGTGTAACGCTTAGGTAAAATTTTTTTCGTGATTCGAGCTGTCATAGCGTCAGTTCGAATCACACGATCTTCTTCACTATTATTTCAAACGCTATAGTATAATTTGCCCCATACATAAGAAGATACATATTACACTGTGCAGCAACTATAGGGGTATAACATTGCTGAGTACCGCCTATAAGATACTCTCCACTATCCTACAAGATCGGATCCAGCCAAATGTATGGGGTTCCTTAAGAGATGCAAAGGATACTTCACTCCATCCAACCTGGCCACTCTTTACAAGGCGTATATTCGTCCCAAAATGGAGTTTAACTCCCATATTTGGTCGGGCGCATCCAAAACTGCACTACACGTGCTCGACAGGATGGAAAAACGAGCAGTGAAACTTATTGGGGACTCAGTCGTGAGTCGATCAATTCCGTCGTTAGAACACAGGCGCAACGTATCATGCCTATCTCTTTTCTATAGATATTAACAGGGTCGTTGTTCAACTGAACTTGCTGAGTGTGTTCCGCCCCTTCAGACCTTTTCCCGCGATACACGTTAATCTGTAAATACGCACCAGTTTACGTTGAAAGTGGACTTCAGGCGCACAAATAAACATAGAGAGTCATTCTTTAGCCGAACTACACGAATGTGGAATGTTCTGCCTGATCATGTGTTTCCTGGTCGGTGTGATGTCCAGACATTCAAGCCCAATATACATCGACACCTCCTTTCCTTATCCACTTCCTCTCCATCCGCTCGCACTGTGCTCTGACATTTAAGGGTACTTCAAAATCCCCTTTTGTGCGCGCGTTAGTGTAAAAAAAAATTTCAAATATAGTATAACGTAATTAAATGGATTTCGTTTTCCCGAGACCATTACAACATACTATGACTATGCATTTTCCGGTCTTTCTTATTAACTTACACCGGAAGAAGATTGGCCAGTGTCCGTCTAAAATCAAACCACACTCACTTTTTATTCTTCCAGTGCAGTTTACCCCCAACTTCGATATGGCGATAGAAATTCATTTCAAGGCGACGATCCGGTCACAGCACCTTAATTGTTTAATTGATTAATTGCTGCCTTCGGTCTATTGATATTCTACAAATTCGCATTGCTGGCCAGTAAACTGTTGAACTTATTCGCTAACAGCAGACATGAAAAATGAACTTGTCAATGACAGGCCCTCTGACACGTTGTAAAATAATAACCTAAACAAGATAGGAAGCTTCACTACCCCGTCATTTCTTCGAATTGTTCATTACCCCAATTGAAGGTCACGCTATTCTGACTCTAGACTCTGGCAATTAGACGTCACGTGGATTTTGGACGCTCGACGTTAAAAAACCAGCTTTCAACCCGATAATGAGGATAATCAATTGTCGTTGAATAATCGCTGATCAAATGTGCTGTAATTACCTGTTGGCGGTGCATTCTGACGATAAGGGTCTAAAGGTACGCAGAGCATACTCGAAGAGCATGTGCGATTCCAAATTATCTGTTGAACTTCAAACATGACAAAGTCACTAATGTCAGTTGTGTTGACACCCGATCACCAGTTTCGAGTTTTTATATCATTTCAGAGACATTTCGTCAGGTGTTGCATCACATTGACGCATGCGAAGCAAAGAAAGAAGTCGCTACAGTTTCTAATTAACCTTTGAGAACGACGCTGATAGTCAAAGTCTATTCATTTCGACACAAAGTAATAAAATAAAGCAGACATAGGAACCAATGAAACAGTGTCGAAAATGGGCCATCCAATGAGTCAAATCGGAAACTCAACTCTAACTTCTTGATACCACTCATCAAAAGTGCCTCGAAGAGAGAATCATATCTGGGTCATTCTCGCCCAGTGGTTGAAGAAAATCTGTTTCACCAGAAAAGACCTAAAATAACTTCAAGCTGTATTGCAAAACTTCTAGTATTTTGAAGGTATTTCCAAACCAATTTGTTAAATAAGGCCAAGACCGGATCCCGGTTGTAGTGCCGATGATGATGATGATGATTTCCAAACCTCTATTGCGATACTGTGTGCGCGATCTAATTTACGTGACGCAATAAATTATAGGACACGACTTTCACCTAACGTACTTCTACCGATGACAGGTGGCTATATACCACAAACGAAAGCACATGGTCAGCTGACATGGAGCTGTCTCTCGTTATGTTGCCGATTTCGATTGTTCGAAACTACTAGATCGGATGTTGTATAAACCACAAGACTTTATCCTAAATTGTGTGACTCTTCGGTTAGTTTTGTCATCTTTCTCGAACGTTGGGGATTTGGTATTTTTAAGTTGTTCGTAGCCGCAACCAAGTTGCGATATGTGTGCGTCTGTGCAGACGCAGGTTCAAATGACGGTCTGTGCTATTGTGACAGTTGGACCAAACTTATTATTCATTCTTGAAAAATTATGCCAAGTTAGGGAACTTCAATCTCAAGAGGTGGGACATACACGGTCTGTCTTGACATTGGTTGTTTATTGCTTAATGCAGTTTTTTAGCAGTCAAGACACGCCGGGCTTTCGCCCCCAAACGTTGCTTAAATGAGTCTTGATTATTTCCCTTTTTTTTCTTGTTGTTGTGGTTTTTTAATATCGTATATGATCAATTATATTGTTCTACGGTTAATACAGATCAAAGCCGCTATGAGTCTATAGCGTTTGCGACGATAGTGATGATGGTGACTTGAACACACGATGAAACGGGTGAGAATCGAAGCATTGAAGCATCAGACTAACGGCCACGTGTGCAAATTTGCTCGTTATACTAAATACTGAGTGTACTCAGTGTACTAATGAGGAGTTGCTATGTTTTTGCTATGGTATACGGCTCTGATGCTTTTTGCTTATTCGATTTTCCGTTCGGTATTGCTCTTCACTATTTGCTTGTGTAAATTCTGTTAGAAACGCCACAAGTCCTCACAGTCGCAACGACTGTAGCGTTTATATTATTCCTGCGTTCTCAATTAACTAGATTTCATGTCTGTATCAACAACCAAGTATATGTTGGATATATTTAGGAGCAGAGCTACAAGAAAGTGGACAATATTCGAGCGCGGATCTAATTCGGAATCTATAAAAGAAGAATAGTCGCCCAACTCAAGAGGCGTATATATCGACCCTTCAACCCCTTCGAATACATGAGATCCTACACACACCTTAACCATGCTACAACAAGTACTAAAGGAAGATGCTAATGTCAAAACAATGTCACAGGAAATCACGGTTGAGTGTCTTGATCTAGATGAGGTGACCATTGTGGAGGAAATCCTGACAGCGATCGCTATAGAGTTCTGTGGGGGTTCTTTTATCTTACGCAAGAACCACCCGCAATTCCAACCCCAACTCATTTTGCATATCCGCAACATTTCCTTTCTCAAGGACAATTAATGCATTCAATGCATTACCTAAAAATTCCTGAAAAGAATTCTCACCATTCATGCATTCAATGCATATTCAAAATTACTAAAAGAATTCTTTAAATTACACATGCATCATATATTCGAGGAAAAACTATTCGGCACCCTTGTTTGCCAGGCAAATTTCTGTCCCACATGTGCATAATAATTTTCCTGCATGCACATGTCTAGCCAATCTTTTGGCCAACGACAAAAGCAATGGCAAGCAGCTTGCTTACACAGCTGCAATATTAATTACCACGATCCGTTTGTCCAACCGACAAACAATCATCGCAATAGCCGCCAAAACCGAATTCTTTAGCATTTACAAATGCAAACAAAGAATTCGGTTCTTTCCGCCGACAGCGATACGATACAATTCCCATTGTGTAAAGTATCCAATCCCTTTTAGCACCTAATGCTTCCCTAATGAGTTGCAGAGTGTTTACTCAGCTGCACTCTTATCGCTATAATGCCCTTTGTTCTTTGGCCCTGGTGCAATTTTGTTTATCCTTCGTTCCAGCACATGGATAGACAATGGGATCTGTACGATCTACCGCACACACACCACCAGAATCTATCCAGCAAGATCTTCTCCCATTGGTCACTGGACGAAAGGAAAATTTCATTTCCTTTTCACCACACCACCAAACCCACCCCGAACTGAGGGTTGAATCAAAGTCGGAATTCAACCCTCGATGAGTGGTAATTCAACCATCAAGTCGGTCTGCCATCAACCGTACCGTGCGCCGGTACGGTGAGTACACGAAAAGTCGAGTTAGAATCGATGAGTCGACTGCGCGAATAATAGTTAAAGTAGAGTTTTAAGATGTGTACTACTTACCTTACTTGGTCCCCTTTTACTTGCATAGTTATGTATTGAGTGAATGTTTGTACTGAGTTTAAAGTAAATATAAATGTTTTTTTTACATAGAATAAAATTAATTATAATAAACCAAATCGTGCGTTTTATTGTTCCTGTGCTGCTCCTTGATAGGGTGTTAACCCTGATAAACAATATCACCAGTGGTTGGATAAATGTGTGGCAAGTGTGTACACACAATTTAATGTGGTTGGCGATGTGATTAGTCCAGAACCTGTTAGGTATCTTAGTAGAACCAGTTCCCATGCCGACACACGACTAAGTTAATTCCTACAGTTCCCTGCACTAAACGCGATCCCAAAGGAAGCGGTAAAGAGTTTAAGAACGAAACCAGATGGCAAGCAGGCTGCCATGATCCGCTTACCAAGAGAAAAGGCTAGCTTGTTGCTGGCTACAGGCTTCCTACGGGTTGGATGGTTGAGATGCAGAATGCGAGAACACATCGCAGCCACACAAAGCAATGGGTTGGAAAGCACAACCCAAATGCATGTTCCGCGAATCAGGGTGCGAAGGCGGTAATCACACTCAACGGGAAGTTACAAATGCCGAGCATTTAAAAACGCAATATCCAATCTCCTCAATAATAAATGGACAGGTTTAAGTGCATTCAAATTAACTTAAACCATTGTGGAGCCTCACAAGATCTCCTTTCCCAAGCGGTTAAGGAATATGGTGCGGACGTGGTACTCATCAATGCACAGTACAAGATACCTGGCACTGATATTGTGGCGGTTCCGCCAAACGCCACTGTCTACTTACCCGAAGAACCCGCATAACTACAACCCAACTTCCATAGTTTCCCGCTAATGCAATTGCATTAGCTCCTGTAAATGCTTCACGCATCAAGTTTATCTAATGTATTTATCTGAAAGCTCCTGGAAGAGAATTCCTACCTTCATGTATTAATTCGCATTCAAAATTCCCTACAAGAATTCTGTTCAAACTTGTCGCATCATAAATCCAAAGCCCCATTCGACACCTTCGGTTGCCAGGCAAATCCCAATCTTACCATATGCATTTTCCCTAGATGAATTCCTGAAAACGAAACAATTTGGTTCACATATAATGTAACCATCATAACCAAGGATAATAAACATTGCGTCGCCTATTCCCAGCCTCACCATGTGTATAATCAATTCCTTTACATACACACTGGCTGGCGACATTTGTCCAAGGGACAAAAGCAAATACACGCATCTAGCGTCTAAAGGCATAAACCAAATCCTATAGCATAAGCAAATGCAAATAGGAATTATGTACTTGCCCTTGGCAGCGATGCCATAAACACCAATTCTCAGTGAATATGCTAAAACCAAATAGCACTATGTCCACGATGCATTGCGGTCTATCCCTACAGCTGCAATGCACATCATAGACAATGATCTACACGATCTCTTTGTCTTCCAGTATTTCTGGATCCGCTTCTCATGACCTCGCGGCATGAGCAAACAAGATTCCATTAGCACCCAATGAGATCCGGCTTATTTACTTAGCCGAACTCACATCTCATTGATGCCCATTATTCCTTTCGATTTTTTTAGATTGGTTCTCATGGCCTCGTCCCATGAAAGAACCAATGTTCACACATACATGCGTACCACTATGATCTTCGCTATGAGATCCGGTTACCTACCCCCAAAGAGAGACTTCACGTTTCTCTTGGAATAGGAAACGCACCCTTAACTAAGAAAGCCTGTACCACTGTCCGAATTTCCTTTTCCAGCGAATTCACATCGCTGAGTTTTTACCCATCCTCCGACCGAGCTGGTCGTCCCTTCCTTCGCTCCCCGGTGCGCACGGGGACGCGTTCATTCGGATTGGAAACTTGTGTCGAGTCGTTAATAATTTCACGATCAATGTAGTAAAGTGCCTGTTGTGTCTAGTCATTAATAATTTTATGAACAATGAATTAAAGTACCTGTGGTGACGAGTCCTCAGTAAATTGTTGATCGAAATTAAAAGATCATGTATTACCAAACAAGAATAGACCCCCTAAAATAGATCACAAACAACATCAGTGTTTTATTTTTCCTCTCTCCTTTGGTGGACGGTGCGTTGTTAGGGTTCGTGTTTGTGCGTTTCGTTCGGTTGTATTCGATGGAACTTTGTTTAGCAGCGAGTGGGTTGGCGGTAGAACTCTCGCCCATGCAGGCGTCACGACCTCTTACCCCACAGTACTATTACATGGGAGGAAGACAGCAGCGGCGCAGTGGCCATCTGGTTAACTAAAAATTCCCCCATGGAATGCAGAAGTGTCCAGCGGCTGGAAGGAACTGCCTATGCTAAGATCAGAGGAATCCATTTCTACTACTGTTACACTCCGCCAAGGTGGGAAATAGAATATTTCGAATGCTTTTTGGACAGAATAACACAAGAAGCTAGAGATAAGAGCCATCTTATAGTTGCTGGAGATTTCAATGCTTGGGCAGTAGAATGGGGAACCATAACGACCAACAATAGAGGCCAGGCACTACTCGAAGCCTTCGCAGTCCTAGATGTGGTGTTACTTAATGATGGTGTTAATGACACCTTCATAAATGAGAGAGGCCGCTCCAGAATCGACATCATATTTGCCAGTTCCATGTTGGCAAGAAGTATGTAATTGCAAGTTTTGGACACCTACACCCATAGTGACCACCAAGCCGTGATGTACGAAATATTACCACACAGGGGATTCATCACTGGCAGATTGGCGAAGAAAGCCCAGAAAAATGGGTGGAAAGAGAAGGACCTCGATGCGGAACGTTATATACTGGAGGACCAAATCGCACAGTTTGACGCAAAGGCCGATGCGAACAGGCAGGCTGGAAAAGTCATGAAGTGGCCAACTACCGCATGTGATGCTTCTATGCCACGACAAAGACAGCCAGCAGGGGCTATCAAACCAGTGTATTGGTGGAACTCAAAAATCGCCCATATGCGATCGGAGCGCAACAGGTTACGACGCTTCCAACAAAGAGCAAGAAACCGTAACACCTACCCACAGTTGCATGCGAAATTTGTCAACAAACGGAAAGAGTTGGGGAATGTAATCGGCAAAAGTAAATAATGCGCGTTCTGCTCCCTATGGGATGAATTAAATAACAACACATGAGGCAGCGCCTACAGGATAGTCATGAAAAGACTAGAGAACAACAGTAGTCAATGCAAAAAAGTAAAACTGAAATCGCCAGAGTCGCTGCTGTCCTCTTCCCGCAGTGTGATGAGGTGTTGAAAGTACAAGAGGAGTGAAGTATCACTGAGGGAGAGATACCTCCCGTGACCACCGAAGACGTGCTCTTGGCTGCAAGGGTTCTCAAAAAAAACAAGACCCCGGGACTGGATGGTAAAAAAAAAGCCAGAAGTCTTCAGCAGTCTCTTCACAACCTGCCTTCAAACAGGACAATTTCCTAAACGATGGAAAAAACAGCCGCTTGTGCTTATCCCAAAAGGAGTCAAGAATCCAGAGGCGCCGTCGTCTTATCGCCCGTTGTGCATATTGCACACAACAGGAAAACTGCTTGAACGAGTAATTGCCACTCGCCTGGAACAATTCACTGAAGGGACATCGGGGCTCTCTGAATCGCAGTATGGGTTCCGGAGAGGTAGATCAACCGGGACGGCACTATCTGTGGTGTGCGACATCGCTCGCAATGCGATAGCTGGAGCACGATGGCTAGGTGGTACAAAAAATATTGGGCGGTGGTGACGCTAGATGTTAAAAATGCGTTTAACTCGGTGAATTGGAATCGGATTCTAGAAGCGTTGCGCGATATACAAGTCTCACCCTACTTGGGGCGTATACTAGCAAACTATCTATCGGATAGAAGACTGCTCTATGATACAGATGAGGGACCACAGGAATATAAAATAACAGCGGCTGTACCTCAGGGATCTGTATTAGGTCCGCTGTTATGGAATATCATGTATGATGGTGTGCTCAGGGTCAATGTACCAGAAGGGGTTAGAATCATTGGGTACGCAGTTTTAATAAGCAGCCGCAAGAAAGTTGAACACCTTGATTCGGAAATAGAAGGACAAATAATCAGATCCAGTCCCTATATTAAATATCTTGGTGTTATACTCGATAACGGGTTGACCCTCAAGGAAAACGAGTGAAAAAACGGCAAGAGTATGCAAAGTTTTGGCGAGACTGCCAGCCAATGTTGGAGGACCCCGGCACCACATAAGGAAACTCATAACCAGTGTCAACACCTCTATTATAATGTATGCAGCTCACATATGGGCAGGAGCTGCACAGTATAAGTCGTACATGAGGGGAGTGAACTCCGCACATAGGCAGGGATCACTAAGAGTATGTTGTGCATTCCGAACTGTATCCGAAGATGCTATAAATATTTTGGCCGGGAGGACGCCACCTGACATTGCAGCTAAAGAAAACACTGCATTGCATAAGGTCTCCCAAGAGAATCGTCGGAGAATGCGGACACAATTAGAGCTCTCAAGGCTAAGAGAATGGGAACGACGCGAAGGTGGGATTCTTCCTCCAAAGGAAGATGGACCCACACCATGATACCTGATATAGAAACATGGGTGAAAATAAAACATGTCGAGCTGAATTATCACTTGACTCAGCTAATATCAGGACTTGGATGTGTGGGGGTTTTGTGTATGGGGTCGACATGGGCGCAGGTTCAGCGCAATACCCCACAACTCTGTTGTGCAGACGGAATACATCCTCCAGCAAACAAAACTCCGACGTATTCCGTAAGTAAGGAAACACACTGTAATTTAGATGTATTTATTGTTGCACTTTATAGATACTATTCATTAACATTAAACTGTGACATCAATTAGTTTTTGGTTCTGACCCTTACACTTGTCTTGCAAATAAACTATCTTTTCCTGCTGGTGACACGATGACTTTCCACAGCGACACGTTAGTTATTAGTTATACCACGTTTCATGAATAAAACCACTTTTGTCAGAGGGACAATTGTATAAAGGTGTTAAAACGTGTAGCGCTTAAAGTTACGGCCCTTGACTCCTCTCCTCTCGTGTAGCATCTGACTCTATTAATTTAGAATTGACAACAAAACGAATAGCACGACAGCAGAGACTCGACGTCTCTCCTCGAAGGATGAATTTTGACTCGTCGATGCAACACACATCCGTCAGATTCAACGGTGGTGGATCACATCGATGTGGGAGGAGCGAACAGGCTCAACTTGGAGACCGCCAATGGGCGATCGATAAGGAGTTAAATGGGGGGATTTCCTATATGCCCGTATAGGACAAGTACGATGCCCCTTAACCTGCAATACCGACAACGATCGTTCCTGCACCTGTTCAAAAAAAAATAAACGAGCAAAAGGGGACTGCAGGCATTGTGTTCATGAATCGTCGATGCACGCCTGAGATCGAAATAGGTTTCTGCATCCTAAGTAAACAGAAACGCTATTTCCAGGGTCAAACGATGAAATGCACACCGTTCGTGGTTTTGCCGATGTTACATTGGGTCGTCATCGTATTTACTCAGGTGTTCATGGTAATGCCGTTGTAGGCGATACATTCTTTGGTGACGATAGGTCGACCGAAGATTTGGGGTTTGTTTGATTTAGCCGTATGGCTCTGGTGCACTAGGAAGGAAGATATTTTGTCGACATTAAGTCAACAGAAATCTTGCCGACGGTGGCAAAGGGTCAGGCTGGATGGTTATCTATTTGGATTAATATGCTGGTACATGGATATGGTGGTGAGGAATTTGCCACCCAGGGGAACCATGGACCAGTGTTGGTAAGGAAAACAAACACAGTGAGATACTGTGCGTTTACTTTGGTTTTCAGGATGGTCATCATAGCGTATGAACGTGGGTATGAATGCCTAAACCACGATCATATTCATGCCCAAATCCCATGATCAGTTGATAGCCGATAATAGGGAATTGGTGGCAAGTGTTGTGAACCTAAGGGTATGGGAGCAATGCATGTTTACTCATTGGCCACTGCGTACAGCGTCACTTAGCTTGTACGCAGATTGCCAACGTCTCACGGGTCGATGTGTCGGGTGTGTGTTTGTATTAAAACGACACTTGAAATTCTTGTCGGCGGCCAGCAATGGGCTGCGCTGTAGGCTGATGTTTGGACAGCAGGGTGAGGATGAACATGTCATGCACATGTATGAGAAAATGCTTTTTAGCATTGTGCATTGACATGTTCATGGGTAAATGCTGGTTACCTGATGAGGTAACCAAATTAGGTTTCGGGGGCATGATGCGTTGGATGCAAGCCTGCCCCGAAGTGAAAGTTTGATGTCACAGCTAGATGATAGTCTTCTCGTGGACTTATGTTTTCCTATGGGAGGTAATGCGGAGTAGCTTACGCTGCTCATTTGCAGGTAAGTAGCAGACAGGTAATTTACGGAAATGGGTGGTTCCTAGGGAATACTTAAAGAACCCCCACAGATGCTTTCGGCAATACTTGCCCAAGTATAAGCATGTGCATCACCCATACTGCTTATATTGCGAAGGCAAAATGGAAAATGCGGAACACGTACTCACAGAGTGCGTGAGATTCGAGACCGCACGAACGATTTTGGAGAGACGTATGAGACGGGCAGTTATTCCGGGAGGAGTAGTAGAATACATGCTGAGTTCAAAACAGGTATGGTCCGTAACTAATGGTATTCTCTGTGAAATGATGCAGCAGTTGCGAAGCGACGAGCGGAATAACAGGTAAACTCCGTCCCGCCTCGCAACGAATTATCTAAAAGACAGTTCCGCGGGGATCAACAGGAATATGCGCCTGGCGGGAGGTGGTTTTAGTCTGTAAAAACCCGGCATGCCTCTGGATCGGTCCAGAGGTATCTTTTGAAGATTTCCACCTTCCTACCGAAACCAAAAAAAAAAAAAAAAAAAAAAAAAACACGTTAACCATGCTGTGATGGATAGCTTTGAGGCAATAACATCATGCGACCCCGATTGGAAACAACGGAAAGAAAGCACTTCAAATAAAGCAACCGGATTTCCCCCGAAATGGACCTAAAAATTAAATACATGAATTTATAAAAATCAACAACTGGATTTAGATTTGATAAATAGTCGCAACCTAATATTTTTGACTAATAAAAGACATCAATTATTTATCTAGGTTAACTATTCATTGCCAGTAGGCTGTAGCATTGATATTCTTGGGCTCATACTCTAAAAACTGCCCACCACACTTTGAATCGATCACGGTTTATTAAGAGCTACTCAAAACCCGTCCTCAATCGGGTTTTAATGAATTAAATCTAACGAGAAAACTTGTTACGTGAATGTAAGCATATTTTATAGTTAGGGTTTTCGACTAGTGACACTATAAAGCGGCTTCATCAGAATATTGTATTTCCTTTTAATATGAAATGTAATAAAAATAAGAAATTAAAAAACACGTCGGCCTTTCGTTTAAACATAAATTGATGTGGCTTTTGATTTATGTCCGGGAGAGATGACCCTATAGCCATCACCTTGCCCCACACCCATAAACATTGCTTGTCCACGATCGTTTTCGGTTATAACTCTCTTGTCGACACGATAAATTCACAAGCATCAGCATCATCGTCAGCATTAGGATGATCAGTCACTGTGTAAGGGTCAATTAATAGCTCCCCTTCTGTCACACACCCACCACTTGACATAGGACAGAGGAGAACGTGGTATATTAGCAAGGCACCGCCATTCGAGTATTGTGTATTCCATAGATAGAGGTCTTGGGGTCTTGTATCCAATTAATTGAATATTCGATTCTAAGCAGTCACCCCGCGGCCGCCGTCGTAATCTTTCGAGTGTCCCTCAATCAGAAATCGTAATCTATTGTTCGTTGCTGTTGACTGAAGCGCCCCTCACCCAGGATGAGGTTAGTCAGTAAATTGGTCGTCAACTTGCGCTTGTGATGATGAATTGCTGCATCTTGTTGATTACCACATCGAAATCAGAACCAGTGAGGCTACTATTTGCTTGCTTCCGATTCTACAGATTCAACGCTCCACCAGCACGTGGCTTATGGCGCATTTGTTTTAAATATTGTTGTTTTTTCCCCCCTTTTTAGCCATGTTGAGGCGGATGAGACCAAGCCAGATATTAAGGTTTTACCTGTTCCAGGAATTCCAGCCCCACCTTCTGTTCGTCATGACTAAGCCCCCATACATTTTGTTGGTTCACTGAATTCACACACAGTGAGAACGGAACGACTCGTATTAGTGCCCTTGACACATGTAGGAGTGGGGTATAAATTGACTACTATTGTATAAAGTAATTTGCAGAATCTAAAATTAGTTTTTGAGGTTTTGTGCTCATCCACTTTTAGTTTTTAATGATCAAAAAACGACTGTGTGATTCTGAGCAACGCCGTTGCAATTTTAGCTTTTAATTGTTTAATATATATATTTCTTTTTAATTAATTGATTTAGATATGTATTTTTTCATAAATCTAAATATTATTTCATGGTCGATGTGTTAGATTTAAGATATCATTATAAAAACCCTTCTCAACATTTTTCCAACGTTGGGATTCCATTATAAGATACTTTACGAGGGACGTTCGATAATTCCTCACAACAGTCGGCGCTTGTTTGTTTAGATACTGAAAATGTTTTGTTTTTAAGTAACCATCATTACTTACTGGGCAGTTCACTAGTAAACCTCATTACTCACCAGACAGCTGCACAAAAAATTGGGTATGAACAAAATCTCGGCTAGATAGGTGCCGTGTTGTCCACTCGCAGTTTAGAATAGAAGCAATTATCTGGTCGGTTAAAATGCCGTTTTGGCACTTTCTGTAGGAACCCTGACGAGTTTCTGCGTCAATACATAACTCTGTACGAAACATTAGCCACACTACTACACTCCAAGGACAACGAAACATTTAACAGTGGGTTTTTGAAGGCGAAGATGCGGATATGCTTCAAATACGACTACCCATGATTCGTCGCTTCCTTAGAATTAGTTCAAATTGAACAGTTGTCCAATCGGTGGAAAACGTTTTCTGTGCATAAGATTTGCTAAGAACCGGTGACAATTATGGAGCACAGTTTTTAAAGACTATTGACGATATTTCGTCCGGTCCGGGGGCTTTCTTACAGTTCAGTTTGCCGAAAATGGACAGCACGTCGGCAGAAATTCACATTCCGCATTAAAGATTGTACCAGCCTAATTATATGTGGTTTTAAAAAACCAACATCCAGGGTTGAAGATATGTCGAGTCGGTTGATCCGATTAGTGCCAGATTTGAGATTGGCTGTTTGTTCCAGAACTCGTGCTTGGCTGTATATACATAAAGAAATCGTTTACATTCATATTCGTGAAACCTATACCTCTGCTGTTACCAAATGGCGCAGAACTCAATTACACGGAGACGAATTTTTTATAATTTTTTTTATCAAGCTATCTGCATGTTATTAACCCCGAGATAGCTCCCCCAGGAAATCTGGATGGGGACTAGTATACCTCTCGATTTTTTTATCTCACCACCATGCCGCCATACCTAAGTCTCAACTTCAAACGGCAGCCAAAAATACCAAAAGCTTCACCCGATCATATAGCGGTACATACAGGCTGACGCGATAGTATCTTATATTGGGAACGATCTACCACTTGTTTCAACTTTTTTTCCGGAAGCATCCGTCAGCAAAGCTCTGAAAGATGCTTAAGAATTTCCCCTAACCATTTCATGGAGCCTATAACTTGATGGAACAGTATTACTCCGAGCAGCACAGCTTTAACACCTCACGTACTACTCAGTCTTTAGTCGACAAGCTGACCTTGCTATAAGCATATTCTAGACACTACTCACAAAGTCACAAATGTCACTGTCCGTGTCTTTCAAGCTAATTGGATTTGTGTCACTCATAATTTCCCCGGGGCTCGCGTATTTACTAATATGCCACACGCGAGTTGTACAAAAACAACTACGTGCAAAAACAAAATGAAAGCTGCGGAGCCCCTGTCGGACGGTGGAGTCGCGTGGAGAAAATTATTTTATATAGAGATATATGTATATATATATATATATATATATATATATATATATATATATATATATATATATATATATATATATACGAAGATGAAAAGTTTCCGACCTTAACGTGAAGGTGGCACCATTCGTCAATAAAGGCTAGTGGGTGTAGTTGTGCACCTTTTGACAGTAACTCACCAAAATTTCAGCCGTTTGGGACGGGTAGTTTTTATTTGACAGTCGTTTGAGTGAGTTGATGTGTGTTTTTGTGAAAATGGACAAAATTGAGTATCGAGCTGTCATTAAAATTTTGTTTTTAAGAGGCAATACGCCTACGCAAACCAAAGATGAGTTCGACTCTGTGTATGGGGTCATCATCATCATCAACATCATCGGCACTACAACCGGGATCCAGTCTTGGCCTTATTTAATAAGTCTTTCCACCGGTATCCGGTCCTTACCCGAGACTTGTTAAATTGTCCATAATAATTTGTTTTTCCGGGCAAGGTTATTAGCCTTGCGCCAATGCACCATCATTTACCACAGTGAAATTTTGGCCAGCTGAATTTAAACGTGGCCGTGAGAGCTTGGGAGGCGATGAACGTTCAGGACGCCGAAAAACTGCAACAACTGACGATAACATCGCTAGAGTCCACTAAGTGGTGCGAGACGACCGCCGAACTAAAGTGAAACAGATAGCAGAAGCTATTAAAATGCCCAAAGAACGTGTTTGTCACATATTAAATCAAGTAAAGGTATAAGAAAGCTGTCCGCGCATTGGGTGCCGCGTTTGCTCACATCATCATCATCATCGACACTACAACCGGGAACCGGTCTTGGCCTTATTTAGCAAGTCCTGAGGCTTGTTAAATTTTCCATAATGATTTATTTTTTCTGGGCAAGGTCATTAGTCTTGCGCCATCGCGTTTGCTCACGTTAGACCAAAAACGCTGTCTCACACCTCAGCGGTTGCCATGGCGATAATCCACGAATTACGGTTTGAACTGCTTGATCATCCGCCTTACTCACCAGAGCTAGTTCCAAGCGACTTCTTTTTGTTCAGTAATCTAAAAATTGCTCTCGGAGTTCAGAGATTTTCGTCAAATGAGGAGGCAATCACCTTCGTGACCAGTTATTTTGCAGAGAAAACGCCGAGTATTATTTGGAGGGGTTAGAGAGATGGGAGCATCGCCGGGAGAACTGTGTAGAGTTACAAGGAGACATGAAAAATGACAAATACATTTTAAGAAAAAATGTCTTGAATCTTTGTTAGGTCGGAAACTTTTTCAGGACACCCATATACATACATATATATATATATATATATATATATATATATATATATATATATATATATATATATATATATATATATATATATATATCATCATCATCATCATCATCATCATCATCATCATCATCATCATCATCATCATCATCATCATCATCATCATCATCATCATCATCATCATCATCATCATCATCATCATCATCATCATCATCATCATCATCGGCACTACAACCTGGAACCGGTCTTGGCCTTATTTAGCAAGTCCTGCGGCTTGTTAAATTTTCCATAATGATTTGTTTTTTTTTTCGGGCAAGGTCATTAGTCTTGCGGCAGAGGCTCCCCGACGGGGAATCGAACCCCGGTCTCCCACGTGACAGGCGGGTATACTATTGAGGAGCTATATATATATATACATATATATATATATATATATATATATATATATATATATATCTACATATACATATATATATATATATATACATTAATATATTTACATATACTACATTTATATATAGGTATATATCTTATATATATATATACATATATATATATACATATGTACATATATACACATTTATCTATATATATATCATATATATATATATATATATATATATATATATATATATCATATATATATATATCATATATATATATATATATCATATATATATATATCATATATATATATATATATATCATATATATATATATATCATATATATATTATATACATACATTTATATATATCTATATACATATATACATATTATATATATATATATATATATATATATATATAATATTTTCTAAATATTTTCAGTGCACTGAGTAAGACACAGTGTAGAGAGAATCGTGCATGCTTACACTTAAGCATAATATAATTTTCTTTCGCCCTGCCGATGCCCTTTCCGCTATTGAATTTCAGATACGTCTGCTCTTGACGACGTTCACACCCCGACTGACTGTATAATATATCACATACACTCCTATTATACATGACATACAATACACGACATATGTATGTATCGTATGGTATACGATATATAATATATGAGATACGGTATACAACATACAACATATGATATACGGTATACGATATTCGATATTCAATACACATTACACGATGTACGATACATGAGGTACGAGATACGAACTACGATGTAGACATACGAGATGCAAGATAAGGTATCCGAGATACGATATACAAGATACGAAATAAGTGGTACGAAATAAGAAATACAAAACAAAAGATACAAGATACAAGATACAAGATACAAGATACCAGATACAAGATACAAGATACAAGATACAAGATACAAGTTACAAGATACAAGATACAAGATACGGAATGGGAGATACGATATAAGAGATAGGATATAAGAGATACGAACTACCTGATAAGAACTACGAGTTACAAGTTACGAAATACGAGATATTAGATACGAAATCGAAGAAACTATCTATCTCGTAAACCAACCATGTTGTAGATCACGTGGGACATGATATGGAATACAGCATCGATAAGAGATACGGGATAGGAAATACGAGATACAAGATATGAGATACAAGATACAATATACAAGATGCAAGATACAAGATACAAGATACGCGATACAAGATACGAGATACAACATACGAGGTACAAGATACGGGGCACAACATACAAGATACAAGATACAAGATGAGATACTATTACTATACTATTTATTGGCCTGTAGGAACCCGAAAGTTCATGACCTCACCGACTCGACTCCGCCATCGCTCCCTGTCCCGTGCGCTCTTCTTCCACGTTCGACCATCCGATCCGATCTCCTCGAAGTCCAACCTAACATTGTCCTCCCATCTCAGTCGCGGCCGCCCTGTCGGTTTCTTTCCCGCTGGCTTACCGTCAAGAATTCTATACACGGTCCTATCGTTGCCCATTCGCGCTATGTGTCCGGCCCATCTCAATCTTCGCGACTTGATTACTCTCACTATTGTAGGTTTGCGGTATAGCTCTTCCAGTTCGTGGTTGTGGAGTTTCCTCCATTGTCCTGCCTCCTTGTCATATTTACCTCCAAAGACACCCTTTAACACTTTATTCTCGAATACGCGGAATTTGTTTTCTTCCCGTTTTGTGAGAGCCCATGTTTCGCATCCATATAGAACAATCGGCATGATTATGGTTCCGTAGACACGGAGCTTTATATTTCGCGATAGCAGTTTGGATTTCAACAGTTTACTGACTGCGTGCCAACTAGCGTTACCGGAGTGTAGTCTTTTGTTAATTTCCTTCGACATTTCGTTACTGGCCGTCAGTATCGTTCCCACATATTTAAATTCTTTGACATTTTCAAATATCTTGCCCCTGATGTTTATGTGTGTTCTTTGAGGCCAACCGGCTCTCGCCATAATCATGTACTTCGTTTTGTCTTCATTTATTTCTAGGCATGAGATTTCACTGTTTTTACTTACAGTTTCTAGATTATCGCCCAAAACGGCGATGTCATCCGCATATGCGAGCACTTGTGTGATCCCGTTCAGGGATGATCCGGTCATCTTGTCGTCTTGTACCTTTCTGATGACATACTCGAGCACAAGGTTAAAGAGACATGATGAGAGGACATCGCCCTCTTTTAGTCCGTCCCGGATTTCAAATGGTTCTGAGAGGTGGTTTTCTATTCTAACTCGCCCTTTGTTTTTGTTCCTGCAGATTTGAATGAGGGCGGCATATTTTTTCGGGATTCCCAGCTCAACCACAATAGGGTAGAGTCTTTGCCTTGCGACTGAGTCGTAGGCTTTTTTTGAAGTCAACGAATAATTGGTGAACCGTCTCTCCGTATTCCCACTTCTTTTCCAGTAGTTGTCTTATTGTGAACATTTGGTCGCTCGTTGACCGGTTCCTACGGAGTCCACATTGGTAGTCTCCCAATACGTCTTCTGCGTACGGTGTGATTCTCGCCAGTATGATATTTTTTAGTATTTCGTATGTGGTCGGGAGCAATGTCATTCCTGTGTAATTTTCGCAGTCAGATCTGTCACCTTTTTTGAAAATGCGGACGACTATTGAGGTTTTCCATTCTTCCGGAATGACTTCCTTATCCCATATTGTTTTAATCAATTGATGGATCTTTCGAGCGGTTGCCTCTCGTCCGTGCTTCAAAAGCTCTGCCGGTAAGCAGTCGACCCCGGGAGCCTTGTTGCTTTTCAATCGGTTTATTGCGTCTACAACTTCGTCGAAAGAGGGCTCTGGAATCTGAGGCTCGGCTGTATGTACGTCTGGTGCGTTTATTTGTGGTTGATGGGTGCGCACATTAAGCAGGTTTTCAAAGTACTGTTTCCATCTTGTCACGATATTGTTCATTTCTATGACTAGACAGTCGTTTGTGTCTCGAATTATTTTGGCCCTCGGTGGTCATTTCTAATTGAATTCATGCCGGCATACATACCTCTGATATTCTTTACTCTAGCATTTTCTAGGATTTTTTCGATCCTAGTCTTTTCCCATTCACGTTTTTTGCATTTGAAAAGTCTCGTTGTCTCTTTCCGAATTGTCGCGTATCTTTCTGCGTTGACTTCATCATATCTTTCTAAGTGGATCACTCTGAGGCGTTTACGTTCTTCGATCTTCGCCCTGCACTCATGGTTTGGACTTAATTGTTTTCTTAAATCCTAATACCTCTTGGGCTGTTTGTTTGATTGTGTCTCTGATCGATGCCCATTTAGTGTCCAGCTTATTGGTTTCCTCTTCCTCACTACTCCCATTCTCTAGGATGCTAAATCTATTCGCTAGTTCGTCTTGATATTGCGCCCTTTTGCGTAGGTCTTTTAGTTTATCAATGTCGAACTTTTTGCTTGTCTACCGTGAGTGCCCATGTTGGTTTGCTGCGAGCCGACTCCTGATTTTACCCATCACTAGAAGATGATCGGAGTCGCAATCTGCTCCTCTATATGATCTTACGTCAAGGATATTCGAGTGGTGTCTTTTGTCTATGAGGAAGTGGTCTATTTGGTTACGCGTTACGCCGTCGGGTGATATCCATGTGGCTTTATGGATTTGCTTGTGCTTGAACATCGTGCTCTTCACTACCAGATCTTTTGACGCTGCGAACGTGATAATTCGAATACCATTATCATTTGAAACGTCATGTAGGCTTTCTTTACCTATTGTTGGTTGGAAGATGTCTTCGTTTCCTATTTTCGCATTGAGGTCCCCGAGGAGGATTTTAACATCGAATGATGAGATCCCATTGAATACTTCCTCTAGGGTATCGTAGAATGTGTCCTTCGTTTCTTCGCCGTAGATTCTGTTGGGGCGTGTACGTTTATAAATACATAATTGTACCAAGGGCCCTGTATTTTTAGCACCGACATTCGGTCATTAATAAATTGCACATCTTTTACATGGGGCGTAATCTTCTTGCTTATGATGAAGCCAGTCCCGAGGTTATGTGCATCGGTACCTCCGCACGCCAGTGTAAACCCGTTGGTTTCGATTACTTGATGTGGGAGTCGAACTTCCTGAAGCGCGACGATGTCCATTTTATATTGTTTCGCGTTTTCTACGACCGTCTGTATCGCGCCTGGTTTATATAACGTTCGAACATTCCACGTCCAGACGCGTATATCCCGCTTTTTCCGTTTTTCCCCACGTCTTCTTTTTGCGGAGTCGGTGTTTTCTTGATGATTTGTTCCCTTATGGTAGTCTCGACTCATCACACCTACGCCTACCGGGTTTTTCCTGAGATTGTTTTTTGTATATTGATTATTAATTTTTGTTCCCACGAGTTTTGGGGTTTCAAATAGTCCGCCACATCAGAGCCCCTCTTTGATATGGTAAGGTCTGCTTACTCCTCTGATTCAACCCGGTGTCAGAGAGGCGCCGTTATAATACAGCCAGCATACCCCTGGCTGCAAACCATCCAGTAGGCACGGTGACGCGTAATACCCTGGATTAGGAATGGTAGATCTTTGTGTGTTATTTCTCGCTAGCCTGTTTGACATGGGTGGCCCTACTGGAAGCGTATGCTTCCACCAGTATAGCCTGAGTGATTCATTGTAGTTTAAGCCCTACCAAGCGGGGGGAAATACGAAATATAAGATACGAAATACGATACACGAAATACGATATACGATATACGATATACGATATACCTGTCTCGTAAGCCAACCAAATATACCTGTCTCGTAACCTTGTAGACCATGTGGGACATGATATGGAATACAACCTTGCGCATTTTGTGGATTCTTCATTAGTTGTGTCTTGATTGCCGTAGGATGCGCTTCAGTGAGAAGTGGTAAGAAAAAATGAATGGCAGAAGTAAAAACATTTTGATAATCCAAGCTAAGCTTGAATATATTTTATATATTAATGTTATCTATTTTATAATAAATTTTCTCCGGGCGACAAAAAACTCCGACATCCGAAGGAAACTGGAGCTCGAGCCTCAGACGACAAAATAAATGTTGCCACGTACTCGGGCAGAGCAAATCATCGACACAGTAGATGAGACTAACATAAGAGTGCTGGCGTTAAGCTGAATCAACAATTGAAAATTCATCAGCGCATGGCACATTATGTAGAACCCGGAAAATGTTAATCCTGTCCGCGGAAGAAATGTCGAGCCACGATTCCTGGAACAAACAGGAATGTGGTTGGGCTTTGGCTGTAGGCAGCGCGGTATTAGAAAATGGCGAAGAGTGGACAAATAGCGGCATTGAATACAATCAATTATCCCCAAACCATTGGCCGGACAAAGGTGGAATTGCACCCCACCAAGGAATATTCTTTCAGTCCCTTGGAAAACCGAGAGAGCAAACATACTATTGATATTAACTCGAGTAAACCCGTATCTGAGATCAACCCGTCGAAATTAGAATACCTTTACTACATAAGACATCTTTACTCGGAGGGCGGGAGGTTAAATGAATCGACTCAAGATTCTCGGTTGGTACAATTGTATGAGTAACTCCACTTAGGAAGAAGCTTAAGTCCTCAAAAACGCCATTCCATAGTGGAAATATATCCGAATTTCAACGACACTTTCCACCTCAAAGGCGACTCCTTCCAGCTCATAGGTGACCTGTCGTATTCTAGTGCTATATCGCCGTTGGTACAGGATCAAGTGTGCAAAACCAAAGGATGTATCTACTACACTGTGGTGAATTTTGGGTAATAATCTTTGATGCATGTAAATGTAACACGTGTACTGTACATGGAATAAGCTTCAGCCCGATATCTCGATTATTCTGTGTTTTCTTTAAATATAAAATTGTCATGTCCCTGTTGAAAAACTCGACACATTAGTGGTTTAACTCTCTGTTAAAAAAACACCGCCCTGTTGAAATGAAAATTCAAATAAAATATGAAAATCATAAAAATTGTAGACATTTTACATCGATAATAAACAATGTATATCCATACATTGCTATACCGCAAACCTACAATAGTGAGAGTAATCAAGTCGCGGAGGTTAAGATGGGCCGGTCATGTGGCGCGAATGGGCAACAATAGGACCGTGCATAGAATTCTTGACGGTAAGCCAACGGGAAAGAGACCGACAGGGCGGCCGCGACGGAGATGGGAGGACAATGTTAGGTTAGACCTCGAGGAGATCGGATCAGATGGTCGAACGTGGAAGGAGAGCGCACGGGACAGGGAACAGTGGCGGAGTCGAGTCGGTGAGGTCATGAACTTTCGGGTTCCTACAGGCCAATAAATAGTAAATAGTAATATCTAAATCATACCATGTGATGTATGCTAATGGCCTTCTATCAAATTCGACGTGCACATTTTTTTTAATAACCACAATGAACTCTTTTAAGCAAATGCCCCAATTGTGCGTCTGATAACGAACGCGTAGTATGACCCATTATATTGTACAAAAACAAAACAAAAAACAAATATGACTCTTGTATACTCATAGTCTTGGTACTTATCATTTTTATTATCTTTTATCTTTCCATTTCCTACAATTACGAGCCGATGACATCAAGTTGTGCTAACACAAGATGTATTAACTAATCAAGCTATATAAGTATGTTAGTTGATTAATAGGTAATTAGATGCTTAGGCACGTTGCTATTACCGCCGTTCACATTTAATTTACTGAAATTTAATTTAATTTGTAGTTCCCTATAAGATAATAAACTGAACAAATAGCTTATTTAATTATGTAACGATGTTAAATAAAAAGCAGAAATAAAAATAAGATTAAAAAGCATAACAAATAAAATGAATTTAGTAGTTGAGAATTTTTGTCTAATAAAAAACCGTAAATTCGAATGCCCCACATTTTTTATATATCATCATCATCATTGGCACTACAACCGGGATCCGGTCTTGGCCTTATTTAACAAATCTCTCCACCGGTCCCGATTTCGAGCCGATGTCATCCAGTTTGGCACTCCCAGGCTCAGGCCGTCCGGGTCTACGCCATCCCTCCATCGCAGACAAGGTCTGTCGCGCTGTCTCCTTTTATATATCGCATTCACATAAAAGGGATTTGTTGATACTCTTAAATCTCAAAGCACTGTAATCGCGATAGAAGAGCCAGCGGTCAAGGAGTGAAAGTATCAACGATTTGTTTTAAGGGGACATTCCGGTTTGTTCGGTTCCAAAAATCAAATCAAATTAAGTATTTGTTTACGCATAAGAACAGTATAGAGGCTCCTCGATAGTATAGTGGTTAGTATACCCGCCTGTCACGCGGGAGATCGGGGTTCGATTCCCTGTCGGGAAGCCTCTGGCGCAAGACTAATGACCTTGCCCGGAAAAAACAAATCATTATGTAAAATTTAACAAGCCTCAAGACTTGCTAAATAAGGCTAAGACCGGTTCCCGGTTGTAGTGCCGATGGTGATGATGAAGAACAGTATCGAGGGGCCCCATAAACAAAGCATCCTCCATTGCAAGAGATGCCACGGATCACTTGGCGGTAGCTTGTCACCTAAATATACAATGCGGCAGATGTGCCGATGAACACCAACCATTATTATTATTATTTATTGGCCTGTAGGAACCTGGAAGTTTATGACCTTATAGCGTTTGAAATAATAGTGAAGAAGATCGTGTGATTCGAACTGACGCCATGACAGCTCGAATCACGAAAAAAATTTTACCTAAGCGTTACACACCAGGCTACTGACCGTGTTTAGAATTTGATTTCCAAACTCGACTATATTCGACTGATGTGAATTATTTTAATTTATCGCTTGGTATACGGTTCTGATGTATTTTTCTTATTCGATTTTTCGTTCGGTGTTCTTCACTATTTTTGACTGTGAATTGTGTGTATCTGTTAGAGTTGCCACAACCTCACCGACTCGACTCCGCCATTGTTCCCTGCCCTGTGCACTTTCCTTTTACGCTTGACCAGCCGATCCGATCTCAGGCAGGGCGTTGGCACCCCACCTACCACTCGGCCTTTAATCGCATCTTACGACAAGCAGGCCTAGCTGGGAGTATATTCTAACGCCCTACTCAAAGGGCTGACAACCCTTCCAAGGTAGCGTCTTTTTGGCATCCTTATATGGTAAGGTCATCCGACGCTTTAAAAAGTACCTAAAAGGGCTTAAAAAAACTGAAAAAATGCATGTTACTGCATTAACTATCTTTGTATAAGGACCAATCGCTATATTAATGATTATTTAATTTATTTAAGGGGACATTCCGGTTTGTTCGGTTCAAAAATACAATTTTTTTTTGCTTAATCGATAGTTTTATCCTTCAAAAATAATATGTTAAAATTTGGAAACGAAATCTTAGGCGGTTCCAAAGTTATAGGTCACTAAAGGGTCGGGTCTCCCGCGGATACAAATTCGTATCATAGGTGGCAACTACCGTGTATTTATAAAGATGCAGACTATCCATTTATGGGCATTAATTTGCTGCGCTGTTGGCTTGGGCCAACTGCCGCTTCTTTGAATATGTCGCAATCTTGTGCGACTGAACAACATGTTCATAAGCGGTAATGGATAGTCACTCCTGTGTATGTTGTTTTTACATTCGGGCGTACTGCGGGTGACCTGCGATTGCCTGAATTTTAGTTAGTTTCAAATATATGAAACTAACTTGCCCGTTGCACGGTGCTGGTGGTTTTTTCTTGTTTGGTGACTATGGAAGATGTTCCTACCGGTGCCGTCGCGGGGTAGGTATTTTTGATCTTTCTTTGTTTCTTTTTCATGAGTAGGAAAAAGTATTTAGTGTAAACGTGGTCTCAGAGCGTGCAGTGCTCGCGTTTAGGCGTCCGTTTCATAGGTTTCTCAACGGTAAATTTTTCTAACATAATGTTTAAAAACGTTAAAGGTTCGCGTAAATCAGGGGTGCGTCCAGGGAGTCGATATAAAAAACGAAAAGGATTTATGGGAACTGTAAATGAACTGGAAACGGAGTATGCGACTACATCGGCACAAAAATTGGCTACATCGCCCGACTTCGCTCCAACGGTCACAGTGACGGCAGCATACGTGATGTTACATTTTTTTTCAGTTTTTTCCGAACTTTCAAATATTATAAAGTGTAAAAACTGTGACGGTTCGATAAACTTTTCAAAAAAATCTGAGAAAGGCCTAGGATTCAAACTGATCGTCGAATGCAACTGTGGTGAGAGGATCATCGAGTCTTGTCCACGAATCGCCAACAAAGCTTACGAAATTAATCGTAGAATAGTATTCGTAATGCGCATCTTGCGTGTCGGGTTAAATGGGTTGCATTGTTTCACTTCACTGATGGATATTGGCGAATTTACGAAACACATCTACTACGCTGCTCTCGATAATGCACACACCGCTTGTATCGGCGTTTTTTCTTCCGTGATAAAAAAGGCTAGCAAAGAAGAAAAAGAAAAAACTGATGAAAGTGAAGATAAAAAATGTACTCCTTCTGGAGATGGTAGTTGGAGCAAAAGAGGTCATATTGCTAATTATGGCGTTATGACATTGATCGACAACAAAACAAACAAAGTTCTCGATCTTACTGTGAAATCGCGTTATTGCCAAGGCCGCAACCTTATGAAAACAAAGAAAGGCCCCCCTGAATATGATACTTGGTGGGATGAGCACGAACCAGTTTGCACATTGGATCACAATGGAAGTTCGGGTAAAATGGAGCCTGACGGAATGTTAGAGATGTTCGAGCGCCCTTTTGATCTGCACGGCCGCATTTACGAAAGGTACGTTGGAGACGGGGATGTAAAAATAATGAATGCGTTGCAGAAATCATTTCCAAATGTTGTAAAGGCCGAGTGTATCAATCACGTGGGAAAGCGAATCGGTTCGCAATTACGCGGTGTCATAAAAAAAGCAAAAAAAACAGACCAATTAGGAGGAGCTGGTCCTGGCAAAGTTACGGGAAACATGATAACAGAACTCACGACTTATTACGAACTTGCGATTAGGCGCAATGCTCACTCTGCTGAAGAAATGGCGAAAGAAATTTGGGCAACATACTACCACAAAATATCAACCGATGAAAATCCGCAACATCAAAACTGTCCAGAGGGCCCGGAGTCATGGTGCAAATGGAAACGCGCGGAAGCTGCGAATGAGCTGTCAAAGTTCCACCACGACAAACCTCCCTTGGATCCTAAAGTACGAACAGCTATTTACCCCGTTTACGTAAAACTGATAGCCCGATTTGTTAAAAAAATGCGAGGGAGGTTTCACGCGAAATAACAACGAAAGTTTCAATACTACTATCTGGCAAATGGCGCCAAAACACACATACAGTGGTAAGAAAATCATTGAAGTTGCGGCTCTTACCGCAGCTTGTATGTTTAATGAGGGGTTTTTACCCGTATTGCTAATAATGCGAGTCATGGGCATCAAAATTGGGTACGCTGCGAGAGCGTTTGCCAACGAGAGGGACGCTGACCGCAGCCTAGTATACAACTCGCACGAGGCACGAACAGCGAGGAAAAAGGCGAAAATGCAACTGGAGGACAAATTCGAAGTCGTGGAAGGAATTGTTTATGGTCCAGGAATATATGTCTAGCTGTTAGTATAAAAAATCCCGATGATTTCTTGAAAAAAATCACTTTTATCTTTTGTCTAATTTATCTCCAAACTTTGAATGCGTTTTTCTCGAAACGACTTTTTTGAGTGCGGTGTAAACGATAATATGAAAACGGTGCATGCGATTCTTATGAAAGTTCGCACAAATATTTTTAACAGGCACACGCAAATTGTGAGTGAATTACTTTTTTATTTATTTATTTATTTTTTTAGTTATAACTAAAAAATAGAGTAAAAAAGGGCTGAAAAATCAATTTTTTTTCAATAGTCCACCATTTTGTTGTTTTTTATCAATTTGAAAATTTTTTTCACTCACATTGGGTTAAATGTATTTAAGTTCAATAAACTTTTTGCATTTTTCGTATTTTTTCACCCGGGACGAAAATAACCCTTACACCAGCAGAACGGATGGCTAACTTTGAACACCTGGAGGGGGGGGGGGGGGGGTTCCGGTTTCGGAGTGACTCGACAAAATTTACAAACGTAGTCGAAAGATGAATAAAATGTTTAAAAAAAATTGTTGTTATATCTTTAATACTTTCTCTTTAAAAAAATCATGAAAATAACCTATTTTTTGACCCGACAAACGAATGTCCTCTTAAGTGGCTGAAAATTGCAATGGTGAGTAAGCACAAGATCAGAGAAAACATTAAGCGCTTGTGTGATTCGGCTGAAGAATGAATGAATGCGGTTTTTCATGTATTAAAAGTTAAATGACCGAATGTCGGTGCTAAAAATACAGGGCCCATGGTACAATTATGTATTTATAAACGTACACGCCTCAACAGAATCTACCGACGAAGAAACGAAGGACACATTCTACGAGACCCTAGAGGAAGTATTTGATGGGATCTCATCATTCGATGTTAAAATCCTCCTCGGCGACCTCAATGCGAAAATTGGAAAGGAAGAATACTTCCAACCAACAATAGGTAAAGAAAGCCTACATGACGATTCAAATGATAATGGTATTCGAATTATCACGTTCGCAGCGTCAAAAGATCTGGTAGTGAAGAGCACGATGTTCAAGCACAAGCAACTCCATAAAGCCACATGGATATCACCCGACGGCGTAACGCGTAACCAAATAGACCACTTCCTCATAGACAAAAGACACCGCTCGAATATCCTTGATGTAAGATCATATAGAGGAGCAGATTGCGACTCCGATCACCTTCTAGTGATGGGCAAAATTAGAAGTCGGCTCGCAACAAACCCACATGGGCACTCACGGGAGACGAGCAAAAAGTTCGACATTGATAAACTAAAAGACCTACGCAAAAGGGCTGAATATCAAGACGAACTAACGAATAGATTTAGCATTCTAGAGAATGTAAGCAGTGAGGAAGAGGAAGCTAATAGTGTGAACACTAAATGGACATCGAGCCCCAGATCCCAGAGCCATCTTTCGACGAAGTTGTAGACGCGATAAATCGACTGAAAAACAACAAGGCCCCCGGAATTGATTGCATACCGGCAGAGCTTGTGAAGCATGGAGGAGGGGCAACCGCTCGAAAGATCCACCAACTGGTTAAAATAATATGGGACAAGGAAGTCATTCCGGAAGAATGGAAAACCTCAATAGTCATCCCCATTTTCAAAAAAGGTGACAGATCTGACTGCGAAAATTACAGAGGAATATCACTGCTCCCAATCACATACCAAATATTAACAAATGTCATACTGGCAAGAATCACAACGTACGCAGAAGAAATATTGGGAGACTACCAATGCGGATTCCGTAGGAACCGGTCAACAAGCGACCAGATGTTCACAATAAGGCAACTGCTGGAAAAGAAGTGGGAATACGGAGAGACGGTTCACCAACTGTTCGTGGACTTCAAAAAAGCCTACGACTCAGTCGCAAGGCAAAGACTCTACCATATTGTGGTTGAGTTGGGGATCCCGAAAAAATATGCCGCCCTCATTCAAATTTGCATGAACGAAAACAAAGGCCGAGTTAGAATAGAAAACCACCTCTCAGAACCATTTGAAATCCGCGACGGACTAAAACAAGGGGATGGCCTCTCACCATGCCTTTTTAACCTTGTCCTCGAGTATGTTATCAGAAAGGTACAAGACGACAACACGGCCGGATCATCTCTGAACGGGGTCACACAAGTGCTCGCGTATGCGGATGACTACACCGTTCTGGGCGATAATCTCGAAACTGTAAGTAAAAACTGTGAAATCATCATGCACGCAGCAGAAGAGGTGGGCCTTGAAATAAACGAAGACAAAACGAAATACATGATTACAACGAGAGCAGGTGGACCTCAGAGAACACATATAAACGTCAGGGGCAAGATATTTGAAAATGTCAAAGAATTTAAATATATGGGAACGATACTGACGACCAGAAACGAAACGTCAAAGGAAATTAACAAAAGACTGCATTCCGGCAACGCTAGTTGGCATGCAGCCAGTAAACTATTAAAATCCAAACTGTTATCACGTAATATAAAGCTCCGTGTCTATAGAACCATAATCATGCCGATTGCTCTATACGGATGCGAAACATGGGCTCTCACAAAACGGGAAGAGAACAAATTCCGCGTATTCGAGAATAAAGTTTTTAGGGGTATATTTGGCGGTAAATATGACGAGGAGTCAGGACAATGGAGGAAACTCCACAACCACGAATTGGAAGAGCTATACCGCAAACCTACAATACTGAGAGCGATCAAGTCGCGAAGATTAAGATGGGCCGGACACGTAGCGCGAATGAGCGATGATAGGACCGTGCATAGAATTCTTGACGGTAAACTAACGGGGAAGAGACCGACAGGACGGCCGCGACGGAGATGGGAGGACAATGTTAGATTGGACCTCGAGGAGATCGGATCGGATGATCGAACGTGGAAGGAGAGCGCACAGGACAGGAAACAATGGCGGAGCCGAGTTGGTGAGGTCATGAACTTCCGGGTTCCTACAGGCCAGTAAATAATAATAAATAAAAAGTTAAATTTTAAAGTAAACCGGTGCTCATTTTTTTTTTATTTTAGAATATGGCAGAACATATTTGGAAATATATAATGCAATCATCAAGATAAATTGAGCAACGACCGTGAGAGTATTGAATGAGTGCAATCGTTTTTGTGCATTTATGATAGATGGCGTTTGTCATGCTGCAGTGCAGCACACATGATCCAAATATACTAGTATTATCATCATCATCATCATCGGCACTACAACCGGGAGCCGGTCTTGGCCTTATTTAGCAAGTCCTGATGCTTATTAAATTTTCCATAATGATTTATTTTGTCTGGGCAAGGTCATTAGTCTTGCGCCAGGGGCTCCCCGACGGGGAATCGAACCCCGGTCTCCCGGGTGACACGCGGGTATACTAACCACTATACTATCGAGGAGCCCTATACTAGTATTATATCTCGTTTAATTTAATTTGGGCCCCATTTTATAAAAGTTTTGCTTTGATTTCAGGTCCGAAAACTTTAATGTAAAACTTTCAAAGAAGAGGTTCAATTTCGCCATACTATGTTATAAGTATTCAGAAAAGGAGTAATTGCTATTGATGCCGTATAAAGTATTCAGAAAGTTTATCTGTGCCGATCACCGAAATTTCGCATAGTAATGCACTGGTTTTTTAAATTCCGAAGAGGTGCATTCAAACTCAGAGATTAGCAATCAAACTCAGAGATTAGGAGGTTTGATTGAAAACAACTTACGAATTTCTATGGAATAGCTTGCGACAGAATTTAATGTCGACAGATCAAACGCGTTTCGATACCTAAAGAAGATGGGTTATTTTTAAGTTAAGAAATGCGCAATAACTTCTGTACCCACACCCTAATATTGTATTCAATATATAGTAGTTCAAAAAACAACAGCAAATTAATAAATTAAAAAGAATTTTAAAAACTAATGAAGTCGTACTCTTTTTGCCGGCTATCGCGAACGAGCCATAACTTGTGCTGCTGTGCTTAAGTTCAAGGTCACTAACGCGGTTAGATAATAATCTTACTAAATTATCTTGCTGTTCATGCGTCTAAAGTTGTGACAAGTTGCGTAAGCTGCCATTAATTTCGAGACTTTTTGATCCGTGATGTCATTGGTTTTAATAATGGTTAGGTAAGGGCTAAATGTCCACTTGCTTCCTATGAAAATAAGGAAAGCTACCAGACGACTAGCTCTCGATCAGATATTACACTATCCTCCTAAAATATCTTACCACGATCGGTTAGCAAACAACGTAGCAAGTTTATACGTTCGTTTTGATACAAAGGAAGGCAATTAAAAACCCTGAATGGGCAGATCTTACGTTTCTATCCCAGTACTATATCAACGCATTCTCCAGTCTTCTTTCTCCATACATCCGGATGAAAACGCCGAAAGAACTCGATTCCACATTTTAAATATAAACAAAAATTCATTCTTTTGATCGTAACCGATATTCAAACCCGCGAGATTGTTATGATCCCAAATAAAGATGCGGTTGAGAAGAAACCCAATGCCTACGGAATTTGTTTGGCCAACAGAGAACCGAATAACAACAACTAATTACAAACAACTAGTTAAAATATCAGTCGGATACATACTACTCACCATCGGACGATAGGACGGGATCTTCTCGTAATCGGAGATAATAAACATCTTATCTTTCTAGAAGATAAAAATCGTCTGCATTTGATATCTGTCTATACATGTCTCCACCAAACTGTTTGACATGAAATGCGAGAACACCACAGAACAACTAGAACTGGATTCATGGAATAAAGATTGAATAACTACAGGAGATCTTCAATTGGAAACCATTTTTAGTGTAAGAGAGTCTGAATGATCTTAACTGTGCTTGAGATATACTCACATTTCTACAAAGTAAACATTCAAATCGCAACGACGTTGTTTACGAGGGCGTCATGAGCTAATATAAATAGAAACGTATTTCTAAAATTTAAACAAACCAAAATAAAACTGAAGATAACACGCACTTCATTTCGTCAAACCTGTATTCATAGAATAACTTATTCGTTTTGAGGTATTTGATCTACTTTAAGTCTCCTACCTCTCACTGCATTCCAGACAGAATTCCGTGACACACTAGCACTAGTCTTAATATGGGTCATAGGCTTGCTTTATTTTTCTTTTTATTTATTTATTTATTTATTTATTTAGTGCCCTGTGAGTAGGGCGTTAGAATATACTCACAGCTAGGCCGGCTCGTCGTAAGAGGCGACTAAAGGCCGAGTGGTAGGTGGGGTCCCAACGCCCTGTCGTCCAGTGAAATACCACCCCATCAAGCTATAGGCTACGTGAAAGGGTCGGGAGAAATCCCTGGCGATCTTTCGGAGCTTGGCTGATGGACCGGTTCGAGAAAAGGTGGTTTCGGTGGTAGTCGGTCCCAAGGTGAGATACCACCCCATCATGTTGTACATTCCGCAATAACGTCGAGAGAAATCTTCGACGGTTTTTCGGATGTGTGGCTGATGGCCCAGACTGACACGGAGATAAGTCATGATGGTACTTTGGCGGATGTTTGTCTTGTTCGAATGTCAATGATGACTTACGTTAGAGTGTTCCGCCGAACACGGTTCACAGGTAAACACTACGGCGCGAAGAGACGCTGCCACAAATAAAACACGGAGCAGTTGCTTTAAACTTGTATTTATTGGTTTCCTCTTCGTTATTATCAATTACGCTGTTTTATCTATTGTCGTCCTCTTCCGTTTATTAGACCACTGCACGTATTAACAAAAATAAATTTTGAATTGATGTTCCGTTGAACTGTTCTCGTTTAAAAATTGCACACTGAATTACGAAGCGGACACTCGATCGACACGGAAAACTAACGACTTCTTGCAACGCATGTACTTGTTAACTTATTTACCGCTTCCTGTCGATCTCCTCGATTAGGGTTCTTTAACTCGACTACCTAAAGTTTTCATCTCCATTTCGAATTTTTCATCCCCTTATCCGTAAAAGAGAATTTTAATCTCCATTTTTGTTCCCATCATCTTATCTGTAAAAACAATTTCCAACATGATCATTATTCTCGTTCTCTTATCTGTAAGAGAAACTTTGCGTCTGGATTTATATTTCCATCTTCCTATCGGAATCTTCTTTCCAAGGATCAAGCGTACCGCCACTTCTATCTCGATCCTATCATGGGATTTGTTTGCGTTACACATCTGGCTTAAGGGAACAAGAGTTTTTGTGTGCTTCAGATGGGTAACAAAGGAACCGTGGGATTTGGTAACGGTTTCTAGATCGCATTTCCAAGTCATAAACATCTGGCGTGAAATTGGGGTTAAGATGTTTATGATTGCAAGAATTCTGTGCCGGGGGGCGAATCGCTACGCCTTTGTTTGCGCACATGCGCTTCTTAGTTTTGGGATCTTGCGAGGAAGTTAGGGTGCTAATTGCTATTAGCTACATGAGGAGATATGCGTTATTCTATTTGTTTTCAGAAAAATGCGTTTAATGGATGAATTGAATTCAATATTAGGAAATTTTGACCGTTAAGTTCGATTGGTTTTTACAATTGAATTCAATGTTGGGTATTTGGTATGTTACCTTTGTTTCAAGCAGAAGGAAGGACTTTGGAGGAACGTGCCTGTGGGCGTGCGAGTAATGGATATAGATGAGTATGTTCCTTGGTGGAACGACGATATCTCAACCTATAGTGGGTTGTGTGGTTCGTAGAACCGCCACAGTACCTTCTGATATAAAGAATTCCCGAGGTAAATTAGTTTCCCATTCGGATCTCCGCGGGGAACTATGTCAGGGGGAACATCTTGCAAATATTTTGGAAAATAACCGAACTAAAAGTAATTCGTCATCGCATAATAGGGCTCGCGCTCGAGGCTCTGTCGTCGCTCGACTGGTAACGGCATTTTGTAACATCAGGGGCGTCGGTTTCACTAATACGGATGTAAATGCCGTCCACCAATATTTGCAAACAGCGAAACCTGATATCCTTCCCCTAACTGAGACTCAGGTCGATTCGTCAACTGATTGAACATATCTGCGTTGGTCAGGATGAGACTTACATTCGAGATTCCGTATTAAGGGGTTAGTTTGCGTCTTCGCGCGGCCCGATGTGGCTTGCCAGAGGATAGAGGCGTTGGAACCCAACATCATGGATATCATATGGTTGAGGGTCGTCTTGGGGAATTCTGTTAAATTTCTCGGTTGCCTTCATCGCTCCCCGAATGACGATCGACTAGCGACATTTTTCGAACAGCTTTCACGTACCGTTGACTGGATACAGATCAACCACCCAGCTTCTGAAATTATCGTCCTTGGCGATTTAAATCTGCACAATTCCGGCTGGTTGGTACATTCTAACAGAACCGACGAGGCTTGGAGGCTGGCGGAGATGTTCGCTGTAATCCGCAATTTGACTCAACTCATGGAGGAACCAACGCGAATGCCGGATGCCCGAGGCGATTATCCGAACACCCTGGATCTGTTTTTGACAACCAAACCGAGTATTTATACCGTAGAGGATTTTGCGCCACTGGGAAACTTATATCACTGCTTGGTATCGGTCGCGCAACCACTTGAATTTCAAACGAATAACCGGTCTAGGGAACTTCCCCATGTATGGAGGTATGGGGCTGCTAACTGGGACGATTTGGAGGTGTGCTTCGGAAACTCCGATGTTAACGCTTGCGGGGAGGCGGTCAAAGAGATTATTCTTCTCGGGATGGAAATCTACATTCCACATTCCATCAAAGGAAGTTCATCAGATAAACCGTGGTTTGACAAAATATGCGAGCAGATTATAGCGGCAAAAATGGAGCTTTTAGGCAATGGCGCTCCAATCCCACTGAGGTGAACAGAACGAATTTTGTTAGAATCAGAAACCCGTGCAACCAGGCGGTTGATAGCGCGAAGAAGGCCTACAACGACAGAGTGACCAATAAACTCCTTCGGTGCCCAACTGGTTCGCGCTCCTTCTGGTCAATGGCAAAAGCTGTCAGCAGCAACTTTCCGTCCTCCTCTTTCCCTACGTTGGTGACAGACAGGGGTACGTTAAGCACAAATTCAATTGATGTGTTCGCGAATTTATTTTCCGCGAATTCAAACCTCAATCCCGGTCTTTTGGAGTCACCTGTGATCGCACCGGTACGGTCTTCCATGTGGAATGTGAGATTTCCCCCGCGTACTATTCAACGCATTCTACGTGAACTGGACTGTAGGAAGGCAACCGACCCGGATGGAATACCAGCAATAGTTAAAAGAAAAAAAAAATTATAAATAATACATGATGCAGAAAAAAATAGAATACATTTAAAAAAGAAAACATATCAGTTATTGTGACATGTTATATAAACAGTTATTGTACGCCGAAAGGAACAAGAAAAATAATAATATATAATTTAGAGTGCTTGCGAAGAGCCAGTAAGTTAATGTAAGAATGATATTTGTAAAATAGAACTTCACATTTAGTCTTAAGTAAAATATGTAATTAATTTGTTAAATAAATGTGGATATAAAACAAAAAACAAACAAATACCAGCAATAGTCCTTAAAAACTGTGCTCCAGAACTATCACCGGTTCTTGGCAGACTTTTTCCCCTACCTTAAGCACGGAGGACAATTCCTACATCCTGGAAAATCGCTCGAGTTCAGCCAATCCCAAAGACGTGAAAAAAGTGTCTCCCACAAAATGACCGTCCGATAGCATTACTGTCTATGTTATCTAAGGTGATGGAAAGAGTCATCAATACCGAGTTAATTAAGTATTTGGAGTGCAACAGTCTTCTGAATGATCGTCAATACGGATTCCGTGACAGGCGGTCCACAGGAGACCTTTCAACCCTTAAAACCGATATATGGACAGCTGCGATTGAGCGGCATGGTGAGTCAAGGGCGGTCGCATTGGATATCTCCAAGCCTTTTGACCGCGTCTGGCACGGGGCATTGCTGAGCAAACTTCGTTCATATGGACTTTCCAAGCAACTTTGCGACTGGATGAAGAGCTTCTTCGAAAATCGATCGATCCGGGTTGTCGTGGACGGTGAGTGTTCGGATCTGTATCCTGTAAATTCGGGGATGCCCCAAGGTTCTATTTTGGCTACAACCTTGTTTTTGCTTCACATAAATAATTTGTTGGAGGCAACGGATAACAAAGTCTTCAGTTTTGCCGACGATAGTACGTTTGTTTCCTCTTTTTCGAGTGATCGACCGATTAGTGCATCAAGATAGCAGCAGTTGAGAAGTAGATAGACTGACTCTTTGAATCAGGATCTAGATAAGGTCCTGCAGTGCGGAAGGGTCAAACTCGTCGACTTCAATGCAGCGAAGACACAATGTACAACATTCACAAAGAAAAGTGGATCATCGGTTCCACAGCTGATGATGAATGACCAGGCCCTCGAAGCTAGGGAAAGCTTGAAATTGTTTGGCGTCACGGTATCGTGGCATAAACACGTATCGACCATCGCCAGGTCAGCCTCAGGAAAACGGAGCTATCTTTTTAGAGCCAAGAAATATTTACTTCGGCGCATCTTCTTCTCCTGTAAAAATCCCAAATTAGACCCGCGCTCGAATATTGCTCTTATGTTTGGAGCTCGGCTCCTAAACATACCCTCGACCTACTTGAGAGCATACAGAGACGAGCGATCCGCCTGATCGGGGACTCGGCGCTGATGTCGGGACTACAGACGCTATCACATCGGGGGCGCGTAGCCGACCTCTGTCTGTTTTACAGACATTATCACGGGTACTGTTCTTCGGAGATTCGTGGTACTGTTCCGCGCAATTCGGTTTATAAGCGCTTCACAAGACAGTTTGCGGTTCATCTCCCAATGGCGCGAACATCCCTGCATCAGAACTCGTTCCGTTACATAGCGGGCAGGCTGTGGAACTTCCTTCCCACGCGAGTGTTCCCGGAACGTTACGATCTGCAACTGTTCAAAAAGAACTGCAACCGCTTTTTGTTGGGATCTCGGGGCGCCCACTCGGCGCTGTAGGTTGGCCTCTCCTGAGAGAAGTGTAATAAGAAAAAAAAAAAAAGTTATTTATTTTTAAATATGGGATTATGCAATATTACATATTTAAACAACACCGCAAGCAGATGTGTTCGCAATCCTGCTCAATCTGCAGAGACAGATGACACAGCTGCAAAATCAAATAAACGAGATCTACTCGCACTTGCCCAATCTAAACAAAAAGTCAATATAAACCCTCTAACCACAACATCAATAAAAGCTCTTGTCGTGAATGTAAATTCACTAATAAGAACTGAGAGAAGAGCCAATCTTTTCAACCTGTTGCAAGATGAAAACCCTGATGTACTTCTGGCGGGGGAAACAAAGTTAAACCAGAGACATAAGATATGGCATAAAAACTACGATATTATACGAAGAGACCGACCTAACTCCACTCAAGGGGGAGGTGTCGCAATCTTTATTAGAAAAGGAATCCATCATAAGGTAATATATAGTGGAGAAGTGCGCAGGTTCCGGGTGCTGGAAACCTGTATCGTACGCATACCCCTTCGGCAAGGAAGGGGCTTGTATGCGATTGCGGTCTATGCACCTGAGGAGCACCAACATAACCTATTTATAGCGGAGCTAGAGACACTCTTTCGATGCTTACATTTGCACCTGGACAAAAACTACTTTATCCTAGGGGGAGATATGAACGCCAAGCATAAAAATTGGGGAAATTATATATCTAATGCCAGAGGAAATCAGTTGGCTGGCTGGTTAGATCAGTATCATATTGAATATAGAACTGACCTGCTGGCAACCGAATATCCATCGTTCCCTAGAGGTAGATCGTTCTTAGATATCTTGCTAATTGACTCCCGACAGAGACTACTTAACACCAACAGACGAAACAGAAACTGTTTACGGACGATTGAATACGACAGTGACCACTGTGCATTCACGGCAGTAATGGAGCTTCCGAGCGATCTCGCAGATCTGGAGGAATTCGTGATCCCGCAACCCTATAACTACGGGGCAATGCGATGGCCGCGGTTCATCAGATCATTAACAAGAGAACTTTGTTCGAATGACTTTAATCTGCCAGTAAACAGAAACCTGACAAATGACGAAATCGACAAATACATTCAACAAATGGACGAAACCGCAAAACGAACAATGGACAAAACAATCCCCAAAACAACAGTTACAGATCACATTAACATGTACAGAAACGCAACAATAAACGCACTCCACAAGAAAAAGAGCAGACTGCTATCGAAACTAAAACAATTACACAGACAGTTTACAGACAGACAAGACCAGGAGATAATATCACTGAAATCCCGATTAAAAAATCTCCAACAATTACTTAAAGCTAATTATAGATTAGCAACAAATTTGTATTGGAACAACAGAATTCGAGCTATAAAAACTAATAACCCGAATATGTTCCCACAAATAAATAAAATATTCAGGAGAAATAATCAAAACGAGATTCAGTGTCTCCAAATTCCACGTACTGAGGTAAACAAGCAGCTGCTAACCAACATTGGCATAGGTGCAGAGAACGCTATCCTCAACAGTAAGCTCTTCGTGATCGAAGATCCTTTGGAAAAGGTGAACGCTGTGGGAGCTGTCTTTCAGGAAATGTACAAGGTGAATGAAAGCATTCACCGAAATCACGACCTGGAGGACAGAGTTCTATTGAATCACCTGCACCTCCGAAATGAAATTTCACTTTGCCAATCGGAGAATCCGGGTTTTACCGAATTCAGTGAAGATAATCTGTCAATTGACATTAATGCCAATGGTGTAGTGGCTAATAGCCTTCTAATAACAAGGGAAGGAATCCAGAGTAACTTCGACTCATTAAGAAGCAAAAAGTCTGTGGGAATAGATGGAGTACCTAACATCGTACTCAAGAACCTGCCCCCAATGACAATAGATATATACACGGTCCTGTTTAACAACGCGCTGAATAATGCATATTATCCCGCGCGTTGGAAAACGGCTATCATTCAGCCTATCCCAAAAAAGGGCAAAGACTGTACAAACCCAATGAACATGCGTTCGATAAGTTTACTCCCAAGCATCAGTAAAGCATTTGAAAAGACTATTAACAAAGCTCTGCTAAAATGGGTAGACGACAACTACATTATTCCAAATAACCAGTTTGGCTTTAAGGCGGGTCATGAAACCACACATGCCGCAGCTAAACTGGTCTCTGACATACAATGGAACAAATGTAGGAACCAATGCACAGGGGCCTGTCTGATCGACTTGAAAAAAGCCTTGGATACCGTCTGGATCGAAGGCTTATATTACAAACTGGTCAGACATGGCATACACAAGCCTTTACTATATGTTTTTTCCGATATGTTAAAGGACAGGAAGGTCATGGTCAAAAGTGGTAATAAAACGTATAATATCAAGAATGGCTTGCAACAGGGTGCGGTACTCTCTCCGATTCTTTTTAACATTTACATTAGCGACTTATTAGATGCACTCCGCAGGCTATTGCGTACGCAGACGATCTCATAATTTACAGAACAGCTCCGAAAGTTGAAATCATAAATAGTTTAATACAGCGAGACTTCAACAACGTGCAGAGCTATTGCGACGACTGGAAACTTAAGATCAACTTCCAGAAATGTGAAGCCATCCTATTTAGAACTCCATTATATAAAGCCACGAACGACACAAGGAAAAACTGGCGAAAGCTAGTTATCGTGGGACCGCATGGAGATAAACTGGAAACCAAGAGTTTAGTTAAATACCTGGGCATCTGGCTAGACCAATATCTGTATTTCAACAGACATGTAGAGGCGGCTCTGGTCAAGGCTAGAAAAACGTTTGCTATGGCAAGGAGGCTATTTCACAGTAGCCAACTTGACAGCAAGGTAAAAGTCATATGCTACATGACGCTAATCAGGCCAATGCTCATATATGGTTGTCCAGTATGGTTTAACATAGGTCCAAATTTGATGGAAAAGATTCGGGTGTTCGAAAGGAAGTGTCTCAGAAGTTGTCTCAGATTATATCGGATACCGGAATCGGACTATAAAAAGTATTATTCAAATGAGACTTTATATAATGAAGCGTACATAAATAGGGTGGATAATTTTATGATTAAATTAATCAGAGGACATATTGCGAGAGCAATAAGCTCGTCCAATGACCTAATTTTCGGGGCCTATTATCCAAACACTCTGTACTATGAGAGCGTGCGTCGCAACGGCTTCATTCCACCAGAGGCGTTCCTTGACTTGGACATGAAAGGGCTTATACAGGATAGATCCGGAATTCCGCTGATCTATCATGTAAGTAGATCATCCGTAGATGGGCGATTGTGCTACGACCGGGAAATAACGCGCACCGAAGAAGAGCTCCTGCGCTTCAGTAGGGCTATCTCCCACAGAGACCGGGACGATAGTATTAGACAGCGTCAACAGTTCTGGTGGTTGAATGGCATATAAAGACCTGGATACCAAAGTCGGTATAGAATCATAGTATCATCAGCTAGCTTACATAGACTTAGCTTTTCTAGAATTAGGGTAGTATAAGATTTAAGTTAAGTTAGGTTAAGTGCTTTTACATTAAAAAAAAAAAAAAAAAAAAAAAAAAAAAAAAAAAAAAAAAAAGATTAGGTAAGTAAAGTAAGTTAAATTTTAAGAAAAAAAAAAACAAAAAAAAATTGACAACGTTTTTCAAATTTTTCTTTGTATTTCAACTAATTATCAGTACTGCCACAAAGTTCTGTCGGCGAAAGGCAAATTATACAAATGTTAAGTAATGTTTAGCTTAGAGCGTCTGCGAAGGACCAGTAAGTTTTTATATAAGATAATTAAGCTAGAATTTAAGCATTTTTTGTCTAGCCTTTAATTTAGAAATTAAGAATATAAAAAGAAAAATAAAAAATGTTTTAAAAATGAAAAAAAAAAAAATGAAATGAATATTACATGTTTCCAACAAACCTTGGAGTAAATGCCGGGTGTCGTATTTAAAAGTGAAAAAAATTGATAAACCTCAATAACATGAAATTTTGAATGGCTAAATGGATTCAATTTGGGCTCCTCGATAGTATAGTGGTTAGTATACCCGACTGTCACCCGGGAGACCGAGGTTCGATTCCCCGTCGGGGAGCCCCTGGCGCAAGACTAATGACCTTGCCCAGAAAAAATAAATCATTATGGAAAATTTAACAGGCCCCAGGACTTGCTAAATAAGGCCAAGACCGGTTCCTGGTTGTAGTGCCGATGATGATGATGATGATGAAATGGATTCAATTTACGTCGACTGGTCCTCCTTAATTAGTTTTGTTTTGAAGAATATCGAATGTCGAGCCTTTCCTTCATGAGCATTCACACAGTACCAACATTTACCCCGATTGCTCCTTCGCAACTAACACTGGTTTACGAAATAAAAAAAAATATCTGTAGACTTGTTGTCATCACATTTTTCCCATTTTTCACTTTTTTTTTACATATTAATCTGTTTTCGAGATATAAATTTCGGATTTTTGTGGTTGAAGTGAAAACTTCTTTTGCACCGTTGTGATGTGAAACTCGATGAAACGAAAAAGCGACACTAAAACGAGACAAACACATACGAGGGTTGCCTCTTATGTTTCGGGATTTGGCAACCCTAGTGTTGCAATTGACAGCTCTGTCGTAAAGTTGGACATTTTTGAGGTTATACGCACTCAGAACGTTTTGACATACGAGCGCTATTTGTGTTGTTTACAGTAACTTAAAAGATTCATCTCGGCGAAAAATGGAATTAAATCGTCAACATTTTCGTGCGATTATTTTTTACAATTTTCGGCGTGGATTAACTCAGCAACAGTGCATGGATGAACTTAATTCAATTTTTGGCGATGAAGCTCCATCAAGGACCAGTGTTTATCGATGGTATGGTGAATTCGATCGTGGTCGTAGTTCACTCCAAGATGAATTTCGTGAAGGTCGTCCAAAATCAGTTGTTGTTCCGTAAACCATTGATGCTGTGCGCGAACTGATATTGGAAGATCGTCATGTGACCTATCGTGAGATTGAGACAACCTTAGGCGTTAGTGGGACCAGCATACATTCAATATTGCATAAACATTTGACCGTCAAAAAAATTTGTTCGCGTTGGATCCCACACAATTTGTCAATCGCCCAAAAAAAGGCTCGTGTCAATTGGTCGAAAGAAATGCTCAAAAAATACGGTCGCGGTGCTTCGAAACACGTCTATGACATCGTGACAGGTGATGAATCGTGGATTTATGCGTATGAGCCCGAAAGTAAACAGCAGTCGACTGTCTGGGTGTTTCAAGATGAGCCAAATCCAACAAAAGTTGTTCGCGCACGAAGCACTTCCAAGCAAATGGTCGCCTGTTTTTTCGGAAAAACTGGACATGTCGCAACCGTACCACTAGAACAACGCAGAGCAGTCAATTCTGAGTGGTACACAACCATTTGTTTGCCAGTTGTCTTCCAAGGAATCAGGAAAACCAACCGTCGAAGACGGATCACTCTTCACCACGACAATGCGAGCTCTCACACATCGGCTGCGACAACTGCATTTTTGAGCACCCAAAACATCGATTTGATGGGTCATCCGCCGTATAGTCCTGACTTGTCACCGAATGACTTCTTTTTATTCCCGTACGTAAAAAACAAACTGAGAGGTCAACGTTTTTCGACACCTGAAGAAGCGGTTGCTGCATTCAGAATGCATGTGTTGGAGATACTTCAATCAGAGTGGCAAAAGTGTTTCGACAATTGGTTCAAACGCATGCAAAAGTGTATAGATCTTCATGGGGAATATTTTGAAAAACAATAAAGTGATTTTCGATGATCAATATTTGTTTTTGTTCTCTAATCCCGAAATATAAAAGGCAATCCTCGTACAAGTATAGGAGTTAACCTGGGAGAGAATGAGATAGAGTACATTAAACAGCGTTTCTTATTATCTCGGAGGAAAGGCGTTGTATAGTGAGTATAGTGTCTACATTGCACTGCCCAATACTTTTTTTTACACAACCCGCACACAAACGGGAATTTGGAGTATCCTTAAATGTCAGAGCACAATGCGAGCGGAAGGAGAGGAAGTGGACAAGGAAAGGAGGTATCGATATACATTGGTCTTAAATACCTGTACATTTCAACGCCGAGGAAATACATGATCAGGTAGAGCATTCCACATTCGTGTGGTTCGGTTAAAGAATGACTCTCTATGTTTATTTGTGCGCCTGAAGTTGACTTTCAATGTGAATTGACGCGCATTCACAGATTGACGGGTATTGTGGGAAAATGTCTGAAGAGGCGGAACACATTCAACAAGTTCAGTTGAACAACGACCGTAATAATACCTATAGAAAAGAGATAGGCATGATACGTTGCGCCTATGTTCTAACGACGGAATTAATCGACTTACGGCTGCGTTCCCAATAAGTTTCGCTGCTCGTTTTTGCATCCTTTCGAGCACGTGTAGCGCAGTTTTGGATGCGCCTGACCAAATGTGGGAATTGAACTCCATTTTTGGACAAATATACGCCTTGTAAAGAGTAGCCATGTCTTAAGGAACCCCATACATTTGGTTACACTTTTCGCAGCTTCAAATATGTGGTCATTCCAATTAAAAGTCGAACTAATTCCACTCATCGACAGTATATTTACGTTGGGGTTCGCCTTTGACGACAAGAGACAGCAGTGAGTTTTTAAGGCATTGAATTCTACTCGGTTAGATAATCCCCATTGATATATCTTGTTGAGGTCGAAATTCAATGTAGCAAGCATAATCTGCTGATTTGTAATAACATTCGAAAACTTTGGTCGGGTAAGAAACTCAATGTACTATCATCAGCAAATGAGTGAATTGGGTTGCGGGTAATGGACAAGAGATCATTTATAAAAATGAGGAAGAGGGTGGTTGAGAGTATGGAATCTTGAGGAACACCTGCATTCATTTGATGGGGGGCAGATTTGACACAATCAAGAACCACTTGGATTGAACGGCCAGGAAGATAGTCTCTTATCCATTGGATCAGGGAATTGTCCACTCCATATGAATGTAATTTTGATAAAAGAGCTGGCTGCCAAACTCTATCGAAGTCTTTTGATATATCTGTATTGATCCTAAATCACTTATCTCACCCAATTCACATTAAACCTCAAGTAAAGTAGTTTTTTCCCAAAAGACGATACATGAAACAACAACATCATGAAATCCGTACCTTCAAATGCATTTCATGGTTGTGCCTTCCGGGAAGTTACGCAAACCAAAACCCCAATCATAAGTGAATCATATGCGTGAATCATATGCGCCACAAATTAAACCAAAAATCTATTTGTCGCACATTGATTCAATTCCCATTAATCCTAACATCATGAAACGCCTAACTCCAAATGCATTTCATGATCTTACTTTCCGGGTATTTGTTTGAATAAATTCGTTTGACTTACCAGAATTTCACTCCGGCTGAAACACACACAAATCTTGTTTGTGCTTCCCGGAATGTGTATAAAATTTTTGAAGGCAAAACTCTGGAGATCTAAATTATAAAAGGCGGCGCATTTTGGATTCGAGATAGGCTCGTTCATTCATTCAGTCATATTCATCGTGTGCTCGTTCTTAAATAGAATCGAATTCGTTGGTGTTAGTCGTCGTCGATCTATCGCGGTTCACATCGAACCTTGTGACTTTGTGTAAGTTTTGTGTGATATATTGCGTTTATTCGTGAATATTGCGACAAGTTCTAATTGCAATAAAAAAAAACGCTATACAAACACGTGTAATTTTCGGTGGATGTCGTAGTCGAAATCTGTCTTCACAGATGCCAGACAACTATACGAGCACTACCCGGGACTACATATTAAAACGGAAAAGAAGAGCCAACGAAACTCTACAGAATTCAACGAAGAAGACCACAAACATGGAAAGTCAAGCGAAACACACTGACTAAGAAAAAAGATTCAGAATCCATCCAACAACTTACAACACAGTTGAAGCAACACCAGGAGGCCATTCTCTCCCTACAGCCACCCACCAACAACAGTGGCGAGGCCATTATGGAAATAACTCCCTCTCAACAACCCAAGTTAATCGATCAAACATCTCTCCCCAAACAACTCCCGCCAACCCGTAAGGAATCAACCAAACAAGCCAAGCCAGCACCGAGTCCCCTGACTGCTCAGCACAAAAATGTTAGACCACCACCAATCTACATCAAAAACGTGACCAGCATCAAGGAAATAAACTTAATAGTATAAACTACCCTAGGACACCGCAACTTCACCACAAACACTAAAGGCTCCTCTGTCTCCATTGCAACAACAACTCTGGTTGAACACGAGAAGACCGTTAAAAAACTTGCGGAACAACGACACCAATTTTTTACCTTCCAACACCATCAGCTCAAACCAACAACATTCATCATTAAGCACATTGAGCCCACTTGCACCAACGAAGAACTAGCAACAGAGATCTTCAGGCGTTGCCCAGAGCTGAAAATCCACAGGCTAGACTATTTTCAAACTCCGTACATGCGAGAGAACAACTTAAGGAACCTACGGATTATCCAAATCCCTCCAAATGAAGACACCAGCAAGCTCAAACAAATTAAGTATTTGTTTACGCATAAGAACAGTATCGAGGCTCCTCGATAGTATAGTGGTTAGTATACCCGCCTGTCACGCGGGAGACCGATTTACTACGGCGAAATTTATATTGGCAATTATTTCCAGGACATAGATACACACACAACCATAGTGGGGAATACAGTACCAAAACAAAAAACTGAAAAATAAATCATTAGAGCTTTATACCAAAGCATTAACGTACCAAATCCACAGCTAAGGGGCCAAGCTATTTTTTTTTCTATATTTCGAAAACATAATATATTGAAAGAATATAGGCAAGAGGAAAAATCAAAATATTAAATATTTACGGAGTTATCGGGCATATGGCCGAGCTGGTGCAAAGGCCAGAAAGCTATACCTTTGAACGAAGAGCCAACAATTCAAGATCTTACTCCCATAATTGCTGAAAAGGTAAAAAAACATCTCCTACCAATTTATGGAGATGTATCTAGAGATGATGGCTCCTCGATAGTATAGTGGTTAGTATACCCGCCTGTCACGCGGGAGACCGGGGTTTGATTCCCCGTCGGGGAGAGTCTGACGCAAGACTAATGACCTTGTCCGGAAAAAACAAATCATTATAGAAAATTTAGCAAGCCTCAGGACTTGCTAAATAAGGCTAAGACCGGTTCCCGGTTGTAGTGCCGATGATGATGATGATGATGAAGAGCAGTATCGAGGGGCCCCATAAACAAAGCATCCTCCATTGGAAGAGATGCCAAGGCTCGGATCACTTAGCGGTAGCTTGTCACCTAAATATACAATGCGACAGATGTGCCGATGAACACCAACCATTATTATTATTATTTATTGGCCTGTAGGAACCTGGAAATTCATGACCTCACCGACTCGACTCCGCCATCGTTCCCTGTCCTGTGCACTCTCCTTCTACGCTTGACCAGCCGATCCGATCTCAGGCAGGGCGTTGGGACCCCACCCACCACTGGGCCTTTAATCGCCTCTTACGACAAGCAGGCCTAGCTGGGAGTATATTCTAACGCCCTACTCACAGGGCTGACAACCCTTCCAAGGTAGGGTCTTTTTGACATTCTTATATGGTAGGGTCATCCGACGCTTTAAAAAGTACCTAAAAGGGCTTAAAAAACTGAAAAAATTCATGTTACTGCATTAACTATCCTTGTATAAGGACCAATCGCTATATTCATGAATATTTAATTTATTTAAATAATAGGAGGAAATAAGTAAATGCCTCCCCCTTTCTCGTGCGTCCCGAGTCTACCATTCAAGGATAAGACCATTTAAGTTAATACGACGGTAGTCCCAAAAGTACCTGACGAGAAGTATACATGACGGTTGTTGCATTGAATATTAACCTTATAAAACTTAAATTTGAGGTTCTATGACGCTACTTTGCTTAGTATATACATGAATATGGACCCTGACGTATAGATGATAGTTGTTCGTGTTATAAAGCCTAAATTTGACATAGCTTAGTATTGTTTTTGTTGACAGTCATTAATATAAACATTCTCAGTGAAATTTTAAAATTTGAAAAAATTAGTCAACCTTAGATGTTACAATACTTTCATTTGAAAGTAGGCTTGCGGGGGTTCTCTTCACCACATGGAGAACCAACCCACAATTCTAACCAACCTTGACCGCTAACAGCGCGTCACTTTAACCCAACTCCCCATGCAAAATCCGAAATAGCATACATTCCAAACTTTGCAATAAAACATTTCCCAAAACTCCCAACAGAATACAATTCAATAGAATATATTCTAAATCATCTCCCTCAATTACTTCACCCCACATATAATTTTTCCCAAAATTGCTTCGGTCAATTCTCTACTTAATTCATATTCCTTGCTTGCGAACAAGCAATCTTAATTTCCCCGAAATTCATATGCTGTAATAAAACGCATATTCAAATCCATAACGGAACATTAACCATCACCACCAACTATACCGAGCCGCATATATTTCCCCGAAATTACTCCGGTTAATATCTTATCTCAACGATTTTCCTTGCTTGCACCCAAGCAATTCCAACTTCCCTCGAAAATTCATGCCCATACTTGTTCCCAAAGCCAATTTCCCGGTATACACAATCAACGAATCCAACTCAGCTTATACGGCGAGGATTCGCTGGAACTGAATTCCTATGCAAGCTTAGCAACTCTTCTCGAAATTCCTCGTAAGTGGCAGCGAGTTTATTTTAGCTATGACTCCACTGCCACGACGCCATGAACTTTTCCTTCATTAGTCAGTCGGGTCCCAATCGCTCAGTGCTACTAAAATATTTCGGATGAAAGTTTTGATTCACGCGAGGCAAAACGGAGCGAGGATGTAACGTAATAAGTAATAGTATTTGCAAATAAACAAGGCGTGGGCCGGAATAGTGATTCGCCGAATTAAAAACGAACAAGGACGATCGTCCTCACCACACGAGGTACTCGGGTGCTTAGTCTTCAAATCCTCCGAAGATTTATCAAATAAAAACTGTAAAATGTTTTCGAACGATGTATACAAAATGACAAATTTCGTTTAGGAACATAACAATAAAAAGAAAAAGTTTACAACCAAACAAGCCGCAAGTGTTTCATTTTTGCTCTTTCTTGGTGGACGGTTATCGACGGAACGGGCGACTATTCTGCTGTGAAATCCCGGTGAACGACCTTCAGCGAATTAGACGGTGGAGGTTTGGTGAACACCGCGCCCTTGACGGCACCCCTACCAAAAACCCCCCACAGGCTCAATCCAACCAATATAAAGGAGAAGCTAGATTTTACTTTGGAGGTATCCAATCCTTCGTTGCGTCAATTCGAACATTACAATGGTCGCCCAACTGAGCCACAAATTACCAAAAAAATCCACAGAATGGTATTGAATGACCGTGGACTGAAAGTGCGCGACATAGCATTTCAAAAAATACAATATTAGCCGAAAATTTCAGCATAAGAAAAATGTGCGCAAGTTAGATGCTGCAATTACTCACTACGGAAAAAACAGCGTTGTAAGAATGACTCAATCGAGTGTATAGGGAAGCTTTACAGCAATAAAGCCAAATTTTTGTGTCGATTCACCACCATGAATGAAACATTAGTCAATCACTTCACACCTGATACTGGGCTGAAAACGGGGCTCGGTTTCAATCAAAGTTAAGACGGTCCTATCTACAGACATGGCCATGGCGCCAGTTTTTTTTTTTTTGTGGGATTGATTTTCTTTGGAAAGAATATTATGCTAACCTATTGCAGCGTTTAAGTGACGAAATCAAGAAACAGCAACCACCTTTAGCGAAAAAAATTTTTTTTTGTTCCAGCAGGGCTATAGATCAATTCACCCATCCATCATCATCATTGTCATCATCGGCACTACAACCGGAATCCGATCTTGGCCTTATTTAACAAGTCTCTGCACCGGTCCCGATTTCGAGCCGATGTCAACCAATTTGGCACGCCCAGGCTCTGGGCGTCCTGGTCTAGGCCATCCCTCCATCACAGACAAGGTCTGCCAAACAGTCGCCTTCCATACATCCTGCTACAAAGGACTTTGCGGACAGGCTACTTGTGGCGGTTTCGCGAAACCCACGGCCCACTTACCTGAAAAACCCCCCATATCCGCAACCCAACTTCCATTGTCTCCCGCCAATGCAATCGCATCGGCACCTGCAAATATTTCCTTTTCCAAGGATATTAATGCATACAAGCATTACATATAATTCCTAAAAAGAATTGCATCTACAAGGGCATTCATACATTATCACTGCATCTCTGCATTAGCGACCCAAAAACCGAATTTCCAATTAGTGTAGATATTCACACTATTGTTCGATCCTGCCGTCGCCATGGATGCCATGCATAGTTGACACAGATGGTATACACAACCGTCATTGTGTATCCATCTAAATTACTTTTCGAAGACTTGCAACTATTGATTCAGTTGCAAGCGCTTCTCGCGGAAATATTTCTTTGTTTGAATCTTCAAACAATCCCCGACGTCACGTTTTGCCGTCGGATCGGATTCAATAGCATAAACATATGCAAACAGTATGGGGCTGCTAACTGGGACGATATGCGAGATTTCTTCGCATCCTTTCCATGGTCGGAGGTGTGCTTCGGAAACTCCGATGTTAACGCTTGCGCGGAGTCGGTATCAGAGATTATTCTTCTGGGGATGGAGATGTATATTCCACATTCCATCAAACGAAGTTCGTCTGATAAACCTTGGTTTGACAAAAAATGCGAGCTGATTACAGCGGCAAAAAATAGAGCTTTTAAGCAATGGCGCTCCAATCCCACCGATGTTAACAGAACGAATTTTGTTAGAATCAGAAACGCGTGCAACCAGGCGATTGATACCGCGAAGAAGGCTCACAACGACAGGGTGATCAATAAACTCCTTCGGTGCCCAACTGGTTCGCGCTCCTTCTGGTCAATGGCAAAGGCTGTCAGCAGTAACTTTGCTTCCTCCTCTTTCCCTCCGTTGGTGACAGACAGCGGGACGTTAGTCACGAATCCAAAGGATAAAGCTAATGTGTTCGCGAATTTATTTTCCACCAATTCAAACCTCGATCCCGGCCTTTTGGAGCCATCTGTGATCTCGCCGATACAGTCTTCCATGCGGGATGTGAGATTTCGTCCGCGCACTATTCAACGCATTCTACGTGAACTGGATTGTAGGAAGGCAACCGGCCCGGACGGAATACCAGCAATAGTCCTTAAGAACTATGCTCCAGAACTATCGACGATTCTTGGCAGAGTCTTCCGCTAATCATATGCACGGAGGACCTTTCCTGCCTGCTAGAAAATCGCTCGAGTTCAGCCAATCCCAAAGACGGGAAAAAAGTGTCTCCCACAAAATTACCGTCCGATAGCATTACTGTCTATTTTATCTAAGGTAATGGAAAAAGTCATCAATACAGAGTTGGTTAAGTATTTGGAGTGCAACGTTCTTCTGAATGATCGTCAATATGGATTCCGTGGCAGGCGGCCCACAGGAGACCTTTTGACACTTATAACCGATATATGGACATCTGCCATTGAACGGCATGGTGAGTCAAGGGCGGTCGCATTAGATATCTCCAAGGCTTTTGACCGCGTCTGGCACGGGGCATTGCTGAGCAAACTTCGTTCATATGGACTTTCCCAACAGCTTTGCGACTGGACGAGGAGCTTCCTTGAGAATCGATCGATCCGGGTTGTTGTGTACGGCGAGTGTTCGGATCTGTATCCTGTAAATTCAGGGGTGCCACAGGGTGCTATTTTGGCTCCAACCTTGTTCTTGCTTCACATAAATAATTTGTTGGAGACAACGGATAACAAAGTGTTCACTTTTGCGGATGTTAGTAGGCTTGTTTCCTCTTTTCGAGTGTTCGGCCGATTAGTGCATCTGCGTCGCATCAGCTGAGATGTAGACAGATTGACTCTCTGAATCAGGATCTAGATAGGGTCCTGCAGTGGGGAAGGTCCAATCTCGTCGACTTCAATGCAGCGAAGACACAATATACAACATTCACAAAGAAAAGTGGATCATCGGTTCCACAGCTGATGCTGAATGGCCGGGTCCTCGAGGCTGGGGAAAGTTTGAAATTGCTCGGCGTCACGGTCTGTGGGAATCTATCATGGGATAAACACGTGTCGAGTATCGCCAGGTCAGCCTCAGGAAAACTGAGCTATCTTTTTAGAGCTAAGAAATATTTTACTCCGGCCCAACTTCTTCTCCTCTATAAATCCCAAATTAGACCCGCGCTCGAATATTGCTCTCATGTTTGGAGCTCGGCTCCTAAACATACCCTCGACCTACTTGAGAGCATACAGAGACGAGCGATCCGCCTGATCGGGGACTCGGCGCTGACGTCGGGACTACAATCGCTATCGCATCGAGGGCGCGTAGCCGACCTCTGCCTGTTTTACAGATATTATCACGGGTACTGTTTTTCGGAGATTCTTGGTATTGTTCCGCGCAATTCGGCTTATATGCGCTCTACAAGACAATCCGACGGATCGCACCCGTTTGTGGTTCATCTCCGGACAGCGCAAACATCCCTATATCAAAACTCGTTCCGTTACAGAGCGGGGAAGCTGTGGAACTCCCTTCCCATGGGAGTGTTCCCGGAGCGTTACAACCTGCAACTGTTCAAAAAGAACTGCAACAGTTATTTGATCATCTCGGGGCGCCCACTCGACGCTATAGGTTCGCCTCTCCCGAGAGAAGTCTAAAAAAAAAAAAAAAAAAGAATCCGATTCTCCCAGTCGGCAGAGACACGATATACGATCTCTATTGTATAAATTATCGCAATCCCTTTTAGCATCTAATGAGTGGCTGCTATTTATGACGTAGGTTGTTTCCCCTTTGTTCTTTTTTTTCTCGTTTCAGGTTTAGTTTATCCTTGGCTAAACGAATCGATAAACACGGTGATGTGTACAAACACATACATATACCACCGCGTCCCAGAGATCGCCCTCCATTGGTCACTGGTCAAAGGAAATTTCATTTCCTTTTCACCACACCACCAAAATCACCCCAAACGAGGATTGAAGCACTGAGTCGTGTCCCAACCAACGCGCAGCATCTCTTCGTCAATGAAGAGTGCACACGAGAGTGTGCACTCCACTGAGTGTGTCAGGATAAGAGTAAATTTACTATCCCCGAGTGTTAGTATGAATCGTGTGTGTCGACCGTGTGAACAATAAAAGCGGAAATTAAAAATAACTTATTTTAATTAAAGTTTGCATGTAAACAAAGAACGTATTAGTGCTAATTAGAAATAAAGAAAGAAATTAACAACTAAAACCCTGCGTGTCTCATTTATCCTGTGTTGCTTATTTGGCGAACGTAACTCAGCGATAGTTGCTCGGTTATTGCAATGACTCAAATTGTGTTTCTCTCTTCCATCGGGAGCTGTTCAGGTATCATCGTTCTGTGAGAACAATCTACGGAAGTGTTTTGATGGAGAATCTTCGTACAACCTGTGCCAACGCCGGCACCAAGACGAAGATTTATGCCACATACTCTTCGCTCATTCGAGCTAGGTGTCCCGCCCACCGGAGTCTAGCCAGCTTGATTTTTTTACAACATTAGCTTCAAGGTAGATCGCGTACGTCTCCATCCATCATCACGATGGCCAAAAACATTGAGTTAAAGTTTGAATTGCATCTTCAGACACCCTCTTCACCAGATTTAGCCCCTCTGATTATTTACTGTTATTATACTACATAAAAATGAATCCGCGAGGAAAGATTTGCCAACAATTAAGAGGTGGACTGGTATTTTAGGGAACTCGGCGATTCTACCTATAAAAAGAGTACCGAAGCTGCATCGCTGGCCAAAATGTATAAATCTAAAGGAAACTCATAAGATAAATAAAGGCAGCTTTCCTGAAATATTTGTTATTTCTTTATTAAGTCGAGTACCTCTGGGACTACCCTCGTATTGTTATTCTATCTTCAGTCAAAATCACCACTTCTTCTCTAAAAAAACCTTTAGCTACCACAACTATACTCCTCCCATTATGAAAATTATTCTATATGCCATCTGTCCTACGACTTACGATCTCATAAATGCAACCATGCACACTAGACAAAAACGAAGCAGTAAATTGTCAAGACTTAGAACAAGGAAGTTGACTAATACTACACCATAGGTAATCTAATCAGCGTACATCCGAACTCGCCTGCACACCTGCCCAAGAAAATTTACAATTTGCAATCCCTATCACGATTTCCTGCGAAATGAGCACAGGGCATGTGAGCGGATTAAAAGATGAACACCTGGTCGCGAAAGTAGAGAAAGCTTCTTGCAGACGACTCAAATATTTGGTACTTTCCTGCGGCACTTTTTTTTGCCCAGGAAAAAGTGTCGAGACCATTGTCTAACGCAAGCCCAACCATCACACTCTACACCGACTTCAACTTGATTGGAAGATTGAAAACTATTAGGACTCACCTCATCGAAAATGCCGCAGATAGATGTCGGGAAGAACTTTCGACTTGACCGGATGCGCTATTTGCTTTGGCTTTGGACTTGGATTTGTGTTATTGGCAACAGTCGCGCCTTCGACAGGAGAACAAAGCAAAGTCGCCACGATCATTTGGCGGCTCAGGTATGTAAAGAAATCCCACACGACTGATTGCTAAATCAACAAATCGAGACTCGGTGTGTAGGTGCACGTAAGCATCAGTTGAATTTGAAATAGTTGGTGTAATACGCGTCAGATAATCGCCACGCTATAAATTCCGTGGAGCTATCATATCTTTCTACAGAGATTGTCTTTATAGCGTCTCCTTTGGTTTATGGATTCAAATGAGGTGCGCAACACGACACTGATCGCGCCAAGCTTGTAACTAATACTGAGATGCATTCTGTTTTTATTTTACTTAGTTTTAGTATTATTTTTGTAGTCGTTTCGATTATAGTAAGTCGTGTGAAGCAACGCAGCCAGCCTGATGATTACTGCTTATCTAGGAAGCGCAGAGACATCAGTTGTCGTATCTAAAGTGCGACTTGATTTCTGTTAGGGAATAAATGTACTCATACTTCATATCTGTGTTGTTATTCGTCTTCGTTTGAGTTCAATTAAATGACAAAATAATTTATTTATTATTCGACCGCGTTAGCAGTGCTAGCCGCAGTTGTGGAATTGGTTGTGGGAGTCCGCAAAAATCACGAGCAACACTGAATGACACGTAGCTACGAGAGCTTCCTATTGGAACGAACAGACACCCTAATCTGATTTGCTTTGGTAACACGACATGCAATTAAATTCGAACTTGAAGAGATGGCGGATGAGTTTGTCGATTTGAAGAACGACACAGTGCTTTTTTAAATGAAGTCTTTGGCTAAGGGTAGTTGGGCACTCTGTATTTTTAGTTAGCGAGGGGAGAAATAGGACCCGCCGCCCAAAAGGCATATGGTCCCAGGAAGAACAAAAGTTGAGTCATGGCCTGGTCCTTCTACAGCGCCACTTTAATTGAATTAATTATACAAGTTGCTATTTGATCCAATTCATCATTGACTGTAATAGCTGCCATTCACAAACTAAAATTTCTGGGAAAGGTTAAGCTTACGAAATTAACTCTTAAATACCAGCAGGGCCATCTCTGGCTTAGGCCAGACACTTATCGTACAATGCACCTATGCCTTGGTGGGCCTAGAATGCAGTGAGTTGAGTATATCCTGATTATTAATTATGAGGCTCGAGGAGGTTGATCGAGCGTGTTAGAACGAATACGAGAATATCAACGTCCTCTTGAACGAATACGAGAAAATGAACTTCCAACAGATCAGCAAACTAGTGAATCGGGTTGGAAGTGTAGGACAAGGGACCATTTATCAAAATGAGGTATAGAGTGAATGACAGTAGGAAGCATTGAGGAACGCTGGGATTAATTTGATAGGAGGCAAATTTAACACCTCACAGAACCACTTGGATTGAGTTGCCAGGAAGACATGCTCTCATCCATTGAATCAGTGTATCGTCAACTCCGTAGAACAACAGCGCTAGAAGCTCAACACTGTCGAATACTTGAGATATCCTCTGCGATAGGTTCGTGTTCATCGAAGCAGTGGGTAGAATGGCTCAATTTTTGGGAAACATAGGGCATTACGTCGTCTATCGATTTAGTGCGGCGAAATTTATATTGGCAATTATTTCCAGGGCATAGATACGCACACAACCATAGTGGGGAATACAGTACCAAAACAAAGAACTGAAAAAGAAATCATTAGAGCCTTATACCAAAGGATTAACGTACCAAATCCACAGCTAAGGGGCCAAGCTATTTTTTTTTATATTTCGAAAACATAATATATTGAGAGAATATAGGCAAGAGGAAAAATCAAAATATTAAATATTTACGGAGTTATCGGGCATATGGCCGAGCTGGTGCAAAGGCCAGAAAGCTATACCTTTGAACGAAGAGCCAACAATTCAAGATCTTACTCCCATAATTGCTGAAAAGGTAAAAAAACATCTCCTACCAATTTATGGAGATGTATCTAGAGATGATGGCTCCTCGATAGTATAGTGGTTAGTATACCCGCCTGTCACGCGGGAGACCGGGGTGCGATTCCCCGTCGGGGAGCCTCTGACGCAAGACTAATGACCTTGCCCAGGAAAAAACAAATCATTATGGGAAATTTAACAAGCCTGAGGACTTTCTAAATGAGGCCAAGACCGGTTCCCCGTTGTAGTGCCGATGATGATGATGATGATCTAGACATGATGGGGGGATGGGAGCGAACACACAGGGCAAAGTCCCTGATTGCTTTCAACCCGGCGAAGGCCAGGACGATCCTTGTCCCTGTTCAATCCAAGTTGACATGTAGTCTCCACGTGACACCCCTGGATAGCTACTTTGACACCCGCCAAGTAGTGAACCAATGCATGCATCGACATCCTGAGAAAGGTTGGCGCAAGGCTAATAACCAGGCCCGTAAAAATGAATTATTATGGCAAATTTAACAAGCCTCGGATATGGACCGGATACACGACGACGACCACGGAAACGAAAATGGCTAAATGATTTAAGAATTTTTACATGGAACGTACGCTCACTATACAGAGCTCGAGTTGCACAGCAGCTAGCCGATGCCCTATCCGAGTATACGGCTGACATAACACCATTGCAAGAAATAAGATGGACGGGGAGTGGTGTAATTCAAAGAAACGAGTATGGCATTACAGCTGTCATGCAAAACACCATGTGCTCGGGATAGGCTTTCTAGTCAGCCAAAAACTGAAGCCTGCCATTATCGGCTTTAATGCAATAAACAAAACGGTATGCACTCTTCGCGTGCGAGGCAAGTTTAAGAACATAAGCCTCATAAACGTTCACGGACCTACAGAGTACTCCCCCGACGACGAAAAAGAAGAATACTATGAGATCTTCGAACGGGCCTTCACTGCCTGCCCAAGATACGATCTGAAAATCGTTCTTGGTGATTTGAATTCCAAAATAGGTCGGGAGCCGGTTTTCAGGCACTACGCAGGTTCCCATAGTTTGCATGAGAACACTAATGGCAATGGACTACGAGTCATAGAACTGGCAGCATCAATGAACTTAGTCGTTGCGAGTACCAGGTTTCCGCGTATAGATATCCACAAAGTCACCTGGGTATCACCTGATGGATCCACTCGCAACCAAATTGACCACGTGTTCATAGATCGCCTCCACTACTCGAGCCTGATGACGGTATGAACGTACCGAGGTGCCAACGTCGACTCGGATAACTATCATGTTCGTACAGTTTTCCGAGCGCGGATTGCCTTACAGGGACGTATTGCATCCGCCGATCAGGTTCGAATGAACGCGGCTGCCTTGCCCAATGAGAATACCAGTAACACCTTTGGTCAAGCGCTAGGACTCGCCCTCGAAGAGCTCGATGGAGGGAGAGTAAGTCCTGGGGCCAGAAGAGTAATGGACACGACTTAAGAATGTTGTCATCACTACTGCCAACTCCATCTTAGGCAGTAGTCGTAGACATCAGAGCGATTGGTTTGATGATGAGTGCAAACTAGCGACTGAACATAAGAATGCTGCATACCGGACAATGCAGCAGTCTCATAGGACGCGGGTACGCGAGGAGAAATACAAAGAGCTCAGAAGATCTGAAAAAAGACTTCACAGACAAAAGAAAAGTGCCTGGGAAAAAAACCTTGTCTGTGAAATAGAGAAAAGTAGAGAGCGAGGTCCGCACCAGGCGCGGCAGTTCTACCAAATTGTCCTCAGTATTACGCGGTGCACACCACGCTACGCTTACTGCAAGGATAAAGAGGGTAATCTGATCACCGATCCTGAAGGCATTCTGGAGCGATGGGAAGTGCACTTCAATGAATTGCTAAATGGTCAGCTCACAGAAGAAATGGAGGCTCCACCAAGGCAAGATCAAGACTAATTGCTGCATTGAAGAAACATTAAAAGCCATAAGACAGCTCAAATCAAATAAAGTCCCAGGAGCGAATGGCATACCAGCTGAGCTGATCAAACAACGCGGGACAGCGTTGCATCACGAAATTCATGAGATCGTGGTGCACGTATGGGTCCAAGAGGAGATGTCGGAAGATTGGCGTCGTGGAATAATCTGCCCCATGCATAAAAAGGGAGATATCACACTGTGCAGCAGCTATAGGGGTATAACATCGCTGAGCACCGCCTATAAGATATTCTCCACTATCCTACAATATCGGATAGCCCCATACTCTAAAGTCATCATTGGTCAATATCAGTGTGGCTTCATCCCAGGCAAATCAGCGATTGATCACATATTCACCCTTAGGCAGGCGATGGGAAAAGGTCTGGAATTTGAGATTCCATTATATCATCTATTTATAGACTTTAAGGCCGCCTACGACAGCATAGCCAGGGTAGAACTATATAATGCCATGAGAGAGTTCGCCATTCCAAATAAATTGATACCACTTTGTAGGTTGACCATGACAAACGTAACCAATCAAGTAAAAATAGCGAATTACTGGCGAAATCAATCACCATCATCATCATCGGCACTACCAACGGCGTCCGGTCTTGGCCTTATTTAACAAATCTCGTGGTCGTCGTCGTGTATCCAGCCCATATCCGAGGCTTGTTATATTTTCCATAATATTTTGTTTTTCACAAGTAACGGTGCAAAAACTGTTGCAGTTGGGATTTGAAATTCTTCCGCATCCACCGTACTCTCCTGACATCTCCCCAACGGACTACCATCTTTTTCGCAATCTGGATTCATTTTGCCGGCAGAAGGTCTTCCGGAACCGAGCAGAGGTCATAACAGCCTTTGAAGATTTCATTGCCTCAAAAAGACAGCACTTTTACGAAAAAGGAATATTTGACCTTGTATCACGTTGGAAGAATGTCATAGATGCCAACGGATCCTATTTTGATTGAATAAAGATGTACGGAAAAATAATATTGGCTGTTAAATGTTTACTATAAAATCGGACATTTCGTGTGGTACAACCCAATATATCTGTAAAAGGTACCTGCATTGTACGGATTTAAAAGACACCAATATGAAGAGGTTTTGTAGAGCACTTATACAATAAGATTCGTTCTCTTCGTTCGGTCGTTAATTATTTTTCTTTTAATTTCACTGCTTCTACGACAAAAAGAGGATCGTCATATTACATCTGAAAAGTTGGGTGGCAAGTTTATCACAAAGTCAAAGATAGAGTAATATTTTGACATTCTCGTTTGACACACCGTCAAAACCTTACATAGATTTACAACTGACTTATGAAGACCCCATTATGTTTTGAAAACAATTAAAAAACATATTTGCATAATCTAATTGTTTCGAATAAGTACGGTCTTTGTCAAGTGAAGTTTTGAATCGATGTCGAATACTAAACAAAACTGCTACCAATATTTAAAACGCGTCTAACCGACTTATATCTACCAATCGTATTTTCGAGTCAAATTTCAACTTTCACTAGATTCCACAATTATTTGACTGGTCTCTGCATATCGAAGCGGCGACATCGAGCTCACGTCTTTCTATCTTGAGTCATTTTCGATCGATATCAAATTTATGTAAATATTTTACAATACTAAATTCCGCATCAGCAATAGTAGATTTCGACAGCAGATGGACGTTCGTCATCTGCAGGTGGCATTCAAATGCATTAATTGAAATCTTATCGGCTAAAGTTTGGCATTTGTCGTCGGTCGGCTTCGGCTTTACCGGTAACAAAGCAATTACATCATTTTTAATTCCGTTCAGAACCCACCTGAAATATCGTTTAGATCATTGATATGATATTTCTAATAAAATCTCCAGACAAATACGTGAAAAAAAACACAATTTCCAGGGTACAGTTAAATTAATTTCAAATCTGATTAGCGATAATAGATACAATTCTGGTACTCAAAGCAAGCAATTGGGTACCATGTCCCGAGATAAAGCCAACATAGTGCCTCTACTCTTAATCGAGGAAATGAAGTTCAAAAAGCACTCGCTAAGAAAATTGATAACGATTTTATTAATCAAGTGAAATAATGAAACAAAAACACAAAAATTGATACGTTTTGGAATTTTGTTTTTGTTTTGTATGATTTTTCTCTTCAAAAATCGTAAGTCGCGTCTTCACGGGATTTGGGTAAAGTATAGTATATCCCAATCGTAAGTCAGTCAACATTTCCCTCTTCTTTGTTGGCTGTTCTTCCTACTAACTTATAATGCTCTGTTAAAAATTCCCGTCTATCCTTTCCTTATTAACCCTTTGTATACTATAACTCAACAGGCTACATTGACTCACTACAACTTGGTGTACCTGGAACATCATTTATAAATCGATTTTATGTGCAACTCGTAATGAATCAAGTCAAGTCACTGAAGCTGATGCTATTAGGAAATACTAGTATGTCAGAGAGAGAGATCTTTTATTTCGTAATAATATTTTCAAAAAAAAAGTCTGTGACCGCACATTTTACAATTCAGAGATTTGATAAGTTATATCTTACAACTGAAACATTATCTTAGATAAAGAAAAGAAAAATATGTATAATTAATAATTAAAAGAATAAATCGAAGGAAAATACGAAAAAGAAAAACCTTCATTTAAAAATAAAAAATAAAAAAAAATAAAACCAATAATAAATAATATAAAATGTAAATATTTACATGAAATTATGACAAATTAAGCAAGAAGCTGGGTTATGAGAGGATTTTCAGAACTTTCACAGCTGGTGTTAAAGTTATATACTAGTTTACGAATTCTTTCAGAAATCAATTCAACATCCGCCCTTCCGTGGAGACTTAAGGTTGAATAGTGCCAAGGGAGGTCTAGCATCATTTTCAAAACTTTGTTTTGTGATACCTGTAACTTCTTTAAATGGCACCTTGCAGCGTTACCCCATACTGGACACCCATATAACAGTATAGCTTGGAAAATAACTTTATGAATAATCATCTTATTTTCATTTGTGAGTAAAGACTTGCGATTAATAAAAGGGTAAAGCATCTTAATAGCAATACTCATTTTATTAAGAGTACTTTGAATATGTTGTTTAAATGTGAGTTTTGTATCGAGATGAACTCCGAGTTACTTTACGGATTGCTCCCATGCAATCGTGGTACCATTTATTTGCAGCTGACTGCTGGGAAGATAGCAAGCTTTTCTCTTTCGTGTAAAAAAGATGGCTTGTGTCTTCCCGACATTTAGCTTGATTTTCCATTTCATATAATATTTTTCAAGTATCTCGATCGCATGCTTTAGATTTGTCTCAACGTTGAGAGAAAATTCATGCGACGCAAATACTGCAGTGTCGTCAGCGAAGATAGCTGATTCACATTGCGGTAGATTTGGAAAATCCGAAGTGTAGATATTGTACAAAGCTGGACCAAGTACTGAGCCTTGGGGGACGCCACAATCAAAAAATATCAATCTAGAAACATCACAATTGACATGGACCTGAAAACATCTATTGGATAAGAAACTCTGGACGACCTTACACAAATACAAAGGAAAGTCGAACTGTATCATTTTATATATTATCCCATTGTGCCATACGGAATCAAAAGCTTTTTCAATGTCTAACAATATCATGCCCGTTGATGTGAACGTGAACGATGGTCTAGAACATGGCTGCAAATTCGTTTAACCTGGTGCGAGGTGCTGTGAAAGCGTCGAAATCCAAATTGGATATCGGGGAAAATATCTTTATCTGAAACAACTTTTAAAATATGTTGTTTCAGGATTTTTTCAAAAACTTTACTTATGTTGCTAAGTAAACTAATTGGCCTGTAACTTTCAGGTTTATCTGGGGCTTTTCCAGCCTTAAGGATAGGTACAACCATTCCTTTTTTCCAACATTGAGGAAAGTATTGACATTTAAGGCATGCATTGATTATAAATATTAAGTATTTAATTCCAATATGAGGCAATTGTTTTAGATAGGCATTCTTAACTTTGTCTAGTCCGCCTATTTTTCGTATTTGCAAGCACTTGATTACATTTCTTACGTTTTCTTCTTCTACAAATGCATTTAGAGGAGTTAATTCGTTTGTGGTGTCGAATCTTTCGATTCTGTTACCGACAAGTTCATTAGTTTCAAATTCACCCAAATGCTGAGAGACCAAGTGATTTTTTGAAAAACCTGTTCCAAATAGGTTTGCTTGTTCAAAACCTGTAAAAAAAGTAGTAGAAGAATCCTTCAGAAATGGTATTTTACGATTTTTATTCTTGATTAACTTCACTACATTCCAGAACGGTTTAGCATTTTTATCCATAACGCTCAGTTTTTTGTTCCATTCTCTATTACGATGGATTCGTATCTGGTCAGTAATGCGCTCATTAAAATGGGAAACCATTGATCGAAAAAGGGCTGACGGTAATTCTGCCAGTTTCTTCGATGAATGTTTCTCACTTTAATCAGCTCTAAGATATGGATTGGAAGTTTTTTAAAAATATCTTTTTTTACTCTTTTGGGAATACTTTCATCAACCGAAGAAATTATAGCTTGTGTAAAGTTTTGTACAATAAGGTCAACATCATCTTTACAAGACACTCTTTCAAGATTTGTAGTACTATTTTGAAGGCTCATTTTAATCTTTGATTTGAATGAATTCCAATTAGCATTCTTCATGTCCAGGAAATATTGAATCTTTCTTTCACCCAACCAAGAAAGGTTACAAAAAACAGGATTATGATCTGAACTGAGAGCGCTTAACGAAACGGGTTCTGTTATAAGACCAGGGACATTTGACACAAACAAGTCAAGGACAGAGGGGATGCCACGAGAACCTGCGGGAAAATAAGTTGGACAAGGTGGATAAAAAATATTAATTGGTAGTGCCAATGGAAGGGCAGCCAATATATTGCCCCAAGCATTTGCTCTTACACACCCCCAATCTCTATGCCGGCAGTTAAAATCACCACCTAATAGAAATTCACCATTCATTGTGAATAACTTTTTTAAATCTTGCTTGAGCCATTTTCTTTTAATATCCGACGAAGATCCACCAGGGAAATAAACAGAATAGATTTTTACTGTCTTATGGTTTCTTAACTTAATCATTACACATACATTCTCCACAAGCCTAGTTGGAATTACAGGTGAAAGCGAATGTTGAATTGACTTCCTGATAAGAATCGCCACTCCCCCACTCCTTTGGTCTACTCTATCAATGCGATAGCAGTTAAAGTCAGATGATGGGAGTCTTATATCAAAATTAAGCCAAGTTTCTGTTACTAGAGCAACATCAACTTTATAGCTATTTAAAAAGTTTAAAAAGTCATGAAATTTATTACGTATGCCTTTAGCATTCCAAGTAATTATTTTTATATGTGTATCTGCCATTTTTTTTTTTTTTTCGGCACTACAACCTGGAACCGGTCTTGGCCTTATTTAGCAAGTCCTGAGGCTTGTTCAATTTTCCATAATGATTTGTTTTTTTCCGGGCAAGGTCATTAGTCTTGCGCCAGAGGCTCCCCGACGGGGAATCGGTCTCCCGCGTGACAGGCGGGTATACTAACCAGTATACTATTGAGGAGTTTGCCATTTTACTTAACATTATTAGTGTATAAAAACTTAGTGGCTAAATGCGCGATCACATTAAATTGTTCTATTTTCGTTTTACAAACTGATAAATTTGAGATCATTTCCATGCACAAGGAATTTAGTTCCTCGATTGTGAAGAGTGCTGAATTGTTGTTGGGTAAATTATTGTTATTCTTTGATGAAGAAGCGCCGCGTGAGTCATTTTCCCATGCATTAATTGTTGGTGGTAAACTTTGAATTCGCGGGCTTGAATTTGGAAAGCTTTTGCTCGGAGCATTGGTCAGTCCCAGTCGTCGCTGTGGCTGTGGAAGCGTAGGAAAATCACTCATAGAGGCAAACGAAATCGGTTTTTGGCAAGCTTGATGATTAGAAATTTGAGTTGATGCAGCGAAATGAGTTCTTGGATGGATCTTGGATCTTCCACATGATCTTTCTTTTATTTCTAAGTATTTAGATCTACTGGTGCATGTGACGTCAGTAGCTTTATGATTGCCGTTGCAGTTGGCACATTTATTTACCGAAGCGTTATTACATTCGCTTGTTTTGTGTGAACCAGCGCAAGTAGCACAATATGTTTTTATGTGACAATTTCTCTCACCATGTCCAAACATTTGACAATTAAAGCATTGTGTCACCTTACCTTTGATTTTCCTTTGGAAGTTCCAGTTCACTTGGGTATGAAAAATTGAGCGATAATTTTTTTTAAGTTCACTTAATTTAATTGTCCCATTTTCAAAGTGAATGAGATAAAAAAAATCAGTAAATTGATCATATTTTTTTTCAATTTTTTTAACATCAGAACATTTTAAGCCAAGCGAAATGAGTTCAGTTTTGAGTTCATTAGTTTTTATATCATCCAGTCCATACAAAATAACTTTGAAAGTTTTAGCACTTTTAATATCATGAGAACAATATTGACAGTTATCCTCTTTTAATTTTTCTAACACAATATTAAATGATTCAATAGTTCCGAACATTATTTTTATACCAATTGTTAATTTTTTTATTGATTAACTGGATATTTTAAGCTTTTTCATAAGGCTATGCACATATTCTGGTGATTTTTGCAGCACTTTGATTGGTGGCACATACACTTTTCTGATTATTGGCGAATCAGTTTCGTCCATTTCAGAATTATCTGTATCTGGATGGCATTGTAGGGGAGGGAATTTATTACAGTAGGGTTTTTTACCAAGCCCACTTGTTGGATGCATAGTGGAACGAAGTTTTTTATCCGAGGACAAGCAATTGTCCCCGGTATCAGGCGATCTATCGCGTTTGGGAATGGTTGTAATGAGAACTCGCGACCGAGATGAACACGTCAAACGCAGTCGAAAGCTCCGGGTGAACTCACACTAGTATGTCATTCGTCTGTTTATAGTAGACCAAAAGTAGTTCCAACAAATCAAGTTATGTGGGTTCATTTAGCCTGCATGTCTTTTTTATTAGTTCAGGAAAAATAAATCCATAAATTTGATGGTTCTAGTGATATATATCTCGTAAAGTATTGATAAAAAAAAATCGGACTTGTGCTCGATGGAAATGTGACATCCAATACTAACCAAAACATCCTTGACAGTTTTTTTAAAGGCTCTATTCAGTAGACAGTTATAGAGTGTAAAAGATGCTATGGAAGTCAACAAACAAAAAATAAGGCATATTTTACAAATCCGGACTGGCACTCGAAGGATATGTGACATTTTGTACTAAAACAAATCCTACTCCTAAAAAAATTATGTGCAATTTTGGTTGTGTCGATTTCAGGGCAGTGTTTTCCATAAAGATGCACCTTACACAGCGAGGGTCGTCCTCAAAAATATCGATAAAATCGTACAAATGAACGAGATATTGCGGCACATTAGCAGAGCCAGCTCCACCCAAGACCTACAGATTGACCACCAGACAGTTTTAAACCATCTGCATAAAGCTAGAATCAAAGAGATGTTTGGATGCCACACGAATTGACGCAAAAAGCATGATGAATCGAATTTCCTTCTGCGAAGCTTTCGCCAGCCAGTAGTTCATCGACCTATTTCTACAATTTCGGAAGTCGTTATATCACCATCATCATCATCTTCGGCACTACAACCGGGATCCGGTCTTGGCGTTATTTAACAAGTTTGAGACTTGTTAAATTTTCCATAATAATATGTTTTTCCGTGCAAGGCTATTAGCCTTGCGCCCACCTTTCTCAGGATGTCGCTGCATGCATTGGTTCACCACTTGGCGGGTGACAAAGTAGCTATTCAAGGTTGTCATGTGGAGACTGCATGTCAACTTGGATTGAACAGGGACAAGAATCGTCCTGGCCTTCGCCGGGTTGCAAGCAATCAGAGACTTTGCCCTGTGTGTTCGCTGCCATCCCCCCATCATCTCTAGATACATCTCAATAAATTGGTAGGAGCCTGTGAGTAGGGCGTTAGAATATACTCACAGCTAGGCCGGCTTGTCATAAGGGGCGACTAAAGGCCGAGTGGTAGCCGGGGTCCCAACGCCCTGTGCCCCCGGTGAAATACCGCCCCATCAAGCTATAGGCTCCGTGAAATGGTCGGGAGAAATCCCTGGTCATCTTTCGGAGCTTGGCTAATGAACCTCTAACACATACACACAAAATACACAAGCGAATAGTGAAGAACACCGAACGAAAATCGAATAAGAAAATACGTCAGAGCCGTATACCATAGCGATAACATAACAATTCACATCAGTGGAATATAGTCGAGTTTTATAATCACATTCTAAAATCGGCCAGTAGCCTGATGTGTTACGTTTCGGTTCAATTTTTAGTGATTCTAACTGTCATAGCGTCAGTTCGAATCACACGTTCTTCTTCACTATTATTTCAAACGCTATAAACCGGTTCGAGAAAAGGTTGGTTTAGTTGGTAGTCGGTCCCAAAAAGTGAGATACCACCCCGTCCCGCTGTACATTCCGCGATATCGCCGAGAGAAATCTTCGACGGTGTTTCGGCTGTGTGGGTGATGGCCCGGACTGACACGGAGATAAGTCATGATGGTACCTTCTAATATAAAGAATTCCGGAGGTAAACTAGTCTCCCATTCGAATCTCCGGGGGACTATGTCGGGGGGAACATCATGCAGATATCATGATAAATAGTGGAACTTTGAGAGGTTCGTCATCACATAACCGGGCTCGCTCTCGAGGCTCTGCCCACTCTCGACTGGTAACGGCATTTTGTAACATCAGGGGCATCGGTTTCACCAATACGAATGTAAACGCCGTCCACCAATATTTGCAAACAACGAAACCTGATATCCTTGCCCTAACTGAGACCCAGGACGATTCGTCAACAGATTCGACATATCCTCGTTGCTCAGGATACGACTTACATTCGAGATTCCGTTTTAAGGGCGGAGTCTGCGTCTTCGCGCGGTCCGATCTGGCTTGCCAGAGGATGGAGGCGTTGGAACCCAATAGTATGGACATCATATGGTTGAGGGTCGTGCTGAGCAATTCCGTTAAATTTCTTTGTTGTCTTTACCGCTCGCCGAATGACGATCGACCGGCGACATTTTTCGAACATCTTTCACATGCCGTCGACTGGATACAGATCAACCACCCAGCTTCTGAAATGATCGTCCTTGGCGATTTTAATGTGCACAATTCCGGCTGGTTGTTACATTCGCACAGAACCGACGAGGCTGGGAGGCTGGCGGAGATGTTTGCTGTAAGTCACAACTTGACTCAACTCGTGAGGGAGCCAACGCGAGTGCCTGATACCCGAGGCGATTATGCGAACACCCTGGATCTGTTTTTGACATCCGAACCAAGTATTTATACCATAGAGGTTTCTGCGCCACTGGGAAACTCAGATCACTGCTTGGTATCTATCAAGCAAGCACTTGCATATCAAAGGAATAACCGGCCTAGGCAGCTTCGCCATGTATGGAAGTATGGGGCTGCTAACTGGGACGATTTGCGAGATTTTTTCGCATCCTTTCTATGGTTGGAGGTGTGCTTCGGAAACTCCGATGTTAACGCTTGCGCGGAGTCGGTATCAGAGATTATTCTTCTGGGGATGAAGATGTGTATTCCACATTCCATCAAACGAAGTTCGTCTGATATACCTTGGTTTGATAAAAAATGCGAGCTGATTACAAATAGAGCTTTTAAGCAATGGCGCTCCAATCCCACCAACGTTAACAGATCGAATTTTGTTAGAATCAGAAACGCGTGCAACCAGGCGATTGATACCGCGAAGAAGGCTCACAACAACAGGGTGATCAATAAGCTCCTTCGGTGCCCAACTGGTTCGCGTTCGTTCTGGTCAATGGCAAAAGCTGTCAGCGGTAACTTCACATCCTCCTCTTTCCCTACGTTGGTGACAGACAGCGGGACCTTAGTCACGAATTCAAAGGATAAAGCTAATGTGTTCGCGAATTTATTTTCCGCGAATTCAAACCTCGATCCCGGCCTTTTGGAGCCACCTGTGATCTCGCCGGTACGGTCTTCGATGCGGGATGTGAGATTTCGTCCGCGCACTATTCACCGCATTCTACGTGAACTGGATTGTAGAAAGGCAACCGGCCCGGATGGAATACCAGCAATAGTCCTTAAGAACTGTGCTTCAGAACTATCGCCGGTTCTTGGCAGACTCTTCCGATTATCTTATGGACGGCGGACCTTTCCTGCCTGCTGGAAAATCGCTCGAGTTCAGCCAATCCCAAAGACGGGAAAAAAGTGTCTCCCACAAAATTACCGTCCGATAGCATTGCTGTCTATTTTATCTAAGGTAATGGAAAAGTCATCTATACAGAGTTAGTTAAGTATTTGGAGTGCGACGGACTTCTGAATGATCGTCAATACGGATTCCGTGGCAGGCGGTCCACGGGAGACCTTTCAACCCTTATAACCGATATGTGGACATCTGCGATTGAACGGCATGGTGAGTCAAGGGCGGTCGCATTGGATATCTCCAAGGCTTTTGATCGCGTCTGGCACGGGGCATTGCTGAGCAAACTACGTTCATATGGACTTTCCCAACAGCTTTGCGACTGGACGAGGAGCTTCCTTGAGAATCGATCGATCCGGGTTGTTGTGTACGGCGAGTGTTCGGATCTGTATCCTGTAAATTCAGGGGTGCCACAGGGTGCTATTTTGGCTCCAACCTTGTTCTTGCTTCACATAAATAATTTGTTGGAGACAACGGATAACAAAGTGTTCACTTTTGCGGATGTTAGTAGGCTTGTTTCCTCTTTTCGAGTGTTCGGCCGATTAGTGCATTTGCGTCGCATCAGCTGAGATGTAGACAGATTGACTCTCTGAATCAGGATCTAGATAGGGGCCTGCAGTGGGGAAGGTCCAATCTCTTCGACTTCAATGCAGCGAAGACACAATATACAACATTCACAAAGAAAAGTGGATCATCGGTTCCACAGCTGATGCTGAATGGCCGGGTCCTCGAGGCTGGGGAAAGTTTGAAATTGCTCGGCGTCACGGTCTGTGGGAATGTATCATGGGATAAACACGTGTCGAGTATCGCCAGGTCAGCCTCAGGAAAACTGAGTTATCTTTTTAGAGCTAAGAAATATTTTACTCCGGCCCAACTTCTTCTCCTATATAAATCCCAAATTAGACCCGCGCTCGAATATTGCTCTCATGTTTGGAGCTCGGCTCCTAAACATACCCTCGACCTACTTGAGAGCATACAGAGACGAGCGATCCGCCTGATCGGGGACTCGGCGCTGACGTCGGGACTACAATCGCTATCGCATCGAGGGCGCGTAGCCGACCTCTGCCTGTTTTACAGATATTATCACGGGTACTGTTTTTCGGAGATTCTTGGTATTGTTCCGCGCAATTCGGCTTATATGCGCTCTACAAGACAATCCGACCGATCGCACCCGTTTGTGGTTCATCTCCCGACGGCGCGAACATCCCTGCATCAGAACTCTGTCCGTTACAGAGCGAGGAAGCTGTGGAACTCCCTTCCCACGCGAGTTTTCCCGGAGCGTTACAACCTGCAACTGTTCAAAAAGAACTGCAACAGTTATTTGATGGCATCTCTGGGCGCCCACCCGGCGCTATAGGTTCGCCTCTCCCGAGAGAAGTCTAATAGAAAAAAAAAAATAGATGCTTTCTTACCTCTTCAGCAAATATGGGAGTAAGATGTTGAATTTTTGGCTCTTCGTTCAAAGGTATAGCTTTCTGCCATTTGCACCAGCCCGACCATATGCCCGATAGCTCCTTAAATATTTAATATTTTAATTTTCCCTCTTGCCCATATTCTCTCAATATATTATGTTTTCGAAATATGAAGAAAAAAAAACAGCTTAGCCTCTTAGCTGTGGATTTGGTACGTTAATGCTTTGGTATAAGGCTCTAATGATTTATTTTTCAGTTATTTGTTTTGGTACTGTATTCGTCACTATGGTTGTGTGTGTATCTATGTCCTGGAAATAATTGCCAATATAAATTTCGCAGCACTAAATCGACAGACGACGTAATGGCCTATGTTTCCCGAAAATTGAGCCATTCCACCCACTGCTTCGATGAACACGAACCTATCGCACAGGATATCTCAGAAGTATTCGACAGTGTTGAGCTTCTAGCGCTGTTGTTCTACGGAGTTGACGATACACTGATTCAATGGATGAGAGCCTGTCTTCCTGGCAACTCAATCCAAGTGGTTCTGTGGGGTGTTAAATTTGCCTCTATCAAATTAATCCCCGCCTTCCTCAGGGTTCCGTACTCTCATTCACTTTATACCTCATTTTTAGATAAAATTCCAACCCGATTCACTCGTTTGCTGATCTGCTGGAAGTTAATTTTCTCGTATTCGTTCTAACACGCTCGATCAACCCCCTCGAGCCTCATAATCAATAATCAGGATATATTCAACTCATCCCCCGGAAGCCGTTATCTAACCGTCGGCAAGTCAGCACGTGCGCTTCTGCCTCATGATCCGTACCATCGAATCAATTGTGAAACCCGTTTTGGGTATCTTAAATAAACACAAGATACCCAATTGCAGTACACTTGTTTCGTGCGTTCAGTCTTCCGTGGGACCTGAAGTAAGCAAACGGATCTCCACAAACGCGTCCGAGTGTAGTACAGTTATATCTATGGGATTAGCGCCGTAGTGTGAAAATTGTGTGGAAGTGTACTGTGTTGGCTATCGAGCGGCCAACACGTACTTTGATTTCTGCCGACCGAGGAATGCCGTCGGAGAAGAACTCTGTAAGTTCCGCCGACCGATGAACGTCGGTCGGTCCTTAAGTCTGGACCTTCTAGTATGCCGCGAATTTGAGGCGGTTGATCCTTACGTCTGGATCCGGTTATAGCGCCGCGAACTGGGTCGCGGTGTGGTTGTAATGTAGCTGCTGGGGGCAGCTTGTTGATATGTCACTCACCTGGCGGCGATAGTGTTGCTGCACTTAGGAGCAGTTCGCTGTTGCGACACTAACCTGGCGGCGGTCGGTCCTTAGGCTGGACCCTCTAGTTGCTGGGCATCGAAGCACCAAATGACAGACAGATGGATCTCTGGCAGTGGCTACAAATTGGGCGGCAGACTGCACGGCTGTTGCGTCTTGAACTTGACGGCGGTATGGATCCACAATCGGAATCCTCTTATGGCGGCGCGATGGTCTATTATCTCTATAAAACTCGCAGTTAGTCTAAGTTGTTGTTTAATTCTCTTCAATTAGGTTTCTTTCCTTTCAAAAATGGAGCTTTATAAGAATCCCTTGATTATTTCGACAATGGTAACATTTTTGCCCTTTACATTATAAATTATAGATTTTGAATAACTTAAGGAATTGTTTTGTAAATTGAGATATGCGCTTTCAATCTCGAAGTGGGGAAATGAGGTGTTGTACAAGTTGAACTTAACTTAATCAACTTACGTGACTTAAGTATCTGCAACTCGTTCGTCCCTTTTGGAAAAGGTATGATTTTGCAAAGCCGTGGTGAACTTCGATTTATGTCTGCTAGTAATTGCGATTGGATGGATTAGTGATTCTTTTCCGTTGCGCCGCTAACTGGGCGGCGGCATGATAGCTGCGAACGGGCAGCAGTGGATTGGATCCACAGACTGGATCCGGAATTAATGCCACTGTCAGCTGGCAGCAGTGGATTGGATCCACAGACTGGATCCGGCTCGAAGGACCAAAATGTGTTGGTTTTTGAGCGGCCAACACGTACTTTGATTTCTGCCGACCGAGGAATGTCGTCGGAGAATATTTCGCACTATTCACAATGTGGTCGCGAGGAATGGCAGCTGAAACAATGTGATCTCCTGGCGTGCTACGTTGGGTCTCTTTGGCTGCAGCAATAACTATAAAAACGTCAGGAACAGTGGTGGCTCAAGGCATGCCATAATGTTGGTGGCAGCTAACTGAAAGCAATTTGACTTTAAAGAGGTAAAAGGAAATGAGTACCTAAATGACTGCAGAAATCCCGGAAATAAGCCTCCTCCAGATTTCCACTAATACTCGGGTTGATTTCTAGTTACTAAACTAATTTATACTGATTTATACTGAATACACGGAACGACATGTGAACTCTCCAACAAGCTAACGAAGAACGAATAGTTTGTTTATGTTGCTTGACAACCAAATTCGATTATGTCAGCTAATTGCTGACATTTGTTATTGTGTTGCCGAGGGCAGAATTCAGTTGCGAATTCGCTGGTTGTGTCCAGTGCGAATCCGCAACATGTACAGTGCGGGAAAACCCCATACCCTCTTGTTTCCTTAGATCTGTTTTCCTATTTGTCGCACCTCCTTTGCATTTCCCAGGCATTGATTCTCTTGAATGATTTATAATCTTTGGAGAGATTTTGGTGTTTAAGTAATATTCGTCATGGAAAGGATGCGACCTGGAATTCGGTACGGATTTAGTGGGGCATCTACTACAATACAATGGTATAACACCTGTAGTGGTTGCTTTCGCTCATCTATCTCTGGTCCTGACTTACATTCCTGTTGGCGATACATCACGTCGACATGAATTCCCAGGAAAGGCAAGACAAGCGCCAGCACACAAGTTCCTGGGAAACAACGATCAGCGGCGCACCGATTACAGGAAGCCACTGAGGACAACAGCACCCAGGAAACGAGCGAACGAGAGGACGTCCGCGGCCTATATAAAGGGAGCACATCGGCAGAGCAGAAGAATTGCCACGGGAGTTCCGAGTTGTGAAGAGATAACTGACAGTTTCGGTGCACATGATTTACTGTAATTGGCTCCATAATGCCACAATAGAAATCAGCGCATAACGAGTAATAAAGGTTAAGTAACTATAGCAGCAGTGTTTTATTGGAAAATACAAGAACCGTACTGGGTAAGACAATAACGCCCTTCGTCCAGAGCAGAGTCCGGCTCTGGAAGTATGGTACGCTAACCAAATAAATCGTTTGGCCGGCCAGCGCCGGAATACAATCCACGCAGAGAGGAGGGAGCTGAGACGTCGCCGAAAAACGCGCCGTCACCAGAGCAGTAACAATTCCTTTCTGAGGCGGTGTTGGTTTTCTGTGTCGGCCAATTTCATTGGAGCGGAAATTTCGTATCGATAATGTGTAACATTCGTGGCCTAAGATGTAATTTCTCCTCTATGTTGGCCTTCTAACCAGAAATTAGCTATCCTTTAACTTAACGAAACCCGGTAATAACTTATACAGATACCTATGATTTCAGTTTACTTGGTTATAACTTAGTACCTCTGTTCTTTCCGCATCGCCTCTGTTCTAGCCACATACATACTATTACTATTTATTGGCCAATAGGAACCCGGAATTTCATGACCTCACTAGCTCGGCTGCACCATCATTCCCTCTCCTGGACACTTTCCTTCCGACAACGCTAGTTGGCACGCAGTCAGTAAACTGCTGAAATCCAAACTCCCATCACGTAATATAAAGCTGTGTTCATAGAACCATAATCATGCCGATTGTTCTATACGGATGCGAAAACGGGAAGAAAACAAATAACGCGTATTCGAGAATAAAGTTTTAACGGGTATCTTTGGCGGTAAATATGACCAGGAGGCAGGACAATGGAGGAAACTCCACAACCACGAATTGGAAGAGCTATACACTAAACCTACCATAGTGAGAGTAAGCAGGGCGCGAAGATTAAGATGAGCCCGACATGTGGCGAGAATGGGCAACGATAGGACCGTGCATTGAACTCTCGACAGTAGACCAACGGGAAAGAGACCGGTAGGACGGCCGCGACGGAAATGGGAGAACAATGTAAGGTTTGACCTTGAAGTGATCTGTCAAGTGTGGAAGGAGAATGCACAGGACAGGGAACGATGGCGCGGCCGAGTCAATGAGGTGCTGAACTTCTGGGTTCCTATAGTCCAATAAATAGTAAATAACATAAGTTTCATCTAAAAATCTTTTCGTAAGCCTCCTCTAAGCCCATAAATGAGGTGTAGCCTCACTAAACAAGTATTACACATGATTCTATAGGGTGGCCCATAAATTTTTTCACATTTGAAACATGAATAGAAATAAAACTACAAATGTTATTTTGTTGATTATATAATTAACGTAATAAACGTTTACTGGAATTTATTTTTTTAAATGAAATCGTCGAAATGTGCCCCGTCTCGTCGTTGGCACTCCTGTAGCCGACTACGCAAACTTTGGAAAACTCGCTAACACACGCTGATTTTGGATCGTTCCTTACGGAAATTTCAACCTAGCGAATGTTCTCATCGCTTATTCTTGAACGTGGCCGCCCTGTTTGTTTAATATTGGTTGTCGATCCCGTTTGCTCGAACTTCTTGACCGAAGCTTTGATTAAATTAACACTTGGACACCCACTTACACGGCGTATTCCGTATTCAATTCTAAATAGGCGTCGTACAGTAACGTAGAAATCGTTGTTTTTGTAAAATTATTTTACACAAAAAGCACGCTGTTGTTCCGTGAAGCGCTCCATCCTGACTAAAATTGCATGAAGCGACGCACAATTCCCCGCCACTTGCGCGCCCCACCCTCTAACGGTTTTTAAGAAATCAAGTTTGCCATTTGCAAAAATGTATGGCCCACCCTATACTTTCTTTTGTATACAGTAAACTATAACAATTGGTACAAAAAACAAAAAGTCACAATAAACTCATTGTAACTGTTATTTCTAATATTAAATAGTTAATTATGCTTCTTTTTTCGACAAAATGTTAGTCATTTCAAATAATATTCTATTGTTTATAGGGAGGTGGGAACGAACATACAGGGTAAAGTCATTGATTGCTTTCAACCCGGCGAAGGCCAGGACGTTCCTTGTCCCTGTTCAATCCAAGTTGACATGCAGTCTCCACGTGACACCCCTGGATAGCTACTTTGACACCCGCCAAGTAGTGAACCAATGCATGCATCGACATCCTGAGAAAGGTTGGCGCAAGGCTAATAACCAGGCCCGTAAAAATGAATTATTATGGCAAATTTAACAAGCCTCGGATATGGGCCGGATACACGACGACGACCACGGAAACGAAAATGGCTAAATGATTTAAGAATTTTTACATGGAACGTACGCTCACTATATAGAGCTCGAGCTGCACAGCAGCTTGTCGATACCCTGTCCGAATATAAGGCTGACATAACAGCATTGCAAGAAATAAGATGGACGGGGAGCGGTGTTTTTCAAAGAAACGACTATGACATTTATTACAGCTGTCACGCAAAACACCATGTGGTCGGGGTAGGCTTTCTAGTCAGCCAAAAACTGAAGCCTGCCATCATCGGCTTCAATGCAATAAATGAAAGGCTATGCACTCTTCGCGTGCGAGGCAAGTTTAAGAACATAAGCCTCATAAACGTTCACGTCTCTATCTGACGACGAAAAAAAAGAATACTATGAGAACGTCGAACGGGCCCTCAATGCCTACCCAAGATACGATGTGAAAATCGCCCTTGGTGATTTGAATACCAAAATAGGTTGGGAGCTGGTTTTCAGGCACTACGCAGGTTCCCATAGCTTGCATGAGAACACTAATGGCAATGGACTACGAGTCATAGAACTGGCAGCATCAATGAACTTGGTCGTTGCGAGTACCAGGTTTCCGCGTATAGATATCCACAAAACCACCTGGGTATCACCTGATGAATCCACTCGCAACCAAACTGGCCACGTGTTAATAGATCGTCGCCACTACTCGAGCCTGATGACGATATGAACGTATCGAGGTGACAACGTAAACTGGAATTACTATCATGTTGGTATAGTTTTCCGATCACGGATTGCCTTACGGAGACGTGTTGCATCCGCGGATCAGCTTCGGATCATCACGGCTGCCTTACACATTTAGAAGTCCAGAAACACATTTGGTCATGCGTTAAGACTCGTCCTCGAAGAGCTCGATAGAGGGAGGGTAAGTCCTGGGACCAGGATGCCGGGCATAGAAGAGAAATGGACACGCCTTAAGAATAATGTCATTAGTACTGCCAACTCCATCTTAGGTAGTAGTCGTAGAGATCGGAGCGATTGGTTTGACGATGAGTGCAAACTAGCGACTGAATCTAAGAATGCTTCATAGAATGCTGCACGCGAGGAGAAATATAAAGAGCTCAGAAGATCTGAAAAAAGACTTCACAGACAAAAGAAAAGTGCCTGGGAAAAAACCTTGTCTGTGAAAAAGAGAAAAATAGAGAGAGAGGTCCGCACCAGGCGCGGCAGTTCTACCAAATTGTCCGCAGTATGACGCGGTACACACCACGCTGCACTTACTGCAAGGATAAAGAGGGTAATCTGATCACCGATCCTGAAGGCATTCTGGAGCGATGGGAAGTGCACTTCAATGAATTGCTAAATGGTCAGCTCACAGAAGAATTGGAGGCTCCACCAATGCAAGATCAAGACTAATTGCTGCCGCCACCAAGCATTGAGGAAACATTAAAAGCCATAAGACAACTCAAATCAAATAAAGGCGCCGGAGCTGATGGCATACCAGCTGAGCTGATCAAACAACGAGGGGCAGCGTTATATCACGTAATTCATGAGATCGTGGTGCACGTATGGGAGCAAGAGGAGATGCCGGAAGATTGGCGTCGTGGAATAATTTACCCCATACATAAGAAGAGAGATATCACAGCGTGCAGCAGCTATAGGGGTATAACATCGCTGTGTACCGCCTATAAGATACTGTCCTCTATCCTACAAGATCGGATAGCCCCATATGCTAAAGTCATCATTGGTCAATATTAGTGTGGCTTTATCCCAGGCAAATAAGCGATTGATCAGATATTCACCCTTAGGCAGGCGATGGAAAAATGTCTGGAATTTAAGATCCCATTATATCATCTATTTATATACTTTAAGGCCGCCTACGACAGCATAGCCAGGGTAGAACTATATAATGCCTTAAGGGAGTTCGGCATTCCAAAGAAATTGATACGCTTTTGTAGGTTGACAATGACCAATGTAACTAGTCAAGTAAAAATAACGGGATTGCTGTCCAAATCAATAAACATCTTTAATGGACTCCGACAAGGGGACGGTCTGGCCTGCCTCCTCTTCAACCTGGCGTTGGAGAAAGCAACCCGTGACTCTGGCGTTACAACTAGAGGGACTCTTGTCACCAAGTCCAGCCAGATACTTGCCTACGCAGATGACATCGACATCATCGGTAGATCCGATTCGGCGGTACAGGACTTCTTCACCCAGATCGAGCAGGCTGCACAAACACTGGGACTGCAGATTAATGAGGGCAAAAATAAGTACATGGCAACTTCTGCGAAGAGAAGACCTAATGTTGGCCAAACTATCAGGGTAGCGGAGCACGAATCTGAAGTAGTGCAATTGTGGGGGTTATTTTAAGCTTACCCGAAGAACCCCCCATAATTGCAAACCAACTCCCATTGTTTTTCGCCAATGCAATTGCATTGGCACCTGAAAACATTTCCTTGTCCAAGGACAATTAATGCTACCAACGCATTAATTAGAAAATCCTGAAAAGAATTTTACCAACAAGGTCATTTTTCCATGCATCAACGCAAAATTTTCTCAACAAAGAATTCTTAGCATTCACAATTCAATGCATCATATTTATTTTCCTAGAAGAATTCCTTAAAGAACAAACATCATATCCCTGAAAGAAAACATATCGGTTACAGTACATGTAACTATCATAATCAGGGATAATGATCATAGAGTCAGTTATTCCCAGCCTCACCATGTGTACAACAATATTCCCCACATACACATTGGCTGGCGACTCTTTTGTCCAACGACAAAGCAACTCCAAGCAGCTTATTGATACAGCTGCAGACAATTAGCGCAATAGCCGCTAAAACCAAATTCTTTAGCATGCATCATGTGCAAACAAAAGAACGCTGTTCTTCCGCAGGCATTCTGGCGATACGATAAACAATCTGTGGGGGTTTCTCTATTCTATGTGAGAAACAACCCACAATTCCAACCATAATTCCTACCTAATTTCGACCGCCTTACAGCGCGTCAAATCAACCCCATTTCCCCCTACTTACCTGTTCACCTGCAAAGCATGTTACCACCAAGGACACATAGCTAAACTCATTGTTCCACGCAGACAATGCATAAATGAGTTTAGCTTCCCTTTTTTGCCATACGGCAACTCGTGTCCATGTCGATTAGCGACAACGAAATCCAGCCGGACGAAGTTGTCGCATCATTGCAGAACCGCTGGGGAAATTTATCAAAACATTCGATTGAATCACGTGATAATATTTCCCTAGCGTTACTTCGGCTTTTCTCCAGACACTTCATTCGCTGGGGATCAATGCTCTCTTTTTGCAGGTGAATATCATCAGCTTAATTCTCCTCTCTTTCTCAGTTCTGTCTTCGTACAGATCAATGTACTCTGAACTCACCATACTACCGAATCAGGCCAATGGGTTCCGCTCAGAACTACATTGATTCATGCACATACGACCAAATCCATCATCATCATCATCATCATCGGCACTACAACTGGGAACCGGTCTTGGCCTTATTTAGCAAGTCCTGAGGCTTGTTAAATTTTCCATAATGATTTATTTTTTCTGGGCAAGGTCATTAGTCTTGCGCCAGGGGCTCCCCGACGGGGAATCGAACCCCGGTCTCCCGGGTGACAGGCGGGTGTACTAACCACTATAAACCCCAAGATAATCGTACAGCGACCAAATCCACCCCAAGATAATCGTACAGCGTGTTTCTGTTCTCTCATTGTCGCGCTCTCTTCGATCATCAGTTTACCAATGTAACCTACCACACATCGAAGAACGTGGCAATGTTAGAGCAGAAGTATGTTCTCTTTTGGTTGTATCCAATTTCTTCCCTTTTCGAGTCAGTGGATCAAGAAGCTTATCTGGAAGCAGTCGATTAACGAGATTATCAGGAGGAGGTTGTGTCGCTAACCACCGCCGCGTGTGCATGCTTATGCACACGCTCGACCGCGAAGGTTCACTAACGTAATTAAATTAACTGTCGGAAATCGGAGACTTCACAGAAGAAGTGTAAAGTTATAGTGATTTAAATTGTACTTATATTGCGATAAAAAATGTATCTTTAACTGTTTTTCGGGTAACGGGCTACGCACCTCGAGTGCCTAAGAACGTTCTACTTATCAAAATGTTAATTAAAAACTCAGCCGCGATGGCGCAACAAAATCAAATAAAAAAGAAACATTTATCTAATCCACCAACATTCGTGTGTTATTTATTGTTCCTGTTATCCTGGGTGGACTATCCTCGCAACAGCGAAACATCGTTGGGAGATATAAGGAATCCGTGCCATACGTTGGCACAACACTTATCACCCCTCAAATCCAAATTGTTTGAGATATCCCAAATGCATTTCCCATTTAATGAGTTGCAGCTTATTTATTTAGCTGACCCTAATTACAGATCGATGCCTTACGTCACTTCTCCCTTTGTTCTTTTTCCCTCGTTGTAGGTTTCGTTTATCCTTTGCTGAAATGCATCGATAAACACGGTGATGGGTACGATCACTCATACACACCACTGCATAAAGAGATCGCCGTCCGCATAAAGATCGCATTTCCTTCGTGGCCACACCCTAAAGAGAAAATGTTCTCTTTCTCCTCCGTATCTCACCCTTAACTAAGGATAGAATTGAAGTCAGAGTTCTATCTTCGTGGAGTCTCATTCCATCCACCGACCGCGCCGGTCGGTTTTTCTCCCGCTCCCCGTAGCCCTCGCGGGGACGCGCACATCCCAGAGTCGCGAAATTAGCAATCCCGAGTGTATAACGAGACTTAACGGAGTCTTGTGTCGAGATAGAGGCAGGTCCTTTTATAAACGAGACATTTCCTAATATATTTTGTATTTCCAGTGCAGTGAAGTCCCATAATTATGTGTTTAGTCAATTGACAATTATTATTAAGTTCAAAATACCGCAGAACCTGAACAATAAACTTAATTAAATTCAGTGAAACCTTCCGTGTTTTATTTCCGCTTGCATGGTGATCAGGAACACTCGAATAAATTTCCGCAGCAATTTTGTGAATTCGTAATACAGGCAAAATAACAGAGAACAATAAAGAAACATCAACGACACAATCGAGTGTTTTATTTTTACTTGTGCGACGTGCAGTGTTTCATCAGCGAACTTTATCGTGGGGACAGAGTAGAACTCGGTGCCACGACTTCGCACCCCCACACAATCCTTTAACTACCTTGTACCAATAGTATGAGCCGATAACAATATGGAAGAAGAAATACGCGGACGGCCGATCAAATCCAACAAAGTCTACTATGGTCTACCAAGGCTCTTTAAATCCCGAAACTTATCCAGAACATCCAAGCTACTACTGTACAAGACCATGGTCTTACCAGTACTCATGTAGGGATCCGAGACCTGGGTGTTCAATAAAAGGCACTTTGAACTCTTACCCGCGTTCGAGAGGAAGGTCTTAAGGAGAATTGTTGGCCCCATATGCGAGGGAGGAGGATTCCGGAGACGCTACAATCATGAGTTGTACGCGATCTACCTTGAAGCTAACGTTGTAAGAAAAATCAAGCTTTGTAGACTCCAGTGGGGGGACACCTAGCTCGAATAAACGAAGAAGAGCTTGTCCGGAAAGTCCTTTGTGGATGTATGGAAGGCGACAGCGCGGCAGACCTTGTCTACGATGGAGGGATGGCGTAGACCAAGACGCCCAGACCCTGGGAGTGCCAAACTGGATGACATCGGCTCGAAATCGGGACCGGTGGAGAGACTTGCTGAATAAGCCTAAGACGGATCCCGGCTGTAGTGTCGCTGATGATGATGTTATAAAGCGATCATGTCACCTAATGATTCTGCACTGTTTCAAACAGATCTCGATAACTTTGTGGTTTGGTCTTGCAAGAATTCCTTGGAGTTTAATATCGCCAAATGCCAGTCGACGAAAGCGCATCTCTTAGGAGAGTATGAGTATTTCCAGGACGCTACAATTTTCAACGCTTTAAAAGCAACTCCAATAGCTAGGTAATAGCATCCCGAAGTACTTAACCAGTACTGTAGGTTCATTTTCATTGAGAGAAGTATATAAAAAGAGAAATGAATTTCTGTAGAACTGGAGTTAATTTTGGGAGATTTAGGCCTTGTATTAGCTGTAATGCTTCTGGTTCCTTATAGCCGCTTATAAACCTTCTATAAGAGCTGTGAATTCCTAATATTCATAATTTGGTTCCAACAGTCCTCAATATTTCAACAAGGGAACTTGACCCGCGTAATTAACTAGTTAAATAAAACGCATCTCCAGGTATGTTGATATATTTAACAGTCTTTTTAGGAAATTTAATGACCGGACTTGCACAATCTACCATGAGCGCCTTGCAAGCAACTATTGTAGTTAATTTATTCAACATTCCTAATCAAGATTTATTGTTCATCACCGGAGACTATTCTAATCCACGGCAAGAAAATCTCAACATCTCGATTGCAAGTATCTGGCCAGCTGCGACTGCTAATGCCGCTAATACCTTACAACATTCCAAGCAGGAGCCATTTATCTCTGGCTCACATGTCTGTCTAATTGCTTGATTTTACTGGTGGCAATGCTACACAGTTACTTCGTATACACAACACATAACTGTTATAAATGATCATAGTTACAATAAAAACAAACCTCTTCTCTCCACATGCACCAAGTTTTAGATACCCAAGAGATACAGATACTGCTTCAGCCGTAAACCTTCTGATAATCATCCTCCGTCGAGAGTGTGGATATTATCGCGGAATGGAACAATTCGTGGATGCGACTTGATTCATCACTTGATCACTATAGATTCTAGATTCTAGATTCTAGATACTAGAATCTTTCTTGCTATTCGTATGTAGGTGACAAACGGAAATTTTGTATGCTAGCGTACTTTTACCGACTTAGTATTAACGGCGTTTTAGTCGTTTGATATTCACTGATCCCTTAATAAAAGCAGCAGCGTGATAATTATATGCATGCGCTAGGTTTTGTCGCAGTTAAGGAGGTAAGAAATCGTTCAATTTTTTTTTAAGTCTAAGGCAGAGTTAACGGATGTCTTGTTCTTCGGAGAAGGTATGGGGGAATTCTATCTAGATACACGAATTCGGGCGTTTTTTCGAGCTCTATAAAAAAACACTGAATATGTTTTATATCCATTTTTTATCATTCATTGTATTTTAAGAATACATAAATAATAAAAACAAAATTAAAACTTGAAAAGTTATCGGATGGTAAAGCGTGGGTTCCAAAAAAGGGATGTCTTAGCGTACATGGGTCCAACCCTTCTCGTCATCTAAAACAAAAAAATCAAACGGATCTTAATCAATACAGATGTCGCTATCGCCCCTTCATCGGAAAAGTCAAAAAAAATTCTTTTCAAAAAATGGCGACCCTTTAAAAAATTGTTTGTTCATGTTTTTTTTTTTAATAGTTTCAAACTTTTTAAAAATAGTAAAAATTAAATTTTTGACTTTAGTACATAGACATAGAGGGATGTATAGAGAAGGTTCACACAAAATTTCAAATAAATCGGTTCAGTAGAACCGGAGATATCATGCACGCCAGCTTGAAAAAAGTAGTTTCGAGAAAAACGCATTTAAAGTTTTAACTCCGATCGGACCAGTTTAGTTGAGGCTTCACCAAATCGCTATATCTCGATATATAATTCATCATCATTATCGGCACTACAACCCGGATCCGGTCTTGGCCTTATTTAGCAAGTCTCTCCACTGGTATCCGGTCCATATCCGAGACTTGTTAAATTATCCATACTAATTCGTTTTTCCGGGTAAGGTTATTAGCCTTGCGCCAACCTTTCTCAGGATATCGCTGCATGCATTGGTTCACTACTTGGAGGGCGACAAAGTACCTATCCAAGGGTGTCACGTGGAGACTGCATGTCAACTTGGATTGAAGGGGGACAAGGATCGTCCTGGCCTTCGCCCGGTTGAAAGCAGAGAGTTTGGTGAGCTGGTGGATCTTTCGAACGGTTGTCCCTCCTCCATGCTTCACAAGCTCGGCCGGGAGCTTTGTTGTTTTTCAATCGATTTAATGCGTCTACAACTTCGTTGAAAGATGGCTCTGGGATCTGAGGCTCGGCTGTATGTACGTATGGTGCGTTTATTTGTGGTTGATGGGTGCGTAGATTGAGCAGGAATTCAAAGTACTGCTTCCATCTTGTCACGATCTTGTTTGCTTCTGTGACCAGACAGCCGTTTACGTCTTGTATTATTTTAGCTCTCCCTCGGTAGCCATTTCTAATTGAATTTATGTCGGTATACATGCCGCTGATGTTCTTTGCCCTGGCATTTTCTATGATTTTTTCGATCCGAGTCTTCTCCCATTCGCGTTTTTTGCGTTTGAAGAGTCTCATTGTCTCTTTCCGAATCGTCGCGTATCTTTCTGCGTTGACTTCATCATACATTTCTAAATGGATCATTCTGAGGCGTTTACGTTCTTCAATCTTCGCCCTGCACTCATCAATCTTTGCCCTGCACTCATCAGGTTTGGACTTTATTGTTTTGTTAAATCCTAATACCTTTTGGGCTGTTTGTTTGATTGTGTCTCTGATCGTGTCCATTTAGTGTCCACATTATTGGATTCCTCTTCGTCACTACTCCCGTATCTCTCCCGATGCTAAATCTATTCGTTAGTTCGTCTTGATATTCAGCCCTTTTGCGCAGGTCTTTTAGTTTATCAGTGTCGAACTTTTTGCTCGTCTCCTGTGATTGCCCATGTGGGATTGCCCATCACTAGAAGATGATCGGAGTCGCAATCTGCTCCTCTATGTGATCTTACGTCAAGGATATTCGAGTGGTGTCTCTTGTCTATGGGGAAGTGGTCTATTTGGTTACGCGTTACGCCGTCAGGTGATATCCATGTGGCTTTATGGATTTACTTGTGCTTGAACATGGTGCTTTTCACTACCAGATCTTTTGACGCTGCGAAGGTAACAATTCGATTTTCTTTACCTATCGTGATTGGAAGATATCTTCCTTTCCAATTTTCGCATTGAGGTCCCCGAGGAGGATTTTAGCATCGAATGATGAGATCCCATCAAATACTTCCTCTAGGGTCTCATAGAACGTGTCCTTCGTTTCTTCGTCCGTAGATTCTGTTGGGGTGTGTACGTTTATAAATACATAATTGTACAATGGGCTCTGTATTTTTAGCATAGACATTCGGTCTATCTATCTATCTATCCTACAAGTACCAATGCAAAATTAAGATCAAATGCTGTCGCCACCAAGCATTGAGGAAACATTAAAAGCCAAAAGACAGCTCAAATCAAATAGAGCACCCGGAGCTGACGGCATACCAGCTGAGCTGATCAAACAAGGAGGGACAGCGTTACATCACGCAATTCATGAGAATCCTTTAACTACCTCGGGTCAATAGTATCAGCCAATAACAATATGGAAGAAGAAATACGCGGACGGCTGATCAAATCCAACAAAGCCTACTATGATCTATCAAGGCACTTTAACTCCCGAAATGTATCTAGAACATCCAAGCTACTACTGTACAAGACCATGGACTTACCAGTACTCATGCAAGGATCTGAGACCTGGGTGCTCAAAAAAAGGTACTCTAAACTCTTAGCCGCGTTCAAAAGGAAGATCTTAAGGAGAATTGTTGGCCCCGTATATAAAGGAGAACGATTCCGGAGACGCTACAATCATGAGTTGTACGCGAGCTACGTTGAAGCTAACGTTGTAAGAAAAATCAAGCTCGGTAGACTCCAGTGGGCGGGACACATAGCTTGAATGAGCGAAGAGGAGCCTGCCCGGAAAATCCTTTGTGGCAGGATGTATGGAAGGAGACAGTGCGGCAGACCTGGTCTGCGATGGAGGGATGGCGTACACCAGCACGCCCAGGGGGAGTGCCAAACTGGATGACATCGGCTCGAAATCGGGACCAGGTCTTAGTCTTATTTAGCAAGTCTCTCCACCCGTATCTGGTCCATATCCGAGACTTGTTAAATTGTCCGTAATAATTTGTTTTTCCGGGCAAGGTTATTAGCAAGGGTATTGCCGATACCGTCCTAAAAAAAAATACTGCCCAATTACTCCTCCCGCTTGAACGCCGCACCACACAGTGCCTTTGAATAAATGTAATGCCTATTCGTGCATCACATGCGGATTTTCAGTGTCCCAGAAACGAAGAGTTTGCTTATTGACGTAACCGCTTAAGTGGAAATGCGCCTCGTTGCTCATGATGATTTTCGACACGAAAACGTCATTTTCGTTGTTGAGATTAAGGATGGTTTGACAGTAATTCACACGCCCCCCATTGCTTGTCTGTTTGTATTCTGCAGCTGTTTAGTTCACAAATGTCAAATATGATTGAAGTACGACGCCATTTGCAAAGGTTATAACATCCTCCGATAGGGTGATTAATTTCGCGCCACCCTGTATATATATTGTGACGAATTTACAATCGAAGTGAATACAAGATTAAACGCGACATCTAGCGCGAGATAGAAGACATAGAGAAGCAAACAAAACTGACAGTGTGACAATAAGTTTCAGCGAATATTTGGAGAAAATAACAAGCGTGAAAAGTAATAAAGAAAAGTGATGAATCTGGGAAAGTAAAAAGAACAAACTTTGGAATTTTATTTGGATTATTCACAATCCAGAGATCGAATCATTAAAAGTCGATAAACGTAAAGTTGAAAATTACATAACAATATATATATGTATATATATATATATATATATATATATATATATATATATATATATATTTATATGTATGTGTGTATATATGTATATATATATGTATATATATGTATATATATATGTATATATATGTATATATTGGTATATGTATATACCATATACACATATATAGGACTCCTCGATAGTATAGTGGTTAGTATACCTGCCTATCACGCGGGCCACAGGGGTTCGATTCCCCGTCGGGGAGCCTCTGGCGCAAGACCAATGCCCGGAAGAAAACAAATCATTATTGAAAATTTAACAAGCCTCAGGGCTTGCTACTTAAGGCCAAGACCGGTTCCCGGTTGTAGTGCTGATGATGATGATATATACATATAAACAAGCAAACAGATAAAAACAATAAATAACATTAAATCATAATATTGTAACCAAATTGCAGTTTTCTTCTTTTTTTTTCTCTGATATAATTTGTAAGGGGGGATGGGTGCGAACATACAGGGCAAAGTCTCTGATTGCCTTCAACCCGGCGAAGGCCAGGATGATCCTTGTCCCCCTTCAATCCAAGTTGACATGCAGTCTCCACGTGACACCCCTGGATAGGTACTTTGTCGCCCTCCAAGTAGTGAACCAATGCATGCATCGACATCCTGAGAAAGGTTGGCGCAAGGCTAATAACCAGGCCCGTAAAAATGAATTATTATGGCAAATTTAACAAGCTTCGGATATGGACCGGATACACGACGAAGACCACGGAAACGAAAATGGCTAAATGATTTAAGAATTTTTACATAGAACGTACGCTCACTATACAGAGCTCGCCGCCTCTCCTCGAACCTGATGACGGTACCAACGTACCGAGGTGCCAACGTCGACTCGGATCACTATCTTGTTGGTACAGTTTTCCGAGCACGGATTGCCTTACGGAGACGTGTTGCATCCGCGGATCAGGTTCGAATCAACACGGCGGCCTTACGCAATGAGAATACCAGCAACACCTTTGGTCATGGGTTAAGACTCGCCCTCGGAAAGCCCGACGGAGGGAGAGTAAGTCCTCGGGCCAGAATGCCGGGTGTAGAAGAGAAATGGACACAACTTAAGAATACTGTCATTAGTACTGCCACTCCATCTTAGGCAGTAGTCGTAGAGATCGGAGCGACTGGTTTGCTGATGAGTGCAAACTAGCGACTGAACGTAAGAATGCTGCATACCGGGCAATGCAGCAGTCTCATAGGACGCGGGTGCGCGAGAAGAAATGCAAAGAACTCAGAAGATCTGAAAAAAGACTTCACAGACAAAAGAAAAGTGCCTGGGAAAAAACCTTGTCTGTGAAAAAGAGAAAAATAGAGAGAGAGGTCCGCACCAGGCGCGGAAGTTCTACCAAATAATCCGCAGTATGACGCGGTACACACCACGCTGCACTTACTGCGAGGATAAAGAGGGTAATCTGATCACCGATCCTGAAGGCATTCTGGAGCGATGGGAAGTGCACTTCAATGAATTGCTAAATGGTCAGCTCACAGAAGAATTGGAGGCTCCACCAATGCAAGACCAAGACCAAATGCTGCCGCCACCAAGCATTGAGGAAACATTAAAAGCCATTAGACAGCTCAAATCAAATAAAGCCCCTGGAGCTGGTGGCATACCAGCTGAGCTGATCAAACAAGGAGGGACAGCGTTATATCACGCAATTCATGATATCGTGGTGCACGTATGGGAGCAAGAGGAGATGCCGGGAGATTGGCGTTGGGGTATAATTTGCCCCATACATAAGAAAGGAGATATCACACTGTGCAGCAACTATTGGGGTATAACATTGCTGAGTACCGCCTATAAGATACTCTCCACTATCCTACAAGACCGGATAGCCCCATATGCTAAAGCCATCATTGGTCAATATCAGTGTGGCTTCATCCCAGGCAAATCAGCAATTGATCAGATATTCACCCTTAGGCAGGCGATGGAAAAATGTCTGGAAGTTAACATTCCATTATATCACCTATTTCTAGACTTTAAGGCCGCCTACATAGCATAGCCAGGGTAGAACTATATAATGCCTTAAGGGAGTTCGGCATTCCAAAGAAATTGATACGCTTTTGTAGGTTGACAATGACCAATGTAACTAGTCAAGTAAAAGTAGCGGGATTGCTGTCCAAACCAATAAACATCAATAATGGACTCCACTCCGACAAGGGGACGGTCTGGCCTGCCTCCTCTTCAACCTGGCGTTGGAGAAAGCAATCCGTGACTCTGGCGTTACAACAAGAGGGACTATTGTCACCAAGTCCAGTCAGGTACTTGCCTACGCAGATGACATCGACATCATCGGTAGAACCGAATCGGCGGTACAGGAATCCTTCACCCAGATCGAACAGGCGGCACAAAAACTGGGACTGCACATTAATGAGGGAAAAAATAAGTACATGGTGGCAACTTCTGCGTAGAGAAGACCTAACGTTGGTCAAACTAGCAGGGTAGTGGAGCACGAATTTGAAGTAGTGCAATCCTTTAACTACCTTGGGTCAATAGTATCAGCCGATAACAATATGGAAGAAGAAATACGCGAACGGCTGATCAAAGCCAACAGAGCCTACTATGGTCTATCAAGGCTCTATAAATCCCGAAATTTATCCAGAACATCCAAGCTACTACTGTACAAGACCATGGTCTTACCAGTACTCATGTATGGATCCGAGACCTGGGTGCTTAATAAAAGGCACTCTGAACTCTTGGCCGCGTTCGAGAGAAAGGTCTTAAGGAGAATTGTTGGCCCCGTATGTGAGGGAGGACGATTCCGGAGACGCTACAACCATGAGTTGTACGCAATCTACCTTGAAGCTAATATTGTAAGAAAAATCAAGCTCGGTAGACTCCGGTGGGCGGGACACCTAGCTCGAATGAGCGAATAGGAGCCTGCCCGGAAAGTCCTTTGTGGCAGGATGTATGGAAGGAGACAGCGCGGCAGACCTTGTCTGCGATGGAGGGACGGCGTAGACCGGGACGCCTAGAGCCTGGGAGTGCCAAACTGGATGACATCGGCTCGAAATCGGAACCGGTGGAGAGATTTGTTAAATAAGGCCAAGACCGGATCCCGGTTGTAGTGCCGATGATGATGATGATAATTTGTAAATTTTGTTTAAAGTAAAAAAAATAAAAATACTGTACACCGAAAGGTAATATATTTGTATAGTAAACAAAATACGTAGAATAATTTAGAGTGCTCATACACAGCCAGTAAATTTCATCAAGAATGTAATATGTTAAAATAGGCTTAGTATTTAATCTAATATTGGAAGAACACCTTATCTGTACTTCTTTTTCTTTTGTAAATAAATGTGTTAGAAAAAGAATAAGGAGGCAAACCAATTCATCCTCTAAACATCAAAGCAGATAAACGATTTAGGCTTTAGTTGGCTTATTATTTGACCATGTCTACAAAATCAGCTTCCCACTATTATTTTTATACGAGTATGCCTGCTGGGTTCTACAAGCTCTATACAAGAAGATCTTGGCTGATTAATATAGAACTTTGGAATTTGTATGCTTTACAGATTTTTCAATACATTAAGGAAGAGGTATTTTCAGACCGTGGCGCAAGACTAATGACCTTGCCCGAAAAAAAAAAAAAAAAATCATTATGGAAAATTTAACAAGTCTCCGGACTTGCTAAATATGGCCAAGACCGGTCCCCGGTTGTAGTGCCGATGATGATGATGATTTTCAGACCGACTGGTCCTCGAAAAGGAGCACACTACAATTAAATTTGAAAAGAAGAACTATGGTCTAAAGTAACTGTAAACTTAGTCCGTATTAATAATAGTAGTTTACTACTAAGTATTTGCATGGTATAGAAATGTTATCTTTATTTGTTAGAGGTACGGTCTCCTAACCGTTTTGCTTTTCAACTTGTAAGTCGACATATCGAGGATATCGAACGTCACTAACTAACTAACAAGATGTAATTAGTCGAGTTGAAAATGCTCCACATACTCCCGTGTCAGATTACCACATCTTACAATAAACCAACAGCGCCGATGTTTCTGCCCAACTAAAGCATTTCCCCATTTGGATTCCAATGTACCGGTTAGGCAGAACCTGATGTGTTCTTAGCTGTTGCTCTAAGTCGGTCACTAACGACCAAATGACTGAATCACTATTTATGCATAATACGCAATTCAGATCGCCGTGTAGTAACCGAAAGTAATTTACATAATGCTCTTGCTTTACTCCCAGCATCAGAGAATGGATTTTCCACCGTCACGCGGTTGCAGACGATTTTCGAGGTAAGCGTTCTTTCACATAACATCGGTTATATAATAAATAAAACGACCATAAAAGTTTACGATCATTGCAGATTTTGTTACAGCTTTTGAAGTGGTTACATGGACAGAAGTAACGGACATCCTTTTAATTAACTTTTGTCCTAATAAAAAGCTAGTGGGAAAAACGTATTTTCTACGTATGCTTTATCAAACGATTAACTTTGTAATTACTTTTCACTTGATATCAATGCCCTTGCGATTAGTGCTTAAATATCTACGACTGACACTGCATATCTGAAGACACGGAAAGAGAAAAGCCAGAGAATGTAAACTAATCGGCCTAGTGGCTACCAACATACCTCAAAGTACTATGGCAAAGGTTTGGAACAGAAAGCTAAAAAGTGTTTAGACTTCACAGTATAAACAAAAACCATTGCTAGCCGGTTACCCTTATTGAGTCACCAATTAAAAGATGGGGATAAAGATAATAACATTGCCTTACCAAACAACCTGTTTTGGCTCAGAAAGTTGTCCACAATGACCATGGTAACCGAAGTGTTATTCAACACCTACAAGGGACTCCACTAATGGGTCACTAACAAGGAAACATCAACCCAAACAATCTAACGAATGAAGAGGTTAGGAGGAATGTAAATGATCGGGACAAGGTTTATGGAAATATCTAAAGATAGGGGCAGGTTATTGAACTGATATCTTCTTGTTACCCAATAGTGTGGAATATCTTTATGTTTTATAGCAGATGGAACTCTGTAATCGGAAACAAGAGTGAATTTTGTGAATTGAGGCGTGACCACCAACTTCCGACAAGCCTCATATCTTGAGATAGTTATAATAAGAGTTGTAGAGATCATTTTGTTTAATTCGCGCTGGCTACTGCACAATTTGCACACTAATACGTTATAATTCAATACTGTTTGACGGTTTGGATCAAATAACTCGCAAAAGTCTTCCTTTATTTTTAAGCACTTTTGTTTTTATTTGTTCTTAATTTATATGAAGTTTATGTACACGATGATAATGACCTTGCCCGGAAAAACAAATTATTGTGGAAAATTTAACTAGCCTCAGGACTTGCTAAATAAGGCCAAGACCGGATCCCGGTTGTGGTGCCGATGATGATGATGTATCTGTCGATGTTTTCTGTCTTATTTGCCTTTTGTGTGGCCAATTCTCCGCACGAGAGGTGCCCAATCCCGATCCCGTAAGGGACATTTATCAATAAGCAAAATGATGTCATTACATATGCGCCCGCAACATTGAAAAAACTGCTTCCTAAAAGGTTGGCTACCCTTCTGCATGTACACAATATTATACTTTTCATAACCAATTTCGGCGTATTAGATTTATTATTATTGAGTACAGGGTGGCCCAACTTAAGCGAGCGAGTTATGTTATACCTCGCGAGAGTGATTAAAAAAAAAACGTTTATTTAGTTGATTATACAAAATTTTAGGACCAAAGTTAAGCAACACAAATGTAGTTTCTCAAAAATAAAAATTTGGATGTAGATTTAGAAGCTCTTCTAATTGACTGTCTGCTGAAGGTGTCTTGCATTTTAGTTTTATACTTTGGAAAAAGTGAATCATTTGCGATTTCGGTGGGTTGTATGCGATGGCCAAGTTGCCTATTGCTAGGGTGTTCGCTTGCCGTGAACATCCGGAAATGTCTCTGCTTCAGACGTTGAGCTTGCAGTAACTTGAGAGGGCGTTGAGTTACTGTGGGAATTTGGCTATTGCTGCAATTCATGTGTTGATAGGATGGGATAGGTGTCAGGTTGGAGTTGTGACTTTACTGTGGGAATTTGGTGATGGCTGCACTTTCAGATGTTGATAGGATGGAATAGGTGTCAAGTTGGAGTCGTAACTCATCGTCATCATCATCGGCACTACAACCGGGGACCGGTCTTGGCCTTATTTAGCAAGTCCTGAGGCTTGTTAAATTTTCCATAATGATTTGTTTTATCCGGGCAAGGTCGTTATTCTTGCGCCTGAGGCTCCCCGACGGGGAATCGAACCCCGGTCTCCCGCGTGACAGGCGGGTATACTAACCACAATACTATCGAGGAGTTGTGACTTTACTGTGGGAATTTGGTGATGGCTGCACTTTCAGGTGTTGATAGGATGGAATAGGTGTCAAGTTGGAGTCGTAACTAGCGCATTTGTTTTTGAAAAAAAAAATCATTTGGAAAAAGGTTTTTTTTTGCTGTTTGATAAAAAATCATTAAAGTCGATTTAACAAGATTTGTTGAGATCACTCTTTGACTACGATATCGCGCAAGTGGTCGCCCTGATCTCAAATGGCGTAATGTGTTCGTTTTTTTGCATTTTTCGTCACATTCACCAGCGTTTCGGCGGGTATGGCGACTTTTCCGTCGAATTTTGGCCGTTAGTTTCTCTAGCATCTTTGGCTTGTTGATGTAAACCTTTGGCTTCAAGTATCCATACAGCAAAACGTCTGGCGGCGCCAAATCGGGTTAACGCCGAGGCCAGTCATAATCCCTATTTTTTATATCAATCGATTGGGGGTCAATGTAGCGGCAAAAGATCTGGTAGTGAAAAGCACCGTGTTCAAGCACAAGCAAATCCATAAAACCGCATGGATATCACCTGACGGCGTAACGCGTAACCAAATAGACCACTTCCCCAAAGACAAAAGGCACCAGTCGAATATCCTTGACGTAAGATGATACAGAGGAGCAGATTGCGACTCCGATCATCTTCTAGTGATGGACAAAATCAGGAGTCGGCTCGCAGCAAACCCACATGGGCAGTCACGGGAGATGAGCAAAAAGTTCGACATTGATAAACTAAAAGACCTGCGCAAAAGGGCTGAATATCAAGATGAACTAACGAATAGATTTAGCGTCCTAGAGAATGGGAGCAGTGAGGAAGAGGAAGCCAATAGTGTGGACACTAAATGGATATCGATCATAGACACAATCAAACAAACAGCCCAAAAGGTATTAGGATTTAAGAAAACAATTAAGTCCCAACCTTGGTTTGACGATGAGTGCAGGGCAAAGATCGAACAACGTAAACGCCTCAGACTGATCCACTTAGAAAGATATGATGAAGTCAACGCAGAAAGATACGCGACGATTCGGAAAGAGACAATGAGACTCTTCAAACGCAAAAAACGCGAATGGAAGAAGACTCGGATCGAATAAATCCTAGAAAATTCCAGAGCAAAGAACATCAGCGGCATGTATGCCGGCATAAATGCAATTAGAAATAGCTACCGACGGAGAGCCAAAATAATTCGAGACGCAAACGGCTGTCTGGTCACAGAAACAAACAATATCGTGACAAGATGGAAGCAGTACTTTGAAAACCCGCTCAATGTGCGCACCCATCAACCACAAATAAACGCACCAGACGTACATACAGCCGAGCCTCAGATCCCAGAGCCCTCTTTCGACAAAGTTGTAGATGCAATAAACCGATTGAAAAACAACAAGGCTCCCGGAGTCGCCTGCATACCGGCAGAGCTAGTGAAGCATGGAGGAGAGGCAACCGCTCGAAAGATCCACCAACTGATGAGAACAATATGGGATGAGGAAGTCATTCCGGAAGAAGTGAAAACCTCAATAGTCGTCCCCATTTTCAAAAAAGACAACAGATCTGACTAGCGACTGAACGTGTTCCGGGCAATGCAGGAGTCTCATAGGACGCGGGTACGCGAGGAGAAATACCAAGAGCTCAAAAGGCCTGAAAAAAGGCTCCACAGACAAAAGAAAAGTACTTGGAAAACAACCTTGTCTATGAAATAGAGAAAAGTAGAGAGCGATGTCCGCACCAGGCGCGGAAGTTCTACCAAATAATCCGCAGTATGACGCGCTACACACCACGCTGCACTTACTGCAAGGATAAAGAGGGTAATCTGATCACCGATCCTGAAAGCATTCTGGAGCGGTGGGAAGTGCACTTCGATGAATTGTTAAATGGTCAGCTCACAGAAGAATTGGAGGCTCCACCAATGCAAGATCAAGACCACATGCTGCCGCCACCAAGCATTGAGGAAAGAGTAAAAGCCATAAGAAAGCATAAATCAGATAAAGCCCCCGGAGCTGATGGCATGCCAGCTGAGCTGATCAAACAAGGTCAAACAAGGAGGGAGAGCGTTACATCACGCAATTCATGAGATCGTGGTGCACGTATGGGTGCAAGTATAGATGCCGGAAGATTGGCGTCGTGGAGTAATTTGCCAGGGTAGAACTATATAATGCCATGAAAGAGTTCGGCATTCCAAACAAATTGATAGGACTTTGTTGGTTGACCATGACCAACGTAACTAATCAAGTAAAAATAACGGGATTGCTGTCCAAACCAATGAACATCTTTAAAGCACTCTGACAAGGGGACGGCCTGGCCTGCCTCCTCTTCAACCTGGCGTTGGAGAAAGCAATCCGTGACTCTAGCGTTACAACTAGACGGACTATTATCACCAAGTCCAGCCAGATACTTGCCTACGAAGATGACATCGACATCATCGGTAGAACCGAATGGGCTGTACAGGACTCCTTCACCCAGATCGAGCAGGCGGCACAAAAACTGGGACCGCACATTAATGACGGGAAAACTAATTACATGGTGGCAACTTCTGCGAAGAGAAGACCTAACGTTCGTCAAACTATCAGGGTAGTGGAGCACGAATTTGAAGTAGCGCAATCCTTGGGTCAATAGTATCAGCCGATAACAATATGGAAGAAGAAATACGCGAACGGCTGATCAAAGCCAACAGAGCCTACTATGGTCTATCAAGGCTCTTTAAATCCCGAAATTTATCCAGAACATCCAAACTACTACTGTACAAGACCATGGTCTTACCAGTACCCATGTATGGTTCCGAGACCTGGGTGCTCAATAAAGGGCACTATGAACTCTTAGCCGCGTTTGAGAGTAAGGTCTTAAGGAGAATTGTTGGCCCCGTATGTGAGGGAGAACGATTCCGAAGACGCTACAGCCATGAGTTGTACGCAATCTACCTTGAAGCTCATATTGTAAGAAAAATCAAGCTCGGTAGACTCCGGTGGGCGAGACACCTAGCTCGAATGAGCGAAGAGGAGCCTGCCCGGAAAGTCCTTTGTGGCAGGATGTATGGAAGGAGACAGCGCGGCAGACCTTATCTGCGATGGAGGGATGGCGTAGACCAGGACGCCCAGAGCCTGGGAGTGCCAAACTGGATGACATCGGCTCGAAATCGGGACCGGTGGAGAGATTTGTTAAATAAGGCCAAGACCGGATCCCGGTTGTAATGCCGATGATGATGATGCTGATGATATGTATATAGGGTTTCCCAATAGGGACTTGACAACTTTTTTCGGTAGTAAATTTTTACAATTTGCAGACGTTGTTCGTTCGTGTACTTAACCATTATGAAAATGTTGAGTTTACTGAATAAATTGAGTGACAGTTCGATGATTAGTAAAAGGGTGCGTTCACAAATTAAATTCAAAGTTGTCAAGTCCCTATTGGAAAACCTGATATATATATATATATATATATATATGTATATATATGTATATGTATATATATACATATATATATATATATATATATATAATATATTCGTCCAAAAATGGAGTTCAACTCCCATATTTGGTCAGGCGCATCCAAAACTGCACTACACGTGCTCGATAGGATGCAAAAACGACCAGTGAAACTTATTGGGGACTCAGCTGTGAGTTGAGCAATTCCGTCGTTAGAACATAGGGGCAACGTATCGAGCCTATCTCTTTTCTATAGGTGTTATCATGGTCGTTGCTCAACTGAGCTTGCTCAATGTGTTCCGCCTCCACAGTCATTTTTTTGCGATACCTGTCAATTTGAGAATGTGCATCATTTCACGTTAAAAGTCAAACCTGTCAAGGCGCACAAATAAACATAGTCATTCTTTAGCCGAATCACACGAATGCTCTACTTGATCATGTGTTTTCTCGTCGTTGTAATGTTCAGACATTTAAGGCCAATGTAGACCGATACCCCCTTTCTTTATCCACTACTTTTCCTTCCACTCGCACCGTGCTCTTGTAGCGTCCTACGAAGCCACAATTCCGCCCAGGTAAGGTTCCAAACCTTCAAGGAACTGACTTACCTTATCCAGTACACTTGCCCACAGACACGTGTCCCCAAAGCTCATTAATCAGGCCTGTAACAAGGGCATAGGAAGCTGAAACAATGTTGAAACCGACATCAAAAATCAAGGAACTTAACGTTCAAAAACTTTCAGCATCGAGTCAACGCATCCATTCATAGTATGCAAAACAATTCCAGATTACAGGCCATAAATCTTCCATCCAAAGCATCTGCACGATGTACCAGGAATTGCATTTTCGGTAAATAAATAACAACGGATGCATACGCCGGCAGCTAAACGCAAGAAAGCATATCGCCTATCCGCGGCCAAAATTGTAAACAACCGAAATTATCGCAACAAGATAATTCGGAAGATTTACAAATCCAACGCCAACAAAGGAAATACTCCGGTCCCACGATTCCTTTGTAAAAATTTCACACCCATTAGAAGGATCTAATGGATTTCGGTTGTGTTTACAAAAGGCAAACAACCACGGGCTGTACGCCCGAAAAATCATCTCGGCCTTCGCGCCAGATGTTCTGTGCAAACAGAAGGCCGTGAAAAAGGAAATGCTATCACCAACGAAGAATGTATGCAGGATGATTTTCCCTTTCTCAAAAAAAAAAAAAACTATGAAATATCCCCGGGGATACGATAACATGCTGCTAACAGGAATCCGGAAATTCTGTTAGCAGGGGAACTAAGAAAATTTTTGGATAGAGTTACAGATACAATCCGTCCCAGAGAGATTTTGATCGTGAAGGAGGAGACAACGGAAAAACGTCGAGGAGTTAGATTACAGTATCCGATTGATAGTGGAATAGGATCCAAGAGTGTAACGTGTGTGTCGTGCGTGTATTTCGCTACTCTCTTTAATAGAATATTGTACGGGACCTTAACGAAGTAAGAAACATTAAAGAAATATAAAAGATTAAAAAATTAAAAAAGATTCAATCCGTGTTTTGGTTTCTTGTGTTTTTTTTTCTCTGGTGCGAACAGTGTTCGGCGGAACATTGTACCAACCCGAAGTTACTCAACATATAACCGCCAAAGTTAAATAATTTAATACCGCCAAACTCTGACATTTAAGGGTACTCCAAAATCGCTTTTTGTGCTCGCGTTTGTGTAAAAAAAAACCCCTTACTTATTTCTGGATATAACCTCTTACTCCTTTCTACAGGCACCGCTTACTTCTTTTTGGATATAACCTTTTATTTCTTTCTGGGCGCACCGCTTACTTATTTCTAGATGTAACCTATTACTTCTTTCTACATGTGCCGCTTTCTTCTTTCTTGGTATATCCTCGTACTTCTCTCTGGACGCACCGTTTACTTCTTTTTGAACACACCGCTTACTCCTCTCTGGATATAGCCTCTTACTTCTTTCTGGATATAACCTCTTACTCCTTTCTACAAGCACCGCTTACTTCTTTCTGGATATAACCTCTTATTTCTTTCTGGGCGCACCGCTTACTTATTTCTTCACGTACGTTTACTTCTTTATTGGTATATTCTCGTACTTCTCTCTGGACGCACCGTTTACTTCTTTCTGAACATACCTCTTACTTCTTTCTGGATATAACTTCTTACTTCTTTCTGGATATAACCTCTTACTTCCTTTTGGATATAACCTGGATATAACTTCTTTCTGAACACACCGCTTACTCCTTTCTGGATATAACCTCTTACTTCTTTCTGGACGCACCGCTTACTTCTTTCTGGATATAACTTCTTACTTCTCTCTGGACGCACAGGTTACTTCTTTCTGAACACACCGCTTACTTCTTTCTGAACACATCGTTTATTTCTTTCTGGATATAACATCTTACTTCTTTCTGAACCTACCGCTTACTCCTTTCTGGATATAACCTCTTACTTCTTTTTGGATATAACCTCTTATGTCTTTCTAGACGCACCGCTTACTCCTTTCTGAATATAACCTCTTACTTCTTTCTGAACACACCGCTTACTTCTTTCTAGATATAACCTCTTACTTCTCTCTTGGCGCACCGGTGCTACGTCTTTCTGGACGCACCGCTTACTCCTTTCTGGATATAACCTCTTACTTCTTTCTGAACACACCGCTTACTTCTTTCTGGATATAACCTCTTACTTCTTTCTGTACGCACCGCTTACTTCTTTCTGGACGTGCCGCTTACTTCTCTCTGGGCGCACCGCTGCTACATCTTTACGGACGCACCGCTATTACTTCTCGACTTGTATCACCCCTGGACCCTGCCCCATCTGCCCCTGACATATTTAACGTTGCTCACGAACGCGCCACCATTTCCCCATCGCTATTTTGGCACCCTCCAAGTAGTGAACCAATTCATGCAGCGACATCCTGAGAAAAGTTGGCGCAAGGCTAATAACCTTGCCGGGAAAAACAAATTATTATGGACAAACTAACAAGCCTCGGATATGGACCGAATACCGGTGGACAGACTTGTAGCGTCTCTAACAGATACACACACAATACACAAGCAAATAGTGAAGAACACCGAACGAAAATCGAATAAGAAAATGCATCAGAGCCGTATACCATAGCGATAACATAACAATTCACATCAGTGGAATATACTTGAGTTTAAAAATCGAATTCTAAGCACGACCAGTATCCTGATGTGTTACGCATTGGTTCAATTTTTGGTGATTCTAACTGTCATAGCGCCAGTTCGAATCACATGTTCTTCACTATCAATCCCAAACGCCATAGACTTGCTAAATAAAGCCAAGACCGGATCCCGATTGCAGTGCCGATGATGATGATGATGATGATAGTAGGGCTTTGCAAAGCACTACAACTCTACTACTCATCGATCCTACGACAATGGGTAATTCGCTAGTGCTGCCCAACCCTTAATGACAGCGTTCTTTTGAAGATTCATTTGAATCCAAGAGGTGGGTCAATCGAACGTATTTAATCGAACCTCGGAAATGGTTGACGTATAACTCGATTCTTATAACTTTGACAATCGAGCCAAACTCCGTCGCCTCTCTCGATCATTTTTTTTTTTTTGAAGATGAACTTCTTCAATCGATCGTCGTGAACTTCGTCGCTTCCTCTAACAAACTCTCTTAAAAGCAAGCTCCTATCGTGATGGCTTCAAAAACATCTGTGTGCCGTGTAGAGTTGTGCTTTCTTCCTGCACCTTTAAACGAAAATTGGAGAGTGAAGTATAAGCAAAAACATTTTGTAAAATAAGAAATGAAAGCCCAATTCTTTTTAATTTAATTTACAAAATGCTTTTAGTTTTGCTTCTTTCTACAACTTTCGTTTTATAGAGATGGAAAAATAAATTTATTGACTACAACACAAGTATCAATGTTAATATGATGTAAAAACCAATTAGTTGACAAACTGTTGGTTGTTGAGTGTGGAGCATATCGAATAGCTCCAAAATGGAGACCCTGATGGTTTGATGGCTAATAACCTTGCCCGGAAAAACTGATTATTATGGAAAATTTAACAAGCTTCAGACTTGTTAAATAATGCCAAGACCGGATCCCGATTGTAGTGCCAATGATGATGATGATGGTTTGATTTCCACGCTCAAAAATCACCGTCTTTGTTGACGGCTTGTTTCGGTTTCCTCCAAAAACCGACAACACCGAAAATATTGTTTATAATGTGCAGAACTTAAAATGACTATTAAAACTCCTATACAGAACGGACATGAGAGGGTTAGTAAAGGCAACAAGGAAGTAAAGGAAAAGCGTAGAAAGAAAGGAGCAAGTGTCATAATGTTTCCGTTCCGTGCACCTGTTAGTCGTTGCACGGGGAAACCGGTTTCTGGTTTGTTCGCCATCACAAGAACTAGCAATAACACATAACCCTAGAAAAACACCAAAACGGGATGGCGCTAAGCAAGACTCAAGAAGCATGAGTGTGCCAAATTCGACGACACCATTCCAAAATCTGTGGAAAAGACGACTGCTGAAGCTGAACAACAAGATCAGTGTTGAGATAGATAAGTACGTAAATAATTATAACCAGAATTACAAGACAACAAACAATACTTTTGCTCAGTGGAGTATACGACTAAAACACAAAACTACACGTAATATCCAATCAGTTATCTGGTCTAAGGCGACTGCAGAATGTCCGACCCCACTCATCATTACATATTAATTCCAAATTACCCGCCAAAAAAAAAAACAAAAGAACAATAATGTCAAATTAACGGATCTAACTGCTAAAACAATCACCTGCATTAACAGTCATTTGTAATGGCAGAAATGGCAAATATTGATAATAGAAAAGGAATTCTAGTTTCCTAACTGGAACCTGATTAGAAAATACCTTCTTCGCATAATTCATTATTAACGACTCGAATTTTAATACTCGTAAACGGCATAAAGCAGATTTGGCGAAAGGCTACTAGGCTACAGTTCCATAGCCGTCGACAAACCTACTCCAAAAAGAAGTGCCCTGGAATTAAGTAACCCACCGGCGAGGGGACGGAGACTACATTGACCACAACAACACCTGTTGTCCATCAGTACAAAACAATATCAACTGGGCTTCTGAATGTGTCCGCTCCGTCACCAATTACACCTTCGAATGTGATTACAGACGGAATCTAATCAGACCGTCAACTTACCAATTCTCAAATGATTACCCAAACCCAACTGCCTCCCTCCCCCACTCCGCCGGACAAAACTTGTCTAATTGATTGCGATGCGATTTCAGTGTTCATCATTGAGTGCTGTCAACAAAGCGATCAGGACTTAAAAAAATGTTTATATACTTTATATACAATATATACATATATCCTTTATATATATAATATAGGATTTGTGATTTTTAATTTTCAATTTGTGACTTATGATTTATAATTTGTGATTCATAGTTTATCTTTAAAAAGCAAAACAAAGCATAAGGGTGTCGTTAGTACATTTGAATGGCCTTCGAGGAAAGCCGAAGGCGCAACGGACACGCCAGAGATGCTCAAGATAAAGGAAGCAAAACAAAACAAAAAAACATAATCACCGTGGTGCGCGGACAGGTAATAAACCAGAGAACCACCGAAGCTGGGGACGCGAAGTCCATCAGTGCCTAAGAGAAATTCTTTTACACACATAAATTGTGGAGGAAGGATGGTCGAGCTGATCGAACGGTCAAATGGATGGATGGATGGATGGATAGATAGTGGGATAGATGGATGGACGGACGGACGGTTGGACAAACATATGCTTGTACGTACCGTTGGTGTTGCCTGGTTATTGGTGTTGCCACAGCCACTTGTGTATGTGCGCGGTGTGTTTAGAAAGCAACCGGTTTTCGAATGGCTGTTTCAAAGCCATATAAACACAATCACGAGCATTCGTAGTAATATCGTAGACCGACCTTTGCTTGTTGTTTTTACTCCCCTTTACACAACATATATATATTTTTTTGGTTTGGACTGAATTCCAATCTAATGGGGAGAATATTTGACTTTAAATTTGTTGGCTCTTTGGTATACAAGACACAATTTACTTTGGCGGAAAGAACCACAACACAACCGGACACCAAACAATGATCACAGTTGGAAAACAATAGGATACGAGATACGCGACAAGCGACGAACACACTGGGCGCACAGCACAGCGGCTGGAGCGTAACGCGACGCGGTATGAAGGAACTCGAGCAATTATGAACACCACCGGCCAAGAGGCAATTTGGATAAACAAGTGAAAAGGAGTTGCTTTGTTGTTTTTGTTTTTCAGTTTGTTTTTATTCCTAAACGACACGACAACGCAAACAAAAAACTGCAACCGAACGGAACGAGCGCCAACACCTCTCAACCAACCAAAGTCTAGTGGATAACTGGCTGTAACTGCAGCGAGAAGAGCTGTTCAACACAGTAGTCAGCTGAAGCTTACCTTTGATTGGATACGATTTCCAGTTGCCTCAGCAATGTGACGCTGGCCATGGGCCAGAGAAGGTGTGGGGTGTCAGAAACATGTGCATCGTATCGTTGGAAGTGTATCTTACTCGCAATTGGCTACGCCGTGTGTGGGATTCTAGTGAGAGGCAGGAGGCATTCCGACTGAGTGGATACCAGTTGTAATGGCAGTTGTTTTCAATCGTGGAGCAGCTTGTATTTAGCGTCCATGTCGCGCGGATGCCCGATCGTATGTGTATGCATGTGTGTGTGCGTCGCGGCGGGGCATAGATATGTTGTGAGAAATCGTGAGAAAATTCTACTTTATCCACCTGTTGAGCAATTTCAAAAATGTGGGCAACTAAGTTCGAGGGTAATACTGAGCCACAGATGCTGAATAGTAGGCGAGTGCTTAACAGCATTCGAAATGAAAATCCCTTTTGTACGCACTGATTGCGTAAACCAGACGTAAGCGATACACAAAGCCAGTGGACGATTGCATTCAAAACACATGGCTGTATTTTCTTAAAATAAAATCTAGAAACGCAAGTTCATTATCCAACTGTTAGTGCTAGACTTCATTAGAAAACAGGCAAAGTAAATTGTTTGATGTTCCATTTCTATTTATTACTATTTTGATTTTCCCTTAATACGCCTACAAACTACGCAGTGCGGGCGCAAAAAGACGGACAGGAATGGGAACTAAGGTGTTGATGGTCATTGTTTTTAAATACCAATAGATTGTAACCAGGGGATAAATACATGGCTTGTCTAAGTGTTTCTTGCTTCTGTAACCTTAAAGTGTAACCCCTAATGTTAACATTTAACACTAGATATACCGACAATTTGACTTACCTATATTTACCGACACCAGTCAAAATGACTGGTCTTAGAAAAAATGGACAGTGGGAGTTCCGTCTTTATATATTTTTAAAAATAATGATAAATTACTTCAATTATATTAGGTGTACAACTTTGCTTCCGCCGATTCGAGGCTTTATTGTTAAAAAACTGGTTATACATTTATGATTCAAAGTATTGTCCATCGCTGGCCACTACTTTCGGACAGCATACGAATCCATTTCTTCATATTAGGTGTACAACTTTGCTTCCGCCGTTTTTTTCCGAAATTCGAGGCTTTATTGTAAAAAACTGGTTATACATTTATGGTTCAAAGTATTGTCCATCGCTGGCCACAACTTTCTCCCATCTTTCGGGCTGCATACGAATCCATTTCTTCATATATAAAGCAGAAAATTAAAACCTCCCGCAAATGACGAGAATTTGGCTCGTAAGCTGACATGTTTAATCGAGGATAACTTTCTGACGCAGACACAAATCGACTAATATTTCGATGGCGTTATATTTACAAATACCTAAGCTTATTGTATGACATCTATGATCTATTTATTTCAACTACCACTTACCGCTACAGCCATCTATTGCAAAACGGCGGAAGCAAAGTTGTACACCTAATAGGTTAATTGTAATATTATTTATTAATTATAAATTCATTTATTAATTAATTGAAACATAATAATATTCAAATTCTCAAACATAAATTAATTAATTCACAATATAACATAAGTAACATATATTTTTTTTAGACTATACATTATAATAAAGAGTACCTATAACATAATCCTGTAACACAAATAGCAATTCAAAATTTTATTTCAGTTCTGAATCAGAAACCTACAAAGGAGCAGTAGTATTGAATTTGACACAATGTTTACATACGTACATTTTGCTTTGTGTACATTTTCCACATGCATATTTTTTGCATATATTACAAATAGTCGTAGTCTTATTATTAATACACTGTCCTGTTTGACACTATTTACGTGTGATACCTGAACTTGGTATATTAGCTGCTGAGATATCAGCTTCTTGTGGTTTTTCTCTTGAAATCGAATATTCAGAAGCAAGTTCTTCAACTACAAGAAACAAAAACTTTTTTCTTGATATATTTTCACCTGTCGTGTTTTTATACAATATCCAGGCATTTATCCTAGCTAAATCTCGAATATTGAAAAAAACTTGAAGTGGCTATCTTCTGGAACCTGATTTGACGCTATATTTATGTGTCATTTGGTCAGTCACATCGACGTCAAACTTAGTGTTGACGTCCGGCGCCGTGCTTCCTCGGTTGAGGGAAGAGCGGGGACCTTTTGTTTTTCTTTTAGTTATTATTCCTTTTATTTTTCCTTTTATTTATTATTCCGCTCCGATAGAAAGTACGTTTGAGCGGAAATTTGTTGCAATTGATAATTAATTAATTAAGAAAAAAAACTAATTCCGTCTCCATAATATTGTTTATTTTGTGTATCATCTTCTTCACTCAAGGAAAACTTATTCTCAACTCAAAACATAAATTTACTTGAGACTGTAAGCAATTCAACTAACTCTGTTCTCTAACTCAACTCCAAACTCAAACTGATTTTACTATTGAATTTTTTCTCTACTTATAGAACATTGTGTTCTAATTTACTGTAAATTATAATATGAACAAAACAAATTTTCTCAAAGTATTCCTTTAGTTTCTGTGACTTTTAAATTGAATAAAATTTGAACGAAAATCAAAGTGCTCTGTTTTGAAATAAAAAGGGGCAAGTTATTAAATGTGCTGTAACTGGCAATATTGTGAATGTTTATGAATGGTATGTATTAAGTGAGAATGTAATATATGTTAAAGGAAGTTTTAAAGGTGTAAGAAGATTCAGGGTTAAATTTAATAAAGGTACTATTCTGGAATACAACATTAGTATTGTTATAAAACGAAACGGTTTCGAGTAATTTCTTGTTAGTTTTATCAATTCTGATGTATTTGTGCTTTGTACTAAGCAAAAGGACTCTCTTTTTCGGTTTATTCTTGTAAATAGTAAGGGTACATCTGTAGTGATCCAAGAAGCCCTACCATTTTTCTCCCACATTACATTTTCCTCCCACATATACACAAATCCTACCTATAACAAAATCAATTTCATATCCCCAACATAACATTGAATTCAATGTCAAACCAAATCGAACTAAGCGTTCAAATTCTCATTTATTGAATTCAAATTCATTTATTCAATTTAATGCATTTGTTCGGTTCAATTTCCTAAAATCAAACAGTATAATGCATTATTTTCCCATGTATGCTAGAAGCAATTAGCACCTAAAATTCCTACAAGATCCAAAACCTAAAGTCCATGTGTCCAAACAAAGGCATATCTATTCGATCGCCGATAACAATCATAAACATTATATTCTCACATACCAGATGTTTTATGGCTTGCTAATAGACACGGATTCCCAGTTCCCAAACTAACAACCAATTTCCACGGATCTTGTGCTACCCATTTGAAATTCACGAAAACTCTTCTTTGCATTAGCCAGATGCCTAACATAAACAAAAACCCCAAGAAAGGATAAAACGATAAGTAGCGATGCGTCTTGACCTTCGAAAGAACATAAAGATATTTAAGAATTAGAATTTTGAAATGAGAAGGTGACTTGACTGGAGTCGCTTAGGAGAGTCAGTCAGTAACGCGCTTGAGGAGAAGACCTCCTCAAAATTAATATAAGTTTTTATATATTATTATATAAGTATTTTTAAACTAAGAATAAAATCAGTTTTATAAAGAAACTGAAGTGTTTGTTTTGTGACTGCTTAGCAGGATGCATTCAGTGTTTACGTCGCTAGTGAATCAAGTGTAATCGTGCGGCAACATGTTATATAGTGCGCGGAAAGTAAATACGCACGGGTTCGAGACTACCCAAAGAGGACAACAACGGTAGCCCACTCTTCCCGGGAAACCGGAAGCACGCAGGTGCACCCAAAATATTATATAAATTTGGTGGCAGCGGTCTGGAAATCTCAAAATCCCCTACCAACACAAAAAAGTGCACACTAGTGAGAGTGAGTAAATTAAAAAAAAATCCCCTACTAGTACAACAAAACTGACTCAGATGGGATACTCAAAGATCCTAGTGAAATCGCAAACTTTTTTCTGGAAAAAAAAACAATATATATAACGACACTTCAGTGCAAGTAATCACCAAGTGAACTTTTAAATCACTGTTTGTATCAGGCCTTTTTTGACCTGATGTATATAGCCTATTAAGGCACCTAACCTTGCAGGCCCTACTGTACACTAGGGTGCAACACCCTTAGTGTGATAAGTTTTGGTCGATGTTCGGGCGCAACGCCACTAAACATCTAAAAAAGTGTGTTTTGAAAATTCGGGCGCAAAGCCACTGAATATTTCAAAGTAGAAACCTGAAAGGTAGAGAGAAATGAGAACACGCCGGGGTTACTGTCGGATGTATTCTGATTTTATTTTATTTTTTTTTATATTTTTTCAAAACTGTATTTATTTGACCAAAAATGAATAGTTACAATAAGTAATACAGCTAACTTATAATAGATTTGTTACATAATAAGTGTTTACATGCTATTTGTTAACATTTTTCAAACAATTCTTTTTAGATGTGCTTAAGATTTAATGTGATTTATATATATTGTTAATTTTGTTTTTCCTGGAAAAGGTCAAAAGAAAAACCAGGAACTCTGTTTATTTTAACTTAGCCTACTTAAAATTACTTAACATAACTTAATCTAATCTTATATACAATTTACAATATTTGATATGGCAGTGATAGTGACAATTCGAATTTGACTTAAAAATAATATTTACAATTTTTAGTTATGGATGTGGGATTTCTCGTTGGGATTGAGGATAGTAAGGGATAGGATCAGGTAAGTTCCTGAGGGAGGGGAGAGCCATTCGGTTCTGTGTTAAAGGTAAGGATCTTGGAGAATGCTTGGATGTTGCTGTATTTGAAATGATTGGGTACCAGTTCGGTGTTGTGGTACACGATCTCGTTTAGATCGTTAACCAGTCTGCCTGCGGCGAAGAGGGTCCTGATTTGGAGACAATTACGGTAGTGAGTTCCCGTATTGGAGGAGGGTGATGGTAGGTCCGTTATTATCGGATTGGGATTGTTAGGAAGGTTTTCTATGAAATTTATCGACAGTTCTAGGATCCGTCTATCCAGTCGTTCGATGCCTGCGGTGTTGTAAAGGTCGTTGTTACAATGATATCTATATGAGTTGGTTTTGCGGTGTAAGCCAGTGATAAATCGGAAACATTTTCGTTCAAACACTCGTAATTTCTCCATTTGGGAGGGTGAGATGTGGAACCATAATGGGCAGGCGTATGTAAGAGTAGGTCTGATTATCTGTTTGTAGATGAGCTGTTTGACCTTAAGAGAGAGGCCTTTAGGTTTCCATAACACTCGTCTGCACAAGTTAAGCTGTATTGAGGCTTTTTGAAGAGAATTTTTGATGTGGGTTGAGAATGACCAGTTGTTGGAAAGGGTTACTCCTAAATATTTTAGGGTTTTGGAAGGTTTTATGAGGGTGTTATTAAGATTTAGTTTAATTTTGTTGTGGCAACGTTTAGTGTTGTTAGTGCAGTGAGCGTTTTTGCCCTTAAACACAGTTAGCTGGGTTTTGGTTGGGTTGGGGCGAATTTTCCATTTGTTAAAGTATGCTGAGATGAGCGGAAGGAAGTTGTTAACGCGGTTTCTTGCTGCTTTGACAAATCTATTGCTAGAGTAGATTAAAGTATCGTCAGCATAATTTAGCATTACAACACTAGGTGGAGGTTGGGGAATATCGGATGTGTATAGAAGATATAAAAGTGGTCCAAGAATGGATCCTTGAGGAACTCCTGCGGTTATGTTGTGAGTTTGTGAGAGGGAAGAATTTATTCTGACCATGAATTTCCTCCCAGAAAGATAAGATGCTAGGAGCTTTGTGACCAAATAAGCAGTGCAGCTTATAAAGAAGTCCTGAGATCCAGACACAATCAAATGCTTTGGAGATATCGAGAGATATGCATACGGTAGGGCATTGGTTTTCTAGACCAGTTGTGACATCGTGTGTAAGTTTTAGTAACGCATGGCAAGTAGAGTGTCGCTCACGAAAGCCAAACTGAGAATTAGGGATGAGAGCGTTATCACTGGCAAACGAAAGAAGGTTTTGGTAGATCTTACATTCCAATATTTTGCTTAGGGTGTTCAATAAAGATATTGGACGATAGTTGGAGGTGTTATTGGAACTGCCGGACTTTTTAATGGGAATTACTACCGCAATTTTCCAGTTCTCTGGGAAATGTGAAGCATTTATGATGTGGTTAAGAAGGACTAAAATGGGAAGTAGATTTGGCGGGTGAAGTCTTTTAAATAGAAGGTGTGGTATTCCATCTATACCGGTAGATTTTTTGTTGGGTCGTGATTTTATGAACTTGATGAGTTCATCTGTGGTTAAAAATGTAGTGGTGTCTGAAGGATGTGACGCCTTGTTTGTGTCGTTAAATTCTCCGATGAAAGGAGTATAAGATGCGGGTAATCTGTGTGAAATATATTCGTTGACAGTATTTCGAAAATTAGGGACTGAGAGGGAATCATTTTGTTGATGGATCTTTGAGAAGTGGTCAGCGAGGCAATTGGCTATGTCCGTGTCGGATTGGATAAGATTGTTGCTGAGTGGGCTGATAAGGTGCTGAGTGGGCTGTTAAGTGTAGAGGTATAAGTCTGATCCGCGAACTTTTTTAAATGTTCATTTATTAAGGTGGTCAGGAGTTGGATCTGACTTTTAATAAAAGGACAGAATCTTATATGAAGTTTTCGGCGGAGTTGTTTTTTGAGACGCAGCAATTTAATTAGGATGCTGGGTAAAGGTTTTCCTAGATGATTATGAGGGATGGTGGTGGGTGTATTGCTGGTGAGGGCATCCTTGAGTGTCTGCTCAATTTTTAGGGCTGCTCGATCGATATCACCAGGGATTAGGTTAGAAGATTCGGGGATTTGCAAGTTAGAAAACCTTGCGGCGACGTCTCTATTGACTTTTTTCCAGTTAGTCTTGGAGAAGTTCGGGACAGGACTGTGTGAGTAGAGCAGTTCGAAGGAGGGAACTTTGATCGAAGTGTGAACAGAACCATGATCAGAGGGAAAGAGGAAGGATACTGTGAGGGGGCTCGTTGAGTAGACATCAGCCGACTTGAGAAAGAAGTCAATTGTTGACCGCGTCGAGTTGGTGACACGAGTTGGCTGCAGTGGACTGTCGATATACGTATATGGGTGAGATGAGAGGTGGTGCAAAAGTTGGCAGCCGTATTTGTTATTCTTTATGTCGTTGAATGCTGTATGTCGAGCGTTCCAGTCTCCACCGATTATGAATGGTGCCGGGAGAGACTGTCTGATTATTTGAGATATGTCAGAGTCAGGAGAGTCTGGTTCTCGTGTTGGGTGGATGTAAACGGATGTTACTATGATTACTTTTTTGTTTTCACAAAAAAGTTTAACTGCCGTGTATTCAATATTGAAAACATTGGCGAACCTGATTTCGGTGAATTGAAGTTTGTTATTTAATAGGATGCCGGTACATCCATGGGATCCAGTAGTTCTGGGGTTGGAAATAAATGTATAATTGGGGATGGATACTCGGGAGTTGGACTTAAGCCACGTTTCTGAGAGGAGAAGGATGTCTGGGGAGAGATTTTATTTTTCAATTCTTAAGCTATATATACAAATTATTTACACTAATTTTCTTTCATCTACAATGTTGAGTACAGGATGACAGGATTCCTGTTTACATACATACATAAACTTGAGTCGAAGGACAATCGGCATTTTTAAGACACACACCAATTACTGGTGCGCACAGAAAACAAAAGATAAAAGGGACGCACATTCTTGCACAAAAAAATAGAACTATTACATTGATGGTGGTCCCTTTTTGAGTTGGCGGCAATTCAATTCGCACCTTCTGTTGTTGAAGATGTTTGTTGATGGCAAATTGGAATTTTCCGGTTGCGGGAAAATTCCGATATTGTTGGTGGTGATGGCGGCATGATGCTGAAATTTGCTTTTATTGCCCAGTCATAAATTGTAGCTGGGATGCGGTATTCAAACGCATGGAATGCAAATACGGCGGCAATTGGGCAAATGGTTCTCACACACATAACAATGGCTGAGATGTGGCATTAGAATGTGATGAATGAGACGAACGACGGCACCGCACAAATGGCGCCGCATGATCTTATAAACAATCACCAAGTGAACTTTTTGTGAATGATGAATCTCTGAAATATGGAATGACGTCCTTATCCAGTCCGGCAACCAACGAGCTTATAATGAAGACAGCACCTCAGCGACGACCACAGCAGCAGCAACTATAAACCTAAAGGTATTTGTAATTTATGTACCATTTCTTTTATTCAAATGGGAACAAACGAAAATTCCCAATATAAAATGTTAATCTTCTTTATAAATACATATAAGGGAACAACAAAAATCCCGAAACAAAACGAATTGATGTGTTGAAAAAAAAACCAAACAATAGACCTCTTTTCTTTTTCTTTTCTAAAAAAAAATAACAAATAATAAAAACCCCACAATCAAAAATTTGAAATGTTAAACTTTAAGATATAGTTTCAAGATTAACTTTAATTTTAAGATACACATTTCAACATATATACATATATTTACACATACAATAAATTTTTGAAAATTTTAATGGGAAAAATCGAATTTACAGGTTTAGAATATAAAGTGCACATTTTGACTGATATAATTCAAGTTTATTTGGGAAGATTATTTTTCTTTCATACTGTCGAATTATTAAGTTTCTTTTGAGTTTAAATTTTTCGATCAGCTTTTGTTCTGTAGGTTTTGAGTCCTTTTCTTTTCCTTTCAAATGTGTTAAACCTTGGATAAATCAAAACCTCATGGCCGACAGGGACAAGAAGGAGAATTCGTTTAGTTTTGTTTGGTAGTTTCCTTTGTTTTTCATTTCAAATCTTTTCAAAGATCCACCGAAATCTATTTTTTCGTTTAGCCAAGATAGTTTCAAGTAATTTCAGGTAAAAATGAAGATTTCATCTCTTTGCACTCTGCCCTTTTTCACAATAATTTGGGATGGTCTGTTTTTCAAATATGTCGTAAGTGGAAGTACAAAACCGGGTACTCGTTCACAAACAACTGCGGCTGAGCTTTCGGAGAGCCTGCCCACTGAGACACGCGAACAAAGCTCGGGAATGAATTTAAACATCGGACTAAGTGACATATTAGGATTCGTGCCGACGTTCAACAGAAATTCGGACGAATTAGATGGATTCGTCTCCTGTGGAGATATTCTTTTTTCACAGACACGAGACGAAAACCAGAAGTCATTCTTTTTGACAGTAATCAAAACTAGATTACAGGGACCAGCGCGCAAATGTATTCAATACAAGGTCATTCCAACCTGGGAGGATCTTGTGACTGAATTAGAAGGAGAATTCAAAACTCTAACTTCTAGGCCAGCGGCACAAAATAGCCTAGTACCGGCAAAACAAGAATGTAGGGAAAATGTAAAGGAGTTTGGGGATAGACTCAAACACCTCCTGCATCAATAAGACGGCGCTACATTTGCAAGTTCGGTTGAGCCTACAGTGCGGACGTACCTTTTGGCAGAAAACCAAAGACTCACACTAAACACATTCGAAGATGGGTTGAGGAATCCTAGCCTCAGGATTTTAGTCATATATGTACGCCGAAAGGCATAAGAAAATTAATAATGTATAATTTAGAGTGCTTGCGAAGGGCCAGTAAGTTAATGTAAGTTATTTGTAGAATAGACATTAACATTTAGTCTTAAGTAAAATATGTAATTAATTTGTTAAATAAATGTGGATATAAAACAAAAAACAATTTTAGTCATATCGCATCATCATCATCATCATCATCATCATCATCGGCACTACAACCGGGAACCAGTCTTGGCCTTATTTAGCAAGTCCTGAGGCTTGTTAAATTTTCCATAATGATTTGTTTTTTTCCGGGCAAGGTCATTAGTCTTGCGCCAGAGGCTCCCCGACGGGGAATCGAACCCCGGTCTCCCGCGTGACAGGCGGGTATACTAACCACTATACTATCGAGGATCCTCCAAATTTAAAGACAGCCATTAATTTTGCTATTGAACAATCTCGAAGATTAGGCAGCGAAAACACAATGCCAACTTCCACTAACTTCTTTAGGAATAACCAACAAATTGTTTGCCAGACATGTAATAAGAAGGGACATACTTCTGCGACTTGTTATCGCAACACAAAATTTCCGAATTTTGTTCCCCAGAACATCAAAACAGAGTCTGAACGCATCCGATGTACATACTGCAGAAAATTTAAGCATTCTCAGGCAGAATTAGAACCAGGTTATCCCATTTGCGAAGCCAAAATCAATCCCCTTTTGCGAACCAAAATACTTTTAGGAATCAACCTGGTACATCACAAAATAGAACAACAACAAACTCCACCCATATAGAAACCCGAAATTTCAGGCAAAACCAAAATCAAAATATTAATAGGGTATCTAACATACCACAACAGGGAAACGAACTTACTCGAGCGGCAAGACACGCCACTTCTTCTCGAGTACAGACAATTGCCGACGTACACCCCACCCCGATGTAGATTTTAAAATGATCGTATTCTTCTATGTGGAATTCAAACAGCCAGTAATACGAATCAAATACAATCCATCAAATAAAAAGTATTCTACTTTCCTTATCGACACAGGCGCTGATATCAGCCTGATAAAATCAAATAATTCGTACGTTGTACAACTTCTAGACGATCCAAATCCAATAACAATATCCACCATTGTTGGAAACACAATCAGCACGCGTGGCAAAGTAATTGGAAAATTAGAATTCGAAACTAAAAAACATACCATACACCTTGAACAAAATTTTTTCATAATAAATGACAATGAAAATTTTCAGTACGATGTTATATTGGGAAACGATTTCCTCACTAAATTCCAGTGTCACATTGAGTATGAAAAAGGATATGTGCAATTTAATATTAAGAAGGGAACCACGAATAAACTCGAATAGCCTTTACTAAACGAAACAGAGGTTGTTGGCGATGGATCACGAATTCCCAGGAAAGGCAAGGCAAGCGCTAACATACCACTTCCAGGGAAACGACGATCAGCGGCGCACCGATTCCGGGAAACCACTAAGCAAAGCAGATCTCAGGAAACGAGCAAAGGAGGGGACGACTGCGGGCCTATATAAGGCGGGCACTTTCGATGGAGCAGCAGAGGTTGCGTTCGTTGCGGAGAATCCCACGATATTGGCAAGTGCGAACTTCCGCTAGCGAAATACGATCCGGCAACAAATGTTGCAACTGCGGCAACAAGGGCATCCGGCCAGTTATAGAAATTGTCCTAAATATAAGGAAATTAAACTAAGATCCAAGGAGACTCGAGCTAAGCAAACAGCCAAGTCAGACTTCGGAAAACAGGCCACACAAAACCTCATCCAAAATGGATTCACATTTGCCGACATGCTTAGGGGTCAGCAGACAAGGAATACAAAAACCCTTTCACCTCCCACCCCCCAAAAACATATTCAAGTCCCTAAGCGAGCCCCGGTAAAGGCCAACACGACGCCTCAAATTCAAGCGGTGGTGGAAAAGCCTCCGAGGGGGCAATCTTCAATGCTCGAGAAACTACTTAGTTTCTCCCGCTTAATTGAGGATATCCGACCCCGATATGAGAAACTATCAACCGAGGCAGAGAGGGAGGCCCTCCTTTTCACTGCATATGCAAGACATACCCTCCACAATGGATTCCAAAATTAAAGTTATCCTCTTAAATGTCAACTCCCTTGTTTCGCATTCCAAGCGTATGATAGTTTCTGACTTCATAAAGGAAAGCCGGGCGGACGTGGTACTTGTAACCGAAACTAGGTTGCATCCATGTCACCGTCCCGTATTCCCAAACTTCTCCATGATTCGAAGAGATCGAACCCTCACTGGCGGTCCCACCATCAACGGAGGTGGAACTTGTATACTGGTTAATAGCGGACTTCGCCATGAACCTATTGACCTCCCACACCTAGAGTCCATAGAGGTATCTGGAGTTGAACTGCATCTGGCTAGTAATGGTAGAGTGAATATATACTCCGTATACCACTCGCATAAAACCAATAATGGCCCCATTAATCCCGAAGATATCGGCAAACTAATAAGGACCTCGGGGCATACACCCTTCATCATAGGCGGCGATTTTAACTCCAGACATCCCCACTGGAACAACTCTGTCTCTTGCCCAAATGGCACAAAACTGTACCAATGGTACACCGCAAATATGTATGGCCTCAACTGCGAAATAGTCGCACCTACGGTTGGTACTCGAGGTAACTCAATTCTGGACATATTTATTGTGTCCAAAGACTTACTTCCACAAATCACTCCTCCTCAAGTTTCAGCGGGTGTATCTGACCACAATGCTGTGACCACATTCATTCGCGGCTATCGAGCATCCCGGGCTCATATCAGATACATACCCGATTATGGGCGGACAAACTGGGACAACTTCAATATTACATTGAACGATAAACTCCACCACTTCTCTCTTCCCACTGACAGGAACCTAACGACGGTTGAGATAAACAACGTTGCAAAACGACTTCACGAGATTCTAGTTGAAACTTCGGAGACTCATGTCCCGAAGTATAAACTTGAAAAGACCTATCAGATTCCCCATGACGACATCACTCTTCATCTCATCCGGGAGCGTAAAAAGCTCTGCAGAATGAGATATCGTCACCGCTTTACGCAAAGGGAGCCATTATTGCGATCCATTATTCACAATATTGGTACACTGATAAAACAGAGAATCCAAAACAATCGTACCCGACAATTGGAAGACAAGCTGAAGGGTATTCAGATGGACCAGAACGTTTATAAAAATGTTAAAAAGATATGTGGCACTTCCCGCATCACTGGGCCAATTATGCACAATGGTGTTGTTGTCAATAACGACACCAATAAAGCAAATATCATCGGAGAGACCTTCGAAAACAATCACAAACTCACTCTCCAAGATGGCGACCCGGAAACTAATGCAATCGTTAGTTCAGAGGTCCACAGTAAGTTGGACGACTTCAACGAGCCAATTGTTGTCTTTAACCCAACTAACAGTGCATACTTCGATGACACACGTGATAATGGTCACGGTTTCATCACACCAAATACCCTACAGAGTCTGGTTAAATCTCGACACCCTAAGAAGTCACCTGGTATCGACAACATGTCATACCACTCGTTGCGACGGCTTTCTGCCTTATTCTTTATAAAGCTCTCCATTCTGTTCAACCATGCTTACAACATGGGGTACTTTCCCCAAGCTTGGAGGCACGCTATTATTTGCCCAATAGCAAAAGTTGGGAAACCAACGTATCACCCCTCAAGCTTTCGCCCTATCTCGCTTCTCACTTGCATCAGCAAAATATATGAAAAATTCATATACGAAAAGCTAAATAACTTTGTCAGTGCCAGGCACCTAATACCTGATTTCCAATTCGGATTTCGAAGAGCGCACAGCACCACTATGGCTCTTAACTTATTTCAAAACCACGTCTGCGTGCGGCTCTTTAATAAGGAACCCACCGTTGCGGTAAGCCTAGACATTGAAAAAGCTTTTGATACGACTTGGATCGAAGGTCTCGCTTTTAAACTTCTGAATACTGGCCTCAGTAGAACGCTGTGTAGCATCATCTACCAGTTCGTTCTAAACAGAACCTTCCAAGTTAGAATGAATGGAAAGCTTTCCCGAACTTTTCACGCCGCCGCAGGCGTACCACAGGGCTCCACTCTAGGCCCCATCTTATTCAATATTTACACCTCCGATATTCCCCGCCCCGCGGACGGGAGAGTAAACCAAATATGCTATGCGGATGACGTCCTGGTGTACACGTCAACCAAAGGCCCTAACCTCGCAACAAATCGACTCAACCGTCACTTGGACGAACTGTATCAGTATTACAGTCGATGGAAAATCCGACTTAATCCATCCAAAGCAGTAGCCATAATTCTGAGTAGTAAACACTCCCAACCTACTTCTCGATATTCACAGAATATTCGAATAAAAATGGGAGATACCACGATTAGACCACAGGACAAGATGAAATATCTCGGGGTCACTTATACCCCAAAAATGAATTTCATCAAACATGTGACCCACATTCTCCAAAGGGGCCATGGTCGGTCTAAGCAACTGCACAACATCTTCAAGTGGAGCAACAAAGTTGACACCAAAGTTAAGCTTCTCTGCTATAAGCAGCTAATCCGATCTGGAATATCGTACGCCTTTCCCATATGGTCCTGCATATCTTCGGCCCAAATGGAAAGACTTCGGGTTTTCGAAAGGAAACTCCTCAGAAGATGCACCAATCATTCTAGAAGGCCTGACGGTCGTCATTACCCCAACTCTCACCTATACGAAGGCGCCTCCATTACCCCTATCGACGAGTACTTGCTTCAATTAGCATATAAGTACCTCGAAAACATTCAGAACAGCGAGAACCTACTTGTACGGGACTCTTGCGTTCTTGACCCTTCTCTCTCTCGATCTCTTCGGATCAAACCCCCACAATTTCTTCTTCAGTATAAAACTGAAGAAAGCACCCTTCCCAACAACATTCCCCTCTATAATAGAGGATTTCTGGACCCATCCCATAGGGTCTACAATTAACAAACCAACACACGAACGCACAGTACAAGACGGCACAAATACAAACATACACACCGACCAAAGAGCAGATTATCAGACGCCAAAGACGTGATCTGCGTTTACTACCGCACCCAAGACCCACCGGTCTTGTAAGATTTCTTTCCCACCATCCCTCTATAAAAGTAATTAGAGAACACTCGGACTAACACTGTCCACACTATCCTTGGATACCCCCCCTTTTTCTCTTTTCTTTTCAGAGATCGCGAGACCGAGCCCAACATCCTCACGGATGTGGGTGATTCTGGTTATCGCAAGATGACCAGAAGTCAGAGACAAGATGAAGGACACATATGTCCTGTCTCGCCAAATTCGGCCTTCTCGCCACAATTTTTTTTTTTTTTTTTTTTGGAGCAGCAGAGGGCATCAGTCATCAGTTCATCAGCCATCAGTCATGAGCAGTAGTGAATAACGATATTCAACAATATTCAGTGGTGTTTGTGCTCAGTAACAAAAAAAAAAAAAAAAAAAAAAAAAAAAACACAAAACAGGATAAAACCCAAGGAGACAGGGAGTATTTGTTACAATTTAAATTATATTCTACTTTTCCTTGATTTACATCTTAATTTCAATTTCATTACATTTCATATTCTTTTCTTTTCATTTAAATTTCCTTTGCTTTTCTTCTCACTGAAATCTCATTTTTCTTATTTATATTGTCCAAATATCTTTCTTCCTCTAACATAACTTTTATAATTTATATAGCCACTTTTTATATTTCGGACTTCCGTTGAATTTAGGTTCCGTCGGGCTGTTTTCTTTTTCCTATCTTCTTTCCGTTGTTTTTCTGCATTCCTACTTGTTTTATTCAGCTAGTCCTATCAGGCTGTTTCTCGCGCTTTGTGATCTCCGGTGTCCATCACTTTTCTTTCATTTATCCCTCGTAAAATGGACCTCTCTTCTCCTCAGAGCTTGGGGCATCAACCCAATCAGGATTTGATGACTCTTCTTGAGGGATTGAGAAGCGAACTCGCGACCGCGGTAGCCAGGATCGCTGCTCTCGAGAGGGAGAACGGAGCATTGAAAGCTACTTCACCCCCGACCCCCTCCAACAAAAACCTGGAAACCCGTCATTCACAGGTCGAACCTGAAATGATAAGCCTCGACAGTGACTTTGATGTCTCTGCCGACGAGAATGGTCCCCATGTCCCTACTCTTAATACTTGCCGCTCCACGCCCACCTCTCTCCGCGCGGAAAAGCGGAAAACACCTCGACCCAAGCTGAACTGCGAGGGAGCTCCCTCCAGTAAACGTGTTGCCACCGGCTGTACGCCAATAATAGCCCCAGCTTCGGCTAATGAAATCGTGGCAAACCTCTCGGTACACCCCACTGCACAAAAAGTCGTTCCGCTGGAAAAATCGTGCACATCGAAGGTACCATCCTCCACAACCCCGAAACCAAAGACCACTCCAACTCAAAAGGCCAACCAAACATCGGTCGGGGCAGACGTACCTGCTTTAAAAAAGAAGCAGCAACCTGGGGTCTTTGCACGAGACCTCAACCTAAAGGAGTTCGTCGGTGATATGAACCGACAAGGAATATCCAACTTTAAGGCAAAGACCTTGAGTCCAAGTCTCAATAAAATCGTAACCTACGATCGACAAACGTTCTCCAAGGTTAACGATACCCTGAAGGCCAAGGAGGTGAACTATTACACATTCACCCCGGCCGACGAAAAGTCGAGGATCATCCTCTTAAAACGAGTCGCTGCCTGCTGGGAAAAGGACGACATCGTAACTGCCCTTGAAGCAACATTCCCCCACGTCAAATTCACTGACGTTAAAAAATTCTCTCCCCCACAACGGTTTGTGAACATCAGACCGCAAAAATACAGCAAAGTAAACATATGGCAGCTTCACCTTGCCCCAGGAACCGACATAGACTCCATAATACGGACAAAGTCTCTTCCAACTCTCCATCAACAAGTTCTGTTCGAAGTATTTCATAACAATGAAATACCTCAATGCCGACGTTGCCAACGTTTCGGGCATGTCTCCCGGAACTGCAACATGGCCCGCCGTTGCGTCCGTTGTGGAAAATCCCACGACATTGGCAAGTGCGAACTCCCTTCAGCAAAATACGATCCCACAACAAATGTGCAGGATGAAATTACGTTGCCAATTTGCTGCAACTGCGGTAATAAAGGACATCCGGCCAGCTACAGGAACTGTCCCAAATATAAAGAGATAGTCCACAGAACCAAGGAGACTCGAGCTAAACAAGTAGCCAAGTCAAACTTCGGAAAACAGCCCACACAAAATTTCATCGAAAATGGATTTACATTCGCTGATAAGGTTAAAGGGAACCAAACAAAGAATATGAAAACCCCACCACCCCCCCCCCAAAAACATATTCAAGTTCCTAAGCGATCCGCTATACAGGCCAACACAATGCCACGAATCCAAGCGGCGGCACAAAAGCCTCCAAAGGGGCAACCCTCAATGCTGGAGAAACTACTTAGTCTCTCTCGCGTGATTGAGGATATTCGACCCCGATATGAAAAACTAACAACCGAGGCTGAGAGGGATGCACTCCTTTTCACGGCATATGCAAGACATACGCTTCAAAATGGATCCCAAAATTAAAGTTATCCTTATAAATGTCAACTCCCTTGTTTCGCTATCAAAGCGTGCGATAGTCTCTGACTTCATAAAGGATAACCGGGCGGACGTGGTTCTTGTAACCGAAACTAGGTTGCATCCATGTCACCGTCCCACTTTCCCAAACTTTTCAATGATTCGAAGAGATCGAACCCCCACTGGCGGCCCCACCATCAACGGAGGTGGCACCTGTATTCTAGTTAATAGCGAACTTCGCCATGAAGCTATTGACCTCCCACATTTCGAGTCCATAGAGGTCTCCGGGGTTGAACTGCATCTAGCTAATAATGGTAGAGTGAACATATACTCCGTCTACCACTCACATAAAACCAATAATGGCCCCATTAATCCCGAAGATATCGGCCAATTAATAACGTACTCGGGGCATACACCCTTCATCATAGGCGGCGATTTCAACTCCAGGCATCCCCACTGGAACAACTCCGTCTCTTGCCCAAACGGCACAAAGTTGTTCCAATGGTACAGCGAAAACTGTCATGCCCTCAACTTCGAAATAGTCGCACCCACGGGTAGTACCCGAGGTAACTCCATCCTGGACATCTTTATTGTGTCCAAAGACTTACTTCCCCAAATCACTCCTCCCCAAGTATCGCCGGGTGTATCTGACCACAACGCTGTGACCATGTTCATTCGCGGCTATCGAGCATCCCGGGCTCATGTCAGATACATACCCGATTATGGGCGCACAAATTGGGACAACTTCAATATTACATTGAACGGAAAACTCCACCAACTCTCTCTCCCCACTGACAGGAACCTAACGACGGTTGAGATAAATAACGCTGCAACTCGACTTCACGAGATTCTAGTTGAAACTTCTGAGACTCATCTCCCGAAGTACAAACTTGAAAAGACTTATCAGATTCCCCTTGACGACCTCACTCTTCGTCTCATCCGGGAGCGTAAAAAGCTCTGCAGAATGAGATATCGTCACCGATTTACGCAAAGGGAGCCATTATTGCGAGCCATTATTCACAATATTGGCACACTGATAAAACAGAGAATCCAAAACAATCGTACCCGACAATTGGAAGACAAACTGAAGGGTATTCAGATGGACCAGAACATTTATAAAAATGTTAAAAAGATATGTGGCACCTCTCGTATCACTGGACCAATCATGCACAACGGCCTTGTTGTCAATAATGACACTAATAAAGCAAACATCATCGGAGAGACCTTTGAAAATAATCACAAGCTCACTCTCGAGGATGGCGACCCGGAAACAAATGCAATAATTAGTTCAGAGGTTCACAACAAATTAGACAACTTTAACGAGCCAATAGTTGTCTTTAACTCAGCTAACAGTGCATACTTCGACGACACACGTGATAATAGTCACGGCTTCGTCACACCAAATACCCTACAGAACCTAGTTAAATCTCGAAACCCCAAGAAGTCACCCGGTATCGACAATATGTCCTACCACTCGTTGCGAAGGCTTTCTGCTTTGTTCTTTATAAAGCTCTCCATTCTGCTCAACCATGCCTAAAACATGGGGTATTTTCCCCAAGCTTGGAAGCATGCTGTTGTCTGCCCAATAGCAAAAGTTGGGAAACCAAATTATCACCCCTCAAGCTTTCGTCCTATTTCGCTCCTCACCTGCATCAGCAAAATATATGAACAGTTCATATACGAGAAGCTAAATAAATTTATCAGTGTCAGGAACCTAATACCTGACTTCCAATTTGGATTCAGAAGAGCGCATAGCACCACTATGGCTCTCAACATATTTCAAAACCACATTTGCGTGCGCCTCTTTAATAAGGAACCCACCATTGCGGTGAGCTTGGACATTGAAAAGGCTTTTGACACAACCTGGATCGAAGGTCTCGTTTTTAAATTACTGAATACTGGCCTCAGTAAAACACTGTGTAATATAATCTACCAGTTCGTTTTAAACAGAACCTTCCAAGTTCGAGTGAATGGAAAGCTTTCCCGAACTTTCAACGCCGCCGCAGGCGTACCACAGGGCTCCATTCTAGGCCCCATCTTATTTAATATCTACACCTCAGATATTCCTCGCCCTGTGGATGGTAGAGTAAACCAGATTTGCTATGCGGATGACGTCCTAGTGTACACGTCATCTAAAAGCCCAAAACTCGCAACAAACCGACTCAACCGTCATCTGGACGAACTGTATCAGTATTACAGTCGGTGGAAAATTCGACTTAACCCATCTAAAGCAGTAGCTATAATTCTGAGTAGTAAACACTCCCAACCTACTTCTCGATATTCACAGAATATTCGAATAAAAATGGGAGATACTACGATTAGACCACAGGACAGGATGAAATATCTTAGGGTCATTTATACCCCAAAAATGAATTTCATCAAACATGTGACCCACATTCTCCAAAGGGGCCTCGGTCGGTCTAAGCAACTGCACAACATCTTCAAGTGGAGCAACAAAGTTGACACCAAAGTTAAGCTTCTCTGCTATAAGCAGCTAATCCGATCTGGAATATCGTACGCCTTTCCCATATGGTCCTGCATATCTTCGGCCCAAATGGAAAGACTTCGGGTTTTCGAAAGGAAACTCCTCAGAAGATGCACCAATCATTCTAGAAGGCCTGACGGTCGTCATTACCCCAACTCTCACCTATACGAAGGCGCCTCCATTACCCCTATCGACGAGTACTTGCTTCAATTAGCATATAAGTACCTCGAAAACATTCAGAACAGCGAGAACCTACTTGTACGGGACTCCTGCGTTCTTGACCCTTCTCTCTCTCTATCTCTTCGGATCAAACCCCCACAATTTCTTCTTCAGTACAAAACTGAAGAAAGCACCATTCCCAACAACATTCCCCTCTATAATAGAGGATTCCTGGACCCATCCCATAGGGTCTACTATTAACAAACCACACACACGAACGCACAGTACAAGACGGCACAAACACAAACATACACACCGACCAAAGCGCAGATTATCAGACGCCAAAGACGTGATCTGCGTTCACTACCGCACCCAAGACCTACCGGTCTTGTACGATTTCTTTCCCACCATCCCTCTATAAAAGTAGTTAGAGAACACCCGGACTAACACTGTCCACACTATCCTTGGATACCCCCCCTTTTTCTCTTTTCTTTTCAGAGATCGCGAGACCGAGCCCAACATCCTCACGGATGTGGGTGATTCTGGTTATCGCAAGATGACCAGAAGTCAGAGACAAGATGAAGGACACATATGTCCTGTCTCGCTAAATTCGGCCTTCTCGCCACAATTTTTTTTGGAGCAGCAGAGAAATGTGGTTCATCATCATCATCATTGTCATTGGCATTGTTGAGAATTAAAAAGACGTTAAAGTGTAATTCAAAGTGTAATTCAAAGTATAATTCAAAGTGCCGTACATGCTGTGCAGTAATGCACCAGCCCACGAATTCTTAATAAAGCGAAAAAGAAAGGCTATCGACCTTCTTCGCAACCCCCCTAAAAAGACGGCAGCTATCTTAAATACCTCGTCCACCAGCTCGGAAAATATGACTTTAACACTGGATCAAAGACTGCAGCAGGCCCTGGATCACATCAAGGCCCAGGAGAAGCTTATCAAAGACTTAACCAAAAGAATCGCCGAATTGGAAAGCAGCTCTGAAATGTTGGACGAGTCTGACATGGAGGAGCAACCGTCTCATCTATCAGCACCAGCTGCCAATCCAACACTAAAATCTCCAGTATCCAAAAAATGTCTGGAAGTCAACACCAACCGAAACCCCAAATAAATAACGCCACTTCCAATGGAAGAGTTCCAAAGAACGAGAGGCCCCCACAAATCAACATCAAAAAGGTTAATAACATCAAACAAGTTATTCAGCTTCTGGAGAGCGCCCTGGGGCATCGGAATTTTACCACCAGATCGAGAGGTGACAACGTGTCCGTAACACTCTCCTCTTTAAAAGACCACGCGCTAGCTGAAAAGGCGCTTATCTCAAATAAATTGGAGTTCTTCACCTTCCTCAGGGGGGATCTCGAGCCGAAAACGTTTATAATACGGCACATCGACCCTGCTTGGACTAATGAAGAAATAAGCGCTGAATTGTCTAGACTAAGTCCTGACTTGAAAATATCCAAAGTCGACTACTATCAAACTCCTCACATGAGGGTGAGCAACATATTCAACCTACGGATCATCCAATTGGCACCAACCGAAGACACTAACAAGCTAAAACAGATTAAATATCTCTTCACCCATAAAATTCATATAGAGGTACCTCACAAGCAGGAGCTTCTCCACTGCAAGCGGTGCCAGCTATCAGGCCATCTCTCATCTTCGTGTCACCTAGCAAGACGATGCGTAAAATGCGCGCAGGAACATGAGCCTAACCAGTGTAAAGTAAAAGCACCGGGGGAGGTCCCAGAACGAATACACACGGAAAATTCTGATGGCTCCATCTCCATGAAGGAACTATCAGTCGAATGCTGCAACTGTGGAGGACCGCATCCTGCCAACTACACAAAATGTCCGCACAAGCTCCGTTTGCTTAAGCAGAGAGTGCCATCATCTAAAACCAATACTGGCCAACTAACGCAGCCAACAGCAGCAGTCACTACAGCGAAGACTAATCAAAAAACCTACGCGAAAATTGCCAGAGGAAATAAGGCACCCACATCACCGCCAGGAATGAACCTAGGACTCGACATCTTGGGGTACATCCGGGACTTGCACGCTCTCTTACCAACTCTAAACGGTCTAAGCGGATTCGAAAAAAAAGGTCAGATTCTTTCACTTATAACCTCACATATTTTATCTGAAAATGCCTAAGTTAAGTATAATTGCCCTCAATGTAGATTCAATTTTGTCAAATATACGGAGGCATCACCTCCGACTGCTTGTGAAGGAGTTCTCTCCTGACGTCCTCTTTCTTTGTGAAACCGGGCTCAAACCAAACTCTCGCATCTCTATCCCTAACTACACACTTATTTCAACTCCTCGAATTGCTGGTGCAAAAGGAGGTACAGGTATTCTTATCCATAAAAGATTTCAATTCAGTGAAGTGAAGTTTAATAACATTTCCCATGCTGAATACACTGCTGTCAAACTGCTCTGCGACAATAATAAGTTCCTGGTTCTAGTAGCCATCTACCTACAACCCAACAGGTACCCTAATTTCCCATCTTTAGATTTTAATGAAATCTTCCGCCAATCCCATCCCCACTCATTCATCATTGGAGGCGATTGGAATGCGCGTCATACTGCCTTCAACGATATCGCTTGCAATAAATTTCGTAAACAACTGTTTGCTTTTCTTCCTCTCCACCCTTACGTTTATATCGACTCCCCGACCGAACGCACGCATTGCTCCAACTCTACCCAGTCAACTATTGACTTCTTCTTAAAATCCGCAAACTTACGCTCTGCATCTCCACCCACTGTGTCGCACTTCTTCCCTACGGACCATGCCTCCATCCACTCGGTAATAAATCTCGGCTTTTTAAATCCGCTCCATTCTCTCAGCCCAATACCAAATTTCGCCCGAACCAACTGGAGAAAGGTTAACAAAGCCGTCGGCGATATGTTTAATACGCTTCCCATTACAGAGACGAACAACCTGAATCCTAACGAACTTGAAGAAGCAGCAAGTAAGGTGGAACTGACCTTACAGCAAGCACTGTATTCTAACACCCCGACAAGGAGGCCACACTCCTTTGTCGGCAAACCTCTTCCAAATCTCATCACCAAGCTCATCTCATTAAAAAAGAAACTCCGTCGAAAACTATTTCGTAGATTCTGTCCTTTCCTAAAAGTCCAGGTTCAACTATTGACTACCCTCATTAACCAACAGTTAAATGCTTTCGCAGACCAAAACTACATCTCCACTTTGAATAGTATAAAGCCTGATCGTGATCTTTATAAGAATATCAACCGTCTCACAGGGCGAAAAATACAAACCTGTACAGACAAACTAATCGGTCCTAGTAATAACATTCTGTATTCTGATCTTGAAATAGCAAACTGCTTAGCGGAACACTTCTCTGAAGTACATAACCAAAATGACAACCTAGGCAACTCTGATTTTGAGGAAGCGGTCAACCACTACATATCCCATGAACTAACTTCCTCATTTACTCCTTTCATAACCGAATTTAATGAGATCAATAAAGCATCTCAACCTACCGACACAAACTCCTTTGTACAACCACAGGAATTTAACCAAATGATCTCCTCTCGTAGCAATAAGAAATCAACTGGTGTACACAAAGTTCCACATGTTCTTTTCAAAAAGCTAAACTCTTCAAATCGTCCACATCCTCATTCTGCTACATCACATAATAAATGCTAGTCATATACCTGAGTCCTGGAAAACGGCCATAGTCGTCCCAATTAAAAAATCAGGGCCATCCGAGGTTGTGGCTAACAATCGACCCATCTCATTACTTAATAATCTAAGCAAATTATTAGAATTAAAAATTCACCATAACCTAGTCTCCTTTGCGGAAACAAACTCATTAATCCCTGACTTCCAATTCGGTTTTCGTGCCCAACACTCAACTTGCCACGCTCTCCTTAAGTTTACACATGACATCACCACGGTTTTTAATGACCAGTGCCCCACAGTGTGTATTTCCCTCGACATATCCAAAGCTTTCGACTGTCTATGGGTTGCAGGTCCCCTGTACAAATTACATTTCACGTATGGTCTCAACAATCACACCTCCAAGTTTCTCTACTCGTACCTATCAAATAGAAAACTCAAGGTCAAGATAAATTCTACCCTTTCCCAGACGTACTCAATAACAGCAGGAGTCCCCCAAGGATCCATTCTGGGTCCCCTCTTATACTTACTATACACATCTGATATTCCCCAACCCCTCTCGTCGAATACTCGAATCCTTAACTACGCAGACGATACCCTTGTCTACTCCAGCAGCAGGCTCGTATTATCTGCCAGGAACCGCGTAAATGAATTCCTCCAAATTCTTTCCTCCTGCTTCCTTAAATGGAAGATCCGCCTAAACCCCAACAAAACTCAACTGATTGTATTTAAAGGAAGAAATGTTCACTGTACCAATAACACGGTACGTAACCATTCAAAAATCCAACTGAACCTCTGCAACACCCTCATAAAACCATCTAAAACACTAAAGTACTTGGGCATTACTTTCGAAAATAATCTCTCTTTCACGACTCACATAAACAATGTCATCCCCAAAGCGGGGATACAGCTGAACCTTTGTCGGAAAGTAATGTGGAAGGCAGATGGTCTCTCTCAGCAAGTCAAACTTCTGCTTTATAAACAAATTATCAGTCCCACACTTACTTACGCTTGTCCCATCTGGTTCCATATCTCTCCCTTTCAAATGGAAAAACTTCGTATATTCGAAAGGAAGTGTTTCAGACTCCCATAAATATATCAGAAGCCTTACGCTATACCACTCCGTCGGCCTGGAGAGATTGGATAGAAGGTTCCTGGAATTGTCGATAGGATTCATTGAAAATCTGTCAGCCAATCCAAATCCTCTCATCTACTCCCTTAGTACCCCCAGCCTCAATGCATCGAATCCCTATCTCCATACGCTCCACATAAAAACTCTCACCCACGCAGAAAGACTAGTAAACAATGGGAACGAAGTCATCTACCACAACAGAGTAACCGGTCCTAACCAATTCAAATACTGCAACACCCAACCCTTTTCTCGTGTTCTTTCCTTTAACGAGCAGTCGGTGGAGGGGCCTCCCTATGCCGCTCCCTTCCCACCTCAGTCTTATATAACCTACGTAATTTCTACTCTAGTTTAAGACCTAGGCTAACTTCTCTGCTAGGAGCGCAGTTGCTTAATTTGTTTAATTTTATTAGTTTTAAGTAATTTTTAAGCATATTTATTTCTATACATTGTAATCCATCCTGGTTTTCATGACCTTTCCAGGAAGCTTACTAGCCAATTGTAACTACAATAAGCTCTGTAAACAAAACCTCAAATAAATTTTTACTTGAAAAAATGTCCGAGATATTGTAAGTAAAAAAAATTGTCATAACTTAGCTAAGTTAGCTGTAAACTTATGTAACATACTCTATATTGGTCAATAAAGTCAGCATTTAATAAAAAAAAAAAAAAAAGATGGAGAAGCAGGAGTCGTCTAAGGAACTCCTACCCAATCGGTCTTGCTCAAGACCAGAATAAAGAGATCAAACAAAATAATAGATTATACAAGGCAAATTAAGAGTTGGGAAGATTCTCGTTTCTGGCCGTATTGGCGCGATTTTTATATTGTCATCGCATCGTTTTCTGGCTTGTCTTCTTTCGTCGGTCGTTTCCACTTTTGGTAGATCAAGGATTTGTACTGGGCAAGACTCAAACGCCCGCCAATCCAGAGAAGAGTCCGGCTCTGGAGGTACAATCCCTCAAATTTAAGGAGAAAGCATCGTTGGCCGGCCAGTGCCGGAAATACAGTCCACTCGAAGAGAGACTGAGGCAGCGCTAGCGAAGCGCCGTTTGTTGGTTTCGGATTTCTCTTTTCATTGCAGCAACAGAGGTCAAGCAAAAAATTGATAATGCCACATCTTACGAGATGTGTTCTACGGAAAATCTCGGTATTATTGAAAAATTAGAAAACCCTGTTCAGAAGCCAACATCTGAATCCGTTTGTCTACGGGCCCGATCTGATGATTTGACAAACGGAGAACCTTGTGAACAGGCAATAATCAAAAAATAATAATCAAAAAATAATAATCAAAAAATAATAATCAAAAAATAATAATCAAAAAATCCGAAATCAAGTCAGGAATATACCTTGGAAATACATTAACGACACCAAGGGACAACAAAGTCAGAGCGCTTCTGATGAACACTTTGGACACTGATCAGGAAGTAAGTACACACAACATAGAATTCGAATGGGAAAATTTGGATAACTACGATGTATATCAGGCGGATGAAACAAACCAACTTCAAAGGAATATACTTGAACGGTTGGAATCACTCCTTGAGTTACGCCATTGTAACCAGGAGGAAAGGAGATCTATCCTAGACATCTACCGCAGATTTAACAATCTATTTTACTTAGAGGGCGACCATCTCACACATACTGACGCCATAGAGCATCAAATTATCACTGAGGAAGGAAAGCCCCCACTTTACATAAAACCATATCGCCTCCCAGATAGCTCGAAGCAAGAAATCCACAAACAAGTGAATGAAATGCTTCAGAATGGCGTGGTACAACCAAGTTTCAGTCCTTGGAATTCCCCACTTCTATTAGTACCCAAAAACGCAGAACCTGATGGAATTAAACGATGGAGAGTAGTAGTTGACTTTAGAGCTCTCAATAAACTGACGATCGGAGATGCATACCCATTACCGAATATTACTGATATCTTAGACCAATTGGGCAAAGCTAAATATTTCAGTACTTCAGACTTAACAAATGGTTTTCATCAAATACGCATGGACAACAGAGACAAGGCAAAAACAGCGTTTAGCACCCCTTTCGGACATTACGAATATAATCGAATGCCCTTCGGACTTAAATACGCACCCGCCACATTCCAAAGGCTTATGAACAATGTACTCATGGGTCTCCAAGGAATCGAATGTTTTGTCTGTGTAGATGACATAGTAATTTACGGTTACGATCTGAACGATCACAATTCTCGACTCAGTAAAATTTTCGAGCGCTTACAAAGACATAATCTGAAAATTCAACCAGAAAAATGTCATTTTATAAGAAGAGAACTCGCATACTTAGGGCATGTTATTTCAAAAGAAGGTATAAAACCAGATCCAGAGAAAACGAAAGCAGTAAAAACTTTTCCGATACCGAGGAAACAAAAAGATATTAAATCATTTCTTGGTTTCGTTGGATACTATAGAAAGTTTATCCGTAACTTTGCCGAACTGGCAAAACCTCTGAGCAAATTACTCCGGAAGAATGTTCCATTCCATTGGGATGCCTTCTGTGACGAAGCATTCACCACCCTGAGAAGAAAGGTTATTACCCCACCAATACTGGCTTATCCAGACTTTAACCGGGAATTCATAATAACCACTGACGCTAGCAATGTTGCGTTAGGAGCAGTGCTATCTCAAGGCACAATAGGCCAAGATAAACCGATTGCTTTCGCTAGTCGGACTTTAAACGACGCCGAAACTCGGTATACAACATCCGAAAAGGAATTATTGGCAATCGTTTTCGCATTAGCTCAGTTCCGACCATACGTCTACGGTCGAAAATTTACGATAGTCACTGACCATTGCTCCTTACAGTGGCTCATAGGACGAAAAGATCCCACATCCAGACTTATGCGATGGAAGATTCTCCTTGAAGAATACGATTATACAAACGTTCATAGAAAAGGAAAGCAAAATGCGAATGCCGATGCTCTCAGTCGCATAACATTAACTACCCCGGACGCCCCCACCAAAACTAACATCCTCGTTACTACTAGAAGCAAAGAAAAAGCTAGAAAAGACACAGACATACAACCATATAAAACCCTCACCAACCTTATATGGGAAGAACGAACTGGATCTATTCCTGCAGGGAAAAAACTGGAGTTGCGTGTAATAATTCTCCCTTTGATAGATTCAATGGAAGAAAAACCCCTGACTGAAAGAATTCAAAACTTCACCAAACCAGGAATATGAGAAATTACGCTTTACGAACAAGACAAGTTATGGACCATCACACTACCATTGCCTTTTAGAAACTCAAAGGACCAGGAAATCGCTAAGAATTTCCTTAGCGACCTGAAGGAAGTGTGTTCAGTCCAGAAACTCGACTCCATTGGAATCTCAATTCCCACAGTAGGTAATGAATCCAAAATAGTCTTTAAAAAACTTGTAGAAGAGATATTCCCTGACCTGAAAATAAAAATACAATCATTTTCTGATAAAAGAAGACTCGTAACAGACCCAGACGAGATACAGAAGCTTCTCGCAGAGTATCATAACTCGCCTTTCGGTGGACACCAAGGAGCCACCCGAACTATAAACCGAATGAGACCAAAATACTATTGGCCCACAATGACCGCCGACATCACGGCTTATATTCGCAAATGTGCTTCTTGCCAAGTAAACAAAAGTGGAAGAAACCTCAGAATCCCCAATGAGAATAACCACAACAAACACCAAGCCATTTGAAAGAGTTGCGTTAGATATAGTAGGACCGTTACCAGTCAGTTACATAGGAAATAAATACCTGCTAACATTTCAGGACAATTTGACTAAGTTTTCTGGAGCATACGTTCTAGCCAGCGCCGAAAATAAGGAAGTAGCAAAGGTTTTCGTGGAAAACATCGTCTGCCAGCACGGCATACCGTCTTCTGTATTAACCGACCGAGGTGCAAATTTTCTCAGCGCACTTTTTAAGGACATTTGTTCCTTACTTAAAATGAGAAAACTCAATACAACACCCTACCATCCACAAACAAACGGAGCATTAGAACGAAGTCATAGGACTTTGGCGGAATACCTCCGACACTACGTCAACCAAGATCCTCTTACTTGGGACACTTGGACACCATATGCAATGTTCGTATACAACACCACACCTCATAGCAGTACAGGCTATACGCCACACGAACTATTGTACGGTTTTCCGGCTGAAATACCAACTTCCCTTAGACAAAACCCCAGTAGCATTTACAATTACGACAACTATGCTAACGAACTAAAGGTACGATTGCAACATGGCTATTGCACCGCAAGGGAAATACTTTTGAAAAAAAAAAAAACAAAAATCAAAAGCGTACTATGACCAGACAGTGGAGTTGCGTGTAATAATTCTCCCTTTGATAGATTCAATGGAAGAAAAAACCCTGGCTGAAAGAATTTAAAACTTCACCAAACCAGGAATAGGAGAAATTACGCTTTACGAACAAGACAAGTTATGAACCATCACACTACCATTGCCTTTTAGAAACACAAAGGACCAGGAAATCGCTAAGAATTTCCTTAGCGACCTGAAGGAAGTGTGTTCAGTCCAGAAACTCGACTCCATTGGAATCTCAATTCCCACAGTAGGTAATGAATCCAAAATAGTCTTTAAAAAACTTGTAGAAGAGATATTCCCTGACCTGAAAATAAAAATACAATCATTTTCTGATAAAAGAAGACTCGTAACAGACCCAGACGAGATACAGAAGCTTCTCGCAGAGTATCATAACTGGCCTTTCGGTGGACACCAAGGAGCCACCCGAACTATAAACCGAATGAGACCAAAATACTATTGGCCCACAATGACCACCGACATCACGGCTTATATTCGCAAATGTGCTTCTTGCCAAGTAAACAAAAGTGGAAGAAACCTCAGAATCCCCATGAGAATAACCACAACAAACACCAAGCCAATTGAAAGAGTTGCGTTAGATATAGTAGGACCGTTACCAGTCAGTTACATAGGAAATAAATACCTGCTAACATTTCAGGACAATTTGACTAAGTTTTCTGGAGCATACGTTCTAGCCAGCGCCGAAAATAAGGAAGTAGCAAAGGTTTTCGTGGAAAACATCGTCTGCCAGCACGGCATACCGTCTTCTGTATTAACCGACCGAGGTGCAAATTTTCTCAGCGCACTTTTTAAGGACATTTGTTCCTTACTTAAAATGAGAAAACTCAATACAACACCCTACCATCCACAAACAAACGGAGCATTAGAACGAAGTCATAGGACTTTGGCAGAATACCTCCGACACTACGTCAACCAAGATCCTCTTACTTGGGACACTTGGACACCATATGCAATGTTCGTATACAACACCACACCTCATAGCAGTACAGGCTATACGCCACACGAACTATTGTACGGTTTTCCGGCTGAAATACCAACTTCCCTTAAACAAAACCCCAGTAGCATTTACAATTACGACAACTATGCTAACGAACTAAAGGTACGATTGCAACATGGCTATTGCACCGCAAGGGAAATACTTTTGAAAAAATAAAACAAAAATCAAAAGCGTACTATGACCAGACAGTGGGTCACAAAAAATTTAATGTCGGTGATAAAGTATTGCTGAAAAACCATTCAAGACCTAATAAATTAACCTCCTTGTGGAAAGGTCCATACGAAGTTATAAAGATTTTATCCAGGGAAAACTCAATTCTAAAGATAGGAAAAGGTACTCGTGTAGTTCATAACAACAATTTAAAACTATTCGTAGATTAAACTCTTTGAATTCGAAATATAATAGAAAATTTTCCCAACACAACAAATCTTTATTTTAGTAGAAACTTTTGAAAAAAAAAACAGAAGTATATGTAAATATGTATGATATATGATGAAAAAAAAAAGAAAATATATTTAAATACAGATGTTAAAAATAATTATATGAACAAATGAAACACAAAAACAGGAAATGAAAAATATACGTATGCTTAAACACAGAAAAACAATATAAACTAAACAGAAAATTTGTCAATTGCATGAAAAAAAAAAAACACAAAATAAAAGAAATATTACTTATTATACAATTTCTAAATAATTTATATATATATATAAAAAAAAATATTTTCAATACATTAAGAATAAACAAAATATGAAACGAATAATCATAATACATAAGAAAATAAAACAAGAATGTACAAAACATACAATACTATACACTGATATAATAATCAAAAACTTATAACGGTAATTAATTAACCTAATTAACCTAATTACCTAAATAATAAGAAAAAATTACTAATGAATCCAACACTAAATGAAAAAAGTACTTTACCAACATATGTTTAGCATTAAAATATAAATAATATATAACAAAATGTTTAAATATTGTACATTAATACTACAGCATTCAAAACGACACTTCTCCATAGCTTGTAAAACTACTCTAAAACTACATATATACATTGTGATATAAAAAAAAAAGAAAACGTCTTAGCCTACCAATAAATGTAAATATAGTATAGATATTATTTCTAGAATACTGTATATTAACAACAACAAAAAAAACAACGACATGAAATATTGTAAATAGAATCACTAATACATAGTACTCAAGCAAACATTTAATGAACAAACCTAAACTTTACATGTATAAACTACATAGACAAAAGAAAGAAAACAGAATGTTATCAAATCCAAAATCGAATTCAATATATCCAAAAACAATCATTACACAAGTACACAGAAAGTATAAAAAAACAACAGTTTGTAACGAAGTCAGAATGCCATCGCCTTCACTTTTATCGCGTCACTCCTAGAAAATGAATCTTTTACAGATTAATTTTTTCTTGAAGGAGGAGAGGATGTAGTGCTCCAAGAAGCCCTACCATTTTTCTCCCACATTACATTTTCCTCCCACATATACACAAATCCTACCTATAACAAAATCAATTTCATATCCCCAACATAACATTGAATTCAATGTCAAACCAAATCGAACTAAACGTTCAAATTCTCATTTATTGAATTCAAATTCATTTATTCAATTTAATGCATTTGTTCGGTTCAATTTCCTAAAATCAAACAGTATAATGCATTATTTTCCCATGTATGCTAGAAGCAATTAGCACCTAAAATTCCTACAAGGTCCAAAACCTAAAGTGCATGTGTCCAAACAAAGGCATATCTATTCGATCGCCGATAACAATCATAAACATCATATTCTCACATACCAGATGTTTTATGGCTTGCTAATAGACACGGATTCCCAGTTCCCAAACTAAAAACCAATTTCCAATGATCTTGTGCTACCCATTTGAAATTCACGAAAACTCTTCTTTGCATTAGCCAGATGGCTAACATAAACAAAAACCCCAAGAAAGGATAAAACGATAAGTAGCGATGCGTCTTGACCTTCGAAAGAACATAAAGATATTGTGACGAATTTACGAACATGAAGCACGCCATCTAGTGCGGGATAGACGACATAGAGAAGCAGGCAAACTGACAACGGAATAATAAGTGTCAGTCAAGAGTCAAGAAGAGGAGAACTGACAGCGAACACGAGGATCGATGTCAAGGGAAGTGTAAATAACACGTGTAGAATAATAAGTAAAAATAAAGTAAATCCATTAAACCCGAAAGAACGAGCTTTTGCAGTTTGATTTCAATTATTTCGCGATCCAGAGATCGGACCTAGGGAGCCGCTAAACGTAAACCCGAAAATCCGTAACAATATTTAAAAATTAGAATTTTGAAATGAGAAGGTGACTTGACTGGAGTCGCTTAGGAGAGTCAGTCAGTTCAATTCCGCGCAGGTAAGGTTCCTACCTTCAAAGAACTAGATAACGAGGCGCACGTGCCCACAGACGCGTGCCCCAAAGTCCCACCATAGGGCCTGCAACTCGCAGCCAACGTTGAGACCGACACCAAAAAGCAAGGAACTGAACGTCCCCAAAGCTTTTTAGGTCAAGCTCAACAACTCATCATGCCTGAAACAAAGGTATAAACATCCATGCGTTCTATTCCTAAAAAAAAAAAAAAAAAAAAAAAAAAAAAAAAAAAAAAAAAAAAAAAAAACAATTCCCAAAATGCCACACATGCTGCCTGCGCCCAGGAACATCTCATCGAACCGGCAATTCCGAAATTCGATACAAAAGAATTGCTATCATCAAAGAATGAGCCGATCAACGGATGCACGTGCGGGTAATCTAACGCAAGGACCACCCAAATCCGTTGAACAACACAAGGCAGCCACGACCTATCGCAATCGAATATATCTCAACGAGATATCCGATAATTTATGAGGAGTTAAGCCAACAGAGGCAATACTCCGGTCCCACGGCCACGCTAGAATTTCGCACCATTATAAAGATCTAATGGATTTCGATTCCGGGCACCAAGTTCAAATAAGACCCACGGGCTGCACGTCAAAACAATCGCCGAATATCTCTGGTCTGGGCGCCAGATGTTCTGTGCAAACAGAAGGCCGTGGAAATGAAATTCTATCAGCGATAATAATGATGTATGCAAAGATGACTTTCCCCTTTCAGGAAACTACAAAATATCCCGGGGGATGTGATAACATGCTGCTAACAGAAATTCGGAAGTTCTGTTAGCAGAGCAAATAGGGAATATTTTCCGGATAGATACAGATACCAGTTTGAATCTGGGTATCTGTGTGAGCAGGATATTGTTGAGGGTTGAGATAGTTAGTCTGATTTCGACGGCCATCGGGACGAGAAGTCTCTTTCGAAGGACCAGGGGAGTCTATATCGAGGAGTCGCGGAGATAAGTCGAAGGATTGAGGGTCAACGTAGATCATTCGAACCACGAGGATCTCTATCGAAGAGATTCTATTAAAGTTAACCGAATGAGGTCGTGAAGGAAATTATTCGAGGTAGCCGAGTTAGCGTGTGTTTCGTTCGGTGGCTACCTGCGTTCGTATTGTTAAGACCATGTATAACACCAGTGTATTTCAATAAAAACAAAATAGTAAGAAACTATTCCTCTGTGTTTTGTGTTTTGTGTGCATTCGCCCGTTGTCCCTGGTTGCTTATTTGTGTGTGGACAGTGTTCAGGCAGAACACTGCGTCAACGTATAAAAAAAGACGTACCGCCAAAGACCTCCTCAAAATTAATATAAGTTTTTATATATTATTATATAAGTATTTTTAAACTAAGAATAAAATCAGTTTTATAAAGAAACTGAAGTGTTTGTTTTGTGACTGCTTAGCAGGATGTTTTCACTGTTTACGTCGCTAGTGAATCAAGTGTAATCGTGCGGCAACATGTTATATAGTGCGCGGAAAGTAAATACGCACGGGTTTGAGACTACCCAAAGAGGACAACAACGGTAGCCCACTCTTCCCGGGAAACCGGAAGCACGGTGGTCCTGTGGGGTTGAAGTTGTATGCCAACGTATGGCACGTATTCACTTTAATTCCCGACACTGTTACTCCTTACACAAGAATTGTTCCACAGGAAGACAGTAAAACATTAGAAACTTTTGGCAATAGAGACGAAATTTTGCAGTTTTTGCTTTTGTTACGATGGCGAGCGGCGACACGACTATACAATGGTTGAGATGCGACTGACTTGAATTTAGGGTGGAAATCGTGATTTCTGCTTTTACACATCGATCCACCAATGGTAATCATGCTCTCTTGTGCGTTCCACAAGTCACCACACTCATCGAGGTAGAAACGTACTTGTGTATTCGTTCGACGTCGATGGGCGTAGCCAGGATGGAGAAATCAAAAGGGAAAGCACAATAACCCAGGGTTGATCTGGCTTAGTGTGTGTGCATCAGTGCCGCGTATGCGACTGGTCTACTGACCTAGTGATGATCTCATAGGTCATCGCACTATAGCAAGACAGAAATACGAAAGAGAGGAAAACCTAGCTGATGTTATTCACCTGCGAAAAGAGATCATTGATCCCAAGCGAATGGGTGATCTGATGAAAAGCCGAAGTGACGCCAAATTGGCTAGGGTAATTTATCATAACAACTAATTAGATATTTTGATAAATTCCCCAGCGGTTTCGCTATGATGCGACGGCGTCGTTTGCTTCGACTTGTTGTTGCTAACCAATACGAATGGAATTTCCGGTGGAAATCCCATGGTTAGAGCAATAGTGTTGCCGTATGGCGAAGATTGTAGCTAAACTCAATTATGCATTATCTGCATAGGATAATGAGTTTAGCTATGCGTCCTTGGGGAAATTATGTATTGCAGGTGAAATAGCCGACGGTAGGAATTGGGATTGGGTTGACGCGCTGCTAGCGGTCGAAATTAGGTAGGAATTGTGGGTTGTTTCTCATGTAGAATAGAGAAACCCCCACAGTCCACCCAAAATATTATACATCCATTTGATTCATAAAGCAACGCTGAAAAACGAACCATGCTATCTTTCTTTTGTTTGCAAATTTTTTGGGAGTTCCTATTTATTTGCACGTAGTGTTCCAACCAATGTAGTATTTTTTGATAGCAATTTGAACGCCAGAGGAAAACTTGTAAAGAAATTGTCCGTTGTTATGGCTCTACCATTTATAGTATATGCTTCTATAAGTTTGAGAACAATATATTCACTTAGGGGTGTTGATGAATCTCGTACTTCATCCTTTCCTAAATAAGGAAATCCATTTATTACATATTTAGTTTCAACGTCTGACGCCAGCCAAAATTTTATGCCAAATTTGTCGGGCTTGTTCGGCATATATTGTGTGAACCTGCATCTGACCTTCGTTGGAAAGAGTTGCTCATCCACGGTAATATATGCTGGTTTGAAGCAATTTTGGCTATTTCAATGAATTTATTCCAAACTGTTGAAACTAAAGCAAATTTGTCTTTTTATAAACGTTGACTTCTCTCGTTTTTTTTTTTTGTCAAAACGAATATAACGGAGAATCTCTGTAAATTCAATTCTACTCATAGTTTTAGAAAAAAAGTTTAGTCCCCACTTCTTATTCCATAAATATTCAAGTGCATACAATATCGCAATGAACACCTTCAATTTTGCTTTCGTAAGTTTCGATCCTTTCTTCAACATTTGAGAAGCTTCTAGCTCTGTGCCAGTTCTTACATGCTCTAGAATATACTGATCAATTAGTATTAAAACTGCGCTACTTACTGCCTCCTTCAGAATATTTTTTTTTTACATATGCTGTAGGCCCGGAAGCATCCTTGAAAATTCTGTGAACTACCTGCCCGCAACACCCCCTTCCTTCATTTTTTTCCAAATAGTTCCGTTTGGAGAAATTTCCGTTTCACTTTCATATTCGTTACTAGAACTGGACGGCAATGGTAAACATCTTCTTTTACGTATGTTTGGAATATTTTCGTATTCACTGTCGCTGGACTCATCTTCATGGCTCTTATCAGAAATATCAATATCACTACTCTCAATATCAACACGCTTATTGTTCCTGACGTGTGAATTACTTTGGGTATCTGATAATTCGTCTTCGATATCATAAAGCTCATTATTTTCAACATCCGAACATTCCATAGGTATATCGGTGATGTTTTCGAAAAACTTTCGTTTTGACATTTCTGGGGCCTGGCGATTATTATAAAAATAAAATTGAAACTAATAAATAATAGCATAATATTTATCTCAGTATTTAGTGTTCTTACAATATATTTTTGAATATTTCGGTATCCAAAGAAATGTTTATTTCCAGTATTCTCAACAAAATTTCACAGTCAACACCACTCAAAGTTCAATCAACGACTGTAAATTTATAATGTAGCCCATTTAGCTCATTTATTATTACAATGTAATACCTGAGCGTAACCCCAGATATTAACATTTATTATTTAATTATCTTAGAGGGCGTTTGTTTATATTACTTATCTTTTATTATGCCCCACATGGCGCAAGGCTAATAACCTTGCCCGTAAAAATAAATTATTATGGAAAATTTAACAAGCCTCGAGACTTGCTAAATCAGGAACGACCGGATCCCGGTTGTAGTGCCAATGATAATGATGATGATGATTATGCCCCACGTTGGGCGCCAAAAAGTTGTATTTTATTTGTACAACACTTAATTTTTATTTATCGCGATTTGATTTGATTGGACATTTATTTATCGTTATATTTGTGGCTATTTTGTTTTTAAGATTTTGGCAGGTTCCTGCGGCTTACCGTTAACGGGAATGTTACTCACCCAGTGTGGCTTAATTTTACCAGGGCACGGTTTCTCCTCTGCGACAGGCTTCTCTGGTGGTCGGGGTTCCGAGATTGGAAGAAAAACACTTTACTTCACTTGATTTTTTTTTGCAACTTTATTTACTAAACAATCGGGAATGTCGATCCCTTTAATTTATGACTTTCACTACTAACTAACAAGAAGACCCGTTGTACAATTTCGATGGCTGCAGTCTTCTTGTTATATTATTACACTGCGAAGAAAACTCACTTGCACTACCCTTTAAATACCATTTTTATTGGGGAGTTAATGCAGATGGAGCATTTTTCTCACCCAGCGCGTGTAGCCTATTTGGAGGTTATTTGCCTGTCACTCGCAATTAGCAATCGTTTAATTTGCCCTACTAGAACTGCAACGGCAATGAATTGCGCAATTACTTAATTGCTTTCAATGCGGGGATCCAATTATACGAGGGTTGCCTCTTATGTTTCGGGATTTGGCAACCCTAGTGTTGCAATACAGCAATTGACAGCTCTGTCGTAAAGTTGGACATTTTTGAGGTTATACGCACTCAGAACGTTTTGACATACGAGCGCTATTTGTGTTGTTTACAATAACTTAAAAGATTCATCTCGGCCCAAAAATGGAATTAAATCGTCAACATTTTCGTGCGATTATTTTTTACAACTTTCGGCGTGGATTAACTCAGCAACAGTGCATGGATGAACTTAATTCAATTTTTGGCGATGAAGCTCCATCAAGGACCAGTGTTTATCGATGGTATGGTGAATTCAATCGTGGTCGTAGTTCACTCCAAGATGAATTTCGTGAAGGTCGTCCAAAATCAGTTGTTGTTCCGAAAACCATTGATGCTGTGCGCGAACTGATATTGGAAGATCGTCATGTGACCTATCGTGAGATTGAGACAACCTTAGGCGTTAGTGGGACCAGCATACATTCAATATTGCATAAACATTTGACTGTCAAAAAAATTTGTTCGCGTTGGATCCCACACAATTTGTCAATCGCCCAAAAAAAGGCTCGTGTCAATTGGTCGAAAGAAATGCTCAAAAAATACGGTCGCGGTGCTTCGAAACACGTCTATGACATCGTGACAGGTGATGAATCGTGGATTTAAGCGTATGAGCCCGAAAGTAAACAGCAGTCGACTGTCTGGGTGTTTCGAGATGAGCCAAATCCAACAAAAGTTGTTCGCGCACGAAGCACTTCCAAGTAAATGGTCGCTTGTTTTTTCGGAAAAACTGAACATGTCGCAACCGTACCACTAGAACAACGCAGAACAGTCAACTCTGAGTGGTACACAACCATTTGTTTGCCAGTTGTCTTCCAAGAAATCAGGAAAACCAACCGCCGAAGACGGATCACTCTTCACCACGACAATGCGAGCTCTCACACATCGGCTGCGACAACTGCATTTTTGAGCACCCAAAACATCGATTTGATGGGTCATCCGCCGTATAGTCCTGACTTGGCACCGAATGACTTCTTTTTATTCCCGTACGTAAAAAACAAACTGAGAGGTCAAGGTTTTTCGACACCTGAAGAAGCGGTTGCTGCATTCAGAATGCATGTGTTGGAGACACCTCAATCAGAGTGGCAAAACTGCTTCGACAATTGGTTCAAACGCATGCAAAAGTGTATAGATCTTCATGGGGAATATTTTGAAAAACAATAAAGTGATTTTCGATGATCTATATTTGTTTTTGTTCTCTAATCCCGAAATATAAAAGGCAACCCTCGTAGGCCATTGCCCGCGTGTGCCAATCGTATCATACGATTAATTGCGACTCACTGCTGTGTTCGCTACTTCGCCGAACTCAGCATTTCACTGACGTTCAACTACTTCGTAGTCGGTGGCCTTTGATAATGTCGCTTGTGCTCGTATATGGTGTATCACACTTGTAAACATGTGAACTCGTAAACTGTAGGATCTTCGTAATACGAAGCCGTCTGCAGTGGCCTTGGGAAATGGGTCAAGTGTATGGCTTTGGCATGGATGGGTCATTATCGCAACGTATGCGATGTGAATTAATTGCCCGTGGGGAAAGCTTTACTTCCGAATGAATGCGAATTTCAATTGTTTGCATTGTATGCAAAATGCGAATTTCAATTGCTGGAAAGGCGAGTATTGCATTATGTGCAGAATACTTTGATATAGATGGAGTCATAGGAATATATGATGGAATCTTAATTGTTCTATATAAGATGGAATCTTAATTGTTTGATATGATGGAATCTTAATTGTTTAATATAATGGAATCTTAATTGTTTGAGAGGGGGTGTAAAGCGAGGTGTAACACTTCGCCAGAACATATACTAAAATTGGGACGATACAGAGAAGATTAGCATGGCCCCAAGGATGACACGCAAAATCTTGTAGCGTTCCACATTTTTCCATAATCACTAAAGCAATCCGAATAGGAGCAAATACCTCGATACCACAAACAAGTCGAAAACTCCATAAGGCAGTAGTTCCTTGGTGGAATCCAGTATTAGACAACCTAAGGAAGAAAAGACAAGAAGCCTGGAGAATTTTCAATAGATTCCCCTCTGATATTAATCTAATCAATTATAAAAAGTTAAATGCCCTTTTTCGCAAAAATGCCAAGGAAGAAAAAAGAAAAGCCTTCCAAACATTTACCGAAAAGTTAAATCCGAACTCTGGCGCAAGACTAATGACCTTGCCCGGAAAATTTAACAAGCCTCAGGACTTGCTAAATAAGGCCAAGACCGGATCCCGGTTGTAGTGCCGATGATGATGATGATGATGATAAATCCGAACTCTACTCCCAGAAAAATCGGGGCTGATATAAAAACGCTCACTGGGCAGTGTGGCGGTTCCGCCAAACGCCACTGTCTACTTGCCCAATTACCCCCAAGCTTCCTGTGCTGAAGCTCCTCAAACTCCATCAGTTCCCGCTAATGCAATTGCATTCTTCTCAGAAGAGGCGAAGCTATAGCGCCGAGATGCCTGTTGGAGTTCTTCTGCGTCGAGTTCCGTTATTTATTTTTTTTTTTTTATTATTTATTGGCCTGTAGGAACCCGGAAGTTCATGACCTCACCGACTCGACTTCGCCATCGTTCCCTGTCCTGTGCACTCTCTTTCCACGCTTGACCATCTGATCCGATCTCCTCAAGGTCAAACCTAATATTGTCCTCCCATCCCCGCCGCGGCCATCCTTGCGGTCTCTTTTCCGTTGGCCTACCGTCAAGAATTCTACGCACGGTCCTATCGTTGCCCATTCACGCCACGTGTCCGGCCCATCTTAATCTTCGCGACTTGATTACTCTCACTATTGTAGGTTTGCGGTATAGCTCTTCCAATTCATGGCTGCGGAGTTTCCTCCATTGTCCTGTCTCCTCGTCATATTTACCTCCAAAGATACCCCTAAAAACTTTATTCTCGAATACGCGGAATTTATTTTCTTCCCGTTTTGTGAGAGCCCATGTTTCGCATCGGTATAAAACAATCGGCATGATTGTGGTTCTATAGACACGGAGCTTTATGTTACGTGATAGCAGTTTGGATTACAGCAGTTTACTGACTGCGTGCCAACTAGCGTTGCCGGAATGCAGTCTGTTGGTAATTTCCTTCGACATTTCGTTACTGGCCGTCAGTATCGTACCCAGATATTTAAATTCTTTAACATTTTCGAATATCTTGCCTCTGACGTTTATATGTGTTCCCTGACGTCCACCTGCTCTCGCCGTAATCATGTATTTTGTTTTGTCTTCTTTTATTTCTAGGCCCACCGCTTCTGTCACTTGCATGATGATTTCACTTTTTTTATCTACAGTTTCTAGATTATCGCCCAAAACGGCGATGTCATCCGCATATGCGAGCATTTGCGTGACCCCGTTTAGGGATGATCCGGCCATGTTGTCGTCTTGTACCTTTCTGATGACATACTCGATCACAAGGTTAAAAAGACACGGTGATAGGCCTTCTCCCTGTTTTAATCCGTCCCGGATTTCAAATGGTTCTGAGAGGTGGTTTTCTATTCTAACTCGCCCCTTGTTTTCGTTCAGGCAAACTTGAATGAAGGCGGCATATTTTTTCGGGATTCCCAGCTCAACCACAATATGGTAGAGTCTTTGCCTTGCGACTGAGTCGTAGGCTTTTTTGAAGTCAACGAATAATTGGTGAACCGTCTCTCCGTATTCCCACTTCTTTTCCAGCAGTTGCCTTATTGTGAACATTTGGTCGCTCCTTGACCGGTTCCTACGAAATCCGCATTGGTAGTCTCCCAGTATTTCTTCTGCGTACGGTGTAATTATCGCCAGTACGACATTTGTTAGTATTTTGTATGTGGTTGGGAGCAATGATATTCCTCTGTAGTTTTCGCAGTCAGATCTGCCGCCTTTTTTGAAAATGAGGACGACTATTGGGGTTTTCCATTCTTCCGGAGTGACTTCCTTATCCCATATTGTTTTGATGAGTTGGTGGATCTTTCAAGGGGTTGCTTCTCCTCCATGCTTCACAAGCTCTGCCGATATGCAGTCGACTCCGAGGGCTTTGTTGTTTTTCAATCGATTTATTGCGTCTATAATTTCGTTGAAAGAGGGCTCTGGGATCTGAGGCTCGGCTGTATGTACGTCTGTTGCGTTTATTTGTGGTTGATTTGTGCGCACATTGAGCAGGTTTTCAAAGTACTGCTTCCATATTGTCACGATATTATCATCGCTTTATGCGGATGATTCCAAAATTTTCAAGACATTCCGCTCTCCCCTGGACTCCTCACTTCTCCAATCGGATCTTGACAGCTTCTCGACTTGGTGCCAAAATAATTACCTAGAAATGAATATCGCCAAATGTCACACAATCACCTTCTCTCGGAAGCGTTCCCCCACCAACCGATAACATCGGTTGAATTGATCCGCGATCTGGGCGTCCTATGCGACAAGGAGCTCAAATTTGCCGCACATATTGATTACATAATCCTCAAGGCCAACGCCGCCTTTGGGTTTGTCAAACGCTGGTCGAAGGAATTCCTTAATCCCTGTCACCCGATCACTCTACACAACCTTTGTCCGGCCACTACTCGAATACGCTAGTCAGGTCTGGTCACCGTATCAAGTGACTCACATTCGCAGGATTAGGGATGTTCAACGTCGTTTCTTGCGCTTTGCTCTCCGCGAACTAAACTGTGAAAATCCGCTGACTTTACCACCATACACAAGCCGGCTCCCTTTAATCAATCTAAACACACTTGAAGAGCACAGAATCCATGCCGAAATCATCTTTGTCCCTCGCCTTCTGTCTGGCTCAATCAATTGCCCAAGCTTGCTCTCCACTTTAACATTTCATACAAACCCCCGTAACGTACGTAACCCTCAACTCTTTCCCCACCTCCTTCGTTTTCAACATCTCCACTCCCGCTCTTAAACGACATCTCAGAAGAAACCCGTCCTAAATCCGCCCCCTCCATTCAATAACCCCTCTACCCTGCAATCCTCTCCTCTCCCTCCCTCAAAATAGTTCTCCCCTACACCTTTCCAACCCCACCCCCCCCCCCCCCCCCTCTTTAATCCCCGCCCCTGTATCAGTCCGTACACATGCCCTCCACTGTTGCACAAAGGCCGCGTTTACCACCCCCACATACACTCGCTCTTCCCTGGCCTCCTACCTCCCCTATCGCCCAGTAATCTTCAACTTTCTGGTTTTCTTCTTCTTTTTTTTCGATTGAATAGTTGAATAATGTCTTAACCGCTACACTAGATTTTAAGAAGAAAAAAATTGTTTGTTTCTGTGATCAGACAGCCGTTTGCGTCTCGAATTATGTTGGCTCTCCCTTGGTAGCCATTTCTAATTGAATTTATGCCGACATACATATATAGCGTTTGGGATGATAGTGAAGAACGAGTGATTCGAACTGACGCTATGACATTTAGAATCACCAAAAATTGAACCAAAGTGAAACCCATCAGGCCACCGCCGTGTGTACGAATTCGATTTCTAAACTCAAGTACATTCGACTGATGTGGATTTGTTATGTTATCGCTTTGGTATACGGCTCTGATGCATTCTCTTATTCGATTTTCATTCAGTGTTCTTCACTATTTGCTTGTGTATTGTGTATGTATCTGTTAGAAACGCCACAGATACCTCTGATGTACTTTGCTCTGGCATTTTCTATGATTTTTTCGATCCGAGTCTTCTCCCATTCGCGTTTTTTGCATTAGAAGAGTTTTATTGACTCTTTCCGAATCGTCGCGTATCTTTCTGCGTTGACTTCATCATATCTTTCTAAGTGGATCAGTCTGAGGCGTTTACGTTCTTCGATCTTCGCCCAGCACTCATCGTCAAACCAAGGTTTGGACTTAATTGTTTTCTTAAATCCTAATAACCTTTCGGCTGTTTGTTTGATTGTGTCTCTGATTGATGTCCATTTAGTGTCCACAATATTGGCTCGTCGAGTTCCCTACCATTGGATTTCAAATGAGAGTGAACATCTGTGACAGAACCTTAAGTTTTCTTTTTTTATAAAGTAAAGGGGTACGTGTGCTTGACGTGTGAGAATTTTAGGGTTCGTTACACGTACAGTTATTTTTTTTTTAGAAATTGTTTACCATGCTGTCGGCAGTTCAAATTCGAACCCTCTTCCTTTATGAATTTAAAATGGGACATAATGTATCATTGGCAACGAAAAACATTAATGGCGGATTTGAGGGTGTAGCGGTAAACGAACGCACTATACGACGGTGGTTTCGAAAGTTCCATTCGGGAGATTTCAGCCTCGAAAATGAACCACGTCAACCACGCCGGAAACGTTAGTTGACGACGTTGTTTTAAGAGCAACGGTGGATGCGGACGCAACGACATCGGTGCGGTAAATTGCACAAAGCATGGGAGTATCCCCAATGACAATAAGTCGATACCTTTCTCTCATAGGAAAGGTAAAGAAACTCGATAAGTGCGTACCCCATGAACTAAACGAGTCCCAAAAACTACGGCGCCTGCAAATCTGCGCATCGCTTAGATTAAGAAACCAAACTGAACCGTTTTTGCACCGTATAGTCACCTGTGATGAAAAGTGGATTATGTCTGATAACCGTAAAAGACCTGGGCAGTGGTTGGATACAGGTGAAAAACCAAAACACACCCCAAGCCCAATTGTTACTGCAAGGCGGCGTCTCGGTAATGTCACGAACATGGATCGCCTATCAATGAGTGGACTGTATTTCGTGTTATTTTATTTTAAAGTACAATCGTATTATATATATTTGTCTGATTATATATTTACATCGATAAGTATTTATTTGTTTAATTATTATTTGTTTATATAGGACTGTAATCTTTTTCACGATCTCTTTTTCTTGTGCACCTCCAGGCCGGACTCTGCTCTGGATGACGGACGTTGTAGTCTTGCTCGGTGCTTGCTTTGTACTGGTTGTACTCCCCAACTCCCACTGCTTTTATTCTTTCTTTTGTCCCCGTTCCCTCGTTCGCATGTTGTCACATGAACAAAGAGAGCGACTGGTATAAATTGCCGATCCTCAGTCCGCCAGTCAGCAGTCGTGTGCTGCTCCGTCTTCGGCTTCGTATGTTACGTCGCCAACAGTCTCCCCCGCAGTGCAAGGCACTTCATCCTGTTGAAGCGACGCTTTCATGGGAACCAAAACGACGATCCGGCGGGTCGGTCTTCGCGGTACTCCAAATGTTGTCATCACATCCAGGATCCTGATTCTCCCATCTGGTCCCGGATACACGGTTTCGAGCTCCCCTCGAGGCCAAGTGTTTCGCGGTAGTGACGCATCTACCACCAGGGCTATGTCTCCGACCTGTGGGTCCGCAGACGGTGGTCGGGAAATCCTCTTCGACATCAAAATAGATAGATATTCCTTGATCCATCTATTCCAAAAATGACCCTACCAACTGGGCAGTCCTCCAGTTCGCTTTTCCCACGAGCTCGTAGTCATTGAGTTCGCCAGGCCATGTTGCTCCGCAGGATTGCCCTAGCAAGAAATGGTTGGGTGTCAGGCTCTCTTCTTCCTCCAGATCAGCACTTATGGAAGTAAGCGCGCGTGAATATATGACATGCTCCACTTCAGTAATTAATGTATCGGGAACCTCCTCTGGCGGGACCCTCGTGCGCAGAACGCCAAACAAAGCTGTCTTTACCGAGCGCACCAGCCTTTCCCATGGGCCTCCCTTGTTCGGACATCCGGGCGGTATGAGCTTCCACTGGATCCTTCCCCCTTTTGCCGCCTCTTCCAGCTCTCTATTTGCGCCCACGAAGTTAGTCCCGTTATCGCTTCATATCACCTTCGGAGCTCCTCGTCTCGCCATCATTCGCCGCAAGACCATAATCATGGAACTAGCATTGAGTGATTTCGCCCACTCCAAGTGTACAGGTCTTGTGGTCAAGCATGTGAATAGAACACCCCAGCGTTTTTCTGTTCTTCTTCCAACAGCGACTTTCATTGGACCGAAATAGTCCACTGCCGTGCTGGTGAAGGGGAACTTATGGTCGTACAGCCATTCGCTGGCTTGCCCTTGTTGACTTTGCACCACTGGCATTAATGTATCACCTTCTTTGTCGTCGTCCTTAGGCCCAGGATCCAATATTTCTGCCTAATTTCGTTCATCACCGTGGCTGTGTTGCCGTTGCTTCTCGTGGGGTTGTACTCGTATTATAACGAGGTGACTGATTATGTGCTTTCCGTCCAATATAACAGCATTACTTCTCAACTGGGTATGCACACCTTCCCAATTCGACTTCTCAATTTTAAGACGCCATTTCCATCAAGGTAAACGTCCATTTTTCGCAGCCGACTTGAGGTTCGCAGTGGCTTTGCTTTCCGCAAAAGAGACATGTCCTCGTCGAAACCCTCTCGTTGCCTTAACTTGAGCAGTTCTTCTTCAGCTATTCGTTTTCTATGGGCATGATGATTCTCTTATTTTTCTTTGACGAAGACATGCGCAGTTTCTTCTCAAGGTGGTCTCTCTGTGACTTCCGGTCACCCCTTTTGTCTGCAGTGGTATCTTTTCTTCGATCACGATTGCACCCTTTTAGCATATATATGAATTGGAACATGCGCGCCGTAGTACTTAACAGCCGTATGGAACTGGAGAAGTGTTCTAGATCTGGCGTATACCGCTCGGCGTCACTTACCGTAGCTATTACTTCCCTGTTCTTCTCCTTCCCAGTGCTGATGTTCATTTTTGCTTTGAAACACCGGTCGGGGCACTTGCTTTGATCTTCGTACAAAAAAGTGGAACCCTTAAACCATCTTGCGTCACTGATAAATTCCTTAGGTGTCCTTCTTGTAGCGTCTTCGGCTGGGCTTTCTTTTGTCGGCACCCATCTCCAGTCCCGCGGTTCAGTAAGTCTTTCGATCTATGCAAGGCGGTGCGTCACGAAAGCTTTGAATTGGGGAGGACTTGACTGTATCCAAGGCAAAACTGTGCTGGAGTTCGTCCAATACTTGCCTGATATCTTCCCCCTGACCTCCCTCTCGATTGCTGCCGATAGCCTGCTGCCTAGCAATGCTGCTTGTAGTTCCAGTCGCGGAATTGAGACTGGTTTAGTTGGTGCCACTCGTGCTTTACCAGCTATCAGACTATCACTCACTCTTGCATCGTTGTCCACAGTTCTCCAATAGACTACTGCTGCATACGCCTCTTCGCTGGCGTTGCTGAACGTGTGGAGTTTACCCTCCTTCCGGCTCCACGACAAGCATCTAGAAATCTTCAATTCTGAGGAGGGATACCTCTCCTAAATACTTCGTCCACCTCCTGTCCTTCTGGGATCTTTGCATGTCTTGTATAATCTTCTTTCCTTGTATAAGGACTGATACTGCGAGTCCCAAAGGGTTGAAAGTGAACATTACCGTACTAGTAACTTCCCCCTTGGTAGGAGTCCTTATTCCACTATGTCCGGAGGACCCGGTGCAAGGTTAATAACCTTGTCCGGAAAAACAAAATATTATGGACAATTTAACAGGTCTCGGATAAGGACCGGATACCCGTCGAGAGACTTGCCAAAATAGGCCAAGACCGGATCCCGGTTGCAGTGTAGACGATGATGATGATGTCCGGAGGACTGTTCCGAAACCCCACACTGAATGCCAATGTGTCCTCCTTTGTTATCAACCCATCCGCTTAGGTGAAATCCAGCCCTTTCATGGATTTTATGTACGCTCTTCGTCACCTCCGTACCATCGTCTACTGACTCGAAACTCTGTAAATAATCATCCATGTAATGGTTCTCGTGCACAGCCCGCTCTGCGGCTGGATGATGTTCCCTGAATTCCTCAGCGGGCACCCTCATCACCACTAGTTTCAACATGTAACACCGCCCTTAATTGAATCTAGGCTATTGCAACTCAAAGACGAGTTTACCCCGGGCCCTGATCGTATCCCTGCAACTGTCCTCAGGAAATGATCATCCATTCTCTTTTATCCCCTTTCATCATCATCATAATGATCGGCACTACAACCGGGAGCCGGTCTTGGCCTTATTTAGCAAGTCCTGAGGCTTGTTAAATTTTCCATAATGATTTGTTTTTTCCGGGCAAGGTCATTAAAGTCTCGCGCCAGAGGCTGCCCGACGTGGAATCGAACCCCGGTCTCCCGCGTCACAGGCGGGTATACTAACCACTATACTATCGAGGAGCCTTGGTGAGGATACACTGTCTTAGGAAATGCCAAGTAATGAGTCGCGAAGGAAGGTTGAAGCCACCTTTCACAGAGTTAGAGATAATCTAACTCTCTCAAGGCGTATTCACCCACATTTGGAAAACCTCCTTAATCACCCCATCCACAAGAATGGTCCCAAAAACGATGTCGCGAACTACCGCCCCATCGCCAAACTGCCCCACTTACCCAATATTCTTGAAAGCATTCTGTACAAATCTATTAGTTTTCGTTGCAAATCTTTTTTTTCACCAAGGCAACGCGATTTTCTCGATAGCCGATCAACTACAACCAACCTTGTTGAGTTCAGTGCGTTTACTGTCTCGGCACTATAGCAACCGACCTCAGTAAAGCATTTCACAAAATCTCCCACAATCTTATTCTTTTTAAAATATCCGCCCTCGGCTTCGAAGCTGGACTTCTGAAATAGATTTCTTCCTATCTAAAGGACAGACTTTATTCTGTTCGGTTCAGGCCCATGATATCCAACCCCTTCATTGCCGCCTCTGGGGTCCCTCAAGAAAGCCACCTGGGACCCCTCCCATTTATCCTTGCCACGAATGACATTTATAAGGTCATTAAGAATTCCAGCTTGTCCCTATAAGCCAAGATATACAAGACCATCGAGTAACCACTTGATTCTGCACTGCTGCAATCAGACCGTAACAACTTCTCGACTTGGTGTGACAAAAACTGATTTGTACTTAACATTGCCAAATACAAATCTAAAACCTTTTCTTGTAAGCGTGTTCACTCATCTTCACGTCCCTATTCCCTTCATAACTAATCCCTGACCATTGTCCAATCTACTCTAGACTTGGAGATCCTTTGCGACAGGGAGCTTAACTTCATCTCTCATATTGACGTGGCGATCCGTAGAGTCAACTCTGCTCTAGGGTTCGTGAAACGATAGTCTAAGGAATTCTCCAACCCCTACCTAACTCGATCTCTTTACCTTACATTCATCCGTCCACTGCTAGAAAATGCTAGCCAGGTATGGTCCCCTTATAACAAAACCCATATCCCTAGAATCGAAAGTATTCAACGTTGTTTCATTCGGTTCGCTCTCTGAGGGGTAGGATGGGAAAACCCCTTAATCCTGCCCCCGTACATTAACTGTATTAACAAATTAATCAACCTCAGAACCCTTGAAGAACGTGTGGTCCTGGGTGACATAGTGTTCATTTATGGGGTAGTAAGTCTGTATGCCGTCGTTGGTACTGGATCTACTTCCATCCCACGATGGGGTTGCCTGGAGATTGTCACCAATGTGGGTTTCATTAATAATAAAACCTTAACAACATCCCGGTTTTGAATTGTCCGAACGAATATTAATTAAAACTCCGCGGTTCAATTACACTCTCTCTTTTATTATTGGTCCAAATAAACATTTACAATAAAACAAAAAACAACAAATAAAAACAATACTTGTATTTGCACAAAAAAACACAAAATAGTTTTGTAGTTCCTTAATTTACATGAGTAGCAGTATGTATTTCTTGAAGACAGAAAGGAGTTATGGTTCTTTACTTTAACTGTATAGCACTATGTATTTCTTGAAAAACAGAATTCTTTAGTTTGAGGTAGGAAGCTCTTGGCTTTTTCCTGGTCACCAGTTGAATCTCGACTGACTGTAGATTATTTAACGTGGAGGCCCGTCTTGCCTCCACGGAATCCGTATCGCGATTGCTACTGCCACCGAAGCGACAGAATTACCAAAAATTCATTCATCGACTCGATGACCATATGTGGCAAGATTCCCTTTTGCATTTTGTCTTACACAAAAGGGTTGAAACACGCACACGATAATTGCCTCTGCTGCTCATCGCGTGTGTCCACAAGTATGCAGACATAGAATCGATCGAATCGACCAGGTTGCAGCTGGTGCAAGCATCCCATCAAAGGGGTTGAAATGTTTACACGATCAACGACTGCGTAAAGCATTATCGCTGACCGTGTATGTGTTGCTGGCATCTCCACGTAGTCGAATTCTCGATGGTAAATTTCCATTTTGTGAACTCGACCTGCTTGGGCGGTCGGCCGGATGCCCTCATGTATTGGTCGGTCGGGTGACCGATCGATGTGGGCATGATATGCAAAGGAAAGATAAACATTTCCTGCAGGTGTGGGCGCCCCGAGATGCCACCAAATAACTGTTGCAGTTCTTTTTGAACAGTTGCAGGTTGTAACACTCGGGGAACACTCGCGTGGGAAGGGAGTTCCACAGCTTCCCCGCTCTGTAACGGAACGAGTTCTGATGCAGGGATGTTCGCGCCGTCGAGAGATGAACCACAAACGCGTGCGATCCGTCGGATTGTCTTGTGGAGCGTATATAAGCCGAATTGCGTGAAACACACACCCGTGATAATATCTGTAAAACAGACAGAGGTTGGCTACGCGCCTTCGATATGATAGCGACTGTAGTCCCGACGTCAGCGCCGAGTCCCCGATCAGGCGGATCGCTCGTCTCTGTATGCTCTCAAGTAGGTCAAGGGTATGTTTAGGAGCCGAGCTCCAAACGGGAGAGCAATATTCGAGCGCGGGTCTAATTTGGGATTTATATAGGAGAAGTTGGGCCGGAGTAAAATATTTCTTGGCTCTAAAAAGATAGCTCATTTTTCCTGAGGTTGACCTGGTGATGCTCGACACGTGTTTATGCCATGATGCATTCCCACAGACCGTGACGCCGAGCAATTTCAAGCAATTTTTTATCAAGCCAAGGTTTATCAGACGAACTTCGTTTGATGAAATGTGGAATATACATCTCCATCCCCAGAAGAATAATCTCTGATACCGACTCCGCACAAGCGTTAACATCGGAGTCTCCGAAGCACACCTCCGACCATGGAAAGGATGCGAAGAAATCTCGCAAATCGTCCCAGTTAGCAGCCCCCATACTTCCATACATGGCGAAGCTGCTTAGGCCGGTTATTCGCTTGATATGCAAGTGCTTGCGCGACAGACACCAAGCAGTGATCTGAGTTTCCCAGTCGCGCAGAAACCTCTACGCTGTAAATACTCGGTTCGGATGCCAAAAACAGATCCAGGGTGTTCGCACAACCGCCTCGGGCATCCGACACTTGCGTTTGTTCCCCCACGAGTTGAGTCAAGTTGTGGCTTACAACAAACATCTCCGCAGCCCCCCAGCCTCGTCGGTTCTGTTAGAATGTAACAACCAGCCGGAATTGTGCACTTTAAAATAGCCAAGGACAACAATTTCAGAAGCTGGGTGGTTGATCTGTATCCAGTCGACGGTATGTGAAAGATGTTCGAAAAATGTCGCCGGTCGATCGTCATTCGGGGAACGGTAAAGACAACAAAGAAATTTAACGGAATTCCTCAGCACGGCCCTCAACCATATGATGTCCATATTATTGGGTTCCAACGCCTCCATCCTCTGGCAAGCCAGATCGGACCGCGCGAAAACGCAGACTCCGCCCTTAAAACGGAATCTCGAATGTAGGTCGTATCCTGAGCAACGAAGATATGTCGAATCAGTTGACGAATCGACCCGGGTCTCAGTTAGGGCAAGGATATCAGGTTTCGTTGTTGGCAAATATTGGTGGACAGCGTTTACATTCGTATTGGCGAAACCGATGCCCCTGATGTTACAAAATGCCGTCACCAGTCGAGCGTGGGCAGAGCCTCGAGAGCGAGCGCGGTTATGCGATGACGAACCTCTTAAAGTTCAGCCATTTATCGTGATATCTGCATGATCCGGAGATCCGAATGGGAGACTAGTTTACCTCCGGAATTCTTTATATCAGAAGGTCCCATCATGACTATCTCCGTCTCAGTCCGGGCCATCAGCCACACATCCGAAACACTGTCGAAGATTTCTCTCGGCGATATCGCGGAATGTACAGCTGACGGGGTGGTTTCTCATCTCGGGACCGACTACCGCCTAACCAAGGTGGCCACGGATTTCTCCCGACCATTTCACGGAGCCTAAAGCTTGATGGGTGGTATTTCACCGGGGGCACAGGGCGTTGGGACCCCGGCTACCACTCGGCCTTTAGTCGCCTCTTACGACAAGCCAGCCTAGCTGTGAGTATATTCTAACGCCCTACTCACAGGCTCTACTGCTCACTGCAAGAATAAAGAAAGTAATCTGTTCGCCGATCCTGAAGGCATTCTAGAGCGATGGGAAGTGCGCTTCAATGGATTGCTAAATGGTCAGCTCACAGAAGAATTGGAGGCTCCACCAATGCAAGATCAAAACCAAATGCTGCCGCCACCAAGCATTGAGGAAACAGTAAAAGCCATAAGACAACTCAAATCAAATAAAGCCCCCAGAGCTGATGACATAGCGGCAGAGCTGATCAAACAAGGAGGGACAGCGTTACATCATGCAATTCATGAGATCGTGGTGCACATATGGGAGCAAGAGGAGATGCCGGAAGATTGGCGTCGTGGAATAATTTGGCCCATAGATAACAAGGGAGATACCACACTCTGCAGCAACTATAAGGATATAACATTGCTGAGTACCGCCTATAAGATTCTCTCCTCTATCCTACAAGACCGGATAGCCCCATACGCTAAAGTCATCATTGGTCAATATCAGTGTGGCTTCATCCCAGGCAAATCAGCAATTGATCAGATATTCACCCTTAGGCAGGCGATGGAAAAATGTCTGGAAGTTAATATTCCATTATATCATCTATTTATAGATTTTAAGGCCGCCTACGACAGCATAGCCAGGGTAGAACTATATAATGCCATGAGAGAGTTCGGCATTCCAAACAAATAGATACGACTTTGTACGTTGACCAGGACCAACGTAACTAGTCAAGTAAAAACAGCGGAATTCCTGTCCAAACCAATAAACTTTTTTAATGGGCTCCGACAAAGGGGCGGTCTGGACTGCCTCCTCTTCAAACCTGGCGTTGGAGAAAGCAAGCCGTGACTCTGGCGTCACAACTAGAGGGACTATTGTCACCAAATCCAGCCAGATACTTGCCTACGCAGATGACATCGACATCATCGGTAGATCTGATTCGGCTGTACAGGACTTCTTCACCCAGATCGAGCAGGCGGCACAAACACTGGGATTGCACATTAATGAGGGGAAAACTAAGTACATGGTGGCAAGTTCTGCGAAGAGAAGACCTAACGTTGGTCAAACTATCAGGGTAGTGAAGCACGAATTTGAAGTAGTGCAATCCTTTAACTACCTTGGGTCAATAGTATCAGCCCATAACAATATGGAAGAAGAAATACGCGAACGGCTGATTAAATCCAACAAAGCCTACTATGGTCTGTCAAGGCTCTTTAAATCCCAAAATTTATCCAGAACGTCAAGCTGCTACTGTACAAGACCATGGTCTTACCAGTACTCATGTATGGATCCGTGACCTGGGTGTTCAAGAAAAGGCACTCTCAACTCTTAGCCGCGTTCGAGAGGAAGGTCTTAAGGAGAATTGGTGGCCCCGTATGTGAGGGAGGACGATTCCAGAGACGCTACTAACCATGAGTTGTACGCAATTTACCTTGAAACTAATGTTGCAAGAAAAATCAAGCTCGGCAGAGTCCGGTGGGGTAGATACCTAGCTCGAACGAGCGAAGAGAAGCCTGTCCGGAAAATCCTTTGTGGTAGGATGTATGGAAGGAGACAGCGCGGCAGACCTTGTCTGCGATGGAGGGATGGCGTAGACCAGGACGTCCAGAGCCTGGGAGTGCCAAACTGGATGACATCGGCTCGAAATCGGGACCGGTAGAGAGATTTGTTAAATAAGGCCAAGACCGGAACCCGGTTGTAGTGCCGATGATGATGATGATGAAGAAGTAGATGGCATTGAAAACATCGGCAGGACATCAAGACGACAAATAATTCCCCCAGATGGAGAACGCAAATTGAGAGATGGGGCTACAAATTAATGATGACAAAACAGAGTACATGGTGGACCCGTTTATAAGAAGAAGCATCATTCACAATTAAGGTGAAGGAACATGAGTTCTAAGAATTTGATTCTTTCACCTATATTAAGTCAATAATTGCCGCTGGTGGCAACAGTAAACCGAGGTAGACATATAGCGTTTGGAAATGATAGTGAAGAACGTGTGATTCGAACTGACGCTATGACAGTTAGAATCACCAAAGATTCAACCTAAGCGTAACGCAGCTACTGGCCGAGTTTAGAATTCGATTTTTAAACTCAAGTATATTCCACTGATGTGAATTGTTTTGTTATCGCTATGATATACGGCTCTGATGTATTTTCTTATTCGATTTTCGTTCGGTGTTGCTTTGTGTATTGTGTGTGTATCTGTTAGAGACGCCACAGACATATGCATGGTTGATAAAACTCATTAAAGACTACTGGTCTGTTAAAGTTTTTTAAAGTCCTGAAACTCGTCTATATCATACCCCCTGCTGGTATCTAGGGCTTTAATTCTATCAGTACCCAAGCATGATGTAGATTCTTAGTAAACGGTATATCAGTATCATTGCCATTTTTCGAAAGGAAATTCCTACGCAGAATTGTTGGCCTCATATGTGACGGAGGTTGATTCCGGAGACGTTCAAACAGGTTCTGCGAAATGCGACAACCAAACGGACTTCTACCTCGTATGATAAAAGAAGAATCTGTTCGGAGGCAGTTCGCATTCGAATTTATGGCACAGACCACATTAAGATGCCAAACTAGATGCCGAGCTGAGGACCACTGTTAGTAAAGGCTGCAATAGCTCAAACCATGCCCCGGTTGGAACAGCAAATACACCTAAAAAATAAACAAGTTAAATAAAAACATATTGGCATAGTATCGAAAACTACTTACCTTCGATTTGCTTTACATATTTTCAATGCTTAGTCTAATCTATGACAATAGTGTCTATAGTCTAGTGGGGCTACGGCCCCTTTTATTGGCTTAATACAAGTATTACAAGTAATTACAAATATATAACCATACAAACATAATAATATAATCTAAATGTAAAGGGAAGTAAAAATCAAAACTACGCCAAAGAATAAAATGTCGAAACCTCTAAAAACAGAAAATGTGCTTTATAGCTTGGATATTTTTGAATACACTTTAGTATCAAACTAAAATCGTTTTTAATGTACTCCAAAAATAAAAAAAGAAGAGACATACAATGCGAATTCAGTTTTCATATTGATTTAGTTTTTTAATATCGTTACGATTTAAACAGAACTCCTACCGTGTCGTTGCAATCCATCTATTTATTTATTTTATGGTATTTTTTTTTTACTTATCAATGTTACACATAACATGACACTTTCATCATCATCATCATCGGCACTACAACCGGGAACCTGATCTTGGCCTTATTTAGCAAGTCCTGAGGCTTGTTAAATTTTCCATAATGATTTGTTTTTTCCAGGCAAGGTCATTAGTCTTGCGCCAGAGGTTCCCCGACGGGGAATCGAACCCCGGTCTCCCGCGTGACAGGGAGGGTATACTAACCACTATACTATCGAGGAGCCAACTGCTGTACGCAAACTGCCAATACCCTCCATATAAATCTGTTAAACATGACATTGCATTTTGCTGCACGCAAACTGCCAATACCCTCATCCAAATCTAACAAATAACCCTAACAATTATTCTGAAAATAACCATAATATTACATGCATTAATTAATGTTAAAACCGAAAGAATTCTCTCAGTGTAGCACTAATAAATTCTTGCTACAATCCATAGAATACTTTCGGTGTAGCATGTGAAACCTTATCACATGTCTACCCATTGCTAAACGCATTCCATATCCCATACTTAAACTTGCAATCTTGCATTTCCCCACATTTTTCTATCCCGAACAACTTACCTTGAAGTGCATGCATCCCCATTCTATCTGCACCGTGTTCGCCATGAACAAATCAGATTCACGTCACCGAGAATCGAAATGTTCTCATGGTGAAGAATTTGCAGACTTGCAAAATTTGCGATTCTCCGTCGATGGCTTGGCCTTCAACTGCGACTGGCGTCAGGTGGCTTTTTGGAGGATAGCCACGATCGTGGGAAGGAATGTACTTTTTAATTTGGGTTTACAGGTATAAATACGGAGTTCCGTTAGGCACTGTTTCAATTAGAATTAGGGGTGCATCAATCAAAATTAGTATGCGAAAGGAAAAGTTGGCACTTGAAATAAATAAATATACACTAATGGAAAGTAACCGTCTTTTTGTTTGAAAAAGAAAACATTACCTTCAAATCAGCTGCGGAGAGGACCAAAGATGCCGGTTGGCTCGAAGAGACACAAGGAGGTAAGCGACTACTACTTTGTTTAAAATTGGCACAGCGGTGGCCCCTCAAGAAGACGGGGTCCACACCATCTCCGGCCCAGACCTATTCGCTCTGCGAATATAAAAGAAAAACAATAGCCAGTGTTTTACTCGGTGGCTAGAAACTGGTTGATCCCCTGAAAACTGAAGCCAAGACGAAGCAACCTCTCTCGAAGGAAAACCCCGTCCAACACCAAGCCGGAAGATCCGTCCAACCACTCTCGAAGGAATACCCCGGCCAACACCAACCCGGAAGAGCCGTCCAACATCAAATATAACAATTTTGTCGCACCACGGAGGGGCATCAGCCGGAAGAAGACATCCACGGTATTAACCAAGCCGGAAGCCGCACCCCCACCCTACGGACTCTACGAGTCGAAGGTAAGTGTTACCAAAGAACGTAACATCAACATACCAAAATTGATTATTTTAGACCTTTTCTTTAACAGGGAGCCACTGACGAATAATTTTTTTCTTCATTCTTCCCTTTTTGAACCTTCGACGGATGGTTAATCTTCTTCGCAGAGGGTTACTCCTCCAAAAATATTAGTACCACCACCTAAACATTTGTTCAGGTTTTAAAACATGAATTGGAAGTTTTCCAAACTTGAATTAAAACTAAATTATATGTCCTTCTAGTCTTGAGTTAGTTTTTTAAGTTATTTATTGCTTGTTTAACCGAAATAAATGGGGGTTTCCCCTTACCAAATTAAATCAAACGATAAATGATTTATATTTCTAAATCTGATAGCTGGCTATGGCTAACTACTTTTACTGCCACCCTGTGAATAGAACCTTCGAATATACGCACAGTTAGAGCAGCCTGTCGTAAAACGACTAACTACCGAATAGTAGGTCACCCAGCCGCCTGAAGATATACCCCCCCATTAAGCTATAGACATCGTGAAATGATTACGAGAAATCCATATCCATCTTTTGCGGCTTGGCTGATGAACTGGTCGGAAAGGTTAGAACAGGTAGTAGGATCGGTCCCATCTGTAGCTCCCCGATGGGATACTGTGGGGTTTCTTTAAAGCCTTCCCTAAGAACCACCCGCTTCCCTAAATCAATCTGCCTTCCCCTCACCCCACAAGCCACTTTACTTACCTGCAATTGAGCAGTGTAAGGTACCTTTCATTGGCTTTCACCTGAAAGTAAAACCCCAGCAAGCATGCACATCATCAAATCATTTCGTTCATATTACATGAACCATATCAACCCAATCGGCTCAGCTCGTCAGCAATCTTAATGAGTAAACACACGCCAATCATTCAGCGTGTTCTTGTTCCACCAACCCGTTGGTCCAAAAAGACACGTCGGGCAATGTACTTGTTTACACAGCTGCAGCCGATTTTTCCGACCATTGATCGCCCAAGCGACACCCGATCATCGAATAGGACATGACCGCGATCGTTGTTCAAATAATCATCCTAATGATCGTGTCCTATGATACAGTTTTCCGAAAACTAACATCCATTGAATCGGACACGATCATGATTGCTATTTAAACAATCATGCCAATGATCGTGTCCCACGTACAGTTTTCTGAACCAAACGATAGCCATCCTAGCCTTTGCCATAGGCGAAGAAATCTTCGGTTGGCTTATCACCACAGAAAAATCGATTGCCTGCAACGGCATGATTCTGGGCGATTATGTAAACAGCCGACGTTCCCATGTAGCATTCGTTAAACCAAACAAATGCGCATCTCAGCGTATGACCCTCCGAAATAGCGTTTCTATTTACAGAACCCACAGAAACCTATTTCTTCTTTCGGCGATATTCGCTATCGCTTATCTCAACGATGCCTGCAGCCCCTAATACCAGTTCCTTTGTTTGTACAGTTGCAGGATCGATCTTTGCCTTGGCTACCAGCGAATGGGTTTTCTTCCTGACCGTACGGTCACCACAGGAAAATTCTTCCAAAAAAACCCCAATCGATCGTTCATTGGTCATCACCAAAGAAACGATCCGATTCGGCTCCTCCCATGTCGATGGAAATTCACCACTGCAGCTAGGGGATGTTGAGTGCAACAGCCACTCAGGGAGTCAGATATTAACCACCGCTGCGTGCACACGCGAAAGAGTTTTCAACAATCATCCCTCACCGTGTACACACACAACGAGGAGTCCAATTTGAGTCGCGGAATCGATCACCAGGTTGTCGTTAAAATTGTACTTTTGACTTCCTTTCGCAGTCGTGCATATTAACTAGCAATTCAGTTTTTCTTGGCCCTTCATTATCATTGGGCACTACAATCGGGAACTGGTCTTGGCCTTATTTAAGCAAGTCCCAAGGAAGACCAATATTATGAAAAGAAGGAGACCACGCCCGGACGCTATAATAATATCCAAAACCGGGGAAAAAACATATGCGGATATACTGAAGTTTATGAAGGCAAAGCCCGAGCTAAGTGAACTAGGAAATAGCGTAAATAAAGTTTGAAAGACAGCAAAAGGAGAATTGCTGCTAGAACTGAAACGCCGTTCAGAGGCCACCACCGAGACACTGAAAGCAAAGGTACAACAAGTACTAAAGGAAGATGCTAATGTCAAAACAGTGTCACAGGAAATCATGGTTGAGTGTCGTGACTTAGACGAGGTGACCGCTGTGGAGGAAATCCTGACAGCGATCGCTATAGAGTTCCCTGCGCTGAACGCGATCCCAAAGGAGGCGGTAAAGAGCTTAAGAAGAAAACCAGACGGCACGCAGTCTGCCATGATCCGCTTACCAATAGAAAAGGCTAGCACGTTGCTGACTACAGATTTCCTACGGGTTGGTTGGGTGAGATGCAGACTTCGAGAACACATCGCACCCACACGATGTTTCAGATGTTGGCAATACGGCCATGTGACGAAATCCTGCAAATCCGAAGAAGATCGTTCGGAAAACTGTTTGAAATGCGGAGAAAAAGGCCACAAAGCAATGTGTTGTAAAGCACAACCCAAATGCATGCTTTGCGAATTAGGATGCGAAGGCGGTAACCACCACTCAACAGGGAGTTACAAATGCCGAGCATTTAAAAACGCGATGTCCAATCTTCTCAATAAAAATGGACAGGTTTAAGTGCATTCAAATCAACTTAAACCATTGTGGAGCCGCACAAGCTCTCCTTTCCCAAACGGTTAAGGAATATGGTGCCGACGTGGTGCTCATCAATGAACAGTACAGGATGCCTGGTTCTGGTATTGTTACATGGGAGGAAGACAGCAGCGGAACAGCGGCCATCTGGACAACTGGAAATTCCCCGATGGAATGCAGAAGTGCCCAGCGGCTGGAAGGAATTGCCTATGCTAAGATCAGAGGAATTCATTTCTACTGTTGTTACGCTCCGCCAAGGTGGGAAATAGGATATTTCAAATGCTTTTTGGATAGGATTGTGGTTCTTTTATTTCTTGTCGTCGATCGTAGTAATGTGTCGCCTTGCACAGGTTCACTACCAGAACCCAACTCGGTCGTCCTGTCCCAAAAACTCTTAGACACGAACGAGACAGCTTCCTCCGGCGATCGGTTTTACCACCTGTCCGTAAACACAAGAAAACTCCACTCTCAGAAAGGAACAAAAAGTTAATATATATTTTCCGGTAATTGTGCTGGCGCAAGACTAATGACCTTGCCCGGAAAAAACAAATCATTATGGAAAATTTAACAAGCCTCAGGACTTGCTAAATAAGGCCAAGACCAGTTCCCGGTTGTAGTGCCGATGATGATGGTGATGACTTATCTTGAAGTTATTGTACAGAATAATAATGAACTTAAGACGAATGTTTCACTTATTAGAAAGGTTTGCAAATGCTACGATTGTCCGTGTATTTATCTTACAGTTAATTTACAGAGTATACATAAACTTAAGACGATTGTTTCATTTATTACACAAGGATTTGCAAAGGTTATACTTATTTTTGTATTTATCTTGCAGTTTATTTACGGAGTATAAATAAACTTAAGACGATTGTTTCATTTATTACAAAAGGATTTGCAAAGGTTACACATATTCTTGTATTTATCCTACAGTTAATTTACAGAGTACAGATAAACTTAAGACGACTACTTCACTTGTTACCCAAGGATTTGCAAATGTTACACTTGTTAGTTAATTTACGAGGTATAAAATGAACTTAGGATGATTATTTCATTTGTTACACAAGGATTTGCAAAGGTTACACGTATCTTGATGTTTAAGTTAATACCCGAATAAGAATTCTCTTGGGCTCCGTTCGCACACCTAATTCAGACTGAATTTCTGACTCGAGATTTCGTCCAACCAGATCCATGGCCCCACACCACGAACACAAGAAAAACTCACACCATAGTTTTTTTTTCTCACATGCAAAAACAAAAAGGAAGACGGAATACATGGCACTCAAACTGCGTCGTCTGCAATTTTCAGCAGCTCACCATGCCCGAGGGTGTTTACTTTATTTTTTTTTATTGTTTCGAACCTATTGCTGAAAAGGGTTGCGATCAGGCCATACGAAGTAAGTGGATGATGAATATCCATGCGATCGTCGACCGCACACAGCATCACCGCCGATCGCATCGTTCGTAGGGTAGCTTGGTGCAGGTGGTGTTGCTTTGGTCTACTTCATTGAGTAGTCAAGCTTAATTCCTACATTGCGCGCAGATTAGTTTTGCAACAGAAATACTCGCCGTAACGAGATGGTAAAAGGACGCAGCTTGCATGTGTGTAATGATACCGGACCAAAGATATGGGTGTCCGGCATATCCTGATTTATCGGTTGGTTAAAGATGCGACCGTTTCTTCCACTCGAGAAGATGGTGCGTGTTGGTGGAAAACAACTGGTTGGGATTCCTTGGTGTGCGTTGCATGTTGGGCAATCTCCCACGAGAAATAATGTTATGCAACGCACAGACAAGCGATTCGTCGTTATAGGAATAATTTCTTCCTTTTTTTGTCTTGTCCACCAGAAATACAAACACCAGGTTTCTGATTGTTTCTGCTACCATGACGATGTCATGAAATCCACATTCATAGGTGCATTTTCTGTATGCCCGATGGATCCGGGCAATGCCCGTTACCTTGGTTATGCTTCCCTGGTGGAGTGTTACCAAACAATAGGTGCGACGTGGCGGTGGCGCTACATGAAACCGCCACAGGATGACACAAGAAGCTAGAGATAAGAGCCATCTTATAGTTGCTGGAGATTTCAACGCTTGGGCAGTAGAATGGGGAAATACAAGGACCAACAGTAGAGGCCAGGCACTACTTGAAGCCTTCGCAGTCCTAAATGTGGTGTTACTTAATTATGGTATCGATAACACCTTCATAAACGAGAGAGGCCGGTCTCCCGTACACCGGCACCCATACTTCCTCCGCACAATACCACCGCACTATACTATATGTATATCCGTGACAGTCTGGTGAAAACTTTGACTATGGCGGGTGGTCCAGACTAAAGTTGGAAAAACGTCACGATGGTATCCTCTGAAATAAAGAATTCCGAATGTAGTCTATGTTGCACTTTATATTGGGGTGCACACATAATAAATAAATTAATAAAGAGGCAACGTACTCACGGTGTCCTTGGGTCCTGGTCCCTGGTTGAGTCGTGATTTTACAGCGTCATCAGATGCGTTTACGGATGACTAAATCGTATGTGACTTGGGCGATTATTTGGAAAGGGATCCGTTTCGTTGCCGTGGTTAGTAACTTCTTTTTTTGCTGTTCTTTGTTCTTGTTGATGTTAATATTTAATATACGATGGCCTACTCGCGGTTATTGCTGATGTGTTGTTGTTTTGTTTCTGTTGCCGATGTTGTTGTCTACCTTCCCTTCCTGGTTATTGCTGATGTTTCTTATCCGGTAACGATTCCACGTTGATTTTCAACTAGGACCTACTGAACTTTTGAGGCTTACAGTTAGCGTTCTATGTTGCGATAGTATTTCGGATCGGCTTTGCGATATTCACGTCCCTGTTCAGTTGTCTAAATATACCTCAATATTACAGGTTTGAATCTCCTCCATGTGTTTTCAGTTTTGTATTGAGTTGTACCACATGAAATGTCCGATTTTATAGTAAACATATATTATTTTTCCGTAAATTTTTATTCAATCAAAATGCGATCCGTTTGACATCTATGACATTCTTCCAAGATGATACAAGGTCAAGTATTCCTTTTTCGTAGAAGTGCTGGCTTTTTGAGCTAATGACATTTTCAAAGGCTTTTATGATCCCTGCTCAGTTCCGGAACACCTTCTGCCGGCGAAATGAATCCAGATTGCGGAAAAGATGGTAGTCCGTTGGGGAAATGTCAGGAGAGTAGTGTGGATGCGGAAGAATTTCAAATCCCAACTGCAACAGTTTTTGCACCGTCACTTGGTGTCTAGTGTTGCATGATAGTCTCCCCCATCCCCAGCATTCCGCCGAGCTTAATAAATAAATTGAGAATTTAAAATAAGGTTAAAGTTTTGGAGCCGGTGATTCTTATTTCGTTAAATTGTGGACTCCGCGGAAACCGCTGCGGTGCGTTTCTCTTCGGAGAGATAGAGAAGAGGAAGAGTCATCAATCAGAACTCGGGGCGTGAACAACGAAAAGATCAGGATCTGGTGCGTTTTTAGGCCCGGAGAAGGAAAAGAAAGAAATAAAAGAATTAAAAAAGGAAAAAAGAAGAAAAAGTACGATGCGGGAAATCTTGTTTTATTCAATCTAGAGTGAAGCGAGATACATTAAATCATCTAATATGTGTAAAGGAAAACGTTTTTGTTAATTAGTACCGAAAGTAATTTGTGTAACAACCGTTTCCTGAGGTATCGAGCTACCAAAGGAAGAATAAAGTGCATGTACAGTAAAGTTGAAGGTGTTACGTGTTTTGCTGTGCTTTGGATCTACCGTAGGATTGGAGCCGCAAGCTGGAGGACCGTTCTGGCGGTAATCACGTAACCTGTGTATTTTTCCTAATGTTCCGTTTCACAGGGGGGTAAATGACCGGACGATAACTGTGTGTGTGACCGAAAAAACGACCGTTTGAGTTCTTTGTTGCGTCCAGTATTTCCATTCGGCAACGACTGCATCTGGTGGCCACCCTTGGCTACGTCCGACAATTGGGAAACAGAATCAACATCACAGCGGGCGCATCCTGACATTACAACGTCCTGTTATGACGAACCACTAACCACACCCTGTTTCACACACAATCGGGCTACTTTTGTTTCCCCCAACAATTGAGTTGCAATTTACCATTAAAATTGCCTTACAATTAACGTTACAAAATTACATCACAAGTGGCGCAGCCCCAAAAATACCTAACAACAACATCTCCATAATAATTAAAAATAACCACGGAACAATACACGAATTCATAGTACAATTACAAGAACAATTAACAAAGAATCATATAACAATTGGTGCAAAACAATTAACAAATATTTAATACAGTTCTCTCCATAAACAAATATAAAACACTAGCATTGTCATGCAAAAGGATCGGGCAGGACCCCCCCCCCCCCAAATTCCAAGTCGTGCACAATATGCCTGGCTTGACCGAAGACGGACTACTAGGGAACGACTTCCTTTCTAAACATTGTACTATGGAGGGTCCTAACCAACAGCTAACCTTTCCACGCACGGAACGAAACCCAGAAGAATTTAGCATCCCCATGGAATCTCAAACCAAAAGCCCCAATCACAAACGGGTAGTCCAAGTGAGGCAAGTTATAGTCACAGCGGGACCCGAAAAGGTCAGAAATATCGCCTGTGACGTCTCCAAGGGTCCTCTTACTAGAGAAGCTGGATGCAAAACCTCAGCAATGGTGGCAAACAATCGGCCGGTAGAAGTAGTTCACGAGCCCATGCGGTCTAAATAATCCATAGCTGTCCCCGCAGAACTGAAAGAAATTCTCTGTCTAAATCAGAAATCAGGCGACCGAGCCTTCCTATCGAACACATCACTGAAAATAGATACAACCGCACACACAAAAACCGGTAAAAGGATTCTGCACATAGGGCAGATTTCCGACTACTATTGTCAACAGGGGCACAACCTATGACCCTGTCAGCGGTCGAAAATTCAATGCCGATCTGTAAAAAATGCCCTCCCTTCAAGACCAAGAAGTAGGTCAAAACAATGGGTAGTAAAAAGAAGCTACCATATCAGGACGCCACACTCACCATTAACCAGCGTTCCAACTGTCCAGCTACCGATAGCCGTAGGCGTTGAGAAACACAACTCTAGTAGTGGACACCAGCGCTGAAGTGAGTCTGATTACCAAGAATAGCATTAACGAATCAGATATTAAAATCAATCCACGGGAGACTTGCATCCTACAAACGCCGTTTGGAAGTATTAGGACCTTGGGAAGTTGCAAGGCGAACTTCCAACTGAAAGGTAGGCCTAAACTCCCATGCAAATTTCAAGTAGTGAGCAGTATGCCCGGTCTATCAGAAGACGGTCTACTTGGAAACGACTTCCTGTCAAAAAATTGCAATATGGATCCTCAAACAGCGCGTTACATTTCCTAACACGGAAATGAATCCAAACGTATTTAAGGTGCCAATCAAATTCTCACACATTAAGACTAAGGCAGTTGAATAAATAGAACAAAGGGAAACAAGAGCAAGCCCAAGATAAAGGCAACACCTTTACGGTAAATTTTGACTCAGTCACCCGCGAACTCTCTTACAGAGAACACCATTTTTTAAGAGTGCGATAGTTAAAAAAGTGAAGTGAATTGTCCTAGAGTAAAAGTATTTAAAAATCGTAAATTCCCTTGAACTCACAAACAAAACGCAACAAGGATACACCAGGTAAGAAACAAAAAAAAACATGGCCCTAGGGCCAAGCCATCATTCCGGCAATAGGTTCGTAGAACTGGGAGAATGCTCACTCTCAGGCTCTACAGCCAACGTGCCAACAAAAAAGAAAAGACAATCCCGCAGCCCATTGTCTTTCAATTTCCCTGCTCTCCCGAACAAAACCGCAATAAAAAACCCACGGTTCGTTCAAATCTACCCAACCGAAGCATCAATGCCACTCACATCCGTCAACGTCTTTGTACTAAAAAGAATCATTGATACTATCAGTACGCAGTACGAAAAAATTACAGTTCTTAGGGATGGTTCTATCCTAATTTTAGCTAAAGACCAAGAAATCGCTGATAGATTCATCCAGTCTACGCGTTTTGACACAATCTGTCCGGTCAATATTAGACTGCACCCCAAACTAAATACTTCCAAAGGGGTTGTGTATGCCCCTTGCCTAATTAACGTCCCAGAAGGCGACATTATATCAGAAATTGGTTCCCAAGGTGTGGTAAATGTCTTCAAATTCACAAAAATTAACAACGAAGAACGATTACCCACAGGATTGATGCTGTTTTCTTTTGATCAGCTACAACCACCAACAACAATAGAAATCGGCTGGTACAACGCCAAGGTCAAGGAATACATTCGGTGCCGACAACGCCAATTACTCGGCCATACGGGAAAATGGTGTAAACGCACAACAGCATGTAATACATGTAATCTGCCACCACATCCCGAAACTGAATGCACAAGAACAATGTGTGCTAACTGTCTAGGTCCGCACCCGGCCTCTTCCTCTACCTGCCCTAAATATATTGAGTACCAAAAAGTACTAGAAATTCAAACAAAAAACAAAACAACCTTAGCTGACGCTAAACGCATATATAGGGAACAGAATACAATACAAACAACAAATAACGATCTTTACTCCGATCAAATTAGAAAACACACGTCTGCGCCTATAACTCCAACCAGTTCCAATACACTTCTACCAAAAGTAATTCAAAATCCAATAGCCGTAAACAAATCTCCCAACAAAGAAACAAATATATTTCCCTCCTCTTCCTATACAGCTCTAAAAGAAATTGAAAAGAGAAAATATCCCATCTCTCAACGAATAAATATAACTAAAACTAAAGATCAATCTTCCTCCTCCTTAGAAACTCAAACACATACAAGCAAAGCCAAACCTACCACCACACAAACACAAAAATCCCAGTTAGATCAAATCGGGAATATCCCTCTACCTGAATATGGAAATAAATAATTTTAACCTCTCTCAACAGCCTATTGACTCCGCGGCACGGAGCTCTTCTCACTCAAATCAATTCGAGTGGATTGGAAAACTGAGTGGGACGAGCTGTGTGGCGCGGAGTCAGGAAAAGAACCACCGTTATACCCCCACCTCGAACTCTATAGCAACATCCAATTATAACCCCACAGACTGCTTAATACTTCAATGGAACCTGAATGGGTTTCATAAAAATTATCACGAGTTACAGCTCCTTATAAAAGAACTCAAACCGTCCATCATAGCACTGCAAGAAACGCACTTACCCCACTCTTCAAATGCGAAAGTGCCTCGGGAATACATAGCATACTTTAACAATCTTAAAGAAAATAACTCCTGTAAACAAGGGTCCGGGATATTAATACATCGGGCACTAACCCATAAGCATATCAGTCTTAATACCCCTTTCTCGGCCACGGCAGTCGAACTAACGGGCAAACTAAAGCTAACCGTGATCTCAATCTACATTCCTCCTACTCAACCATATACCCTGTCTGACTTGAATAAAATAATTCAACACATACACACCCCCATTCTTCTAATGGGAGACTTCAACGCTTGGAGTACAATATGGGGATCACAAACAACAAATAAAAGAGGGAAAACCGTGGAACAATTTTTACTACAATCACAATTGGTAATATTGAATAACGGCAATCACACTCATTTTTCCACACACAAGACGTTTACAAATGTAGACCTTTCCCTCGTATCATCCCAACTGTCCCCTAATACAAACTGGGAAATACTAGATAATCTACATGGAAGTGATCACTTTCAAATAAAAATTTGTATTTCAACCGGCAACAATAAAAAGGGAAAAATCAAACTCCTACCTAAATTCAAATCTGACCGAGCAAATTGGAACAAATTTCAAACTATCACCACACAATTCCTTAATCTACATAACACAAAATCCAACATAAATCAAGAAGCTGCCGTTATCACAAAAGCTATTCGAACAGCCGCCAATGGCTCCATTCCACAGACAACGAAAAGGTATCACAAAACCGCCGTACCATGGTGGAATCCAGATCTGGCAAAGCTACGGGCAGAAAAGCAATTGGCATGGAAAATGTTCAAGAAGCACCCAACCGACCAACATCTCTTAAGGTACAAAAGGCTTAACGCCATGTTCCGAAGAACAGCCAAAATCGAAAAAGCAAAATCCTTTCAGTCCTTCACGGAAAAACTAAACCCAACATCATCATCATCATCATCATCGGCACTACAACCTAGAACCGGTCTCGGCCTTATTTAGCAAGTCCTGAGGCTTGTTAAATTTTCCATAATGATTTGTTTTTTTTCCGGGCAATGTCATTAGTCTTGCGCCAGAGGCTCCCCGACGAGGAATCGAACCCCGGTCTCCCGCGTGACAGGCGGGTATACTAACCAGTATACTATTGAGGAGCTGAACCCAACATACACCCCCAAATAGATATGGGTCAACATAAAAACGCTAACAGGGAACTATAACCCATCTACTATCAATTTAATACATACAGGATCCGACGCCCTCACATGTCCGGACAAAATAGCCAAATACTTCACCGAGACTTGGGCAAATACGTCCTCCAACTTCAACTTCCATCCAGATTTCCATACTGCCAAAAACCAAATAGAGGCGCATCCAACGCCCCCAAGCAACCCAAGTAATTCCTATAATAGCGTTATGGAACTTCCCATAACACAGATAGAACTAGAATCTGGTCTTCATACCGCAAAAGGTAAGACACCAGGCTTTGATAGAATTGACTACCAAATGGTAAAAAACGGGCCAACGATTTTGAAACAACGCCTTCTAAATCTGTTTAATGCCATATATACAACTGGCACCATTCCTCAAATGTGGAAAGTATCCACAATTATCCCTCTACCAAAGCATAATAACAAAACTGATACAATCCACGGCTACCGCCCCATTTCCTTACTGCCTTGTTTAGGAAAAGTATTGGAAAAAATTGTCGCTAAGAGACTAAACTGGTACCTAGAAAAATATAATCTGATAAGTACCAAACAAGTCGGTTTCAAACAAGGCAGGGGAACAATGGATACGCTTCTTCATATAGATAACCATATTGTTGGTGCCCTTTCCTGCAAGAAACATACATCCATTCTATCAATAGACTTCGAAAAAGCATTCGACCGCATCGGTCCACACGTCATCCTCCACAAATTACAAAAATGGAAAATAGGACATCATATGTATAACTTTGTTAGATCCTTTCTGAATAATAGAAAATTCAGGATCAAATGTAACGGCGTGTTCTCTGGCGTACATAATAAAAATACTGGAATCCCTCAAGGATCGCCGTTATCAGTAGTATTATTTAAGATAGCGTTTGAAGAGTTAAATACCATCATCTCTAAACATAAAAAGGTAAAACATTGTCACTACGCCGACGATCTAATATTATTCACAAATGTAAACGACCTAGAAGTAGCTAGCAAAACTTTCGAAAATATCCTATCAGACATACAAAAATGGTGTAACTATTCAGGCTCAAAAATTTCGACCGTGAAATCTAAAATATTACATATATGCAAAAAGAAAAATTGTAACAAATCTTTACTAGTAAATTTTGAAAACACTTACATTAGGAATGTAGATACACTAAAAATTCTCAGCCTACAATTCGATTGTAAATATAATTTTAAGAATCATTGTCTAGCCCTTAAGAAAAATCTAGTGTTAAGGTTAAACATACTGAAATATTTGTCATCTAAAAACGGCTCAGTCCATACTAACACACTAATAAACATTACTAGAGCTCTCCTACTGTCAAAAATAGACTATGGCCTACTAATATACGGTAATTGCAGCAAAACAACGTTACAGACAATTAAATCTCCCTACCACGCAGCAGCCCGCATAAGTACAAGGGCTTTTCCGACCACCCCAATTACGAACATCCTAACAGAAAGTGGACTCCCGGCCATAGAAAATAGGATAAAAACTCTGTCGTCCAAACTAGCCGCAAAGTTTCCCGCAATGGCCTCAACACCCATTTTAGAGGACATTAAACGAATACTTAAGAGAAAACGCCCTCAAAAATATACTTCGGCCTTAGGACACTCAATAGAACTGGCAAAAGAACTGCTCGCCACACCTACACCACAAAGACAACGAGCACATTCTCCCCCGTGGCTAATACCAACAGATTGTGTAATAGAAGACCTATCACAGCTCCCCAAAAGCACGACTAACCAAGAAGTATACCAACAACACTTCCAATTATTACGAAACAAACACCGGGAATGGGACCTACTCTTTACCGACGGTTCCAAAACAAAAGAAGGTACAGCATTCGCCGTAGTAAACAGAACAGATACAGTCATCAGAAAAGGACTTTTACCCGAATTCTGCTCCATCTTTTCAACCGAAGCAACAGCAGTGCTGGAAGCAATCAAATTAGTTGAGAAAAATAAAACACTAATTTGCACCGACAGCCTGTCCGCCATACAAGCAATACAGAACCCGAATAACAAAAACCAAATAATCCACATGATTCAGGACAACTTAATCCGGAAGCAACCCAAAGTAAAACTGCTCTGGGTCCCTGGTCATAGTGGTATAAGGGGAAACGAAGCAGCTGATATCGCAGCCAAATTGGCTATAAAGGAGCCATTAACAACTTTCTACGCGTACAACAATAAGGACATAGACAAGTACTTTGAAAGGGAACTACGAAAGATAGAACAATTGAAATGGTTAAATTACAACCATACATATGTAGCAATAAACCCTAATAGACAACCCGTCACCTACCCGACAACATCGCCCGTGCAACAGATCAAATGCTTTCTCCGCCTGCGCCTTGGACATACACGTATAACCAACCAGTATCTCATCAATAAAACCAACCCACCCACATGTCACATCTGCAGATCTAACTCCACATTGTCATCCAAACACATCCTCTTGGAATGCGAAGGCATAAAAGCCCTCGCTCACCGACATCTTCAAGACGACATCAGAAACATCATCTCCGACCCAACCGCAACCAACATAGCCAAGCTCTACCACCTACTAACCCTAGTTAAGATTCAAAACGTAATTTAACAAAAAAGAACAAAGAACTGACACATCTTCATTAAACTCGTGCTGTTGTACCAATAAGTTACAATGAGGATGCGTAACATATAAAATTATTTAAATAACTCTCCACCTTCTACACCAGAGAAGAGAATGAGAAAGCTCCCAAAAGAACAGTATGGTTCTACGAGAAAGCCAACTGGGAATGTCTGAACGACTTTTTTGGGAGGTTAAATTGGTTGTTATTTTTCCTCAATAACGATGTTGCCTCTATAGCGGACACATTGACAGACACGAATCTACTTGGCATGCGGACCTTTATTCCACACAGAGTAAAGAGTATCAAACCCAAGAGAAATATGTGTTTCGATTCCGGGTGCAGAGAAGCCATTAAGGCTAAAGAGTTGAGCTTGCGCTTGTACAAATCAAAGAATACTGAAGAAAACCGGAAAAAAATTTAAGAGAGCTAGAAATGACTGCAATCCGTATATTCAACGCGCAAAGTTCTTGCATGACCAGAGAGTGAGACAAAAAATACTACACTCTCCCACAGTTAGTAGAAACTTCTGGGCATTCGTGAAAAACATTCAAAACTTAGTCTCTTCATCCATTCCATCGCTTATAGTCGATGACAGACCAGTCACCAGAGCATTAGAGACAGCGAATCTACTTGCGGCACATTTTGCAGCCAACTCAACGCTGCCTGATACCACATCAATTCCGCCTCAACTTGAGCATATGCAGCACACCATGAGTCAGATTCGCTTCCGAACGCGTACTGTTGCCCGCGCACTCAAAGAGCTAAACCCAAACAAATCCGCTGGCCCGGGTGGCATTCCCCCAATCCTCTTGAAGATATGTTCCTCTTCACTCGCTAAACCACTGCGGAAACTCTTCCATTTGTCTTATTCTAGTGGGCGTTTCCCAAATAGATGGAAGTCAGCGAACATTTAGCCAATTCCCAAAAGGGCGACAAATCATGCTTCTCTTCTTATCAACCCATAGCACTAACTTCTAACTCTCCAAGGTAATGGAATCACTGATGAACCGTCAACTACCGAAATATCTGGAAATTAATAACCTCCTTAATGACCACCAATATGGCTTCCGTAGCAACAGGTCCACAGGAGATTTGATGGCGTGCCTTACCGAAAAGTGGAGACATTCCATCCACCACTCCAGTGAAAGCAAGGTTGTTGCACTGGGTATTTCGAAACCCTTAGACAGAGTTTGGCATCCAGCCCTTTTATCAAAATTACATTCCTATGGAGTGGATAATTCCTTAATCCAATGGATAAGAGACTATCTTTCTGGCCGTTCAATCTAAATGGTTCTTGATGGTGTCAAATGTCTCCCATCAAAATAATGCAGGTGTTCCCCAGGGTTCTGTACTCTCACCCACTCTCTTCCTGACCTTCATAAGCGATCTCTTGTCAATTACTCACAACCCAATTCACTCGTTTGCTGATGATAGTACGTTGAGTTTCTCATACTCATATGAACACTCCCGTCGAAACTCTTCGAACGTCACTACCAGCCAGCAACTTATGCTTGATACATTGAATTGAGACCTCAACAAGATATATCAGTGTGGATTATCTAACCGAGTAGAATTCAATGCCCAAAAAACTCAGTGCTGTCTCTTGTCATCAAAGGCGAGCCCCAAAGTAAATATACTGTCTATGAACGGCACTTACATCGACGAAGATAAGGAACTATCAATCCTCGGCACTCGAATTAATTCGACTCTTAACTGGAATGACCACATATTTGAAGCTGCGAAAAGTGCAGCCGAATGTATGGGGTTCATTAAGAGATGCAAAAGATACCTCACTCCATCCAACCTGGCCACTATTTACAAGGCGTCCAAAATTGAGTTCAACTCCCATATTTGGTCAGGCGCATCCAAAACTGCACTACACGTGCTCGACAGGATGCAAAAACGAGCACTAAAACTTATTGGAGACCCAGCGAACATCTTTCATATACCGTCGACTGGATACAGATCAACCACCCAGCTTCTGAAATTGTTGTCCTTGGCGATTTTAATGTGCACAATTCCGACTGGTTGTTACATTCTAACAGAACCGACGAGGCTGGGAGGCTGGCGGAGATGTTTGCTGTAAGCCACAACTTGACTCAACTCGTGGGGGAGCCAACGCGAGTGCCGGATGCCCGAGGCGATTATGCGAACACCCTAGATCTGTTTTTGACATCCGAACCGAGTATTTATACCGTAAAAGTTTCTGCGCGACTGGGAAACTCAGATCACTGCTTGGTATCTGTCGCGCAAGCACTTGCATATCAAGCGAATAACCGGCCTAGGCAGCTTCGCCATATATGGAAGTATGGGGCTGCTAACTGGGACGATATGCGAGATTTCTTCGCATTCTTTCCATGGTCGGAGGTGTGCTTCGGAAATTCCGATGTTAACGCTTGTGCGGAGTCGGTATCAGAGATTATTCTTCTGGGGATGGAGATGTATATTCCACATTACATCAAACGAAGTTCGTCTGATAAACCTTGGTTTGACAAAAAATGCGAGCTGATTACAGCGGCAAAAAATAGAGCTTTTAAGCAATGGCGCTCCAATCCCACCGATGTTAACAGAACGAATTTTGTTAGAATCAGAAACGCGTGCAACCAGGCGATTGATACCGCGAAGAAGGCTCACAACAACAGGGTGATCAATAAGCTCCTTCGGTGCCCAACTGGTTCGCGCTCGTTCTGGTCAATGGCAAAGGCTGTCAGCGGTAACTTCGCATCCTCCTCTTTCCCTCCGTTGGTGACAGACAGCGGGACATTAGTCGCGAATCCAAAGGATAAAGCTAATGTTTTCGCGAATTTATTTTCCGCGAATTTAAACCTCGATCCCGGCCTTTTGGAGCCACCTGTGATCTCGCCGGTACAGTCTTCCATGCGGGATGTGAGATTTCGTCCGCGGACTATTCAACGCATTCTACGTGAACTGGATTGTAGGAAGGCAACCGGCCCGGACGGAATACCAGCAATAGTCCTTAAGAACTGTGCTCCAGAACTATCCCCGGTTCTTGGCAGACTCTTCCGCTTATCTTATGCACGGAGGACCGTGCCTGCTGGAAAATCGCTCGAGTTCAGCCAATCCCAAAGACGGGAAAAAAGTGTCTCCCACAAAATTACCGTCCGATAGCATTACTGTCTATTTTATCTAAGGTAATGGACAAAGTCATCAATACAGAGTTGGTTAAGTATTTGGAGTGCAACGGACTTCTGAATGATCGTCAATACGGATTCCGTGGCAGGCGGTCCACAGGAGACCTTTTGACACTTATAACCGATATATGGACATCTGCGATTGAACGGCATGGTGAGTCAAGGGCGGTCGCATTAGATATCTCCAAGGCTTTTGACCGCGTCTAGCACGGGGCATTGCTGAGCAAACTTCGTTCATATGGACTTTCCCAACAGCTTTGCGACTGGACGAGGAGCTTCCTCGAGAATCGATCGATCCGGGTTGTTGTGGACGGCGAGTGTTCGGATCTATATCCTGTTAATTCGGGGGTGCCACAGGGTTCTATTTTGGCTCCAACCTTGTTCTTGCTTCACATAAATGATTTGTTGGAGACAACGGATAACGAAGTGTTCAGTTTTGCGGATGATAGTACGCTTGTTTCCTCCTTTTCGAGTGATCGGCCGATTGGTGCATCTACGTCGCACCAGCTGAGATGTAGACAGATTGACTCTCTGAATCAGGATTTGGATAAAGTCCTGCAGTGGGGAAAGGCCAATCTTGTCGACTTCAACGCAACGAAGACCCAGTATACAACATTCATAAAGAAAACTGGATCATCGGTTCCACAGCTGATGATGAATGGCCGGGCCCTCGAAGCGGGGGAAAGTTTGAGATTGCTCGGCGTCACGGTCTGTGGGAATGTATCATGGCATAAACACGTATCGGGTATCGCCAGATCAGCCTCAGGAAAACTGAGTTATCTTTTTAGAGCCAAGAAATATTTTACTCCGGCCCAACTTCTTCTCCTATATAAATCCCAAATTAGACCCGCGCTCGAATATTGCTCTCATGTTTGGAGTTCGGCTCCTAAACATACCCTCGACCTACTTGAGAGCATACAGAGACGAGCGATCCGCCTGATCTGGGACTCGGCGCTGACGTCGGGACTACAGTCGCTATCACATCGAAGGCGCGTAGTCGACCTCTGTCTGTTTTACAGATATTATCACGGGAGCTGTTCTTCGGAGATTCTTGGCATTGTTCCACGCAATTCGGTTTATATGCGCTCCACAAGACAATCCGACGGATCACACCCGTTTGTGGTTCATCTCCCGACAGCGCGAACATCCCTGTATCAGAACTCGTTCCGTTACAGAGCGGAGAAGCTGTGGAACTCCCTTCCCACACGAGTGTTCCCGGAGCGTTACAACCTGCAACTGTTCAGAAAGAACTGCAACAGTTATCTGGTGGCATCTCGGGGCGCCCACTCGGCGCTATAGGTTCGCCTCTCCCGAGATAAGTCTAATATAAAAAAAAAAAAAAAAAAAAAAGCTGTAAGTCGATCAATTCCGTCGTTAGAACACAGACGCAACTTATCGTGCCTATATCTTTTCTATAGATATTACCACGGTCATTGCTCAACTAAACTTGCTGAATGTGTTCCACCCCTTCAGACATTTTCCCGCGACACCCGTCAAACTGTGAATGCGCATCAGTTCACGTTGAAAGTGGACTTCAGGCGCACAAATAAACATAGAGGGACATTCTTTAGCCGAACCACACGAATGTGGAATGTTCTGCCTGATTATGTGTTTCCTGGCCATTGTGATTTCCAGACATTCAAGACCAATATACATCGACACCTCCTTTCCTTATCCACTTCCTCTCCATCCGCTCGCACTGTGCTCTGACATTTAAGGGTACTTCAAAATCCCCCTTTATGCGGGCGTTAGTGTAAAAAAAAGAAAAAAAAAAGGGCGTGAGAGTCGAGACGGCACGAGCAGTTTTGGAGAGACGGAGACGGAGAGTTACCCCGGCAGGAGTAATGGAATACATGCTGAGTTCCAAACAAGCATGGTCTATAGCAAATGATATTCTATGTGGCATGCTGCAGCGGTTGCGACGCGACGAGCGGAGTAAACCCAGCCTTGCGATGGAATATCTAAAAGTTCCGCGGGGATCAACGGGAAAATGCGCCTGGCGGGAGGTGGCTTTAGTCGGTAAAAGTCCGACATGCCTCTGGATTGGTCAAAGGTATCTTTTCAAGATTTCCACCTTCCTACCAAAAAAAAACCTGTCACGTAGGCACCCGCTGAAGATAACTGGATTCAATATTTTTTCTAGAAATTAGAAGAAGGTTTTATACCATATAATTTTAGTCTACGATATGTATTTAGTGTCATCCCATTAAATTCTGCATCATTGACTCGATAATATAGAACAAAAATGTGGTAGGAAGGCAGACTTGCACAAAACAAGGAATAGCGTGTCGTTCATCCCCTGTCTCCCGGCTACGACAACCAGAATCACCCATATCTATGGAAATGGTAAGATTGGTTTCGGAATATCTGAAGGTAAGGGCTAAAAACTCATAGTCTTGTGGGGATATTATGCTAGAGGCGTCAGCATGGACGCAGGTTGAGCATAACACCACAGATTGTTCGCTGAAACTCCTCCAAGGAAAAGACAAATCACTAAACACACGGTCACAAAAGCAGACCAAAGTAAGACGTTGGAGTTAATGTTTTTTTAAACTTTATTAACACTGATGTTCTTAGGTTATAAACTGTGACCTGGATCCGGTCTTATTTCTGTTCTTAATTATTTAGCACTCTCAAGTTTACATTTCGTCTTAGGCAACTACACACGCGTAAAAAGGACAATTTTCCCGACTCTGATAACGCAACGGACTCGACATCATTCGATTAAGACTCGATCGTCTCTATAGCGCGTGCGCACACTTCGGGTGATCATATCTGACTCTCCGATGCAATTCACATCCATCAGATTCGATGGCCGCGAATTGCATCGATAGGGGAGGATTCTATATGTGTCCGTATAGGACAAGTACATTGCCTTTCGATGAAAACGATGATCGGCGGACACCTGTGTAGTGTGACAACATATACATGAATGACCACAAACAATAATCTCAAATGAATCGATTGCCCTTGTCACAATTTGCACTTCTCAAGTAACCAGCATTCGTTGTTTACAACCAAAGTCAAGGTCAACTCATTTCATTGAGTAAAACAAACGAATCGCTCCAGTTACGATTTGAAGGAATCAGATGACAATCGTATACGAATTTGTGATTGGCAAAGTGGTTCACGAATTAATTGGGTCAACTCATGTTATTGTTCTTTCACTATACGGTGATAGGATATTAAATGGCATAATCGGCAAAATTGTACGAGTGATGTTCCAATTTATTATTTTATAGCTTGTAAGCAAAATTTGTATGAGTAATTGAGGAAATGTGTAAGTAATTGAATGATTGATTGGGAGTATAAATACCCCAACATTTTTGAAATAAATTTAATCATATACCTGAAACGTATTGATTCATTAACTGCGGCGCTCTACGCCATATGTTTTAAGCGAACTGCGCTTTAATCAGCATCCATAGGGAAGTTAAGTCATAGAAAATGTTAGGATAAAGTTTAGATACTTGTCACCCAAATATATATTACTTGGCGATCCTAACCCCGAATCCACCACACCTGATTAAACAGACGTACGATGATCGGGGGCCGCGGCGATGCACCCATAAATCGTTGATGATGAATGCCAGGGATCGAAATAGATTCTTGTTTCAAAGTAAACAAAAACTCTATTTCACAGACCAAATGGTGGCACACATGATGTAAATGATGTGCCTATGATACAAGGGGTCGTCATGGTATTTGCCTAAGATTCCTTGGTAACACCGATGTAGGCAATATCCAATCTAGCCGTATGGCTCCGGTGCACAAGGAGGCAAATTATTTTGTTGACATAAGTCAGCAGAAACCTCATCGACGGCGGCAAAGGGTCAGGCTGGATGGCTGTATGTTTGATTAATATGCGCGTAAGTAAAACGCACACAGTGAGATACTGATGTTTACTTTAGGTTTTCAGGTAGGTCATCATAGGCATGGCATGGGTAAGGTTACCTAAACAATATTCATATCCATGCCCAAATTCTTGATCGGTTGATAGCGGATAAAGGAAATTGGTCGCAAGTGTTGCGAACCTCGTGACTGGGGCAATAAATGGTTATGAACCGTAGCAAAACCCATCGGCTACAACTGTGTCAACAATTACCCTGGCCAGCGAGTATTTATCTATTATAATTGCTGACAAGCCGAGCCGATGGAGATATGGTACGGTTCATATAATAATTCAATGTGATGCATGCCTTGATGAGGTTTAACTTTCAGGTGAAAGTTATTTGTAAGAAAGCTTACACTGCTCGAATGCCGATAAGTATAGTGGTTTGCATGCAAAGAGGAAGGTGGTTAATTTAAGAGGATGGGTGGTTCTTTGGGAATGTATTAAAGAACCGCCAGTCTCTACTGTGTTAGTGCACCCGTTCTCTAACTACGAATATGGAGGGATAGTAGGAATGAAGTCGTAGAAGACCGGTCTGCATTGGGTGTGAATAGCACATTAAATTAGCCTGTCACAAAATTTTGCGTGACAATTGCGAACACTCAATTAGTTTGACACAAATGATCGCATCTAATTTGACTGTAAATAATAATACAATAATTTATCAATAACCTCTCACTATCTGTTGGGTGACTTCCGATTACTGTAGCTCTTTGTAAATGCTTGAACGACGGAAATGTCCTTAATAGTTGTCATGTGACAATATAGCACATTCAAATGCCAAGCAAAACTGAATAGTAAGTTCGTTGATGCCGCCATTTTTGGCATTTGACACCTAACCTTAACCACCTTTACGACCTGGCATGAGAGCGAATATATTGTGTACAGATTGCCTTACAGAGCAACGACTTCCTATATATTCCAGTAATTTGAGGACCATCGAATTAATGACATCAGATTATTGGCCATGGAAAGGATATAAAACCACATTGTTCACTTTCATACAGTCCTATAGTATGCCGCCAACATGTGCTCACTGTGTTATGTCATTTGGTAAAATTATTCGAACTGCATTAATGTCACAAGAGAACTCACCTAACACCCACATCAATACTTCACTTTAATGCCTCAGTGTACTAATAAAATACCCACATCCAACCGATAGAACGACAGACTAGTTGGCAAGATGGGAAATCAAACGGACACTATTTCTATTGAACGCACCTTGAAACCAAATATCTTAAAATGTAGAGGAGAAAACAACTTTCTAGCACTGCTGTTGCCACTTGCCAAAATGTATCGGTCTTATTTCTATATCTGGATTAAACAAGACTCGGCTAAGAACAGGCTAGTCGGGTATTTCCGTGACAACAGGACTTATTACTTTCTATAACAAAGGAACAGCACATCAGTAGATCGTTAAAGCTAGTGACTTACAAATGGACTTCCCACTGGACATCAGGAACGCGATAGCATCCATCAGACGTCCAATTTAAAAACCAATACGGATTCTGCCGACGGAGGAGGGTGTAAGAAACAACTGACTGATATGTTTTGAAGCTAAGATGCTTTATTTAAGATATTAAAAAAATTAATTACAGCTCAAATTAACACCTCGAGGGATAAAGCATCTGTAATAAAAAGGAAAAGTATTCAGACTCCAATAAGCATACAAACTACACAAAGTAAGCACTTACGATGCGAACACGGTGTCCCATGGCATGTCCAGGCAGATTTCTCCTAAAACGAGCGCGTACACTTCCTGTGTTGCCATGGAGACGCGTCACTTTACCCCAGACTGCACGCAATCTGGTCTTCCTCTCGGGATGTTGTGGAACGCACTTCCTTGTCTGGGCTTTGTAGACGTACACACATCGTTTGCCAATATAAAAACGTCCGTGTTCCTTCCTGCGACATCCCTCCACCTGAAATGCACTCCAACTATGAAGTATCTGGAGATTGGTCACCCTCACAACTCTCACCTTCAGAATGACTTGGTTTGCGTGTTGATTTCGTAAACCGCGTTTATATCCTGTGAAGACGGCTTTCGCAAAAAGCCGCCCATGACGTTTTAACCGAGGGACGTGTTTCTCATTCTTTTCCACGACCTTATCGGCCTTTGGTACCTTTGGTGGTTTAGCAGGAGCTGGCGCTGGCTTAACTGTTTCCATCTCTAGTCAACTACGAGAAATAAATAACATTAATTAGAATGTTATGTTTATATTTTAACTGTTAAATGTAAATTAGTTTATATTCCAATTGCAAACAATAAGGATAGTGATGAGCAGTGATATTCGCGCAGCTTGGTAATAATCCGAAACCATCTTATTGATCTTGTTATGGATTTAAAGTTTTATTTGAAAATCAACTTAAACAATACTTGCGTTCTGTTATTGAACTAAAAGTTTGTCTAAAAATTATCAGTAAAATGAATAAAATCACTTTGTTATTTCTACACTACCTGACTTCGCGTATGCACCGGAAACTTGAGAAATTGCAAAAGAGAGAAGTCTTGACAGTTCTTTCGTGTTTTGGGATAAATTCTACACAAGCGACGTCTGTGGGTTCGTATAAGAAATAAAAGGAATTTTTTGTTTCTAAAACCAATTAGATTAAATAGGAAAATATGCAGATAGCTTGGATGTAAGTACTGCCAAACACAATTGCAATTGTCACACCGTTTCTAATTGAATTAGAAGGAAAGATAATTTATTATTATTAATGGTAACTTCATTTAAAAGCAACAAAATCGGCAAACAATAAAACTAGCTGTAAATACTGCGGCATCTATACCCTTACTTTATACCTTAAAGTTGGTTGTGCTTATCAATTTATTCATTTTTTCAATATTGTACAATAATATTTTTATTTCAGAATGAGATAATAGTGATCGTTCCTTTTACTGCTTTTTTCTTTTTGTATTTCTGTTAAGTCCTTCAAATATCAATACTTTCGTACGATTTCTTTGGGGGTTTTATAGAGGGAGAGTGACAAATTCATTTGTAATATTTAGTGAGAGCAGAACCCTCGTTTATTTCACTTAGTACAACCGTTAAAAAAAAAAAAAAAAAATTTGAAAGTAAAAACTTACGAACTAACTTAAAAACTAGGGATTACAAAAATTAATTTAGAATAAATAAGAAGGTAATATGGTGGGAAGGTGGCGGTGTACGTGATGGATTGGCGAAGACCGGGTAGTAGGATAAAGGGACGGGATGATTGGAATGTGTACGGGTAGTAAGAGTGTAGATGGTGGGTGGGGCAAGGTCAGGAGGGGAAAGAGAGAAGACGACGTTTGATTGCAATAGAAGTGAGGTAGAAATCGAAGGAGGTAGACTAAGAGTTTGCCCGCCTTAGCATTCGTGAAATTGGTTCGTTACAACCGTAGGAAGTGTGGGGGGGGGGGGGGGCGCAGATAGAGAAGACGACGGTTTCGCAGGTTACGGGGGTTGGCGTTGAGTGCGATGGTGGAAAGCAAGCTAGGGCAGTTGATTGTGCCGGAGAGGAGACGGTGGATGAAGAGGATATCGGCAAGAGTTCTGCGCTCCTCAAGTGTATTGAGGTTGATCAAATGGAGCCGGCTTGTGTATGGGGGAAGAATCCGAGGAATCTCCCAGTTCAGTCCACGGGGGGCAAAACGCAGAAAACGACGGTGCACGCTCTCGATTCTGTGGATATGGGACGAGCAGTGTGGAGACCAGACCTGACTGGCGTATTCAAGAAGGGGGCGGACGAAGGCTATGTAGAGGGAACGGGAAACGTAGGGATTAGAGAATTCCTTAGACCAGCGTTTCACAAACCCTAGGGCGGAGTTGGCCTTAAGAATGATATCATCGATATGTGGGATGAAGCTGAGCTCCCTGTCAAATAAGATTCCGAGGTCACGTAGTGAGGATGTGGGGGTTCTCTACGTCACACGGAGAACCAACCCACAACCATAACCTGCAAACATGCAAAAACCCGATCCGCAACAGCATACATCTCACCAATCCGCAATAAGAACCCCCAAACCTCCAACAGAATATAATTCAACCGAATATATTCTAATCATCCCGGCATTCATTTCCCCAAAATTGCTTCGGTCAATTATCTATATTTCCTCAACGCAACCAAGCAATCCACATTTCCCCGAAATTCGTATGCCATAACAAACGCATATCCAAATCCTCAACGGAACATTAGCAAGTATACCAAGCCGCACACATTTCCCCGAAGTTCATATGCCTTAACAAAGCGCATATCCAAATCCTCAACGGAACATTAACAGCCAACCAAGCGGCATACATTTCCCCGAAATGACTTCGGTTAACATTCTATCTAAACGATATTCCTTGCTTGCACCCAAGCATTTTCAATTTCTTGGTATACACAACCAACGAATCCAACTTAGCTTATACGGCAAGGAACTCATATGCATAGGCATAGCAATTCTTCCACTAAATTCTTAGGAAGTGGCAATGAGTTTACGACGCCACTACCACAACGCAATGGATTTTCAATTCCATGAGTCAGTCGCAATTTATCCGCCGTGGCGCCCAGAACGAAGTCGAAAACCGTTATTCGAAGCGTACAAACACTAGCCAATTTTAACCACAGGAGTGTCCCAAGGTGTGAGAATCACAACCTAAGTCGAGGTTCGGGTCAATTCTAATCTTTCAATGAGGTCGAGTAAAGTCGCGAGCGAAAGTCAAATCTCGGTGCAGAACAATTTAGTGTACGTTCATCTGGAACGCATAATCATTGAACAGTGAACCAATCTACCTTGTAGAACAATTTTGTGTGCAGTCATCCATGAACCCAAAAGGTTAATCCTCAGTGTATAACCATTTAGCTCTGTAGATCAATTTTGTGTGGAACCTTTTATGAATAAGAGAAGTTAAGCAACCAAAAAGGACAAATAAAAGTAAACCTATGTTCGATTAGCCGAAGTGTTTTATTCCTTCCTCCCTTCGTCGATGGTGTATCGCCGTAGTCCATTGCTCGCGGACGACGTGTTCGCGCTCATTGCTCCCACTCGCATTAACATTGTCAGCAGAAGGTGGACAGACGAGGGAAAGCGGTATTTGTCGAGACGCGCCTTCCTACGACCCTAGGAACAGTCAGTTTTATCCCGTCCCAAGGAACGCGGTGACGCGCACGATTTTATGGACGCGGAAAATGGAAAAGTGGGAAGAAAGTGAACCAGGTGCCCGTGTCTTGGCGCAACATACTTCCTAAACCCCCACAAGGATACGTATGAAATCTGCTGGTTTAGCAGGAAGTAGGGGCGCGGAGGTGGGGGAGGACGTTTGTGGTAGAAGGTAATGGAGTGATGTTACGTGCGGCTTCCACCACCCCCATCATTTAGTTGTTTTTAATATAATTTGGTTTTAATATAATTTGATGGTAAGGTGGTGGGAAAGGCACACGATCCACATGTTGAGTGTGCGGACATACCCCTGTTCGAGTGTGGATCGTGTGCAAGTTCGATTTCTGTTTTCGGAGTGGTTGTTGATGGAGAGGGAGAGAGAGGAACAACAAGTTTGTTTTGATTCCGTTGTTAACTGTTGTTAAAGATACGGGTTTTTGCGAGTTCGTTAACGAAGGAAAAAAAAAAAACGTATTTTTTGCCACAGAAAATTTGATATATGATAATATTATAAATTGGTTACCTGATTCTTCACTAGTTCATCAATCCTGCTGTGATCGGCCCCGGTCTGTGCAGCAGTCTTCCCTTCCTTCGACTGTGGTCCTCGATTCCTCGAGAGCTAAGTTGGAGGTAAACTTTAGGATAGGAATCTATAGTAAACCAAGTTGTCCAAGGGCTTCTTCAATAATTTTCCAATTTCAACTCTTTCTCCTTTACAATTCATTTATTTTTCTTTTAACTCTTGTAAACTTTACTATACACAATTAACTCACAGGAACGAGAGTTGTCCTAGTGCTTTACAATAACTTTTTCAATTTCAATTCTTTCTCCTTTACAATTCATTTATTTTTCTTTTAATTCTTTTTCACTTTACTTTTTCACCATTGACTCATCCGAACGGGGGTTACTGCTTTTCTTTCATCTTTTTCCGCTGCTGACCAACTCACTAAAAACGGGAATCAATTTCTTTTTTCTTTTCTTTTTTACCGCCGTTAACGAACTCGCAAAAACCCCTATCTTTAGCAACAGTCAACAACGGAATCAAAACAAACTTGTTGTTCCTCTCTCTCCCTCTCCATCAACAACCACTCCGAAAACAGAAATCGAACTTGCACACGATCCACACTCGAACAGGGGTATGTCCGCACACTCAACATGTGGATCGTGTGCCTTTCCCACCACCTTACCATCAAATTATATTAAAACCAAATTATATTAAAAACAACTAAATGATGGGGGTGGTGGAAGCCGCACGTAACAGTGACATTTGACAACATTGAGTTCCAGGCAGTTATTACGGCACCAAGTTGAGAAGCTGTCGAGGTCCTGTTGGAGAAGTGAGGAGTCGGGAGGAGAGATGATTGGTTTGTAGAGTTTGGCGTCGTCCGCATAGAGCGACATGGATGAGTGTTTAATAACGGAGTCGACATCATTGATGGTACGGATAAAAAGGAGGGGGCCTAGATGACTACCTTGCGGAACCCCTGACGTGGGAGAAAAAGGATCGGAAAGGGAGGTTCTGAATTTGACACGATAGGATCGGTCTTTCAGATAAGAAGATAACCATTTGATCAATAGGGGTTCGAAACCTAGGGAGGACAGCTTGAAAAGGATGAGATTATGGGAGCTTTTGTCAATGGCCTTGCTGAAATCAGTAGTGATAACATCGACTTCGTTGCCATTCTCTAAGGCACGGAGAGTATGGGATGAGAACTCGATCAGATTCGTTGTGGTCGACCTACCGGAAAGGAAACCATGCTGGTTGGGTGGGATGATGAATTTACAACTGAAAGATAACGCATTGTAAAAAAGCCCTTCGAACTGTTTGGGGATATGAGACAGTTTGGCGATGGGTCGGTAGTTGCTAATGTCATTTTTAGGTCCCTTTTCATGTATGGGGGTGACATAGGAGGATTTCCAGATACTAGGGAAGGACCCTTGAGAAAGGGATAGGTTGAAAATCTTTGATATCGGGAGAGAAATAAACGTGCAACAGTTCTTTAAAAATACAGACGGGAGTCCATCAGGTCCAGGGCTGAACTCATCTTTGAGTAAGTTTAGTTTCTCCTCAACTACGTGACGCTGAATAAGTTGAGTGGCGAGGGGACCAAGGGAGAATTCGGGCAAGTCATTGAAATACGACGGCTTGGGTTCGAAGGAGACGTCTGTGAAGGATTTATTGAAAAACGACGAGAACAGGTTGGCAATAGTTAATGGATCGCATTTTGAGGAAAATGTTCCATAAGTTATTCCTTTTGTTCCGAAGATTGCGGAGATTGCGGTTGTACCAAGGCGGCGAAGAAACCGATGACCTGCGGCGAGAATAGGGGACATATAAGGCGACGGCATAGTAAATCTCCTTATAGAGAGTGGCCGTGGCATCTTCTATACCCAAATGATCAAAGCGAAACGCTCTTTTGCTAAGATGCTCATTTAGGAGGCGGAAATTAGCCTGGTAGAAGTTGTAAGAAAAGCAGTCAGGAGGTAGAAAGGGCTGGGTTTCGTGGTCGAGATATAAGGATAAGAGCAGTGGGGGTGATAATTATCAGTGGTAGAGAGGGCGTGTGGGCTGGGGGCAACTGAGGACATGAGTGGGCCGGTTGTGAACACGAGGTCCAGCTGTCTCCCCATATAATTTGGGACATTGCTAATTTGATGGAGGTATGAGTCGGTGAGGCCGTTTATAAAAATACGTTCATTAGAACTAGTGGGGTTAGAGACGTAGAAGGCTTGTTCGTCAGCCGATGTCCATTGTAGGTGGGGGAGGTTGAAATCGCCAAGAACGACGATATCGTCTATTGCGGTGCTTAACTCTGTAAGATTATCAACCGCCTCTATTGCGAGCTCGTATGACGCGATGGGTCGAGAGGGAGGAATATAGAAACAGGTAATAAATAGAGACTTAGGGCGCATGCCAATTTTAATAGCAACGTAGTCAAGATCCGGAGAAGAAGAGACGAAGTGAGTCTGTTATGAGTGGCGAGGAGCACTCCACCGCATGGGGAGTTGGGACCTTCTCGATGAGCGTCGTCATCGCGAAAAACATTGAAGGGGGGGGGGGGGGGGGGGGAATAGTTCAAGACTACTGATACTAGGGATTATATTGGTCTCCGTCAACGCGTATATGTCGAACGGGACGGAGTGTGCCTTTTCCAGAGTCGAATGTGTTTTGGAGCGGAGATCTCTAACATTCTGATAGTAGACGGTTATGGGGAGCGTTTTGATATGATAAGAGGGACCAAAGGGTGGTTAAATAGGGTCAAAAGTATTTTTGATTATTGGGAAAGGTAATTTTGTTGTCAATATAATGGCAAAATGCCGAGAGATGTCTTAGCACTTTATTAGGGGGCATATCGAGATGTTTTGGAAGTTAATGAACAGGCTGCGAAGGCTACCGAGATGTTTTGGAAGTTAATGAACAGGCTGCGAAGGCTAGGAACGCCAGTAGGTAGACCTTCGCAACAGACATAGTCGGCTTTGTCGTGGAGGAAAGCAAGATAGAGGCGTACATTCTCATAGGTCACTTCGTTCCTAAATTTTGTTGGCCGAAGAAGTAATGGTTTGCTGAGTGAGTTTTGTAGTAGATGGTGGTAATACTGGGTCGATTAAGGGTCTAGGGTGGGGTGGGGGGGGGGGGGGGAGGATTAGGTGCGGGAAGGAGTGGGGCGAGAGGCGGCCTCGTGTTAGGACCAGGGGGTGAGTGATGGGAGGAGGGGGGATTAAGCATGTGTGACCTATGGAAGTTGGAATATTTCGCGCCTGTTTTGAGGTCGGGGAGGGGGGTGGAATTGGAGACATGGGTCGGGGGTGGTGTGGGGCGAGCACGTTTCCTGTTATTTTTACGGGGGCTATAGTACGGGCGGACGAGGAGGGGGTACAGAGTGATGGTGACCGACGTGGTTGGGGCTAGAGAGAGGAGCTAGGATATGGTTAGGCACAGGATATTTGTTGGATCGGCCCATCCCTTGACTGGGTCGGGGTGGGCGTGGTAAGCGAGGGAGGCGGGGGCGCATTGGCAGGGGACGATTTGTTGTTGGGAAGGGGAGAGCCTCGGGGGAGCGTGCAGGTGGGTTAGTGTTGGGGATCGATTTAGGGGGGTGTCGGCTGAAACTGTGTGCTTAGAGTTTGGGGTGGGGGAATGGAGATTGGTTGATGGGATGGGGTTGCAGTTACTCATCGACAGCCTACCAATCCTGCAGTGACCTTTTTTGTTTGAGTGGGAAATCCAGCCGTACCTGGAGAGAAGAGATACGCGGAAACTGGACCCAATATTGGAGGGAGAAAGCATGATGCAGTCTGTTATGGAAATCTTGTATTTCTTACGAAAGTATTCCGAAATCCGGTAGTTGGGCTATTAGAACGGTTAAGTTTATTAATACGGGCCAGCCATTCTTCGCGGGTCCAAGAAGTACCAAAGTGAATATTGGCGGTTAGACATCCTGGACCGACGCAGAAAACGGAAGGGGTGGCGCTGGCGACTGGGGCGAAGTAGGAAGGGAGGGGGATGCGGTCGCGTTATTGAGTTCTTCAAACAAAGAATATATATATATCATCATCATCGGCACTACAACCGGGGACTGGTCTTGGCCTTATTTAGCAAGTCCTAAGGCTTGTTAAATTTTCCATAATGATTTATTTTTTCTGGGCAAGGTCATTAGTCTTGCGCCAGAGGCTCCCCGACGGGGAATCGAACCCCGGTCTCCCGGGTGACAGGCGGGTATATTAACCACTATACTATCGAGGAGCCCATATATATATATAGGGTTTTCCAATAAGGCCTTGACAACTTTTTTTCGGTAGTAAATTTTTATAATTTGCAGACGTTGTTCATTCGTGTACTTAACCATGACAAAAATGTTGAGTTTACTGAATAAATTGACAGTAACAGTTTGATGATTAGTGAAAGGGTGCGTTCACAAATTAAATTCAACGTTGTCAAGTCCCTATTGGAAAAGCCGATAGTATAAGGCATATACAGTGGTGGAAAAAATAATAGAAACAAGCTTGTTCTTCGTCATTAATCGTTAAGAAAAAATGTATTTGGGGAAAAATAAGAATTAAAAATATACTAATAGATTTGGTGTATTGTAATACATAAAAGAAATATTAAATTTTTAATAAAAAAAAGCGAGAAATAGTGAAAAAAAAATATTAATTCCGGTTTTCCTTGGATTTGCCTGGAAAAAATAATAGAAACAAATTAGTTTTTTGTTTGTGTTTTGTGAAGAATTAATTTACAGTAAAAGTGTTTCATATCCTTTTAATACTCAGTTGTTGCACCTTTGTTTTTAATGACTGCTTCGCATCTTAGTCCCATGGAATTGACTAGTTTGGTACAAGTCGCAGGTGGTATACAGTACCATTCATCTTTTATTTGGGCCAAAGTTCTTCCTTATTTTTGGCTTTGCAGTCTTCGGTCTTGCGCTTAAGAATACCCCATAGGTCTTCTATTGGGTTAAGATCAGGGGACTGCGATTGCCACTCCATCACATCGACTTTGTTTTGAAGAAACCATTCTTTAGCCAATTTTGAGGAGTACTTGGTGTCATTATCCTGCATAAACTCCCATTTAATAGGCATGTCCTCTTCAGAAAATGGTAGCATAACGGTGTTTAAGATTTCTACATAATCTTTAGCACACATTTTGTCCTTTATAAGAAAATTGGACCAACACCAGATGCTGGTAAGCACCCCCAAATCATTAAATTGCCTCCACCATGTTTCACTGTCTTTTTCGTATACTTTGGATCGAATTCTGAGTTCATTGGTCGTCCGACGTACATTTTTCCATCGGAACCAAACAAATTAATCTTGGTGTACGCTCGTTTTACTCGTTTGGAAAGTTTTATTAAATTTTAAATACAATACAACTACTGAATAAGATCTCCTTGCAATTGGATGAGCTGCGTTTGACTGCTTGACTTGTACTCTCCTCAACTCCCCAACTGCCGCTGCTTATATTCCCCTTTTTGTCCCCTTTCGCTCGTTCGCATGTTGTCACAGGAACAAAGACAGCCAGAGTATAAAATGTGCGATGCTCAGTCCGGCAGTCGGCAGTCGTGTGCTGCCAGTTGGCAGTCGTGTGCTGCTAGTCGGCCGTCGTGTGCTGCTCTGTCTCCATTATTCCGCCCACCTTGAACTGTCGGTTCAACCGTCTCATCCTCCGCAACCGGGAGTCGGACCAACTTCGTGACGGGTCGCTTAAGGGTGCCCCCCTGAATCTTTACGGTTGCCACCCGAACCTTGCCATCTCTGCCACGATGAAGCTCGATAACCCTCCCCATGAACCAATAGGTCGGAGATAGTTGGTCGTCCTTCAGAAGCACCACGACCGGATTTCTTAGGTTTGGTTCCGGATGATACCATTTATTGCGAGCCTGCAACGTGTGGAGGTATTCGTTCTTCCACCGATACCAAAATGCTCGATGCAACGCCTGCAAGTACTTACACCTGGACCGCCAGGTGATCGTTGTCTCTTCTGGATCGACTTCCGGGACGATCATAGCCGGTCCTCCAATTAAGAAATGACTGGGGGTCAACATCTCGGAGTCGCCAAGTTCCGTTGGCAGGACAACCAGCGGTCGGGAATTCAGACAAGCCTCGATCTGGCCCAACACGGTAGTAAGCCCCCCGAACGTCAGAAACGCATTTCCAATAGCTCCCTTCAGATGATGCTTCACGGACTTGATTCCTGCCCCCCACAAGTCACCAAAGTGGGGAGCTGCCGGGGGAATGAATCTCCAAGTGATCCCGTTGGTGGCCAACTCCGCCATGATCCGGTCCTGGGTAACCTTCCGGTTTATGTACTCATAAACTTCTCGCAGTTCTCGGCATGCCCCAACGAAATTGGTACCATTATCACTCCATAAGGTGTGACAAAAACCCCCACGGGCGAGAAACCTTCTTAATGCTGCCAGGAATCCCTACCTGGACAGCTCGCTAACCGCTTCGAGACGTATTGCCTAGGTTGCCAAGCATACGAAGAGACAGATGTAGCCTTTGACTCGCTTCGCACCGCGCCCTTTTCATGTCCGAAGAGTGATAGGACCACCATAATCAACGCCGGTGTTACTAAATGGCCGTGCGGGATTAATCCTACTGGCTGGCAATGCCGCCATCTGTTGAGATAGCACCCGTCCCTTGTGACGAACGCAAACCGTACATTCAGCGATGGCCCTCCGGACAAGTCCTCGACTCCCTATGATCCAGTACTGGGAGTTCACTGCGGTAAGCAGTAACCGGCTTCCAGCGTGCATCAGTCTCAAATGCAAATCACTCACGATGATCTTTGCCAGGTGATGTTGCCGATGTGAGATTGGTGGATATCGGCGTCCGTATTCCACCCTTGCTGCCTCTAGTCTTCTGCCCATCCTGGGGATACCCTGGTCATCGATGAATGGGTCGAGCGTAACCAGTTCGCTTCGTCTTGATAATTGTCTCCCGGCTCTAATGGCTGTTAGGTCCGTCTCGGACGATTCGGTCTGAGCCGCTCGCAATATGATGCGTGTGGCCACCCTCACTTCCTCAGTATAGAGAACGCCCGACCGCCTGGCTGACCTGCCGTCCCCGTTTCAGCTACTGTTGTAGATGAACGGCTTCAGCCACAAGTTCGTACCGTTCGAGTGAAGCTGGAGAATCTCCTTGTTATGGGCAGCTCCTCTTGCAGGATTACGAAGCACGATTCCCTTCGCTCCTCGAGATCTCCGGTGTTCCGGTGTCCGCCTTTCGAACTTGGTAAGTGGGCGTTGGGGGCGGGTCCTCGCCACCACGATCTGCTCCGGCGAGCTCCTTTGCGCTAAGCCCCCTTGACAGGTAATCCGCTAGATTTGACGCAGTCGGTACATGATGCCACTGGCCTCTTGGCAGCCTTTCCAAAATGTACGACGTATGATTCGCGATGAACGTCATCCACCGCCTGGGATGATCCGATAGCCATTGTAGAACTATATTGAAATCGGTATATGCGAAGCATTGAACCTCGCTAAGTTGGAGCGCCTTCCTCACGAACGAAAAAAGCCGAGCCAAGAGATGGGCGCCACATAACTCGAGCCTCGGGTGGGACACCTGCTTAACTGGGGCCACCTTTGCCTTTGCCATGATGATACGCACCTAGGAAGCCCCGTCCTCCTCAAATCTGACGTAGAGGACCACTCCATACGCCTTCTCGCTCGCGTCCGAAAACCCATGTAACTGAAGGGACTTTGGATGTCGCAACCAACGTGGGATCTTCACCGACTCCAATGCCGGCAATCCCTCGAAGTACTCCTTGCACTCCCTCCGAATCTCTTCATCCAGGTCATCCCAATCGACACCTCTAAGCCACAGTTTTTGCAATACCAGCTTGGCTGGCACCACCACTGGAGCGACCAAGCCTAATGGATCATATAGCCTGGAGACGTGTGACAGGGCTTCCTCTTCGTGAGCGATGATACCTCCGGAATCTTCTGCACCTTGTAGCTCAAATAGTCTGCTCCGGGATGGCAATTCACTCCTAGTAGATTCGTTCCCTCACTCGTGATGAACTGGTACACTTCTTCAGAACCCGGTGAATCGGCGGACAGCCAGTTCAGTCATTTGTGGCAATTTCATTTCCACTTGCGTAGCGGAAATCCGCCGCTCTTAAGAGCCTCCGTCAGTTGACCCACCAACCGGATTGCCTCCTCCACGGATTGCGCTCCAGATATACAATCATCCATGTAGAAGACCTCTCTGATGATTCGCGCTGCCTCCGGACACGATTGTTCGATCACCTCGGCAATCTGGACCAAACAACCCGTTGCCAAAAATGGGGCAGACTCCGTTCCGTATGTTACGGTTAGCAGCTTGAACGTTTGGTACTCCTTCTCTGGGTTGTCCCGCCAAAAACTATTCTTTGGAAGTCGGTGTGACCAAGCTGGACTCGAATTTGGCGAAACATCTTGGCGATATCCGAGACAAACGCTATAGGATGCTTGCGAAACCGGGTCAATATTGAGATGCGGTCCGACTGCAAGGATGGTCCAACAATCAAGTGATCGTTAAGAGATATTCCATTACTGGTGACCCGAGAAGCATCGAACACCACCCTTAGCTTGGTGGTTTCACTCTCGGCCTTAATTACTACATGGTATATAGCAGCATTGGTTGTTCGGTAATTTTGGGTTTCCTTCGGTCACCCGCTGCATGTGGCCCATGTCCTGGTATTCCCTCATAAATTCAGCATACTGATGGCCTAGCTCCGGGTTTCGCCTGAATCGCCTCTCCATGGACAGAAGCCTTTGGATGGCGTCTTCCCTGGAATGTCCTAATGGCGGCCGGAAATGTTTGAACGGCATCTCCACCTCGAAGCGTGCCTCTGCTGAACGCTGGTGCGTGTCTGCAAAATGCGTCATTGCCCTCCTCTCTTCTTCTGTTAGGCGCTCTTTCATCTCAGGTACCTGTTCCATCTCTCAGAAGGCCCTCAGCTCCCCCTCTAATGGGTCGACCTGATGGGTGACAGTGCAGCAATGTTGTTCCTGATCGGGCAGAGCTGGTCCACTCCCTGCGATGACCCAGCCGAATATGGTGTTCTGTGCCATCATTTTACTGTCGGGAACCATCAGTCGTCCATCGCGCAGGACCTGGAAGATAGTGTCCGACCCCAGCAACAAGTCAATGGGTCTCGATTTGTAGAATAGCGGGTCGGCCAACGCTAGCGATGAAAAACTTCTCCAGTCATGTTCCAGTGACCTTGACGGCAGATCCGAAGTCAATCGCCCCAGCACCAGTGCCGTTACCCGAACGCTTGTTTCCCCTATTCGGCTTTTCAGCAGCATCTCGATTTTTCCTCGGCTGAGCTGTGGATCGCTTCGCCTATGCCAGTTATCTTCACCTTCGCCTGCGTGCGTCGCAGGCCCAACTGCTGAATGAATGATTCTCGGACTAAGGATGTGGTCGAACCGAAGTCCAGAAGCACCCGACAAGGAACCAACTGGTTTCTGTCGCCCAACATAGTTTGTGTTTGGATAGCTGGAATCGTCATTAGTGATCACAATATACGAGTTTATAATATAAGAGTTTGCCGAAGAAGAGCTAATAGCATATGTTGCAGCACAACACAACTCACACTTGCAGAATAGACATTCAATCACCAGCACCGGTAAGTATGTAATGGAGAATTCGCTTTGTCAAGGTTGTGGTTTAAACTAAGCTTCACATGCTAACTTTCCACTGGACTAGACATGAGGTGTGCTTTTAGGCAACGGTAACACAATGAACTGGTAGTTCGGTTGGGACCGTTGGCCTGCCCAGTAATTCTTCTTCGGTGTCAATTTGAGCACAGTTCTTTGCAGCTAGGACCCGCTGCTTATCAGCATCAAGGGAATATAAAATAAAGTAAGTGACTGATTTGTTTTGAAGCTACGATGCTTTATTTAACATATCAAAATAATTAATTACAGATCAAATTAAGTCCTCGAGGGATATAGCATCTGTAATCAAAAGGAAAAGTATTCAGACTCCAATAAGCATACAAACTACACAAAGTAAGCACTTACGATGCGAACACGGTGTCCCATGGCATGTCCAGGCAGATTTCTCCTAAAACGAGCGCGTACACTTCCTGTGTTGCCATGGAGACGCGTCACTTTACCCCAGACTGCACGCAATCTGGTCTTCCTCTCGGGACGCTGTGGAACGCACTTCCTTGCCTGAGATTTGTAGACGTACATACATCGTTTACCAATATAAAACTGTCCGTGTTCCTTCCTGCGACATCCCTCCACCTGAAATGCACTCGAACTATGAAGTATCTGGAGATTGGTCACACTCACAACTCTCACCTTCAGAATAACCTGGTTTTCGTGTTGATTTCGTAAACCGCGTTTATATCCTGTGAAGACTGCTTTCGTAAAAAGTCGCCCATGACGTTTTAACTGAGGGACGTGTTTCTCCACGACCTTATCGGCCTTTGGTACCTTTGGCGATTTAGCAGGAGCTGGCGCTGACTTAGCTGTTTCCATTTCTAGTCAACTACGAGAAATAAATAACTTTAATTATAATTTTGTTTATATTTTAACTGTTAAATCTGAATTAGTTTAAATTCCAATTGCAAACAATAAGCATAGTGATGAGCAGTGATATTCGTGCAGCTTGGTAACTTGCGTTTTGTTATTGAACCAAAATTTGGTATACAACTTAAAAGTAAATTGAATAAATCTGTTTGTTATTTCTACACTACCTGACTTCGCGTATGCACCGGAAACTTGAGAAATTGCAAAAGAGAGAAGTCTTGACAGTTCTTTCGTGTTTTGGGATAAATTCTACACAAGCGACGTCTGTGGGTTCGTATAAGAAATAGGAGGAATTTTTTGTTTCTAAAACCAATTAGATTTAGATTAACGAAAACAAAGGCGAGTTAGAATAGAAAACCACCTCTTAGAACCATTTGAAATCTGGGATGGATTAAAGCAGGGAGATGGTCTATCATCGTGTCTTTTTAACCTTGTGCTCGAGTATGTCACCAGAGAGGTACAAGACGACAACATGGCCGGATCATCCCTGAACGGGGTCACACAAGTGTTCGCATATGCGGATGACATCGCCGTTCTGGGCGATAATCTAGGAACTGTTAGTAAAAACTGTGGAATCATCATACAAGCGACAGAAGAGGTGGGCCTAGAAATACATGCAGACAAAACAAAATAGATGATTACGGCGAGAGCAGGTGGACATCAGGGAACACATATAAACGTCAGAGGCAAGATATTCGAAAAAGTTAAAGAATTTAAATATCTGGGAACGATACTGACGGTCAGTAACGAAATGTCGAAGCAAATTAACAAAAGACTACATTCCGGCAACGCTAGTAACATAAAGCTGGGTGTCTATAGAACCATAATCATGCCGATTGTTCTATACGGATGTGAAACATGGGCTCTCACAAAACGAAAAAAAAAAATTCTATGTATTCGAGAATAAAGTTTTAAGGGTATCTTTGGAGGTAAAATTGTTGTCCTTGGAGATTTTAATGTGCACAATTCCGACTGATTGTTACATTCTAACAGGACCGACGAGGCCGGTAGGCTGGCGGAGATGTTTGCTGTAAGCCACAACTTGACTCAACTCGTGGGGGAGCCAACGCGAGTACCGGATGCCCGAGGTGATTATGCGAACACCCTGGATTTGTTTTTGACATCCGACCCGAGTATTTATACTGTAGAGGTTTCTGCGCCACTGGGAAACTCAGATCACTGCTTGGTATCTCTCGCGCAAGCACTTGCATATCAAGCGAATAACCGACCTACGCAGCTTCGCCATGTATGGAAGTATGGGGCTGCTAACAGGGACGATATGCGAGATTTCTTCGCATCCTTTCCATGGTCGGAGGTGTTCTTCGGAAACTCCGATGTTAACGCTTGCGCGGAGTCGGTATCAGAGATTATTCTTCTGGGGATGGAGATGTATATTCCACATTCCATCAAACGAAGCTCGTCTGATAAACCTTGGTTTGACAAAAAATGCGAGCTGATTACAGCGGCAAAAAATAGAGCTTTTAAGCAATGGCGCTCCAATCCCACCGATGTTAACAGAACGAATTTTGTTAGAATCAGAAACGCGTGCAACCAGGCGATTGATACCGCGAAGAAAGCTCACACCGACAGGGTGATCAATAAGCTCCTTCGGTGCCCAAGTGGTTCGCGCTCCTTCTGGTCAATGGCAAAGGCTGTCAGTGGTAACTTCGCATCCTCCTCTTTCCCTCCGTTCGTGACAGACAGCGGGACGTTAGTCACGAATCCAAAGGACAAAGCTAATGTGTTCGCGAATTTGTTTTCCACGAATTCCAAACTCGATCCCGGCCTTTTGGAGCTACCTGTGATCTCGCCGGTACAGTCTTCCATGCGGGATGTGAGATTTCGTCCACGCACTATTCAACGCATTCTACGTGAACTGGATTGTAGGAAGGCAACCGGCCCGGACAGAATACCAGCAATAGTCCTTAAGAACTGTGCTCCAGATCTATCCCCGGTTCTTGGCAGACTCTTCCGCTTATCTTATGCACGGAGGACCTTTCCTGCCTGCTGAAAAATCGCTCGAGTTCAGCCAATCCCAAAGACGGGAAAAAAGTGTCTCCCACAAAATTACCGTCCGATAGCATTACTGTCTATTTTATCTAAGGTAATGGAAAAAGTCATCAATACAGAGTTGGTTAAGTATTTGGAGTGCAACGGACTTCTGAATGATCGTCAATACGGATTCCGTGGCAGGCGGTCCACAGGAGACCTTTTGACACTTATAGCCGATATATGGACATCTGCGATTGAACGGCATGGTGAGTCAAGGGCGGTCGCATTAGATATCTCCAAGGCTTTTGACCGCGTCTGGCACGAGGCATTGCTGAGCAAACTTCGTTCATATGGACTATCCCAACAGCTTTGCGACTGGACGAGGAGCTTCCTCGAGAATCGATCGATGCGGGTTGTTGTGGACGGCGAGTGTTCGGATCTGTATCCTGTTAATTCAGGGGTGCCACAGGGTTCTATTTTGGCTCCAACCTTGTTCTTGCTTCACATAAATGATTTGTTGGAGACAACGGATAACAAAGTGTTCAGTTTTGCGGATGATAGTACGCTTGTTTCCTCCTTTTCGAGTGATCGGCCGATTGGTGCATCAACGTCGCATCAGCTGAGATGTAGACAGATTGACTCTCTGAATCAGGATTTGGCTAAAGTCCTGCAGTGGGGAAAGGCCAATCTTGTCGACTTCAACGCAACGAAGACCCAGTATACAACATTCACAAAGAAAACTGGATCATCGGTTCCACAGATGATGATGAATGGCCGGGCCCTCGAGGCTGGGGAAAGTTTGAAATTGCTCGGCGTCACGGTCTGTGGGAATGTATCATGGCATAAACACGTATCGGGTATCGCCAGATCAGCCTCAGGAAAACTGAGTTATCTTTTTAGAGCCAAGAAATATTTTACTCCGGCCCAACTTCTTCTCCTATATAAATCTCAAATTAGACCCGCGCTCGAATATTGCTCTCATGTTTGGAGCTCGGCTTCTAAACATACCCTCAACCTACTTGAGAGCGTACAAAGACGAGCGATCCGCCTGATCGGGGACTCGGCGCTGACGTCGGGACTACAGTCGCTATCACATCGAAGGCGCGTAGCCGACCTCTGTCTGTTTTACAGATATTATCACGGGTGCTGTTCTTTGGAGATTCTTGGCATTGTTCCACGCAATTCGGTTTATGTGCGCTCCACAAGACAATCCGACGGATCGCACCCGTTTGTGGTTCATCTCCCGACGGCGCGAACATCCCTGTATCAGAACTCGTTCCGTTACAGAGCGGGGAAGCTGTGGAACTCCCTTCCCACGGAAGTGTTCCCGGAGCGTTACAACCTGCAACTGTTCAAAAAGAACTGCAACAGTTATTTGATGGCATCTTGGGGCGCCCACTCGACGCTATAGGTTCGCCTCTCCCGAGAGAAGTCTAATAAAAAATAAAAAAAAATAAAAAATTGACGAGGAGGCGGACAATGGAGGAAACTCCACAAGCACGAAATGGAAGAGCTATACCGCAAACCTACAATAGTGAGAGTAACCAGGCCGCGAAAATTAAGATGGGCCGGACACGTGACGCGAATGGGCAACGATAGGACGTGCGTAGAATTCCTGACGGTAGACCAACGGGAAAGAGACCGGTCGGACGGCCGCGACGGAGATGGGAGGACAATGTAAGGTTTGACCTTGAGGAGATCGGATAAGATGGTCAAGCGTGGAAGAAGAATGCACAGGACAGGGAACGATGGCGGAGTCGAGTCGGTGAGGTCATAAACTTCCGGGTTCCTACACGCCAATAAATAGTAGTAATAGTTCCTGTGACAAACATGCAAACGAAGGAACAGGGACACAAGAGAAAATATAAGCGGCGGTAGTTAGAGAGTTGACGATAACAACAAGCATACTGGGCAAGACTACAACGCCCTTCTCGGCTCTGGTGGAGCACCACCATAAGCAAAGAGATCTTAACAGATTGGAAGGGGCTTGTCCCACCAATATTTATAGATAGTCCGTGTGGCGGTTCTACGAACCACACAATCCACTATAGGTTGAGATATCGTCGTTCCACTAAGGAACATACTCACCTATATCCATTAGACGTGCCCACAGACACGTTCCTCAAAAGTCCTTCTTTCCGCCTGAAGCAAAAGGTAACATTCCATATACCCAACATTGAATTCAATGGTCAAATCCAATCGAACTAAACGTTCAAAATTTCCTAATATTGAATTCAATGCATACATTCAACTCAATTCAATACGATTCCCCCATTTACTCAATTCATCCAATTAAACGCATTTTTCTAAAAGCAATCAGAATAATGCATATCTCCTCATATAGCTAATAGCAATTAGCACCCAACATTCCAAAACCAAGAAGCGCATGTGTGCAACAAAAGGCATAGCGATTTGCCGCCGACACACAATTCTTGCAACCATAAACAACTTAATGCTTATCTCACGCCAGATGTTTTATGACTAGTAAATACGATCTAGAAACCGACATCCAAATTCCACCAGGCCCGGATACACGACGACGACCACGGAAACGAAAATGGCTAAACGATATGAGAATTTTCTCATGGAACGTCCGCTCTCTATACAGAGCTCGAGCTGCACAGCAGCTAGCCGATGCCCTGTCCCAATATAAGGCTGACATAACAGCATTACAAGAAATAAGATGGACGGTGAGTGGTGTTATTCAAAGAAACGAGTATGACATTTATTACAGCTGTCATGCAAAACACCATGTGCTCGGGGTAGGCTTTCTAGTCAGCCAAAAACTGAAGCCAGCCATCATCGGCTTAAATGCAATAAACGAAAGGCTATGCACTCTTCGCGTGCGAGGGGCAAGTTTAAGAACATAAGACTCATTAACGTTCACGGACCTACAGAGTAGTCCCCTGACGACGAAAAAGAAGAATACTACGAGAACGTCGAACGGGCCCTCAATGCCTGCCCAAGATATGATGTGAAAATCGTTCTTGGTGATTTGAATGCCAAAATAGGTCGGGAACCAGTTTTCAGGCACTGCACAGGTTCCCATAGTTTGCATGAGAACACTAATGACAATGGACTATTAGTCATCGAACTGGCAGCATCGAAAAACTTGGTCGTTGCAAGTCACCAGGGTATCACCTGATGGAGCCACTCGCAACCAAATTGACCACGTGTTGATAGATCGCCGCCACTCTTCGAGCCTGATGACGGTACGAACGTACCGAGGTGCCAACGTCGACTCGGATCACTACTTTGTTGGTACAGTTTTTCGAGCGCGGATTGCCTTACGGAGACGTATTGTATCTACGGATCAGGTTCGAATCAACACGGCTGCCTTACGCAATGAGAATACCAGTAACACCTTTGGTCATGCGTTAAGACTCGCCCTCGAAGAACTTGACAGAGGAAGAGTAAGTCCAGGCGCCAGAATGCCGGGCGAAGAAGAGAAATGGACACGCCTTAAGAATACTGTCATTAGTATTGCCAACTCCATCTTAGGCAGTAGTCGTAGAGATCGGAGCGACTGGTTCGATGATGAGTGCAAACTAGCGACTGAACGTAAGAATGCGGCATACCGGGCAATGTAGCAGTTTCATAGGACGCGGGTGCGCGAGGAGAAGTCCAATTGCTGCCGCCACCAAGCATTAAGGAAAGATTAAAAGCCATAAGACAGCTCAAATAAAATAAAGTCCCCGGAGCTGATGGCATACCAGCTGAGATGATCAAACAAGGAGGGACAGCGTTACATCACGCAATTCATGAGATCGTGGTGCACGTATGGGAGCAAGAGGAGATGCCGGAAGATTGGCGTCGTGGTATAATTTGCCCCATACATAAGAAGAGAGATATCACACTGTGCAGCAACTATAGTGGTATAACATTGCTGAGTACCGCATATAAGATACTCTCCACTATCCTACAAGACCGGATATCCCCATACGCTAAAGCCATCATTGGTCAATATCAGTGTGGCTTCATCCCAGGCAAATCAGCAATTGATCAGATATTCACCCTTAGGCAGGCAATGGAGAAATGTCACGAATTTAAGATTCCATTATATCATCTATTTATAGACTTTAAGGCCGCCTACGACAGCATAGTCAGGGTAGAACTATATAAAGTCATGAGAGAGCTCGGCATTCCAAAAAAATTGATACGACTTTGTAAGTTGACCAAGACCAACGTCAAGTCAAGTAAAAATAGCGGGATTGCTGTCCAAACCAATAAACATCTTTAATGGACTCCGACAAGGGGACGGTCTGGCCTGCCTCCTCTTCAACCTGGCGTTGGGAAAAACAATCCGTGATTCTGGCGTCACAACTAGAGGGATTATTGTCACCAAGTCCAGCCTACTGGCCTACGCAGATGACATCGACATCATCGGTATATCCGATCCGGCTGTACAGGACTTCTTCACCCAGATCGAACAGGCGGCACAAAAACTGGGACTGCACATTAATGAGGGAAAAACTAAGTACATGGTGACAACTTCTGCGAAGAGAAGACCTAACGTTGGTCAAACTATCAGGGTAGTGGAGCACGAATTTGAAGTAGTGCAATCCTTTAACTACCTTGCGTCAATAGTATCAGCCGATAACAATATTTAAGAAGAAATACGCGAATGGCTGATCAAATCCAACAAAGCCTACTATGGTCTGTCAAGGCTCTTTAAATCCCAAAATTTATCCAGAACATCCAAGCGACTGCTGTACAAGACCATGGTCTTACCAGTACTCATGTATGAATCCGAGACCTGGGTGCTCAATAAAAGGCACTCTGAACTCTTAGCCGCGTTCGAGAGGAAGGTCTTAAGGAGAATTGTTGGCACCTAGCTCGAATGAGCGAAGAGGAGCCTGCCCGAAAAGTCCTTTGTGGCAGGATGTATGGAAGGAGACAGCGCGACAGACCTTGTCTGCGATGGAGAGAAGGCGTAGACCAGGACGCCCAGAGCCTGGGAGTGCCAAACTGGATGACATCGGCTCGAAATCGGGACCGGTGGAGAGATTTGTTAAATAAGGCCAAGACCGGATCCCGGTTGTTATGCCGATGATGATGATGAAAAGTAAGAACAAACCTAAATAAACCACAAAAAAAATAAAGTAAAGTTCGGTGTTTTATTTGTGGCAGTGTTCTCCGTGTGCCGTTCTATTCTTCTCTTTTGTGTGAAGTGTTCGGCGGAACACTTCCCCAAGAATATCCTAAGTGCGAAGACAAAAACCGCCAAATCCGTATTTATTCAGTAATTATATTTAAAGTTTAATAAACATTCCAAACGAATAAAACGGATTAACAATAAGTAATTTTGGAACTCAACAAATTGAGTGAGTTCACAAATAGGTTCATTTTTCGAGGTTCTTTTTTATAACCTGCAGTATAAATCTCTCATAAGCTCTTCTTTTGCCGTTTGTTAAAATAGCGAAGCAAATATCCTATAAAGATGAAGATATTGTATTTAGGTGATCCTCAAATACATCCGCCAACATAAGCTTCCCCTTCCCGGGCTGTGCCAGTTTGATGAATTTGGAGAGCATACATCTGACATATAAAACACACAGTAATTTTTTTTACTCATTGACTATTTTTTTAATTGTAAGGGACTTCAATGTGTTAGAATTACTAGTTTTGATACGTAATTTAAAAAAAAACTGCTCTGCGTGGTTGCACACACAAGCAACCTTAACATAGTCCTTTATTTACCGTCTATAAATTCTCCGTAAACAAATTATACGTTAACTTTTCGGATGAAAAACAGATACACGTCAGACGAAAGTTGAAAACAAGTAAACAAAAAACAAAAAAGTACAATAAGCAGCAGTCACCCTGTAGCTTATCAATCAGCTGTTTACAGCTCAACCAATCAGAATGGCCCACATTCACTAAAATGCTGTGCCGTCAAATATCCTATATCCCCGTCTCGCTCAATTCAATAAGATATCCGATTAGAGACTCTAGCATAACAAAGTTCTAACGTGTGTCAAAATAGTTATTCGTGCTGTAGCGGCCTAGGAACGTTATTTGAGGGTTGGCATTTATTGAGCGAGGGTTGAGTGGCTAGAAATAACAATCTCAGGATATTTTGTTGTGGGTCGATTGGAAAATGTTATAAGTTTATGTGATAATCAAGCAATATTATACAGTCACACTTTTAGCGGCAACAATTTTAGATTAATATGTGCGTTTTTCTTTGTGATATTTTCCCTACGTGGGAGCGAAAATTTACAACTTGCGTGATGTTACTGCTCCTAGAGTTTCTTATAAATGGTGATTACTTCCTAGAAAATAAAGTTAAAAGTGTATTTCCAACGAAAGCGTCTCGTTATATTCCACAGGAGCCAAAGCTACTAAAAATATCGACGTCGATAACCACTTGGAGCGTGGAAAAGAACTGCTAGCTAAAGGACAACTTGGAGACGCTCTAACGTTCTACCATGAGGCTGTAGGTAAGTGTCAAGTGATGTCCAATACAATCAATAAACCTATTCAATGATTCTGTTGTTTAACATGGCAGAAATTGATCCAACTAACTACTTGACGCTGTTCAAACGGGGTACTGTCTACCTTGGTTTGGGTAAGGCGCGATTTGCTTTGCAAGACTTCACCAGAGTGCTGGAGCTAAAGCCCGATTTCACGTCCGCTCGTCTGCAAAGGGGTTTAGTCTATATGAAATGTGGAGAGTACGATTTAGCTCGGCAGGATTTGTACGATGTTGTGAGTTTTAGATGAAGAAAGCTTGTATTAAAGATTACGTGTACTGATTGTGTTGATTTATGTTTGTAGTTGATTGAAGAGCCGTACAATGACGTGGCCCGTGAGCAATATGAACGCATCGGTCCAGCGATCCAACAGTGGCAGCTTGTTCAGTCGTTAATACAAGGAGGCGATTATCACTCGTCTACCGATATGTTGAGTCAATTACTTGACCTCTCGCCATGGTCAACGACATTTCGAAAAGCAAGAGCTGAAGCTTTCATCAAAACAAACGATCACTTGGCGGCGATCACCGATTTAAGATCTGTAAACAAACTTCAACAAGATAGCACCGAAGGATACTTCCAGCTGGCTGAATTGCTTTACAAGATTGGTCACGCGACCAGTTCATTGAAGGAAATTCGGGAATGCTTAAAGTTGGACCCTGAACATAAGGACTGTTTTCCGTTCTACAAGAAATTACGACGTATTGAGAAGTCTTTGACATATGGAAAAACGGCTCGCGAAGAGAACCATTATGAAGAGTGCATATCGTCGGCTGAGAGTATCCTTATGCAAGAGACGCAAGTGCAAATGATCATATTCGAAGCGAAGGAGCTACTCTGCTCATGCTATTTAAATGCCAATCAGGTAACCAAAGCAATACAACGTTGTACAGAGGCCTTAGAGATAGTACGTGATGTCAACGTTCTGTGTGATCGTGCCGAAGCATATATAGAGACTGAGCTATTCGATGATGCCATACATGATTTCAATGCTGCCTTAGAAATAGACGAACATTCAACTCGTGCCAAGTCCGGTCTGGATAAGGCCAAACGGCTGCAGAAGCAAGCTGAACGAAGGGACTACTACAAAATTCTGGGTGTCAATCGGAAAGCCACTAAACAGGATATCGTGAAAGCCTATCGAAGGGCAGCACAGAAGTGGCATCCAGACAACTTTAAAGATGAAGAAAAGAAAATCGCCGAGAAGAAATTTATTGATATAGCAGCAGCCAAAGAAGTACTTACAGATCCAGAAAAACGACGTCAGTTCGACAATGGTGAAGATCCACTTGATCCCGAAAGTGGCCAAGGCGGTTTCCGGCATGGCGGTTCTCCTTTCACTCATTTTCATCATGGCTCGCCGTTCCAGTTCAAATTCCATTTTAATTAACAACAAAACCGGCTTTATTGAACAAAAAGACTTCTCTCCTCAATCACAAATAATAAAGCTATGCCACTGCACGCGGGACCCAATCCAATGACATATATAAAACTACCACGAAATTTATTTAATATTGATTTATAATTTGTCGCAAGCAGGACCTGGCTAGCACTTGGTTCACTTGTATCCTTTACTAGATTTTTTGTTACATATAATTTGATGTGATCAAAATTCGGATGCCGAATAACTACAAAAAAATTCAAAAAGATAATTACTTATTATTAATTCTTTTCCTCCTAATTTTTTTTTTTTTGTAAATAGTAGGGTAGGTTCATCCTTAATAATAGACGAAATAAAAGAAAAAATAATTTTGTTACTAATCTGAAAGTCGTTTTAGTAAACAACTTCACTGCAGTGGTGTTTTCTTAGTCAGCTATACTACTACTACAATACTATTTATTTGCCTGTAGGAACCCGGAAGTTTATGACCTCACCGACTCGACTCCGCCATCGTTCCCTGTCCTGTGCATTCTCCTTCCACGCTTGACCATCTGATCCGATCTCCTCAAGGTCCAACCTAACATTGTCCTCCCATCTCCGTCGTGGCCGTCCGACCGGTCTCTTTTCCGTTGGTCTACCGTCAAGAATTCTACGCACGTCCTATCGTTGCCCATTCGCGCCACATGTCCGGCCCATCTTAATCTTCGCGGCCTGATTACTCTCACTATTGTAGGTTTGCGGTATAGCTCTTCCATTTCGTGCTTGTGGAGTTTCCTCCATTGTCCGCCTCGTCAATTTTTTTTTTTTTTTATTAGACTTCTCTCGGGAGAGGCGAACCTATAGCGTCGAGTGGGCGCCCCGAGATGCCATCAAATAACTGTTGCAGTTCTTTTTGAACAGTTGCAGGTTGTAACGCTCCGGGAACACTTCCGTGGGAAGGGAGTTCCACAGCTTCCCCGCTCTGTAACGGAACGAGTTCTGATACAGGGATGTTTGCGCGTCGCGGCCTGATTACTCTCACTATTGTAGGTTTGCGGTATAGCTCTTCCAATTCGTGGTTGTGGAGTTTCTCTCCATTGTCCTGCCTCGTCGTCATATAGATACCCAAAGATACCCCTTAAAACTTTATTCTCGAATACGCGGAATTTGTTTTCTTCCCCTTTTTGTGAGAGCCCATGTTTCGCATCCGTATAGATCAATCGGCATGATTATGGTTCTATAGACACGGAGCTTTATGTTACGTGACAGCAGTTTGGATTTCAGCAATTTACTGACTGCGTGCCAACTAGCGTTGCCGGAATGCAGTCTTTTTTTTTATTCAACTTCTCTCGGGAGAAGCGAACCTTTAGCGCCGAGTGGGCGCCCCGAGATACCATCAAATAACTGTTGCAGTTCTTTTTGAACAATTGCAGGTTATAACGCTCTGGGAACACTCGCGTGGGAAGGGAGTTCCACAGCTTCCCCGCTCTGTAACGAAACGAGTTCTGATGCAGGGATGTTCGCGCCGTCGGGAGATGAACCACAAACGGGTGCGATCCGTCGGATTGTCTTGTGGAGCGCATATAAACCGAATTGCGCGGAACAATACCAAGAATCTCCGAAGAACAGCACCCGTGATAATATCTGTAAAACAGACAGAGGTCGGCTACGCGCCTTCGATGTGATAGCGACTGTAGTCCCGACGTCAGCGCCGAGTCCCCGATCAGGCGGATCGCTCGTCTCTGTATGCTCTCAAGTAGGTCGAGGGTATATTTAGGAGCCGAGCTCCAAACATGAGAGCAATATTCGAGCGCGGGTCTAATTTGGGATTTATATAGGAGAAGAAGTTGGGCCGGAGTAAAATATTTCTTGGCTCTAACAAGATAACTCAGTTTTCCTGAGGCTGACCTGGCGATACCCGATACGTGTTTCTGCCATGATACATTCCCACAGACCGTGACGCCGAGCAATTTCAAACTTTCCCCAGCCTCGAGGGCCCGGCCACTCATCATCAGCTGTGGAACCGATGATCCAGTTTTCTTTGTGAATGTTGTATACTGGGTCTTCGTTGCGTTGAAGTCGACAAGATTGGCCTTTCCCCACTGCAGGACTTTATCTAGATCCTGATTCAGAGAGTCAATCTGTCTACATCTCAGCTGGTGCGACGTAGATGCACCAATCGGCCGATCACTCGAAAAGGAGGAAACAAGCGTACTATAATCCGCAAAACTGAACACTTTGTTGTCCGTTGTCTCCAACAAATCATTTATGTGAAGCAAGAACAAGGTTGGAGCCAAAATAGAACCCTGTGGCACCCCTGAATTAACAGGATACAGATCCGAACACTCGCCGTCCACCACAACCCGGATCGATCGATTCTCAAGGAAGCTCCTCGTCCAGTCGCAAAGCTGTTGGGAAAGTCCATATGAACGAAGTTTGCTCAGCAATGCCTCGTGCCAAACGCGGTCAAAAGCCTTGGAGATATCCAATGCGACCGCCCTTGACTCATCATGCCGTTCAATCGCAGATGTCCATATATCGGCTATAAGTGACAAACGATCCCCCGTGGACCGCCTGCCACGGAATCCGTATTGACGATCATTCATAAGTCCGTTGCACTCCAAATACTTAACCAACTCTTTATTGATGACTTTTTCCATTACCTTAGATAAAATAGACAGTAATGCTATCGGACGGTAATTTTGTGGGAGACACTTTTTTCCCGTCTTTGGGATTGGCTGAACTCGAGCGATTTTCCAGCAGGCAGAAAAGGTCCTCTGTGCATAAGATAAGCGGAAGAGTCTGCCAAGAACCGGGGATAGATCTGGAGCACAGTTCTTAAGGACTATTGTTGGTATTCTGTCCGGGCCGGTTGTCTTACTACAATCCAGTTCACGTAGAATGCGTTGAATAGTGCGCGGACGAAATCTCACATCCCGCACGGAAGACCGTACCGGCGAGATCACAGGTGGCTCCAAAAGGCCGGGATCGAGTTTGGAATTCGCGGAAAACAAATTCGCGAACACATTAGCTTTGTCCTTTGGATTCGTGACTAACGTCCCGCTGTCTGTCACCAACGGAGGGAAAGAGGAGGATGCGAAGTTACTGCTGACAGCCTTTGCCATTGACCAGAAGGAGCGCGAACCAGTTGGGCACCGAAGGAGCTTATTGATCACCTTGTCGGCGTGAGCTTTCTTCGCAGTATCAATCGTCTGGTTGCACGCGTTTCTGATTTTAACAAAATTCGTTCTGTTAACATCGGTGGGATTGAAGTGCCATAGCTTAAAAGCTCTATTTTTTGCCGCTGTAATTTGCTCGCATTTTTTACCAAACCAAGGTTTATCAGACGAACTTCGTTTGATGGAATGTGGAATATACATCTTCATCCCCAGAAGAATAATCTCTGATACCGACTCCGCGCAAGCGTTAACATCGGAGTTTCCGAAGCACACCTCGGACCATGCAACGGATGCGAAGAAATCCCACAAATCGTCCCAGTTAGCAGCCCCATACTGGCGAAGCTGCGTAGGCCGGTTATTCGCTTGATATGCAAGAGCTTGCGCGACAGATACCAAGCAGTGATCTGAGTTTCCCAGTGGCGCAGAAACCTCTACGGTATAAATACTCGGCTCGGATGTCAAAAACAAATCCAGGGTGTTCGCATAATCGCCTTGGGGATCCGCCACTCGCGTTGGATCCCCCACGAGTTGAGTCAAGTTGTGGCTTACAGCAAACATCTCCGCCAGCATCTCAGCCTCGTCGGTTCTGTTGGTAATTCCCTTCGACATTTCGTTACCGGTCGTCAGTATTGTTCCCAGATATATAAATTCTTTAACTTTTTTGAATATCTTGCCTCTGACGTTTATATGTGCTCCCTGAGTTCCACCTGTTCTCGCCGTAATCATGTATTTTTTTTTGTCTTCATTTATTTCTAGGCCCACCTCTTCTGCCGCTTGCATGATGATTTCACAGTTCTTACTTACAGTTTCTAGTTTATCGCCCAGAACGGCGATGTCATCCGCATATGCGAGCACTTGTGTGATCCGGTTCAGGGACGATCCGGCCATGTTGTCGTCTTGTACCTTTCATCATCATCATCGGCACTACAACCGGGAACCGGTCTTGGCCTTATTTAGCAACTCCTGAGGCTTGTTAAATTTTCCATAATGATTTGTTTTTTCCGGGCAAGGTCATTGGTCTTGTGCCAGAGGCTCCCCGACGGGGAATCGAACCCCGGTCTCCCGCGTGACAGGCGGGTATACTAACCACTATACTATCGAGGAGCCCTTGTACCTTTGTTTTGTATTAATTATTAGCCTCGCTCCCAGGTAGTTGGCCTCCTGGTCCTGAATAGGATGAGGGATCTCTATTGACCGCTCCTGAGGGGATCCGTTGCGGTCGCCGCCGTGCTTCCTCAAACCTGATGGAAGAGTAGCGACCGATCGTTGCCGATTCTAGTGCCGCAAACTTCTGGGGGCAACCGCTAGCGGCTTCTGCTGGCTTCCGTGGGGCAAGTAATCTTCAGCATCAGCGATACTCTGTGGATAGAAAAAGGGCGAGAGCCACAGCTCTACTCACCATATCAAAATAGAACTCCGTTTTTCAATTCAATTCAATTTTTATTTGGTAGACAATATGGTACATTTATATTTTACAACCAGTATTTAAGAGATTTAGAACAGCAATTCCTTTACAACTATAATCTTAAATCTATATAATGACAATAGCACAATTTTAATGAATAACAAATAATAAATTAAGGAAAAACTACAATAAAAAACCCTTATTTGAATCTTAAGACTAATATTGCACGGGTTTCCGGTTATTTTATATTGTGACGCATATGACAATCAGTACTAGAATATTCGAGAAAGTCCGAAACAAAGTACTAGAATATTCTATGAAGTACTGGAAAACTGGAGACTATGAACAATATAACATTCAAGGCTATGGAACGGACGGAAACGAATCACCGAATCAGAATGTGAGAAAACGGTATAAATACGTCGCACACAGATCATGGAGAGAAGTAATAAGTGAGAAGTAAGCAGTGAAGTAAGCAGACGCGATAAGTAAGGAAACGATAAGTTAAGAAATCGTTAAGTGTACGTTAAAAGTAACGGTTGTTATTAACGGACTAATAAAGTGTTACAGTATTTAAAATCGATTTAACGGCTCTTGTTTATTAAAAATAATTAATCCAGCGAACCCTAAGCTCGCTACAGTATCGTGTCATACCGTATCAAAGGCTTTTTCGATGTCTAGAAGAACCACTCCCGTTGAATCCTTGTCCATGAATTTTCTACCTATGTGGTTTTTAATCCGCAAGACTTGGTGGATTGTGCTGTGACCACTACGGAAACCGAACGGAAAGTTTGGCAAGATGTTATTGTCTTCCACAAAACGATCAATCCTTTCCTTAATGATTTTTTCTAAGAGCTTACTTAGACAGCTAAGTAGACTAATAGGTCTGTAGCTTTCGGGGCTGTTCTTCGGTTTGCCGGGTTTCGGGATAGGTATTACTTTTGCTGTTTTCCAACAGTCCGGAAAATAACAATTCTTAAGACAAGCGTTGAAAACGAACGTTAAATAGTTACTTGCAGCAGGTGGAAGTGCTTTGATTAATTTGTTGTTAATATTATCGAGACCCGCAGCCTTTTTTGATTTCGATTTGTTTATCAATTCTTTAACTTTGCTGATATTAGTTGCGTAAGTACTTTCAGCTGGTGTTTGAGAAAGTACATGGATAGTGTTAGCAACTTCAGCTTCAGTATACGCGTCGCTTAGATGCATAGATATGGAGTGGTTCTTACTAAACGTGTTAGCAAGTAGGTTCGATTTCTCCACTGAAGAAATAAACAACTTGTCATGAACTTTAAACGGAGGAATACTTGACCCTCTCTTTTTCATAATTTTTGATATTTTCCAGAACGGTTTGCTTGCTTTGTCAAGAGAGGAAAGGTGTTTATTCCAACACTTGTTCCTATATGTTGAGATTTCGTTTTTAATGATATTATTTAAGACTTTAACATTAACTAGAAAACAATCGATTCTATAACGCAGCCATTTTCTTCTTTCAGAGTTTCGTAGCCTAATCAGATGTAAGATATTTTCAGGAAGTGGTGCCTTATCAACTGGAGCAGTGGAACATTTAAGTATCGCAAGATCGGCCGCTCTATTGATAACACACAAAATTGTTACATAGGATATCAATGTGCTCGCTGCAGGTTATAGAATTTAGGCGTGTTTATTTATTTAGTTCGTGTTTATATATGATTTATAACAATTCCAGATTGCGGCGGAATAGTTGTGGTATAAACTGGTACGATTTACAGATACCGTATGATTCACTGAGAAGCTGTTCGGAAGGTGGTCTGAACTTAACGCATTTAGAGTTAATGGTACTGTGCAGTAATTTGGAATATTAGTGATATATAGATCGAGAGGTGAGGGGGTTCTTGTTGGCAGTCGATGGGATATAGGTGGGGAGAAGTGGATAAAATATGGAAAGACTTGGGCTGGATTCAGTAACATCTAGTAAAATGTTACCCCAGCAGTTTGCGCTAAGACAATTCCACGACTGATGTCTACAGTTTAGATCACCACCAATAATTACCTTGTTTCGAGTGTTGAGTCTATACAATTTTTGCAGATCCCGCTTAAAGTAAGTAGATTTCTCAATGTTTCCATTTCCTCCAGGGAAATAGACCGAAAAAATACTCGCCTTGGAGTTATCACCTAATGTTACATCAATTCTAATTTGTTCAATTAATTTAAGGTGCAATGAAGGACGCAAGGTATGTTCTATACATTTTTTTACAACAATGGCGACACCTCCACCACTAGCATGTACACTGTCTAGGCGATAACATATGTAATTTGGATGAAAGAAAGAAATGTCTTGTTTGAGCCAGGTTTCTGAAATAAGCGCAATAACAATATTAAAATTTATCAATAAATTAAAAAATCCATGCTATGAGGTAATGACGTTAAATTGGTCAGATTTGGTGTGATAAGCACTAAGCTTGGTTACAACTTCATTAGGAAGAGAGTTAATCTCGCTATAAGAGAACAAGTTCTCATTATTTAGAGTTTCAGTTGGATTTTTCGTAGTGTGTGTCGTATCACTGTTGGAAGGTTGCTGGGTTTGATGGAGGCCAGAAGCCCAGGTGGATGAAGGAAGTGAAGGTTGACGCACAGATCGGGGTAGTGGAGGAAAATTAGCAAGGACGAATCTGTCGGGCAGTGGCTGATGTTTATCACTCGGAGGCTGTAGGAACGTTGTATTTCCTGTACCACTTCCACGTGGGGATAATTTGCGGCGAATGTCTAGGTACTACTTTCGGCTAATGCATTCAGGAACGATGGATTTATGTGGTCCACTGCAATTTGCACACTTGATGACCTCATGGATGTTTTGTGGTTTCCAGAACAAATTGCACAGAAGCTATTTATGTGACAATGCATCGAGCTGTGGCCGTCAAGCTGGCAATTATGACATTGAGTGACCTTAGCTGGATGATGTTTTTTGAAGTCCCATCGAACGATGGTTTTAAATAAAGTAGAGTAGTTACGTTTAAGTTCGTTTAATTTAATAGTACCGCGTTCAATGTAGACGATGGTAGAGTCTTTGTCTTTCGACTGAGTCGTAGGCTTTTTTGAAGTCAACGAACAGTTGGTGAACCGTCTCTCCGCATTCCTACTTCTTTTCCTACAATTGTCTTACTGTGAACATTTGGTCGCCCGTTGACCGGTTTCTACGGAATCCGCATTGGTAGTCTCCCAGTATTTCTTCTGCGTACGGTGTGATTCTCGCCAGTATGACATTTGTTAGTATTTATTATGTGGTTGTGAGCAATGATATTCCTCTGTAGTTTTCGCAGTCAGATCTGTCGCCTTTTTTGAAAATGAGGACGACTATTGAAGTTTTCCATTCTTCCGGAGTGACTTCCTTATCCCATATTGTTTTGATGAGTTGGTGGATCTGTAGCGATTCTAACAGATATACACACAATTCACAAGCAAAAATAGTGAAGAACACCGCACGAAAAATCGAATAAGAAAAATACATCAGAACCGTATACCAAGCGATAAATAAAAATAATTCACATCAGTGGAATATAGTCGAGTTTGGAAATCAAATTCTAAACACGGTCAGTAGCCTGATGTGTAACGCTTAGGTAAAATTTTTTTCGTGATTCGAGCTGTCATAGCGTCAGTTCGAATCACACGGCCTTCTTCACTATTATTTCAAACGTTATAATTGGTGACCCCTACGTGATCTGTACACACAGCATACACTTCCCATAGTAAAGCAGAACTTCACACACGGTCACGACTTCCGCATAGAGCACAGCCTCCGATGTTTTCTCATTTCTCTCGTTCGTCCGTCGTCCGCATACGAATCTGATCGTAACGAAGTTACTGCGGCGGGAGTGGTGTAGCGATACTAACAGATACACACACAATTCACAAGCAAAAATAGTGAAGAACACCGAACGAAAAATCGAATAAGAAAAATACATCAGAACCGTATACCAAGCGATAAATAAAAATAATTCACATCAGTGGAATATGGTCGAGTTTGGAAATCAAATTCTAAACACGGCCAGTAGCCTGATGTGTAACGCTTAGGTAAATTTTTTTTCGTGATTCGAGCTGTCATAGCGTCAGTTCGATTCACACGATCTTCTTCACTATTATTTCAAACGCTATAGATCTTTCGACTGGTTGCCTCCCCTCCATGCTTCACAAGCTCTGCCGGTATGCAGTCGACTCCGGGAGCCTTGTTGGTTTTCAATTGATTCATTTCGTCTACAACTTCGTTGGGATCTGAGGCTCAGCTGTATGTACGTCTGGTGCGTTTATTGCCTCTTTTATTATTGATCAATGGATACCCGCTCTTCTTATGGTGCGAGCAATCCGCCCGACCAGGTTTTAAAAAATAAATTATCGCGATTAGAAGCCATTTCACCCACGTCCCGGCCAATACCAGTTCGACCCTTGTCGGAGTCCATTATAGATGTTTATTGGTTTGGACAGCAATCCCACTACTTTTACTCGACTAGTTACGTTGGTCATGGTCAACCTACAAAGTCGTATCAATTTGTTTGGAATGCCGAATTCTCTCATGGCATTATATAGTTCTACCCTGGCTATGCTGTCGTAGGCGGCCTTGAAGTCTATAAACAGATGATATAGTGGAATCTTAAATTCCAGACATTTTTCCATCGCCTGCCTAAGGGTGAATATCTGATCAATTGCTGATTTGCTTGGGATGAAGCCACACTGATATTGACCAATGATGGCTTTAGCGTATGGGGATATCCAGTCTTGTAGGATAGTGGAGAGTATCTTATAGGCGGTACTCAGCAATGTTATACCCCTATAGTTGCTGCACAGTGTGATATCTCCTTTCTTATGTATGGGGCAAATTATACCACGACGCCAATCTTCCGGCATCTCCTTTTGCTCCCATACGTGCACCACGATCTCATGAATTGCGTGATGTAACGCTGTCCCTCCTTGTTTGATCAGCTCAGCTGGTATGCCATCAGCTCCAGGGGCTTTATTTGATTTTAGCTGTCAAACGGCTTTTAATATTTCCTCAATGCTTGGTGGCGGCAGCATTTGGTCTTGGTCTTGCATTGGTGGAGCCTCCAATTCTTCTGTGAGCTGACCATTTAGCAATTCATTGAAGTGCACTTCCCATCGCTCCAGAATGCCTTCAGGATCGGTGATCAGATTACCCTCTTTATCCTTGCAGTAAGTGCAGCGTGGTGTGTACCGCGTCATACTGCGGATTTTTTGGTAGAACTTCCGCGCCTGGTGCGGACCTCGCTCTCTACTTTTCTCTATTTCACAGACAAGGTTTTTTTCCCAGGCACTTTTCTTTTGTCTGTGAAGTCTTTTTTCAGATCTTCTGAGCTCTTTGTATTTCTCCTCGCGTACCCGCGTCCTATGAGACTGCTGCATTGCCCGGTATGCAGCATTCTTACGTTCAGTCGCTAGTTTGCACTCATCATCGAACCAGTCGTTCCGATCTCTACGACTACTGCCTAAGATGGAGTTGGCAATACTAATGACAGCATTCTTAAGGCGTGTCCATTTCTCTTCAACGTCCAGCATTCTGGCCCCAGGACTTACTTTCCCTCCGTCGAGCTCTTCGAAGGCGAGTCTTAACGCATGACCAAAGGTGTTACTGGTATTCTCATTGCGCAAGGCAACCGTGTTGATTCGAACCTGATCCGCGGATGCAATACGTCTCCGTAAGGCAATCCGCGCTCGGAAAACTGTACCAACAAGATAGTGATCCGAGTCGACGTTGGCACCTCGATACGCTCGTACCGGCATCAGGTTCGAGGCGTGGCGGCGATCTATCAGCACGTGGTCAATTTGGTTGCGAGTGGCTCCATCAGTTGATACCCAGGTGGCTTTGTGGATATGTTTACGCGGAAACCACCTGGTACTCGCAACGACCAAGTTTTTTGGTGCTACCAGTTCGATGAGTTCATTGTCGTTAGTGTTCTCATGCAAACTATGGAACTAACTGCGTAGTGCCTGAAAACCGGCTCTCGACCTATTTTGGCATTCAAATCACCAAGAACTATTTCCACATCGTATATTGGGCAGGCATTGAGGGGCCGTTCGACGTTCTCGTAGAATTCTTCCTTTTTGTCGTCAGGGGACTCCTCTGTAGGTCTGTGAACGTTTATGAGGCTTATGTTTCTTAGGCTTATGGCTTCTTCTTATAGATGCCTCGTACACGAACAGTGCATAGCCTTTTGTTTAATGCATTAAAGCCTATAATGGCAGACTTCAGTTTTTGTCTAACTAGAAAGCCTACCTCGAGCACATGGCGTTTTGCATGACAGCTGTAATAAATGTCTTACTCATTTCTTTGAATAACACCACTTCCCCTCCATCTTATTTCTTGTAATGCTGTTATGTCCGCCTTATATTGGGACAGTGCATCGGCTAGCTGCTGTGCAGCTCGAGCTCTGTATAGTGAGCGCATGTTACATGAAAAAATCCTTAAATCATTTAGCCATTTTCGTTTCCGTGGTCGTCGTCGTGTATTCGGTCCATACCCGAGGCTTGTTAAATTTGCCATAATAATTCATTTTTACGGGTCTGGTTATTAGCCTTGCGCCAACCTTTCTCAGGATGTCGCTGCATGCATTGGTTCACTACTTGGCGGGTGTCAAAGTAGCTATCCAGGGGTGTCACGTGGAGACTGCATGTCAACTTGGATTGAACAGGGACAAGGATCGTCCTGGCCTTCATCGGGTTGAAGGCAATCAGAGACTTTGCCCTGTATGTTCCCACCCATTCCCCCAACGTCAAATTCACTGACGTCAAAAAATTCTGCCCCCCCCAACAATTTGTGAAAATCAGACCAGAAAGATACAGCAAGGTGAACATATGGGAGCTTCACCCTGCCCCCGGGACCGACATAGATTCTATAATACAGACAAAGTCGCTTCCAACCTTGCATCAGCTAGATGTCTTCGAGGTATTTCATAACAATCAAATACCTCAATGCAGTTGTTGCCAAAGTTTCGGGCATGTCTTCCAAAACTGCAACATGAGCCGCGGTTGCGTTCGTTGCTGAAAAGCCTACGATATTGGTAAGTGTGAACTACCGCCAGCAAAATACGATCCCACAATAAATGTGCAGGATGAAATAACACTGCCAACTTGCTACAACTGCAGAAAGAAAGGATATTGGGCCAGTTACGGGAACTGTCCTAAATATAAAGAAATAATTCAAAGATCTAAGGAGACTCGAGTAAACAGCCATGTCAGACTTCAAAAAACAGGCCACACAAGACCATCCAAAATGGATTTACATTCGCCGACATGCTTAACAGACGACAAACAAAGAATATGAAAACTCTCCCAACTCCTTCCCCTCAAAAGCATATTTAAGTTCCTAAGCGATCCGCGGTAAAGGCCAACACGATGCCACAAATTCAAGCGGCGGAACAAAAGCCTCCGAGAGGGTAATCCTCAATACTGGAGAAACTACTTAGTTTCTCCCACATCATTGAAGATATTCGACCCCGATATGAAAAACTAACAACCGAGGCTGAGAGGGATGCACTCCTTTTCACGGCATATGCAAGACATACCCTTCGAAATGGATCCCAAAATTAAAGTTATCCTTATAAATGTCAACTCCTTTGTTCCGCTTTCCAAGCGTATGATAGTCTCTGACTTCATAAAGGATAACCGGACAGACGCTGTTCTTGTAATCGAATCTAGGTTGCATCCATGTCACCGTCCCGTATTCCCAAACTTTACCATCATTCGAAGATATCACACCCTCACTGGCGGTCCCACCATCAATGGAGGTGGCACTTGTACACTGGTTAATAGCGGACTTCACCATGAAGCTATTGACCTCCCACATTTTGAGTCTATAGAGGTCTCCGGGGTGAACTGCATCTGGATAATAATGGTAGAATGTATATTTAGCACTCGCATAAACCCAATGATGACCCCATTAATCCCGAAGATATCGACAAATTAATAAGGTCTTCGGGGCATACACCATTCATCATAGGCGGTGAATTTAACTCCAGACATCCCCACTGGAACAATTCCGTGTCTTGACCAAATGGCACAAAACTGTACCAATGGTACACCCAAAACTCTCAACTTCGAAATAGTCGCACGTACGGTTGGCACCCGAGGTAACGCAATTCTGGACATCGTTTTGGTGTCCAAGGACTTAGACTTATTCCCCAAATCACTCCTCTCCAAGTATCGGGGGGTGTATCTGACAATAATTATTCATCCGCGGCTATCGAGTATCCCGGGATCATATCAGATACATACCCGATTATGGGCGCACAAATTGGGACAACTTCAATGTCACATTGAACGAAAAACTCCACCAACTCTCTCTTCCCACTGACAGAAACCTAACGACGGTTGAGATAAATAACGCTGCAGTACGACTTTACGAGATTCTAGTTGAAACTTCGGAGACTTATGTCCCGAACTACAAACTTGAAAAGACATCAGATTCCCCATGACGACTTCAGTCTTCGTCTCATCCTGGAGCATAAAAAGCTCTGAAAAATGAGATATCGTCACCGCTTTACGTAGAGGGAGCCACGATATTGGTACACTGATACAACAATCGTACCCGACAATTGGAAAACAAACTGAAGGGTATTCAGATAGACCAGCACGTTTATAAAAATGAAAAAAAAGATATGTGGCACTTCTCGTATTACTGGGCCAATCATACACAACGGTGTTGTTGTTAATAATGACACCAATAAACCAAATATCATCGGAGAGAGCTTTGAAAATAATCACAGGCTTACTCTCCAGGATGGTGACCCGGATACTAATCCGATCATTAGTTAAGAGGTTCACAACAAATTAGACAACTTTAACGAGCCAATTGTTGTCTTTAACCCAACTAACAGTGCATACTTCGATGACACACGTGATAATGGTCACGGTTTCGTCACACCAAATACCCTACAGAATCTAGTTAAACTCGAAACCCTAAGAAGTCACCCAGTATCGACAACATGTCTTACCACTCGTTGCGAAGACCTTCTGCCTTATTCTTTATAAAGCTCTCCATTCTATTCAACCATGCTTACAAAATGGGGTACTTTCCCCAATCTTGGAAGCACGCTATTATTTGTTCAATAGCAAAAGTTAGGAAAACAACGTATCACCCCTCAAGCTTTTGCCCCATTACGCTCCTCACTTGCATCAGCAAAATATATGAAAAGTTCATATACGAGAAACTAAATAACTTTATCAGTGCCAGGAACCTAATACCTGATTTCCAATTTGGATTTAGAAGAGCGCACAGCACTACTATGGCTCTCAACATATTTCAAAACCACTTTTGCGTGCGCCTCTTTAATAAGGAACCCACCATTGCAGTGAGCCTGGAAATTGAAAAGGCTTTTGACACGACGTGGATAGAAGGCTTCATTTTTAAATTATTGAATACAGGCCCCAGTAGAACTCTGTGTAGTATTGTGGCGCTTCGACGAACTGCACAAATCACCATCGGCTGATATACCTTGTTTCCACCAAGGAACATACTCACCTATGACTAAACTTCACGACCTTTTCACCTGACCAAAGGTGACATCCATACCGTGGTCAATAACCCCACGTATCCACAGATACGTGGGCCCCAAGTCCCGAACAAATTCCTGATGCCTGCACGGCGATCGACGAACACCACCAGCATGGAAAATGTGTACCAATCCATTAGCTGGATAAACACAAGTGGTTGGCGCAGTTGCGCCAGATGTCAACAAACAGCAAATCCCCGGCGATAAGCAAATTGCCGTAAAACAATCCGTCGGCTAAACCTTGGACCCTGTCGCAGTGCACTCGCCTAAACAAAGGCCATTGCGGAGGAATAGCAATAAACTAAAACGCTGTTCCCATAGGGCAAAGCAAATACGATTATCACAACCGACGATAATTACCACGATCCCAAGATCGCCAAGAAGAATAAACCACACAGCCGAATATATACAAAAGAGATTCGACAGAAGGTGTGAAAATTCTGGTAATCCCGGGAAGATCTCCGATCGCACAGGCAGCAACACCCACGTCTGTGTGAGTGGGTGCAACCGCACATCTGGCTTGCGATGAAACGGAAAACCGCAGGACCGAAAAAAGAGTGCGAACTTCCCTGGTGGAGAAATTCTCGATTAAGAGAATATCGAAAGAGAGAACTATCAGGGGAGTAGAATCACCCCCCAAAGGGAAATTTTAATTCAGAATTGGGTTGGACAGGAAGAGGCAACAACAGAACGTCGCGCGTGTGTCAGTAGTAACTTTACGACTGTAAACTAAAAATTAAATATAATTAGAAAAACGTGATGTGTGAGATTCAAATACGAAAAATATTCGTTTTCAGTTATTTATAGTAATTGTAAAAACAAAACGAGAATTAGTGAATGATTCGTAAAAGAAAAACGAGATACTTGTGTAACGGTGACCGTGAAGATAAGACTTTGAATGTTGATGTGTTAAGCATTGGTTCAATTTTTAGTGATTCTTACCGCGATAGCGTCGGTTCGAATCACACACTCTTCACTATCCTCGCAAACGCTATAGTATTGTGGTTAAGTTTTTATTATGATATCCGAAGGATACGAGTTGAAAAAAAACTCAACCGACGAAAAGACAAACCTCAAACACCGACGATGGGTCAACATCCAATAAAACAAACACCAGCACCAAGAAAAACCGGAACAATTAAAAGACACAGGTTTCTTTATTTAAAATGTCTTTGTTGCTTAATTTTCCACTATCTTCCTCCGATACTCGTTCACAAATATCCACTGGTTACGGACTGGAAACTGCAGCTAAATGTTCACCAAAAAGGATAAATAAAACTCGTCCGTTCGATTAAAGAAGCTTTATTAACACTGTGGTCCGGATTGTTTAAAATGGTTCACATATATATTTACTTAAGCAGGTGGCGAATATGCTAATTACACGACGTATCATTTTAAAAACCATATAAATGAGCGTATTCGATTAACACATATATTCGATTATCACATATGACTTTAAAAACATTGATTCAAATAAACGTTGACTTTTATTAAAATTGCCGACACACAACACTCTCGACATGAGGATCTCTTGGTGTTCCGGACTGACTCAGTAGACCGATAAAATCTGACAGACTTGACTCCGTAAAAATTGGTCCAGCCTCCGGCGATTGTGATGGATTTGCACCGCACGCCATCGCAGGAGAAACATCCCTTCCGACATGCATGACCAATGGGGGCCGATCAGCATCCCATTGGAAAGTCCATGCACAATATCTTTTCTATGGGAACGAATGTCTTCCCATTGGAAGGAAGGACAAACGAACGCGCATCGAAACGAATAGATGAGAGATGTGCAGCTGGGTACACATAAACATTGGTAGCCTTAACATCTCTATCCTAACAATAGAGGGTATATTGAATACCGAAATGTAATCCGATGCTTAAGCGGTAAAATGCGGCTTGTTTGAACAAGCCAATAAAAATACATTAGGAATATCTAAGCAATGGTGATCCGTGATAATTGGATGCAGCTGCATGGGCATCGATTTGCAGGATATGCTCGTGGGGATCGATAATTGCTTGAGAAAAACAAACACAGAAGAATTTCCGTGAGTATGATTGCAATGAATTGCAATAAGGGGACTGCGGAAGATTTCCCAATGGTTGGCAATGGACATGGGTGCCTACCAGATGAAACAAAAAGTTTGAAAGGTTACAGCGATGTGGATGATGCTGTGGCAAGATGATGATCTTGCCATGGAATGTTTTGCAGGAAGCTTAATGCTGCCTAATTGCAGGTAAGTACCATGGGGTAAAATAGAAAGAGGAAGATTTAAGAGGGTTAAGCGATGGGTGCTTCTTCGGCGCCTTGAAGAAACCAGACTTCATTCCCCCCCCAGTGACGTAGTCACGAAACAGGTACATTAGGCTGAGAGAGGGGCCGCTGTTTGAGGTAGTGCGCATGGTCGCGAGTGCGGGGAGGTTGTGCCGGTGGAGTAGGAGTCGTGTCGGTGGATGAGGGTTGTTCTGGAGCGGAAGCTTCCAGAAAGCAGGGTTTGAGTCTCTCGACGCTGACCGTGGATCGCTTGCCTCTAATATCGATCTCGAAGACGCGGTCGTTGATGCGGCGGAGGACTTTGAAAGGGGCATCATAAGGTGGGTCTAGGGGTTTTTTGACCTTGTCCACCCTGACAAAGACGTGCGTGCAGCTGTGCAGTTCAGGGTGGACTAACATTTTTTTGGAGCCGTGCCTGGCTACTGGGGTTGCCCTAACCTTACGTAGCAGGTCACGGAGATGTCCCAATTCATAAAGTTGGTCACGCGGTGTTTCGCCGTCCAGGAAAAGTTCTCCTGGAAGAAGGAGGTTGGTACCGTAGGTAAGCTCTGCTGCCGAAGCACCTAGGTCCTCTTTTATGCTTGTCCTTAGGCCGAGGAGGACAGTGGGAAGGGCGTCGAACCATTTGGTGTCGTTATGACACATGAGTGAGGCCTTGAGGGATCTATGCCAGCGCTCTATCATCCCGTTGGACTGCGGGTGGTAGGCGGTGGTACGACTTCTTTGGCAGCCGAGGAGATTTGTTAGCTGCCGGAAAATTGTCGCCTCGAATTGGGGGCCTCGGTCCGAAGATATGGTGGTTGGTACACCAAAGCGTGTGACCCAAGTTGAATAAAAGGCCTTGGCGACTGATTCGGCAGTAACTGCCCGGAGAGGTGTCGCCTCTGGCCATCGCGTGCAGCGATCCATCATAGTGTGGATATAAGAGAATCCTCTTGATGGAGTAAGCGGTCCCACTATGTCTATATGGACATGGGCGAAGCGTGCCGTGGGAAGCTTGAATTGTGCTGGCTCCAGTACATTATGTCGCGCTATTTTGCAGCGTTGGCACTGGAGATAAGCACGAGCCCAACCGGTGAGATCTTTGTTCATCCGGGGCCAAATGAATTTGCGACGGACAGCAGCGGCTTTCGCTCGGCCGCTGTGGTGGGCTGGGTTGTGGTAAACCTGGAACACGCCCTTACGAAGTTTTTCAGGGATGTAAGGTCTAGCAGTTCCAGTTGAAACATCACACCAAATTTCGCCCAAACGGTCGCGAAGAGTAATTTTCTTAAGCTCTAGTGCCGTATCGGCAGTTAGGAGGGACTTGAGCTGTTCGTCCTCCTCTTGAGCTAGGGCAAGGTCACTGTTGTTCAAGGCGGTACGCAAGTGAATCGTATCGATTCGAGAAAGGGCGTCCGCCGTGACGTTCTGCTTACCGGAGATATGCTTGATCTCCGTAGTATATTGCCCAATGAGGTCTAATTGACGCTCTTGTCGGGGGGAGGCATTCCCCGACTTCTTCCGGAACGCATAGACCAACGGTTTGTTGTCTGTTAAAATGGAGAGTGAGCGACCTTCTATCATGTGACGGAAGTATTTGACAGCGTTGTAGATCGCAAGTAATTCGCGATCATAGGCGCTGTAACGTCGCTCTGTAGGGCTCAGTTTCCTTGAAAAGAAACCGAGTGGTTCCGGCCGGCCTTTAATGTCCTGTTCAAGGACGGCTCCGATTGCGGTATCCGATGCGTCGCATTGGATGGACAGTGCCGCTCCCTCGAGGGGGTATCGGAGTAAGGTGGCATTTGCCAATTGCTCTTTGGACAGTTGGAATGCTCGATCAGAGTCTTCTGTTCATGGGATTGGGCGCTTGTCATTGCGCTTAGCTCCTTTTAAGAATTCATTGAGCGGAGCTTGAATCTGGGCAGCATTCTTCAGGGTCGGACGGTAGAAGTTCAGCATGCCCAGGAATCGACGAAGTTCACTTACGTTAGTGGGACGAAGATATTTCATGAGGGCCTCCACACGGTCTGGCAGTGGGCGAATGCCCTGGTTGTCAACGACATAACCCAGATAAGTTATTTGCTCCTTGGCGTATTGACACTTATCCGGGTTGATGACAAGACCGAATTCGCGGAGGCGCTCGAGGACTTGGCGTAAATGGCGTTTGTGTTCGGCGTGGTCTTTGGAGGCGATGAGAATGTCATCGAGGTATGCATGGCAGCAATTGAGACCACGTTATGCCGAATCAATGTAACGCTGGAATGTCTGTGCGCCGTTCCTTAGGCCGAAAGTCATCACTTTGAACTCGAAGAGTCCGAAAGGTGTGATCACTGCGGTCTTGTGGATGTCTTCTGGTGCCACCGGAATTTGGTGGTAAGCCCTGGTGAGATCCAGGGTAGTGAAGACATTACACCCTCGTAACCTATACGAAAAATCGTAAAGGTGTGCTATGGGGTATCTGTCTGGAACTGTTGCAGCGTTCAGCTGTCTATAATCGCCGCATGGGCGCCACTCACCAGAACGCTTCTTCACTAAGTGAAGTGGGCTTGCCCAGGGGCCGTCTGACGGTCGACAGATACCTAGTTCGATCATATGATCGAATTCTGCGCGTGCCGCGCGTAGATTCTCGAGAGCCAGCCGACGAGGGCGCTGGCTTACCGGGGGACCTCGTGTTTCTATATGATGAAACACAGTAGCTTTATGACGGCCCTGGTTAGGTAGAGGAATTGTTGTACGGACAAATTCCTGTACCATAGCCTGTATTGGGTCTAAACTTTTTGTGGCCTTTGATGTTCCCGCTGATGATGCCGACATGGGCAAGGGAGGTGCGATTGGAGCCACAAGCCTGTTACGGGTCGTATCGACCAACAGGTTGTGTGCGCCTAATAGGTCGGAACCTATTAGGGGTTTATTAACATCCGCAATGACGAAACGCCATGAGATGGGATGTTGAAGACCCAGGTCTAATGTCAGCCTTCTGCGACCGTACGTAAGTATCGGTGAATTGTTGGCGGCAGACAATTTAAGGGCGGCAGGCACGCGGTTGCACGGCGCAAACGATGGCGGGAGGACTGAGATATCGGCGCCGGTATCGACAGTAAAAGCGATATTCAGTTTGGGGTCCCGGATGGTTAAGCGACTTATGGTAGGGGTGCCGGCCGATTGCGCTAGGATATCGGTCGGCAAAATTAGTTTAAAGGTCGCCCTTGATTGGTGGCTGGTTGTATCCACCCAGAGGGCGCCTTGCAATTGAACGCACGATCACCGTAGCGTTGGTGATTGATACACCAAGGAAGGGTGACAGCATTGTTAGGCATACTTTGCCTATTAGGGTTGCCGTTTCGGGGAGGCCGAGGCGGTGCTCGGTGGGAATTGGCCCTCTGAGGGGCATTTTGTGAAGTCTGTTGCCGATTGAAAGGACGGCTCGGCACAGCTCGATTTTGAGCGCTTCGTTGAGTATTTCTCATCTCCTCGCGCATTTGATTCATGTTTCGAAGGAGTGAGGTGTGGAGTGCCCGAAGGTCAGACGGGGTGACTTGGGCGGGAAGCCTTCTCTGAAAGGCTTCATTGGGACGGTTTTCTTGGGTCCTAGGAGCAGGGTGAGGTGCGCTGGAGGCTGCGGACCTTCTGTGAGGTATGTGCACTTGTGCAGAGGGTTGTTGGAGAGGCGGGTGGGTATTTATCGCAGCTACTTGATAACCTGGGGGCTCATCCCGTGCAGGGTGGATCGCCTGGATATCTTCGGCGATTTGAGCTAGGTGACTCAGACTTTGGTCCGTTAGGACCATCAAAATGTCCTGAGTCGAGCTGGGCAGAGACCTGAGGAAATGCGTCCTAATCTGGTCGTCTTGCATTTCCAGGCCCGCTGATGATCTTAAATGCGCGAGATAATGCGTGGGGCGTAGACCAGCAATGTTGGTTTCCCGGGCCAACTGCTGTTGTCTAGTTGCCAATGGGACACTAAGGACATTCAGGAGAGAGGTCTTGATGTCAGTGTAGAGAGTGGAACTGGGTGCTCTAATAATATGCGCTACGTGCAGTAGCTGATTGGGGCCGAGAACATTGAGAAGTTCTGCTGCCCGAAGAGCTTCAGGGACTGGACCGTGAGCTGTAAAAATTGCCTCGACTGTTGCGAACCACAGCTCAGGTCGTTCTTCGTCAAATGGAGGCAATTTAATATTAGGAGGCATTGTAACGACACCGGGGGCATTGTAAAATGCAAGGGGAACAGGTTGTGCTGCTGCGTTATGGTTGGGAACGACATGCGGAGGAGGTATTTCGACGTTAGAGGCGTTGTGGAACTCGAGAGACTCGGGTTGTTCCTGATCCTCTAGGGGTGGAGCGTTCCGTGTACGGGCCATTGTGTGGTGTGGTTATGCGTGAAGGGCAGAGTCTAGTCTAGGTTCCCGGAGGAAGTAGAAATAAGCCGCAAGAGGACGCGATGAGTAGGGAAAGAGACTAAAAGAGAGTCGTGCGGAGTCGAGTGGAGTTGCTTAGAGTCGCGAGTGCTAGCGAAGAGTGTTGTCCATTTAATTATACCCAGAAGGGGTTTATAATTGTTACTATTATTTACGCCCGGTAACGAAATTATTTGTTGGGGAAGTTTAAATTTGTTTTGAATTTAATATCAATACTGAATACGTAATGTTATTTTGGTTAATTACTCACTTAGATTAATGCAAATATTTATATTTATTTGTATAATAACCTCGCGTAAGAATGTAAATAAAGTAAAATGTGTTATTTAAAATTAATTAAAATTAAAATGATAATAATAAAAATAATAATAAGATTGCTGTTGAAAGGAAGCAAATTTAAAAAAAAAAAACCGTAACTCAGCCGGTTTCGATGAACACGCCGAACTTTCGTGTTTCTCTGTTTTTATATGTTTTTATAAATGCAAAATATAAGATGATATATTATATGTTAAAAGTAGTAATGAGTTAAATGGTGTGAGTTATCTTAACAATTTGTGTATTTGTATTTAGAATCTAATTTGTAAAAAAAATATGAATTTTGTTTTTAAAACTAGTTGGAACAAAAAGAAAGTCGCTTAATTTAGCTGTTGTTGTTGCGTGTTAATTAATACCCTGACGGGGCTTACAATGTATAGGATCAATAAAATTATCAGTTGGTTAGCACACTAATTAGTTTTTATTATAATTCCAGAGATTGCCAACTTACTAGTCTTATTGCTGGATCACCTAGTATAATTAATATTTGTATAGTTTTAAGTGGTATTTATAATTTACTTTATTTAGAACGGATGGCTCTTATGGTCTAATTTGCCATGTGTAATTCTGATTAGATTTTGGACTTCGTTCTGTTATCCAGCAATCGCGCGCTTTACATTTATTAGTTTAATAAATCGTTAAAATGATGTAAATACCGGGTAAATTGATATAACATGTATGAGGTTTCACGTTGAAAAACTTAGCTTATGTCTTTTTAATTTAAATTTGGCTTACATAATTTTACATTGAATTCATTGGCTACGAAAGGGATTTATCGCACTTCTATTGCGTGCTAAATTTTGAATTGCTAAGTTCTAACTTGAAGTTACAATGAAAACGGAATGAAGTCGGCAGTTATTGTTTTTAATTCTACCTGTTGATTGTTACAATAGAAAATTCCGAATCGCCTGTACTCGTGTATGAGTCGAAAGTACGTTTATATAATAGCCTCGTATGAAAATATGGCAAAGCAAAATATACATAAAAATTATAATTGTAAAAGTAATAACGAGATTGATTTCCAGTGATATTTTTTAATTATTGTTTTGTTGTTTATTTTATTTAGTTAATTTTTAATCGGCTATTTAAATTTAATTTACAATTAAAGTAATTTTTGATATTGTTTAAGCTAAACGCACGCACTTCACTTTTATTACCAGAATTATGTAACTAACATCCATACCTGATTCGTTGATTGTAGGTGCTGTTGTTTAGGTGGCTGGTGCCGATGATGGTGTTGTTCCTGTCTGGTGGCGTTGGCAAATCCCGGAGCGTTGGGTGCTGGTTAGCGCCGCGAACTGATGGGGTGGGGCTCTTCTTGCCCTTAAAATGTCTTTTATTTAATTGACACCACACTGTCACGTTTCTGAAGTCGCGTGTTCACTCGCGGTGGCCACCAATGTGGTTAAGTTTTTATTATGATATCCGAAGGATACGAGTTGAAAAAAAACTCAACCGACGAAAAGACAAACCTCAAACACCGACGATGGGTCAACATCAAAATTGTCTAAAACCCAATAAAACAAACACCAGCACCAAGAAAAACCGGAACAATTAAAACACACAGGTTTCTTTATTTAAAATGTCTTTGTTGCTTAATTTTCCACTATCTTCCTCCGATACTCGTACACAAATATCCACTGGTTACGAACTGGAAACTGCAGCTAAATGTTCACCAAAAAGAATAAATAAAACTCGTACGTTCGATTAAAGAAGCTTTATTAACACTGTGGTCCGGATTGTTTAAAATGGTTCACATATATATTTACTTAAGCAGGTGGCGAATATGCTAATTACACGACGTATCATTTTAAAAACCATATAAATGAGCGTATTCGATTAACACATATATTCGATTATCACATATGACTTTAAAAACATTGATTCAAATAAACGTTGACTTTTATTAAAATTGCCGACACACAACACTCTCGACACGAGGATCTCTTGGTGTTCCGGACTGACTCAGTAGACCGATAAAATCTGAGACTTGACTCCGTAAAAATTGGTCCAGCCTCCGGCGATTGTGATGGATTTGCACCGCACGCCATCGCAGGAGAAACATCCCTTCCGACATGCATGACCAATGGGGGCCGATCAGCATCCCATTGGAAAGTCCATGCACAATATCTTTTCTATGGGAACGAATGTCTTCCCATTGGAAGGAAGGACAAACGAACGCGCATCGAAACGAATAGATGAGAGATGTGCAGCTGGGTACACATAAACATTGGTAGCCTTAACATCTCTATCCTAACAATAGAGGGTATATTGAATACCGAAATGTAATCCAATGCTTAAGCGCTAAAATGCGGCTTGTTTGAACAAGCCAATAAAAATACATTAGGAATATCTAAGCAATGGTGATCCGTGATAATTGGATGCAGCTGCATGGGCATCGATTTGCAGGATATGCTCGTGGGGATCGATAATTGCTTGAGAAAAACAAACACAGAAGAATTTCCGTGAGTATGATTGCAATGAATTGCAATAAGGGGACTGCGGAAGATTTCCCAATAGTTGGCAATGGACATGGGTGCCTACCAGATGAAACAAAAAGTTTGAAAGGTTACATCGATGTAGATGATGCTGTGGCAAGATGATGATCTTGCCATGGAATGTTTTGCAGGAAGCTTAATGCTGCCTAGTTGCAGGTAAGTACCATGGGGTAAAATAGAAAGAGGAAGATTTAAGAGGGTTAAGCGATGGGTGCTTCTTCGGCGCCTTGAAGAAACCCCACAGTATCATCTACCAGTTCGTTCTAATCAGAACCTTCCAAGTCCGCGTGAATGGAAAGCTTTCCCGAATTTTCAACGCCGCTGCAGGCGTACCACAGGGCTCCATCCTAGGCCCCATCTTATTTAATATCTACACCGCAGATATTCCTCGCCCTGTGGACGGAAGAGTAAACCAGATATGCTATGCCGATGACGTACTAGTGTACACGTCATCCAAAAGCCCTAAACTCGCAACAAATTGACTCAACCGTCACTTGGACGAACTGTATCAGTACTACAGTCGATAGAAAATTCGACTTAACCCATCCAAAGCAGTAGCTATAATTCTGAGTAGTAAACTCTTCCAACCCACTTCTCGATGTTCACAGAATATTCGAATACAAATAGGAGGTACTACGATTAGACCACAGTACAGGATGTAATATCTCGGGGTCATTTATACCCCAAAAATGAATTTCATCAAACATGTGACCCACATTCTTCAAAGGGGCCTCGGTCGGTCTAAGCAACTGCACAAGATTTTGAAGTGGAGCAACAAAGTTGAAACCAAAGTTAAGCTTCTCTGCTATAAGCTGCTAATCCGATCGGGAATATAATACACCTTTCCCATATGATCCTGCATATCTTCGGCCTAAATGGAAAGACTCCGAGTCTTCGATAGAAAACTCCTCAAAATTTGCACCAACCACTCCAAAAGGTCTGACGGTCGCCATTACTTAAACTCTCATGTATAGGAAGGCGCTTCCATTATCCCTATCGACGAGTACTTTACAACTAGCACACAAGTACCTCGAAAGCATTCAGAACAGCGAGAGCATACTTGTACGGGAGTCTTGCGTTCTTCACCCTTCTTTCTCTCGATCTCTTCGGATCCGACCAACACAATTTCTTCTTCAGTACAAAACTGAAGAAAGCACCGTTCCCAACAACATTCCCCTCTATAATAGAGGATTCCTGGACCCATAAGCTCTACTGCTGACACACTACAAACACGTACGCACAGTACAATACAGCACAAATAGCACGACCAAAGCGCAGATTATCAGACGTCGAAGACGTGATCTGAGTTTACTACCGCAGTCAAGTCCTTGTCTTGTATGATTTCTTTCCCACCATCCCTCCATCCAAATAGTTAAAAAACATTTGAACCAACCCTGTCCACACTATCCTTAGATACCCATCCCCCCCTCCCTCTTTTTTTTTTCTTTTCCAGATATCTCAAGACCGAGCCCAACATCCTCACGGATGTGCGTGATTCTGGTTATCACAAGATGACCAGAATCCAGAGGCAAGATGAAGGACACATTTGTCCTTGTGTCGCCTAAGCCGGCTTCTCTCTACTCCCTTCTTTTTTTTTTTTTCTCTCTCATTCGTGAGCGCCCTGGTATTATGACAGGTCTGCTCAGAAAACTTTCTACCTCTGAAAGGTTTGTGTGTGTGTATTCTAACACTCTCACTTCTTTATAACCTTTCGGCTTTCGGGGTTTTGTCTTGTTGTTGGGGTAACTGGGGCCCGACAATTTTTCGTAGCCCTTCTTCTGTGGGGGTAGGGTCTTCGGGTGACTGCCGACCGCGGTCTGAACCTTTACAGGTCCCCTTGGTGCAGTTTCCTGTTCGGCAGCCTTATGCCAAAGCATTCCTTTGCTATTATTTGCAAAGTCAATGGAAAAACGTTCCGAATTTACGATTGTTTAGGGAAATTCCAACAGGCGACAGGCCGTCGTCACACAGCCCCAGCAAGGAGTCTACAACGTGGGAGCTACAGAGGATTTCTTGATGTAAATTCAACTTTCCCTGGCAGTATTCCCTTGCCAGAAAGCGTTTGGAGAATAGTTGTCTTCTGGGCATACATTGCATACTTTCGGTGGAGCGCTTTTACTTTTAAGAGGCTGATCTCAGCGCCAGTGTCTATTAGATGCGTTGTTATATTACGGCTAATGTCCAAAGGGAGTTGGACAACTGGGACTTTTGTCGGCGGAAACTGAGAACAGCTTTGACTATTTTGCTAGTTTAATTCGGCCGTGTTGGGGATGCCCCACCGACCTCTTGGAGTTTTCCGACTTCTTCTATTTCGTTTTTTTGTCGACACCCTGCCACCGTGCGCTTGTGTCGCCTGCAAAATGTGCAACATTGACCGTTTCTCTGTCGCCGATGTCCTTGCTTTGGAGTCTCTGAAGCGTCCGTAGCGGTTGAGTTCGACTGGCTACGGTTCGACTCGGTGCTGACGATTTTTCTGTTTGTGCGCCTCAGTTTGTTCAGTACTGTTGGAACTAGTACTTTTTGTCGACATCCTGCCACCGTGTGGTTGTGTCGGCCGCGAATTGGGCACCGTATATTGCCCTTATTTTGGGCAATGTCGCTTTGTTCTGTACTAGCAGAACTAGAACGGCTTCGGCCTGCCTTGCGCATACGGTGTCGTTGCCGGTTCGTCGTGCGTTTTGAGCCCTTATTTTGGCTTGACTACTTTGGACCTTTGTTCTAGTCTTCGCCTGGACTTCCTCGAGGTTGACCGTGCAGATCTGTGGGGTATGACGGCGGCGTACAGTACTAGTAATTTTGGTGCTTGAACAGGCTGGAGAATTTCGGCTTTTTTCCCCCAATTTCTCCTGTAACTGCACCTTTCCCATGTGTGACCCAACATTCACAGCAACACAGTGCTGTAAATTCTGTGGTTCGATGTTGCTGGTGGTTTGGAAGCAGAGGCTTGGACTGGTCCCTGATTTGTTCTATTTGGGGACTCCGTCTGTTGGTGTTGTGGCCGTGGTCTTGGAGGTCCGGCATTGCGTTGTGCTGGTGGCGTAACATGTGCACGACAATTTCTAATGTCATGCCCGTATTTCCTGCAATCCCTATAGAATGGTGTGTTTCGTCGTCTTAGACACTCGTCATTCAAATGACCCTTTTTGTTGTAGAAACTGCACGCCATGCGTGCAATTAATGGGTGTGGTATTGTATATTTTATTAGCAACACTTACCAGCTTCCGACTGCTAGAGCCCGTGTATGTTGGCTTCCGGCTTGTTAGCCCGTAGGTAGGCCAACCGGCTGCTTTTGATTTTCCGCTAATTTGTTTGCCTGATGAAGTATCTGGTATGCGGTGTCTCTTCGTCTTACGGCTCCAGTAATTATAACTCTGTTGTCCTTCCAAGGGGTTCAACATGACTTTAGAAACTTGGGCGTGTGGGGATTAGGAGTATTGTGCCAAACACGGACTCTCGGTTCACTCCTATCCCCATCCGCCTATCACTAAGGTTCCAAAAAATGTTCCGCCAAACACTGAAAGGAAATTGTTCATCAAACGCGGAAGGATGAAACGTACACAATAGACTGCAAAAAGAAAACACACTGTTGTAATTTTTAATGTTGATGTTTCTGTGGTTTATTAATTAAAAGGTTACTTCGTTGAAGGCAACCGATAGTTACTTTTGGATTTATTAATGAAAAAAAAAAATGAATAAAATGTCATTGCAAAACTAGTATTTTAAATTATAGTACACACCGTAATAGCGAAAAGACTTTACCGCATCACCACGAATAAAATAAACTAGACTCACGGCTGAAAGTTCGCGTGTCCGCAACGCTACGGACAGCGGGAGTGAACACGACCGTGGTGGTGGGCGGATGTGATTAGACTCCTCGATATTAAATCGCTGTCCAAGGGAAATTTGGGTGCATTTGCTTTTACGGTGGTGATAACCGGATCTCATAGAGGAGATCATCATGGTACACATGTATATGTGTACGTCGGTTCTTTTCATGGGTCGAAGCCATGATAACGAATCTGAAACACCAAGAAGGGGCATAATGTGCATCCAGGAGATGTGTGTTCGTTGAAACAAACAAATCGAATCTCGTGGGATGCTAATGGGCTTGTGTTTGATTATGCATCGAGGTAATGAGGAATGGATTCAGGGCAATTACAAGACAAAGGGAAAAGCGACCTATGCATCGTTCGGTAATGAGGGTCAGCTGGATAAATAGCAGCCACTCATTAAATGAAAAATGCGTTTAGGATACCGCAAACGATATGGATTGTTTGTGGTATCGCCAGGAAGCCTATGGAGGAACGGCGTTCTTTGTTTGCACTTGGTGCGAGTTAAGGAAATTGGCTTCAGCGTCGATTGCGCTAATCGAATGCAGCTGCTTGGGTATTTTATTGCTAGGAGAAAAATGTCGCCGGCCAGTGTGTACGTTAAGAGATTTATCATACACATGGCGAATCTGAAAAATATACAGCGCAATATTTATGGCCCCTGGTGAAGGTTACATAGTATGTAATCCAAATCCTTTGTTATTAGGAATTCGTCTAGGGGAATCTGCCTGGCACCGAAGGTGCCAAATTGGTTTGGAATTCCTGATAAATTGAGCAAGAAATCTTACGGGGAATTGTATGCGAAGGGATGAATGAAAGGTAAGTTTTCTTTTACAGGGACTTTTAGGTTAAAGATTTGATCTATTTAATGCGTGAAGCATTTAAGATGCTAATGCGATTGCATTAGTGAAGTTATGAGATTGGGTGGAAGTTATGGGGATTTTTTAGGTAAGCGAACCGTGGGGTTTGGCGGGACCGCCACGGGAGTACTCACCGAGTTGTAGTTTTTTTTATTCGCGGTGCGATCATTTATTTTTCTCTTTATTCTATGTTGAAGTTTTAAATTTAAGTTTTTAAGTTCAAACTAAGTTTCAGCATTCCTTATTTATACCCAAAATCAAATCCTTCCCACGATTCATTTCCCACCTTGAGACAGCCACCTGATGCCAGCCCCAGTCGAAGGCCACGCCAACGACGACTGGAACTGCAACGTTGCAATTTTGCCGCCATTCACCCCGAGGTGGCAACCTTACGCCTACTCTGGCGGCAGCTCCACCCCAAGGCCATGGCAAAATTTCGATTCAAGGTGATGCGAATCTGATTTCATCATCATCGGCACTACAACCGGGAGCCGGTCTTGGCCTTATTTAGCAAGTCCTGAGGCTTTATAAATTTTCCATAATGATTTGTTTTTTCCGGGCAAGGTCATTAGTCTTACGCCAGAGGCTCCCCGATGGGGAGTCGAACTGCAACGTTGCAATTTTGCCGCCATTCACTCTAAGGTGGCAACCTTACTCCTACTCTAGCTGCACATCCACCCCAAGGCCATGGGAAAATTTCGATTCAAGGTGATGCGAATCTGATTTGCCCATAGCAAATAGCATGTACGCGCATGGGCATGGGTGGAATTTCCTTGTAGGTGATGGGGTGTTGGGTAATCATCAAGGTGATGAGAATTATTTGTTTCCTTACAGCAAATAGCATGCAATATTAGAGCATGTATATTGGCATGGGTATGGATAGAACGTGGGAATTGCAGAATTACAAGTTTAGTTATGGGAACGAAAATTTATGATAGGAATTTGCGTTTGGCAGCAGGTAGGCATGTGATAAAGTTTCACAGCTACACCGAAAGAATTCCGTCGGTTGTAACAGGGAATTATATTTGATGCTACACCGAAAGAATTCGTTCGGTTTAAAGATATTAAAACTTTAATGTATGGCCGTTAATGTCATATATGCATGCAACAGTGGCATGCGAGTGTAATGGACCTGGGGGGGCGAATTATTGTGGCAGTGATCTCCACTGCCCTGTTGAGGTGCTGTTACCCCAGATCCTACGGGTGTAGAGTCGCTTGGTGATTGGAACGAATGTGGTAGTGCTGCTACACCTCGCCACACACCCCCTCTTAAATAATACAACAATACCATACATAATCTCAAGCCACTCCTCAAACAATAAACCTTCATTCAATTAATTAAACCACTCCTCAAACAATAAATTATCCCAAGTAATTTGCATACAATGCAATTCTTCCATCCAATTGATTCATATCATATCACGATAAACGTCTATCCACTTCATACCATAAACAAACTCAATCGTCACAAGCATTCTGCATACAATGCAATTCTTCAACGTTTAATTCATTCATCCACACACGCCGCGATAAACGCTCAAGCATATCATCTTTCACAAGCCCACGCTCGGCAAGCTCAAGTTTCGTATACACGATATGGGACTCGGGCGGTATTGTCAAAGACAATGAAATGCTGAGCGCAGCGAAAGCATCGAACGTAGCAAAAAGGCGAAATTAAACGTATGATACGATTTGCACGTAGAGCAATGCACTGAAATTGGTTCGGTCATTGCTACTGCAAATCGAATGAATATTTAAATTGATTCCGCTGCATTTTTTGCAGAGATAATTAAGTGGTCATTAAAAATTGCGAATTGCGGCCTGCCTCAAAATAGGTTACACATTCGGTGAGGAAAAATGTATCATCTGCACTATTATCAAATTAAAATGGTATATAAAGTGGTTGCAAGTCGCAGTGTGTGGAACTAAACTATCAAGCGAAGAGTTGCAGCCTTGCCACGGAACAGCGGGCTCTTTGTTTTGATTTGATTAGCGCAGTGTAATAATATAACAAGAAGACAGCAGCCATCGGAATTGCACAGCGGGTCTTCTTGTTTTTAAAAGTCAGAATGTAAAACAAATAAAGGGATGTACATTCCCAGTATTTCTAATAAATAGTAAAGCTTTAAAGTTAGTATAAAGAAAAAGTGTTGTTTCAATTCACATCAAAAACCACAAACCGAAGAAAGACCGCCACCCGGTAAGTTAAGCAATCACATCAAGACCGCAGGAAGCCCCCACAAAGAACCTGCCGCCAAGAAGAAACCGCCCCCAGGAGACGTGGAACTAACAGGTGAATATCAATAAATTAATAACCTCGGAGGAGTTTTCCCCGAGAGATAATCAAATATTAAATGTTAACATTATGGGTTACACTCTAATGTTACAGTGCGTATGACTTGAACGGGCTTTCCACAGGTGAGGGGCGTCTAACAAATTGGGGTTGAGCTGTAAATGTCCGAGTAGTGCCGACCGACCTACCATGAATGTCCCCCGACTTCTCTGGATTTGGTAGTGATTCGCTGAAGTTTGGTTTGAAACCCTTGTCGTGTGGTGGTTTGCCTCTGTGATTTTGGTGATAATGTTAGGCAAAGCGTCCTCGGGACGGCTAAAAATATGCATCAACTCGACTATATGTCCGATAACTCCGTAAATATTTAATATTTTGATTTTTCCTCTTGCTCTCAATATATATTTTCGAAATATGAAAAAAAAATCGATGTTTTGGAATTTCTAAAGGGTTTTCCCTCCTTAACATAGTATTACCACTTCAGTAAAAAGTAGTTAAGAAAAACGACTGGTCTACAAGCGGCAGTAGACTGATAGGCCAGGATTGGGTTCTATCTTTAAGTGATTTTTACCATTATAGCATTGGTTCGAATCTCATTCTCTTGCTTATCATGGGAAAACGCTATAAAGTTGTGAGACACAATGGAGGTTTACAATGCTGCAAAGCTGCAAAGTTAAAGAACATTACAAGAACGGCTATTATAAAGTTACTGAAGCAAAATATTAAACGCTATTCAAGTATTAGTCATATATATATATATTTATTTGTTTAAATTCGGTTAATAATTGTATAGTTACTTCAAACTCTTGGTTGTTGACGTTTTACGCCGCAAATTCTACTGAGAGTGGTTCCCATGCTGCGAGAACTAGTATTATATAATATAAGATCGAATGTAATGAATAGTTACTATATATTATAGTATATGATATTTTGTTATATAGTGTAATATATTTAGTCAATGTAGTAAGTAAATTCCTTGTTGAATACTTTTATGACGATGTCCAATGACCGTTGATTTTTATTACTTCGTTGGGATTGAAGTGATCCACGTATTATATCGCCTTCTTGGATTTCAACAGCTTCATCCAAAAAGAAAATAACCTGCTTCCAATGAGTAGATTGGCCAAATGGAGATGTGCTTAATGTTACACTATTTGGCAATGAATTGAAGAAAGCATCGAAGTAGCCGACGAATGCGGAGAGTCGGCCTTTCTTGTTGCATTTTAATTTGAAGTTGGTAGAGTAGTTTGAGTAGTTGGTATCAACTTTGTAGAGATCTAGCTCGAGCAAGGTGTATGGTTCGGTGAGAACGTATTTTGGATTTGCGGCATCAATTAACGGCTCATGTAGGACTTCGGATTTCATTGAAGACATATCTAATCCATGAACAGAATTCCAAAAGTGTATACGTTTCTTGTACAACTTCTCATCTCCGTATCCCATGATATACATGGCACATTTATTGGGCATCATGACTCCTCCTTTTTTAAGGTGCCGGTCTCTGACATGAATGACGCTGTCAAGCATGCTCTCAAAAAGCAAAAAGTATCCCATCCACTCAGAGATTATTATATCGACCTTTTCAACTGGGATTTGGATGATCTCAACACGACCTTTGATGAATTTTATGTTGTCAACTTTATTCTCCCTATTGAAAGAGGATATATTTAAGTCTAATTCTTTAATGAATAATGTAAAATTTACTTGGCAATATTTATTGCCTTGTAGATGATATCAGCGTTGTCAACGGCAAAAATCTCTTTGGCACCAGCTTGTGAGGCGAATATTGAAAGCACTGCTGTTCCGCATCCAACATCAATGACAGTCTTCCCTTTGAAATTCCTCCGGTTATTCATAATCGCATCCTTATAGGACAAAGTACGAACGGCATCCTGTTTATGAATGAGTAAATTATATTTGTTATAAACATGTTTTTATAAATCTTTCTTACCGACAACATCTCATAGTGGATTTCATAATGTGAATAGCTGTTGAAGTATTCACCATCAGGACGACCCGTTATGGGTGTGGTCCAGCTCTGTGGGTCGGTTTTCTCAAACAGACGGCGATAAGCTCGACGCATTTTAGTAATGCTGTCCTTAGCATATTCAGCGAATTCTTCTTGTTCGTAAGCCTTTTGCCTTAATTCATTGATAAGACCCTTCATTTGCTGTTCTGCAGTTGGCTTGCGTTCCTGACCGGGTTCAAGAGGATAATCTTCAAAATCTAAATTAGGAACGTTATTATATATTGTGGTTCTCTCAAGCACTAATGATAAATTGACAATTATATGGGTTGATGGAAATGTGGTGGTCATTGTTATTATTGTTTCTAGATTTAAGAATTGTTTTATTGTGGCCTTTTACATAATATTCGAATTTATATTACGCTTTTATTACTATATGGCATATGCATCCAGCAACGAAAAAATATTCTTCGGAACTCATGATAGATCTGCACGCACTTACTTTGTACCACCACAGTCACTAGGTGAGTTTAACTTCACTTGTAATTTATGTGGATATTTATCTTTAAGGTAGGGACTTTAAGGTCGTGATTTCCTGAAGACACAAACGCAAAATACACTACCAATTACTCGTACAACGGCCTCAAGAATCTATGTTGGTATCTGTAGGTACTCTTTTTCAGTATCGATTTTATGACAGATCAAACTGTCATGATAATTTTGTTCAGTGTCGTTTGACATTTCATCATGGAAAGACTTTGTGGGATAGAAGTAGGCTGCGCCGACGTGCGGCACGGAGTTCACTTCTATCCCCCATCTTCACTGAAACAAAGTTCCGCCGAACACTGTCCACCAAGAAGAAACAAAAATGAAAACACTTGTGGCTTGTTCAGTAGTCCAACTGATCTTTTATTTAACATTATGATGAATCTATACAAATTATCCAAACTGTTTTCCAAATCTTAAATTTGTGCTTTACATAACTTCGAGTTCGTTGGCGTATTACTCTTCACTGACCGGATAATTATATTACGGTGTACCAAACGCGACTTTACTTTACACTCGGGGGCGTGCACACCCCCGTGTGATCGCGGCGGTTACAGGGCGACTCGTGATGTGCGCGCACTGAAGGATGGAAGACGACTCAATCGAGGGTTAGAATCTGGCTCTTGATTCACCCTCGATTCGGCGGTGAGTTAGTCAGGAAAGAGAGAAGATTTCTCTCTATGGTGAGTAACCAGCAAGAGGATCTTGCTTTCTGGTGACATACACGAGCACAAGGTTAAAGAGACATGGTGAGAGGACACCCCTCTGTTTTAGTCCGTACTGGATTTCAAGTGGTTCTGAGAGGTGGTTTTCTATTCTAACTCGCCCTTTGTTTTCGTTCATGCATATTTGAATGAGGGCGGCATACTTTTTCGGTATTGCCAGCTCAACTACAATATGGTAGAGTTTTTGCCTTGCGACTGAGTCGTAGGCCTTTTTGATATCAACGAACAGTTGGTGAACCGTCTCTCCGTATTCCCACTTCTTTTCTAGCAATTGCATTACTGTGAACATTTGGTAGCGCGTTGACGGGTTCCTACGGAATCCCAGTATTTTTTCCGCGTATGGTGTGATTCTCGCCAGTATGACCTTTGTTAGTATTTTGTATGTGGTTGGGAGCAATGATATTCCTCTGTAGTTTTCGCAGTCAGATCTGTCGCTTTTTTTTTTAATGGAGACGACTCTTGCGGTTTTTCCATTCTTCCGGAGTGACTTCCTTATTCCATATTGTTTTAATCAGTTGGTGGATCTTTCGAGCGGTAGCCTCTCCTCCATGCTTCACAAGCTCTGCCGGTATGCAGTCAACTCCGGGAGCCTTGTTGTTTTTCAAACGATTTATTGCGTCCACAACTTCGCTGAAAGAGAGCTCTGGGATCTGAGGCTGGGCTGTATGTACGTCCGGTGCCTTTATTTGTGGTTGATGGGTGTGCACATTGAGCAGATTTTCAAAGTACTGCTTCCATCTTGTCACGATATTGTTTGTTTCTGTGATCAGAGAACCGTTTGTGCCTCGAATTATTGTGGCTCTCCCTCGGTAGCCATTTCTAAATGAGTTTATGGCGGCATACATTCGATTAATGTTCTTTACTCTGACATTTCCTAGGATTTTTCGATCCGAGTCTTCTCCCATTTGCGTTTGAAGAGTTTCATTGTATCTTTCCGAATTGTCGCGTTTCTTTCTGCGTTGACTTCATCATATCTTTCTAAGTGGATCATCACATAGCCGGATCATCCCTGAAGGGGGTCACAGAAGTGCTCGCATATGCGGATAACATCGCCGTTATGGGCGATAATCTAGAAACTGTAAGTAAAAACTGTGAAATCATCATGCAAGCGACAGAAGAGGTGGGCATAGAAATAGAGAAGGCGGGGATTATGCATATTTCGAGGGTTTGTGTTCAGAGGAATTAAGTTAAGAAAGTAGGCGCAGTCGACCAAGCCGGAGAGGACGAATTAATGAACGTTATGCCAGCCACGACCCTGCGATCCTCAAGGGTTCTGAGGTTCACCAACTGTTGATTATTTTGACGCGGTTAATGTACGGGGGAAGGATTAAGGGCTTTTTCCATCCTAGCCCTCAGAGAGCGAATCAAAGGAAGCGACGTTGAATACTTTCGTTTCTACAGATATAGATCTTGTGATAAGGAGACCATACCTAGCTAGCATATTCAAGCAGTAAACGGACGAGGTTGAGGTAAAGGGATCGAGTAACGTAAGGGTCGGAAAATTCCTTAGACCATCGTTTCACGAATCCGAGGGCAGAATTGGCTTTCCGGATCGTCTCATCAATGTGAGAGAGGAAGTTAAGCTCCCTGTCGCAAAGGATCCCAAGATCTCGAATACATTGGACAATGGTCAAGGGTTGGTTATGAAAGGTATAGGAGCTTGTCGATGTGTAAATAGGCTTACAGGAAAAGGTTGTAGATTGGCATTTGACGATGTTAAGTACAAAGCAATTTTTGTCACACTAGGTCGAGAAGCTGTCAAAGTCAGATTGCAGCAGTGCATAATCAAGCGGTGACTCTATGATCTTGTATAACCTGGTATCATCAGCGTATAGGGACAACCTGGATTTCTTAATGACCTTATAGATGTCATTAGTGGCCAGTATAAAAAGGAGAGAACTCAGATGGCTATCCTGATGAACTCCAGAGGCGGCACGGAATGGGTTGGATATCATGGACCTAAACAGAACGGAATAAAGTCTATCATTTAGATAGGAAGACATCCATTTCAGCAATCTAGGTTCGAAGCCGAGGGCGGATAATTTGAAGAGGATTAGATTGTGGAAGATTTTGTCGAATGCTTTACTGAGGTCGGTCGAGACCATATCGACCTCGTAACCGTCCTCTAGTGATGAGAGTGTAAAGGAAGTGACTCAACGAGGTTGGTTGTAGTTGATCGGCCATTGAGAAAACCATGTTGCCTTGGTGAAATAAATGATATGCAACGAAAACTAAGAGATCCGTATAGAATGCTTTCGAGAACCTTGGGTAAGTGGGACAGTTTGGCGATGGGCGGTAGTTCGCGACATCGTTTTTACGACCCTTATTGTGATGAAGGAGGTTTTCCAAATGTGGAGGAATACGCCTTGAGAGATTGAAGATGAGTGAGAGGGAAGCAGAGAGAATGGATGAGCATTTCTTGAGGAGAATTGCAGGGATTCCACCAGGGCCCGGTGTAAACTCGACTCTGAGTTCCAGTAACTTAGATTTAATTAAGGTAGGATCAAAGGAGTTGTGAAGAGGGGGCCCGAGGGAAAAGTTAGGTAGGTAGTTGAAGTAAGATGGGTCAGGAACAAAGGAGTCATTAGTGAATGACTGATTGAAGTGTGGCGAAGAAGTTAGCAATCGTTACAGGATCAGATGAGCTATGGGAGTTTAAGGTAAGCGATATGGAGTAACCGTCGGGACTACGTTTATGCTTGACGAACTGGAAGAAGATTTTGTAGTCATTTTTGAGATTGGTCCGACTTTTGGTAAGATAGTTGCGATAAAGGGTGTTGAAAAGTTCCGTGAATTGGAGATAACAGCCAAGAAAGTTGGAGTAGTCAGGTATAGTTCGATTACGAGAGAAGATGACCATAACTTATTCCTTTTATTATGCAGTGAGCGAAGCTTGTGATTGTACCATGGAGGGTAAGAGGTTGATGTTCTTTGTTTAGAGTAGGGAACGAACAGGGAAATAGAGTAAAGGGTTTCGGTATATAAGTGGGTGATGGAATCTTCAACGGATAGGTTATCGTAGCTGTACGTAAGGCGGCCTAGGTAGTGGTTGATGAGACGAAAATTAGCTTTAAGGAAATCGTAGGCGTAGTGATTGTGAGGGGGTACAAACGGTGGCGAGTGAACTCAGAAGAAGGTCACGGGAAGAGGAGGGTGGTGGTGGTCTATAGTTGTGAGGACGAATGGGCTGGGCGAGACTGAAGTATTGATAGGGTATGTTGTAAAGATGAGGTCAAGCTGCCTACCCAAAAGGTTTCAATACTGACGGCCAGTAACGAAATGTCGAAGGAAATTAACAAAAGACTGCATTCCGGCAACGCTAGTTGGCACGCAGTCAGTAAACTGCTGAAATCCAAACTGCTATCACGTAATATAAAGCTCCGGGTCTACAGAACAATAATCATGCCGATTGTTCTATACGGATGCGGAACATAGGCTCTCACAAAACGGGAAGAAAACAAATCCCGCATATTCGAGAATAAAGTTTTATGGAGTATCTTTAGGGGTAAATATGATAAAGAGGCAGGACAATGGAGGAAACTCCACAACCACAAATTGGAAGAGCTGTACCACTGTTGTAGACCTCGTCTCCATGCCCTCGTCGAACACACTATAAGCCACGGATCTCCCCTCTCTACCGGTAAATTGGAAATATCGTCAAGTAGCTAATTTGCATAAACAGAAAAAATAATAATAAAAGACGTTGGCGCCGAATAAAAAATAAAAACGTCAACGCCAAAAAAAAAAAAAAAAGAAGATAATTGAAGAAAAGATAGGAACCAGAACGTACGCGTCGGGTAAACGCTTCGGACGTGTACAAATTCTAGAATATAAAAGATCTCGTAATTATCCAGGGCTGAAACGAGAAAGGAAACAAAGGAGCAAATATTACGCAACCGAAAAGAAAGAATCTCTCTTTACACCGCAACACGAAGTCCCGGAACAACGGACCAGCGGACTGGATCAGGGGGACCAAAACGCAACATCCCATGCACCCAGGAACCATCCACAACGACCAAGGAAGGGTCCAACACTGCAAGACTCTGACAAATAAGGCACCTTCCTTTCCTTAAATTGTTTTTCAAATTGTTAACAATAACACAACACCTCAAACCTACAATAGTGAGAGTATTGAGGCCGCGAAGGTTAAGATGGGCCGGACATGTGGCGCGAATGGGGAACGATAGGACAGTGTGTACAATTTTTGACGGTAGACCAACGGGAAAGAGACCGACAGGAGGGCCGCGACGGAGATGGGAGGACAATGTTAGGTTTGACCTTGAGATCGGATCGGATGGTCAAGCGTGGAAGGAGAGCGCACAGAACAGGGAACGATGGCGGAGTCGAGTCGGCGTGCTCATGAGCTTCCGGGTTCCTACAGGCCAATAAATAGTAATAGTAATAGGGGTGGATAGTTGACCGGACTATCCGAACTTGGTTAAATAAAGTTTTATCCCTAAACTATTATATGATATTGTGACGCATATTACAGTCAGTACTGGAATATTCGGGAAAGTCCAAAACAAGTACTGGAATATTCTATAAAGTACTGGAAAACTGGAGACTAGAATATTCAAGATTATGGAACGAACAGAAACGAAATACCGGAATGAGAATGTGACAAACGATAAAAAGACGTCGACACAACTGATGGTGACAGATAATAAGAAAAAGCGAAGCAAGCGATAAAAAAAGGAAATCGAAGTGTACGGTAGAAGTACGGTTGTTATGAACGGATTAATAAAGTGTTGTATTAACTAAAAATCGATTTAACGGCTCTTATTTACTAAAAATAATTAATCCAGCGAACCCTAAGCTCGCTACAATTGGTGTCAGAAGTGGGATTAATTATTGGTGAAGTAAACAAGCTGTGAAAGCGTGTTGTGACGATGTCAGATCGACATTTGGAGGATCTCCGCGTTCCTGAGTTGAAGAAGGAACTTGAGGACCGGAATCTGGATAGCAGAGGACAGAAGCAAATTCTCCGACAGCGTCTACAAGCAGCAATGGAGGAAGAGGGTATTGATGTTGACACATATGTTTTTGCGATTGCGCCAGACTGTCCGGATGGAGAAGAAACACCGAGTCAAGATGGTGCCGATATAACGGAGAAGAGTTCGCTACAGTTGGACATTGCGGAGATGCTGAGGATGATGAAGATAAAATTGGAAGCACAAGCTACAGACATTAACACAAAATTGGACGCGCAGGCTGCAGATGTTAATACAAAGTTGGATGCCCAAAATTCAAAATTCGACGCGCAAGCTGCAGATGTTAATGCAAAATTGGATGCACAAAATTCAAAATTCGACGCCGTAAATTCAAAATTGGACGCGCAAGCTGCAGATGTGTATGAAAAATTGGATGCCCAAACGCAGTGGATGAAATGTAATTTTCAACACTTTAAGGAAGAAATTCAGTCAAAAATTCGAAACGAAGTGGAAAATCTAGATCTAAAAAACGAAGCTGAATTTAAGAAGGTCACCGATGAAATAACGCGAATCGAAAAGAGACTTGAGTGTGTTGAGAGAAATAAGACATCGCCTAGCAATCAACATGACTACAAAGATACAAGGATGCAACCGCCAACCTTCGATGGAACGGGACCCTTCTCCGTATTTATACGTCAGTTTGACGCCGCGGCCAATTATAATAAGTGGTCGGATGAGCAAAAGTCAACATCACTAATCTTGTCACTCCGCGGGGCGGCTGCAGAATTGCTACAAATCATACCAGCAGAGAAGCAAACAGATTTCCAAGCGGTAAGAGACGGCCTTGAAGCTAGGTATGGAGACAACCACAGGCAGCAGGTCTACCGCATGCAACTGCGGAGCAGAACGCTGAAACCGGGAGAAAATCTTCAACAGTTGCAGGCAGACATTGAGCGATTGGCAAATTTGTCTTAATCAAATATGACTAAGGAATTTCTGAACGAGGTAGCCATGGATGCATTGATAAACGCACTCCAAGATCGGGACTTGCAACAAGCCGTCCGTTTAGCGGGAAAGAAGACGACTAATGAAATACTGGCGTTCGCATTGGCATATGAATCTGCTAAACTGGCTACCAGGAGTACATATAGAGTCCGAGAAACATCCGTCCAGGAATGTTCCTGCAAAAGAATCGGGCATGTACAATGGAGAACCCCGAGGCCTGATATGAAGTGTTGGACATGCGGCGAAGTCGGCCACATCTCTGTTGACTGTAGGAAACGTCGACGAACGAATGAAACATCAAGTGAGAATTGTTGTTCATGCGCTAATCATAGGAGGAGACTATCAACGGACCAACCTGAGGCTAATAGCTCGGGAAACTTGTAAGGGCAGGCTTTACGGGGCGAAAGACGCTTGGTGGAATGTGCAGCCCCAGCATCGTAACTGTATCACAACTCCAACGGGATAACCAAAGTTTGGTTATAACTACGATTGTTAATGCAAGGACGACAACAGTGACAATCGACACTGGAGCAACGAGATCCTTAATTCGGCCTGACGTCGTGAGCCAAATTGCCCTTAATAAAAATAGAAGATACGCTTTGAGGACTGCTACAGGAAAATGCACTACAGTCTACGGAGCATAATAGCGCTGGGCAATATTTCCATCTCCCACAAATTTTTGGTCGCCGATATTACGGACGAATGCATTCTTGGAATGGATTTCATGAAGGAGCACCAAGTTATTCTAGATATCGGGCAAAGAACACTGCGAACTGGTAACTTGGAGGTTGCTATTACATTGCAGGACGAACAATTGCGAAGATTGAAATGTTATGTGCGTGAGGAGGGTGAGATCCCAGCTCGTTCGGACTCGGTAATTTGGACCAGTCTCGAGAGTGATCCCGGTGACAATCGATTTTACATCACCGAGGCCGTACAAAATCAGCGTAAGGGGAACATCCTTGTTGGGAAAGCCCTTATCGATGCGAAGAAGCACATCGTATCCGTCAGAGTACTAAATGCGTCCAAGGAGCCGATCGCAATAAGAAAAGGAGAGGTAATCGCAGAATGTGCACCCGTGTCAATGATAAGCTCGATTCAGACAAGGGGAGAGGACCATTCAATTCAACAGCCCCCTGGTGCACCGGCTGTGGTTAATAGGCTGATGCCCCAGAAAATCGGATTAACAAACGAAGAAAAGACAAGCGTTGAATCACTGCTGAACGATTTTTCTAATATTTTTGTGACAGAAAATGATAAATTCGGACGCACCGGTATAGTTAAATATCGCATTGACACGGGTGAGTCAAGACCTATAAGACAACCACCTCATCGACTACCGTTGGCCAAACAATCAGAAGTAGGCAACATGTTTCGAGATATGGAAGAGCAAGGAGTCATCGAGAAATCATCGAACGATTTTTCTAATATTTTTGTGACAGAAAATGATAAATTCGGACGCACCGGTATAGTTAAATATCGCATTGACACGGGTGAGTCAAGACCTATAAGACAACCACCTCATCGACTACCGTTGGCCAAACAATCAGAAGTAGGCAACATGTTTCGAGATATGGAAGAGCAAGGAGTCATCGAGAAATCATCGAGCCCATGGGCTTCGCCAGTAGTGCTCGTCAAGAAGAAGGATGGGACAACTAGATTTTGTGTCGACTACCGCCGGCTAAACGACGTTACGAAGAAAGACAGTTACCCACTTCCTCGAATCGACGACACACTAGATACCCTTTCTGGAGCTCAGTGGTTTTCAACATTGGACCTAAAAAGCGGTTACTGGCAAGTGGAAGTAAAGGAGGAGGACAAGGAGAAGACAGCGTTTACTACCGGAAACGGACTTTATCAATTCAACGTGATGCCTTTTGGATTATGTAATGCTCCAGCAACGTTTGAACGATTAATGGAAAGTGTTCTACGGGGACTTACATGGAAGACGTGTCTCGTATACTTGGACGATATCATCGTTGTCGGAAGGAATTTACCAGAACACATCAATAATCTGCGCTCCGTCTTCGAACGACTAAGACAGGCCAACTTAAAGCTCAATTCGAAGAAATGTGAACTCTTCCAAAGGAGAGTAAAATTCCTGGGACACATCGTTTCATCTGCAGGAGTCCAAACGGATCCTCATAAGATAGCAGCTGTCCAAGAGTGGCCTACTCCAGAAGATAAGCAACAGTTAAGAAGCTTTATGGGACTAGCCACATACTACCGATGTTACGTGCGGTTTCCGCCACCACCATCATTCGATAATTAGTAATTTTAATATAATTTGTTTTAAAATGGTATGATGGTAAGGTGGTGGAGTTGCACGATCCACAAGTGAGTTTTCGAGCACGCCCCGATTCGTGTGAGGATCGTGCAGCTCTTCGAGTTCGAATTCGGTTTTCGAAGTGGACGTGAATGGGGAGCGAAAGAGAGAGCAGGTGAATGTTTTTGATATACGGTTTTGCAATTCCGTTTTCGATTGGAATTGAAAAAGAGCAGAAAAGAGTACGGTTGTCGTCGGCCCGGTGCAGAATTTTAAGAGCAAGGAAAGAAAAGAAACCCGTGCCTTTTTTTTGGCTTAAAATTAAAAAGTAAAACTAGAAAATTAAAAAAGTAAAAGGAATGTTTTCAAAAACACACTAGATTCCCAAGAGTGTTAAAATTGTTTGAAGAATTTTAAATATATCTCATAATTACTTAAAGTTCTCAGTGTCAGATTCTTTCAATTGATTCGGTCGCCAAAATTTACCCTTCATATAAATCCTAACTCAGATATGACCCGAGTGTGAACGTGCAAAACCAATCAACTATAATTTTTTGTACAGTGTCACGAACATCTATTTGCAATTAAATGCTGATCACTGACCTGGAGAGCTGTTTCTAAAATATCAAATTGTTTCAATGGTGCCCATGGAAATAGAGGAGCTTCAAAATATGATCTATGGATTCTAACTAAATCATTCACCATTGAAAGGACTAATCTGGCCGAGAGCGGGAACACTGTACATTCCTGACCATTGCATTCCAAGATTACAGGTAAAATAAATAAATTAGATTTAATTTTCTGTGGCAGAGACCAAAAATACTGTCACACCGACGGTTTGTTAAAGGTTTCGCTAACGTGGCTAAAACCCTACACGAACTAACGGGTAAAGACAAAAAATTCAATTGGACAGACAAGTGTGAGGCAGCATTCAACACATTGAAGGCCGAGTTATGTAAGACTCCAACATTGGCATTCCAAACTTCGGATCGCACATTTATATTGGATACTGATGGAAGTAACACAGGAATCGGCACAGTGCTGTCACAGGAAGTCGATGGTAAAGAGAGAGTTGTCGCATATTATAGTCGAGTCCTATCTAAGCCAGAGAGAAACTACTGCGCAACAAGAAAGGAACTGCTGGCTGTCGTAGAAGCCGTTAAGAATTTCCACAAGTACCTCTACGGACGCCGATTCCACCTTCGAACGGATCATGCCGCCCTGAAATGGTTGTTAAATTTTAAGAATCCGGAAGGACAGATAGCTCGATGGATCGAACGACTTCAAACGTACGATTTCCAAATTTCCCACCGTCAAGGGAAGGTGCATAATAACGCTGACGCTCTATCAAGAAGACCATGTAAGCCAGATTGTAAACATTGTTATAGAGCGGAAGAGAAAGAAGAGACGTACGACCTGCGAAATGTACAAGTAGAAGTACTAGATGGGTGGACGAGTGATGCTATACGCGCAGCTCAACTTCAGGATGAAGATATGTCGCTAATCCTGAAATACAAAGAAAAGAACGAGCGGCCAACTTGGAACAATATTTCCGACAAGAGTGGAACATTTAAGGCATATTGGGCACAATGGAATTCCTTGCTGGTGGGAGATGGTATTCTTAAGCGTAAATGGGAAGCCGCGGACGGAAAATCCTATCGAATGCAGATTCTAGTCCCACCAACAAAAGTGAAAGATGTGCTAACAGAAATGCACGACGGGGCCTCCGGTGGACATCTGGGAGTTAATAAGACACTTTCAAAATTACGATCCCCATTTTACTGGCTTCACATGAGAGATGACGTCGAGTCTTGGTGTAGGAAGTGCACAACTTGCACTGCGACCAAAGGACCAACAGCAAAACCTAGGAGCGCTATGAAGCAGTACAACGTGGGTGCCCCTTTCGAGCAAATTGCGATTGATATCTCAGGACCATTTCCAAAAACCAACGACAACAACAAATACATGTTGGTCATCATGGATTACTTCAGCAAGTGGGTGGAAGTCCTTCCAATTCCAAACCAAGAAGCAACAACCGTCATTGAGCAGCTTATCAATAATTGGATCAGCAGATATGCAGTTCCCTGTGAGCTGCATTCCGATCAAGGCCGAAATTTCGAATCACAGATATTTCAAGGCATCTGTGCGGCACTGGGCGTAAGGAAAACCAGGACCACACCCTTACATCCGCAGTCAGACGGAATGGTCAAAAGGTTCAACCGAACAATGAAAGAACACTTATCGAAGGTCGTCAGTGATCACCAACGAGACTGGGACAAATATGTACAAACCTTTCTCATGAGTTATAGATCGGCTAATCACGAGACGAGAGGCCATTCTCCAGCAAGAATCATATTTGGACGAGAGATACGATTACCAGCCGATCTGCGATTCGGAATACCTCCAGACGCCATAGATAAGACTGAAGACTACGTAGCCGAATGGAGAAATCGCCTCAACGAGATTCATCACTTGTTTCGAAAGCAAATCAAGATATCAAGTGATAGGATGAAAACAAGGTACGATGTTCGAGCCAATGCATCCGGATTTAATGCAGGCGATAACGTGTGGCTCTACAACTCTCACCGGCAAAGAGGGAGATCCCCGAAGTTGCAGCAACATTGGGAAGGACCGTATAAGGTCCTCGCAAGAATTACCGACGTTGTCTATAGGATTCAGCGAAGACCGAACGCCAGAATGAAAGTGGTACATCGTGACCGACTGGCGACTTTTGTTAACCCAGAAGACCAGTGAACTTAGTTCGGGACGAACTAATCTAGGTGGAGGGTAGTGTGACGCATATGACAGTCAGTACTGGAATATTCGGGAAAGTCCAAAACAAGTACTGGCATATTCTATAAAGTACTGGAAAACTGGAGACTAGAACATTCAAGATTATGGAACGAACAGAAACGAAATACCGGAATGAGAATGTGACAAACGATAAAAAGACGTCGACACAGCTGATGGTGACAGATAATAAGAAAAAGCGAAGCAAGCGATAAAAAGGAAATCGAAGTGTACGCTATAAGTACGGTTGTTATGAACGGATTAATAGTGTTGTATTAACTAAAACTCGATTTAACGGCTCTTATTTACTAAAAATAATTAATCCAGCGAACCCTAAGCTCGCTACAATATAAACATTGATATTCCGTACAGCTGGTGAATTATTAAACAAAACGGCGCTAGCAAAATGCTGTCGTAGCTTATGAAAAATATTTGCAGTTCGAAAGTAACTGAAAGCAAGAATGCTTACGCTTATTATCAGCCGAACAACGTTTTTTACTAGGTAAATTATTATGAATACCAAAAATCGACATGTCAAGCGATTGGAAGAACACAATTTTGAACAAATTTATAATAAAAAAAAAAAAAAAATTATGATCGATAAAAATATTTAGGGCCATTTATGTAGAATAATTTTGCAACACAATAATGCACTTCCACCCGGAAAGTAAATTATTCAATAAAATATTTTAAGTCGAATTCAAAACCAAATGTGGCGCAAAGTAAATATTCCTACAGACAATATTGTTGAAATCTTCCACCGATAGAGATTAATTTACCTAGTGTCTCATTATATGACATTTAGTCCAAAATAGTATTTTCATTGATAAATACGCAAAGAAAAAAAAACGGCTGAAATGCAATTATAGAAATTTTGAAAATGAGTGCAGGGCACATAAAGCAAATAATTCAGCAATAGAGAATTCCAACACTACAATACATAACATAAGCCTGGAACTCGTTGACACTTAATACATACCATAATATACTCTACCAGGTTTCGCACAGAGCCGGTAAGGTAATACCTCTGGCAAATGGCCGAATCTATGCGAACAAGTCGGCAAACCGCTCATTTGCACCCAAATACACAACATCCATGCAACAGATAGTAAATCAAGAAGTTGTCGTGCCTCTCGGCGCTGAAACAAATGAAATCAGGAAAGAAAAACATGACACCTTATTGGTACATGCGCAGAATTCAGTCTGGTGGAGCAACAATAAACGCAAACAGAAATATTAGAACTTTAAAAACGGTGATTAAATAAATAAATATATATATATATGTTTTAACATCCTTCTCAAGTAAAAACAAAAACTATAGACTGTTACGGTATCCAAAAAGTGCAGCGAAATAATTGTGAAAAAAACGCAATTAGAAATGAATCAAATAAGAGGAAAACAAGGATCACAACGCACAAAGCAAAAAACATGGAAGGGTGTACAGGAATTTTCGTAAAACGACAATAGCAATACCAATGGACGTATCAATTGGCCACCTGTGACTAAAACGAATCAACAAGAAGATCAATATGCGCAGGAATGTCCGATCCAAACAAGGAATGGGGATAAAATTTGTATTGCGCCAGTCTGCCGAAAAGATTTGAAGGTGTCTATACCCGTACATGGCGGATTATATTTTGCTTGGAAGGGATTAGGCATGTTTTTCCAAAGGCATAACCAAGAAATAGACAATTCTAGGCAGACTCACTCATTCATTAGTTCCTTATTTACAATTTAATTTGATTCTATAATATTGCTGAGACTTCTACTTAGTAAATGGTTTGTAAATTGTCACCAGAAAACTTGGAATAATATAGTATACAGAAACATGCTCCATTTTACATACCATAGCTGAGCCACGGCTCATATTCATTCGATTTCATGTATTCGTCATTATGCCAAAGCTCGGTTTCGGCTTTAATAATGTCTTCCGCCTTGACCTTGTTCCTCCTGATGTAGTTGATGAGCTGCAAAGGTTGAAGTGTTAATTGAATTCATAGTTTTGATATTAATTACCTTGATGTAGGAATACTGATCCATATTAAATTTGGTTCTGAGCTTATCGAAGGCCAGTCCATGTTCGCTTCCAACATGATCTATTGCCGTTGGAACGTTGGGATATATATTTTCGCAGAACAAACATTTAGTTGGATCATCGTCGTCCTTCTCAACGGCCTCACCACCTTCGGCGCCCTCGGCGTCAGTATTGTCCGAATCAGTGTCTCCGGGCACTACAATTTCATATGAAATATTATTTTATCTACAAATCCATGTTTGTTAACGTTAACGTTTCACAATAGAAATATGATACTTCAGTATACGAAAATCTTGTACATATATCTGAGATAAGAAAAACAAGTGACTATTATTTTGCTTACAAATGAATTGGTATTAAAACAAATGTATTTGTTAAAGTTTTAAATCATGTATGAGATTCTTTTTGCGGCGAAGAAAAAAAATACGCATCTGAAAACTAAGGCCAGCTCCAGCGCAAGTCTGAGTGCAATAATCTAAAATCACATCGCTTACAAATAGATTCCAAGAACTTCAAGGATTATGTTAAGCCATTTATATTATCGGCATATTGAATTTCAATGAAATACAAAAGTGAATACACAAATAGAATCCGTCTGTCTGCAAATAAATGAATACTAACAACGACGCTGCTGGGTTTACAAATGCAAATTAAATTCAGTTTATGTACAGTCAACAACTGAATTGTAAAAACTCTATAAAATAATATCCTTAGTAAATACACAATAATTAAAGTTTTTATATTATAGATATAATGTATTTATTGCGAAAACTGAACATTAAAAATTGAGAGAAGCACCGGTTAAGTTAGATCAAACGCATTTTTCAAACGTGGTAATATGTAACTTACAACCATAGAAAATATAAATAGATCTGCAAATATTTACTCACCTTCTGGCTTTTCTCCTTCTGGTAATGATATATATCCATTTAAATCCTGATTCATTTTGAAAATTTTATTTCGCACCGAATTCAAAACGCAACTCGTACCTTCACGTGCCGATGTTCACCACAGAATAAGTAACTCTGAACAGCATTTTCTTTTCTCTAGATACATACAAACGCCTGAGCACAGGGGTGCCAATAAATTCTCTATCTTACTCATCACATTACATTTATTACTTTCAAATATATTTCAGTTTTTTTTGAAAATTAATTTATATTTAAATGTAGATTTTTATTAGGGAAATATAATTTTTGTCTACAATATTACTATCTCACTGTTTACACTTCAGCTATAGTTACTTTAGTTCTCCATATTATAGTAAATTTGCGCATTTATCTCAGCTGATCAGTAGAAAAGTGATCATGCCCACCTTGCGGTGACTATCGGAAATAGTTTTAATTTTTTTTTAATATACAGTATAATAAAATTAATGTGCGATCGTTAGAGTGGAAAAAAAATAAAAAGTATTTATACCGCTTGCAAAATAGTTTAAAGTGCTTATTTGTATTTCAAGCTATTAGTAAAATCGACTGTAAGACTTTTCCATGTCATAAATAAATATTGTTACGTAATTTCGATTTTACGTTGATCGACTTCCTCGGTTCGATCTTTGGATTGTAAATAATCCCAATAAAATTCCAACGTTTGTTCTTTTTACTTCTCTAGCTTCATCATTTTATTTATTTATTTATTTATTTATTATTAACAAGTAATTCAAAATTATATATCAATAAATTAACATAATGAGCCTAGCAGCTAAGACTATTGGCTCTGTACTTTTAAATTATAATTTGATTTTTAAAATTTTTATAAACTTATATATATTTTCTATGTTGTCGCGGGTAGGATCTTCGAGAATTTTCTAAATATCTATATTACGAAATAGACGATCTCTTAAAAGTTTTAGGTGAGGACAGTCTTTTAGTATATGAATGACTGTAAGTGTTGTGTTGTATTTTTGGCAGATTGGGGGTGTGTCTTTGTTGAGCAGGTAAAGGTGCGTAGCGGACGTACGAGGGTTGCCTCTTATGTTTCGGGATTTGGCAACCCTGGTGTTGCAATCCGGCTATTGACAGCTCTGTCGTAAAGTTGTACATTTTTGAGGTTATACGCACTCAGAACGTTTTGATATACGAGCGCTATTTGTGTTGTTTACAGTAACTTAAAAGATTCATCTCGGCCCATAAATGGAATTAAATCGTCAACATTTTCGTGCGATTATTTTTTACAACTTTCGGCGTGGATTAACTCAGCAACAGTGTATGGATGAACTTAATTCAATTTTTGACGATGAAGCTCCATCAAGGACCAGTGTTTATCGATGGTATGGTGAATTCAATCGTGGTCGTAGTTCACTCCAAGATGAATTTCGTAAGGGTCGTCCAAAATCAGTTGTTGTTCCGAAAACCATTGATGCTGTGCGCGAACTGATATTGGAAGATCGTCATGTGACCTATCGTGAGATTGAGACAACCTTAGGCGTTAGTGGGACCAGCATATATTCAATATTGCATAAACATTTGACTGTCAAAAAAATTTGTTCGCGTTGGATCCCACACAATTTGTCAATCGCCCAAAAAAAGGCACGTGTCAATTGGTCGAAAGAAATGCTCAAAAAAAAAAGGTCGCGGTGCTTCGAAACACGTCTATGACATCGTGGCAGGTGATGAATCGTGGATTTACGCGTATGAGCCCGAAAGTAAACAGCAGTCGACTGTCTGGGTGTTTCAAGATGAGCCAAATCCAACAAAAGTTGTTCCCGCACGAAGCACTTCCAAGCTGTTTTTTCGGAAAAACTGAACATGTCGCAACCGTACCACTAGAACAACGCAGAACAGTCAATTCTGAGTGGTACACAACCATTTGTTTGCCAGTTGTCTTCCAAGAAATCAGGAAAACCAACCGGCGAAGACGGATCACTCTTCACCACGACAATGCGAGCTCTCACACATCGGCTGCGACAACTGCATTTTTGAGCACCCAAAACATCGATTTGATGGGTCATCCGCCCTATAGTCCTGACTTGGCACCGAATGACTTCTTTTTATTCCCGTACGTAAAAAACAAACTGAGAGGTCAACGTTTTTCGACACCTGACGAAGCGGTTGCTGCATTCAGAATGCATGTGTTGGAGATACCTCAATCAGAGTGGCAAAAGTGCTTTGACAATTGGTTCAAACGCATGCAAAAGTGTATAGATCTTCATGGGGAATATTTTGAAAAACAATAAAGTGATTTTCGATGATCAATATTTGTTTTTGTTCTCTAATCCCGAAATATAAAAGGCAACCCTCGTATGACCTAATCGCAATCTCACGAAGTTTGTGATTTTAGTTTTACTTAAATTCGTTGGATAGAAGGGGTGATATTTGAATGGGTTTACGTTTTTATAGGTGTGATGATAAGTATCCATTCGTATTCATAAGTATTCATTCGAATTATATTATTTAGTTTGTTTTTGATGGTTGCTAGTAGATCGGCTTTTGTATAGATGTTAAATTTATGAACTGGAGCTCTTCTAGCTGAGTTCGCTGCACCGTCTGCATTTTCATTACCGCTGATGGAAATATGGCTGGGAATCCACATTAGTTTTATTTTATTATAATATTTGATGATATTGTTTCGAATACTGGAAATGATATCGTCAGTATAGTTGGTGTTCCTTATTGAATTGAGTATTGACAAGCTGTCTGTGCAGATGAGATATTTTTCTCTGTGCTTGGTGGCAATTATTACGGCTTGTACGATGGCGAAGGCTTCCGCCGTAAAAGTGGAGCAAAATTCAGGTAACAGTCCGATTTTCTTTACATCACCTTCCTCAGATGTAACGGCGAAAGATGTATTTTCGGTTGTTTTTGATCCATCTGTATATAGAAATCTCCATCCATCGGATTTATATTTTGAAGCGATTGACCAAAATAGTGCACTGTATATTTCCTTGTTTGTGTTAGCTTTTTTCAATGTTGTGAGTGTGGTTATAATAGTATTCTCATTTAGGAGCCATGGTGGATAGGTTGAGGAAAACTTAACAGCTTGTTTAAATTGTAATTCTAATTGGTCGACTTTATCTATTATCCTGGTAATTGCGGATGGAATTCGGTTGCGGTTTTTGTACCCTAGGGTTAGTTTAATATCTTTATCGATGATGGAGTTTCGCGAAAACGCTAGTTTAGCTATAAGTCTTGCGGATATCGTTTCTACTCGTTCCTCGATTGTTGGAAGTCCAGCTTCAGCCAATACATTTTTTATTGGAGTTGTCTTGAAAGCGAATATGCTGTTTCTAGCTGCTTGGCGGTACGTGGGTTTTATTATGTTTAGAGTTGTCTTGGGGCAATTGCCATAAATATAAATACTGTAGTCTATTTTGCTTAAAATTAGTGCTTTAGTTATATTACATAGGGTGTTAATATGTACATTGCTTTTCTTTCTACTTAAGTATTTAATTATGTTCAGTCTCGCTGCTAGTGATTTCTTAAGATCTAAACAGTGTTGTTTCCAGCAAAATGTTATACCTAGTATTTTAAGGTTGGGGATATTTTGGATAGTTTTATTATTTATGTTGAGGTGTATTTGGGGGCAAAGTCGTCGTCGGCCCACATGAAGTAATTTACATTTTTCTATTGACAGTGAATAAAGTGTAGTAAGAAATGAGATTCTAATAAGCGAAGTATTATATGAATGCTTCATGAAAGCTCGTCGATAGTATAGTGGTTAGTATACCCGCCTGTCACCCGGGAGACCGGCGTTCGATTCCCCGTCGGGGAGCCCCTGGCGCAAGACTAATGATTTTGCCCGGAAAAAACAAATCATTATGGAAAATTTAATAAGCCTCAGGACTTGCTAAATAAGGCCAACACTGGTTCCCGGTTGTAGTGCCGCTGATGATGATGATGATTGACAGTTTGGCAAGTGAATAATTTGACCATTCTAAAATATCTTTCAATGTGTCAGTTAACATGCGTTTGCAGGAGATTAAATCACTGGCTTTACTTAAGTTGTATATATCATCGGCGTAAATACAATGATCTAGGTGTTTCTGTTTATATATTATCGTGCTTATGTCGTCAAAGGATGAAAGGAACCATTTGAAATCCGGGACGGACTAAAGCAGGGAGATGGTCTATCACCGTGTCTCTTTAACCTTGTGCTCGAGTATGTCATCAGAAAGGTACAAGACGACAACATGGCCGGATCATCCCTGAACGGGGTCACACAAGTGCTCGCATATGCGGATGACATCGCCGTTCTGGGCGATAATCTAGAGACTGTTAGTAAAAACTGTGAAATCATCATGCAAGCGGCAGAAGAGGTGGGCCTAGAAATAAATGAAGACAAAACAAAATACATGATTACGGTGAGAGCAGGTGGGTCTCAGAGAACACATATAAACGTCAGAGGTAAGATCTTTGAAAAAGTTAAAGAATTTAAATATCTGGGAACGATACTGACGGCCAGTAACGAAATGTCGAAGGAAATTAACAAGAGACTGCATTCCGGCAACGCGAGTTGGCACGCAGTCAGTAAACTGCTGAAATCCAGACTGCTATCACGTAACATAAAGCTCCGTGTCTATAGAACCATAATCATGCCAATTGTTCTATATGGATGCGAAACATGGGCTCTCACAAAACGGGAAGAAAACAAATTCCGTCTATTCGAGAATAAAGTTTTGAGAGGCATCTTTGGAGGTAAATATGACGAGGAGGCAGGACAATGGAGGAGACTCCATAACCACGAATTGGAAGAACTATATCGCAAACCTACAATAGTGAGAGTAATCAAGTCGCGAAGATTAAGATGGGCCGGACACGTGGCGCGAATGGGGAACGATAGGACCGTGCATAGAATTCTTGACGGTAGACCAACGGGAAAGAGACCGGTAGGACGGCCGCGACGGAGATGGGAGGACAATGTTAGGTTTGACCTTGAGGAGATCGGATCGAATGGTGAAGCGTGGAAGGAGAGTGCCCAGGACAGGGAAGGATGGCGAAGCCGAGTCGGTGAGGTCATGAACTTCCGGGTTCCTACAGGCCAATAAATAATAATAATAATAATAATAATAATTATGTCGTCAAAGGCGATAATAAATAATATGACTGACAATGTGGATCCTTGAGGGATTCCGTTGTGTAGCGGGAGTGCATTGGAGTATATGTGGCTGGCTCTACACTGAAATTTTCTATTACTTAGAAATGATTTGACGTACCCATATATGTTGTTACCAACTCCCCATTGTAACAATTTGTTAAGTATAACGTGAATGCCTATTCTGCCAAAGGCTTTCTCGAAGTCTAGAGAGAGGACTGTGACGTGGTTTTTAGTTGATAGACTCCTTGAGATATAGTGGACAATGTGAAGTAAGGCATCTGTTGACAGATGTCAATTTCTTGGTTGACAGATGTCAATTTCTTTGTTTCTACAAACAATAGCAAACGTTTGGCCACCATTTTTTCTAAAACCTTTGCAATACAGGGGATTAAGGATATGGGACGGTAACCCTCTATAGTATCTTTATCTTTCTTCGGTTTAGGAATAGGGATTAGGACTGCGGTTTTCCAGATTTGTGGGATATGTGATGTTTCAAATATTTTATTGTATAATTTAATGATTCTCAATTTTGTATTTTTCGAAGAGTGTTTCAACATTGGTTAGGATATTCGATCTCTCCCTGGGGGTTTCCTTTGGTTATACTAAGTACTGATTCAAATTCAGTAAATAGGATGGGTTCTTCGATGCGATGGGCCGCAGGGTTGGAGGCTTGCAAATGTGCTAAATTTTTAACGGATTCAAGTCTTTTCCGATTGAATTCGGGATGGAAGTTGTGGTTGCCTGAGGATTGCGACCAGGTTTTGGCGAAGAGTTAGCATATTAGCATTGTGTCTGTGGTTGTAGTATTTAGGGAATTAAGATAGGAGATAATTACCGGATTGTAATTTCTGCTTAAGCTGCGTATTTTATGCCATTCCGTGGAGGATTTTGGGTTGATTGTCGAAGTGAATTGAAGGAGGCTTTTTGCTTTACTATCTTTCATCCACCTACGAAATATAGCGTTAGCTTTTTTATATGTTACACGATTAGCCTCTGTGGGTCTTTTTTTAAATTGGGAGAGGGCTGCCATTTTGCATTTGCGAAGAGTTGTTTGTTCGGAGTTCCACCAAGGTACATGTTGCCTGGTTACCGGTTTAGCTTCAGTATTCGTTTGTGGTATTGAAACTTTGGCAGCAGATCTAGTTGCTTTATTGATGATTGCAGCTTCATGATTTGTATTAGGCGTATGGGCGTAGCTTGAAAGAAATTCATCAACTTTTTTTTTTCAAAAAGTGGCCAGTTGGCAGAGTCAGTTTTATCTTTTGGAGATTGATTATGATAGGATATCGGTTGTTGGATATTTATCGAAGTTAAACGGGAAAATGGTCACTATTGTAAAGATCGTCTAGAACTTGCCATGAAGTTCTCGGAAACAATTCAGGAGAGCAACAGGTGATGTCAATGTGAGTGAGAGTGTTATGGATAGAGAGGTGGGTAGGCGATCCTTCATTCAGTAGGGTAAGGTTGGAGGCGAGGAGGATGTTTTCTATTATTTCATCTCTTTTGTTTGTAGACGATGAGCCCCAGAGTACACTCCATGAATTTATGCCACCTCCAAGTATTCTAGGCTGGTTTCTTTGATTGAGTATTGACTGAAAATCATATTTATTTATCGGCTGATTTGGAGGGAGATATAAATCTATGTCGGCGCAAGGCTAATAATCTTGCCCGTAAAAATAAATTATTATGGGAAATTTAACAAGCCTCGACACTTGCTAAACAAGGCCAAGACCGGATCCCGGTTGTAGTGCCGATGATGATGATGATGATGATGATGATAAATCTATGTAGGTGAAATTTATGGGTTGTATTTCTACAACGAAAGCTTGTATATTTGTAATGATGGGGAGAATTTTATGGGGAGTACCTTTTTTAATGAGTAATCCTATACCTTGTTTATGTGGTGTATTTGCAGAGGAGTTATGGAAATAGCTTGTATAGGATTTAGGAATGATTGGTGTCGTGTTAACTGGATAATGTGTTTCTTGTAATGATATTATCCTTGGGTTATATTCTTTGATTAGAATGTTATTAGTATAACCGTTCATGTCCCATTGCAAAATGGTGAATGGTTTATGTTGTAAAGTGGGTTGTGGGCGTTCAGCCCTAATAGAGTGCTTGGGATTTGATTGTTTTGCGGAATGGGGTAGTGTATTCTTAAATTTATTTTCGTGTAGGAATGTTGGATGGATAGGATGTATGTTGTTAGGAACTTGACTCTGCTGTTCCTGATACGGCGCACTTGTACTCTGAGCAGAGTTCAAGTGTCCAGTTTCAGAAACAGCAGAGTCAGTGGCTTGGATGTTAATATTATTCTTACATATTGGAGTCATCATCTTCTAAGATGTGTACATTTTTATTTATTTTTCTCTTAGTAAGGGACGATTTGTTTTTTACCTTTAATGTGGGTGACGATGTGCATTGTGAAAGGCTATCGGCGGAAAAGCTTGTTGTAACTTGTGGGAAGGTTTGGTTGTAGTTTTGGATTGAACAAGTTGTTTGTAGTTGTGGGGGGTTGGTTGGAGTTAGTTGTGCTGTTGATGTTAGATGAGTTGATGGTGTTTGTTGAGTTGATGGTGTTGTTGATGAGTCCGATTTGGTGAAATTATATTTTACTGGTTTTAATGGCTGGTGAGGCGATGGATTTTTAATGTTGTTTGCTGTATTAGATGTGGAGGGGCCAGTTGGAAGGGCTTCTTTGAATGTTGGGGCTGGTATTATGTTTGGTTTGTTTTGTTGTTTTGTGAGTCCCTGCGATGGGTTAAACTTCAGCGTTTCTGCGAAACTTCCCGAAAGTTGATCGGGTTTGAAAACATTTTTTTCCTTGTAAATGCGTTTGGCTTCGCCCATTGAGCATTTGGTAGTGGTTTTTATCGCCAGTATTTCCTTGGTTTGAATATATGAGGGGCAGGATTTGTCTGCAGCAGAATGAGGCAGTGAGCAGTTGGCGGACATAGTACGACAACAATCGGCAGGCATATGAGGTGGGAGGTTACATTTCTCACACATTGCGGTGTTTGTGCAGCGTTTTGTAGTATGGCCGAGTCGTTGGCAGTTACGACATCTCATGGGCTTGGGGATATATTCGTTGAGTTTTGCTTTGTAAAAACCTATATCCACAGATTTTGGTGGTTGGTAGAGGTCGAAAGTAAATAGCATTAGGCCTGATGGTCGTTGGATTTTATTTCCATCCCTTTTTAAAAATTTGTAAACTTGCGTTACATTTTGTGATTGCATTTCCGAGATTATTTCTGATTCGGAAACATTTCTCGTGAAGCTTCACAGTGACGGGGCACACATTGCCTAAATTAGTTGTTTTTAGGAACCGGTCCGCGATTTTTGGTGAGTTAACTTTCACTAATAAGTTTCCGTCGCATAAGATCGTAATTTGTTCGTATTCTCGACTGATATCTATTAGTTTTTTTTTATTACAAATGGATTAAGCGACGAGATAGGTTTATCACTTTGTTTGGCCGTGATAATTAAAAATTTCGGATTTTTTACTGAGTCAGCTTCAACAGGCTTATCTCAGCGCCTGTGTCCACGACAAGGCGCGTAGTGTTCCTACGGCCAATGTCCAACGGGAGGGTGACTATCGGGACTTCAGTAGGCGAAAGCTGAGAACAGCTGGAGCTGGCCTGAGATTTTAATACGGTCGGGCTGGGTTTCCCCGACCCGACCTCTGGGAGTTTCCCGAATTCTCCCAGTTTGCCTTATGTCGACACACGGCCGTCGCATGTGTGCGTCGACTGCAAAAACCGCACCGCATCCTGCTCCTCCGTTCAGGATAGTTACGCCTGGGAGTCTCGGTAGACTCCGAACTAGCGGAACTGGAGCGGTTTTGGCCTACTTTGGGCCTACGGTACCGGGGTCGCTTTTTCCGGTTCCTAGTATCCCACGATGTGGCCCCGTGCCTCGCATCCGTCTTCGCGGGCTCCGAGTCCACGGAGCTGGGTTGCTCATCGCTGCCGCCCGACACGGGCGATCCCCGCTCGTCCCCGCCGATCGCGTCCGCCGGGCTCAAATCCTCTATATTGCCTCCACCGGGCCCACGGTTTCGTCGTCGCTGTCTTCCGCGCCTGTTGCGCCTCCTTTTATTGTTCCCCCGAGCTTCTGCCCGAGGCACCTGCCATTCTACATAGATCGTACTGGTCTTGAGTTTCTCTGTAGTGTATCCCGCGCTGGGCTTCGCCTGAGAGCTCCGATATTGTTCCCACCTCACCCTATAACTGCACCTGTGCCAGTTGTGACCTTGGCGGCCACAGAACTCGCAACAACGCTGGACACTAAAAATCCTAGCGTTTGGCGTTGCTGGCTTGTTGTTAGCAGCGGGTGGCTGAGACTCCGGAAGCGCTCTCCTATGAAATTCTCGCCGCCGAGGGGGCGGTCCCTCACTCATCGGCCCGCTCCGCTTCGCCGAGGCACAATGCGGCTGACCCCATTGGGTCTGTGTGTGGTCGCAGGACACACCTAATGTTACGCCAGCAACTCCATTCCGGTCCGGGGAGGAAGTGGTATCTCTCCATGCCCTCACGCCGGAAGAGGCCGGAATATAAACATCAGCAGTTGATTTCCCTGGGGCAGAGTCAACAAACGATACAACCCGAGGACCCAATCCCGACACATGCGGCGCCAACGCCGAGTGACGCCCCACAAATGTCGGGGAGTGACCGGGGCCAAAAGCTGAAAGGTTGGCCGACTGTTCGTCGTTCCCGGCCTAGACTCCCACATTGGATGAATCATCCCGCTGAGGCATCTCTTTCCTCGACCGCTCAAAGCGAACTAGGTGGGCCACCAGCCCATAAAACGTAGCATCACTCAACGTCAGAAGGAAGTGCCTGAGACCGTCCCCTCTCATGCCCTTAATCAACACTGGCTTGGCCATCCTCTCCAACTGGTTGGCAAAAACGGCCCTACTATGCCGACCGTAGCAGCGCTCAGCGGCCTCTTCACATCGCGCAATGGCCCGCCTCATCCAGGTAGCGAAACTCGTGGCGTCTTCGCCGGGAAGCTGCCGCATCGTGGATAGTTGTGCACATAACTCCTCATATGATACCCCGGGCTCAAAAACCTCTCTCAGACGCTCTTCTGCTTCAACGAAGGTCGCGGGAGGCCATTCCTCGAACATTCGGTAGGCCTCACCGCATAGTCTAGTGGGCAGCCACCGGAGGAAGCTATGCTCCTCCTCAGCCGCCAAGCAATCCAAAGCCCTTCTACAACCCCTGAGAAACAAAGTAAGCTTCTCGGCTGCGTTTGGCCCTTCCGGCCCAGAGAACATTGGGACCGTCTCCGAGACAAGGTCATATACTCTGTCCGCGTCCAAAATGATCCGCGCAGGGCTTGGCTGAGGGCCCAATCCCCGCCCCCTGCTCGCGGACGACGTACTCGGCGCGTCCTCCATGCTCTCGGCATCGTACTTGCGATCGTGGGGGGACATCGCTGTCGGAGAGGGAGCGTCCATGGGATCACCCAGAGAATCGTGAAAAACATCCTTACCCACCTCGGCCTCCGGCGGCTCGTGCAGCATTCCAGGCTGTGCCCGGGTGGGCGTGCCCTCTTTGTTTTCCCCCTGCCGCTGCCTCGTCAGCAGCAGCAGGCCGCCAACTCAACCTCACCTTAGGCCTAACCCAAAAAAACAAACTCGTCTTCAACAAGACTCCAAGAACCCAGACCACACACTTCACCCTGTCAGACCGACACAAAACAAACTTTAGTAACGAAACCACAATAGTAAATTTAGTTTGAAATCTGATGGAATAGCAAAAACTACTAACTAACTAAACGTATTAAACGCGTACAAACCCCATTAAGTGACCCTCAAAACATGATACAAAAAGAAAACAAACAAACCGCACACAACAGGCGTTCATCAGGCACCCAGGTCCAATCCTCGGAACGGCAAAGACGGCAAACAATGCCAAGGGAACCAATGCCCGGACGGAGGACAATAAAGATAAGGGAGCAAAAAAAAATTCAATACCATACACACCCTGGGGTCAAAAAAACAAAACGACGATTAAAAACAGCAATGTATCAGGAAAGAAAGAGAAAGAGAGAGTATCTGTACAAAATTGTGGATAATAATTGAGCCGCTCAGTGCACACTTCGATTAACTCCACTTTTTGAAAAATTTTAAATTTAAGTGTCAAAGGCCTTGGTATAGTCATAACTTTTTATATTTATAATAACTTTCCCGAATAATAAAGATTAGCACCGTTAAATGACAATTTTTTTTGGCCATTGAATAATAAGTAATTTATTTCAGAAGCCATTTCGATTAACTCCATACCCCAATGTAAATCGTTTTGGAAACGCTGTATCTGTTCTAGCTGAGCATAGACACTTATTTGTTTTTAAACAGCCGAAGATGCCCTCTCCCTCTCAATAATATAATATTGTGTGTCAGCGTTGCATTGTTAATTTTGCCCAAAAATGAACGAATTTACAATGCTGTAGCTGAAAATCCCCCTTGCCTATATGAAAACGCAGTATTAGTGGGAATTCGCAAAACTCATCATGCAACAGTGAGAAGCATAATACAAATGGTAGTTAGTATAGAAGTGATCTCGCACTCTGAATGTTACTGTGTACTTCTTAGTCTTTTCAATATTACTCCCACGTTGTTTTTAAAGAAATAATTATTATACCGTTATAATCAAGATGAGTAAGACTAATAATGTGAGTGAGGAAAGCAGTGAAGATACTTCAATACGATTTATCAACAAAAGGTCTGGCCCAAGCAGACGTTTATCGTTTTCCTCGGATTCATCGGATTGCAACAGTACAAACCCAACTAACATATCGATTGGGAGGAAAAGAAGTCGTAATCCTGGTAAATGGAAACGAAAACCAGATGATTGGTACCATATAATCAAAACATGTAAAAAGAAAGCGCCATTTCATCTAATACAAATGACTCATCAAGATTTTCTGTCAACAAAACCTTTAGAACAGTCTATCATTAACAGAAAAGTGACCGTCACAGGGCTTCCAGTAAATTGGCTTAAAATACGCTGGATAAAGTTAGAAAGGTCAAAACCCTATCTCATACAATTCAAAAATGACTATAAAGAAGATACTGAATTTCAAGCCATTAATATAAAGAAATCTTTAAAGGGTAGACCGCAAAGTTTGAAAAATATTGATCAGCCTTTATTATTTCCTAAAGGAAGAACTGTGACAAAGGAAAAATGGAGAGATATGATGGACCTGCTAAAATTCATTCCTCCTGTTAAACACGATTACTATAATAATTTGTCAACAAATCGAAATGACGAATCCTCGCCTACAGCTGATGAAGAAGACATTATGTATAATATTGCTGAAACATCCCAAAGAATAATGCCCCAAACATAAAGCTGCTATAAATTAATTAAAAAAAATTAAAACCTGTGCTCAACACTACCACTCCCCCTAACAACAATACTGAAAACTTCAATCTGGACATCATGGGATACATCCAAAGCTTACAAGCCATGCTACCTTCGCTGAGGAAGATGTCAGAAATAGAGAAAAAAGGTCAGATTCTTTCACTAATAACTTCCCATATTCTTTCCAGCTCTCTCTAAACTAACCATTATCTCCCTCAACACAGAATCCATTTACTCTAACATACGTAAGCAACACCTCCGGTTGTTTGTTGAAAAGTTTTCCCCAGATATCCACTTCCTTTCAGAGACCTGGCTCAAACCAAATTCCCGAGTTTCAATTCCCAATTACACTTTAGTTTCTAACCCCAGAACTAATGGATCTCATGGAGGTACCGGCATCTTAATTCACAAAAAATTTCAATTCAGTGAAATTAGATTCACCGGTATATCCAGCATTGAATACACAGCAGTAAAACTTTTCTGTGAGAACAATAAAGTGCTCGTCTTAGCATCCATTTATATTCACCCTTCACGACAACCAGATTTCCCAGATACTGACATTTCGCAGATTATCCAACAGTCCGTTCCCGCTCCATTTATAATCGGAGGAGACTGGAATGCTCGTCACACAGCATTCAATGATAATAAATGCAACAAATATGGTCGCCAATTGCTAGCCCTCCTCCAGTCTTATCCATATACTTACATTGACTCCCCATTACAGCCAACTCGTGTCTCTAGCTCAGCCAGGTCAACAATCGACTTCTTCCTCAAGTCCGACGATGTTTATTCAGCGGGCCCACCTACAGTCTCCTTTATATTTCCTTCTGATCATGGTTCCGTTCACACCACGATCCAAATCCCCTCTTTCGATCCACTATACTCGTCAAACCCTGTCCCAAACTTCACCAAAACAAATTGGAGAAAAGTCAATAGCGACATAGCGATAAGTTTCTCTGACTTGTATATCCCTGAAGCATCTAACTTACTCCCTACTGAAATCGATCAAGCATCTTTAAGAATAGAGCAAATTCTTAAGGAGGCTCTCAGCAACAACACCCGACAACCATTCCTCATAACTATTTAGGAAAGCCTTTGCCCAGCGTCCTAACCAAATTATTGCGCCTTAAAAAGCAGCTCCGCCGTAAACTTCATACAAGATACTGCCCCTTTATTAAAAGCCAAATCCAACTCCTATCCACTCTGATAAATGAGCAGTTGAAAAAGTTCGCAGATGAAAACTACATCTCCACACTTAAAAATATCAAACCAAATCGGGATATTTTCAAAAACATCAACCAATTAACTCGTCGTAAATATAAACCCCGAATTGACCATCTCATTAACCCGATCAGCAATAATATTGCCCAGTCCGATTCGGACATAGCAAATTGCCTCGCAGAACACTTTGCAAAGATCCATGAGCAAAATAATTCTCTCTCAACTCCTGGCTTTGAGAACACAGTAAACGAATACATCTCAAACAGATTATTCACATCTTTTACTCCTTTCATCGGTGAATTCAACAACACAAACATAGCTTCACACCCCTTAGACACTACAAATTTTCTAAGTGCGGACGAATTATCCGAGATCGTAAGATCAGGAAATAACAAAAAGTCAACTGGATTAGATGGAATCCCACGTCTTCTATTTAAAAGGCTGCGCCCACCGAATCTACTTCCCATCCTCATTCTTCTTAATCATATAATTAATGCATCGCACTTCCCAGAGAACTGGAAAACTGCGGTAGTAATTCCTATTAAGAAGCCCGGTAGTAGTAATAGTCCTTGCAATTATCGTCCAATATCCCTATTAAGTACATTAAGTAAGATACTGGAACGCAAGATCTACCAAAATCTTCTCTCATTTGCCAATGAGAATGCACTCATCCCTAACTGTCAGTTCGGATTTCGTAAGCGACAATCCACATGTCATGCTCTACTAAAACTCACACACGATGTTACAACTGGTCTCCAAAACCAAAGCCCTACTGTGTGTATATCTCTCAATATTTCTAAGGCGTTTGATTGCGTCTGGATCTCAGGACTTCTGTACAAACTGCACTCCATATTTAATCTAAACTCTCACACAACAAAGCTCTTAGCCTCATATCTTTCTGCCAGAAAATTCGTTGTGAGAATAAATTCTTCTGTCTCAGAAACCCACACGATAACCGCGGGTGTTCCCCAAGGCTCCATTTTAGGGCCAATTTTATATCTGTTATATACCTCAGATATTCCTCAACCCGTATCTCCTAATGTTGTGATGCTGAATTATGCTGATGATACATTAATTTACTCTAGCAGCAAATTTGTTAAGGCTGCAAGAAACCGCATTAACAACTTCCTCCCTAACCTATCATCATACTTTAATAAGTGGAAAATTCACCTTAATCCAAATAAAACGCAGCTCATAGTGTTCAAGGGCAAAAACGAACACTGTACAAACAACACTAGACGTTGCCACAACAAAATTAAGTTCAACTGAACAATACTCTGATAAAACCCTCCAAAACCCTAAAATATCTGGGAATCACTTTTTCTAATAACTGGTCTTTTTCCTCCCACATTAAAAATTCCCTTCAAAAAGCCACAATTCAGCTTAATCTCTGTAGAAGAGTAATGTGGAAACCTAATAGTCTCTCTCACAAAGTCAAACTGCTCATTTACAAACAAATTATCAGGCCCACACTCACGTACGCGTGCCCATTGTGGTACCATATCACTCCCTCCCAAATGGAGAAATTACGAGTATTCGAAAGAAAATGCTTTAGGTATGTCTCTGGGTTACATCGTCGTCCTAACTCCTATAAGTACTATAGTAACGTCGAACTCTACAATACCGCTGGTATCGAGCGCCTCGATAGACGATTCCTCGAACTGTCTATCAAATTTATCGAAAACCTACGAAATAATCCCAATCCCATAATAACCTCGCTCTTAGAGAACCCTCTAGATATCAGAACTAACTATCCCAACTGTCTCCACACCAGAGCTATCTTCGCCTCAGGCAGACTGGTAAATGATTCAAATGAGATCATATACCACAACACCGAAGTTACCCCTAACCAGTTCAAATACTGTAACGTCCAACCATTTTCCAACATCCTACGCTTTTCCAACGAACAACCGGAGAGAAATACTCTACCACTAACCCATAACTGACCTCATTCCACATCCTTTAATTCATAAATCCCATTAATTATAAAACTTTGTTTTGTTTATAGCTCATTTTATAATAATCAGACTAAGTTAGGTTAAGTTATATTTATATTTATATTTAGGGTTAAGTTTAGATTAAGTAAAGTAAAAATAAGAAATTCCTGGTTTTCTGACCTTTTCCAGGAAGACAAAACCCTACTAAATGTATAAACACACATCTAGCCTGTAACTCTTAAAACATTGTTTGGAAAATGTATTATAATAATAATTACATGTAAGCAATTGTCACGAATTTAATTTTAAGTCACTGTATTACTTAAATGTACAAATTTTAATTATGGTCAATAAATACAGTTTAAAAAAAAAAATAAAATAAAATAAAACCTGTGCTTAAAATGTGTAAAATTTAACTTTTTCTTAATAAAAACTTAAAAATGTAAAGTATAAATTTAATCTTATTATTTTTTTTCAGTTGCCAAATCGATTAACTCCACCAGTCACATAAAAACTGTAACATTACTGACGATTGTTTACTTTTTTATTTATTTTATATACCGTAAGATGAAAGCTATATCTGCAATTGTGCATTCTACATTACATATTTGAATTCATATCATCACAGGAATTTTTAAAAACAATATATATTACATCATCGCGTTTCTCAACTTTTTGTTTTATGGAGTTAATCGATGTGTGCTCTGAACGGCTCAATTCAAAATCTTGGAATTCCAAATTAACATATAAATGGACCTCATTAAAAACTTCATACCAAATCACCATCAGTAGGATATACAAATTTTGAAACAAAAACAAGAATATTACATCGAGTACATTTAGCTTAACAAAACGGAGTATTCAGGTAAACTCAGAAATTCAAAATATAAAGTTTTACAATAATACAAACAATTTTTTCTCGACAAAATTGGATTCACTAAAGCATTTAGGATCTCACAAAATTTCGATCTGGTGACAGTAATGTATTAAGTATATAATTCTAAGTTTAAGACTTCGTAATTGAAATATGGTATGTTTATAAGTTTTAAATTCAAGTCTTTGAAATTGACATCTAACATATAAATAATTCCAATTTTATGTAAATTTTTCATCTAAATAATGTTTGCTTTGCAGCTACTGTCTCACAATTCACAGTTGTAAACGATGAAAAGCACCAAGAAAAATCATCCACAGCGCCAGTGCAACGTTATCCCGCTACTCGATTACCGCTCCTAGGCCAGTTAGCAACAGTGTACATAATTTTGAAACGTTTTTCTTTCTTCTTTCTTGGTATTCAGTAGGCCAGATCTTGATGTTTCCCAGGTTCTTTCAGGATTCGGGATTTTCGAGCGCTTACGAGTTTTAAACCTTGGGCTTCCTCGAATCCTGTCCGCAGCGCCTGTTTTGTTGTATAATTATTTATAAAAGTTTTGTCTTGTTTTGTCAGACATTTATACCATAAAGTTTTGTTAGAATGTGATGTTGAATACGGGGTTGAGGTTGCTGGGATCGCTTCCACAGCGCCAATTTTGATATATGATTCTTTCGATAGCTGGTCAGTTATTGGTGCACTGTGCCTGTCCGTAGTGTCAGTCCTGTTAGATAATCATTCTTTGGCGGTGGCGGTCCGTTAAACACCCAGCACAGTTAGTAATGTAAAAACGGGTACTGTACCGGTCCCCTTGCGTCACCTCCGTTGGGGCTGCAATCTATAGGCTTCAAACACAATGTCCTTACCTCCAATTTCCGCTTGCAAAACTCATTAGCTGCCACCAGATTCCTCGCCATTTCTCCTTTATCACAAAAACACCAAGATGTTAGTTTTACTAATAAAAACTTTACTTTGAACTTTAATTTGACAACTGGAAGTCCTTCGTGGACTGCTTAATTAAACTAAACTAAATGAACACATTACAAAAAAAAAAGGATTTCCTTCTTGGAAATAAAGCAAAAAATTTAACAATTCAATAAAAAGGGTATAACGAAAAAACACATCCTCGTGGATGGAGGAGGGTAACATTTTTTTTTTTTTAAACTGTATTTATTAACCATAATTAAAATTCGTACATTTAAGTAATACAGTGTTAAAATTAATTTCGTAACAATTGCTTACATGTAATTATTATAATAATATATACATTTTCCAAACAATATTGTATGAGATATAAGAGCGTGTTTGTAAATTTAGTGGTATTATCTTCCTGGAAAAGGTCAGAAAACCAGGAATTTGTTTTTTCAACTTTACTTAATCTAAACTTAATCCTAATTATATAAATAACTTAACCTAATTTAGCCTGATTACAGTATGGTTTTCCTAAAGCCATAAACAAAGTTTTATAATTAATAAGATATTTGAATTAAAGGATGTGGAATGAGGTCAGTTATGGGTTTGGGGAAGAGTATTTCTTTCCGGTTGTTCGTTGGAAAAGCGTAGGATGTTGGAAAATGGTTGGACGTTACAGTATTTGAACTGGTTAGGGGTAACTTCGGTGTTGTGGTATATGATCTCATTTGAATCATTTACCAGTCTGCTTGATGCGAAGATAGCTCTGGTGTGGAGACAGTTGGGATAGTTAGTTCTGATATCTAGAGGGTTCTCTAAGAGCGAGGTTATTATGGGATTGGGATTATTTTGTAGGTTTTCGATAAATTTGATAGACAGTTCGAGGAATCGTCTATCGAGGCGCTCAATACCAGCGGTATTGTAGAGTTCGACGTTACTATAGTACTTATAGGAGTTAGGACGACGATGTAAGCCAGAGACATACCTAAAGCATTTTCTTTCGAATACTCGTAATTTCTCCATTTGGGAGGGAGTGATATGGTACCACAATGGGCACGCGTACGCGAGTGTGGGCCTAATAATTTGTTTGTAAATGAGCAGTTTGACTTTGTGAGAGAGACTATTAGGTTTCCACATTACTCTTCTACAGAGATTAAGCTGAATTGTGGCTTTTTGAAGGGAATTTTTAATGTGGGAGGAAAAAGACCAGTTATTAGAAAAAGTGATTCCCAGATATTTTAGGGTTTTGGAGGGTTTTATTAGAGTGTTGTTTAGGTTAAGTTTAATTTTGTTGTGGCAGCGTCTAGTGTTGTTTGTACAGTGCTCGTGTTTGCCCTTGAACACTATGAGCTGGGTTTTATTTGGGTTAAGGTGAATTTTCCACTTATTAAAGTATGATGATAGGTTAGGGAGGAAGTTGTTAATGCGGTTTCTTGCAGCCTTAACAAATTTGCTGCTAGAGTAAATTAATGTATCATCAGCATAATTCAGCATCACAACATTAGGAGATACGCGTTGAGGAATATCCGCGGTATATAACAGATATAAAATTGGCCCTAAAATAGAGCCTTGGGGAACACCCGCGGTTATGTTGCGGGTTTCTGAGACGGAAGAATTTATTCTCACAACGAATTTTCTGTCAGAAAGATAAGAGGCTAAGAGCTTTGTTGTGTGAGAGTTTAGATTAAATATGGAGTGCAGTTTGTACAGAAGCCCTGAGATCCAGACGCAATCAAACGCCTTAGAAATATCGAGAGATATACACACAGTAGGGCTTTGGTTTTGGAGACCAGTTGTAACATCGTGTGTAAGTTTTAGTAGAGCATGACATGTGGATTGTCGCTTACGAAATCCGAACTGACAGTTAGGGATGAGGGCATTCTCATTGGCAAATGAGAGAAGATTTTGGTAGATCTTGCGTTCCAGTATCTTACTTAATGTACTTAATAGGGAGATTGGACGATAATTGCAAGGGCTATTACTACTACCGGGCTTCTTAATAGGAATTACTACCGCAGTTTTCCAGTTCTCTGGGAAGTGCGATGCATTAATTATATGATTAAGAAGAATGAGGATGGGAAGTAGATTCGGTGGGCGTAGCCTTTTAAATAGAAGACGTGGGATTCCATCTAATCCAGTTGACTTTTTGTTATTTCCTGATCTTACGATCTCGGATAATTCGTCCGCAGTTAGAAAATTTGTAGTGTCTAAGGGGTGTGAAGCTATGTTCGTGTTGTTAAATTCACCGATGAAAGGAGTAAAAGATGTGAATAATCTGTTTGAGATGTATTCGTTTACTGTATTCTCGAAGCCAGGAGTTGAGAGAGAATTATTTTGCTCATGAATCTTTGCAAAGTGTTCTGCGAGGCAATTTGCTATGTCCGTATCGGACTGGGCAATATTATTGCTGATTGGGTTGATGAGATGATCAATTCGGGGTTTATATTTACGACGAGTTAATTGGTTGATGTTTTTGAAAAGATCCCGATTTGGTTTGATATTTTTAAGTGTGGAGATGTAGTTTTCATCTGCGAAGTTTTTCAACTGCTCATTTATCAGAGTGGATAGGAGTTGTATTTGGCTTTTAATAAAGGGGCAGTATCTTGTATGAAGTTTACGGCGGAGCTGCTTTTTAAGGCGCAATAATTTGATTAGGATGCTGGGCAAAGGCTTTCTTAAATAGTTATGAGGAATGGTTGTCGGGGTGTTGTTGCTGAGAGCCTCCTTAAGAATTTGCTCTATTCTTAAAGATGCTTGATCGATTTCAGTAGGGAGTAAGTTAGATGTTTCAGGGATATACAAGTCAGAGAAACTTATCGCTATGTCGCTATTGACTTTTCTCCAATTTGTTTTGGTGAAGTTTGGGACAGGGTTTGACGAGTATAGTGGATCGAGAGAGGGGATTTGGATCGTGGTGTGAACGGAACCATGATCAGAAGGAAATATAAAGGAGACTGTAGGTGGACCCGCTGAATAAACATCGCCGGACTTGAGGAAGAAGTCGATTGTTGACCTGGCTGAGCTAGAGACACGAGTTGGCTGTAATGGGGAGTAAGGGGGGTAACTACTGACTCTACAGCTTATATCAATCTCACTCGAAAGACACACACACAATCTCTCTCTCCCCCATGATCACACCATCCTCCAACGAAAAACTTTCAACAACATCGCAACTCAACGACACAGGTTCGTGCACCTGCTTGCAATTAATTGATATTGTGGAACGTGTTCGTTCACAATATAGTTAACTTGATTTATTCATTTTTTATGTATGGCAATAAGATATCTCTTAATGTACATTATCTTCAACGTGTGATAATTAATATCTATCCCCAAATTATCCTCCTCCTCGATGGGGCACCGGTAGTGGGAGAAGCCATTACGCAACACATAAAGATATTCCAGTTTAATTAAAAATACCGGCGTTGGATATTGTCACCATAAATTAATTTAGTGATTACCAAAGTCATCTAGTAGATTGTGCATTACGAAAATAAATTTTCCTGTATGAACACATTGTTTCAAAATATATAATTCATCAAGTGTAAATAATATCCAAGGACAAATAAAGGAACAATAACATTAAAACTAACTTACTGTGTTTTCTTCTACTTCTGGAGTGGAGTTCCGTTTTTCTTGAAGAACTTTTCTCGGTGATTACCATCGGCGCTTTTTCATTTCTTTTCGGACATCGTTGATGAACAATTCTTGGCGTCGGAATAACTTGATGGGGATTTGAGTGAAACAGTGTCCTTGTATTGGCAACAATACCTAAAACCCCCCATAGTACACGCCAGCGTGCGTCATAGTAATAAAGATTTTCCATAGATCGTCGCACGTTAATTCTGGTTTCACGTATTCTTTTCTATAAAACGCAATGAACGGCACTTCTAGCTGTTGATTACGCATAAAATCTAGATCTTGCTTGATCTTTCCCACCGTATGTGGTGGCTTACGATAGCGGTCTCGACCTCCAGCATCAGTTGATTTCTCTTGTTCGGAGACTGTTGATTTACAAAACGCCAGTTTGTAAATCCATTCAGGTTCATCTTGTAGTTCATTGGATCCCTCCGGAACAGGCGCAACCGGAACTTCGCGCGATTGCATTCACTCAGGAATATCCGTTTTACGGATTTCATTGTTCAAATCCGTAAAGTGACCTCTTTTCAATTCACTAGGTTCGTACTCGTCAACTTTAAAAACAGTCTTTCGGGTAGATTTCTTTTTAGTTGGTTTCTTGGGTCGTTTTTCACGTTCCCCAATACCGTCTTCTTCTTCGTAGTCATTACCTTCCGATTCGGGTTCATATTCTTCCTCGTCATACTTAGTGAAATCTTCATAGTCGAAATCTACACCGAGAATGTCCTGACTTTCTTGCAATGACGCATCAGTGAATAGAAGTCGTATTTTCTTCCTCTTCTCAGCACTTGGCCTTCCTTCGTCGTCTACAATAAAATCATCAGCATCAGATTCCCATTCCTCATCATCATCGAAATGTTCTGCAGCCTCAGTTTCCTTCCTTCTACGTTCAGAGTGGCGTTCAACATCGTCTTGGTCGTCGAATAGCTGTTCGGCTATAGCCTTCCGTGCTAAACCTTCATCGACGTGCTGTTCCTCTCCCATTTCATCCTGCCTCGCCTGCAGTCTGGCAGAGTTCCTTCGATGCCCGATAGTTTTTCCTGCAGTTGTGAAGTTTGTTGTGCCAGCTGGTTCTCCATACGTGAGGACTGTTTTGCCAGCTGCTCCTCCATGCGTGCGGAGTGCTGTGCCATTGCTGCTAAAAGCATCTTCATGTCAAATGCTGGCGCTGGCTGCAGCTCTGCCAACTGCTCTTCGACTTTTGATGAACCTCCTGAAGCATCATGACAAAACTCGTGTCCATCAACATCGATGCCCGCACTCTCCATTGCTTTACGCAATCGTGCTTATAGATCTGCCTTATTCCTTGTCACAGGCAATCCTCGAGACTCCAATTCTTCTCTTAAATGGGACATTCTCCAGTCAGCAAACTTCACCATGATTTAGGATTATTCCAGGTCCACAACTACACTTCCAGATGATATAGGATTATTCAGCAATCGAACATACAGGGCAAAGTCTCTGCTTTCAACCCGGCCAAGGCCAGGCCGATCCTTGTCCCTGTTCAATCCAAGTTGACATGCAGTCTGCACGTGACGCCCCTGGATAGTTACTTTGGCACCGGCCAAGTAGTGAACCAATGCATGCAGCGACAACCTGAGAAAAGTTGGCGCAAGGCTAATAACCTTGCCCGGAAAAACAAATTATTATGGACAATTCAACAAGTCTCGGATAGGGACCGAACACCAGTGGACAGACTTGCTAAATAAGGCCGCCAAGACCGGATCCCGGTTGTAGTGCCGATGATGATGATGAATTTATTTATGATATTTTAGCGGTATTGTTCAGTTAATCGTACACCGCCAACACGAAATTAAGCAATTCATCTATCCTATTACATTACTTTATTGTTCGAGTTATATCACAGGTTTTAACAAAATAAATACAAATGTTTTGATTCTCACCGCCGGCTGATGATGACTCCCTCTGGTGCTTTTCATGTCTCGTTTCTTAATTTTCTTCATCCTATTCCCCCCTTGTTAGTGCGTTTGCATCGTACACACATAATAGAAAACTCATGGTGTTCTTCTTGAACAATTGCAGGTCATGGGGTTCTGGAAACACCGACACCGGGAAGGAGTTCCATAGATTTCTTTTTCTGTAAAAAAATGAGTTTTGGTAGAGAGATGAACATGCCGTTGAGAGATGGATCACAAATTGGTGGAATCCATCGGAATACCTTGTGGGATGCAAATAAACCGAATTTCGTGAAATTATATTACAGACCTCCAAGGAACAATCCACATGGTAAAATCTGTAAATGAGGCAAATGTCCTTCGATGTGATAGTGTAGTTTTGATGTTAGAGTTGCCTTTTCGAATAATTGGGTTCGTTCTCGAAACTCTGTCGATGCTCGACTAATAAAGGCATTTTGCAACATCAGGGGCATCGGTTTCATCAATACGAATGCAAACGCTGTCCACCAATGTTTGCAAACAACGAAATCTGATATCTTTGCTCTAACTGAGTCCCAGGTCGATTCGTCAACTGATTCGAGATACGTTTGTTGCTCAGAATATGACTTGCATTCGAGATTCCGTTTTAAGCGTGGACTCTGCATCTTCATGCGAGCCAATCTGGCTTCCCAGAGAATAGAGGCGTTGGTGCCCAATATCTTGGACATCATGTGGTTGAAAGTCGATCCCAAGGTGAGATACCACCCCGTCATGCTGTGCATTCCGCGATATCGTCGGGAGAAATTTTCGACTATGTTTCGGATGTATGGCTGATGACCTGGACTGAGACGGAGATAAGTCATGATGTTATCTTCTGAGATAGAGAAAATCCGAAGGTAAGCTAGTTTCCCATTCGGATCTCCGAGGGGGACTATGTCAGGGGGAACAATATGCAAATATTCTTATAATTAACCGAACCGGGCTCTGTTGGCGTTTGACTGAAAACGGCAATTTGTAACATCAGGGGTATCGGTTTCACCAATACGAATGTAAACGCCGTCCACCATTTTCTACAAACAACGAAACCTGATATCCTTGCACTAACTGAGGCCCAGGTCGATTCGTCAACTGATTCGACATATCTTCGTTGCTCAGGATACGACTTACATTCGAGATTCCGGTTTAAGGGTGGAGTCTGCGTCTTCACGCGGTCCGATCTGGCTTGCCAGAGGATGCAGTCGTTACAACCCGGTAACTTGGACATCATGTGGTTAAAGATCGTACTGAAGAATTCTGTTAAATTTCTTTGTTGTCCTTATCGCCCCCCGAATGATGATCGACCAGCGACATTTTTGAGCATCTTTCACGTACCGTCGACTGGATACAGATCAACCACCCGGCTTCTGAAATTGTCGTCTTTGGAGATTTTAATGTGCACACATCTGGCTGGTTGGTATATTCTCACAGAACCGACGAGGCTGGGACGGGAACTGAGATGTTCGCTGTTAGCCGCAATTTGTTTCGACTCGTGGAGGAACCTACGTGAGTGCCGGATACTCGAGGTGATTATGCGAACCCCCTGGATCTGTTTTTGGCATTCCAGCCGAGCATTTATACCGTGGAGGTTTCTGTGCCACTGGGAAACTCAGATCACTGCTTGGTATCGGTCGCACAGCCACTTGCCTTTCAAACGAATAACCGATCTAAGAACTATAATAATAATACATGATATAGGAAGAATAGAATACATTTTTAAAAGAAAACATATCAGTTATTGTGACATGTTATAAAAACATTAGTTATTGTTCGCCGAAAGACATAAGAAAAATGATAATGTATAATTTAGAGTGCTTCCGAAGAGCCAGTAAGTTAATGTAAGAGTGATATTTGTAAAATATAAGTTAACATTTAGTCTTAAGTAAAATCTGTAATTGAATTGTTAAATAAATGTGGAGATAAAAAAAACGATCTAAGAAGCTTCGCCATGTATGGTGATATGGGGCTGCTAACTAGGACGATATGCGAGATTACTTCGCATCCTTTCCGTGGTCAGAGATGTGCTTTGGAGACTCCGATGTTAACGTATGCGGGGAGTCGGTCACGGAGAGTATTCTGCTCGGGATGGAGATCTACATTCCGCATTCCATCAAACGATGTTCATCTGACAAACCTTGGTTTAATAAAAAAATGCGAGCAGAGTACAGCGGCAAAAAATATAGCTTTTAAACAATGGCGTTCTAATCCCACCGAGGTGAACAGAACGAATTTTGTTAGAATCATAAACGCGTGCAACCAGATGATTGATCACACAAAGAAGGCTTACAACGACAGGGTGACCAATAAACTCTTTGAAAGCCCAACTAGTTCGCGTTACTTTTGGTCAATGGCAACGGTTGCCAGCAATAACTTCCCTTCCTCCTCTTTTTCCCAGTTAGTGACGGACAGTGGGACACTAATCATAAATTCCAAACATAAAGCTAATGTGTTCGCGAATTTATTTTCCGTGAATTCAAACCTCTATGCTGGTCTTTTGGAACCACCTGTGATCGCGCGGAATGTGAGATTTCGCCTGCGTACTATTCAACGCTTTCTACGTGGACAGGAGTGTAAGAAGGCAACCGGCCCGGACGGAATACCAGCAGTAGTCCTTAAGAACTGTGATCCAGATCTATCGCCGGTTCTTGGCAAACTCTTTCGCTTATCTTATGCACGGATGACATTTCCTACCTGCTGTAATGTAGCTCGAGTTCAGCCAATCTCCAAGAAAGGAAAAATATTGTGTCCCACAAAATTACCGGCCGATAGCGTTATTGTCTATGTTATCTAGGGTAATGGAAAAGGTCATCCATGCCGATTTAACTAAGCAATTGGAGTGCAACGGATTTCTGAATGATCGTCAATACGGATTCCGTGGCAGGCGGTCCACTGGAGACCTTTTGACACTTATAACCGATATATGGACATATGCGAGAAATATTTTACTCCGGCCCAACTTCTTCTCCTATATAAATCCCAAATTAGACCCGCGCTCGAATATTGCTCTCATGTTTGGAATTCGGCTCCTAAACATACCCTCGACCTATTTGAGAGCATACAGAGACGCGCGATCCGCCTGATCGGGGAAACGGCGCTGACGTTGGGACTACAGTCGCTATCACATCGAAGGCGCGTAGCTGACCTCTGTCTGTTTTACAGATATTATCACGGGTACTGTTTTTCGGAGATTCGTGGTATTGTTCCGCACAATTTGATTTATATGCGCTCCACAAGACAATCCGACAGATCACACCACGTTGCGGTTCATCTCTCGACGGCAGGAACATCTCTGCACCAGAACTCGTTCCGTTACAGAACAGCGATTATATTTTAATCTACTGTTTGTTCGAATTTAAATACTAAAATTTTGAAACTCAATGCAAGTTGTTTTACATTTGAGCAGCTGCGAAGTGTGCTCATGGGAATCGTTTAAATTCATTGTTGCCTGCTTTGCGTGTTAATAGCGACGGGATATTGATTAGAATTATTTGGATTTTGGATAGAATATGATGATGTTGCATGCATACATGACAATAACGTTCATACATTGAACTTTCAACCAAGTGGTATCATACATTCAAGTTTTAATAACTTTCAACGAAAAGATATTGTTGCGGATTTGCAAGTAAAAGTAGTGGAGAGAATCTACTACGTTCACCGTCTAGTACATTCACCACCCAGGATATTCACAATAGGGATGTACGTGTAGTACTCGCTTTTCGATTTCCCCAATGCCGATTTAATTTTGTTATACCCTACTAAATCGTCGCATGTAAAAATTATCTTAAAATTATTTATCCGTTTTGTTTTAAAAGTTTTGCATGTCAACTCACCCAATTTTATGAGATCCTTTGTCTCCATGTAGCTGATGCAGATAGGAGGTACTTTCTCCCTTTTTTTGACAGGCACCTGCTGAGTTGTTTCCTGCTGTTGGTGTGGTTCCTGCTGTTGATGTGGTTCCTGCTTTTGTTATCTTGTCGTGTTTTCTTTGTTTTCGTGGGTTGCTGTTGTCTTTGTTCTTGCTGTTGTTGTTGTACCATTTTCGTTTTTCGCTCGTTCTGGCTCAGTTTGTTTTTTAGTTTAACAACTTCCTCCATTTGTTTGTCCAGTTGTCCGTGGAGGACCTCAATCTGATTACTAACGTCTGCATTTGTTTCGCTGACAGCTAGTTCTTTGAATTGTTTTCCTGAGCCCCTGAGTACTGGGCACCACGGGTGTTGTCTTCGTCATGGCTGTTGACAATCAACGTGTCTGTATCCTTATTTTCATTTGTTCTAAGGCGTTTAGCCTTTAGATTTATGTCCGTATTACCATTTTGGCATCCATTTGTTTTACGTCCATATTATGGACCGCGTGTTCTCACTTTTTTATTGTTTTTTTTTTTTTTTTGATCTACGTCCGTATTATGGAAAGTATTCACTTTTTTTGTTTGAAGGACAAATAGATTTATTGCGTGAAGGAAAACAGATTGTGGCCTCGCGCACACACTCACAATGTTCACGCACTCACACGTAAACACCGTTCACGTGTTACTCACACACTTTTTGTATTAAACTGTGTTCTTGGTTTTGACTGTCACAACACGTGGCTTCGTTCTCTTTTATTTGATTATATTTATATATATTAACTTTGTTTTAACTGTTTTTATCACTGGAAATTATTTGTTTATAAATAGTCTTTATATTTCAGCCACTCGCGACTCATAAAAGCAACTTTTCTCATTTAACTCGATCGCCGAATTGAAAACACGTCCGCACTCGGTCACTGTGTATTGTTGATTGTTACAATGACAGTTCTTCGATGAAGCTGCACTGTCAGATGGTTGTTGACAGGCGTCATATGTGTTTGTTGGGGAGAGTACTTGTCGATACTTGCTGCAACAACCACCATTCTTCCAAAGAGTGGACACAAAGCCCTTTCTTTTCACAGTGAAAGCCAATCTTTCTGTGCATATCGGGTTGGTCGATGATCTGTCAGCTCAAGAGTTCTTGCACGCCTTCACGAGGCTTGTGTTACAACAATGACTATGTGTTTCACGTCGGAAAGAAGCAAACGAATATTTACGTTGCGGTGCAAACGTATCTTGAATTATCGGATCACAACCACCAGGCAAAGAAGAACATTTTGTATTACTATTTACAATTGATTTTCCATTTGCTATTTTAACAAACTCACTTTATTTCACCCAAAACAATATAACGATGAAGTTCGTAACTGAATTTACCGCGAAAAATATACTAACGACGGATTGACTGTAAAAATATATGTATCGACGACGACGAATTTTTATTGCACACTCTTACTGCCTGCGAACGACTGGTTTTTCTGTTACCTTTTTGAACGAAACAGTTTCACCGTGACCTTGTTTTCTCGGCCACTGACCTGCAATCCCTTTACGATACGTCTCCATCCCATATCTCTCACGTTGACCTCAATTCAAGCCGCCCTTTCTATTGGCCGTTGCTTGTGGAAGGTACGTAAACGTTTGGAACATAATTGTTTCCATTTGCTTCACACGTTCCTTCGGTCTCCGCCTTGGTCGACATTGCAAGTATTATGCCGAAGGCAGTTGGTTGGTCGAAGGCGTGTCCTACGGTCTGTAGCGTCCTACGAACGCACAATTCCGCCCAGGTAAGGTTCCAAACCTTCAAGGAACTTACTTAGCTTATCCATTACACGTGCCCACAGACACGTATCCCCAAAGCTCCTAATCAGACCTGTAATAAGGGCATAGGAAGCTGCAACAATGTTGAACCCGACTTTAAAAAAAACAAGGAACTTAACGTTCAAAAACTTTCAGTATCGAGTCGACGCATCCATTCATAATATGCAAAAACAATCCCAGATTACAGGCCATAAATCTTCCATCCGAAACATCTGCACGATGTTTCCAAGGAATTATATTTTCGGTAAATTAACCGAACCAGGGAGGCATACTCGGGTAGCTAAAGGCAATTAGCACCTCTAATTCCGGGCAACAACCCAAAAATCCAACAGCTAAAGCATCGCATACAGATCTCCCATCTTAAACATCTGCACGCGCCAGACGAACTCTCGAACAGTAAGGACGTAAATTTTAACCGTATTGTGCAGTGAAAGAATTGTGAACACAAAACCGCGTGTGAATATTTTATTACGGTACTGTGCGTGTTGTAAGTGTATTGCTTTTGTTAGTGTACTTTAAATTAACCGGTTCCAAAGTAAAGCAAAAGTAAAAGAGAAATAAATAAAAAATGGCCTTAGGGCCAAAGCAGCACACCGGCAACAGATTCGGTATGTTGCAGGAAACGTCCTTGGGTGACGTCCCCGTCAATAAAAAAAAACGGCAGGCATTTAGTCCTATTGAATCGAACTTCCCGGAATTACCAACAAAGACAAGTGAAAAAAACCCGAAATTTATACAAATTGTTCCTAATGACGCGACAAAACCTCTGACCGGAGTGAACGTATTCGTGTTAAAAAGAGCTATAGACTCAATTAGTACACAATATGAAAAAGTGTCCATGCTAAGAGACGGTTCAATTCTCTTACTAGTGAAAGATGAACAAACAGCTCTACGTTTTGTAAATACCAAACGGTTCGATCAACTATGTCCGGTAACAATAAAGTTGCATCCGAAATTAAACCTCTCGAAAGGTATTGTTTACGCACCATACCTAATTAATGTTCCGGAAGAAGACATCGTCCAAGAAATGAAACCTCAAGGAGTGGTAAGTGTCCATAAATTTAAAAAATCGCAAAATGGCGAAATCAGGGCCTCCGGACTAATGTTGTTTTCATTTGACCGCTTCAATCCACCGAGTAACATAGAAATCGGATGGTACAAAGCCAAAGTAAATGAGTATATCCCAAGACCAATGCGCTGCCGCCAATGCCAACTACTCGGACATACAGCCAAATGGTGCAAACGAAACCCAGCGTGCAACAACTGCAACCTTCCTCCACACCTCGACTTAGAATGCGCCCGAACCCACTGTGCCAACTGTCAAGGCCCTCACCCTGCTTCATCACCATCATGCCCCAATATATAGAAAACCAGTCCATTCTTGAAATACAAACGAGAAATAAAATTTCTCTATCCGAAGCGAAACGGATATATAGGGAACGAAATCCCACGCCATCAAACAAACCAAAGGAATCCTATGCCGCACTCCTCAAAACAACAGCCACACATATAGCATCACCAATAAAAGAAACTACAAAACAAAACCCAACAAAAACTACACTCCAACCAACATCGACAAACACTTCATCCATTTCAAACTGCCCTTCTACATCTGCAGAATACCGTAAAGCCATACAAAACCAATCACCTCTAATCATAAAACCCACAACAACTAACCGTAACAACGAACCTATACCTATTAAAAAAAACACTAACATAAAAATAAATGAACCCACCATTCAAGAATTATTAAACTCCCCACTCCCTCACAATAACCACATATAACCCTAACACTCCCAACGAAAGCACAGTCTCTGTGTCTCGAGAAAATCCCAACTCGGGCCGAAGCAGACAGGGCTTCGGCTTGAATGGATCAACACTCGAGACACGGAGACTGAACCCTTACAACAACAAAATCCCCAATAGCAGCAGGTTTAATATACACAATAGCATTCATGTCCATAAACTCACAATACTACAGTGGAATCTGAACGGACTCAAAAACAATATGCATGAGCTCCAAATACTCATCAAAGATCTGAAACCATCCATAATAGCTCTACAAGAAACGCACATCCGCCACGACTCTCGGGCCACAGGACCCAAAGAATACGCGGCATTCTTCCACAACCTTACGGAAAATGTTGCTTCTAAACATGGTACAGGTATACTTATACATAGATCAATCCCACATAAACTTATGTAGTACACTCTGCAATCTCGGTCGTAGCAGTAGAAATAAATATCGGCAGAAACCTCACGATAATATCAGCATACACCCCCACATCCCAACCAATAACGATACACGATCTACCACTATCACAGATAGCATCCAAACACCGATACTACTCCTCGGAGATTTTAATGCGTGGAGTCCCATCTGGGGATCTTCGTCCACTAATAAAAGGGGAAGAACCGTAGAGAAATACATACTGACCGCAAATCTAGCACTACTCAATAACGGTAGCCACACACATTTTTCCACTCCCAAATCTTTCACACATGTAGACTTATCACTAGCCTCACCTCAATTGGCCCCAATGTGCACTTGGAATACTTTACCCAACCTGCACGGGAGCGACCACTTTCCAATAATAATAAACATTAACACTAGCATGTGTCCCAAACCCTCCAAACTTCTTCCTAAATTCCAAACCGAACTAGCTAATTGGAGTAAATTTCAAAATATAACTACCCAGGCATTAAGTCAACATGTAGAGAGTCAAAATATTAATCAAGAAACAGCCATAATCACTAAAGCAATCCGAATAGGAGCAAATGCCTCGATACCACAAACAAGTCGAAAACTCCATAAGGCAGTAGTTCCCTGGTGGAATCCAGTATTGGACAACCTAAGGAAGAAAAAACAAGAAGCCTGGAGAATTTTCAAAAGATTCCCCTCCGATTTTAACCTAATCAATTATAAAAAGTTAAATGCTCTTTTTCGCAAAAATGCCAAGGAAGAAAAAAGAAAAGCCTTCCAAACATTTACCGAAAAGTTAAATCCGAACTCTACTCCCAGAAAAATCTGGGCGGATATAAAAACGCTAACTGGGCAGTATCGCCCCCTCTCAATAAAATGCATGAACACCGACTCAGGCACTCTCACATCTCCCCAGCAAATTGCAGACTATCTCGGCAAAACATGGTCAAACTACGCAGAAGACGTAAACTTTCACCCGTCATTTCTCTCTGCCAAAAGAGACACAATTAGCCCGTCCCCTCACACAAGCCCATCCTCTAAATTAATAGATCTCCCGATCAATAAAATTGAATTAGAGTCAACCCTACACGGCGCCACAGGTAAAACACCAGGATATGATCGAGTCGATTACATAATGTTAAAGAACAGTCCACCACTCCTGAGACACCGAATACTCCATCTCTTCAATAACATACTCCAAACAGGTGTAATTCCACAAGTGTGGAAAATAGCCACAATTGTACCCATACCAAAACCCACGGGCGAACCGACTTCGGCAAAAGGATATCGCCCAATATCGTTACTCCCATGTCTAGGAAAAACATTTGAAAAAATTGTAGCTACACGACTCAACTGGTTCATGGAGAAAAACAATCTAATAAGCATTGAACAGGTTGGTTTCAGGCAAGGACGTGGAACGATTGATGCGCTACTCCATATCGACAACTTCATCACATCTTCTTTGTCAACCAAAAAGCATACAACAATTCTCTCCATAGATTTTGAAAAAGCGTTCGACCGGATCGGCCCTCATGTGATTTTGAATAAATTAGCGCAATGGAGAGTTGGTAACAATATGTTCTACATAATCAAGTCCTTTCTTTCCAACAGGAAGTTTAGAGTCAAAACAGGTGGTGCATTCTCACAAATATACAACATAAAAAACGGTATTCCACAGGGTTCTCCACTATCAGTCCTATTATTCGCTATAGCCTTTGACGGAATAAACGACATTCTCGTAAAATATAAAAACATAAAACACTGCCTCTACGCTGACGACCTAGTTATTCTAACAAACGTAAACGATCTCAACGAAGTACAATCTACCTATTCAGAAATACTACAAGACATCACTAATTGGTGTAAAACCTCAGGCGCAAAGATCTCCCTCGAAAAAACTAAAATGTTACACATTTGTAGAAAAACCAGCTGCAGCAAAAACATCACACTTCCCTTTCAGAATCACACAAACCCTACAATCCAATCCATGAAAATCCTCGGTATCCTCTTTGACAGTAAATACAATTTTAAAGAACATTGTTTAGCACTTAAGAAAAGCCTAGCTGCAAGATTAAATATTGTAAAATACTTAGCATATAAGAATGGATCTGCACATACTAACACCCTTATTAACATAACTAAAGCCATCATCCTATCTAAAATCGACTACGGACTAATGATATACGGAAAATGTAGCAAAACGACCCTGCAAACAATAAAATCTCCCTATCACGCCGCAGCTCGAGCAAGTACCAGAGCATTCCGTACTACACCAATTAAAAACATCCTCGTCGAATGCGGTCTCCCATCTATAGAAAACAGACTAAAATATATATCAGCTACACTTGCTTACAAATTTACAATGTCTATAGCAACCCCCATAGTGCAGGACATCCGAAAAATTTATAAAAAAAAAGAAGGTCGAGATACCGCTCAGGACTGGAAAGGGCCATCGATATAGCCAAGGACTTACATATCCCTATAAATATTTCAAAACCCCACCGCACACAACACCCTCCATGGTTAATTCCGACAAATACAATCTTAGATGACCTGTCCCATTATCCAAAACATTCAACAAATCAGATAATCTATCAAAAACTTTTCAAGGATACCATCGACAAACATCAAAACTGGAACCTGTTTTTCACAGATGGTTCCAAAAACGAATCAAATGTGTCATTTGCTATAGTCAACAATCGCAAAGAAATAATCAGAATGGGATCACTTCCCACCTTTTGTTCCATCCTATCAGCGGAAGCAACGGCAATTTTGGAAGCAACAAAACTGATCCAGAAAATCCCAACGATTATCTGTACTGATAGCCTTTCAACTCTAAAAGCAATAACCAACGTAAACTCCACAAATGCTGTCATTCGTCAAATCCAAGATAACATTATTAAGAAAGCTAATAAAATAAAGCTACTTTGGACCCCCGGGCACTGTAACATTAGTGGAAATGAAGCGGCCGACGCGGCCGCAAAACTAGGGACAAAGTCGCCTCTCGTCTCCTTCTATTATCCTAACAAAACGGACATAAGAAGACAGGTAAAAAATGCCCTTAAGAACGTGGAGGAAGAAGAATGGCACCACTACACCCACATGTACAGCACTATTAAACAGGACACCAAACCCGTTACTTACCCAACAACAGTCTCAAACAGAAAAATAAAATGCTTCCTACGACTCCGGCTAGGACACACCAAAATCACACACCAACACATCCTTACAAAAACCAGCCCCCCACAATGCAGTAACTGCAACAACCAAGTCCCACTTACTCCACATCACATCATATTCGACTGCCCAAAAGTTCAAACCATAGCAAACCAACTATTTGGAAACGACCCCTTCAGCAACATTCTGGCAAAACCATCAGAACAAAATATCAACTACACATACGAATTACTAACACTTACTAACCTTCATAACAAAATTTAAAGTAACTGGATATTAGCCGAAAGCCCTAGCAGCTAGCGCTATTTAGAATTAAGTTATTGTGTAATTAATTACATCGTAAAAATAATAATAATAATAATAATAATAAACATCTGCACGATGTTTACCAGGAATTACCATTTTCGGTAGAAAGGAAATACTCCGGTCCCACGATTCCTTTGTAAGAATTTCACACCCATAAGAAGGATCTAATGGATTTCGGTTGTGTTTACAAAAGGCCAACAACCACGGGCTGTACGCCCGAACAATCATCTCCGTTCCGCGCGCCAGATGTGCTATGCAAATAGAAGCGGCACACGATCGACAACCGTCGATCCGAACTTCGATCACCACCACGGATGGTGATGATGATATAAGGATGTATGCGTCGAGGGACTTTCTCCTTTTCAGGCACCTAAATTACCCATGGGCATTAATAACATGCCGCTAACAAATACTGTGGAAAATTCTGTTAGCGGATGAAATGAAAGATTTCTTCTGGCAGACGTAGATACGATCTGTATCAGGTTTTGGTTTTTGGATGGAGATGGTTAGTTAGATTCGAATCGTCAAAGGGTCGATATAGGACTTCCGAGCGGAGAGAACAGACGGTCGGATAGGAGGGAACGAATAGGAGGAATTGAATCGCGTTACACCGGTGTTAAAACGTAGAGCGTTAGAACGTGTGTGTCATCGCTAATATGTCCCTAAGACACCTTATTGTATGTTTAACGATTTGTGCAAAATATATAATAAAAGTAAAGTTAAAGTAGAAGGCGATTTCCGATATTTTATTTGTGACGGCATTCGCTCTGGTGCATCATATTCACCGTGTGACGTACTTCCTCGGGATTTTCATAGACAATTAATCGCATCACCGAAGTGGCTACATTACCTCGCCAAAGGTCTTTTGCAGATTACCGATTTCCGTCATCGAATTTTACGTGATCACGTAATTGAAATTGAAATTTACGTGAAGCGTTTATGTTTTGGGTGGATCATGTTGCGTTTTGCAACACTGTGCCAATATTTATATAGGCGCACCATTTGAATGAACAATTCACTCCAACAGGATTTAGCTCTCTGAATGATTTAACCCTGTCAAGTTATCATCATCATCGGCACTACAACCGGGATCCGGTCTTGGCCTTATTTAGCAAGCCTCGAGGCTTGTTAAATTTTCCATAATCATTTATTTTTACGAGCAAGGTTATGAGCCCTGCGCCGCCTGTCAAGTTAGCAATGTCTTAAATCATATCGGTAGGCGGCTAGATCTTATCTTCAGAACTTCTATTAATTCGTCAGTTTCATCCCGTCCCCATGTCCTTTTGGGCGTCGACAACTACCACCCACCTCTTAGGACTTTTTTTCACGACTATTCGCTACATTCTATTCCGTTCAGAGATCATGTTTCCCATGACTTTCATAAAGCGAACTTCCGCTATGTTAAAGTCTATCCTAGCAGGATCTCGTTTAGTTATGATTATTGCCATTCTTTGGGTAATTTTTAACCCTATTTCGCTTTATGTTCGTTATTTTAGACATTAAACAACGACTTCATCACCTAGTACTATGCTTTGGCCTTTGAGAGAGACACATATATTCTTTTTGAACGCGGAAAAAACGGTCGAAAAAAAGTAAAAAGCGGTCGGCTTTCTTGATATGAACTATCAGAGTGCCCCTGTTTAACTTTCCTTTAAAACGTTACGTACAATACATTACGTTAAGAGAAACACCTGTTTGTGCTGGGCTTTCTAACATTAACGCATGAGCAAGACGTGTACAGGACACCGCCCCATAGTATTTGCCATGACCGTACTCCCACGTAAAACTGTCGGCAGTTCTGAGTCAAAAAATATAAGTGGTGGATGTACGACCCACCAATATACTAGTAACTGCTGTACTCTCTCTTCCACCAAAGAGGATCCACAACTAGTCAACTAAGCACCTCACAGATGAACTCTATATAAATGACCTTTCTGAACAAAAAACACCAGCTAGGAGTAGTTAAATTTTATTACTATTACAAACAATACAATTCGGTGGACTTATTGAACATTCGTCAAGCAGATGTCCACTTTGCTACCTGATACAGTAAAGAGACAAATCAAAGACATAATAGGACATTGAGAACATGAGACGGAATGGGAATTTAATGTTTAACCAGTAGCCGGTTCTAGCTCATTCGCGGGAATTTCTGGTTCTTCGTCGTTGTAAACATTCTCCGCCATTTGCCATACTTGCATGATGTTGTCTTCAGATACTGAACAGATGATCCATGGTTCATTCGGATTCCACGAGAAGTCCGAAATCTTTGCAGTATGACCACCATGTATAAACAATAATTCTGGCGGTCCATCTTCGGCATCTTCCATTGATTGTTCTTCACCGATTTTTGATAAATCCCACACATGGAGACGTCTATCGGTGCCCGACGAAGCTAGAATTGTTTCATTATGTGGTGACCATTGTACCTGAAAGATTTCGTCCTTGTGCGACTCGAATGAATGCAATTTAAGCTTGAGATTTCTTAAATCCCATAATGCAACCGTTTTATCGGCGGAACCAGTGGCTAAGATGAATTCGGAATATGGATTGAAACTGAGACAGTTGACTTCAGCGGTGTGAGCGTCCACAGTGTGTGATGGTTTTGAAGTATTATTATTACGAGTATCCCAAATCATAAGCTTCTGATCATCCGCAACTGAACCAAAAAGAGATTCATGTAATAAATGCCAAGCAACATCTTCCACGACAGCTGTATGTCCAGTAAAGATATTTTTTGCATCAATAACACGATGCTCTTTTGGAGTTGCATTAATATCCCACAAACAAATAGTGTGATCATCACTGGCAGATAACAGATATCCATTAAGATTGGGATTCCAAGAGAGACCGTACCCTTCCTTTTGATGTCCGCGAAGACGCAAATCTGGATGGCATTCACCACTCGGTTCTGGTTTACTAGGATGTTTAGTGTAGTCAAACACGAGAACATCGCTTGAAGGCGTTTTCGTTGCGATAACACAGGCATTCTGTGGCATATAACGGGCTCTATTTACTTCTCCTTCATGATTGATTTTAATTTCAATCTCAATCTTTCCACACACTGACCCAAATCCACCAAATTCACCTTTCTCCTCGTAGTGGGATCCATCAAATTGAGCTTCCTCACTTGGCAACTGGACGCTTGCTATCAATAAGTGGTTCTGTTCATCAGATGTGTGTGTTCCCAATATTAAACGATGTATGGAATAATCTTTGGCCTCCTGTTTGATGACATCTGGAAGCCATTGAGCCGTCAACGATGGCCATTCTAAAGCGTGCGTCATAACCAAGTCGTACAGAAACGGAGTGTTCTTCTTCCAGATCTTGTATTCTTCGTTGATCACACGTTCCTCAACAGCGTCATCAAACGATTCCGCTAGAAGATTTTTTTCATTACAAAGTACTTTACTTTATTGCACTTTTCATAACTTATACGTACCGTTATCGTTGCGATCTCCCATCTTCATCACAACTGATTAATTGGAACTACTGGCTGTTACGAAGGAAAAATTCAACAATCTATAGCATATAAGTTGTTCCTGCTACTCTTTACTTAAATTTATATTCTACAATATACTTTATGTTACTTGCAATAAAAATATAAATATCCAACATCCAATTGCCCAAGAGATTACTGTACGTATAAAATCTAGCGACTACGTACTAGGTAGAGCGCGGTTTTTAGCGTGCACGACTGTGTTCATAAAACAAAGTTGGCCAAGTGTGTATGCAGGCGATTTTAAGGCGCCGATCACACTGTGTTGTATTTTGAAATATGCCGGCGGAAGGAATGTTAATAAAAATCAATGCAACATGATTTTTTTTAAGAATACGGGAGATAATTAGACAATTACATTCATAACAACTATAATTATCTCAATTAAATAATGAGTTTGAAGTAGGAGTCAGTAAGAAGATTGCAATGTTTGCGAAGAGGTGCATACGTGGTAACTATTTACTACTTTGTATTATTATGACCATTGGGCAATCAATTTACGAGTCATGGCTGTAAATTATGAAAAATGGAATTATTATTAGCAGGTTTTGAAATTGGCGTGTGGAGCTTACACTGGCGTGTGGAAGCACCGACGCACATAACCTCGGAACCGGCTTTATCATAAGCAAGAAGATTACGCCCCATGTAAACGATGCGAAATTTATTAATGACCGAATTTCAGTGCTAAAAATACAGGGCCCATGGTACAATTATGTATTTATAAACGTACGCGCCCCAACAGAATCCACCGACGAAGAAACGAAGGACACGTTCTACGAAACCCTAGAGGAAGTATTTGACGGGATCTCATCATTCGATGTTAAAATCCTCCTCTGGGACCTCAATGCGAAAATTGGAAAGGAGGATATCTTCCACCCAACTATAGGTAAAGAAAGTCTACACGACGTTTCAATTTTTTCTTTTTTTTTTATTAGACTTTCTCGGGAGAGGCGAACCTATAGCGCCGAATGGGCGCCCCGAGATGCCATCAAATAACTGTTGCAGTTCTTTTTGGACAGTTGCAGGTTGTAGCGCTCCGGGAACACTCGCGTGGGAAGGTAGTTCCACAGCCTCCCCGCTCTATAACGGAACGAGTTCTGATGCAGGGATGTTCGCGTCGTCGGGAGATGAACCACAAACGGGTGCGATCCGTCGGATTGTCTTGTGGGAGCGCATATAAGCCGAATTGTGCGGAACAATACCACGAATCTCCGAAGAACAGTTCCCGTGATAATATCTGTAAAACAGACAGATGTTGGCTACGCGCCTTCGATCTGATAGCGAGTGTTACCCCAACGTCAGCACCGAGTCCCCGATCAGGGGGATCGCTCGCTTCTGTCTGTTCTCAAGTAGGTCAAGGGTATGTTTCGGAGCCGAGCTCCAAACATGAGAGCAATTTTCGAGCGCGGGTCTAATTTGAGATTTGTATAGGAGAAGTTGAGTCGGAGTAAAATATTTCTTGGCTCTAAAAGATAGCTCAATTTTCCTGAGGCTAACCTGGCGATACTCGACACATGTTTATGCCATGATACATTCCCACAGACCGTGACGCCGAGCAATTTCAAACTTTCCCCGGCCTCGAGGGCCCGGCCATTCATCATCAGCTTGGGAACCGGTGATCCACTTTTCTTTTTGAATGTTGTATATTGTGTCTTCGCTGCATTGAAATAGACGAGATTGGTCCTTCCCTACTGCAGGGCCCTATCTAGATCCTGATTCAGAGAGTCAATCTGTCTACATCTCATCTGATGCGACGCAGATGCACCAATCGGCCGAACAGTCGAAAAGGAGGAAACAAGCGTACTATCATCCGCAAAACTGAACACTTTGTTATCCGTTGTCTCCAACAAATCATTTATGAGAAGCAAGAACAAGGTTAGAGCCAAAATAGAACCCTGTGGCACCCCTGAATTAACAGGATACAGATCCGAACACTCGCCGTCCACAACAACCCGCATCGATCGATTCCTGAGGAAGCTCCTCGTCCAGTCACAAAGCCGTTGGGAAAGTCCATATGAACGAAGTTTGCTCAGCAATGCCCCGTGGCAGACGCGGTCAAAAGCCTTGGAGATATCTAATGCGACCGCCCTTGACTCACCATGCCGTTCAATCGCAGATGTCCATATATCGGTTATAAGTGTCAAAAGGTCTCCTGTGGACCGCCTGCCACGGAATCCGTTTTGACGATCATTCAGAAGTCCGTTGCACTCCAAATACTTAACTAACTCTGTATTGATGACTTTTTCCATTACCTTAGATAAAATAGACAGTAATGCTATCGGATAGTAATTTTGTGGGAGACACTTTTTTCCCGTCTTTGGGATTGGCTGAACTCGAGCGATTTTCCAGCAGGTAGGAAAGGTCCTCCGTGCATAAGATAAGCGGAAGAGTCTGCCAAGAACTGGCGATAGTTCTGGAGCACAGTTCTTAAGGACCATTGCTGGTATTCCATCAGGGCCGGTTGCCTTCCTTCAACCCAGTTCACGTAGAATGTGTTGAATAGTGCGCGGACGAAATCTCACATCACGCATCGAAGACCGTACCGGCGAGATCACAGATGGCTCCAAAAGGCCGGGATCGAGGTTTGAATTCGCGGAAAATAAATTCGCGAACACATTAGCTTTATCCTTTGGGTTCGTGACTAACATCCCGCTGTGTGTCACCAACGGGGGGAAAGAGGAGGATGTGAAGTTACCGCTGACAGCTTTTGCCATTGACCAGAAAGAGCGCGAACCAGTTGGGTACCGAAGGAGCTTATTAATCACCCTGTCGTTGTGGGCCTTCTTCGCGTTATCAATCGTCTGGTTGCACGCGTTTCTGATTCTAACAAAATTCGTTATGTTAACATCGGTGGGATTGGAACGCCATTGCTTAAAAGCCATATTTTTTGCCGCTGTAATCTGCTCGCATTTTTTATCAAACCAAGGTTTATCAGACGAACTTCGTTTGATGGAATGTGGAATATACATCTCCATCCCCAGAAGAATAATCTCTGATACCGACTCCGCGCAAGCGTCAACATCGGAGTTTCCGAAGCACACCTCCGACCATGGAAAGGATGCAAAGAAATCTCGCAAATCGTCCCAGTTAGCAGCTCCATACTTCCATACATGGCGAAGCTGCCTAGGCCGGTTATACGCTTGATATGCAAGTGCTTGCGCGACAGATACCAAGCAGTGATCTGAGTTTCCCAGTGGCGCAGAAACCTCTACGGTATAATTTTTTTTTTTTTTTTTTTTTTTTCAATTCAATTCAATTTTTATTTAGTAGATAATTACATTTATGGTATATTTTACAAGTAGTTCTTAAGAGATTTAGGATAGCAATTCCTTTACAACTATAATCTTAAATCTATATAACGACAACTCTACGGTATAAATACTCGGTTCGGATGTCAAAAACAGACCGACGAAGAACGAAGGGCGTGTGCTACGAAACCCTAGAGGAAGTATTTGACGGCATCTCATCATTCGATGTTAAAATCCTCCTCGGGGAAATTGGAAAGGAAGATATCTTCCAACCAACTATAGGTAAAGAAAGCCTACACGACGTTTCAAATGATAATGGAATTCGAATTATCACATTCGCAGTGTCAAAAGATGTGGTAGTGAAAAGCAAATCCATAAAGCCGCATGGATATCACCCGACGTCGTAACGCGTAACCAAATAGACCACTTCCTCATAGACAAAAGACACCACTCGCATATTGTTGACGTAAGATCATATAGAGGAGCAGATTGCGACTCCGATCATTTTCTAGTGATGAGTAAAATTAGGAATCGGCTCGCAGCAAACCCACATGGGTAGCCACGGGAGACGAGGCAAAAGTTCGACACTGATAAACTAAAAGACCCGCGCAAAAGGGCTGAATATCAAGACGAATTAACGAATAGATTAAGCATTCTTGAGAATGAAAGCAGTGAGGAAGAGGAACCCAATAATGTGGACACTAAATGGATGAATCGATCAGAGACACAATCAAACAAACAGCCCAAAAGGTAATAGGATTTTAGAAAACAATTAAGTTCAAACCTTGGTTTGACGATGAGTGCAGGGCGAAGATCGAAGAACGTAAACGCCTCAGAGTGATCCACTTAGAAAGATATGATGAAATCAACGCAGAAAGATACGCGACAATTCGGAAAGAGACAATGAAACTCTTCAAACGCAAAAAAAAAACGCGAATGGGAGAAGACTCGGATCGAAAAAGTCTTAGAAAATGTCAGAGTAAAGAACATCAGACGAATGTATGCCAGCATAAATTCAATTAGAAATGGCTACCGAGGGAGAGCCAAAATATTTCGAGACGCAAACGGCTGCCTCGTCACAGAAATAAACAATATCATGACAAGATGGAAGCAGTACTTTGAAAACCTGCTCAATGTGCGTACCCATCAACCACAAATAAACGCACCAGACGTACATAAAGCCGAGCCTCAGATCACAGAGCCCCATTTCGACGAAGTTGTAGACGCAATAAATCGATTGAAAAACAACAAGGCTCCCGGAGTCGACTGCATACCGGCAGAGCTTGTGAAGCATGGAGGAGAGGCAAGCGCTCGAAAGATCCACCAACTGATTAAAGTAATATGGGATAGGGCAGTCACTCCGGAAGAATGGAAAACCTCAATAGTTGTCCCCATTTTCAAAAAGGCGATAGATCTGACTGCGAAAACTACAGAGGAATATCATTGCTCCCAACCACATACAAAATACTAACAAATTTCATACTGGCGAGAGACTCACACCGTACGCAGAAGAAATACTGGTTTTTTTTTTTTTTTTTTTTATTAGACTTCTCTCGGGAGAGGCGAACCTATAGCGCCGAGTGGGCGCCCCGAGATGCCATCAAATAACTGTTGCAGTTCTTTTTGAACAGTTGCAGGTTGTAACGTTCCGGGAACACTCGCGTGGGAAGGGAGTTCCACAGCTTCCCCGCTCTGTAGCGGAACGAGTTCTGATGTAGGGATGTTCGCGCCGTCGGGAGATGAACGACAAACGGGTGCGATCCGTCGGATTGTCTTGTGGAGCGCATATAAGCCGAATTTCGTGGAACAATACCACGAATCTCCGAAGAACAGCACCCGTGATAATATCTGTAAAACAGACAGAGGTCGGCTACGCGCCTTCGATGTGATAGCGACTGTAGTCCCCATGTCAGCGCCGAGTCCCCGATCAGGCGGATCGCTCGTCTCTGTATGCTCTCAAGTAGGTCGAGGGTATGTTTAGGAGCCGAGCTCCAAACATGAGAGCAATATTCGAGCGCGGGTCTAATTTGAGATTTATATAGGAGGAGAAGTTGGGCCGGGGTAAAATATTTCTTGGCTCTAAAAAGATAACTCAGTTTTACTGAGGCTGACCTGGCGATGTTCGACACGTGTTTATGCCATGATACATTCCCACAGACCGTGACGCCGAGCAATTTCAAACTTTCCCCTGCCTCGAGGGCCCGGCCATTCATCATCAGCTGTGGAACCGATGATCCAATGCGGTTTCCGTAGGAACCGGTCAACAAGCGGCCAAATGTTCACAATAAGGCAACTGCTGGAAAAGAAGTGGGAATATGGAGACACGGTTCACCAACTGTTCGTTGACTTCAAAAAAGCCTACCACTCAGTCACAAGACAAAGACTCTACCATATTGTAGTTGAGCTGGGAATCCCGAAAAAGCATGCCGCCCTCATTCAAATCTGCTTGAACGAAAACAAAGGGCGAGTTAGAATAGAAAACCACCTCTCAGAACCATTTGAAATCCGGGACGGACTAAAACGGGGGGTTGGCCTCTCACCATGTCTTCTTAACCCCGTGCTCGAGTATGTCATCAGAAAGGTACAAGACGACAACATGGCCGGATCATCCCTGAACGGGGTCACACAAGTGCTCGCATATGCGGATGACATCGCCGTTTTGGGCGATAATCTAAAAACTGTAAGTACAAACAGTGAAATCATCATCCAAGCTGTAGAAGAGGTGGGCTTAGAAATAAATGAAGACAAAAAAAATACGTGATTACGGCGAGAGCAGGTGGACCTCAGGGAACACATATAAGCGTCAGGGGCAAGATATTTGAAAAGGTTAAAGAATTTAAATATCTGGTAACAATAGTTTTTGTTTAGTGGGGCTACCACCCCATTTATAGGATTAATTCAAACAACATAATCATCCTTATTCATCCGCTCGCACTGTGCTCTGACATTTAAGGGTACTTCAAAATCCCCCTTTGTGCGCGCGTTAGTGTAAAAAAAACATCTAAAGTATATATGACACAATCTAGAGACCTTAAAACCTATCTTGACTAAGCTTAACCCAAGGTAACCAGGACAAATTAAGAAGGTAGGAGAACGGGAGAGGGGTGGGGGTAGGTTATAGTAAAGTGTAATAGCACCGCTTAAGATGCGTGATGAGAATAGATTAGGAGGCGGTGCTTGAAAGTATGGGTAGAATGGTGTCAAACAAGGTGGAATTGGAGTTGACATTTCTCAGCATCCGCGAAAGGGGTTCGTTGAGACCATAAAAGGCTGGTGAGGGGAATATAGAGATGGCGGTGATTACGCGTATTTCGAGGGTTTGTGTTCAGATTAATTAAGTTAAGAAGGTAGACGCAGTCGAGGAATGAATATGATGTCAGCCACGGCCTTGCGATCCTCTAGGGTTTTGAGATTGATTAATTTGAGGCGATTAATGTACGGGGGAAGGATTAAGGGGTTTTCCCATCCTAGCCATCGGGGAGCGAACCGAAGGAAGCGACGTTAAATTCTTTAGATTCTATAGACGAGGATTTTGTGATAAGGAGACCATATCCGGCTAGCATATTCAAGCAGTGGACGGACGAGGGTAAGGTAAAAGGATCGGGGAACATAAGGGTCGGAGAATTCCTTAGACCATCGTTTCATGAATCCGAGGGCAGAATTGCCTTTCCGGATCGTCTCATCAATGTGAGAGAGGAAGTTAAGCTCCCTGTCGCGAAGTATCCCAAGATCTCGAATACATTGGACAATGGTTAGGGGTTGGTTATGACGGGTATAGGAACTTGTGGATGACTGAATACGCTTACAGGAAACGGTTGTAGATTGGCATTTGGCGATGTTAAGTACACAGCAATTTTTGTCCCACCAAGTCGAGAAGCTGTCGAGGTCAGATTGCAGCAGTGCTGAATCAAGTGGTGACTCGATGATCTTGTATAACCTGGTATCATCAGCATATAGGGACAATCTGGATTTTTTAATGACCTTATCGATGTCATTAGTGGCAAGTATAACTAGGAGAGGACCCAGGTGACCAGCTTGAGGGGCCCCGGGGGCGGCAAGGGTCGGCTTGGATATCATGGACATAAACCGAACGGAATATAGTTTATCCTATTGTTACGGACCTCGTGTCCGTGTTCTCACCCAACAACCACTAATTTCCGCAAATTTACCCTCTCTACCTGTAAAGGAAAGAAAAATCGTCAAGTAGCTAATTTGCATAAATTACTTTATGCAAATTCTACTTGGCAGTAAATATAATAAAAAAAGGCGTTGGCGCCGAATAAAAAATAGAAACGTCAACAGCAAAATTCATTCGATATCAGGAGAAGCCGAGAGAGCACAAAGAAAACAACGAAAACGAATTCTCATTAGTTCATGGCGGAAGACTTACGTTCAAAATTAATAGTTAACAATAATGATATAAGATTAAGTGATAAAACAAGTACACAACAAAACATAATTAAAAAACAAAATACAAATAACCATCATCAACAAACAGCCAGCTGAACAGGGGGAGTCAAAAACTCAACGCCCCCTGCAACCTGCATGCCAGTGACCAGCATCAACGACCGCTCCCCGGTCCGTACAAGTAAGTGCCTTACCTTAACCCTTACTATATTATTTAAATTGTGAATTTATATAACATTAGATAGGAAGAAATCCATTTCAGCAATCTAGATTCGAAGCCGAGGGCGGATCATTTGAAGAGGATTAGATTGTGGGAAATTTTGTCGAATGCTTTATTGAGCTCGGTCGAGACCATATCGAGCTCGTAACCTTCCTCTAGTGCTGAAAGTGTAAAGGAAGTGACTCAACGAGGTTGGTTAGTTGGCAGACTTCAGTTTTTGGCTGACTAGAAACCCTACCCCGAGCACATGGTGTTTTGCATGACAGCTGTAATAAATGTCATATTAGTTTGTTTGAATAACACCACACCCCGTCCATCTTATTTCTTGTAATGCTGTTATGTCAGCCTTATATTTATCGACTAGCTGCTCTGCAGCTCGAGCTCTGTATAGTGAGCGGACGTTTCATGAAACAATTGAAGGCTACATTCCTCTTTTAAAAATAATGATGCTTATGGGAGTCAAAATTGGTCCAGAAGCTTATTCATTCGCTGGGAAACGAGACAATGCCCGAATTGACCGCTCAGAGATACGAGCGTCTAACGCATCAAAGGAGGCCAGAACTGCTCGGTTGGAAGAGACAAGTGTGAAAGATGCTTATTTCGAAGTCGAGGAAGGTCCAATGTATGCAGCAGGAATGGCAGATTGAATAAACGTAAGTCTAAAATATCATTTTATGACTTAGACATCGAGAAACTTTACGTGAAACTTTAAACGCGTTTTTCTCGAAACTGTCTTTTTTAAAACAATACCCACGATTTTTCGTTCTACTGAACCGATTTACTTTAAATTTAGTATGTCTTCTTTATAGGCTTTTCTATTGCATGAACTATCCTCATCCCCAAATTTCGAAGTTAACTTTTTTTTAAAAAATCGAAAAACTAAAAAAAAAAGTGGTACATAAATAAATTTTTGTTTCAAGCAGTCGCCATTTTGTTAAAAAAAAATTTTTTCAACTTTTCTTAGTTCCAACGATAGAGGCATTTCTGTAAATTAGTAATCTTTTTTTTTTAGATTGCTAGGAGGGTTGAATCGTGGGTATGGTCGCGTGCCAACTTTTTGAGATCCCCCACTTCATCAGCTGCTAACTTCTTGAATTTTGAATTTTTTACTTTCAATTTTTTTTACTGTACTCTTGAAATATTAATAAACAGCCTGTAAAAAAAATGAATAGTAAAAATATTGATTGCTTTTTTTTTACAGCACTTCAAAAATTGCGTTAAATTCGTGCGTCTAGACCAGAATACCCCTTTAAGTAAATCTAAAATCGCAAACTTTGTGAGATTGCGATTAGGTCATACGTCCGCTACGCACCTTTACCTGCTCAACAAAGACACACCCCCAATCTGCCAAACATACAACACAACACTTACAGTCATTCATATACTAAAAGACTGTCCTCACCTAAAACTTTTAAGAGATCGTCTATTTCGTAATATAGATATTTATAAAATTCTCGAGGATCCTACCCGCGACATCATAGAAAATATAGAAAGGTTTATAAAAATTCAAAAAATCAAATTATAATTTAAAAGTACAGAGCCATAGTCTCAGCTGCTAGGCTCATTATGTTAATTTATTGGTATGTAATTTTGAATTACTTGTTAATAATAAATAAGTATATAAAGAACATTTTACTATAATTACAATTCAACATTTTATAAACGCAAATGAACAATATTATTGTGAATTGGGCAGTCAAGTAACTGTTCTACTGACATACTGTCAAATGGCGGCCGACTTCGTCTGCATATGACATTTGATTAACAACGTTCGGTGTGTATAGTTTTAACACGTGCGGTCGCATGTGTATTTTACATTTCTATATTTTGTACGATTCGAAACATGGCTCCAATTATTGAAAGGAATTTTCCCCGTGGCGGTGATCAGCGCGTAATAAACCAGGCAAATGAAAAAGAAAAAATTGTAAGTGCTATTTGTTGTGCATAATTCATATCAGTCGAGTTTATGAACTTCGTTTTCAGGTTTTTGGCGCTTCTCAACTGAAGAAAAATGCTTCGAAGAAAAGAAAGAAACCGGAGCCTGGCACTGAAAATGAAGATGAGAATTCCCTACAAATTACCTCAGCGGCGCTTTTAAACTACCAGACCATAGAGGAAGGAATGCTGATCATGGGCATTGTCAAGTCACTCGACCAAATCAATATAAAAATTTCATTACCCGGGCGGATTATAGTTAAAATCGATGCCCTGTGCATATCAAATGCATACACCAAAATGGTAAAGAAACTGGTAGATGATCCGAATACTGCAGAGAGTTACAAACCTCTCACGGAGCTGTACGACATCGGTAGAATTGTTTATGGCAAAGTCATGACTGTGAGGCATTCAGATGATGGTCACACTAATATCAATTTCTCACTAAAACCATGTGATGTGCATTCCGAATTGATCCACACGAATATTAAGAAGGGTTTTGTTTTCAACGGCGCCATTCAAGAAGTCCAGGAACATGGTTATATCATTGAAACCGGCATCAGTGATCTGCGATGTTTTTTGCCCATAGAAAATTCTAAAGCTGGCCATGCGGTTGGTGAATTAGTTTTCATGAAGGTTGTTGAGTTGAGTTCACACCCGTCGGCAACAACGATTCGCTGCAAGGAATTAGATCAGGAACGCTTAAAGGTCAAGGAACAGATCAGCCCTAATTTGGATTATTTATTGCCTGGAACAATAGTTCCTTTCACGGTGGAGAAACAATTGAAGAATGGATTACAGGGGACCATGACGAATGGCTTATTCACTGGCTACGTGAATGAACACAATCTGCCAGAGCCGCTAAACTTCGTCGATGACATTGAAATTAATTCGACGTTACCAGGTAGAATTCTTTATGTGGCGCCTTTAACTAAAGTCGTGTACTTGTCGTTGGACTTATTCAATTCCAATGAGCATGGAAACGCCTATGAAGCTGGAGACGTTAAATCAGCCCTTGTCCATCATGTCGGAAGCAGCGGCATTGTTATGATAATTAAGGGAAAGCATAAGGGTATCGTTCCGATAAAGGCGATCAAAAGCAAAGTCACTGGCAATTATGACATGGATCAGATACTTAACAAATATGGGAAGAAGACCAAGCATAAGGTGCGGATATTGGACTACGAGTTAATAGGTGGTTTCTACGTGTGTACAGATGATCCAGCTATAGTCAATGAGAAAGTGTTTTCTGTTAAGGATTTGGCTGTGGGAGAATTTGTTACGGCCTCTGTGGTAGCTAGCGATCCGAAAGTTGGAGGATATTCTCTACGCATCGGACAGGCATACGGTAAGTACACCTAGATTTATTATTGCTGACATTAGCGTAATTTTTTTAGAGTTATAGTTTGTCATTAAATCTGTTACAAGACTTGGTGGGACGAGTGGAACACGGGACTCGCTGAAATGTCATGAACGGTCTTTTTTAAATATTGGGGTGATTACAAATTATTCGCGCTTTTGCTTTATTTACTTGGAAGTGGTTCGTTGCATCTGGGAACTGTTTTCTGTTCGACACAACAGATCAGCTGATTATTTTATTAAGGTTCTAACTTCACTCCAAGGAATTGCGAAAAAAAAGCGAAATTTATCTTCTGATTGATATTTTATGTTTCTCGGGAACGGTGAACGTCTAATACTGAGTTAGCGCTCTGATATGCACGTCGATAGCGCTTGTAGTTGTTTTTTAACATTTGCAAACTGTATCGCTTTATAAACACTCCACACTGGAAGGTGATTCCACAGCATTTCCATTCTGTAACAAAACTATTTGTGACATAGAGTCAAAAACGATACTAATATCAACACTTCCCTTAATCAAATATAGCCCCACTTGTAAACGTCCTCACCCCACCCACAGTAATTCAACAAGATTTCCGCCCAACACTTCTCACCAACATAGATTTCTACCACGTCACAGCCGATCCTTCAAGCCAGGTGGCACGCCCCACCCCACCCCCGTCCCTAAATTTATCAACCTGTCAATGTATCATCATCATCATCATCATCGGCACTACAACCGGGATCCGGTCTTGGCCTTATTTAGCAAGTGTCGAGGCTTGTTAAATTTTCCATAATAATTTATTTTTACGGGCAAGGTTATTAGCCTGTCAATGTATACCCCAACCTAGATGGCGCTCTTCGTACTGCCCGTTCCAAACCCACACTAGCCCCCTCCCGACATAATCAAGACAACTCTGATTCCCCCAATAAACGGAAAACCGTCAACCACAACCTCTCGTAAAAAGTTTTCCTTCAAACTTCCCCCTAATAGTCTCTTTAAACCCTACCCCCACTCTTTCCAACGCCTCAAAGCCCCTAAGCCACTCTCCCTGCTCACCCCATACCACCCCTCGCCACAATAACATCAAACAAATATTCTAATTTAATCAAAGCCCATTCTATTAACCCACCACACCAGTCATTTTCCATGTCCTTTCACCCTCCCAGCTCTACCTAACTATCTACCGCCCCATATAATTCTACCCACTCGTTGCGGTCCCCTTCTTTGGAGCCCCCCCCCCCCCCCCCCCCGCCACCCCAAGCCCTCGTTCTCAACCCGTTTTTGAACCCGTCTTCCCCGCCGCAGTAAAAATCACACAGCTTACCTCCCAAACGCCTGATTGCCACTACGCACTGTCCAAACTTAGAGACTGAACGACATGAAAATATTCGTATCTTTCGAGTGTATCTCCACGACAAATCTCATTTTGTCTGCTATGAAGGCAAAACCAAAATCAGTGTCAAACTCTTTTCCACAGGAAGGTTTACCTACTGATGTTCCCAGTCTCCACAAACTATTCGTATAGTTCCACGTAATTTTCAATGTATCTCCTCATAAAGTGTCGAATGACTTAAAAGCTTTCGGCCACTTTGTTCACCCCAGAACGTCACATCTTCAACGTAGGCCATCCTTAACAAGTTTTTTCGTTCCCAAACTCCTACCTCCCTCCTCCCTCCCAAAACCGACAGTATAATTCCACTTACCCTCTATTATAAGAGGTCTTCGCTCAAGGACCCAATCCATTATGAAAAACTCCCATGCCCTACCTGTCGACATTATCGCTTTAAGGGAAACGAACTTAATCCCCAGCATTCATAACTTGGAACTGTTTCCTCCCATGTTCACCATCTTCCACGATGACCTTTTCAACCATACTACTGACTTTTCCCCTACCCAAGGAGTGCTCATCGCTGTCCATAACAACCTCGAGTCGTCACTTATCTCTTTCCCTACCTCCTTCAAGCTGAATCTTGTGACTGTAAAATCACTCTTCCTCGGAAATCGATCTTTGTCATGTGCTTCTATATTTTGTCATGCCAGCCTATTGAAGTTTACGAGCTAGCTCTTAATGCTATCGACCATATAATCGACCTGATTAACTGCGAGGACGACATGATCATTTTCGGAGATTTTAATCTTCCAGAACTCAATTGGGCTTTATTTGACGATCATTGATCGATTAGATGATTCTTGTCTCTGGCAGATCAGCAATGTTCGAAACCTTTTGGGTAGGCACCTTGACCTCATCTTTACAACAGACCCTATCAATACATCAGTCTCACCCAGCCCATTCGTCCTCACATCTATAAACCACCACCACCCCCTCTACTCATGAGTTTATTGGCTCATTAAAGCTGTCGAATTTATTGTGAACCTCTGAACTAATTACTGCATTTGTGTCCGGGTCGTCATCCTCGAGAGTGAGCTTGTGATTATTTTCAAAGATCTCTCCGATGATGTTTGCTTTATTGGTGTCATTATTGACAACAACACCGTTGCGGATGATTGGGCCAGTGATACGAGAAGTGCCACATATATTTTTACCATTTTTGTAAAGGCTGTTATGTGTTTATTGTATAACAATTAATTGAATTTAGGTAATTATATTTTAATATAGGTGATTTTAATGTACGTTAATATGTGTATTGTTAAGTTCAAATGGACTTACTTGTATTTTTATTGTTGAGCGGTCGCTGCAGCTGTTGTCTGTCAGCGTCAGGTTGCAGGGGGCGTTGAAGGCTGCTCCCCTGTTCAGCAAGCTCTAATCGCGTCAGTTCTCTTGATTTTAACACTTTGGCCAACCTCGATCAAGTCCATTTCCATTTCCACAGCTTCAGCTTGTTTTTTCGATCTCTGGAGTCTTTTGTGTGGGTTACAGCTTATGTCGCTGGAGTTATAAAATGTTTAGCAGTTTTTTCCTCTTTGCCGTTTTGTTGTTTTTGTGTTATATATTTTTCACGAACTGGCAGGAAGTTTTTTGTGCTTGTTTTTCCTTCGGAGATTGACGGCGAATTGTCATTTTTCCGAATTTATTTCCGGTGTATTATTTTTATTTTATTATTTTTTTTCTCCGCCAAGTAGAATTTGCATAAAGTAGTTTATGCAAATTAGCTACTTGGCGCGTTATTTCCTTTTACAGGTAAAGAGGGGAATCAAAGGGGGATTAGTGGATTCTGGGGGGACCTGGACTCAATGTCGGTCCGTAACAATACCTTCCCCCCTTAAATAGTGATAGCTTCATTCTTAGAAGAGGAATGAAGCTTGGCTACTTTAGTATCAAACTGTAGCATTTATCCTTACACCGTCGGTGGTGTATTTTCTTCCCTTGTTTGTCGTGGTTTCTTCTGCTTTTGGCTTCCTCTATTCATAATAGGATTTTAGCCTATTATTGTGCACCACCGCATTTCTTCTCCCTACCTTAACGACGCTATTTACTGGACTATTTATTTGCACTACCTTGTAGGGACCCCTCCATATGGGAGCTAATTTTCCTTGCTTTTGAGCATTGCGTATTAAAACTTTGTCGCCCACATGGAACGTGAATGGGCGTATCTTACGGTCGTAGTACTCTTTCGACTTCTTCTTGGAAGTTAATAGGTTACGCCTTGCTATTTCGTACGTATGTTGAAGTTTGTACTTCAATAGCTTATGGTAACTGTCATGGTTGTATACCGGTTCCGGAGGTTGCTTTATGCTTGTCGGTACCTCCGGGGTGAACCCAAATAGACAGTCCATTGGCGTAAGCTTAGTACCTTCGTGTACATTGGTGTTGTATACGAATGTTGCCGTTCTCAGGTACTGGTCCCATGATTGGGAATTCCCATCCACAATGCTTCGCAGGTAATCTACGAGTGGACGATGGGCTCTTTCTAAGGCTCCATTCGATTGTGGGTGATACGCTGAGGTTTGTAGTTTTTTAATACGGAGCAGTTTGCACACGCTTTGAAACAAACTGCTTAGGAAATTGCTTCCCTGATCGGTGACCAATTGCTTCGGAACACCATACTGAGCAATTATTTGGTCGAAAAAGACTGTGGCCACCGTTTCTGTCTCCGCATCTGCGAGAGCGTAGCAATCTATATACTTCGACAAGTTGTCTTGGAATGTAAGTATATATTGATTGCCGGTTGGAGTGCGATCAAGAGGACCTACTATATCTAAGTATACTTTGTCGAAAGGCCTTTTTGCAATGTCGGTTATTACCATGGGCATACGTATGTTCGGTGAAGATTTCATGGTTTGACATGTTTTACATACTTTGATGTATTGTTTAATGTCGCGCATCATGTTCTTCCACCAAAAATTTCTACGTATTTTGTGGTACGTTTTACTCACTCCTTGGTGTCCGCCCAAAGGAGGATCATGGTATTCCCGGAGTAGGAACTGAATGTCTTCAGGATTGGTTATCTCCATTCCTTTTTCCGTGCAGGCCGGAATGGGATTCTCGTTAAGAGAGGACTTATCGTCATTTGGACTATCCTGAGTTCCTTCGCTTGCCCTTAACTTTTTAGCTTGGGCGCGTGTTAGTACATTGCACCTTGGTAGTGTGGGAGTCTCATCACAAATTTGCGGGATACGACTCAAGGTATCCGCATTAGTGTTGTATTTACCGGGTTTATATTCGATTTGGTAGTCGTACTCCAGTAGTTTGCGATTGAACCTTAGTAAACGTGACGTGGGGTCTTTCACGTTGAATACTCCCTTTAACGGTTTGTGGTCCGTGTATATATTAAATTTTCTCCCTTGTAAATAACAACGGAAATTCTTAGTCGCCCAAACAATGGCTAGTAACTCTTTCTATTGTAGAGTAGTTCTTTTCCGCCTTATTCAAGGTTCGACTGGCATATGCGACTGGCTGGTCCTTACCGATTTCGCCTTGCGACAGTACTGCGCCCAGTGCTTCGTTGCTCGCATCCGTGGTCAGATTAAAGGGTTTGGTAAAATCTGGATAGATTAACAGTGGCGGCGAGACCAATAACTTCTTTATGTTATCAAATGCTTGTTGGCATTTGTCTGACCAGGTGAATTTGACGTCCTTCCTTAACAAATTTGTTAAGGGGCGTACTATCTTCGAAAAATTTTGAACAAATTTTCGATAGTAATTCGCCAAGCCTAGAAACGATTGGACGTGCTTTACCGTTTTGGGAATGGGGAAATCCCTGACACTAGCTGTCGTGTCTGGATTTGGCATTGCCCCTTTTTCGGAACAAACATGTCCCAGATATACTACTTCCTTCTGGAGGAACTTGCATTTCTCTGGTTGCATTTGTTTAGGTACTAGCACTACCTCTTCCCGAATTTTTATGGGAAGTCTCAGCATTTTTCGTGAACGTGCCGGTATTATTGCCGGTTTGTCCAGAAAAATGTCAACCTCCGAAGCATTTAGCAGTGATTGTTTCACCACTGTTGCTTCTTTGTTAGCTTTCTTTGGTTTGTCAGCTATTAATGTGGGGTTGGAATGCTTGGAGCCTGACAAAATCTCGCCCCCTTTCCCCTGTTTGGGTAGGGTATCCGGTGTATTTCCGACCGCGGTCTGGATCTCTATGGATCCCCTTGGCTCGGATTCCCGACTGGTTGCCTTATGTCTTGGCGTCCGCTTCCTACCTTTTGTAAATTCAACGGAAAAACTTACCGGATTTACATTGGTTTGGGAGAATTCCAAACAATTCCCGGGTCCGTTGACTTTGCAATTCCTAGCTAAGAAGTCGTTTCCTAATAACCCATCTTCTGACAATCCCGGTAGGGAGTCCATTACCTGAAAGTTACAGGAGATTGGTTGGGACAGTTTGAATATTCCCTTACAAAAACCCCAGACTTTCCCTTTCCAAAAAGCGTTTGGAGAGTAGTGGCCTTTTTTGTATCCAGTGTTGTTCCATTTTGGAGTGCTTTCAGTTTAAGAAGGCTCATCTCCGCACCTGTGTCCACTATTAGACATGTAGTGTTTCTACATCCTATGTCTAATGGGAGCTGGACTATTGGAACTTTTGTTGGTGGTTGAGGACAGTTTTCTTTATTTGGCGGCTTTAATTCGGTCGGGTTGGGGAATTCCTGCCCGACCTCTGGGAGTTTTCCGACTTCTCCCATTTTGCTTTTAGTCGACACACTGTCGCCATGTGGTTGTGTCGCTTACAAAATGTGCACCATTCCCCGTTCTTTTGTTGCCTATATCCCTTTTTTGGCGTCTCTGACGCGTCCGTAGCGGTTGAATTCGACTGTCTACGGTTCGATTCGGGTCGATGGCGTTGTAATCGGTGTTGGCGTTGTTTTATTTTTCGAGCCTCTGAGTATTCAGTACTGCTCGTACTAATAATACTCTTGGCTCGAGTCTGTTTACCGCCTTTGTCGCATGGCTGTTTGCTGTCCTTTGACTTTTTTCCTTTTTGGACTGTGTGCCATTCTGTATTGACCGTGCAGGTCTTTGGGGTGTGGTCACTACGTACAGACTTAACCACATTGGGTGTCTTTGTTGGCTTTTGTGGTTTTATCCACTTTGCCTTGATACGACACTCGTCCCCTGTGTGACCCTTTCGGCCACAAAACTCATTCATTTTTACAACATTTTTTATTTTTCTTTTTATATTCTTAATTTCTAAATTAAAGGCTAGACAAAAAATGCTTAAATTCTAGCTTAATTATCTTATATAATAACTTACTGGTCCTTCGCAGACGCTCTAAGCTAAACATTACTTAACATTTGTATAATTTGCCTTTCGGCTACAGAACGTTGTGGCAGTACTGATAATTAGTTGAAATACAAAGAAAAATTTTAAAAACTTTGTCAATTTTTTTTTTGTTTTTTTTTCTTAAAATTTAACTTACTTAACTTACCTACGTTTTTTATTTTTTTTTTATTTTTTTTTTTTTATTTATTTATTTATTTTTTTTTTTTTATGTAAAAGCACTTAACCTAAATTAACTTAAATCTTATACTACCCTAATTCTAGAAAAGCTAAGTCTATGTAAGCTAGCTGATGATAGTATGATTCTTTACCGACTTTGGTACCCAGGTCTGTATATGCCATTCAACCACCAGAACTGTTGACGCTGTCTAATACTATCGTCCCGGTCTCTGTGGGAGATAGCCCTACTGAAGCGCAGGAGCTCTTCTTCGGTGCGCGCTACTTCCCGGTCGTAGCACAATCGCCCGTCTACAGATGATCTACTTACATGATAGATCAGCGGAATTCCGGATCTATCCTGTATAAGCCCTTTCATATCCAAGTCAAGGAACGGGCCACAAAACTCACAACAACATCGAATGCTGTACACTCTACGATTCGATGTAGTTGCTTGTTTCGATGTGGATGGTCTGTCCTGCTGGTTTGAGGTATTCACCGGTGACTTCCTTTGGTTCTGTGACCTTATTTGTGTAGGTTCAGGATTCTCCGCCTTCCTTTGTGTATTAAGTGTCCGACAATCCTGGGCATCGTGCCCATATCGATCACACTTTGTACACTTTGGTGTGTTCCGGCGTCGAAGGCATTCATCGTATACATGCCCTTTTCTATTGCAGAAGCTGCAAGTCATGCGTGCTACCCATGGATTTGGTGTACGCTTGTCCCTACCTTGACTAGAGGAGTCACTGAGATAATCACCTCCGCCTCTTTGAAGGTGTCGTGGTGCCTCGGGCTTCTTTGGCCTAGACCCGGTTGGTCTTCTAGAAATGTGTGGTGGTGTATCCGACCTAAACGGGTTTTTCCCTGGTGGTGAGCGTGTAACGGGGTGAGATTGTTCTTGGAATCTAGTGTTAGAGTTCCTATTCTCTACTACCCGAGACGCATCGTGTCTAGGCTTATTCTGCCTTTGTCTCGATTCCTGGGGTTTTGGTCGAGTATCCCCGTAGGTCCTATCTAAAACCCTATTTCTTTCCTCTGGGGGATCTTGTTCCTCCTCCCAATAGTAGAATGGATTATTCTTAAGCATTGGTTGCCTATTTGATGAGTTGGGAGCATGGTATTTGTCGTTCCTTTCAGGTGAAGGTGACTGGTCATGATACCTCGTTGGTATTTCATAACATCCACTTTCGCTCCTCATCTCATTCTCGGTTTTCTCTAACTCGAGAATCCTAGCTATAATCTCATCTAAAGGGTCTTTTTCTGATTTTACTATCAGATGTCTCAGTTGGTCGTTTCTAATTCCTACCATCAGAACTGATTTAGCCAATCTTTCGTTCTGGAATATGAACCCTATGTTATTCGTAGTTCCATACTTACGTGTTGCCGCTTCGTTGCAGTCCTTTACTGCTTGCGTTATGCGGTGGGTAAATTCGGCGACATCCTCTTCGCGGGATTGTCGTATACGAGAGAGTTTCGAATGTAACTCTTCGTATGACACGTGTGGTAAGATTGTTTTTCGGAGTCGCTGTTCAAACTCCTTGAAAGTCGTTGGGAGTTGTTCTTTGAACATGCGGCGAGCTTGCCCAGTTAGCCTCATGGGCAACCACCACAGGAAAATTTTTTCCTCCTCCTCTCCGATAAGCAGTCCAGTGTCCTGTCACAGCTTTCGAGGAAACCATGTAGTTCCCTCGCTGCGTTAGGCCCTTTCTGGCCACTTATACCTCCACGTTTGCTTGTCCAGATTTTTTCCGCACCCAACATAACGGCGACGGGTTCTACCGATATAATTTCCGCGGATAGCTGCCTTGTGTGGCTCCTCGTCTGCATTAACGGTAATGCTAACACGCGTTTAATTAATTTCGTATGGAGGCTACCCGGATTCTATTAATCTATTTAATTATTTAAATAAACTT